>CM061065.1:3524381-6000853 GCA_030762895.1 Sophora flavescens
TTTTACTTGTTTATGTGTCTAATTAACCATTTTGCCTTAACACATAGGAGGTTATTGTAACATATGAACCAAATTTCCATAGTGAAAACAAAGAAAAAAGGCGAAAAAATATATACAATTTTGTCGCTATACTTAAAAATTGAGAATGATTTGTTTTCAAATTGGATTCTATTTTTCATTGTGGAAATTCATCACATATCAGCGCGATCGCAGCTTTAGTAAAGCAAGAGATGGTTAATGTGAATCAGATAGGCAAGAAATGAACGTTTAACGTTAGTCAATTTGACACCAATATATAGTTGGTATTTTTGTGAACCAAAAATGACAAGTAATTATCTCGAGGATCAAATTGAAGCCTGTACTCAATGAGTAATATTCATTCATTACCCTTTATACATTTGAGTCAGCTATTTTTAAGAATTTTAATGAACCAATAAAAAATAAATATAGGAATGTATCTTCAATTTCCTAAACCGTTCTCTATATAAAGGAATAGCAAAGGATATTATAATGGAATAGAGGTAGTATGCTGCTCATATACTTTTTTAATTCACTAAGCGAATGCTTTGAACGATAATGTCTTTTTGCACTACGGAGAAGTTTTAAATCTCCTCTAAGCTTGGAAGATTGTAAATTTTCCCGTCTTTAAGAAGAAATTTGCCATTCGATTTCCTTGAAAAAATGTCCCCTATCCTGAAACATGGCGCGGAACCATTGTGTCGATCTATTATTGCTTCCAAATCTTCGATAGTATATACTAGTGATACACACAAATTATATATATGTATATATATGTATATATATATATATATATAAAAGATCGTATATTATACTAAATAGACCTATCACAAAAAAGTCTAACACACTTACACGCTCCATGCGAATGAAACCAAATAGGCACGACACGAAACCAGGAAAAGCAAGGATGAAAATACTTTGTCTCACTTTCTGTCACATTTCCCGTCCTCATCAATGACAATTTGCCACTTACTAAAAATAAAATCGTAAATCATCAATATTTAAATACATTCCTAACATTTGATTGGTATCGACATGAGACACCATATTTTGGGACAGAGAATCTTGTTCCAAAAGAAAACCCAAATTCTACCACTAAAACATAAAGCGGATCGAACAACGTAATAGCAGGACTCAACACAAAATAGAAAAATTAGTTAAAACCGGTACCCCTACACAAAGTAGTACTACAACAAGCTAACTATAGTTGAAAACAAATTAGCACAAGGGCACCAAAAGCGGAGAAACAATACCACTTTTCCGGACTCCAATGTACTACTTATATTAAATAGTTAAAAGGAAAAGGTTTACAATGTTAGTATATCACTTTCATTATTATTAATTAATTAATTAATGGCTTCAATAAAAACTGGGCAAAGGGGTCTTATATATGTTATCAATCATCTCTTGTTTCACAAAAGGGTAGAGATTTGTTTTCTCTCACTCTTTAGTCTTTACAATTTTTTTCTACTGTGGGAGTAAGATCTCTTTATAACTTGTCAGAGACTTTTCCTAAAAACAAAAGCTTCTTTGTGATTTAGAATTGGTTTTGGTTAGAGAGAAATGCAAATTAGCTTTTGGTTTGAAGTAATTTACCAAAATGTGGGAGCTTTCTAAGTTTCCTTTCTTCTTGATCTTCTCATTTGTTTAAGGGTATGAATTGATAACTTTTTTGCTGTTGTTCGAAGTACTAAATTAACACAATAATTAACAAATGCTTGTGTTACTGACTTTGCGCTTTTGCAGGTGTTTTGCATGAGAAGGATTGAATACATTATACAACTACATAATCTCCCAAAAATTTCTTGCTGATAAATCCTAAAAATTGACCTGATTGTGGTAATTGTGTGATATGGAGTTGACTATATGAGTTATGAGAACTTTTTAATTGATCATAATGGATAATGATAAGCTCTTTCAGTCTTTCTCAGGTGCATTTTATGAGACCCTTACAATGGTTGGCTAAACGTATTTTCTCACCACCAGAAGTCAAGTATAGGTGATACAGATACACCTTCCAAGCTTAGGTTGGGTTCCTTGCAAGCATGTTGCTTTGGCTATAGGTGTGGTTCCTTGCGTGTAACGCGACAACCCTTAATCATATCGGTCGCTAAATATTAAAATTTGGTCGCTAAATCATTCAGCAACTACAAAACGGTTTAGCAACTAGGCAATCTGCTACCACGTCCAAGGTTTACAAAACAGGACCGACCATCGAATCGGTGAAGACATCGGTTCAAGGTTCAATGGTCCAACCGAGGTTGAACAGTATTAATTAAATACTATTTTTTAAAACTTTTCATATAATATATATAATAAATTAAATAAAAAATAATATAATATTTAGAATTCTATCACATTAAAAATTAAATATCACTTAAAAATACCATAAAAAGAACTCTTCACTCCTGCTGGACATCTATCAACAGACTTTTCATTTACTATTACTTAATATATATGTACAAACTTCAAAGTACTGTACATTTATCATGGCAGTCTGATAACAACCTTTATGACATTTTTTTATTATTAAATAAAAGCTTCTTTTACAAGCTAAGCTATATCTCAGAGATACTGTGACACCCTTAACCCGAGTATCACATTAACTACATTAATTAATCACTTTTAACGAGTTGTCGATTAATCACTACATGATTACTAAGTTGAAGTTAAATTAAAGTTAAAAGTTACAACTAACATCAGTTTTCAAAATACTTTGTTCATATCAAACTACCCCTAAAGATAGACTTCCTAATAGCTGGCCAAACCTACAGATGTCCATTTGGGAGACCATGGTAGTCATCCCCATCCCTAGGAGGTGTAGCCGGTGCAACCTCCTCCATCTCTACTCCCTCATTGGGAGCATCGACATCATCATCATCTCCAATTGGGGTATCCTCTTCCATCAGATCTATGGGATCCTCCTCCATCAACTCCTCCCGGATTGTCCTCAATCGAGACCACGGAGCCTCTTTCTACGGAGATCGCTTGAGGAAACTCAAGATCCAAAAGACCCAGTTGGCCAAATGCTGCAGATAAAACTCCATAGGTGTCAATATATATGAACTGCTCTCAACAAAGTATGAACTCGTCTCATGGATGCTTCTTTTCCGAACCCTCCACTTGCAAAAGAGATCACGTATGCTACGTCAGCTGCTGGCTGAGACCGAAAAGGTCCACGCAGCAGGTCCTCTCCATTCTCAAACAAAAGGCCCGGGTCCGGAGTTGGCTAATCAGATCATAGTTGGATCCATCTATTCTCACGTATATAGCATACATACATAAAACAAGAAGAAGAAAACAACAAAAACGCAAGAGTGAGAATCATCGAGAATCAACTTCTTCATTTCGGATTATCAGCACGCAGGACTCGCCCATCGCACCTCGGGATGTTGTCTAGTCCCATACTGAATTATGGGGCCTTTCCTTGCTCCATGAGTTATTTCTTTTCTTGAAGAAACACATCGGTAGTTTTTCGATCTCCGATTTCTTCCATTAACCCATTTGAGATCCTAATCATTCCAACACCGATCTCTTCTGACTTACTTCTATCATCAAATCGAGATCACGAAACTTCTCGATCAACTCTAACTCTTTCACCATCATTGCTGAGACATGTATGGCCTTCCGACTTAAGGCATCGGCTATAATGTTCGCCTTTCTAGGATGATACTATAATCTGAAGTCATAGTCTTTCAAAAATTTCATCCACCGCCTATGCCTCATGTTAAGCTCTTTCCGGTCAAACAAATATTTTAGGCTTTTGTGGATCGCTTGAAAACATTGAACTTAGCTCCATACGGATGATGCCTTTATATCTTTAGTGCAAAGACCACCACATCTAGCTCAAGATCATGCATTGAATAATTCTTTTCGTGAGTCTTTAATTGACGAGACGCATACGCTACGAACTTCCGGTGTTACATCAATACACGACCCAGACCTTGATATGAAGCATCGCAGTACACCTCATAAGGTTCATTGGGTTCGGTGAAGTATCAACAACGTGAGGTTGTTAAACGTTCCTTTATCATTTGAAAGCTTTCTTCACATTCTGTCGTCCACACAAAAGGTTGATCCTTCCGTGTAAGCTGAGTCAACGACGCAACAATCTTGGAGAAACCTTCAATAAATCTTCGGTAGTATCCGGCCAAACTGACAAAACTTCTAATCTCTGTTACGCTTTTCGGTCTTTCCCAAGAAAGCACTGCTTCCACCTTGGCAGGATCTATGACAATCCCATCTTTGGAAATCACGTGCCCCAAGAACTTCACTTCTTCAAGCCAAAACTCACACTTAGAGAGTTTTCCATAGAGTTCCTTCTCGCGTAAGATCTGTAGGGTTTGTCGCGGATGTACTTCATGTTCTTCAGGACTCCTAGAGTAGATGAGGATGTCATCTATGAACACTACCACAAACTTGTTAAGAAACGGTCGAAAAACTCGATTCATATAGTCCACGAAGACAGCAGGTGCATTGGTCACTCCAAAAGGCATTACCAGATACTCATAATTTCCATAACGGGTTCGAAACTCCGTCTTTGGTATATCTTCAGTCTTCACCCTAATCTGATGATAACCCGTCCTCAAGTCTAGCTTTGAGAAAATAGCGGCTCCTTGCAGTTGATCCATCAGATCATCTATTCTCGGCAACGGGTACTTATTCTTAATCGTTACCTTGTTAAGTTACCTGTAATCAACACATAGTCGTGAACCCCCATCCTTCTTTCATACCAAAAGAACAGGTGCTCCCCACGGGGAAACACTCGGTCTTATGAATTGTTTCGACAAAAAATCCTCCAATTGAGCCTTCAGTTCAACGAGTTCTGTAAGTGACATCCGATATGGAGCAATCAATATCGGACCGGTTCCTGGAATAAGATCGATGAAGAATTCAATATCCCTCACTGGTGGTAATCCTGGTACATCATTTGGAAACACTTCCGGAAAATCCTTCACGACAGGTATCATACTCACATCAACTTCCTCTTCGGTTTCTAAGTTAGCCAGAAGCAAGCATTCCTAGCCTTTTACTTTTAAAAGAGTTCTCAATTGTTTGGTGGACAAAAATCCAGAAATCTCGAGATCAGGAAAGGTTAGGGTTCTATGAGCACAATCTAGAAGAACATGATTGAAATATAGACAATCCATTCGTAATATCATATCTAGTTGTACTAAGGGTAAACAAATTAGGTCAACAAGGAAGTGTCGATCCTGAATGACGATAGGACAGTTTAAGCACACCGTATTTACAATCACAGAGTTCGAGCGTAGTGAAACAATCAAATCATATGGTAAAGAAGAAACAGGTAATCCTAGCAGTTTCACACAATCCACTGATATAAACGAATGCGTTGCACCTGAATCGAAAAGCACAGTTAAGAGGTTACCGTCTATGTCACAACTACCTTTTATGAGATCCTTGGAGTTCGAGGCTTCAGCTCCACTCATAGTAATAACTCTCCCTCTAGTTGTTGGTTTGTCAACTCCGGCACTGTTGACGGTAGGCTCCCGCTTTGGTGCCTTACAATCCTTTGCCATGTGTCCCAGTCGATTACAATTGAAGCACTTTACTCCCTTCATAGGACATACATCAGCGAAATGACTTGGGTCACCACATTTATAGCATTTCTTTCCTTGGACTTGGCTTTGGCTTCTCTGATTCTCGCTTCCGGTTGCAGAAAAAACGGGATGATAAGTTGGCTGGCTATGGGTGGTTCCAACGGGTCTACTGTATGGTTTCTTTCGATTTTGTCCCCCTTTCTGATTCTGACTTCTTGTCCTAAAAGGTCCTACAACATTCCCTGTTTGTCTCTTCCCTTCCTCATTTGTTCCACTTTTCTACATTTTTCTACCACACGCTTGAAAATTTCTAATCTCAAGTGGCATTACCGATTCCTTAATCTCCTATCTTAATCCTCCTTCGAATCTTTAACATTTCCATCCCTCATCGGGGTTGTCTTGGAAAAAGCAAAAATACCCGGCAAGTGATTCAAACCTTGCCGCGTATTCTCCAACTGCCATTTCTCCCTGTCGCAGATGCAGAAATTATTGCTCCTTTTCGCCTCTAGCGGTCTGGGGGAAATACTTGTCCGAAATGCCAAGATCGGAACTCTTCCCAAGTAATTTCTTGTTGATCTTCCTCGAGTAGTTGCCTAGTGCCTCTCCACCATTACTCCGCATCTCCCATCAACAGGAAAGTGGCATAAGGCACTCTTACTGCCTCAGGGCTGTTGATCAGTTTGAAAGTATTCTCTATCTCTTGAATCCACAAGTCAGCTTTTGTGGGGTCAGCATCACCATGAAATTGTGGTGGATTTCGACGTCGAAAGCTGTCGAGCACTTAATTTCAGCGGCTTCCTCGGACGGAGCTTGCTCCTGTTGGTGGTGTGCAGCCATTGTAGCGATCTGTTGAGCAATAACAGCTGCAACATCTGCCATGACTTGTGCTGCAAAATCCATTCCTCCATCTGCTGGTTCACGACCACCAGCAAAACCACCTCTATGGCCTCCTCTGCGGCCATGTCCACGCCCAGCATCTAGTTCCATAACTGACCTATAAAATGAAATCAGTTATATGGTAACCAGATAAGAAGCACTCGACTTCTTTCCAACACTCATTACTTCCAACTACTTCCTTGGAAATAATTCAAACAAACCAAATCAGAGATCACACAACAAGAACACAACAGACCTATTCCCCAAAGATTCCCGAAAGACTCGACCAGCTTTGATACCACCCTTAATGTGACACCCTTAACCCGAGTATCACATTAACTACATTAATTAATCGCTTTAACGAGTTGTCGATTTACTTTCGGAAAACTTAGGATTTTTTTAAAAAAACTCTTTACTAATAACGATGTTTACTTACTTTAAGAATTTAATACATAACATCATGCACAAAGTAAAGACAAAGAATTCTGAAAGCATAACAAGTTCATTAATACTTAAGCCTTTACATAGTCAGGCTTCATGACAGAAATTTACAGAGTGAAAATTCATAAGATCCACTACATGATTACTAAGTTGAAGTTCAATAAAGTTAAAAGTCACAACTAACATCATTTTTCAAAATACTTTGTTCATATCAAACTACCCCTAAAGAGAGACTTCCTAAGAGCTGGCCAGACCTACAGATGTCCATTTGGGAGACCATGGTAGTCATCCCCATCCCTAGGAGGTGTAGCCGATGAAACCACCTCCATGATCTACTCCCTCATCGGGAGCATCGGCATCATCATCATCTCCAATCGGGGGATCCTCTTCCATTAGCTCTATGGGATCCTCCTCCATCAACTCTTCCGGTGGTCAAGATCCAAAAGACCCAGGTTGGCCAAATGCTGCAGATAAAACTCCATAGGTGGCAGTCGGATATGAACTGTCTCAACCGTATGAACTCGTCTCATGGATGCTTCTTCTGAACCCTCCACAGTACAAAGAGGTCCCGTATACGTCACTGGGCGGGTTGATATTGGAGAAAAAGTCCACGCAACAGGGTCCTCTAAGCATACAAAACCATTGCTCTAAGAACATAGAACCTCTTTTTGAAATTTTGTGGTAAAGGATCATGTGGTGAAACAAAAAAAAAAGGCCCGAAAAGGAGGGATCAAAACCAGTAAATTGTAGAGAGGAACCACTGAATCATGTAGAATCAGAGACGCAGAGGAGGGAGGAGCTCAACTAGAGGTTGTGTGTGCTTAAAGGAGTAGTTCATCTATGTTGATTATTGAAAAAAAAATTGGCAGAAATAGGACAGAAGGACCAAATTTGCAACATTGAAAAAATAGGGGGACCAATTGTGCAGCAAAAAATCTTTAGTGACCAAAATCGTACATGACCAATAGTAAGGGGCCAAAACTGCAATTATGCCTTAAAAATATGATATTTCAAGAGAGTTGGAGACGATAACAATATAATACCATGGACAAATGAAATGATGCTAGAATTCCCACATTACCAATGGTGGATGTTGAATAAAATTTTTGGAGGAACAACAGACATTAGTTAAAATGATGCACTTAATAGACATAATTAATTATACATCATTTTATTATTTAAATATATAAAGTGAGTAAATATCTAATATGTGAAATCCTAGTTGATGGTTGCTCATCATACAATGATGCAGATGCTTGCGAGAGAGATTATGAAGTTTGAAACAGATGCGTAGAGGAGGAGAAATATAATTGTAATATGCCTTGATGATGTTGAGTTGAAAATGATGTCTATTAATTTTGATAGAATTGTTTAGTCATTTGAATATTTTTAAACCAATGTGATTTAGTAATAATAGTAATATAATATCACAAAGCAAAATATATGATAGTTTGTAAACTTTACATAATAGTGTTTCAAAAAATAAAATGTACGATAATTTGTAAGCTTTGTATGCAATAAATGTTGTATAAATTAGTTTAAAGGTGTCATACATAATTTTTTATATCAAAAAGTAAAGAAAAAATTTGGGGGAAGCCACGGCTATCCCTGACCACAAGAAGGTCCGCCTCTGCACATTACCACATTTTATTTCTCATGCCAGAAATCTAAAAATAAAAAAAAAATTCATAAATTAATTGTTAACACCAAAGGAAGCGGAATGAGAGTTTATTTTAACAGGCTGATAATTCTTTTAAAAAAAATATATAAATATTTTTTTTAATGATTGAAATCTATGGTGAGGAGGAAAGAAATCCCTCACCTGTAAGGGACCCAAGAATACAGTAGACATAGTGTGGTCTGTTTAAAATTAAAATGTTGATGGTCTAAGTGTAAATATGCATGTTAAAGACTCCAAGTAGGCGAAGCTTGAGGTGTTACAGACGCACAGATAACCAAACGGTGATGGACATCTAACTAGGAGACATGGAATAAAAATATGTTCAATAACCAACGGTCCATTCACTAGCGTTGGCTACAATACTCCTTGGTAAAGTTGGAGTTTACATCCTCCATCAATTTTGATCATAGATATATTATTAAAAAAAAATCTATGGTCCGGATTAACAATGGTAATATGGGTAATCTCTTTTACTTCTCTATCCTTCCCTATTCTCTTTCACTCTTCTCACCCCCCCTTCTCATCGTCATTGCCGTCCCCTTGACCCGACACCGTCACCTCCCTTCTGCCATTCTCCACTCGTTACAGCACCGTCGATCACGAGCAGGACATATGTCGTCCAGAAACGAGAGATGAGCAGTTTTTGAAAAAACAAGGATGAGGAAGAGGTAGATCTCATGGATTCCTTCATCATCAATCCCTCAGAATGGGTGGATTAGGTCGGAAACCTTTGGATCACGTCATCCATGGAGGTGGGTGTGACGATACCTCTTTTCGTGGAGCGCGGCGGTGTTGGGGCTGCGTCGAAGGAGGAGGGTTCAAAGGCAGAGTGGCGATGGGTTGATTTTTTTTATTTTTTTTTTGTCTTTTTTTGTTTATTGGAATACCTATTATATCCCTTGAGGATAAATACGAGTGGTGATGGGTGGCTTTTTTGTTTTCTTGTTTTTTTTGTTTTTTGTTTTGTCTTTTTTTGTTTTATTGGAATACCTATTATATCACTGGAGGATGAATACACAAATTTGAGGTTGGAGTATTGTAGAATCCTCCCCATTCACTACAAATACAACTGTGGACCGACACCATTACTCAATCATTCCTACAAGCACATAATTTGCACTAAATGGGATATAATAATTTTGCAATCCTTTAATAGGACATGAAACATAGTTGACCATTGGGTTTTTTTGTCCTTATTCTCATTTTTTCATTTAGATGGTTCAGTCAATGATGCTAATGAATAAGTACTCAATAACAGTATAGAGCTGACGGGGGAGGGGCATCCCTCACCCTAGAAGCCACCATAATCTTAGCCATTCATTTTGCTTCAATCTAATGGTTAAAAATTACTCAATTCATTATTTCATTAAACAAAAAATAGTTAATGATAACTTTAATAAACAGTGAGAAAAGTGAAATTTATTAAATGAAGAGATATATTTTTAAATTTGGACTGCTAATTTGAATTTATAAGAGAAAAGATTCAATCAGGTCCCTAAATATAATCACAAGGGCACTTTTGGTCCATATAAAAAAATTAATTATCTAGCCCATCAAATTTATAAACACAGGACATATTAGTCTCGAGACCAACTCAATGTCCGTCTACTTACCTATGTGTTTCATTAACCATCCTGCCTAGCTCGTCAGTGATTCTGCGTGGCCTATGACAAATTTTTACACCAAAAAACAAAGAAAAGTGAAAAAATATACACAATTTTAAAACCTATACATAGAGTGTGTTTAGGAAAGCTGGGAAAAAAAGATTATGCTGATAATTTGTTTTCAAATAATCGATTATTGTGATAATCGATTATAATCAGAATCTGTTTTTGTTTGGGTATATTTGCTAAAAAACGATTTTAATATAATCTATTTCGTTTGGGTGATGCAAAAATAATCACTTTTACATAGTAAATTAAAAAGGGTATAAAGTTATTTGTTTATATTAATAATATTAGATTTTTTTACATTAAAAATTATTAAAATGGTTATTTTTTATATTTTGTCACCAATTTTTTTTCTAATATACAAAAATTAAACAAAATTTGTTAAATTCTTCGTGACCGCCACTGCACCATGGCAATCGCCTCAAACTGCCCATGGTCCTTTCTGTTCCCTGACTCAGTCTCCCGTCTTCCTGACCCTCCTCCTTCTTCTCGTCCCCTTGTTGCTACCGATGACAATGTACGGCTCCAACCTCCTAACTCGCGGCAGGAGAAAACTTTCGCCCAGGCACTTCAAAACTCATGTGACATTCCTGTCTCAGGTACCAACTGCCCAAACCACGCTTGTTAGGGGATGCATTATCTATTAAGATATCCGAAGATGAATACCAGGCGGGCATTGCAGACTGCATGAACGTCCTCCATGGTCGCTTGACTCTCTCTAAAGGTGACTCTCCAATTAGGGTTGATGACTTGCGCAAGAAGTTATCAAAGCTTTGGAATCTGGTTGGATCCTGGAACATGGTTTCTCTTGGTAGAGGTTTCTATGAATTTAGCTTTGGTTCCTTGGATGATCTGCGTAGCCTTCGATCAATAGGATCTTGGAGTTTGAATCCAGGAGTTCTGAGTGTCTTTGCATGGACTCCTGACTTCAACCCGAAAACAATCAAGCAGAAAAATTTTCAAGGTTGGGTTCGTTTCCATGGCCTGTCGAGAGAATATTGGCGTCCTAAAATTCTCTTTGAAATTGGTGGGGCTATTGGGGTCCCAATTGCACTGGATGAAGCTACAAAAAAGAGAACCTTTGGCCATTATGCACGAGTGTTAATCGATCTGGATCTTTCGGGAACTCTCAGAGATAAGATAATGGTGGAAAGGGAAGACTATGCTTTCCCTATTGAGGTTGAGTATGAGTGGCTCCCCCAGTTTTGCTCTAATTGCCTCTCTATTGGTCATTCTTTGGAGGGTTGTCGTCTTAACACGAATAGGGTTTATGTTAAAGCCCCTGCTAGAAATCAAAAGCAGACCACACTTAAATATATTCCTAAGCAGGCTGCCAATGTTGATGATGTCAATGCTGTGAAGATTTTGGACAATGGTAAGGCAATTATCATTGAGGACCCCCCCCCCCCCCCCAAGCTACTTGTTTTGGCCAAGGTTGTATCTCTGGTAACCCTGGCCTACAGGCTGCAATGGACCAACCAGGGGCTAATGACTTACTTGGTATCCCAACAAATACTGAGGTTGAGCAGCTTCAGAAGGAGCACAATGCTGGATGTTTTGAATTCAATGGAGTAATGGATTTCTGACTGTGTTCTTCTTTGCTCATTTCTCTGCTTTGGATGACCAGAGTCCTCCTGCTGAAGATTCAATTAGGCTAGATCACACTCCTCCCCAGGGAAATGTAGCTTTGAGTCATGTTTTTGATAGCTTTATTGCTTCCGCTTCTGTAGATTTTGGCAGTGATTTTGCCACTAATGCTCACACGTTAGGTAATGTGCTTGCTACACAGCTTCACTGCATGCCTCCTCATGTAGATAAAGACATCAGAATAATCTCCAAGTTTTGGAGTGATGAGACTGATGATGCTCTGAAGAGACCTCAAATGAGAACTTTATTGTGAGTACTTGTCTAAGTCACAAAAGAAGTAGTTGAAAAAGAAAACAAAGGAAGCTGCCAAGGCTAAGTATGTTATGGCCCGTTCAAGGGCTGGTCCTCTCAATTTTGCATAATGAAGCTCCTTTATTGGAATGCTAGAGGTATTGGTAACCTTGATACAAGGTTAGTCTTAAAAAGCTTTGCCTTTTGAATAAACCCGAATTTTTGTTCATATCGAGCCTTGGATTGCTCATGATATCGTGCTGTTGGCTTTTGGGGATGACTTAAATTTAAAGATCTTTGCTATCAATGATAGAAATGGTTTAGTGCCAAATCTTTGGTGCTTATGTTCGGATTTTTACACTCCAAACATCATTGCCATCTCAAATCAGTTTATTGCTTTATCCCTCGAGAAGGATGGTCACGAAATTTTTGTCTGTTTGTTTATCTTGCAACCGGTGTGGTGGTCGGGAAGACGACTACGGCTGGATCTCTCTAATTTGCAACAATCTCATCCGGTTCCTTGGTGTCACATTGGAGACTTTAATGCTATCCTTGGCTCTCATGAGCATAGAGGTTCCAGACTTCCCTCCAGAACTTCCTGTGAGGATTTTAGGAACTGGACTGATTCTTCCAATCTGCATCATGTGCAGACCCGTGGTGCTCAATACACATGGGACAATGGTAGGAGAGGCATCTCCTTCTCTGAAAGAAGATTGGATAGATCCATTTGTAAGGACCTCTGGCTTGATTTCTGGTCGAGTGTTTCCTGCTGTACTCTTACTAGGAGTAAGTCAGATCACTTTCCTATCTTATTATCTTTGGATAAAAATGGTTGTAAACATGGTCCCTCCTTAAGTTCTTGAAAATGTGGTCTTCACATCCAGATTGCATCAAAGTTGTATCTGAGGTTTGGAAGGAAGAAATTTATGGCTGCCCTATGTTTGTCTTGTCACAAAAGCTGAGGTTACTGAAAAGGAGACTTAGAGAATGGAATAAACTGGTCTTTGGTAATGTTCATTCTAATGTTAAAAATGCACTGGCTAGAGTGGATGACATCCAACATCAAATGAATCAGTTTGGCTACTCTGACAGTCTCCAAGCTCAGGAAAAAGAAAGGCAAATTCAATTACAAAATGCTCTGTTGTGAGGAGGCAGTTACGGATGGAGAAGGCCAGAATGAACTGGTATGCCTTTGGTGATAGAAACATAGTATTCTTTCACAAAACAGCTAAGATCAGGCACGTTACAAAGCAAATATCTGTTCTAATGCAGGGTGATCAAGTTCTGCACCAGCCTGCAGCAATAGAGGAGCATATCCTGAACCACTTTAAAGCTGTTTTTGCATCTGAAAATCTGTGCCACAACAATGCTCTTGTTGACAAGGTAATTCCTAAGCTTGTTTCTAGTGAGGATAATGTCATGCTTACCATGCTGCCATCCATGGAAGAGGTTAAGAATGCAGTGTTTTCAATGAATGCAAATGGTGCTCCAGGTCCTGATGGCTTTGGGGGTTACTTCTACCAGCATTTCTGGGATATTATCTCTCTTGATGTGTTCCATTCAGTGCTTCAATTCTTTAAAGATGGTTGGATCTTACCTAACCTAAATTCTAATGTGGTGGCTTTGATTCCTAAAGTTCACGGTGCTGATAGAGTAGACCAATATAGGCCTATTACATTAGCTAATTTCCAGTTCAAGATCATAACCAAGGTAATGGCTGATAGGTTGGCAATAGTAGTCCCAAAAATCATCTCTAGCAACCAAAGAGGTTTCATCAAAGGAAGGCAGATTGTGGACTGTGTGTGTTCTGCATCTGAGGCTGTTAACCTGCTTCATAAGAGATCTTTTGGTGGCCAATTGGCTATAAAGATTGACATTCAGAAGGCTTTTGATACTTTAGACTGGGGATTCTTGCTGAAAGTCCTTGATGCTTTTGGTTTTGATCAGGCTTTTTGCAACTGGGTGAGTGTTATTCTGAACTCTGCAAGGATCTCCATTGCTGTGAATGGGAAGGTTGCTGGCTTCTTCAGTTGTAAAAGGGGAGTCAGGCAAGGAGACCCTTTGACTCCTCTCCTCTTTTGCCTTGCTGAAGAGGTCCTTAGTAGGGGCATCTCCATGCTTGTGAATGAGGGTCTCCTCCGGTGATGATTTGGTCCTAGAGGTCATAGGATGCCTAGTCATATCCTTTATGCTGATGATGTGCTGATCTTCTGTAAAGGTGCTAAAAGAAGTCTGCAAAGTTTGGTTTCTCTTTTTAGGGCCTATGAGAAAGCCTCTGGTCAAGTGGTAAGTTCTGAAAAATCCAAATTTTATGCTGGTCCCCTCTCTGCTGCTAGGAAACTATCCATTTCTAATTTGCTTGGCTTCTCTTCTGGCTGCCTTCCCTTCAACTATCTTGGGGTTCCTTTATTCCAAGGGAAGCCACTAGTGCAATAAGTGCTTTTTACGTCAGTTAAAATTGATTTTTTACGTCAGAATATTGACTGACGTAAATACAGCTGACGTTAAAAGTTAAACTTTTAGCGTCAGTTGAGAACTGACGTTAAATATAACACTATTAACGTCGGTTCTTTAACACAACTGACGTTATTTTTGTCAAAATTAACGTCAGTTCTTTAACATAACCGACGTTAATTTTGTTAAAACTAATGTCAATTGTTATAAAGAACTGACGTTAAAGGTCTTAATTTTGACGTCAGTTGTAATAAACAACTGACGTTAATAGTGTACTGTATATTTTTATAAAATACTTTTAACGTCAGTTGTATGATACAACTGACGTTAATAGTATTTTTTTTTAAATTCGGTTTTAAAATATCAATCCCCTAAGCCATCCCTGCATTCAGTAAATATCCCAGTAACACAGAATATCACACACATTACAGAATTGCAAAGGAACAATGAACAATATATATTTATTAACATAGGTTATAAATGTATACTAAGTTTAAACGACCTATATCAATATCCCTTCGTGATGATCATCACGAGTGGCATGTACATCGTCCACCTGTGTCTCCTCGATTATAGTAGGCATGTTTGTTGAAAAAGAAGGAGTCTCAAGAATATCAAGATTTGAATCTTCATTTTCATCACTACCATTATACCTGCTTTTTCCTTGGAGAACCATGGACAACCTTTTGTTAGAAGGATCAGTGATGTAGAACACTTGTTTTGCTTGGGAAGCCATTATGAAAGGCTCATTTATATGACCTAACTTGTTAAGGTCTACTAATGTGAACCCCAATTCGTCGGTTTGTACACCACCGTTACTATCAACCCACTTACCTTTAAATACCTAAGACCGTAAGCTTAGTGTAATCGAGCACCCAAATATCTTCAATATATCCAAAGTAAGGTCTCGGTGGTGTAACGGGTTTTGTGTCCTTTGCACTAGAGAAGTGCATTGCTTTGGCCACGATCATAACCCCACTATTTTGCATGGTACTCTTGTTATCTTGTTCCTTTGTATAAAAGGAAAAGTTATTTATGTCGTATCCGCTCCAACATATGACGTTGAAGTTAGGTCCACGTGCTAGCCATTTTACGTCATCGAGCAAGTACTACCATCCTTAAGCATTTCTTCCTTGAACCATGCTAAGAAAGTCTTGTTATGCTTGTTCAACAACCACCTTTCGCTCATTCGAGGGTTTTCTTGATTGACTTTTCTTTTATGTTCAAATAAGAAAGGCTGAACACATTCGATGTTGTTCGATACATACAAATGTGCTTGAAGCACTTCCTCCCGATCCTTCCTATTAATTCTTAAGCCATGTGTACCCTTACCTTGACATCTGATCTCATCATGTCGAGGCTTAGGAACCCCTATAGGATCCGTGTTATGAAGGTAGTCTGAACAAAACTCAATAGCTTCTTCTGCAACATACCTTTGAACAATAGATGCTTCCGGACGATGAGGATTCTTCACGTACCCTTTCAAGATCTTCATGTAGCGCTCAACTGGGTACATCCATCTCAGAAAAACCGGCCCACATAATCTAATCTCCCTCACCAAATGAACAATTAAGTGAACCATTATGTCGAAAAAGGAAGGAGGAAAATACATCTCTAATTGGCACAAGATTGTAGCAGCCTCAACTTCCAAGTCATCCAACATACCGGGGTCAACGACTTTGCTACATATAGAATTGAAGAATGAGCACAACCGAGTAATGGCATGTCTCACATTTTTTGTAGCAATACCACGAATAGCAACGGGCAGAAGTTGTTGCATCAAGATGTGACAATCATGAGACTTCAAGCCAACCAATTTAAGATCACTAGAGACAAGCCTCTTCATATTTGAAGAGTAACCATGTGGAACTTTGATGCCACTGAAGACACCCGCAGAAACTTTGTCTCTCTTTTTTTGGACAAAGTATGACATCTTTGGCGGCAAATAAGTCCGCTTACCATCCTCAACAAGCTGGAGCTAACTGCTCTCGTATACCCATAGCAACGAGGTCGAGACGAGCATTCACACCATCCTTTGTCTTGCCCTGAATGTTGAGAAGAGTCCCGATCCCACTATCACACACATTTTTCTCCACATGCATCACATCAATGCAGATATCGACATCAAGCTTGCGCTGATATGGAAGATCAAAGAATATCGACCTCTTCTTCCATATGTTTTTCTCAACAGCTTTACCTTTCTTTTTGGACTTGCCGAATATAACATCGATGTCCTTTACCCTCGATAAACCTTCTCTCCAATTAAGGCCGTAGGCGCTTCTTACGTCTCTTGGCATCCATTAAAAGCTTTTTTCATCTTACGATATGGGTGATCACGTCTAAGAAATCTCCGATGCCCAAGGTAAACCGTCTTCTTTCCATGATGCAACCGAGTGTAGCATGTGCCTTCTTCACATATAGGGCATGCTTTATGCCCCTTGACCTTAATGCACCGGACATGTTACCGTATCTTTGGAAAGTCGTTGATGGTGCAAAATAACATGGCACGAAGCTTGAAAGTCTCATGAGAATACCCATCAACTACATCAACACCTTCCACCCACAACGTTTTCAAGTCTTCAATCAAGGGACCTAGATAAACATCTAAGTCATTTCCGGTTGCTTTGGGCCCGAAATCATCATAGACAACATCATGTATTTGCGCTTCATGCACAACCAAGGGGGCATGTTGTAAATCACCAACAGAACAGGCCATGAACTATGAATACTACTCATGTTACCATAAGGATTCATTCCATCCGTAGCAAGTCCAAGCCTTAGGTTTCTTGGCTCATCGGCGAAATCCGGAAACATAGTATCGATATTCTTCCATTGAATAGAATCCAGGGGATGACGAACCTTTCCATCACGTTTCCTCTCATCATTATGCCATCTAAGATTCTTCGCATCTTTCGCATTGGAAAACAATCGCTTGAACCTTGGAATTATTGGAAGATACCACAACACCTTCGCAGGAGGACCCTTTTTCTCACATCATCAACATCATCATCATCATCACCACCCTTCACTTTGTATCGTGATAACCCACATTTGGGGCAATCGTGTTTGTCTTCATGAACACCGGTGTACAATATGCAATCATTGGGGCATGCGTGTATCTTCTTATACTCCATACCCATAGGACACAATACCTTCTTGGCCTCATAGTTACGGTCAGGCAATGTGTTGTCCTCCGGAAGCAAGTCTTTCAACACTTCAAGCAATTCCGTGAAGCTTTTATCGCTCCAACCATTTCTCGCCTTCACACAAACCAATTTTACCACCGCCGACAACCGTGTATGAGTAGTACACCCTGGATATAAAGGCTTATCCGCATCACCGCACAACCTATCATACACATGCGCTCGATGAAAAGATTCTTGTCCAATATCACGGATCATGTCCTCTACTCGATCATCCTCCATATCTACGTCAACGTCCTCACTTTGGGAGACACTCGCCGTATTACTACTCAACAACATATCACCATGCCATATCCATCTTGTATAACTCAAGCAAATCCCTTCACAAATCAAATGAGTACGTATATCCTTCACCATACATTTCCTCGTATTCAAACACTTGACACAAGGACAACAGAACATTCTATTACTATTAGGAACATTCCTTTGAGCAAATTCTATAAATTCTCCCACCCCCTTCAAATACTCAGCACTACTACGCTTACAGATCATCCAACTACGATCCATAACTAGATAGGTCCTGTAGATATACAAAACATATATATATATATATATCCAATATAACGACAATACGGGAGATTGAAAACTATAGTTTTTAAAGATTAATTGCCAAGCACTGGTCACGGCCTGGCAGTGATGTCCATCACGGCCGTAACGTGCCAACTGAACAGACCATGCCATCACAGTGCAGAACCGATCACGCCCTAGCCGTGATTAGCATCACGGCCGTGATGAGATCAACCAAGAGAGCAACATGCACTCAAAACCAAAAACAGAGACGTACATTCCAAACAACTCAAACTCATGGTTTCAAGTTTCAACTACTGAGACTACAGTTTCAACATACACTCAAAACCAAAAATACAAAAATGTGCCCTAAATACTCACCAGAAATAGGTGCTCGCGTGGTGGTGGGGAGGGGAGCTCGAGTGGTGGCCAACGTTCGATGTAGTTCTTGAGAGCAGAGGGACAAGGAGAGTTAGTGCGCGGGAAGGGGAAAGAGAGATGTATGTCAAGTTATTGCAAAGAATGAATGGAAAGACAGAGTTAGGGTTAATAGTGTACCTCACGGTGGTGGCGAAGAAGCCCTCGCGGTGGTTGCGGTGGAGATGAGCTCGCGATTAGGGTTATGTCTTTGGGTGAGAGTGAGAGTGAGGGTTGAGAGTGATTTAGGGTTGAGCGTGATGAAAAGAGAAAAGAGAGGCGCGTACGTGCAGAGCGAAGTGCAGAAGGCGCGCGGGTGTAAGCGTTATATAAAACAACATTTAACGTCCGGTTGTATTAAACAATCGGCGTTACAATTAATTTTTTAACGTCGGTTTTATTAACAAAGCGGCGTTAAATATTAATATTTTTAAAAAAAAACACTTTTAACGTCCGTTGTTGAATACAAGCGGCGTTAAAAGTGTTTGTGTCTCGTATAAAGTAACATTCTTTTGTGTATCGGCTGTGTATCTTGCCTCTTCTTTTCCTCTATATTTCTATTCCTTCACAAAATGGCTCTATGACCTGTGTTAATTGAGTGACAATAGGGCATTTCAGATAGCTAGGGATATAGGATTATTTACGTCAGCTATTTATTTAACTGAAGTAAAAATCACACTTTTAACGTCAATTGTATAAACAACAGACGTTAAAAATAAATATTTTTTATTTTAAAAACACTTTTAACTTCAGTTTTATTCAACAACTGACGTTAACAGACCTGTGTTAAGAGTGACAACAGGGCATTTCAGATAGGGATATAGGATTATTTACGTCAGCTGTTTTTTAACTGAAGTAAAAATCACACTTTTAACGTTAGTTGTATAAACAACTGACGTTAAAAATAAATATTTTTTATTTTAAAAACACTTTTAACGTCAGTTTTATTCAACAACTGATGTTAAAAGTGTATAAGTTTCTGCAAAAGCATTCATTCCTTTAACTACTCTGCTACTAAATTACCCATTACTGCTGTGCTACTTACCCATGCACATTGTAACCTATAATCCTCTTTATGAGCACTAAGTTTATACCTAGACTTAAAGGTCTATTTCTTCCTAATCCTTCGGGCGTTTTCTTTTCTGCACGTTTATAATATATGACTGCCAACTCCCAATGCGCCTTGGAACCTAATGCTCTTAATGATCAATTTAATTTTTTAGCAACTTACGACGCCTAGTAACTTCATCCCCTACTCCTATAAACAGCTTCCTTCCTTCCTTTAATTTTTCTGCTTCACAATATTGCTCTGCCATGGAGATTAACTTCATCACTCTTTCTTCCTATACCTAGACTTAAAGGTCTCTGTCTTAATGGTCAAACAACTTCTGAGGTTGTGTAAATCGCATTACATGGGTGATAAGGGTGTGTAAATCGCATTATGTGAATTGCACACACCATCATCCTTCGGAGAATCGGCGACTACGGTTCCAAAACCTCATCTTTGGAACCAAGTGGCTGTTCCAAGAATATTCTTTGAAACAGATCGAGTGCACCCTTCACTCTGCCACGGCTCCAAAGTGATTGTGGATTCAGATGGAGCATCAAGGACTTCAAATGAGGGAGGGATGCATTCAATGTTGGAGTTTTCGAGGACAGATGAGAAGAAAATGATGTTGAAGCAGAAACTTTTTTATATTTTAGTGCTATCTTGCGGAAATTTTTTATCTTTTAAACATGTAATTGTAACTTATGAATCGCTTCAATGAGATACGATTTGATTATACATATATAACTTGTTTTATGTTAAGTGTTTATTTATTTTAATTTGCACAAGAATTTGTTAATTTACTAATTCAAGCTAATTAATTAAGATTAAAAATAAACTTTTTTTTAAAAAAAGATTAGAAATAAACTGCACTATATGGAGTGATGATCTGCGTTAAGAGTGACAACAAGGAGATGACAATGAAAGAAAGATAGGAATGAGTTGATTATTTACGTCAGTTATTTATTTAACTGAAGTAAACACACTTCTAACGTCAGTTTTATAAACAACTGACGTTAAAAGTGTTAATAATTTCTTGCAAAACACTTTTAACGTCAGTTCATTAAACAACTGATGCAAATAGTGATTTCATATTTACAAAACTGCCACCGCCTCACTTTTAACGTCAGTCCTTAAAACAACTGACGTTAACAGTGAATTAATGAAGTATGATATTTACAAAACTGCCACCGCCCCCTTTTTAACGTCTAGTTTTTGGTTAACTGACGTAAACCTTTACCGTCTAATGTATATTTTCCACTAGTGAGCCAAGGAAAATTCACCTCCAGCCTATTGTTGACAGAATCAAGAGTAAACTAGCCTCTTGGAAAGGTTTCTTACTTTCTATTATGGGCAGGGTTCAGCTGGTGGCCTCTATCATACATAGTATGTTGATTTACAGCTTCACCGTTTACTCCTGGCCAGTTTGCTTATTAAAAACTATAGACAAATGGATTATAAGTTTTGTCTGGGCTGGTAACATTAATGCCAGGAAGGTGGTCACTGTCTCTTGGAGTAAGGTTTGTGCTCCAATTCAGGATGGAGGGTTGGGACTAAGATCAATCAGAGCTATTAACAATGCAGCTATGCTTAAACTTTGTTGGGAGTTGGTTTCCTCTAAAAATCAGTGGTGCAGCATCCTTCGAGCAAGAGTTATCAGAAGTGGAACATGTATAACTCATCATATCAGCTCTTCCATTTGGCTTGGCATCAAAAACTGGTTTCCTACTATCATGCAGAATTTATGTTGGCAAATTGGTAATGGATCCAGTATCAACTTCTGAACTGATCCATGGCTCTCCATGCCAATAGTTACCATGGCTAATATTCCTGCTGAAGCTCATCCCTTGCTGTATTCTAAGGTTGGTGATTTTATAAAGGATGGTAAATGGTGTTTCCCTACGGTGCTGCTGCAGAAGTTCCCTGCTCTCTTGGCTGAAGTGGAGAAGATCTCAATCCCTGTCCAGAACTGTGAGGATAAAATCAGGTGGAATTCTGATTCTGGTAGTTTATCCCTCAAGGAGGCTTTCCTTTTCCAGAATCCTTTGAGACATCCTCTTCCTTGGGGTAAGTCTATCTGGTCTAACAGTATACCCCCCTCGAAATCCTTTCTGTTATGGAGAATTCTCCATGGCCGAATGCCTACTGATGAAAACTTAAGATGCAAGGGCTGCATTATTGTGTCAATTTGCAATCTGTGTTATGCCTCCAACGAGACTACTGATCACTTATTCTTCGAATGTACTTTTGCTGCAGCTTTGTGGAATTGGTTGAGAAGCATCATTTCATGCTCTTTGGACTCCTCCTCCATGTTATCTGCTTTAGACTTGTGTAACAAGCAGTGGAGTTCTCATACCAAGGATCTTGTGCTCGCTGCGATCACAAACATTATTTGGGTGGTTTGGCAATGTAGAAACAAATTAAGGTTTGACAATACAACAATATCACTCCCTGCTGCTGTCAATCTTGTTATTGCCAATTGTTCCATGTCGGGCAGACTTAGCAAGGGCTCAGTCTCACCCTACTCTGCTGAATTGTGGATTTTGCATCAGTTTTCAGTGGATGCTCATTTATGTAAGGCTCCTACCACCAGATTGGCGCTTTGGCATACTCCTCTATTTAACTGGTTGAAGTGTAATACAGATGGGGCTGCCATGGGATGTCCTGGTCTAGCATCTTGTGGTGGCATCTTTAGGAATAAGGATGCGGATGTGCTTGGTTGTTTTTCAGCCCACATTGGTGTATCTAATGCTCTCCAGACTGAACTGATTGGTGCCATGCTTGCAATTGAGTTGGATAATGATAAAGGTTGGAACCATCTTTGGTTAGAATGTGACTCTCTATTAGTCATCTCGGCCTTCAAGAATATCAACATTGTCCATTGGCGTCTTAGAAATAGATGGTCCAATTGTTTATCTATATCTAGGAATATGAATTTTACTTATTCTCATATCTATCGTGAGGGCAATAGTTGTGCTGATAAACTTGCCTCACATGGTTTGTCTATTCAGGGTTTTCTTTGGTGGGACTCTTATCCTCCCTTCATTGGGGAAGACCTTTTTCGTAATAGGAATGGTCTTCCTAATTTTAGATTTAGTTGACTGTTTCATGGGTTTGGTCCCCCCCCCCCAATGCTTTGCTGTTTCCTTTGATTTTTATTAATAAATCGGGTGTGCTGCAGATGATTGATAGTGGTTGAGGTGCCAACCTAGTTGGGATGTCCTCCACTATTGTGATGCCTATGCATGCCTTTTTGCCTTTAAAAAATGTACAATCCAACACAATAAAGCTTGCGCCTTACGAAGGGAAGTAAAAGCATGTCTGTAAAAAAAGCTTGTGGTGGCTGTATCATGTATTAAAAAGCTCGTGCCTTGCGGTGAAGAAAGGGAAGTAAGAGCATTCCGGCGATGGGGCAAAAGGGGAACAAAGTTGGAGATTGGAAATAATCACGTTGAAAAAAATCTAACAGTCCTCTCTTGTTGATTGTAGGAAAACAACTTTTTTTCAAAGAAAAAAACTTTTTAGAAGATTAAGTTAAAGACCCAAACATAACAATTATTTACCAAAACAGCTTTTATACAAAAAAACAGCAGAAAACACACATAATCTATCTATCCCAAACATGCTCATACTTGAAAATTGAGAATGTTTTACGTATATATGAAAACTGGTTGGCTTCACAAGGTCCTCTGAGAATCATATTTTACACAATGATACCAACACAGACCACCTTGATTAGATCTAATCAAGACGAGTTAGGAATATAAAATAGATACCACTTAAAGCATATTCCACAAATTTTCTTAATCATGGTTCCTAATGTATTCAATAAGTTGTGTTATATAGACCATTGTAGTCGATTTTTCCTTGATCATGATTTCTTAAGAATTCAATAAATTTCCATTATAGTGTATTTTTCGTTAAACTAACAAAAAAACTGCTACAAGCCTTTTTTCTGGGACCTTGAATCAGCAAAATATATACACCATAAAAAAAGGGCAAATTAAACAAATTCTTACAAAATACATTGTTGTCTTGTTTTAAGTTAAATAACTAGTTCTACAAACCAATGCATTCAACATTGTTGTCTTGAGACTATATTGAATGTTCTTCGTCAGCTTGTATGGCAATTGCACCTTGGATTTCGTATTGAATGTTATTTGTTTTGTTGTTTACCTTTGCTAAAATTTGTTTTGTTGTTTTGTTCCTCTTTAAATAGTGATGTTCTGGGTTGAGCCAGACTGTTCCATCATTGGTGGAGAATTCTTGAGTTGGTCCTAGGTCCTGAAATTTCATGTTAGCTTGCTTCTAAGAACATGTAAGTGTATGAATGTTAATACTTAAGGCGCTGACACAGTGTACCATAAAATTACTTTTCTCTATTTATTGTTGTTTCATAATTCATTTAAATTCCTTATAGTACGAGTGAGAGAGAATGCTGACATCTATACATCTATACAATAATATAATGCCAGAGTAGTAAAAAAACAGTTTTTTGGTGTCCACTTTTGTATCTTACAAATATACCCCTAAACTATATATCCTCTATACTAATATATCATAGACTAAACGGTTTTACTATATAACCGTCCACCCCTATCCTCTCACAAAGTGGACGCCAAAATCTGCCGTAACCGATTCTCGCACACTATTGAATGAGGACGTGATATTATTAGTCACAGTAAGCTACAAGGGATAGACCCAGAAAGCATAAATTTAGTGCAGATAAAGTTTGAAAAAATTATGAAATTTAATATAACTTGCAGATAAAACAGTTTAATGATTTCAAATTTTAAAACTTGAAATGGTAACTGCTTACTCCAGTTTTCTTCATCCTTAACTCTTTATAACCTCTGCACACTCAATATATTCAAACATACAATCCTCTCTTTCTCAGTTCACCCTTCTATCCATCTTAAAGGAATTTTTCCAACAAATAATAGAAGAAACATCACCCATGCATCCTTAAACTAAACCCAATCAATCAACACTCCATTCAGTAAGGCCTCCCCTTCCCCTTTATCTGTTTTCCAACCCATCTGAAAAAACATAATATTCAATTTTCATTTCACATTCCTTTTTCTTTTTCTTATTCATTACATACTTACATTTTAATGATTTGTTGTCAGAGCAAATCCCAACCTGCGTTATAGCCCTCCACCAGCAAGACCTCCACTGCAACACCGGAACCATCGAAGCCACGATCGCCGAACTGGACAGCCACCGTGACCATCACATGTCCGCGAATTTCAAGCCGTCGATCTACAATAAATCGAGATCCGCCGTGGTGATTGCAACTGACAACCGCCGCAGCTCTCCTTCATCTTTGTAAGTAACCATTATTTACTTTTATTTTTTTTTACAAAAAAATTGTAGTAGTTTATTAGACAAAGGGCTACCTATGTTGGCCCAACTTACCCCTTTAATACAGAACCTAAACAATATGTTTCATCATTTATTTTATTTTATTAGAAATGTGGAGTACTCAAGTATTGCTTAATTTTTTTCTTTCAAAAAAAAAATTATTCTTAATTTTTCAATATTCCTTATTGTTTTTACTGAGTTTAGGTTACCTTTTGCTTGAGTTTTTTTTTACTCACTTTTTGCTTGAATAGTTTCCTTTTCTATGGATAATCTTTGATTATAGTGTCTTAAGTTATCTTCGGAGACAACTTTTAATTTTCTATATTTTTTTGTAACTGATTCAAATTATAGTGTCCTTAAGTTATCTTCGGATAAAGCCACCGTATAACTCCCACACGATCCTCTATTAATATTAATATTGTTATGTAACATTTGAAAATACGTATGAAATCGTTGGTAACCAACAAATTTATTCGCCTAAATTATATTATAGAAATAAAGATATTAATATTTATACTTTATATTTAAACCGTGGAAACATTTTTTTCAGAAAACATAAAACCATTAATAACATCATTAAAAAATTTAAAATAAATAAATAAATGATTATATCAATATTTTGGTGGCACTACAATGTATAATTATTTATGCTAATTATGATGTAGTATAAAATTTTGTGTTAAAATATTAGATGATTTGGGTATTGTCTTTGGTCCTCCACAAATGTAACATGTTTTCAATCTCATATATTCCTTTCTATTTGATTTGATTTGATATGATAACTAAAATTAACTTTTTTTTACAAGATGTCACAACTCAAATTAACTTTTTAAAAGTTATATTTAGTTGATTTTTTATGACCGTTCTATTAATTTTATTGTCCTACATTTTGAAATGTATTTTTTAAGGAATTTTGAAATTGATTTTTAAAATATGAAAATATTAACCTTTTGAAAATGTGATATATATATATATATATATATATATATATATATATATATATATATATATAAATATAAATATAAATAAATTATAGCTTTTTTAAAAAAATTATGATATTGTAATATCAGTCAACAAAATACATAGTAATCTTCTATACATCTATACAATCCATACAATAAGATAATTGCATAGTAGAAAAAAATAGTTTATTTTGTCAAATTTTAAATATTACAAATATACCCCTAGAACTATATATATATATATATATATATATATATATAAATATATAAATATATAAAAAAATAAAAAAAAAAATAAATATAATATAACCCACTAACTTAAATACTTCTGCAACGCACCCAATAAGACTAACTCAATTTTTCTTAAACCATTCAATTCAAAACCTTAACTGCATCTGGCTCTAATGAATCAAACAAACTAACATTATTTTATAAAAAAAAAAAACTAAAGCGTGGAAGTATTGATGAAAAATTGTAGGGTATTTACGTTAAAAAATTAAAGAGTGGAAGTATTGGGGAAAAATTAGTGCCCGTGATATACCATTAACCTTTGTTAAAACTCAAAATATACACAACCATAATTTTACTATTTCCCAGGTGTTCAACTATTTTTCTCACATTTACTATTAATAAAATCGGATTTTTTTTTCAAGGATTAAATGAAAAATTTACTACAATCGGATATGGTAATGATATTCACATTTTTAGAGTTTATCCTTTATCATGGCATCAAAATCAAATTGTATGCCTAAAAACTTACAATGCTTTAATCTATATGCTATTTATTTATTTTTTAGACACAAAATAAAATTAGATAAAAATATTGTATATATATATATATATATATATATATATATTATATAGATGTATATTTATCTTTTTTTTTTTGAATAAATAGATAAAACACAATTTAACTAACAACGCTAACTCACATTACAGTAATAGTTGTTTTTTAACGCAAATACATTAATATTTTAATATTTCATACATAACTAGGTTTTATTTCGACATGGAAAATATTAACAATCAACGATCTCAAGAGCATCAACGAGAGATGTGGAGGCAATTTACAAGAAGCAGAAGGCAGTGAATGACCGTAGAGCAACAATAAGAACAATCAGCTAGACGACGAGAACATTATAGATGTGGAAGGAATATAGTTGCTATGGAGTCAAGAACAATGAGATTGACAACTATGCGACGTCTTGCACGATCAACCAGTGATCAACAAAATAGTACATGTATAAAATATATATATATATATATATATATATATATATATGTATATTTTTGAGAAAAGGTATATAATAATTTAGTCATATATTAATTTTATTTAAATTTAATCATCAAGGTAATTAGCAACTATATTACTTTATATTAATGGTTTATCTATAAAGTTCTTGCCTAGAACTTATTCTTATCACCAAAGTTTCTATTTTTGCACGTCAAATAATGTGATATTTCTCATTCTCATTTTTTAATATCCGTATATATAATCATTTGCTTACCTTATTTTATTTAATAATTATTTTTTCAAACCTAAATCATGCAAATCCTAATATTGCTTCAACGAGGTTTCGAGGAACACATGACCATGAAGCCGAAACAAGTAGCGGACATGGTTAGTGATGGACATTTAGAAAAAATAAACTTGAAATTTTATGTCGTCTTTGAATTTAGTATTTTATATTAAAATTTTAAAACATTGATTATTATTCCTTTTCAAATGATTGTTACCACTTAGATATCGTAATTTGCCAACAAAATATATATTAGTATACATAACTTTTATTAAATTTTTATATAAGTACAAATGAATTATCTATAAAATTTGGAAGCTTAAAACTTATCATTATCAACAAAGTTTCTATATTTGTAATAAATAAATGTGATATCTTTGATTCTCATTTTGAATGTCTCTATACATAAAAGTTTGATTACCTTATGTTATTTAATTATTATTTTTTGTTAATAATAACTACTGTAGAACCTATTATTGCCTCAACACCGTTTCAAGGAACACATGACAATGAAGCTGGAACGAGTGGTGGACATGGTTAGTTGTGGACTTTAGAAATTTTAATACTTAAATTTTTGACGGTTTGTACCTTTTAATACTTATATTTAAATTTCTAATGCTTTTGAATGTCTCTATCCATAAAAAAATTATTACCTTCTGTTATTTAATAATTCTTTTTTCACCAATAAGTAATGCAGAACCTAATATTGCCTTTATTGTGGTTTCAAGGAACACACGACCATGAAGCTGGTATAGCAGCTACATTATTACCCGGTGGTAGGACGGCACATTCCCGATTTAAGATACCCATCAATACAGAAGAAGGGTCCTTTTGCTCAATAAGTAAACAATCTGATCTCGCGAAGCTAATAAGAGAAACAACAGCAATCATTTGGGACGAGGCACCCATGACAAGTAGATATGCTATAGAAGCATTAGACCGCACCTTGAAGGATATTCTTGACTGTGATGCTCCATTCGGGGGGAAAGTGATGATTATGGGAAGGGATTTCCTCCAAGTACTTCCTGTTGTTCCAAAAGGGACTAAGGCATAGACGATTTCTACATGTATCGTTAAATCTCATCTATGGGCTAATACAAAGGTATTGCATCTACGCCAAAACATGCGAGCATTACAAGATCGAGATTTTGCCGACTATCTTATGCGGATAGGAGATGGTGTTGAACCTACCAAGGATAATGATATGGTGAGGGTATCCCAACAAATTGCAATTCGATGGGAAGGAGAAAGTTCGATACGTATACTTATACAGCAAACATTCCCCAAATTAGAAGATCATGGTTGGGAAGTATCTTATATGGTGGAAATAGCGATACTAACACCAAAAAATGAGGATGTTCAGAAACTGAATGACATTATTATCGAACATTTCCCAGGTGCAGAGCAAAGTTTGTTGTCTTTTGATGAGGTGGAAGGGGAACAAGAAACTTATATCAACGGGAATACTTAAATTCCATTGCTCCAGGTGGTTTGCCACCGCATATTATGAAGGTAATAAAAGGAGCACCACTGATGTTGTTACGAAACATTGACCCTAAATATGGCCTCTATAATGGTTCACGATTACTATGTCGGGGTGTATTTATAAACCTGTTGGATGTAGAAATCATAACAGGCAACCATGCTGGAAGGAGAGCCTTCTTGCCCAGGATTACACTAAAGACAACCGAGAGCGCGGGACTTCCCTTTGTGCTTATTAGGAAGCAGTTTCCGGTTAAACTGAGTTTTGCAATAACTATAAATAAGGCACAGGGACAAACTATTCCCAATGTTGGGATTTATCTTCCACGACATGTGTTCAGACATGGTCAATTATATGTGGCATTATCGAGAGACGTATCTCAAAATAACACAAAAATCCTGATAAAAGAAGGAAAAATTGAAGGGGAAGATGGGCACTTCACCAGAAATGTTGTCTTCAAGAATATTTTGTTATCTCAGACTCTGGTATTGTATTTTTAAATTTATTAAGTCGTCTATACATATAATGCATTACACTAATATTACCCAGGACAACCAAAAATCATCTTTTAAATTTAAAATGTACAGTTGAACTAGAGTTCAAGGAGAGCTACCGTTTATTGCAAGAGATGATGACAAATATTTCGGGCATGTGCTGTGACAAGCAGGTATGTTCATGTCAACAACTTTTATTTAAGCATTTTTCCATATCAATCCATTAACAATTCGACTAAAAAAATGATAGGATCACGACTTTGAAAAACTATGGAAAACATTCAAGGCTGAGCGGTCAATCGCATCTTTATGCCCATTTGACAACAAGGTGGATTATAAAATTATATTAGAATACTTCATGTTATGACGTTGTATAAAAAATTGATATTCTAATCTTTTGATAATCAGGTACTTCATCTAAAGATATACTCTTTTGGGTGGGGTTCAACATCAACAGCAGATAAGACTCAGCTATGGAACATGGTAAAAAGAGAATTGTGGGCTCAAAGGTTAGAAAGGTAATGTATTATGTATTGTATTTGATATGATAATATACATATTTACTATATAATAAGTTGTATTATTTCCACAATTTATTAAAATACTATCTTTTTTTTAACAAAAATTATTAGGAAACTTGAAGCTACATTACCAAACACAAGAAATCGTGATAGCTCAATACATTTGGAACACAAAATGGTCTTACTTGAGGATGTAATATGTTCTTTTAATAATACATTATATTTGTTATGAATGATTGTGATAATGAATGTTACAAATTTTTGTCTTACATTTTTTATTTATTTTGTAGTTTATTAAACAAAAAAACATTACAGATGATAAAAAGTATAAAGATTTTTTGACAATCGTGACAAGGTAAGCAACTATTAGAAGTAAATTATGTTTTTCATTTTTTGATTTTATATGCTTTGTTACTTTTTATCTAAAATAAATCAATGCATTATAAATTTATTTTGTTTGTAATACATGGAAATACAAAAAGCTCCTGAAAATCGATCCATACATAATCTCCTTATAAATCTAAATGCTGAGATGTCGAGGTCAAATAATAGTTGTAACTAAATTATATTTGGTACCTTGGATTTGTTTTTTATTAGAATATGTATCTTATTTATTTTTATATTTATTTGTAACATGATATTATTAACGCAGTGATGTATATAATGCTTGTTTATATTAGTACGACACATTGTAAAGTTGGATAAATCTATACGACAAAGATGAGTAAAAGCATTAGAAATACGGCCAGAAGTGCCTGTCTTGCCGCTAGTATAATATAATGTTTTCACCCATACACATTGGTAGTTTTAAAACTCGATATTTACTAACATTATTTGTTATGGATCATTGTTGCAGATCATTTTGGACACTGAATTATATGTAAGTGTTGCACAGCATCCTTTTCTTTTGTTTCCTTTAATAACTAACTTTGGAATTTTGACTGCACTCATTAGGGCCTTTAGCCTTTTATAAAAAATAATAACATGATCCGTGCTTCTCTAGACCATCCGAGGACAAAGCTGATTTGCCTACATTGTAGCAACACTAATCACTATCTCCCTTTTCTAACATCTGCCCTCAGAAATTTGTTTTTTTTCTTCTAGTTTTTGTTATAAGTCCAGCCAAAAAGGAGGAGAGACACACCCACCGAATTTGAAAATTTTGAAGGAAAAAAAACCGAATTTTTTTCCCACCCCCACCGATCACCGTAGCTCACTCTTCCCCCCACTTTCATGTGCTTTACTTCTTGCGACACCCCATCTTGGGTCATCACATGGTAACTCGTTGCATAAAATAAAACTTTAATTATGCTGGTTAGTTTTGGAAAATAAGATTTTCTAACACTTTTCTTAATACAAAAATGGTGATACTTTTTTTTTTGTTTTCTACTTTGACATACAACATAGTCAAACATAGACATATATATATATATATATATATATATATATATATATATATATATATATATATATATGCATCTTCAGTTTTATACAAAAGAACTTTATCAGTATAGGCCATATACAAAAAGAACTAAGTAGAGAAAATAAAACATACAAACTATATAGTGACCAGTCTGGAACCATATAACAAAAATCATGGCTCTCTATAGCCAGAAGTAGACTGTCGAAGTCACTATCCCCAAAAATGAACTCTAACTACAACTGGTTGAACAACTAGTGATAACCATTAGGGAGATCAGGATGATCACCCCCACCCACTTCATGAGTATCCGGTGAAGATACTACTTCCCCTACTCCCTCGTCGGGAGAATCATCATCCTCATCACCGAGAGGATGGTACTCTGGCTCTTCATCAACAATCTCCTCAGGGTCCTCCTCCTCGATCTCCGGATCCAAAACAACCTCTAAAGGAGGTGAGGCTGGTGCTGCTACCTGTATAGGCTGTGCCATTGGAGGATGAATCTCGAGCTCTCCATGATCAACCATGTGCTGCAGAAAGAACCATGCTTGTGGTAGTGATACCTCAATCATGTATCTCTACCAAATGAGTCCGTCTCTGAAGTCCCACTGCTAGTGTGCTGACAACCTCTCGTATGGGGCCTGTGTTCGTGGAGCTGTGTGCCCCTGGGTTAATAACCCATGCGCCAACGTCCCATGCGTTCTCAAACGTGAGGGAACGGATCCTCGAATGTGCCAGAGGCATCTTGTAACACCCGGTTTTTCACTGTTTTTAATATCGGTAAAATAGATAGAAATGTTTATATTTTATTCTAAAATTTAGAAATTGATTTTGAATAGACAAAGATCATATTCATACTCTACTTTACCGTAGAGAGTTACGATTAAATTTTGGGTCGAAAATTCAGACGAAACCCGGTCTACGTTTTACTGACAGTAAAATTTTACGGCTCAGATGACCTAATATTGACTCGTGAATGAAATACTTAGGGTTTTTATGGAGTTTCCAATGACTTTGTCTATTTTAAGATTTTTAACTTAAAAAGTGAAATAATATATATTATTCGGGTGTTATATTAAATTAGGCGAACGACGGAGCTGAAAACGGGATTTCTGGGACCCGCTAACAGATGAAGACAATGTCATTCTAAGATGACTCATAAGGGAGAGTCATATAGGTGACTCACAAGTGTCATGATGGCTTTTGAGGTGAAACGACTATAATACCCCTAAGTTGGTTTAAATGACAAAATTGCCCTTAAGTGAGATTACTCTTTTGCCCTTAAAATTTTATGACTTGGACCCTTTTACCCCCCATTTCCCATGGCCCAAACCCATTTCCTTAGCCCTCACTCTCATTTTTTGCATCATCATCTTCTAGCTTAAGTCTTCTTCCATTTTTTCTCTCAAAAACTCTAAGTTTCCATAGCCAACTTTTGTGAAGAAACCACTTGATTTCTTGCACTTTTTCAATCTTCAAGAGGTATACCTTGCTCTTCTCACTTAATCATCGTTATGTTCTTCATTCATTTGTATGATTCAAGCCATAATCATCATTTTCCATTTTAGGGTTTTCAACTTCAAAAATTTCTACAAAATCTGAGAAAAATCCTATGATCATGAAACCAATTTCTATGATTTTGTTAACATCTCTATATTTATAATCGAAGAGTATGAATCAAGCAAAAATTTTCTTCCTATTTAACCTCTCAAGGCCGAACCCTAACTTGATTTGGGGGAGGTACTTTGATCAATTTTTTTTTGGAAAGTCTTGCTTGATTCAATCCTTTTTATTCATGTATGTATTGAATCCAAAATGTTGAATCAAAATAAAGTCTCTAGCCTATTTTTTTATGCAATGGCCGAACCTAGCTCATATTAGAGTTAGAGAATTTTATTTCAATTTTTGTATTATGATAATTGATCTTGTGTTCTAAATGCTTAACGATCACTAATCCAAGAGCTTAGGAATTTTTAAAACATTTAAGCCATCAAAACACCTCATGGCAGAACCCTTCATGTAGGAAAATAGGTGTATTTAGTTGTTTGATTGTTGATTTATTGTTGTGGTTTGTTGAAGGATAAGTATCGCATCGGGTACGTGTGATACCGACGTTCGGATTTTCGACGAAAACCTTAATCGGAAAGAAAAGTCTCTAAGAGGTATGGGGAGTACCCGAGGGGTTTTCTTTCGATAGCTATATGTTATTAGTTGTGGTCTGTACAATTTATTTGGGTGTGTTTATTATTTTACGTAGTTAAAATTATCTGCTTTTAATTATCTGCTTTTAATTATTTATCTGCATTTAATTGTTATAGAATTTTAATGCATGCCATGAACCATGCTATTTGCTATAATGTTAATATGAAATTATTATTGATGTTGGTTGTGGATTGAAAAGCCTGACAGTGGTCAGTGCTCAATTAATTATGAGGTTAAAAGCATTAAAAATATTTTAAGAAATAACGAATTTTTAATTGTTGGAATATAGCAATAAAATTTTATTTAATGGTTTGATCGGTTAGAAATGAGGAATAACTGGAAAAAAATGATTATTATAATGATTTATGGACGTAAGAGTGTTTTATGAGTCATTGTGAGGACGTAACCACAAAAATATTTTAGTACCGCTAATTTTTACGTAATAAATTACAAGATATTAGAAAATGTTATTATAAAAAATTAAGTTTCAAAAATAATTTAATTCTGAGGTTGAGAAAATTATTTTACTAGAAAAGTCAAATTTTGACTTAAAACGTTTTTAAAATATAAGCGATAGATTATTCCAAAAATACTTACGGAAAGTATTCTTAAAAACAACAAATTTTATTAGAACAGATAATTAGTCTCAAAATGATATTTTCTTGGAACAAAGGTTTCAAAACAAAGATTTTTAAAAGAAAATGAGTTTTAAGTGATTTAATGATTTTATAAATGAATTTCCAACTTAAAAGGGATTTTCTGAAAATTAGTTTTATACAATGATGTTATTTCCAACAACTTGGATAAGTTGTGGAATTTTGTTTTGGATTTGTGTTTCACAGAACAAAAATGATTTTAAAGTCAAAATACAGACCTAGTGTCCGAGACGTCGGGATTCTTGTGTTCTATGATGTGGACAATATGTCCTAAAGGTGGATGATGTGTACTATAAAAGTTATGTCGATTTTTTTGTGCACTAAAATCTACGAATCTAAGACCGGTGCATCGATCTAGACTTCATGATTTGTACTTTTGGACTTGGAGTCCTTTTGTTAATGACGAAAGACGAATTTTAAAATTTAGTTGGTCGTAAGCCTTTGAGCTTCGACAAGGGAAGAATGAACACGAAGAAAAGTAACGAGAACAAAATGTTTTACATGCATTATTCGGCAGACGTGCCTAAGATGTTATGCACGGTGTCTGGATAGATATTCATGTTATGACGTATCATTGGGCCGTGATGGACAATGAAAAACCATTCAAGATGTTATCACTGTGCCTAGTTTTGGACAGTGTGCTATGGTTAAAATATATGCCTTATTTGGCAATCGAGCTTGATCAAGTCATTTGACGTTGGGATATCTCTGGAGATTAAGTACAAAATTTTGTCGGGTACTTTGATAAATAATTGTTTATTTTTGAATATACATGTTATATGATGTTTGAGTGTTGCGCATATGGTTATCGTTTTAAAATCCATATATTGGTTCTCACCCTTGCGTGTTTTATTGTTGGTTCCTATTTGGTGTGGTGTATATTTCTATCTGAGTATGGATGGATGATATGTTAAGTCTCTAAAATGTCTGATGTGCATTTTCCTAGGTTTTGATGAGAACTAAACATTGGTTAATGATTTAATTAACCTTCATACTGGTTGCTAACCTGTCTATCAAGTGTGCAGATTAAATAAGAGAATCTCACGTCCAACACAAGTAATAGAAGCTCACGTCCAACAGTGTAGTGATAGAAGCTCACGTCCAATACAAGTAATAGAAGCTCACGTCCAACAATGTAGTGATAGAAGCTCACGTCCACCACACAAGTGATTGAAACAAACGTCCAACACTGTAGTGATTGAAGCGCACGTCCAAAATGCAAGATATAGAAACTTGCGTCCACTAAAGTGACACAAGTGGTCGTCCACTAAAGTGATGAAAGCCAACGTCTACTTAAAGTATCAAAATGGCTCATCCAATGATGTGGCAGATGAAGCTCGTCCATTAAAGTATCAGAATGGCTCGTCCAATGACGTGGCAGATGGAGCTCGTCCATTAAGTAATCAAAATGGCTCGTCCAATGACGTGGCATATGGAGTTTGTCTACTAAAGTAACAGAGGCTCTCGTCTACTAATGTAACAGAGGCTCTCGTCCACTAAAGTAACAGAGGCTCTCGTCTACTAAAGTAACAGAGGCTCTCGTCCACTAAAGTAACAGAGGCTCTCGTCCACTAAAGTAACAGAGGCTCTCGTCCACTAAAGTAACAGAAGTGCTCGTCCACTAAAGGTGACAAAAGCACTCGTCCACACTAGTCTTTGGACTTGCTGAGTCCTTAATATGGAGCTCGTCTACTAGTCCGAATGAAAACTCAAATGGCTAGATAGACGCGTCTATTTTCAAGATGGAAGCACTTATCTTATAGACACGAATTCTATACAGATTATCAGAAACGTATTTCAAGAACCAGAAAGAGACTTGAAGCCTTCTCTCCTACTCAGTTTCACGATTATCAAGAAAAGTCAGAAGCAACCTTGGACAATCAGAACCAAAGACCAGTTGAAGAATGCTTCCAACATGCTCTATTCCCTAGTACCTCTGGTCCTTACACGAAAAGGGAAGTGTGCTCAGCAAAATACAAAAATCTCTGTGCACAACTCTGATATGGCTGTATCACGATGCATAAAGCCATGATCCTTCATGTTAGAGCACAACCAACGACTCTATTGCATTAATGGTTTCCCAGAACGACTCTATTGCATTTAATGAAGTTCTGCTTGAAGCCAACATCTGAGGGAATGTCTCTAACGGATCCTAAATGCTTGAAGACTATAAATACAAAAGTCATTGAAGATGAAGAAGTGTGAGAGTTGCTGGAGCTACTACTTCTGCTACACTTGATGAAAAATGAGAGGATCACCATCTTCATCTCAACAGAAATCATCCTCAATGTAAACATTCTATATTCACTCAAGTGAGTGTTATGAGAGATTTCTTTTATCAGTTCTGAAGTGCTTAAAAATATATCCACTCTTGTGAGTGTAGGAAGAACTCATCTCTGTACTTCATTGTAAAATCACTCCATGAGTGTTGTGAGATTTTCTCTATGTAACCTTCATCAAAATCCAGTGAGACTGGTTAAGAACACTACTCAATGAGCCTGGAGAGGCTAGGTATTCAAATAATACTTGCAACAGTCTGGAGAGACTGGTTAAGAACAATACTCAATGAGCCTGGAGAGGCTAGGTATGCAAATAATACTTGCAACAGTCTGGAGAGGCTGGTTAAGAACAATACTCAATGAACATGGAGAGGCTAGGTGTGCAAAGACTACTCATTGTAATTATCTGATGTGATAGTGGAGAAAAACTTAGCTACTGCTGGGGACTGGATGTAGCTCATCGTTTATATGAGTGAACCAGGATAAATCTTGTTGTTTATTTTCTCTCTACCCTTATCTCCTTATCTTTGTTGCTTTATATATTTTCAACAGTTTTCTAACTAATTTTAAGCTTTATGTTCTAAGCTATTTTCAAATGTTTTTATCCGCTAGATGTTGTCTAACCGGTTAATGTTTAGTCTAAGATAATTAGACAAGTGAAATGATTTATCTTCCTTATTTCCAAACTGGTTAAAAATATGTTATTAGTTTTGTTAGATGGTTTTTAAATTATCTTCTTCTATCCATCTACACTCTCTTTATTTGAAAAACTCTGATTTATGTTTTGTTGTATAGTAAAAGTTTTAAATTTCTATTATCACCCAATTCCCCCCCCTGTGTGATGGTTGCTTTGACCTAACAAATGGTATCAGAGCCACATGCTCTGTAGAGAAGCTTAACCGCTAAAAGTTAAAGATCCTTGTTATCTTAGCAACCAAAATCTTTTTTTTTAAATGTTCGATTTTAAATTTGAAAAACCTCATGTCTTTGAATTTCTTTACACAAAAATTCAAACTGGAATGGTTTTTATAAGATGTTAACTTTGTTTTGTGAAATGTTTTTCTTTATACTCTTTTCTCTTCTAAACCAAAATTCATTTGGACTGATTTTGTTAAAATACTTTTTCTTTTAACATTAGAAAAATGTGTTTAAGAAATTTGTCTTTTAAAATTGTTGTTTTTGACAAACCCAAAAGGTGTATCAAATCTAAAAATATTTTATTTCTATTCAATGCTATTTATGTTACCAAAAATGCTTCTTTGTGTAAAATTATATCCTTGAATTAGAAGATGCAGATCATTGATAGAAGTTGGATTATAAAAATGTCATCAAGAGGAAGAACACAACATAATTAGTGGCTCTTCATCTCAAGAAGCCTGTGAGATGAGAAGATATGGATGAAGAAGAATTTTTCATGAAGGATCTAACTCAAGAAGAACGTTTGGAGTTGAGTTTATTAAACTTGAGAAGCTACATCGAAAGTTACTTGATCCTATTCCCTGTTGAAAAGTTCAGAACAACATGATCTTTGAAAAATTAAAGGAATCAAACTCGGTGATATCTACTCCTTATCTCTTGTTGTTGTTTAACTTGTGATTATTTATTTTACACATGATTTTTTTTGTGTGTGCTAAAGTGCATTCATGTTAAAATAAGATAATGATTTTAATTTTCATTAATCTAAGCTCGCATTTGCTTATCCCTCGCATGAATTTGAATATTCTCATAAAATGTTTGTTATACATGTGAAAATGATTCAACATGCATACTAGGAAGAAATATATTGATAAAGATTCTTTCCACTTGAAGTTATCAAATGTGTGCCTTAAATATTTCTTGTGCTTCAACTTATGTTGAAATGGTATCAATCTGAAATGAAATGCTTTTATGAGTTGAAATCATAATAGTCCAATGTGTAAGAGATTCTTTTTGTAATCATTATAATTGCTGGAAGAAAATATGGATTTGTCATAGTTGATTACTATTCTAGATACACATGGGTACTCTTCCTAACACACAAGGATGAGTCTTTTAAGGCTTTCTCAGTATTCTACAAAAGAGTACAAAATGAGCAGGTTTCTGTATTTCTACCCTTAGAAGTGATCATGGGGGAGAATTTGAAAATGAGTAGTTTAGACAGTTCTGTGAGGATAATGGAATCTCTCACAATTTCTCTGCAAAATGGAGTGGTTGAGAGAAAGAACAGATCTCTGCAAGAGATGGCGAGATCTATGCTCAATGAAAATAATCTCCCTAAGTACTTCTGGCCAGAAGCTGTAAACACTGCTTGTTATGTACAAAACAGAATACTTATTAGACCTTTTCTAAAAAGGACTCCTTATGAATTGTGGAAAGGAAAAAGCCCCAACATATCTTATTTTCATGCTTTTGGATGTGAATGTTTTATTCTCAATACCAGAGATAATCTTGGAAAGTTTGATTCTAAGGTAGATAAAGGTATTTTTCGTAGGATATTCTGAAAAGTCTAAGGCTTTTAGAGTATACAATTCAAGAACTTGTATTATTGAAGAATCTGTTCATGTTAAATTCAATGATGGATTAAAGACTGATAAAGAACTATCAGATCTAGAAGATGATCTTGCAGGTCTTGATATAAACAAGCCAGAAAATCAACAACCCAATCTAACCAAAACATAACCTGTGCCTTAGGCTGAAAGGCAAGTGGAACAGACGAGTAAACAGACAAGTCAATATATTCATGATGATCTCAAAAGGGATTGCAAGTTCAACACTCATCATCCTAAGGATCTTATTATTGGAAATCCTTCTGAAGGAGTAGGAACCAGATCCACATTATGAGAATCAAGCAATGTGGCCTGTATTTCAGATTTGGAGCCTAAACGTATTGAAGAAGTTCTTGAGGATGAATGCTGGATTCTTGCTATGCAAGAAGAACTTAACCAGTTCACAAGAAATGATGTCTGGACTCTTGTCTCTAAGCATAAAAAACAAGTCGGTTATTGGAACAAGATGGGTCTTCAGAAACAAATTGGATGAAGATGGTAAAGTTGTCAGAAATAAGGCAAGGTTAGTAGCTGAAGGCTACAACCAACAAGAAGGTATTGATTATACTGAAACCTTTGCACCTGTAGCTAGAATAGAAGCCATGCGCATTTTAATGTCATATGCTACACAACACCAAATTACCCTGTTTCAAATGGATGTAAAAAGTGCTTTTCTAAATGGCATAATTGAAGAAAAAGTGTATGTTAAACAACCCCCTGGTTTTGAGGATACTGATAAACTAGATCACGTTTTCAAACTTAAAAAGGCATTATTTGGTTTGAAACAAGCACCTAGGGCATGGTATGATAGACTCGGTTCTTTTCTCATGCATAATGGTTTTACTAGAGGACAAGTAGACACTACTTTGTTCAAAAAATGCTCCAAAGAGAACTTTATTATAGTTCAAATATATGTTGATGATATTATTTTTGAAGCAACTAATGAAAAGCTGTGCATAGAATTTTCAAGTTTAATGCAAGCTAAATTTGAGATGAGCATGATGGGAGAATTGAAGTTCTTCCTTGGATTACAAATCAAGCAGACAAGTGATGGAATTTACATTCATCAACAAAAATATACCAAGGAGATACTCAAGAAATACAAAATGGAAAATGCAAAGCTCATGAAAACCCCTATGCAACCCAATGCAAAACTAAGCAAAGATGATGAAGGTAAAAAGGTATATCAAACTGTCTACAGAGGTGTGATTGGCTCTCTACCGTACTTAACTTCAAGCAGACCTGACATTCAATTTAGTGTCTGTATGTGTTCTAGATTCCAATATAATCCTAGAGAATCTCATCTTAAGGCTGTTAAAAGAATATTTAGATATTTGCTTGGAACTACTAATCTTGGTTTGCTGTATTTAAGATCAAAAGAATACAGATTAGTGGGATATTGTGATGCTGACTTTGCTGGAGACATAATAGAAAGAAAAAGCACCAGTGGAGGATGTCACTTCATTGGAGGAAGTTTAGTCTCATGGTCAAGTAAGAGGCAGACAACCATTGCCCTGTCTACTGCTGAAGCAGAATACATCTCTGCTTCTAGTTGCTGCTCTCAACTGTTATGGGTAAAACATCAACTTGAGGATTACTCTATTTTTGAGCATAACATATATGTATGGTGTGATAACTCCAGTGCTATATGCTTAACTAAAAATCCAATTCTGCATTCTAAGACTAAGCATATTGAAATCAAACATCATTTTATTAGGGATTATGTTCAGAAAGGAATCTTTGATATTAAGTTTGTTAAAACTGAAAATCAATGGGGTAATATTTTTACTAAACCCCTAGCAGAAGAAAGGTTTTTATTTATTAGAGATAATCTAAACATGCATTGCATTGCTAAATGACATGTCTGAGAGATAACCTATGTGTGCTATATCACCTGTCTGTGTTCGCCTGTCTGACTCTACTGAGTCACTATGCTTGAACTCAACAGTTTTGTTTAAATGGTTATTAATTAATTAATGCAATTTCTTATTTGAAGCTAATCATGTGCACGGTGGTTTATATATCTTGAAACCATGTTATCATCATGTCTTAAGTGGGTGTTGTAGTTCCCCATACAAATTGTGTCATTTTGAATTAAAAATGTCATTTTTCTCTCTCCTACCTTTTATGACTATAAAAGACAATAGGTCAGAAAGGTTAAACCTTTACGCTTTCAAAATTTCAAAAAACCTTTGTCTTTTCATCTCTGAAACCCTCTTCTCTCTCGTAAACCCTAGAATCCTTTATCTCCATATGGCTTTATCTAAACGTCTTTCTACCAAAGAGATTGCTGAGAAGTACAATCTCAAAATCACTGAAGTAGAGAAGATCATTCCTGGAAAGATCGTTGATCTTCAACAAATGAAGAAGTTGGGTATGAATGTCACTGAAGAACTGGAGTACTCCAAGTGGACTTCATTCTTTGACATTAAGGAGCTCGTTCATCCAAAGCTGCTTCAGATATTCTAGAAGAATGTTGTAGTGGTCACTAATAGGGCCAATGGCATCAAGAGTTTCAAAACTGAAATGGGTGATAAAACCCTTCTCTTCCCTATTAGCTCTCTGGAGCTGGTCACCATGTGTCCGAGGATCGGAGCTGGCTTCACCCCCAACTGTGAAGATGAAGTGGCTTCACCCCCAAGCCTGTGAACCCTAAACCCATCAACATGGTGGTCAAGTGCAGATTCCTGCACAAATTGCTCTTGGACTGTGTGATGCCAAGGAAAGACTCACGAGATAACGTAACCAAGATGTACAGAATCGCTCTGTACCACTTGATCCACAAAATCAAGCTGGACATCAACGAGCTGATCTACACGTACATGGAGACTCTGATCAAGAGGACAAATGTACAGACCTATCCCTAAGGGATGCTGATGACAAGGGTATTCAATAACAAGATGTTTGTTCCCAGTGATGTTCACTTTGTGGACATGTCACTGCCCATAGACAGGAAGATACTGTCTATGATGAATATCCAAGGAATCCCTCTTGCTGAAGAGGATGAAGACAAGAAGAAGAAACAAAAGAAAATGAAGAAGCCTACTGTTGAGAAGAAGGAGGGAGAACCAGTGGTATCCACTGATGAATCTGAGGTCCCCCTCTCTGAGAGGCTGTTCAAACCTTCTAGAAAAATGGCCAGACAGGACCAAATTCCAGAACTGCAACCGGCAATGTCTGAAGAATCTGCTAAGACTGTTGAACCTTTAAGGTTCAAGCTGAAGAGACCCTCTCCAAAGAGGAAGATAACTGAAGCTGAGGAATCAGCTGATATCCCTGCTCGTCCCAGCAAGAAGAGAAAGCTGGTGAAGACCTTTGCTGCGGCCAGACATGGTGAGTCTGAATCCAGCAAGGAGGAAGGATCTGCTCAGGGGGAGCAAATAGAGCAAGTACTGGCAGAACCTTAGAAGAAGACCTTCTCTTTAGGAATCATTCCCAGAAAGAGAAGAACTGGTTACCCAGTGGTTGCTGCCAAGGTTGAAGTACCTGCAGAAGTTGCTACTGCAGAAGATCTGTTTGGAGGAGCCCAGACAGTTGTACCCAAGGATGACCAAGTGTCTCCTTCTCCTAAGAAGTTGAAGATGTCTGAAGATCAGATAACTCCTTCTTACCCTCTCAACAAAGGTATCATCACCTCACCCGTCTCCTCTCCCTCTGCCCTTTTTGTTGAACCCCTTTCTGTTGCTTCTCCTCTTCCTTCACCTGTCCACCCTCCTCAAAAATCTAGTTTCTCTGTTGTACCTGATGTATGTCAGTACATAGTTGTTCATATGGACTCTTCTCCCAAAGAACGAACTGGCATATCATCACGGCTATTCTCATCTGATCTGCAAACTCTTATGTTTGTCAGTATCTCTCATGTTTCTCATGTTTCAATTAATCCTTCTCCTCCACCTTCTTTTCTTAAAAAATGTAGAGAACTTTTCTTTTGTCCTCCAATTTTCATCTTTGTTAGAACTTTAGCTGGATCTCATTATTCTGCTTCTGTTGTAATGTTGACTTGTATGTCTAGGCATTTTCTCATGGTTGTCACTGGATCAAATTCCTTCTTTTCCCATATTGATTCTTTGTTACCTATTCCTCCTTCCGTCTTAGCTCAAACACCCCTTCCTCCACCTATACAAATAACCATTACCCGTCTGTCTCTGTCCGAGAGACTTGCTAGTGTCTTCTCTTCACCTTATTCTTGTTTCATTAAGGTTAGTATTATGTTTAAGTTTGTGTTTCTTCCCTTCTTCACCCTTAAAACCTTCATGAACTTTTCCTCCCTTCCATCACCTCCCCCCTTCTTCTACCCAAAGCACCCCCAGTTTTAGCCTTACCCTAGAACTCTTCTCCTTCTGTCTCTGCTATGTTTACAAAAGCCTCCACGTCTCAGACAGTGGACTTACAAGTCTTTCATCTGCTTCAAAGACAAGTCGAAGACCTAAGAAGACGGTTAGAAGAAGAAAGACAAGCTAGGCTGCTCTTAGAGCAAAGGGTTATTGCTTTGTTTTCTTTACTTAGTCAACCTAGGTAGTTCTTTTCGTTGTTATGTATGTAAACTACCTTGTACATATAAAAGCTTATGATGAATGAAAAATATTCTCTTTCTTACTGTCTTTACTGCCTTCAAGTTTTTACTCCTTTTTGCTATAGACAAAAAGGGGAGAAAGTAAAAATTGTGTGATATGATCCTAATGAAATATGAAGATCTTAATAATAATATAACAACATAAGTATGACTTGATTAAAGGTTGGTAATATATGATAAGTTTGATGATCTGTCAGCTCTGATAAATCACGAGAAAAACTTGCTCTGATATATTTAAGTTAATGTTCTGTTAATTTCTTCATTAATATATGACAAGTCTTGCTCTGATAACTGTTGTTCTGTTGTTCTCAAAGGTAAAACACTTCAAATATAATTGAGAATAAGTTTTAATCAGATCATTTGATTAAATTTCATGTCAGATCAAGCATCTGCTTCACCTGTCTGCTTAAGAAAATTTTCAACATGTCTGATACCTGCTACTTTCATTTGTTGATATTTTCTAAGGTTCATTAAATCATCTCAAAGTTTGTCATCTTCAAAAGGGGGGGGGGGGGGGGGGGGTTGTTAAGTCGCCATAATGTCTGATGCGCGTTTTCCTGAGGTTTTGATGAAAACTAAACATTGGTTAATGATTTAATTAACCTTCATATTGGTTGCTAACCTGTCTATCTAGTGTGCAGATTAAAACAGTAAGAATCACCTGTCTGCCCATATTAGTATCCACCTGTCTGGATAAGCAAAAGTCAACCTGTTTGTTGACTAGGATTATTGACTTCCTTCAAGAGGAGTTTTCACCTGTCTTTCCACGAGTTCCTACACTCGTCTGAAGTTACTCTTTGAAGAACCAAGGACCAAACAAACTTTTGTTAGCTGTCCCATCAGATAGAGACTCAGTCTTCTCTCTCCTCATCTCACGCTTATCAAGAAAAGTCAGAAGTTACTCTCTCAAACAACCTCGGATATTCGAACCTTAAACCAGTTAAAGAATGCTTCCAACGAGCTTTATTCCCTAGTACCATTGGTCTTTACACGAAAAGGGAAATGTACTCAGCAAAGTATAAAAAGTTCTCTGTACAACTTTGATATGGCTGCTTCACGATGCATAAAGCCATGATCCTTCAAGTTAGAGTACAGCCAACGTTCCTATTGCATTAATGGCTGCCCAGAACGACTCTATTGCATTTAATGGAGTTCTGCTCAAAGCCAACATCTGAAGGAATGTCTCTAACGGATCTTAACTGCTTGAAGACTATAAATACATAAGTCATTGAAGATGAAGATAGAAGACACTACACAAAGCATTAAAGAGCCATTACTCTGCACATTAATTTCTTCATTCCTTCATTCTATATTCTTCAACCATTTGAAGTTATTACACAGACTTTCCTAGCTTTACATTTAAACCACTCTCTGAGTGTTAGTGAAAGTTCTATTTGTCTGAATTGTATTTATTACAAACAAATTTCTCAACCAAACCTGAGTGATCCTGAAGAGGCTAGGTGTGCAAAGAATACTTGTCTTTGAGCCTGAAGAGGCTAGGTGTGCAAACAATACTTGGAGTCTGTAACCTGATCAGTTATAGTGGATAAATCTTGGTGCTGCCAAGGACCGGACGTAGCTCTTTGCATTAAAGAGTGAACCAAGATAAATAACTGTGTCGATCTCTCTTTCCTTCTAACTCTTTAGTTGCCCTGATATTTTATATCTATTTATCAAACTGAGTATCTGTCAGATCTTTGTTAAAATTTCACCAGACAGGTCACCCGCCTGTCCTGTGTCTCTCCACCTGTCTGAACCAAGCATCTGATTACAAAAAGTTTTTGAACTTAGCTTAAATACTGAAAAACACAATTCAATCCCCCTTCTCGTGTTTATAATCGTCTATTTCAGATCCATGTCAAGAACAACAAAGTCTACCAGAACGATGAACTTGTCCACTTTGACTAGAAGGTCCTCAACCACACCATATGGATATTTGATAGAATGGTCCGCTAGTTGAAGAGACATCATTTTGGATTTGACTTCCCTTATTCCAAGCTCCTTTAACATAGAGAGGGTCATCAAATTGATGCTAGCCCCAAGATCACAAAGAGCCTTTCCGCAAGTGATTCCTCCAATGGTGCAAGGAATGGTAAATGACCCCAAATCTTTCAACTTTGGAGGCAATTTCCTTTGCAAGATAGCTCTACACTCCTTGGTCAAAGCTACGGTTTCATCATACTTCAATCTCTTCTTCTTGGACAAAAGTTCCTTCATGAATTTGGCATAAGAAGGCATTTGCTCTAAAGCATCCGCAAATGGAATATTGATTTGAAATTCCTGAAAAACATCTAGGAAGCGTGAAAATTGCTTTTCATCTCCCGCCTTCTTCAACTTTTGAGGATATGGAACCCGCACATATGGTGGAATGTCCTTAGCCTCAATGGACTTCTTTCTAGCAAATTCTTCATAAACTAATTTCAGTTTTGGGCCCTTTTCTTTCTCCAAAGAAGGTTAATCATTCTCACTTTCATTTTCAACATCTTCTACAATCACCTCTTCTTCCACGCTTTTTGGCTTCTCCTCTTTCTTTCCTAGATCCTTAGCTTTCACGTCTTCGGTTTTTCCCAAAAGCTCTCCCTTAGGAACAATCACCTTGCCACTCCTAGTTAAAATGGCATTTCATCAACCCTTAGGATTATTCTCGGTATTTCCCGGAAAAGATCCCGGAAGCCTTTCACTTAGTTGCTTGGAGATTTGACCTATTTGATTTTCTAGGTTGGTGATGGATGAAGTGATATGCTTGAATCCCAATTCCATATTGCCAAATTTCTCTTTATTCTCATCTTGGAATGAAGTTTGTTGATTTATCATGATGGTTTTTTGATTGACCATTTTCTCAAAACCAATCTCCCAATCATGCTTCCCCTCCTTGTTTTGCATTTGATTTGAGGAATTGTGGTTAGGAGGTTGTTGAGAATAATTATCATTTCCAAAGCCTTGCTTTTGCTGTCCAAGATTCCCATTAGATGTCCTAGAGAAGTTCGGATGCTTCTTCCACTCCGGATTATAAGTGTTTGAGTAGGGGTTACTCTGTGTCTTCTGATAACCATTCCCCCCTTTAGGATGAGAGTCATATAAATTGTGCATTGCATCCACTTGTTCATGAGAAGGTTGATTAGCAAACATACTTCTTGGACAATTTGAAAAATCATGCTCCCCTTGGCAAAAATTGCAAGTGGCCATAGTATTCTTCCCCGCATTCATCTTCAAACTCTGTACTTCCTTTGTGAGAAGGTCCATTTGTTGAGACAAAAGTTTATTGTGAGATAACATTGCACTATAAGTCTCAACCTCGTGCACTCCTTGCTTGGTGACACCTCGCTCACTCCTTTTAAGATAATCATTTTGAGCCATTTTCTCCAATAATTCCCAAGCATCTTCGGCAGATTTATAAGCAATTGAACCATTGGCGGATGCATCACATAAATCTCGTGTGTCAGGTAGAAGACCATTGTAAAAATACTGAACACGCATCCATAAGGTGAAGAAAGATTGTGGACACTTACTCAACAATGCAGTATACCGCTCACATGCTTCACTAAGAGATTCACCATCATATTGCCTGAAAGCAGTGATAGCGGCTTGCACTTGTATAGCTTTCTGCGGTGGAAAGAATCGAGCCAAGAACTTATGAGCTAAGTCCACCCAAGTAGTTATGATCCTGCTACTCATAGAATCATACCAGTCACAGGCCTTATCCCTCAATGAGAATGGGAATACCCACAATCTAAGAGCTTTATCAGAGACACCATTCTGCTTGTTGGTGTCGTAAATATCTAAGAACCTAGTAACATGCCTGTGGGGATCTTCATTATCCTTCCCATCAAACTGATTAAGTGCAAGTAACTATAGTAACGTTGTTCTGAGCTCAAAGTTATTAGCTTGAATGGGCGGATTAACAATAGGAGATGCATAGTCGTCTAAGTTAAGACGACAGTATTCAATCAACGGCTTGTATGGTGGAGGATCATGTTCCTCCATATCTGCAATAACAATAGGTGTTTGCTGTAACGCCTTTTTCTGTTCATGAATCTGTTTCCTCATAGCCCACTCAGTCTTCAGAATCTCAGGATCGTATAAGAGATTATCAGGGTGAACTGTACCTCACATACACTGAAACTAGGAGCAAGATCAAGCAGAGATGAGACAACCCAAGTAAAAAGTAAGGAAAAAAATGTTCAAAGTAGCTATTGCCTTTGGTACTAATGATACTGATAATACTAATCCCTGGCTCGATGCAAGTAATAATTAAAACGGTGAGACTGAGTATGCAAACTTAACAACTATTTGAACGAACAATTAAGAGAATATTGGAATCAATGATTAAAATCAATTAAATTATTAAGTAAATTATCACAAGCAGTTAAAAAGACAGTCGCAATATCAAGTGGAATAACAATTATGAGAAAGGTCTAGGGATTTGATTTCACCTACGCTTATCAAGTTTGATGCAATTATGAATCCTCGTAATTACTAATCTTCTACTTTTGTCAACCAAGAGTCCTAAATTATCCTAACGTCTTTCTCGAGTATGGTTAGCAAACACCCCTTATCCCTTAACCAACTATATCTCTATGATGGTTAATTATTAAGAAATTCAGTAAGTTCTATGACTCCCTATGAAGGTTGCATACAATCCCTACGGTATATCTCTATCCGCATAAACTATATGGTTTTACCCCAATGCTCTAAACACATAACTAACCTCTCGGTATCATTATGATTGGAAAATCATGCATAATAATGGCCAGTTATAAGCAAGCATTAAGCGCAGAAGTAAAACACAAAAGGGATGAAGAAAAGAAACTATGAGAATATCATAAAAACATTCAAACCGTCCAAACGCGGCTACATCATCTCCCTAGAATGGAGGAATTAGTTCATGATCAAAGGAATCAAAAACATAATCAAAGAAACCAACATTGAAACAAGAAAAGAAGGTCTGGGCACAGTAAAACTAAGGGAGACGCAACCAAAAGAACAAAAAGTGGACCCCTATTTCCGTACAAAAGGAAAGAATTTATAAGTTATGGTATCAGCGATTCGTGGGGTGAATTACATTTCACGGGGATAAATTTAAATCATAGCTCAGACCAGAAGTGCACCATCCGCGGGGCGGATGACTCATAATTTCCCGCCTCTTCTTGCTTTTCTTCCTTGCTCCCAGGCTTCCCTTTTATCCTTCCCAAGCTCATGCATGAACCTAAAATTTATTCAAGCTAGAAAATCATAGAAAAAGACTCAATTTCCTAATTAAAAAAAAAAGAAAATACATTCAAAGACTCTAAACACTGCTTAAGGAAAACAAAGCCAAAGTTGAGTACTAATTGAGAATACAACTCATCAATATGGTAAAATTCACAAGAAACTCTAGAATAAAACTAGATAATCTAGCGGATTATCAAGTGATGTTTTTAACTTTAAGGTCTTCAAGTAGCTTGTGGTACTCGTTGATCTGTGATTTGATGTCCTTCTTATCAGTCATCTCCCATTTGTAATAGTTTCCAATGACGAACTTATGTTTCCCGACGTCCTCAATAGTGTACTTTAAATTCATGGAGTCCCAAATCTCATTGGGTTCCGTGTAAGAACAATAGACATCAAACAAATCATTAGTTAATGTACTAATAATCGTATGCCTACATACCTTATTAGAATATGTCCAAGTTTCGATTTGTTTGGGGTTAGCAGATGGTGGAGGTTTAGGATCCGTCAGTTAGCAACACCATGCATATCCAGGATAGAGAATACACGCTCTTGCCATCTTCTATAGTTTTGGCCTCCAAACATCTCAATTTTCGAGATATCTAGAAAAGGTTTGGCCTAGGCGACAACAGTAGCAACCGGTTGAGGGACGATATTGACGACAGCAGGAGAGACATTGGAATTGTCAGCATTCACAACATTGTTTGAGGCGTCAGAGTTGTTCTCCATAATAATCCTTAATATTGCTGTATAATATTGATAAAATAACAATGTTGAGTACAAGAAATAGCCTGAGACGTGACAAGGGACACTGTCCTTAAGGATTATTCCGCCCACGAAATAAATTACAAAATACGAAACTCCTTACCGGATATAACAGGCTCTTCTGGCACAAAGACCAGGACCAGAACAACAAGATCAAATACCACTCAGAATTTTGAACCACACTCAGAATTCTATCTTTTTGCAGACGTACTAAAAAACTTCTATAGTACAAATACAAATATATATTAAACACTGCAGCTTGAATTCTTTTTGCCGTTAATCTCCAGCAGAGAAAACCGTCCAACAAATAATGGGAGTAATGGCAAATTAATTTTCCATTCAAAGCATAATTGTGGCACGTTGCAAAATCAAGATCCAACAGACAAATACATAATAACCATCAATAAATACTCATTAGAATTGCACATCCAATTCTCCAAATAGTGCTATAACATAAAAAGGCTTTATTTGCCTTTCAAAAGGAAAAAGTCAAGTTGCCAAATCTCAAATCCTTTCATCAATCATATTTAATATTTGTTTTCAAAATCAAATTGATAAAAGTAAATTAATGCATCAATTTTATTTTGCACATGGGGAATTTGAAATGCAATCTGATAAAATTAAAAACGAGGTGAAAACGATCAAAGGAAATTCAAAAATTATTAATGATACGGTTTCAAAATTAAAAGATAATAAAATTTAAAAATAATTTTAAATTCAAAATTAAATTATTGAAATAAATTGAATATACAACAAAAACAGCAAGCTGACTGGCCCAGGATGGTGGCAGCGGCGGCAACCCTCAAACAGATGCACACTAGTGCAAATAAAAAACAGTGAAAACATGCATAAATAAATACCAAATTAATAGTAAAAAAAAAACCAAAAAGCTGGGGTGGTGGCGGCTGTGAGGTGTCTCGCGGAGGTGGTGGTGGTGGAGGCACGATGGATGGCAGCGCTGCAAGAGGAAAAAATAGAGAGGGGAACGGTGGGGGCAGTGGGGGCTCCTCCGGCGGTGCTATGCGAGGTGGGTGGAGACTCAAAGGAGAGGGTGTGGTCGCGCGCGGGTGGGAGAAAAGGAGAAGGGGAGAGAGAGAGAAAGGATGGTGGTTTGTCGCCCCCATGGTTGGAGGAGGTGGTGGACAGGGAGGGTGAGTGTGAGAGAAGAAGGAAAACGGAAAAAGTGGGGGAAATGGTTTGGCCATCATAGATATGTTAAGATTTCCGACGAACCTTTTAGTTTATGACGACTTTTGCCGTCAATAAGGAAATTTTTGAATTTTCGATGGGCGATTGCCGTCGGTAAATCACGTCCCGATTTCTGGCGGAATTTTAGTCGCTAATTGCATGACCATTTCCGACGGCCTTTCCGTCTGAAACCTCTGGTGCCAAAAAAATTGTGTTTCTCGCCATACTTACCGATGGGCTTTGCGATGGAACAGTAATTGGTAACTTTTTGGACGGACTTTCCGTCGATAAGTTTGGTGACTGGTGGGAGATCCGGCAAGTGAACCGGATCGAAGCAAGTAATATTAAAACGGTGAGAAACCGAGTATCGAACTCAAGGATTGGGAAACAAAGTACCACTTCACAAATTACACGACTATTTTAGATTAAGAAATAAGTGTGGGAAGATTTCAAAGAAAATAAAAGAAACAATAAAATAAAATCAAATATTTTTGGGATTTTCAAATTAAAAGAGATTCCTAGGAATTGGGTTACCACAAGATTGTTCATGTTACCAAATTGACTACCCCTTGTTAATTATCAAAATTGCTTTGAAGGCGAGTTTATCCTAAATAAGTTAAAGCTCCCTCTCGGGTTACAAAAACTGTGCCCCAATTAAACCAACCCCTACTCTCGTGGTAGTTGAATTTAGATTGAACCCTTTAAGTTTTGTGACAATTCGTTAATCCTCGAAGGACCACTTCTAACTCTCATGATTTAAGTCCTAAGTCTGATTCTATAGATCCGATACCTAAGTTCACCGCTAGGTTCCTCCTTAGAGTATCTATGACATGCAAATAAGTGCGCACCAGATTTACAAGTAATTAAAACAATAGAAATCAGATCTAAAGCAAAATCAAAATTAACGAAGGTAAAACATCAATTCATAACATAAATCAGATCTTGGGCATAGCCCCAATCCCTAGAAATAAAGCTACTACTCAAGCATTGCCATGGTGATGACAAGCTTGATTAAGAAGAAGAAGAAGAAGAAGAAGAAGAAGAAGAAGAAGAAGAAGAAGAATAAGAAGAAGCAGGAGGAGGAGGAGGAGGAGGATCCTAAAAATTTGCCTAAGTGTAGTAGCCAAAAAGTCTCTTTAGTCTCTGCCTAATTGCCATATTTATAGATTAGGGTAATTTGAATCCCAATCAAATACAAATTCAGATGAAATCAATTTGTTCAGATCCAAATATTGCGCGTCACGGTCGTGATGGCTGTCACGTCTAGGCCGTGACGGATTCTGCCTTGGATGTTGCTCTGCCGGTTGGTCTGTCACGGCCGTGATGCTCATCACGGCTAGGCCGTGATCAATTTTGCCTGTGAGGGCCTGGTTCAGTTGGCACGTCACAACCGTGGTGGACATCACGGCCAGGCCGTGACCAGTTCTGACTTTTCCATTTTTTTTATTTTAAGCTCTACTCGATCACGGTCGTGATGGTCATCATGGCTAGGCCATGATGGGCTCTGTTTGGCTCAGTTTCCTTACTTTTTCAAACTCCATCTTCATGCAAGCTCCATCATAATTGGTCATGAGCATTTTAAATCTTCATATCCAAATCAATATCTCCAAATTAATTGCCAAATCTTATCATATCCTTATTGTTGTGATAGGCAATTATTATCCAACTCCAAATTGATTAATTTGGATCCAATCTTTTATCTCAATGCCAATTGAATTATCTTTTAATCATAATAATCCAAATACAAATTGATTTGGATTCAAATCTGTCATGGAGGCCCTTGCAATTTGTTTGGCAATCTTCAATTTAATTTCAATCCTTCTTCTTTGTCCTCTCCTAAAAATAAGAATAAGAAAATATCAGAAAAAAATCTGATCAAATGCACACATTGACTCTAAAATAACCAAAATAGGAAAACAAAGTCTAATTTGGGCTAAATCATGCATTTAACAAAATTTAATTGATGAAATCCACTCAAAAATAATAGATAAAATATCATAAGTCAGCGGATTATCAGTGACTTTTCATATTCAACATTACTGACAGCAAAAGTAGTCGGTAATGGGTGGATTTCCGACCGTCACGAGTTCCGTGGGAATTTATCCGTCGGTAATGAGTAGTATTCTTGTAGTGGTTAATTCTTGTGTTCTCTATTGTTTTCTTTGTGGCGTGTTAGTGTGTGTTTTCATCAAAGATCCTCGGGTGTGTCGGTAATTCCATTGGCCCATGCGATTTTACCCAACAGTGGTATCAGAGTCGATGGTTCGGTTGGGACACTTGTTGAAGAGAAGGCGGTAGTCATTGAATCCATGTGTGGGTCCCTTGTGTCAAAAGTCTTCCTAGCAATGTGGAAGCTAGGCAGCGTGTTCCATTGTGGATGATGGACAACAGCAGTACAAGTATAACGAAGAGGCCATCCCGCAATGCGCTATCCGCTATAACATTTTTTGGGTCCGCCGCTCCGCGCTATCCGGGGTTAACTACCCTACTGGCAGTAACACAAAATGCCATTCAGAGAAAAAATGAGAAGCATTTATACTTTTTAACACACTTTTGTCTTTGTATAATGAATTATTTGTTTAATTAGGATCATATCTGTGTGTTTATATATACAGAGATTGAAAGGAAGGAGAGGGAAAATCTTGTTAAAGAAAAGTTAGACTAATGCTCGAAAAAAATGAAACAATATAAAAGACATAATTATAAAAATCATGTGCAATTAATATAGCCTTATTGATATTTTTTTTATCATTCTTCATTAATACTTAGAAGTCAACAATTCTCCAGTCTGCATAAAGACATGTGACTTGAATGGAACTAAAAACAGAGTGACGTGGGATCAATGATCCTATCTCTACAAAAATTCCTCTTCCTTCCGCAAGTTGAGTCAATGAATTGATACCAATATTCTATCTTAGCTTTTTTTTCACAGAGTTTGATTCTAAATGTCTGATCTCCACACGTTTCACCAGATTTATAGAACAAACCAATCCATCTACTGAAGCCTCATGCGTATACTACAGCTTCAATCGAAAAGTTTCAAAGCTTCAATAAATTTCCTTATCAACCAAATAAAAACTTCTTCACATCCAAAATTGGTCCAAATAAAATAAATCACAGTAAATCAAAAAATTAGATCATCAACAAATTTTTTATAAAAATGACGACAATGCAACAATCAAGCTTTTCACCAGAACTAACTCCCTGATTCAAACAACTACTCAATTCAATCATCACAGCATCAAAACACCGATAATATTGACAGAGAGTGAGTGAGAAAGTTAACCTGAAAGATGTCGAAGGAGCGAGAAACAATAGTGGTTCTTCTTCATTCGAGTTTCAAAGGGAGCAAAGATGGAGGTTGTGGAAGAACAAGAGAGAAACAGATTGGGATTTTAATTAGGGTTCAGAAAAGAAAATATTTTAGAGAGAGAGGGGGAGTGATAAAGTTTCAGAGATTTTCAGAGATTGAGTGTTGTGAGGGGGAGAGTTGCGAAGTCCAGATGAAATTTCAGGAAGTGTTTAGAGAAATCCTTGAGCCCTACTACCCTATACCTAGAGGCTTAAAAGAAACTAAACATTAAACTTAACATATAGATAGTCGTAGAGCAAAACACACTAGTTAATAAGTACAAAAAGTAGTGTGCACATCAATTTAAGCCCTACTACCCTAGACCTAGATGCTTAAAGAAAATAAACATTAAAACTAAACATCAAACACCATATTTAATATCATCCAAGTATTCTTCTTCTTCTTCTTCTTTTTCACCGTCACTACTAAGCTCGTAGAGTCTTTCCTCCTCCTCCTCTTGAATCTCTTCATCACTTTTTTCTTCTTCTATGACTCATCCCCTTGAGCTTGAAGGCCTAGAAGCAGCTGCCCTCCCTTTTCTTGTATGTTGCCTAGTGTAGGTTGAAGGCTCACCAGCCCCTGTTAAGTCAGCAACATCTCCCCGTGTTAAGGTATCATCATCAAAAACCAATTCAGCACTAGCATCTTCCCCATCTCCACCCATTTCTCCCACTAACCACTCATTGCTATCATTAATATCATTCAAGAGAACAGGATCGGTCACATCGCTTCTATCAAAACGCTCCTTAAGAGCTTGGTTATATTTAATATAAACTAAGTCTTGTAACTTCTCATGCTCAAGCCTACTTCTCTTCTTCGAATGGATCTATGTCATAAGTTTTTTACAAAAACTGAATGTTAGTTTCTATACATTCTATGTCAAAAACTGAATGTCAAAAATTGAATGTCAAAAACTGAATCTAAATATTCAGTTTCTTTACAAAAACTGAAATGTTAAGATTAACTTTCATGCTAAAAAATACTCCAGTTTCGCTCACATCCCGATGCACTGCAAGTCAAGCTCAATACTTTAATGGCAAGTTGCGTCAAATTTGGACAATGTGATCCATAATTCCTCCACCACTCTCAGCTGCATGTAATGCAATAATATTTAGGCATTGCTATGTTTAAAAAGAAAAAAAAAAACAGCTCTTCCACAATTCTGCTTACCAGGAGCCATAGTAGTCTGATGCCTTACAGTTGATCTTATCCCAAAGAGGCCTAAAGCTCTCTTATATTTTGACATCTGGTTGGTAATCTTGTCCACAGCTTCATCATTTTCACTAAGCCTTTCAATGCATTGATGAAGCCCCTCCACCACTTCATGATCAAGTTCTGTAACTAGATTGCTGTAGAAGAACTCAGGGTTTAGAAAATGGCCAGCTGCATGAAGTGGGTGGTGAAGTTGGCACTCCCATCTTTTGTCAATGATTTCACAAATCTCATTGTACTTGCTTTCATCTCCATTGAAGGCATTCTGAATTGCCTCCTTGGCCCTATGCATGGCTTCATAAATATAACCCATTGCAGGCTTCTTTTCATTGTCAACAAGCCTAAGAACACGTACAAGAGGGCTCATAGCCTTAAGTGTGAAAATAATATCATTCCAAAACGTAGGCATAAGTACAACATCAGCTGCCTTTTTCCCCCTAGGTTCTTTGGCTGTCTTAGACTCCAACCAATCATCAGAAGTGAACATTTTTCTAAGGTTCTTTTGATTATGCAACCTTTGCAAAGTTAGGAAAGACGTAGCAAACCTAGTGACTCCGTATCTAACCAACTCCGCCTTGCTTGTCAACTTCCTCATAGTGTTCAAGGCCAATGTGTGGTTATAAATAAAACCCATAAGATTGATGCCTCTTTGTATTGCCCTTTTAATTCTAGGAATCTTGCCAATATCTTCTAGCATCAAGTCTAGGCAATGAGCGGCACATGGAGTCCAAAACATGTTTGGTCTCTTGGCTTGAAATAGTTTACCTTAGAGTCAAGTCAATAAAATTAAATGAGTGTCAAACTAACAACAATTAATGACATTTGTGCATGAACAATATTTTACCAGCCAATACTTAGTTACTTCCGTTGTCACTCACTAGTTGCACAACATTGCTTTCTCCGATCTCTTTGACAAAACTGTCCAGCAGCAGAAACAATTTTCCCCCACTCTTCACATATGAAGAAGCATCAATGCTCTTACAAACATAGAGCCTGTTGGACAATTCACTAGAAAATTAATCAAAGTCCTATTGTTCGTGTCGGTCCAAGCATCCGACATAATCGAGCACCCATAAACTACTCGCTCATCCACATGAGGCTTCATCGGTGAGTTGGTGTGTTCCAACTCCTTTTTAAGGAGTGGAACTCTCATCTCGTGATAGCTTGGTAGCTTGAGGTTTGGACCATAGTTTCCAATTGCTTCGACCATTAGTTGGAAGCTTCTTGTACGCACAACATTGAAAGCTATTCCATTCCGACAAAAGCATCTTGTCATGTATTGGACAGTTTTTTCTCTTGTTTCCTTAATACAAGCATCATTCATGCTTGTTTGCTTCTTATTCTTTCCCAAAGCAAGGGTTGTTTCTGGATCTCTCCACAGCAATACATCAATAGGGCCTTTGACATTTGTAGGCTTCTTGGCTGGAGGCAAAGAGGCACCTCCTATTGCTACTGTTGCAGGCCTCTTCCCTTTTGATAGCTTGAAAATTTCATAAACATCATCTTGTTCATCTTGTTCTTCAATCAATGGCTCAGTCAAGCATGCCTCCTTGTCCCCCCTTTTCTTCTCCACAGCTTCCTTTAATAAGTTCTTAACATTTGTTGGAGTTTTCTTACAAAGATTCACATCTCCCCTCGCCCCCATCTGATATGTCTTAGCCCTGGTAATTCCTCCAGTAGTTGTTTTTCCACAAAAATCACGTGTAACACTCTTCCTATCTTTGATATCTTTCAAGCTGTTCCACTATCATGCTAAGTCAATATTTTCACCAGTAGGTTTGACCAGTCCACTAGAAGCAGCTGGAGCAGATACATATACTTGACGACTGGAAGTCATATCAGAGAATGAGAGACTGAGAACAGGGGACCGAAACAGAGAATGAGACTGAGAACAGGGGACCGAAACAGAGAATGAGAGAAACTGGAAGAAGACTCGCTTCAAAAATGAGAGCCGAAGCTGAGAATGCGAGGTCCGAGTATGGGAACAGTGTTTCTTGGCCAGAAACACACCGGAGATGGCGGTCGGAGATCGCAAATTAGAGGGAAGGGAGAAACAAAGGGAGCGCCGAATAGAGAAGGCGTGGGTGTCGAGTAAATGAAAGTCTAGTGTCGAGTAAAACAGGGTTTTAACTTATAACCCGAAAGGTTAAAACTTTAAAGTCTGGTTCCCAAAACAAAACAAAAAAAAAACTCGAAAACCCCAAAATACCCTTAAAAATTATAACCCAACGGAAATAATGGAGGGCAGAAACTGAAAATCGGGCCATGAAGCCCTAGCGGACATTTAGCGCCGCAGCAGTGCGCGATCCCGCGATTTCCGCCCGAAATCACGGCCGCGACGACCACGACCCAAAAGAGCTCCACCCCACCATCGAGGTAGCGGCCGCCGGCCGCTCCGCCCCGTGCCGCCGCTATCGATAACCCTGACTGCCAGTGGATTAGGCATTCATTAAATCCTTCCAATAGTCTTGTAATATTTATTTATCTTAGTTCTTATGTCATCATAGCCTTTTTGATGATCTATGAACAATGAGAAAACCATCACATCAATGAAAAAAAGATTTAAATGGTAAGTAAACTGTGTTAGAATAGCTTGAGTAACTAGTTTGTGATGTGTGGATTATAGTTTTGGAAATGTTCATGATAAACCATATTTATGTTTTGAAACTTATTTTAATATGCATTCTACTACTTCCTATTCTTATTCTTGTACTTCTGATCCAACAACCTTAAGTAGATTATTTGAGTGGAAAAGATAATTCTTGTGTTCCAGTTTACCTCATTAAATGTATTTTGATATTTTTTTTGGTCTATGTGGACAAAGTGGGTTTCTCATTTCAGGCTTCCATTTATCCCATTCATTGTAAGCATAGACCACTCGTTCTGTTTATGTTGCTTGTCTACAGATTCTTTCTTGATTTAAAGGGTTCAAATTGATCATAAGAATTAATTTATATCACACAGATAATCTTGTTAGTTGGTGCTAAGCTACAAACAATCATAACAAAGATGGGAATGACGATTCAAGATAGAGGGGAAGTGGTCAAGGGAGCACCGCTGGTTGAGCCAGGAGATGACCCGTTCTGGTTCAGTCGTCCAAGCCGCCTCCTCTTTTAATTCATCCTGTTCTCTTTCAGGTAATTTCACCGTTTTTCTTTAGATTTTGTCATCTATCAATTTGAAGCATTCCTATGTTCTGAAAATAATTATATTTGATTCTATGATGCAGAATGCATTTCAACTAGCTCTTTTTTCTTGCTTGGAGTACAGTGAGTTCCCAAGCTTATTCAGTTTCCTTTAGTGTAATAGGTGATTTTTCAGTGTAATAATTATGAGAAGTATAAGAGGTGGTGAACTTAGAAGGTAATCCTCCGCCCCCCTTTTCTATTTTCAAAATTATCTTGGTTTATGCTTTGAGGAATCGAATCTACTGAACTCCATGAAAGGTAGGTAAACATTGTGTTTAAATGTAGTCATAAACTGATGATAAAAATATTCATTAGTTTATTTTTAATTTTTCTTGACAGCCATCAATGATTGTTGATATTTGTTCTGTTTGGATATGTGACTAATTGTTACACCTAAGTCACAATGCTCATAACTCTGCCTTTTGCTTGGGGTTCCCTCCTGCTCCTGCTTCAAACAATTACTGTGTATATGTGCAGGTACTTGTTAGGAATGCGCAGCCTCATCCTGATGAGTCAGTTAGTGAGCTATCTTTTTCTTTTCTTTTTGGTCAACCATCCAGATCACTATCTTACTCATCAGGTCTGATCCTTTTCTGTTTCAATCACACGTGCCTAATTACTTCTTTTTGTTTTGGAGGTTGTAATAAGGTTATTGGGTAACAATATTGAACAATTTAGTTATGTATTAAAGTAATTAAGTTTACCTGTTATGACTTTATGGGCCAATTTGTTAATTTTTTTTAAAGGTGATTTTAAGATTGTGCAAACAAGTATTATTTTGGGTATAAATTCCAGTGCTAAATAATTGTTGGTAGTATGTTTGACACCCTATATCTCCTTCCGTTATTTTTCTGCTAAATATATAGATTGGACAGGGAAGTTTCAGGTGTAGCTTCTTTGTCAACTTTTATCTTTATAGCATGATCAAGTCCGTTGTCTTGTTAAGAGATTTATGTTTGGTATGCTGTTGAAATAGATTTAGCTAGGACAGACCTTGAGTTCAATGGAATGTTCTATCATTATTAAATGGAACATCATACTTGTTAGTTTTTGAGATAATTTTAGTTCACCACGTTTTTATCAAAGCAAAAGATCATTTTTTGGTTCCTTAGAATATTTAATTATAGGTTTCCTTCAGATCTCAACACAGTTTTTCAGAACTTCTTCTATACATGCAACATGAGTGGCGGCTGAGCATGCAAAAGGAAAACAAGTAGAGCAAATGTGTCTACTCGGAATGGAAAAGTTTGGTGTTCTCTGTAAAACATGGGCATCTCTGTCTTCTCCTTTATGCTAAATGTGCTCTGCTGTGTTTGATCTGAATTTTTTTTGTTCTACTTTGACTCCTATCTGTACATTTGGCAAGGTCTCTTTTTCCGTCTGCAGATAACAGATGTAACTAGCTCTGCTTTGTCAAGTCAGTTTCTTCTAGGCACTTTTTTAGCTAGTGATGTTCAGTTGCAAAGCTGAAGGAATATCTTTTGGATAACTAGTGCCTCACAACATGTCGAGAGGTATGTGGGTTGCATTTTATGATCACTTACTGGGTTCTCTCCTACTCTCAAGCTTTGTTCTCAAGTTAGATACAGTGTATAACATTTTCATACAGTGTATAACATTTTCTTTGGATGATGATGGCTAAGCTGTTGGGTACTTATGATCACTTACAGTGTATAACATTTTCTTTGGATGATGATGGCTAAGCTGTTGGGTACTTATTTAGACTAACAAGGCTGCTAAGGTTTTTTTGTTCTAATCTCTGCGCCTGAAATGCCATGCTGGTTTACTTAGGCGGAATTGTAATGGAGGCATAAGATCCAACTACTCACCATTCACTTCTTACTATGTTTTTTGTGGGTGTATCAGGAAAGTTGTTATGTGATAACTCATTTAATGTCCCACCTATGGTTACAGCACGTTTCAACCAGTGGATGAAGTTTGCTCATTGGGGTTCTCAGGTTTATTTTGGGTATACTTTTGATGTAATGGACTTCCACAGATTCCTTGTTTAGATAGTGGGGCATAAGTTGGAATTTCAACCATCTAGTGCTTACATACTTGTGGTTGAATTTTTATCTTTTTTCTCACTTTTGTATTTAACTTAAGTGTATACGGGTTCAAGTACCTCTAACACTCGTTCGTTCATATATATATATATATATATATATATATATATATATATATATATATATATATATATATATATATATTCTTTTTGCTTCTCAAAGAAAAAAAAATGAGTTATCAATGTGAATGAATTTCTTGTATTTTTTTAGTTGAATTTATTGTATGTTAAATACAAAATCAACAGGAACTATACTTCTAATTCTATATTATTGCCCACATTTGCAATAACGAAGTCTAGCAATTATTATCACTAGTAGAGGCACCCGTGCAAATCACGCGTTATGTAAAGAAAATTTTTGAAGAAATTATATAAACTTTTGTATAACAATACTTAATATGGTCAGTATATAAGAAGTGCAACAAGTACATAGTTTATGAAATACAGCAAAATATGAAGCAAAATATGAAGTACATGGAGTTCCTTTCATCAACTTGTATGAATTTTAATCAATACTTAAAGACTATGAATTATAACTGATATGAGTTTTAATCAGAATGTTGACATTTTCTGGTAATGAGTTCATTGGCTTGCATATGCAAACATTGAGACTTACCAAATAAGTATGACTTAATAGATTCAGATTGTCTCCTGCTGGTTCTCTCCAGCCTTTCTCTCCAACAGCCATATTAGTCGTCGATTTAATCTGATGGTCCAAAAAAAACCATTTTAAACATTAAAAAAAAACATAAAATCCTCAAAATCCCCAAGCCCAAACCCGATGGTTGCCCAGCTTTACATCCCTCTCCAACCTCATCACCACATGCCATCGTTAGTCATTGTGAGCCTCCCTCGCGCCGCCATCTCTCTCCGTTCTCCCTCGCACAGTCGTCACTGTTGCCTACCTCCCTTCTCCGCGTCTTTCCGCAGCTTCATCGCCGACCACCGCTGAACGCGCTGTCGCCACGCGCCAAAAAAGGACGAGCGATTATAAAATAATGCAGTATAGTGCGACAACTCGGATCGTCTCTCAAGGACTCTTTAGTGTTGTTATTATTAACAGAAAAATCAGTAAAAATCAGAATTTGGGGGGTTTGTTTGGATATGAAATTAAATAAATAAAAACAAACAGAAAGTCAATGCAAACTAGAAATTATCAAATAGCAATGAAACGATTAACCTACTGTTCTCGATTTCCCACTATCATTGGTTCATATAAATCCAAGCCCTAAGCAGATTCTAATCCCCTTTCAGTTGTAGCAACAATTAACAAACGAAATCGCTACTACGGATATATGTTCCTATTCCCGAATTAAACAAACGGGGTTAAGCCCTCATGAACTAAACGAACATGAATGAACACACGCGAATTAAACAAACGCGATTAATTATAGGAACATAGCATCACTGAAACGAATCAATACAATACTATACACTCCTGAATTAAACAAACAGAAACATATAGCATCGTATTGAAAAGAGAAAAGTAAGTGAAAACAGGAATTACAGAACCTCAAATGTAAATGGAAACCAATCATAGTAGATTAATCTAGGAGACTAGCTCTCCATTACAAAAGGAAAACAAAACATAACTAAAAAGAAAACAAAAGACTAACTAAGACTAGCTCAGAAACTAGCCAAAACTGGCTAATTCTGACTACTTAAAAAAAAAACTAGCTATGACTCACTATGACTAACTATTTATACAAATTCTCTCAAGACCTCTCAATATCTGAATACTCCTTTAATTCACTTCAACCTCTGCCTCTTAGCTTTCCAAAGCCACTTAATTTTCTTAATTATGAGTTAAGATGAGGGAGTTATGTCCACATTCAACTCATAGGGCAGCTGAAACGCCTCTGACTTCAAACGGATTGGAGCCCCTCAAAACGTCTCTGTTTGGAATAATGGTCTTCATGAGAGTTAAAGCTCTTTGTTGGATCTTTCATTTGCCACCAGTTTCACTTCCAACCGACATCTACAGCCCAAGTTATGGCCCAATCTTCATGACCAGTTCAGGTTCCAGTGACAGCAATTATGTTTTGACTTCAAGGCCCAATGTGACCCACTATACATCCAATTCAGCATCTGAGTTCTTCATGAAAGTTGTTGGGCTTCCTTTTTATTACCTGAAAACAAGAAAATAGCATAAGTATTTTATTCAACTCTAAATCAACTACATTATCCTAAAAATACTTTATAGACTCAAAATACTGCTTACGGACAATCAAGTCTAATTTGGGTGAAAATGATATAAAATTAGCACAAAGCCAAGGTCTTTACTAGTTATAAAACTAGCCAACCAGAGGCTCATCAAAATACCCCAAACTTAAACTTTGCTTGTCCCTAAGCAAACTACACTCAAAAACTTAAAAAGACTCAAGAGACTGGCAAGCTCAAAAGATTCAATCAACTTTCGCATGATTTCAAGCAATTTATCAAAACAATTTTTCCTTCAATGTTCCCCCCTTTTAAACAAAGTAATCCCCACATTCATTTATTCCAAACAATTGAGAGTTTCATAATTCAAACAATCATTAATCAAAGCAGGGGATCTAAGTTACACACAAGAGGGAGATCACCAAATCCAAACAACTGCCTTCCTCACAAGGGCATTATTTGTTCACTCAGTCACTCAATTTTTGTCAGGCTAACATTTCGCTCAATTTTCACTTTTAAGATCACTTCCCATAAATTTGATTTTCATATCAAAATGGTTCTCACAGAAAACATGCAAGCAACATCAGAAGGTCTTTTATGGGTTGTAATGGGGCCTGGCTAAGGGTAGGATATACACAAGGAACTAGGCTGAAGACCCTAGGAACTAAGAGAGCATGAATATTATTTACACTTTGAAATTCCACTCGCGTTCCTTTTCTCATTTTTCTTTTATGCCTTGGGTGACTACAACCTTTTTATTTCTTTTTGGCATTTTTGAACTTTTATTTTTTTCTGTTTTTTTCTTTTCTTTTTTTTTTTTCTATATATTTTTTTCCACTTTTTTTTTTAAATCCCAAAAAACACATTGCACCTGGTAGCCACCCCAAACTTAATTTCTTGCAACCAAATTTCTTACTAAGATTCCATGCTCTCCTAATCCTAAGATCGGGTTAACATGGTTTTTTTCAGATTTTAGCTTGTAACATAAGGTTAACAAGAACAATAGGCTCATCAGGCTCAAAGGGCTAACTAGGGAACAAGCATTAGGAATTGGTTATTTTTAGGCTAAGTAGCTAATTACAAAGAAAATGCCTAAATCATTTGAAGCAAACACATAATCATGCAAACCAAAAAGAGATTCAATCAAATTCAGGAAAGTGCAACTTAAAAAGTGATTTTCACACAGTCAAAAACATGTTGGAGGCTCAAAACCTCACCTGGACATTTTTTTGCAAATTATTTGAAAGAGATTCTATCCCTAGTGTGTGCTTCTTATCACCCCAAACTTATCATAAATCATGCCATCATAACAAAATCTCAAAGTTCAGTTTTCAATCACATGGGGATCAAAATTCAATTTTTCAAATTTTTGAAGTCCTAGGGGGGAAACAGTCAACAATTAACATGCAATCCATCTATGCAAAAATTAATCAAATCCAATAAACTTGCCAATACTAGACTTAACACAACTCCTGAGCTTCTCAAATTATTCAGGAGCTTTATTGGAAACAAAACAGAAATAAAGCAAAGAAAGAAAAAAAAATTAAAAGAGCAAGGTAAAGAAAAACTCATTGAGGGGCGGTTCCACCGGGATCCTATTGCTTGTAACATAAGTCCCACATGGTAGCCAAAGGGTGGTAGTTCATTCCATGCTTCCCTAACTTGCAGCCTTTATACGGAAGTGGGTGCTTGACAATCATAGTAAACTCGCCTTAAGTCGGCGGACTTTTCACTTCCTCTAGGGTCACAGATGACCTCTTTCTCAATAAAATCCTCCCAATAAAAGTGGGGCTCAACCTCTTGGACTGGCCATGGTGCAAATTCCAGAGGCTTGAACTCCATCACCGGTTGTTCCACAGTGGGAGGTAGCTGCTCAATGGATAGTGTATTTGGAACTTCGGCTGAACAATCGGTATCACTCTCACTATCATCCTGCAAAATAGAGTCAAGAAACGGCCACAAACAAGACACGGGTTAGTGTCAGATGAGTTAGTACATGTAGTAAAAGAAACTGAGTTAGTAAAGGTCTGATTGTCTGGACTTTCTGCACACGGTTCATCCACCCCATCATTCTCAACACATGCATTTGATTCCACAGGTTCTTCATTATCCTCAAGCTTTTTGCCTTGATTGTCAGGATGGAATGTATAAGCTCGAGGCCAATAAGTAGCATTTGTCAGAATGGGGCATGCCTCATACAGGTGCTCAGGAGAGCCGCACATGCCACAAAACTGTGTCTGCTGAAACAATTGCTTCAAATAAGTGAGCTTATCAGTAAGATCCATAACCAGACAAATTCAGCAAATTTTTTTTTTTATATTTTCTGCTAATAACAACAAACCAGAGTCCCCGGCAACGGCGCCAATTTTTGACCGCGCTGTCGCCACGCGCCAAAAAAGGACGAGCGATTATAAAATAATGCAGTATAGTGCGACAACTCGGATCGTCTCTCAAGGACTCTTTAGTGTTGTTATTATTAATGTAAAAAAATCAGTAAAAATCAGAATTTGGGGGGTTTGTTTGGATATGAAATTAAATAAAGAAAAACAAACAGAAAGTCAATGCAAACTAGAAATTATCAAATAGCAAAGAAACGATTAACCTACTGTTCTCGGTTTCCCACTATCATTGGTTCATATAAATCCAAGCCCTAAGCAGATTCTAATCCCCTTTCAGTTGTAGCAACAATTAACAAACGAAATCGCTACTACGGATATATGTTCCTATTCCCGAATTAAACAAACGGGGTTAAGCCCTCATGAACTAAACGAACATGAATGAACACACGCGAATTAAACAAACGCGATTAATTATAGGAACATAGCATCACTGAAACGAATCAATACAATACTATACACTCCTGAATTAAACAAACAGAAACATATAGCATCGTATTGAAAAGAGAAAAGTAAGTGAAAACAGGAATTACAGAACCTCAAATGTAAATGGAAACCAATCACAGTAGATTAATCTAGGAGACTAGCTCTCCATTACAAAAGGAAAACAAAACATAACTAAAAAGAAAACAAAAGACTAACTAAGACTAGCTCAGAAACTAGCCAAAACTGGCTAATTCTGACTACTTAAAAAAAAACTAGCTATGACTCACTATGACTAACTATTTATACAAATTCTCTCAAGACCTCTCAATATCTGAATACTCCTTTAATTCACTTCAACCTCTGCCTCTTAGCTTTCCAAAGCCACTTAATTTTCTTAATTATGAGTTAAGATGAGGGAGTTATGTCCACATTCAACTCATAGGGCAGCTGAAACGCCTCTGACTTCAAACGGATTGGAGCCCCTCAAAACGTCTCTGTTTGGAATAATGGTCTTCATGAGAGTTAAAGCTCTTTGTTTGATCTTTCATTTGCCACCGGTTTCACTTCCAACCGACATCTACAGCCCAAGTTATGGCCCAATATTCATGACCAGTTCAGGTTCCAGTGACAGCAATTATGTTTTGACTTCAAGGCCCAATGTGACCCACTATACATCCAATTCAGCATCTGAGTTCTTCATGAAAGTTGTTGGGCTTCCTTTTTATTACCTGAAAACAAGAAAATAGCATAAGTATGTTATTCAACTCTAAATCAACTAAATTATCCTAAAAATACTTTATAGACTCAAAATACTGCTTAAGGACAATCAAGTCTAATTTGGGTGAAAATGATATAAAATTAGCACAAAGCCAAGGTCTTTACTAGTTATAAAACTAGCCAACCAGAGTCTCATCAACCGCCTGCCTCCTTCATTCACGGTTCACTCCTCCTCACTTTCCTCCTCCTCATTTTCCATCTCTACATTTGGTTGCAAAAATTTGTTTTCGTGTTCTGCTTAAATCTATTGAGATCTGCCAAAATTCTCCGAGTAAGCAGTGTTGTTTGTAATCATTGCCAAAAGCACGTGAGTGAAGAAGATAAATGTTGCATTTGAGGTATTTGCTGAAACACCTAGCCCACCTGAACCATTTCCACTGTCAAATACTTGCACTTCCAAGGCTTGACAGAACACCTAGCCCACCTGAACACTTTATCGACTTTGCAATTCCTAGATACATTTCTTGATGTGATGACATTTCACAACATGTGTATATGATTTATACGATTCATTCTTGCTGCTGTAGAGAAATATATTTCTTCTAATTGGCAATCATGATTGTTATATCCACCATTATGAGTTTCTTCTTTTTACTGATATTTCCATCTATTGGTTATGAAATACCATGTGCTATTATTCTTTTATGATAGCTGACAGGAGAGAAGATTAGTAGAAATTGTATTTGGTTAAATAAGTGATGAGTATCAGTGAGTAAAGAAGGAAATAGAGAATAGCTGTAGTATTATTTGTATGATCCAACTAGTATCAAGGTGATACTGAGTCTGGAAATGCAGAAACAAAAGAGGCTACAATGGGTTCTAGACTATTCGAGAGGTCTAGAGCTCTCCCAGGGGTTCCAAGTCCAATTCCAGCCTGCCTTTTCTCTGCATCATGCCCTCCTATAATACCCCCTTACTCTCTAACAGAATTCACTCCCTTCCCTCCCCCATGCATGACTATTGCCTAGCTGGCAGTAGTTAGTTACAATACCCTCTCTCTTAGGAGTGATTTAGTGCTTCATGCACTTTTTAGCCACTTGGTAGACCTTCATTTCCCCCTCTCATACACCATATACTCTGTAGGCCTAATGTCCGCATCAATACCTTCCCCTTCAAGATTCACCTTGTCCTCAAGGTGAAATTCTGGAAACAGATCTTGTATGATTGTTACTTTTTCCTATGAGTTCTCACAACTGGGTAAACCCTTCCACTTCATTAGGACTTCCATATCTGCAATCTTGGTTCCCCTTACTTCTAACACTTCTTATGGTTGAGCTTGTAATTCCCATTCTTCGGATACAAAAGGTGGAAGTGGTTGCACAACTGCATCAGTAGAAATTGATTTCTTCAATAAAAAGGAGTGGAAAACTGGGTGCACTCTACTTCCCTCAGGTAGTTGGAGCTTGTATGCGACTGCCCCAATTTTTTTCAGTGATGGGATAAGGGCCATAATATCGAGGACTTAACTTCTGGTTCACTCTTTTTGCTAGGTTCTTCAATTTGTAAGGCTGGATCTTCAAATAGACCACGTCCCCCACTTGATGCTCAACCTCTCTTCTATGTTTGTTGGCTTGTTGCTTCATTCGGTTCTGTGCTTGGGACAATTGCTTCTTCAATTCTTCTAATATCACCCATGATTACAGCAGGAGGATCCCTTCCATACAGAGCCTTGAAAGGGGTCGTCCTGATTGATGAATGGTAGTTGGTAGTGTACCAGAATTCAGCCCAACTAAGCCATTTGTGCCACTGCTTTGGCCTCATGCCAGTCATACATCTTAAATAGGTCTCCAAGCAACGATTAACCACTTCTATTTGTCCATCGGTTTGGGGGGTGGTACGCTGAGCTGAATTTCAATTTGGTTCCAGCTAGCTTGAAGAGTTCAGTCCAAAATTAGCTAATGAATATGCGATCCCGGTCTGATACTATTGAAGTGGGAAATCCATGAAGCTGAACCACTTCATTGAACCACTCCAATGAAATCCATAGAAAAATCTGACCACTTTTGGGAAGGAATTGGAAGTGGTTGTAGCAGTCCGGAAGGGTTCAATGCCTCATACTTATTCCTCTGGCAAGTTTCACAAGCCCGCACATAGTCTTGAATCCCTCTCCTCATCCCTTCCCAGAAAAACAGCCCTACAACTCTTTTGAAAGTTTTGAAATACCCTGAATGTCCCCCTACAGCCGAATCATGGAATTCCTTAAAAATCAAGGGAATTTTTGGAGAATCTTTGGGAATGACCAACCTGCTCTTGTAATATAATCTTCCTTTGATGAGGGAATACCCTTTGTGAGAGTTGCTGTCTAGCAAAAGGCTCTGCACTATCTTCATCAATTTCTCATCTTTTGATACTTCCTCCTTTAAATCATCCCACTCCACAAATTGCACTGTAGATAGGGCTGCAAATTGTAGCTTCCTGGATAGAGCATCCACTGCTTTATTCTCTGTTCCTGGTTTGTATTTGATCTCAAAATCAAATCCTAACAGTTTGGAAACCCATCTCTGTTGTTCCTCTCCCATCAACCTCTGTTCGGATAAGAACCTCAAGCTTTTCTGGTCAGTATGCACCGCAAAATGCCTGCCTAACAGATAGTGCCTCCATTTTTGGATTGCTAGCACCACTGCCATTAACTCCTTCTCATACACTGACTTGCCCTGGGCTCGGTTTGAGATGGTCTGACTCATGTAAGTCACTGGGCCCCCTTCTTGCATCAAAACAGCCCCTATTCCTTTCCCTGAAGGATCAGTCTCCACCACAAAAGTCTTTTCAAAATCCGGGACAGCAAGCACCGGAATGGAAGTAATGGCTATTTTCAATTCTTCAAAAGCAACTTGAGCTTTTTCCCCCCAATTGAACTAATCTTTTTTGAGTTGTTGAGTGAGGGGCCAAGCTATATTCCCGTAATTATTTACAAACTTTCTATAGTATCCAATAAGTCCTAGGAACCTTCTCAACCCTTTCACATCTTTAGGAATTGGCCATTCTATCATATCTTTGATCTTGTTGGGGTCTGCAGCCACCCCTCGACCTGAAACAATGTGCCCCAAGTACTCCAATTGCTTTTGGCCGAAGGAACATTTCTTCTTATTGACCACTAACCCATTTTGCCTCCACACCTGCAGCACCTTTCCCAATTGCTCCTTATGACTCCCTTCGCTTCTACTATAGACAAGAATGTCATCAAAGAACACCAATGCAAATTTCCTGAGAAAAGGCTTCAGAATCTGATTCATAAGAGCCTGGAAGGTAGAGGGAGCATTAGACAACCCAAAGGGCATGACCAGAAACTCATAGTGTCCCTCATGGGTTCTAAATGCAGTTTTGGGAATGTCTACCTCCTTCATCCTTATTTGGTGATAACCAGACTTTAGATCCAATTTAGAAAAGACTCTAGCTCCACCTAACTCATCCAACAATTCATCAATTATGGGGATGGGGAATTTTTCCGGAATAGTGAGTATGTTTAAGGCCCTGTAATCAACACAGAATCTCCAGATTGTTGATGTAGGAGATGAAACAATAACCTTTGAACCGGTGGCCACCTCTCATGAATATCGAAAGTTAAAATTCTCCAAGCAGCTTCACATGGTGATAGATATCTACAATCATAATATCGTTTAATCTCATCAACTGCAGTAGGTTTTTCAGAATTCTCACCTCTGTTTGAGATCTCTATAGTGGCTCACTCAGGTCCCTTGTTGACGTATTTAAACAAATACTTGATTGAGTTGTATTTATTATAATATTATGTGTTGACATGTGCTTGATACCTTGATAGAAGAAAGGGACTATAAGGAACAACGCTCCTGTTATCCAACTTGACACCATTTTTGTGGACATAGATACCAGTATCTGTACGCTTATAGCATGGATATCCATCATCATCAATTGTAGTATGTGTGTGAATTTTTTTGGGATATTACTTGGAACATCTTCTTTCTTTCATGCAAGGTGATTTCATGTTAGTAAGTCCGCAAGGTCCATGAATCATGTATGATGCAACCGCGGCATGCAATCTTTGATACAAATCTGGATGAGGCAATTCAGCAGATATTACTCTGTCAATATCTCTTTCATTCCTGAGTCTATTTTCTCCATCCAACCACAATAATATATGTGCATGTGGAAGTCCTCTCTTTTGAAACTCCACGGTATACATCCCTGTGTTTACAAAAAATAAAAAATTACAATAAAAAAATCATAAAATTTTTCATATAGTTTTAAATTTTGAATGATTAATTTGATGACTTGCTTGCATTAACCTTTCCAAAAATTTGTTTCTTTCTGAAGTCTGTCATCAGTTCATCTAGCTTCATCTTGAAAACTCGAGACATAATATCAATCCTGTCAGATGCTGTTAGACCCCTTTCAACAACAAAATCACCTATCTCACTCTAATTATCGTTACATGTAATGGTGATAAATAGATCAAGTTAGACAAACCTCTTACAAATAGCCATATCATCTTGACAATTATTGAACATGTATCTCATACCACCAGTAAAAGATACTGGCAAAATGACATGCTTTCCAGTTGAAGAAGGGTCGGTTTCTCCTCTGTTAATTGCCTCTTGTAAACCATTCAGAACCTCACACTTTCCTAGCATTTTGGAAATCTCCAGAAGCTTGGAAAGTATTCAGCTCATCAACATAATTCCCAAACATAGTACACTGAATCCCATGGCTATTACAAAAAACAACAATGAAAAGAAGAAACATTAAAAAAAAAGAAACATAAAACACAACAAAAACAGTAATTATGAAGAAAAAAAAGTCAACGTAATTGACATCTCCAACGTCACTGGAGTATCTCCTTCAGAAGGAAGTGATCTCACCCGACTACATACATATCCCAAACTATATAGGAAGTAGGCGACCGCCCCAATATTAAATATCATCATAATAACACAAAGCACCCTCTCTACCCTATTGACTGGCTCCATATCCTACTGTTGTTACAGTGGTAGTTGCCCAGTATATCGCATCTATGTATTTATCCAAATCTGATTTATGATTATCCTTTACATCGCCAAGCCATGTATTGTCATTGTTATGATATTCAGCAATGGAATAGAAGAGGCATCCATGACAGTGAATCCACAAGATAATAACCTATTAAAAGCACATAGGTCTAGAAGTTAGAAACTTACATCAAATATCCATATTAAATTAATACTCTACATTCCACACAACTTACACAATTATACATGTGCTAACTTGTTCATGTTTAGAAACTTACCCATGATGACTTGGTAATGCGAACCAACCTAACAAACCACTCTCTGAATGTGCCCAAACAATTGCCAAAAACAAAAGTGAGCCAACATTCCATCCTGTTGAAAAACAGAAGAATATAAGATTATATGAGAAGGAAAAAGAAAATATCTTTTACAAATCATTAGTGAAGTCTAAATGATACCTGTCAAAAGAGGCACCGATACTCAAACTATGCAAGAACACGAATGGTATGGCTTAAAACTGGTATCACCTTCCAGATGGTAATATTGGAACAAATAAGAAAATGGTTGACAAAATATCAACAAAGAATAACCAAGATTTCTTAGAATTGTTCCAAATTAATATGCGGTTATCAATTAAATGCCTTGTGCTCTGGTCAATATATCTCGTGCAAAAATATTTGGATATAACACCAATGACCATCGAGATATTGGCACAGATATGCATTGTCAGGATGACTACTGATAGATTCTTGCCGAAAGCAAGTTGATACGGCACCTCAACAGTAAGAAAGATGGCCATAATAAAAACTATGGTCTCCTATATCCTACAAATATCATGCTTATAAATAAAAAATAGTAATTGATGAAATTAAAAGAAAAGAAAATGCTAAGAAGACAGTAGAATGTAAAGGTTGAGAAAGAAAAAAAAGAAGAAGAAGGAAGAACCAGTGGCAACTGGAGTAAGGGGAACTTATCCAACGATTGAGCTTACGGGTGCGATTGATGTCATCAACAAAATCCATCAAAAAAATATGCATGTAATATACAACTAGATAAATGATTCAAAATTCTAATAGCTCAAGTTTACGGAGTTTAACAATATAGAAAAGAGAAAAATTATTCAAAATTGAAATGTAGTTTGTTTGTTTTTTAAAGCCAAAATATTTTATTACGAGGATGAGTACAAGAAATACTCAACAAAAAGAATATAAGGTGGAATGTTTACCAAACACCAAAATAAGTCCCATGACATAACAAGCCCCTACAACTTTTATACTTACATTATGCATCAAAAATAAACATCTGGATTTTTTATAAACGAAAGATATATACATATGAGTAAAGAGGACGAAAGAAAAGAGGAACCAAGGTACAAGTTCAACCTAGAGCAAGATTAACTATAAGGTTGAGCAAGTAATTTAATATCCAACACACCAAAATAGTCTCATCAGCTATAACATCTAAGCAAGCTGCATAAAAGCTAGAACACCAAACTAAAATCACCATAATACTATAACAAAACAAGTAAAACAAAATAGCACAAATGGAATAGATTCTGTTAAAGCCCAGAAAGAAAACTGCACTACTTTTAGTTACCACCGCCTGAAACAAAACCAAGCCAGCATTCCTATTACATAGACCTACACTATTACATTTGAAACCTGTGAATAAAAACCAGACACAACCAGTTTAGCCCCTAGCAAGAGAACCCAACCGCAACTAGCGGCGGATCTTGTTAAAAATAGTTGGGGGAGCCACCGGTTAAATTAATATATTAATATAATTTTAAACATAATATTGATATAACCTCATTTTAGATAGAGCTCTTTGAACTTCATCTATTTTATACATAGGATATTTCAAAATTTGGGAATGCTTTCTTGAGTTAGATCAAATTTACCAATCACAACTTTTTGAATCTTGAAATATTGTTTATTTGATGGAACTATTTGATCATTAAAACGATGTTTTGGAAGTGAAGATGTCAAAATCATACTATTTTCATTTTTGTTGGAAGTTTTCTTCTTAGAAAATGCATCAATTTTATACTCTTTTATCATTGTTTCATTTTAAGAAAATTATACCAATCATAAAGCATATAAAATTGATTACATAAAAATGTAAAAAAAAACTATAAATATTCAACTACCGAATCAAATCAAAATTGCATAAAACTAAAATATTAAAAAAAGCGTAAAAACAGAAGAGGAATGCTGACTACATAATTTGCAATGCTTAACCCACTAAAATACAAATAAATATATCATTCGCTAAAAACCACCTATATAAGTAAAGATAAATGCAAAAATCTTTTTTTTTTGTAAAAGCAAAATGTTTCAATTACCATTTACCAGATATCACAGTCCACTAAGCACCAAAAGCATGGAGCGATGCCGGGGCATGGCTGTGCCTGTGAGCAGCAACAAGCAACACTGCTGGTCCACAGCAATGCTGAAGTTGCATAAAACTAACTACAATAGTTACAAAGGCAAACCCATATGGATCTATGTGCCAGCCGATCAGACCAAAAACAAAGAAGGAGTCCAAAGCAATCAAAGTATAGCAAGTATCAAATACAACCAGGTGGCATAACCTCCTTAGCAAAATTATCAAGTAATGTGCATGGAATCCATTGTAAGCACACCAATAAATGAGATAAGATAAAAACCCAAAGCCTAGAGAGGCATAACTCAAGCCAAACCAAATATGACAATAAGGCTAGCAGGGCAAAATATGTAATGAAAGCGATTTACCACCCAATACCTATGCGAGCAAACAGTAACATGGCGAGACAGCTAGCAGAAACGAGTTGGAGCAGGAACCAAAATGCAATACACCAAGATCACTAGAGTAGATTAACGAGATATGTTCTCAAGATAGATGCCCCTCATTAGCTCTTAAGTCTCCTGTCTCAACTGTTCAGAAAGTTACTATAAAAAAAATCTAATATATAGAAGTTTATGGAGTAAAGTAAAACAATGTAGAAGAAAGAGAACCTTGATATTGTGCAGCTTCAGTTGGCTTATAGAGAGAAGGTCGATGTTAGCTTAGTTAATCTTCAACCTTGGTCTTGGAGTTGTGCAGCTTGGTTATATATAGACTTATGGGTTGGGCTAAGCTAAACCACCCTAAAATTACACCCCTCCTTACATCACCCATGTGGCAATTTGTGGACCAATTAAATTGCCACATGGATGGTCAAAATGTCAACTGTTGGAGTTGTATTAATATTGTATTCAAAGCTTGTACAAAGATATACTACAAGTATAGTATACGTATTTGTAGTATTTATATATTTTACCCAAAAAATTACTTATTATTTTTAATATCTTAAATAATGTATTTGTTATACATAAAAAAAATTAACAAATACATTATTTCAGATATTAAAAATAATAAGTAATTTTTTGTGGTAAAACATATAAATACTAAAAATATATATATTATACTGCAGTATACTGTACATATAATTTTTTTTATGTATTTTTGGTCTCTAATACATAAAAAAAAAATTAACAAATACATTATTTCTGATATTAAAAATAATAAGTAATTTTTTTGGGCAAAATATATAAATACTAAAAATACGTATACTATATTGCAGTATACTGTACATACAAGCTTTGAATACAATATTAATACAACTCCAACAGTTGACATTTTGACCATCCATGTGGCAATATGATTGGCTGAGAATGGGACATGTGGGAGATGTAAAAAGTGGTGTAAAAATTGGGTGGTGCACCATAGCCACACCCATAGACTTATAGAGAGAGAAACAACAAAGAACTGAAACAACAGCTAGGTTGAATATGAATAGAATTTTTTTCATTGATAGAAGTACTCTACTATCTTGCTATCACAAATAAGGAAATAAAGAAACAAAGTAGACTTATTTTCGTACTATATTTTTAATTAAATAATTTATATTTTTAAATTTCTATTTATTTATATTTTATCTTCATTTATAAAATTGAAATAATACTTTTAGTTATTGGCTCCAATAGTTCTCGAAGATTTTTATGAATATATGTGGAGACAAGGGAACAAGTATGCAGACTTTTTATGACTAAACAAGGTATACTTAATATGAATTTTCTAGTACAATTGCATACTCCTTATTTTGTTATTATTATTATTTAATTACTCTGTAGGTCCCTGAACTTTTTGGAAATTTTTAAATAGATCTCTATACTAAAAAAATTGTAATTGGGTCCCCGAACTTTTATAAAAATTTTAATTAGGTCCCTGAACTTATATAAAATTTTTCATTGAGTCCCTAGGGTAGGGTTCCATGAATTGAAGAGGTTGTTAAGTTTGCTGAAGTGACACTTGACCTGGAATCCCCCCAAAAATTGTAAATTTTTTATAAAGATTTTAATTGGGTCCCTGAACTAAAAAAAATTCTAATTGGGTCTCTGAACTTATATAAAATTTTCAATTAACCATATCAGCCATCCGAATAACCATATCAGTCATCTCTTACAACCCTAAATACAAATTTTGGGGGGATTCCAGGTCACCTTTCACATCAGCAAACTTAATAACCTCTTCACGTAACCCTACCCCAGGGACTCAATTGAAAATTTTATATAAGTTCAGGGATCTAATCAGAAAGTTTTTTAGTTCAGGGACCCAATTAAAATCTTTAATAAAGTTCGGGGACCCAATTAAAATTTTTTTTTAGTATAGAGACCTATTTGAAAATTCTCAAAAAGTTCAGGGACCTACAGAGAGTAATTATGCCTATTATTATTCCAAGAACTAAATTTTGTCTCTAAATTTTTCTTTAATTATTATGCTAAACAATAGTTTTTCTCATTAAGTTTTATTTTTTTATTATTATTTGAAGTAGTGAGTTTTTTCTCTCATTTCCATCTTTTGTCATTTTATTATGTCAAACGATATTTTTTAAAAATTTCATCACCTATCATTTTTTATTGTTTATTTTATATATTACACTTTTTACTGTAGGGACCAAATTGAAAATTTTATATATGTTTAGGGACCTAATTAGAAATTTTTTTAGTTTAGGGACCTAGCTGAATATTCCCAAATAGTTTACGGACCAACTAAATAATATATATATATATATATATATATATATATATATATATATATATATATATATATATAAAGAATAGAAACAAATGACTAGATGTAAACCTAGTATGCGTTATTCAATATGAATAAAAAGTTTTTTCATTGATAGAAGTACTCTACTATCTTACTATCACAAATAAAGAAAATTGACTTACACCCTATCTTGCTTTTAGTACTATCTTGTTTTGAATTAATAATTTATATTTTTAAAATTTCTATTTATGTATATTTTATCTTAATTTAAAAATTTAAAAAAATACTTTTAGACTGGTTTCGGTGGTATTTATTCCATTCGTGAGGAGAACAGTAGCTTTCGGGTGATCTTTTGGAGTCAATTGGAATTGCTACGTACCAGTATGCAATTTTGAAAGGTTTAATATGCTAAAGATAGATTAAGTTAATTGGAAGCCATTATTTATCTTGTTGACAATGCTTTAGTCTCTATCCACCGTATGGAGCCATAATAATATGGGACTTAGTCATTGGCTCCAATAGTCCTGCAAGATTTATATAAGGTATAAATATGAATTACCAAAAAAAATTACTACCAAAAAAATGTGTTGTGATAAGGGAACAAGTATGATGACTTTATGGCTAAATGAGGTCTAATAGGAATTCTTTTTGTTGGGACTTTGCCTATTCCTTTCTTATTTTTCGGCACAAAGAAAACATTTATGAGAACTTTTCAATTCATCATAATCGATAATGATAAGCTCTAGATAGGGTGCTCCAGTTAGAAAAGAGGTATAATATGTAATTATGCACAACACTATAATAAAAACAAATAGAAATTCTGAATATTACTTTATTGAAGATAGTAGACTTTAGTAGTACAATTTAGCTAAGAAAGTAACATTCTACTTTAGGTCAAATAAAGAAGAAAATGCAACATTAAGGAATAGGAAAAAGGTGAAAGGTTAGAGGGAGGAGCAGAAAGATGGACTGTCCATTTTCTTAAAATAATAGTCATATATCAGTCTGTTTGGGTCTGTAATTGTCCTATTCCCTGGTATATGGTTTTAGAAGTAAAACAAGGTGATCTTGTGCAGAAGACTTTGAGGGTGGCAGCAGTCAATGCTTGATTTGCACTTTCATGAACGGTTCAAAAGCATCCAGTAAATGTTTATGTCTGATCGAGGCATGGTTATGGGCGTCCTAAGCTATCAAATAGGTGGAAATAGGACCTTTATGCTTTTTAACAATCTTTGATTGGCTAATCTGGTGTAACAAAATAGAAGGTGCGGTTATGTGGTGTTCATTTTTAGCAGTTTTGATTCTCTGTTTGGGAGGAGCAGAACAAATCCTTCCAATTTCAGCATATATTTGGACTGTCCATCTTCTTAAAATAATAGTCATATATGTTTATTGTTATGGTTGCATGCACATATACACTAGACATATCATGCATCTCTACCACTGTATGAATCAATCTCTCTCTATATATATCTATATATGTATATATCCCATTTGTTTATATAGTAAAATGTAAGAACATGAATAAAAAAATTCTGAGTTAAAATAAATGTCTAGTACATACATTAAACGTATAATATTATAAAAAAGATAATAGTGTTGCATGTTTAATTTTTTTTATAGGCAAATGTTAGATTGTTAGTATTTGTTATGTTAATGGGGGAGTTGAACCCATGACCTCCACATTATCACTCAAAAACCTATCTCCCTCCCACAAACCACCAAACCACCCTGTAACTCCCAGTTTTGCATGTTTAATTGATATGCACTATCACTATAACAATTTTTGACATTGTTAACCAATCAAAAATTTGTCATATTATTTGTAATTTTTTTTACATTAAAGTGTATCAAAATTAAACACATAAGTCTATTGAGTTTAATTGAAATATACTGTCAGTGTATTGTTTTTTACATTGTCAACCAACCAAAAATCAACACTACCAAAAGTTCACTATTTAGCGACCGATTTAGGGACCAAAAAATTTTGGTCGAAGAAAGTGATCGGTCACTAAATCAGTCACTAATTTGGTTGCTAAATGAGTTTGTGATCGATTTGAACTAGTCGCTAATGTGTAGTGGCCGATTTAGCGACCGGTTTGAAATTTTCGGTCTCTTAGTTGGTCGTTCAATCGATCGCTAAATAGTAATTTTTTTGTAGTGCAAGGTATAAATGACTTTTAAGGTGGTTGAGATAAGAGCCAAAGACTTTTAATGATGTGTCAATTTTCGATTGGTTGACATTATAACAAATCTTTACACTATCAGTGTATACCAATTAAATCCTAAGTTTGTTTCTTATTTTTATAATGTTGTATGTTTAATCTATATATTAGACATTTATTTTATAATTTAACTTTTTATGCATTGTCAGTATAAAGGATTTTTACATTGACATTCAATAATGTTTTGAAAATAATATGTTTGTTATTTATCTTTGTTAGTTATTAAAATAAAAGCTCACATGTCAAAATTTTAATGGAAGTAAGTGTAAAACTTTTTAGACTAATAATATATAATTCTTTATTTTGACTCTCTAAATTTGTTTATTTGTGCTCTTAGATTTTACTAAGACCGTGTTTGCAAGTTTGGAGGGAAAGGAAAGGAAGGTAATCAAAGGGGAACGAAGGGGAGGGAAGGGGAGAATGAAAGTATCATCCCTCACCTTGTTTGGGAGTGCATATTGTATGATGAGAAGGAAATGAAGGGTTTATGACATGCTTTTACAAATTTACCCTTATTTGAAAAAAATAAAATAAATAATATTATTTAAAAAGTGTAAATTTTAAAAATGGATGGGGGTAAATTATTATTTTCAATTACTTTTCCTCCAAAATATCTCAAATTGGGGGAAATGGAAAAAGTACGTTGAGGAGGAGAATGAAGGATTTATTAAAACCCCCATAACATTTCCCTCCAATTAATAGAAATCTTTACATATTGATAGTGCATACGAATTCAAACTCAAAAAAATAAATTAATTATAAAGTCCATCAAATATATAAACGCACGGGACATGTTAGTCCCTAGAACAGTTCAATGTCTGTTTACTTTTCTATGTGTCTAATTAACCATTTTGCCTTACACATCAGTGGTTTGGTGTAGCATATGACAAATTTCCATAGTGAAAAACAAAGAAAAATGAAAAAATAAATACAATTTTGAAACAATCATACTTAAAAATTGAGAATGATTTTTGTTTTCAAATTTGATTCGTTTTTCATTGTGGAAATTCGTCACAGATCACGCAGTATCGTCGTCAGGCAAAGCAGCATGGTTAATGAGACGTGTAGGCAAGTAAATGAACGTTTAACGTTTGTCAATTTGATGGACCAAATATATAGTTTATTTTTTTTTTTCAGGGACCAAAAATGTGCCAGTAATTATCTCGAGGGATCAAATTGAGCCTGTACTCAATTTATAATATTCATTCATTAACCTTTATACATTTATAATATTTTTAAGCATCTTTAAGGAATCAATAAAAGGTAAATATAGGAATGTATCAATTTACTGACCGTCCTCTATATAAAGGAATAGCAAGAGATATTATAATGGAATAGAGGCAGTATGCTCTCATGTGTACTTTTTAATTCACTAGAAATGCTTTGAACGATAATGTCTCTTTCGCACTCCAGGTTGTTTAAATCTCCTCTAAGTTGGAAGATTGTAAATTCTTGCATCTTTAAGAAGAAATTTGCTATTCGATTTCCTTGAAAAAAAATGTCTTCTATCCTGAAACATGGCACCAAACCATTGTGTTGGTCTATTATTGCTTCCAAATCTTCGATAGTATATACTAGTGCAAAAGGAAACCAAATAGGCCTGACACGGAAACCAGCAAAAGCAAGGATGAAGATACCTTGTCTCACTTTCCTGTCACATTTCCTGTCCCTCACCAATGATAATTTGCTACTTAATAAATAAAATCATAAATCATCAATACTTAAATACATTCCTAACATTTGATTGGTATGGGACATGAGACACCATATTTTGGGACAACAGAATCTTGTTCCAAAAAAGAAAACCCCATGCTACCACTAAAAACATAAAGCAGATCGAACATCAGAATAGCAGGACTCCAACACAGAAAATAGCAAAATTAGTTAAAACCAGTACCCCTACACAAAGTAGTACTCCAACAAGCTAACTATAGTTGAAAACAAATTAGCACAAGGGCACCAAAAGCAGAGAAACAATACCACTTTTCCAGACTCCAATGTACTACTTATATTAAATAGTTAAAAGGAAAAGGTTTACAATGTTAGTATATCACTTTCATTATTATTAATTAATTAATTAATGGCTTCAATAAAAACTGGGCAAAGTGGTTTTATATATGTTATCAATCATCTTTTGTTTCACAAAAGGGTAGAGATTTGTTTTCTCTCACTCTTTAGTCTTTACAATTTTTTCTACCGTGGGTGTAAGATCTCTTTATAACTTGTCAGAGACTTTTCCTAAAAACAAAAGCTTCTTTGTGATTTAGAATTGGTTTTGGTTAGAGACAAATGTAAATTAGCTTTTGGTTTGAAGTAATTTACTAGAATGTGGGAGCTTTCTAAATTTCCTTTCTTCTTCATCTTCTCATTTGTTTAAGGGTATGAATTGATAACTTTTTTGATGTTGTTCGAAGTACTAAATTAACACAATAATTAGTAAATGCTTGTGTTACTGACTTTGCACTTTTGCAGGTGTTTTGCATGAGAAGGATTGAATACATTATACAACTACATAATCTCCCAAAAATTTCTTGCAGATAAATCCTAAAAATTGACCTGATTGTGGTAATTGTGTGATATGGAGTTGACTATATGAGTTATGAGAACTTTTCAATTGATCATAATGGATAATGATGAGCTCTTTCGGTCTTTCTCTAGGTGCATTTTATGAGACCCTTACAATGGTTGGCTAAACGTATTTTCTCACCACCAGAAGTCAAGTATAGGTGATACAGATACACCTTCCAAGCTTAGGTTGGGTTCCTTGCAAGAATGTTGTTTGGCTATAGGTGTGGTTCGTTGCATGTAACGCGACAACCCTTAATCATATCGAATTTGGTTGCTAAATCATTCAACAACTACAAAACAGTTTAGCGACTAGGCAATCTGTTACCACGTCCAAGGTTTACAAAACCGGACGGGCCATCGAATCGGTGAAGACATCGGTTCAAGGTTCAATGGTCCAACCGAGGTTGAACCGTGGTCGAACCAGTATTAATTAAATACTATTTTTAAAAACTTTTAACATAATATATATAATAAATTAAATAAAAAATAATATAATATTTAGAATTCTATCACATTAAAAATTAAATATCACTTAAAAATACCATAAAAAGGACTCTTCACTTCTACCGGACATCTATCAATGGACTTTTCATTTACTATTATTTAATATATATGTACAAACTTCAAAGTGCTGTACATTTATCATAGCAGTCTAATAACAACCTTTATGACATTTTTTATTATTAAATAAAAGCTTCTTTTACAAGCTAAGCTATATCTCAGATACTATGACACCCTTAACCCGAGTATCACATTAACTACATTATTTAATCACTTTTAACGAGTTGTCGATTAATCACTACATGATTACTAAGTTGAAGTTAAATTAAAGTTAAAAGTCACAACTAACATCAGTTTTCAAAATACTTTGTTCATATCAAACTACCCCTAAAGATAGACTTCCTAAGAAATTGCCAGACCTACAGATGTCCATTTGGGAGACCATGGTAGTCATCCCCATCCCTAGGAGGTGTAGCCGGTGCAACTACCTCCATCTCTACTCCCTCATCGGGAGCATCGACATCATCATCATCTCCAATCGGGGGATCCTCTTCCATCAGCTCTATGGGATCCTCCTCCATCAACTCCTCCAGATTCTCCTCAATCGGGACCACTGGAGCCTCTTCCGGCTGAGGCTGGGCTTGAGGAAACTCAAGATCCAAAAGACCCAGGTTGGCCAAATGTTGCAGATAAAACTCCATAGGTGGCAGTCAGATATGAATTGTCTCAACAGTATGAACTAGTCTCATAGGTGCTTCTTCTGAACCCTCCATAGTACAAAGAGATCCCGTATACGTCACTGCGCGGGCTAAGACTAGAGAAAAGGTCCACGCAGCAGGGTCCTCTCCGTTCTCAAACAACTACCTTATGAGGTTACCGGCTATGTCACAACTACCTTATATGAGATCTTTGGAGTTCGAGGCTTCAGCTCCACTCATAGTAAAAACTCTCCCTCTAGCTGTTGGTTTGTCAACTCTGGCACTGTTGACGGTAGGCTCACGCTTTGGTGCCTTACAATCCTTTGCCATGTGCCCCAGTCGATTACAATTGAAGCACTTTACTCCCTTCATACAACATACATCAGCAAAATGACTAGGGTCGCCACATTTATAGCATTTCTTTCCTCGGCCTTGGCTTTGGCTTGTCTGATTCTCGCTTCCGGTTGCAGAAACAACGGGACGATAAGTTGGCTGGCTATGGGTGGTTCCAACGGGTCAACTGTATGGTTTCTTTCGATTTTGTCCCCCTTTCTGATTCTGACTTCTGGACCTAAAAGGTCCTACAACATTCCCTCGGTTGTCTCTTCCCTTCCTCATTTGTTCCACTTTTCAATATTTTTCTACCAGCACTTGAAAATTTCTAATATCTAGTGGCATTACCGATTCCTTAATCTTGTATCTTAATCCTCCTTCGAATCTTTCACATTTCCATCCCTCATCGGGGTTTTCTTGGAAAAAGCAAAAATACCTGGCAAGTGATTCAAACCTTGCCGTGTATTCTCCAATCATCATTTCTCCCGTCATGAGACACAAAAATTCTTGCTCCTTTTCGCCTCTACCGCTCTGGGGGAATACTTGTCCAGAAATGCGGTACGGAACACTTCCCAAGTAATTTCTTGTTGATCTGCCTCGAGTAGTTTCCTGGTGCATCTCCACCAGTACTCCGCATCTCCCATCAACAGGAAAATGGCATAAGGCACTCTTACTGCCTCAGGGATGTTGATCAGTTCAAAAATCTTCTCTATCTCTTGAATCCACAAGTCAGCTTTTGTGGGGTCAGCATCACCATGAAATTGTGGTGGATTCTGACGTCGAAAAGTTGTCAGAGCACGACTTTTAGCGGCTTGCTCAGTACGAGCTTGCTCCTGTTGGTGGTGTGCAGCCATTGTAGCAGTCTGTTGAGCAATAACAGCTGCAACATCTGCCATGACTTGTGCTGCAAAATCCATTCCTCCATCTGCTGGTCGACAACCACCAGCAAAACCACCTCTACGGCCTCCTTTGCGGCAATGTCCATGCCCAACATCTAGTTCCATAACTGACCTATAAAATGAAATTAGTTATATGGTAACCAGATAAGAAACACTCGACTTCTTTCCAACACTCATTACTTCCAACTACTTCCTTGGAAGTAATTCAAACAAACCAAATTAGAGATCACACAACAAGAACACAACAGGCCTATTCCCTAAAGATTCCTAAAAGACTCGACCAGCTTTGATACCACCCTTAATGTGACACCCTTAACCCGAGTATCACATTAACTACATTAATTAATCGCTTTTAATGAGCTGTCGATTTACTTTCGGAAAACTTAGGATTTTTTTTTAAAAACTCTTTACTAATAATGATGTTTACTTACTTTAACAATTTAATACATAACATCATGCACAAAGTAAAGACAACGAATTCTGAAAGCATAACAAGTTCATTAATACTTAAGCCTTTAAATAGTCAGGCTTCATGACAGAAATTTACAGAGTGATAATTCATAAGATCCACTACATGATCACTAAGTTGAGGTTAAATTAAAGTTAAAAGTCACAACTAACATCAGTTTTCAAAATACTTTGTTCATATCAAACTACCCCTAAAGATATACTTCCTAAGAGCTAGCCAGACCTACAGATGTCCATTTGGGAGACCATGGTAGTCATCCCCATCCCTAGGAGGTGTAGCCGATGCAACCACCTCCATCTCTACTCCCTCATCGGGAGCATCGGCATCATCAACATCTCCAATCGGGGGATCCTCTTCCATCAGCTCTATGGGATCCTCCTCCATTAACTCCTCCGGATTCTCCTCAATCGGGACAACTAGAGCCTCTTCCAATTGAGGCTGGGCTTGAGGAAACTCAAGATCCTAAACACCGAGGTTGGCCAAATGCTGCAGATAAAACTCCATACGTGGCAGTTGGATATGAACTGTCTCAACAGTATGAACTCGTCTCATGGATGCTTCTTCTGAACCCTCCACGGTACAAAGAGGTCCCGTATACGTCACTGGGCGGGCTGAGATTGGAGAAAAGGTCCATGCAGCAGGGTCCTCTAAGCACACAAAACCATTGCTCTAAGCACATCGAACCTATTTTTGAAATTTTGTGGTAAAGGATCATGTGGTGAAACAAAAAAAAAGGCCCAGAAAGGAGGGATCAAAACCAGTAAATTGCAGAGTGGAACCACTAAATCATGTGGAATCGGAGATGCAGAGGAGGGAGGAGCTCAACTAGAGGTTGTGTGTGCTTAAAGGAGTAGTTCATCTATGTTGATTATTGGAAAAAAATTGGCAGAAATTGGATAGAAGGACCAAATTTGCAACATTGATAAAACAGGGGGATCAATTATGCACCAAAAAAACTTTAGGGACCAAAATCGTACATGACCAATAGTAAGGGGCCAAAACTGCAATTAAGCCTTAAAAATAAGATCTTTCAAGAGAGTTGGAGACGATAACAATATAATACCATGGACAAATGAAATGATGCTAGAATTCCCACATTACCAATGACGTATCTTGAATAAAATTATTGGAGGACCAACAGACATTAGTTAAAATGATGCATCTAATAAACATAATTAATTATACATCATTTTATTATTTAAATATATAAAGTGAGTAAATATCTAATATGTGAAATCCTAGTTGATGCTTGCTCATCATGCAATGATGCAGATGCTTGCGAGAGAGATTATGAAGTTTGAAACAGATGCGTAGAGGAGGAGAAATATAATTGTAATATGACTTGATGATGTTGAGTTGAAAATGATGTCTATTAATTTTGATAGAATTGTTTAGTCATTTGAAGATTTTTAAACCAATGTGATTTAGTAATAATAGTAATATAATATCACAAAGTAAAATATATGATAGTTTGTAAACTTTACATAATAGTGTTTCAAAAAATAAAATGTACGATAATTTGTAAGCTTTGTATGTAATAAATGTTGTATAAATTAGTTTAAAAGTGTCATACATAATTTTTTATATAAAAAAGTAAAGAAAAAATTTGGGCGGAGCCACGGCTATCCCTGACCACAAGAAGGTCCGCCTCTGCACATTACCACATTTTATTTCTCATGCCAGAAATATGGAAGCGGAATGAGAGTTTATTTTAACATGCTGATAATTCTTTTTAAAAAAATATATAAATATTTTTTTATGATTGAAATCTATGGTGAGGAGGAAATAAATCCCTCACCTGTAAGGGACCCAAGAATACAGTAGACATGGTGTGGTCTGTTTAAAATTAAAATGTTGATGGTCTAAGTGTAAATATGCATGTCAAAGACTCCAAGAGGTGTTACAGATGCACGGATAACCAAAAGGTGATCGACATCTAACTAGGAGACATGGAATAAAAATATGTTCAATAACCAACGGTCCATTCACTAGCGTTGGCTAGAATACTCCTTGGTAAAGTTGGAGTTTACATCCTCCATCAATTTTGACCCTAGATATATTATTAAAAAAACCTATGGTCCAGATTAACAAGGGTAATATGGGTAATCTCTTTTACTTCTATATCCATCCCTCTTCTCTTTCACTCTTCACACTCCCCCTTCTCATCGTCATCGCCGTCCCCTTGACCCGACACCGTCACCTCCCTTCTGCCGTTCTCCGCTCGTTACAGCACCGCCGATCACGAGCAGAACATATGTCGTCCAGAAACAAGAGATGTGCAGTTTTTGAAAAAACAAGGATGGGGAAGAGGTAGATCTCATGGATTCCTTCAACATCAATCCCTCAGAATGGGTGGCTTTGGTCGGAAACCTTTGGATCACGTCATCCATGGAGGTGGGTGTGGCGATACCTCTTTTCGTGGAGCACAGCGGCTTTGGGGTTGCGTCGAAGGGGGAGGGTTCAAATGCAGAGTGACGATAGGTTGCTTTTTTGTTTTTTGTTTTTTTGTTTTATTTTTGTTTTTGTATTTTTTTGTTTATTGGAATACCTATTATATCCCTTGAGGATGAATACGAGTGATGGGTTGCTTTTTTGTTTTTTGTTTTTTTGTTTTTTTTTTGTCTTTTTTTGTTTTATTGGAATACCTATTATATCCCTGGAGGATGAATACACAATTTTGAGGTTGGAGTATTGTAGAATCCTCCCCATTCACTACAAATACAACTGTGGACCGAAACCATTACTCAACCATTCCTACAAGCACAGAATTTGCACTAAATGGGATATAATAAATTTGCAATCCTTTAATAGGACATGAAACATAGATGACCATTGGGTTTTTTTGTCCTTATTCTCATTTTTTCATTTAGATGGTTCAGTCAATGATGCTAATGACTAAGTACTCAATAACAGTGTATAGCTGACGGGGGAGGGGCTTCCCTCACCCTAGAAGCCACCATAATCTTATCCATTCATTTTGCTTCAATCTAATGGTTAAAAATTATTCAATTCATTATTTCATTAAACAAAAAATAGCTAATGATAACTTTAATAAACAGTGAGAAAAGTGAAATTTATTAAATGAAGAGATATATTTTGAAATTTGGACTGCTAATTTGAATTTATAAGAGAAAAGATTCAATCAGGTCCCTAAAAATAATCACAAGGGCACTCTTGGTCTATATATAAAAAAATTAATTATCTAGCCCATCAAATTTATAAACTCGGGACATATTAGTCTCGAGACCAACTCAATGTCCGTTTACTTACCTATGTGTCTCATTAACCGTCCTGCCTAGCTCGTCAGTGATTCTGCGTGGCCTATGACAAATTTTCACAGCAAAAAACAAAGAGAAGTGAAAAAACATACACAATTTTAAAACCTATACATAGAGTGTGTTTGGGAAAGATGGAAAAAAAAGATTATGCTGATAATCTGTTTTCAAATAATCGATTATTGTGATAATCGATTATAATCAGAATCTGTTTTTGTTTGGGTATATTTGCTGAAAAGCGATTTTAAGATAATCTATTTTGTTTGGGTGATGCAAAAATAATCACTTTTACATAGTAAATTACAAAAAAGGGTATAAAGTTATTTTTTTATATTAATAATATTAGATTTTTTACATTAAAAATTATTAAAATGGTTATTTTTTATATTTTGTCACCAATTTTTTTCTAATATAAAAAATTAAACAAAATTTGTTAAATTTTTTTGTTATGAAAAGTCAAGCTCATGTACAATCCAACACAATAAAGCTTGCACCTTGCGAAGGGAAGTAAAAGCATGAATGTAAAAAAAGCTTGCGGTGGCTGTATCATGTATTAAAAAGCTCGTGCCTTGCCATGAAGAAAGGGAAGTAAGAGCATTCCAGCGTTGGGGCAAAAGGGGAACAAAATTAAGTTGGAGATTGGAAATAATCACGTTGAAAAAAATCTAACAGTCCTCTCTTGTTGATTGTAGGAAAACAACTTTTTTCCAAAGAAAAAAACTTTTTAGAAGATTAAGTTAAAGACCCAAACATAACAATTATTTACCAAAACAGTTTTTATACAAAAAACAGCAGAAAACACACATAATTTATCTATCCCAAACATGCTCATACTTGAAAATTGAGAATTTTTTGAGTATATATGAAAGCTGGTTTGCTTCACAAGGTCCTCTGAGAATCATATTTTACACAATGATACTAACACAGACCACCTTGATTAGATCCAATCAAGATGAGTTAGGAATATAAAATAGATACCAATGAAAGCATATTCCACAAATTTTGTTAATCATGGTTCCTAATGCATTCAATAAGTTGTGTTATATAGACCATTGTAGTCAATTTTTCCTTAATCATGATTTCTTATGCATTCAATAAATTTCCATTATAGTGGATTTTTCGTTAAACTGACAAAAACAACTGCTACAAGCCTTTTTTCTGGGACCTTGAATCAGCAAAATATATATACCATAAAAAAGGGCAAATTAAACAAATTCTTACAAAATACATTGTTGCCTTGGTTTAAGTTAAATAACTAGTTCTACAAACCAATGCATTCAACATTGTTATCTTGAGACTATATTGAATGTTCTTCGTCAGCTTGTCTGGCAATTGCACCCTGGATTTCGTATTGAATGTTATTTGTTTTGTTGTTTACCTTTGCTAAAATTTGTTTTGTTGTTTTGTTCCTCTTTAATTAGTGATGTTCTAGGTTGAGCCAGACTGTTCCATCATTGGTGGTGAAGTCTTGAGTTGGTCCTAGGTCCTGAAATTTCATGTTAGCTTACTTCTAAGAACATGTAAGTGTATGAATGGTAATACTTAAGGCACTGACACAATGTACCATAAAATTACTTTTCTCTATTTATTGCTCTTTAATAATTCATTTAAATTCCTTATAGTAGGAGTGAGAGAGAATGCTGACATATAATATAATGTTTTCACCCATACACATTGGTAGTTTTAAAACTCGATATTTACTAACATTATTTGTTATGGATCATTGTTGCAGATCATTTTGGACACTGAATTATATGTAAGTGTTGCACTGCATCCTTTTCTTTTGTTTCCTTTAATAACTAACTTTTGAATTTTGACTGCACTCATTAGGGCCTTTAGCCTTTTATAAAAAATAATAACATGATCCGTGCTTCACTAGACCATCCGAGGACAAAGCTGATTTGCCTACACTGTAGCAACACTAATCACTGTCTCCCTTTTCTAACATCTGGCCTCAGAAATTTGTTTTTTTTCTTCTAGTTTTTGTTATAAGTCCAGCCAAAAAGGAGGAGAGACACACCCACCGAATTTCAAAATTTTGAAGGGAAAAAAACCGAATTTCTTTTCCCACCCCCACCGATCACCGTAGCTCACTCTTCCCCCCACTTTCATGTATAAGCCAAAATGTTCTTTACTTCTTGCGACACCCCATCTTGGGTCATCACATGGTAACTCGTTGCATAAAATAAAACTTTAATTATGCTGGTTAGTTTTGAAAAATAAGATTTTCTAACACTTTTCTTAATACAAAAATGGTGATAAATTTTTTTTTTGTTTTCTACTTTGACATACAACAACATAGTCAAACATAGACATATATATATATACACACAAAAGACCTTTATCAGTATAGGCCATATACAAAAAGAACTAAGTAGAGAAAATAAAACATACAAACTATATAGTGACCAGTCTAGAACCATATAACAAAAATCATGGCTCTCTATAGCCAGAAGTAGACTGTAGAAGTCATTATCCCCAAAAATGAACTCTAACTACAGCTGGTTGAACAACTAGTGATAACCATTAGGGAGATCATGATGATCACCCCCACCCACTGCAGGAGTATCCGGTGAAGATACTACTGCCCCTACTCCCTCGTCGGGAGAATCATCATCCTCATCACCGAGAGGATGGTACTCTGGCTCCTCATCAACAATCTCCTCAGGGTCCTCCTCCTCGATCTCTGGATCCAAAACAACCTCTAAAGGAGGTGAGGCTGGTGCTGTTACCTGTATAGGCTGTGCCATTGGAGGATGAATCTCGAGCTCTCCATGATCAACCATGTGCTGCATAAAGAACCATGCTAGTGGTAGTGATACCTCAATCATCTCTTCCAAATGAGTCCGTCTCTGAAGTCCCACAGCTAGTGTGCAGACAACCTCTCATATGGGGCCTGTGTTTGTGGAGCTGTGTGCCCCTGGGTTAATAACCCATGCACCAACGTCCCATGCGTTCTCAAACATGAGGGAATGGATCCTCGAATGTGCCAGAGGCATCTTGTAACACCCGGTTTTTCACTGTTTTTAATATCGGTAAAATAGATAGAAATGTTTATATGGTATTCTAAAATTTAGAAATTGATTTTGAATAGACAAAGATCATATTCATACTCTACTTTACTGTAGAGAGTTACGATTAAATTTTGGGTCGAAAATTCAGACGAAACCCGGTCTGCGTTTTACTGGCAGTAAAATTTTACTGACAGTAAAATTTTACTGCTCAGATGACCTAATATTGACTCGTGAATGAAATACTTACGGTTTTTATGGAGTTTCCAATGACTTTGGCTATTTTAAAATTTTTAACTTAAAAAGTGAAATAATATATATTATTCGGGCGTTATATTAAATCAGGCGATAGATGGAGCTGAAAACGAGATTTCTGGGACCCGCTAACAGATGAAGACAATGTCATTCTAAGATGACTCATAAGGGTGAGTCATATAGGTGACTCATAAGTGTCATGATGGCTTTTCAGGTGAAATGACTATAATAACCCTAAGTTGGTTTAATTGACAAAATTGCCCATAAGTGAGATTACTCTTTTGCCCTTAAAATTTTATGACTTGGACCCTTTTACCCCCCATTTCCCACGGCCCAAACCCATTTCCTTAGGCCCTCACACTCATTTTTTGCATCATCATCTTCTAGCTTAAGTCTTCTTCCATTTTTTCTCTCAAAAACTTTAAGTTTCCATAGCCAACTTTTGTGAAGAAACCACTTGATTTCTTGCACTTTTTTAATCTTCAAGAGGTATACCTTGCTCTTCTCACTTAATCATCATTATGTTCTTCATTCATCTGTATGATTCAAGCCATAATCATCATTTTCCATTTTAGTGTTTTCAACTTCAAAAATTTCTACAAAATCTGAGAAAAATCCTATAATCATGAAAACAATTTCTATGATCTTGTTAACATCTCTATATTTATAATCCAAGAGTATGAATCAAGCAAAAATTTTCTTCCTATTTAACCTCTCAAGGCCGAACCCTAACTTGATTTGGGGGAGGTACTTTGTTCAATTTTTTGGAAAGTCTTGCTTGATTCAATCCTTTTTATTCATGTATGTATTGAATCCAAAATGTTGAATCAAAATAAAGTCTCTAGCCTATTTTTTTATGCAATGGCCGAACCTAGCTCATATTGGAGTTAGAGGATTTTATTTCAATTTTTGTATTATGATCATTGATCTTGTGTTCTAAATGCTTAAGGATCACTAATCCAAGAGCTTAGGAATTTTTAAAAAATTTAAGCCATTAAAACACCTCATGGCCGAACCCTTCATGTAGGAAAATAGGTGTATTTAGTTGTTTGATTGTTGATTTATTGTTGTGGTTTGTTGAAGGATAAGTATTGTATCGGGTACGTGTGATACCGATGTTCGGATTTTCGACGAAAACCTTAATCGGAAGGAAAAGTCTCTAAGAGGTATGGGGAGTACCCGGGGGTTTTTTTTTCGATAGCTATATGTTATTAGTTGTGGTCTGTATAATTTATTTGGGTGTGTTTATTAATTTACGTAGTTAAAATTATCTGCTTTTAATTGTTTATCTGCATTTAATTGTTATAGAATTTTAATGCATGCCATGAACCATGCTATTTGCTATAATGTTAATATGAAATTATTATTGATGTTGGTTGTGGATTGAAAAGCCTGACAGTGGTTAGTGCTCAATTAATTATGAGGTTAAAAGTATTAAAAATATTTTAAGAAATAACGAATTTTTAATTGTTGGAATATAGCAATAAAATATTATTTAATGGTTTGATCGGTTAGAAATGAGGAATAACTGAAAAAAATGATTATTATAATGATTTATTGACGTAAGAGTGTTTTATGAGTCATTGTGAGGACGTAACCACGAAAATATTTTAGTGAAGCTAATTTTTACATAATAAATTACAAGATATTAGAAAATGTTATTATAAAAAATTAAGTTTCAAAAATAATTTAATTATGAGGTTGAGAAAATTATTTTACTAGAAAAGTCAAATTTTGACTTAAAACGTTTTTAAAATGCAAACGATAGATTATTCCAAAAATACTTACGGAAAGTATTCTTAAAAACAACAATTTTTATTAGAACAGATAATTAGTCTCAAATCAATATTTTCTTGTAACAAAGGTTTCAAAACAAAGATTTTTAAAAGAAAATGAGTTTTAAATGATTTAATGATTTTATAAATGAATTTCCAACGTAAAAGGGATATTCTGCAAATTAGTTTTATACAATGATGTTATTTCCAACAACTTGGATAAGTTGTGGAACTTTGTTTTGGATTTGTGTTTCACAGAACAAAAATGATTTTAAAGTCGAAATACGGACCTAGTGTCCGAGACGTCGGGATTCTTGTGTTCTATGATGTGGACAATATGTCCTAAAGGAGGATGATGTGTACTATAAAAGTTATGTCGATTTTTTTGTGCACTAAAATCTACGAATCTAAGACCGGTGCATCGATCTAGACTTATGATTTGTACTTTTGGACTTGGAGTCCTTTTGTTAATGACGAAAGACAAATTTTAAAATTTAGTTGGTCGTAAGCTTTTGAGCTTCGACGAGGGAAGAATGAACACGAAGAAAAGTAACAAGAACAAAATGTTTTACATGCATTATTCGGCAGACGTGCCTAAGATGTTATGTACGGTGTCTGGATAGATATTCATGTTATGACATATCATTGGGCCATGATGGACAATGAAAAAACATTCAAGATGTTATCATTGTGCCTAGTTTTGGACAGTGTGCTATGGTTAAAATATATGCCTTATTTGGCAATCGAGCTTGATCAAGTCATTTGACGTTGGGATATCTCTGGAGATTAAGTACAAAATTTAGATGAGGAATATTGAAGTGTCATGCATTTATTTTTAAAACGACAACGACTGTCGGGTATGAAACCATTTGATAAATAATTGTTTGTTTTTGAATATACATGTTATATGATGTTTGAGTGTCGCGCATATGGTTATCGTTTTAAAATCCATATATTGGTTCTCACCCTTGCGTGTTTTATTGTTGGTTCCTCTTCGGTGTGGTGTATATTTCTATCTGAGTATAGATGGATGATATGTTAAGTCTCTAAAATAGCTGATGTACATTTCCCTAGGTTTTGACGAGAACTAAACATTGGTTAATGATTTGATTAACCTTCATACTAGTTGCTAACCTGTCTATCAAGTGCGCATATTAAATAAGAGAATCTCACGTTCAACACAAGTAATAGAAGCTCACGTCCAATAGTGTAGTGATAGAAGCTCACATCCAACACAAGTAATCACTACAACAGAAATGACTTTAGATAGCGTTTCCGGATGCCTTTTAATAGCGTTTGTAACCGCTATCTATGCCACCGCTATTAAAACTCGTTAGCAAAGATAGCATTTAGGAAGTGCTATTAAAAGGTGACTTTAGATAGCGTTTGTACACAGAAACGCTATCTAAAGTCTGACTTTAGATAGCATTTGTTAAAACAAACTCTATCTATTCCCTTTTTTTTTAATTTTACATATTTCCCAGTTTCAACATCATCCAAAACAAATGAAAATGAGCTTAGAGTGTATACATCGATGGCGGAATTAAATAAGAGGAATGCAAGTAACAAATATATATAGTGGAGCACATAATTAATCTGGAGTTACAAAATATATATATATATATATATATATATATATATATATATATATATATATATATATATATCAGAAAGCAGCAACTACAAACAGGCAGACATATGAAGTTACAAAAAATAATCTGGAGTCTTAAGTGTAGTGTCAGGCTCAATTTACCTGGGAGCTGGATCAAACTGCAGAAAATTCTGATCCATATTCTCCCCAATTTCCAGTATGTCAGCCATATTCCCACATCGGTAACAGTAGCTTGGAGCACTAAATACAGTCACCACATTCTTCTCCTACAAGGATCATCATCATAAAGTAGTTACACAGAATCAAAAAGGTATCCCCAAAGTACAAAAAAGATAATATACTTTATTCAAAATATTTTTGTCAGTCACCTGGCACCAATTGTATCCTTCCATAACAAGTCGGTGAGCTCTGGATATCAGGGAGAGACCATTAGTATGATTGAACTGAGCAGCTATATCCTGTCCAAATGTATATCCAGCACCTCGAGGAGATATTCCCCACCCACAGCGATCATCTGGATCAGACCACAAGAGATCACACATTGGTCCTTCATGTGGAAACTGTAATGCACCAAGATGAGTTGTTAGGCAACCTAACTTAGGTGGTACAATCGCTAGGCACTGAATTAACATCATCAGCATGTGTAAACATGAGTAAAGTAATGGCATTCCATTATAGACCAAAAGATGAGACATTACTAAAAGTCTTCTGCACCTGGCTAGGCTTCTTATAACATTATATATTTGATGAAACTAAATAGAAGAGAAATCAGTCATTACTGTAGGTCCTAGATGAAACATTTCCAGAGAAAAACAAGAGTATTACAAACTGCAATTGCAACATAAAATAAATATTTACCAAACCATATTAAGCATCAAATATATATCTAGCTGAAGATATCATTCTTATGATAAAAATGTTCTATAAAACATACTAGCCACTACACACAAACCTCTTGTATACGATCCAATGCCCTGATATTATCAAGTGTATCCAAAGAAGGTGAGAGACCTCCATGCAAGCAGAAAATTTGTAATATATACATGGAAGTTAGACACTGGCATAAAAGTCAGATGAACATTCTGCAACATATTTAACTCAAACCTGACTCTCAATAAGGGCAGTCAGAGGTAAATAATCAAACAAGTCGGTAAAGTATTTCCAGACATTGGCATTTTCGTATTTTCTCAAGCATTCACCAATGACACCAATGACATCAACATTCTGTTGTTGCTGCACTTGCATCTCCTCCTCAGGTTGTTCATCCTCCAATGGCAACCTCTCAAAAGTAGCATTAGCAAAAGTAGCAGCAATCACCATCACCAAAAGCCATACACCACCTGCCAATGAGCTCTGATTAACTAAACTAAATTAAATGTCAGACAGAGTAACTAAATAAGATGGATCCAGAGGTGATGCTACCAAAATGATTCCTTCATAGACTTCATATCAAAGAGCAAAATACTTTATCCTCGACCATTACCGGAAGATGCTAACTATAAAACAACAATTGATAACAAAATCAACACTAGCATTACCGGAAGATGCTAACTATAATATAAAAGGATCAGAAAGTTCATTTAAACACAAACACTACATACATGTTTAAGTCAACCTTTTTGTTTTCTTCATTGGATTGAGATTTGTTTGTCCTTTATTAGTACGAAATGGTGACCAAAAGCCCCTCATCATGATCATCTCGCATATACATACCATCATCCCTAGTTGGATCAATCTCAAGTGATTGTAATGTCCCGACGAAAGGATCATCTTCAATATCAACATCTCCATGGTCTTGATCATCAATCTTAGTAATTATTTTGTTAGTCAAAAGAACAATGGACCTTTTCATATCAGCTGGATCAGTGACATAGAACACTTGTTGAGCTTGAGATGCTAATATAAAAGGCTCATCTTTATACCCCACCCTATTAAGATCCACCTGCATGAACCCTGACTCATCAATCTGAACACCGTTATTATTGTCAACCCACTTACAACCAAACACACCAACCTTAAACTTTGTGTAATCCAACTCCCATATGTGTTCAATGACACCGAAGTATGACATATTTGCATATATCGGGTTTCTGTCTTTGGCACTTGAGATATGCATCGACTGAGCTACAAGAGTCACACCACTGTTTTGCATTGTACTCCGACCATCTTGTTCTTTTGTATAGAATGTGTACCCATTAATTTGATAACCGTGGTAAGAGAAGACATGCAAACTTGGACCTTCTTGGCTAACAATCTCAATCTATTTGAAACTGAAGTAGCATTTTCAATCAACTCTACATAAATGTGATCTCTTAGCCACGTTATAAAACAACGATTGTGTTCTGTAGTTAGCCAATTTTGATTCTTATTTGGATACAAACTCTTAAGCTGGCCCACACAGTTATGTCTCTCTAACAAGGTGAATGGTTAGATGAACCATTATGTCAAAGAATTAAGGTGGAAAGTACATCTCAAGCTCGCATAAAGTCACAACAATTTCTCTTTGCAATGATGGCAACTTCCCAGGGTCAATCACTTTGCTGCAAATTGCCTTGAAGAAGAAACAGAGTTTAGTTAAGGCCCCCCGCACTTTGTTAGGTAAAATAGACCGTATACCAATGGGTATCAACTGCTCCATGAGAACATGACAATCGTGGGACTTTAGACCTTTTAACTTGAGATCTTTCATCGATACGAGGTTCCTAATGTTTGAAGAGTACCCTTCCGGAACCTTAACTCCTTCAAGAAACTTACAAAAAACAGTTTTTTCATTTCTAGATAGAGTGTAAGCAGTCGGAGGAAGATATGTACTTTTACCCTTCTTCGTCGGTCCCAATTCTCTTCTTATTCCCATACTAACCAAGTCCAACCTTGCATTGATGCCATCTTTAGTCTTCCCTGGCACATTGAGTAACGTACCAATGACACTATCACAGATATTTTTTTCAACGTGCATCACATCGAGGAAATGTCTTACATATAATGATTTCCAATATGGCAACTCAAAGAAAATCGACCTTTTCTTCCACCCTCTTGTGATAATATCTCTCGCAAAAGGTTTACCGAATTGGATATTCAAATCCTTTACCTTTTCAAAAAGTTGATCACCCGTCAACAGTGAAGGAGCTCTACCTTCTTCCAAGTTCCCATTGAACGCCTTTCTCCACCACCGGTAATGATGACTTGGATGCAAAAATCTATGATGCCCAAGAAAGACATTCTTCTTACAATGTTCTAACCGCATCCAATCCGTACCCTCTTCACATATAGGGCATGCACACTGACCCTTGATGCTATATCCTAACAGATTACCGTAGGCTGGAAAATCATTAATTGTGCCGAACAACATAGCTCTCAAATTGAAACTTTCTTCCTTATACCCATCATACACCTCCACACCTGTCTCCCACAGTTGTTTCAAGTCTTCAATCAAAGGAGTCAAATAGACGTCTATATCATTTCCTGGTTGTTTGGGCCCAGAAATTAACATAGATAACATAATAAATTTGCGCTTCATGCATAGCCATGGGGATAGGTTATAAATCACCAAAATCACAGGTCATGTACTGTGAGAGCTACTTTGAACACCATGCGGGTTAAATCCGTCAGTAGCCAATGCAAGTCGTAGGTTTCTTGATTCTTGCCCAAAATCAGGATAATCATGATCAAATTTCTTCCATTGAGGAGAATCTGCCGGGTGCCGCAGCTTGCCATCTTTGATCCTTTCATCCTCATGCCATGTCAAGTGCTTTGAATCTTCAGAACTACGGTACATGCGCCTAAATCTGGGTATTATGGGAAAATACCACACAACCTTCTCTGGATCTGATTCTTTCTTCTTATATCGTGAGACATTACATTTAGGACACATCTTTAACGATGCATATTCATTCCGAAATAAAATGCAATCGTTAGGACAAGCATGTATCCTCTCGTAGCTCATGCCAATAGAGCGTAACATTTGTTTAGCCTCATATGTCCGACTAGGAAGCACATTATCCTCCGGCAACATGTCTTTCAATAGTGTGAGTAAGTCCGTAAAGCTCTTATCAGTCCATCCGTTGCCCGATTTCAAGTTATACAACTTTAACATCGCCGACAATCTTGTGAATTTAGTACAACCATCATACAATGGTTGCTCTGAATCACTTACCAACCTCTCAAACATTTGAGGACAATCCCGAAGATCCTCTTCAACAGCATTTGCAGTGTCTTCAAAACGATCGCCCTCATAAGTATTTGTGTCGGTATCGTATGATGAATATCTCACACGATTCCTCATTTCACTAGACTCAGCTCTTGTCTCACCATGTTTTGTCCAACATGTATAACTTTGATCGATTCCATTACACACTAAATGTTCTTCCAAATCGGCTGCACTAACTCGCCTTGCATAACAACAATCTAAACAATGACATATGATTGTACTAGGGTTTTCCGCATGCCGAACTGCAAACCTAATGAACTCTTTCACCCTATCCTCATACTCCTTCGTTAAACGATTGACAGACATCCATTTCCGATCCATGCTTTCCCGATCTACAAAAATATTTATTAAACATAATTACTATGAGTTTGGACTGGTTGATGTCTACATGCAATGTATACAGATTAAAGATACCAAATGAGTTATAATACAACTCATTGATATTTACACAAGGTCCATTAATTTTTATTTTGTGTATTTTTTCTTATAACATAACCTTTGAAAGGCGCAAGTAAACAAAAATGTCGTGTCTGTCTCCTTATCACCAAACCTTGTGCAAGTAACAACCAATCTACATCTGCCTATGCTCTGGTTGGTTACTAGTTTCTATGACTGTACTGCTATCCTGATTTTGAAAACGAGTTTACACTGTAACAAAAATGTTCCAGCAAAACACATCAAGATCCCATTTCCTTCTGCTGGAATGTTTGTCCTTCACTTGTTTTATCCTTTGAACAACTATGAACTACAGTTCCATGGAAAAATATAGTGGAAATAGTCAATAACTAATTGGCAGTTCATAACTGAAAAGCACATGCATACATACGCACTAGCCTGAACACAGCTGAACTTCTTAGCTATAAACCTCTTAATTACACCCCCGCACCATGCATCTTTTTCCATTTTATGGTCTCATTTTCAGTCCACTATTGTTATTGCTTTTACTTCCTTTTCTTCCTTTTCTTGCTTGAGAAGTTGCTACTTGCCTACTTGCTAGGCTTGTTTTGGGTCCTTCATCCTCTATTAGGCTTGATTGGTAATGAGTTTTGTTTATTCATCTGCTCCTTGAAACTAAACATTTTTACAATTGTTTGCTTTCCATTTCAGTCTAAATTTTAATGGAACAGTACTTAACATTCTTCATTTTAAAGTCTAATTCTAAACGCATACATATACATATTGAAACAAACACTACTATGAGGTTAGATCATTTTTATCTACTTAGTACACATCCAAATTAAAAGAGAAAATCAAAACATGGCAAACAGATAAAAAAGAATATGTTCTTATAACAAATCATGGATTATAGAGCATAAATCTCTTACCTGAAATTTTCAAAATTTTTTGCTGAAAAAACAGAATCGAGAACAGATTCAATTTCCACAGATATAATAGGGGTCAGAGTTGGGTCCGTCAGTGCCACAAACTCAAGCACAGATGCAGCTTTTTCTTGTACACTGGGGGAAGAGGACTTTAGAATCTCAACAAGGTGTGCAATGAAAACAGAACCCAGTATATCATTTCTGAAAGATTTACAAAATACAAAGAAAGTTGATGTTAACTACAACTGTGCAGAGCACTTATGACCTGTTCCTCAATCCAATAATATTAAGATCAATCATGCAAAAATAATATCCATCATACACTGTAAAAAAGAAAAAAAAAGAAACGGCTTTAAAAAAAAGGATAAAAGTGATAACCTATTTATTTATTTTTATTTGTGTTAGGCATATTATCATGTCACTTCAGCTTTATTAAGGACAAGGACGGCTTTAACAATTAACATAAAAACATTCAACCATTCTTTTTTCTTATATGTATAGATACGCTGTGATGGAAAAAAAAATCTGATATCAATAAACACCACTCTTAACAAAACAGGGCAATTAATCAAAAGCTTAATAAGAAAAATGTGCAGCAAAACCAATTTTGAAACAGCATTTAAATAGCACAGAAAAAGTAAACATCTCTTAACCCATTCAATGCATATTTAGTTCAAATCCAAAGTCTTATCATATTTTACTAACTTGCAATAATATCCAAATTATTAAGTATTCAACATGTTTATACCGGAAAAAAAAAATGTTTGACCCAAACATTAAGATTTTGTGAATTATTTTCAAGAGAACATTACATTAGACAAAACAACAACTCAAAGCTGGTGGAAACAACACAAAAATCTATGCCTTAGATTGTGGTTTGGAAGAGCAAAAATAGTTACTGAAAGTGCATAACACATGGGAGCTAATTTGCTTTTAACATTTTATCAAACATCTAACCTATAAGACAGCAAACAGTAAAACATAGGAATGGGCGAATATCATGGAAGCCAACAATCCACCATTTCTAAAACATAATTTTCCTTTCATCAGAAACAGAAAACATGCAGAAGAATAAAGATATCAAGAAAAACTCATAACATAGTTAATCAACCAAATGTATAGCTTTCTAAATTTCAGTTCAACAACGACAACAAAGTCCATTTTACTCTTTGTTCTTTGCACTGATTAGCTTGGTCGAAATAGGGGAGAGGGACATAGAGAGCATACCTTGGTCGTAGGTGGTGTGGTGATGAGTGGCGGAGCAATGGGGGCGTGAGAGGGAGTCTGAGGCGTGAGAGAAGGCGTGAGAGGGGACGAGCTCTGCGCGAAGATGGCAACCCTAGACTGATGAGGTCAGTGCTGGTACGCAGAAACTGGGAATTGAATGATGGCGCGCGCGGGTATATCACCTAAGATAGTGTTTCCGTGTGGAACCGCTATCTTTTCCTAAGTGGCACTTTTAATACAGGTTCCACACGGAAACGCTATCTTAGGTGATGCCTATGATAGCGTTTTCTAAAGGAAACGCTATTAAAAGTCCCCCCATCACTTTTAATAGCATTTCCACACGGAAATGCTATAAAAGGTGTGTTATTAAAAGTCTAATCTGTTGTAGTGAATAGAAGCTCACGTCCAACGGTGTAGTGATAGAAGCTCACGTCAACCACACAAGTGATTGAAACAAACGTCCAGCACTGTAGTGATTGAAGTGCACGTCCAAAATGCAAGAGATAGAAACTTGCGTCCACTAAAGTGACACAAATGGTCGTCCACTAAAGTGATGAAAGCCAGCGTCTACTTAAAGTATCAGAATGGCTCGTCCAATGATGTGGCAGATGGAGCTCGTCCAATGACAAGGCAGATGGGGCTCGTCCATTAAGTAATCAGAATGGCTCGTCCAATGATGTGGCATATGGAGCTTGTCTACTAAAGTAACAGAGGCTCTCGTCCACTAATGTAACAGAGGCTCTCGTCCACTAAAGTAACAGAGGCTCTCGTCTACTAAAGTAACAGAGGCTCTCGTCCACTAAAGTAACAGAGGCTCTTGTCCACTAAAGTAACAGAAGTGCTCGTCCACTAAAGGTGACAACAGCGCTCGTCCACACTAGTCTTTGGACTTGCTGAGTCCTTAATATGGAGCTCGTCTACTAGTCCGAATGAAAACTCAAATGGCTAGATAGACGCGGCTATTTTCAAGATGGAAGCACTTATCTTATAGACGCGAATTCTATACGGATTATTAGAATCGTATTTCAAAAACCAGAAAGAGACTTGAAGCCTTCTCTCCTACTCAGTTTCACGATTATAAAGAAAATTCAGAAGCAACCTTGGATAATCAGAACCAAAGACCAGTTGAAGAATGCTTCCAACATGCTCTATTCCCTAATACCTCTGGTCCTTACACGAAAAGGGAAGTGTGCTCAGCAAAATACAAAAAGCTCTCTGCTCAACTCTGATATGGCTGTATCACGATGCATAAAGCCATGATCCTTCATGTTAGAGTACAACCAACGACTCTATTGCATTAATGGTTTCCCAGAACGACTCTATTGCATTTAATGAAGTTCTGCTTGAAGCCAACATCTGAGGGAATGTCTCTAACGGATCCTAAATGCTTGAAGACTATAAATACAGAAGTCATTGATGATGAAGAAGTGTGAGAGTTGCTGGAGCTACTACTTCTGCTACACTTGATGAAAAATGAGAGGATCATTATCTTCATCTCAAAAGAAATCATCCCCAACGTAAACATTCTATATTCACTCAAGTGAGTGTTATGAGATATTTCTTTTATCAGTTCTGAAGTGCTTAAAAATATATCCACTCTTGTGAGTGTAGGAAGAACTCATCTCTGTACTTCATTGTAAAATCATTCCATGAGTGTTGTGAGATTTTCTCTATGTAACCTTCATCAAAATCCAGTGAGCCTGGAGAGGCTAGGTGAAAATAATACTTGCAACAGCCTGGAGAGGAATACTCAATGAGCCTAGAGAGGCTAGGTGTGAAATAATACTTGCAACAGTCTGGAGAGACTGGTTAAGAACAATACTCGATGAGCCTAGAGAGGCTAGGTGTGCAAATAATACTTGCATCAGTCTGGAGAGACTGGTTAAGAGCAATACTCAATGAGCTTGGAGAGGCTAGGTGAGCAAAGACTACTCATTGTAATTATCTGATGTGATAGTGGAGAAAAACTCAACTACTGCCGGGGACTGGATGTAGCTCATCGTTTATATGAGTGAACCAGGATAAATCTTGTTGTTTATTTTCTCTCTCCCCTTATCTCCTTATCTTTGTTGTTTTATATATTTTCAACAAAGTTTTTTAACTGATTTTAAGCTTTATGTTCTAAGCTATTTTCAAATGTTTTTATCCGCTCGATGTTGTCTAACCGGTTAATGTTTAGTCTAAGATAATTAGATAAGTAAAATGCTTTATCTTCCTTATTTCCAAACTGGTTAAAAATATGTTATTAGTTTTGTTGGATGGTTTTTAAATTATCTTCTTCTATCCATCTACACTCTCTTTATTTGAAAAACTCTAATTTATGTTTTGTTGTTTAGTAAAAGTTTTAAATTTCTATTATCACCCAATTCCCCCCCCCCCCCCCCTTGTGTGATGGTTGCTTTAACCTAACAATTGGTATCAGAGCCACGTGCTCTGTAGAGAAGCTTAACCGCTTAGAGTTAAAGATCCTTGTTATCTTAGCAACCAAAATCATTTTTTTTAAATGTTCGATTTTAAATTTGAAAAACCTCATGTCTTTGAATTTCTTTTCACAAAAATTCAAACTGGAATTGTTTTTATAAGATATTAACTTTGTTTTGTGAAATGTTTTTCTTTATACTCTTTTCTCTTCTAAACCAAAATTCATTTGGACTGATTTTGTTAAAATACTTTTTTCTTTTAACTAGAAAAATATTTTTAAGAAATTTGTCTTTTAAAATTGTTTTTTTTACAAACCCAAAAGGTGTATCAAATCTAAAAATATTTTATTTCTGTTTAATGTTATTTATGTTACCAAAAATGCTTCTTTGTGTAAAAGTATATCCTTGAATTAGAAGATGCAGATCATTGATAGAAGTTGGATTATAAAAATGTCATCAAGAGGAAGAACACAACATAATTAGTGGCTCTTCATCTCAAGAAGCCTGTGAGATGAGAAGATATGGATGAAGAAGAATTTTTCATGAAGGATCTAACTCAAGAGGAATGTTTGGAGTTGTGTTTATTAAACTTGAGAAGCTACATCGGAAGTAACTTGATCCTATTCCCTGTTGAAAAGTTTAGAACAACATGACTGCTGAAAAATTAAAGGAATCAAACTCGGTGATATCTACTCCTTATCTCTTGTTGTTGTTTAACTTGTGATTATTTATTTTACACGTGATTTTTTTTGTGTGTGTGTGCTAAAGTGCATTCATGTTAAAATAAGATAATGATTTTAATTTTCATTAATTATCTCGCATTTGCTTATCCCTCGCATGAATTTGAATATTCTCATAAAATGTTTGTTATACATGTTAAAATGATTCAACATGCATACTTGGAAGAAATATATCGATAAAGATTCTTTCCACTTGAAGTTATCAAATGTGTGCCTTAAATATTTCTTGTGCTTCAACTTATGTTGAAATGGTATCAATCTGAAATGAAATGCTTCTATGAGTTGAAATCATAATAGTCCAATGCATAAGAGATTCTTTTTGTCATCATTATAATTGCTGGAAGAAAATATGGATTTGTCATAGTTGATGACTATTCTAGATACACATGGGTACTCTTCCTAACACACAAGGATGAGTCTTTTAAAGCTTTCTCAGTATTCTGCAAAAGAGTAAAAAATGAGCAAGGTTTCTATATTTCTACCCTTAGAAGTGATCATGGGGGAGAATTTGAAAGTGAGCAGTTTAGACAGTTCTGTGAGGAGAATGGAATCTCTCACAATTTCTCTGCACCTAGAACTCCACAGCAAAATGGAGTGGTTGAGAGAAAGAACAGATCTCTGCAATAGATGTCTAGATCTATGCTCAATGAAAATAATCACCCTAAGGGCAGAAGTTGTAAACACTGCTTGTTATGTACAAAACAAAATACTTATTAGGCCTTTTCTAAAAAGGACTCCTTATGAATTGTGGAAAGGAAAAAGCCCCAACATATCTTATTTTCATGCTTTTGGATGTGAATGTTTTATTCTGAATACCAGAGATAATCTTGGAAAGTTTGATTCTAAGGTAGATAAAGGTATTTTCGTAGGATATTCTGAAAAGTCTAAGGCTTTTAGAGTATACAATTCAAGAACTTGTATTATTGAAGAATCTGTTCATGTTAAATTCAATGATGGATTAAAGACTGATAAAGAACTATCAGATCTAGAAGATGATCTTGCAGGTCTTGATATAAACAAGCCAGAAAATCAACAACCCAATCTAACCAAAATAGAACTTGTGCCTGAGGCTGAAAGGCAAGTGGAACAGACGAGTCAACAGACAAGTCAAGATATTCATGATGATCTCAAAAGGGATTGGAAGTTCAACACTCATCATCCTAAGGATCTTATTATTGGAAATCCTTCTGAAGGAGTAAGAACTAGATCCACATTAAGAGAATCAAGCAATGTGGCCTTTATTTCAGATTTGGAGCCTAAACGCAGTGAAGAAGCTCTTGAGGATGAAAGCCGGATTCTTTCTATGCAAGAAGAACTTAACCAGTTCATAAGAAATGATGTCTGGACTCTTGTCTCTAAGTATAAAAACAAGTCGGTTATTGGAACAAGATGGGTCTTCAGAAACAAATTGGATGAAGATGGTAAAGTTGTCAGAAATAAGGCAAGGTTAGTAGCTCAAGGCTACAACCAACAAGAAGGTATTGATTATACTGAAACCATTGCACCTATAGCTAGAATAGAAGTCATACGCATTTTAATGTCATATGCTGCACAACACCAAATTACCCTGTTTCAAATGGATGTAAAAAGTGCTTTTCTAAATGGCATAATTGAAGAAGAAGTGTATGTTAAACAACTCCCTGGTTTTGAGGATACTGATAAACCAGATCACGTTTTCAAACTTAAAAAGGCATTATATGGTTTGAAACAAACACCTAGGGGTGGTATGATATACTCAGTTCTTTTCTCATGCATAATGGTTTTACTAGAGGACAAGTAGACACTACTCTGTTTAAAAAATGCTTTAAAGAGAACTTTATTATAGTTCAAATATATGTTGATGATATTATTTTTGGAGCAACTAATGAAAAGCTGTGCAAGGAATTTTCAAGTCTAATGCAAGCTGAATTTGAGATGAGCATGATGGGAGAATTGAAGTTCTTCCTTGGATTACAAATCAAGCAGACAAGTGATGGAATTTACATTCATCAACAAAAATATACCAAGGAGATACTCAAGAAATACAAAATGGAAAATGCAAAGCTCATGAAAACCCCTATGCAACCCAATGCAAAACTAAGCAAAGATGATGAAGGTAAAAAGGCAGATCAAACTGTCTACAGGGGTATGATTGGCTCTCTATTGTACTTAACTTAAAGCGGACCTGACATTCAATTTAGTGTCTGTATGTGTGCTAGATTCCAATCTGATCCTAGAGAATCTCATCTTAAGGGTGTTAAAAGAATATTTAGATATTTGCTTGGAACTACTAATCTTGGTTTGCTGTATTTAAGATCAAAAGAATACAAATTAGTGGGATATTGTGATGCTGACTTTGCTGGAGACAGAATAGAAAGAAAAAGCACCAGTGGAGGATGTCACTTCATTGGAGCAAGTTTAGTCTCATGGTCAAGCAAGAGGCAGACAACCATTGCCCTGTCTACTACTGAAGCAGAATACATCTCTACTGCTAGTTCCTGCTCTCAACTCTTATGGGTAAAACATCAACTTGAGGATTACTCTATTTATGAACATAGCATATCTGTATGGTGTGATAATTCCAGTGCTATATGCTTAACTAAAAATCCAATTCAGCATTCTAAGGCCAAGCATATTGAAATCAAACATCATTTCATTAGGGATTATGTTCAGAAAGGCATCTTTGATATTAAGTTTGTTAAAATTGAAAATCAATGGGCTGATATTTTCACTAAACCCCTCGTAGAAGAAATGTTTTTATTTATTAGAGATAATCTAAACATGCATTGCATTGTTAAATGACATGTATGAATGTTAACCTGTCTATGCTAAATCTGTCATTACTCCTATATACATGTTCTTTTAACTAAGCATTAGTTCAGGGGGAGTAATGATACAATAGTTTAAGTGAAGTATGTCTAATATGCTTATTACATTACTATGATTTTCTTAACATGTTATCTTGCCCTTAACATATCTCATAAATAAAACTTGATAACCCTTTTTGATGTTGACAAAAGGGGGAGAATAGGAGAAATTGAGATTTGTGATAGAAATGTGTTATAGAAGAATGGAGAATGAATATGATATGACCTGTACGCTTAAGAAAATTTCAACCTGTTTGATATATGCTATTTTCTTTGTTGATATTTTGAGGTTCATTAAATCATCTCAATGTTTGTCATCATCAAAAAGGGGGAGATTGTTAAGTCTCTAAAATGTCTGATGTGCATTTCCTTAGGTTTTGATGAGAACTAAACATTGGTTAATGATTTAATTAACCTTCATACTGGTTGCTAACCTATCTATAAAGTGTGCAGATTAAATAAGAGAATCTCACGTCCAACACAAGTAATAGAAGCTCACGTCCAACACAAGTAATAGAAGCTCACGTCCAACAATGTAGTGATAGAAGCTCACGTCCACCACACAAGTGATTGAAACAAAAGTCCAGCACTGTAGTGATTGAAGCGCACGTCCAAAATGCAAGAGATAGAAACTTGCGTCTACTAAAGTGACACAAGTGGTCATCCACTAAAGTGATGAAAGCCAGCGTCTACTTAAAGTATCAGAATGGCTCGTCCAATGACGTGGCAGATGGAGCTCGTCCATTAAGTAATCAGAATGGCTCGTCCAATGATGTGGCATATGGAGCTTGTCTACTAAAGTAACAGAGGCTGTCGTCTACTAATGTAACAGAGGCTCTCGTCCACTAAAGTAACAGAGGCTCTCGTCTACTAAAGTAACAGAGGCTCTCGTCCACTAAAGTAACAGAGGCTCTTGTCCACTAAAGTAACAGAAGTGCTCGTCCACTAAAGGTGACAGCAGCACTCATCCACACTAGTCTTTGGACTTGCTGAGTCCTTAATATGGAGCTCGTATACTAGTCCGAATGAAAACTCAAATGGCTAGATAGACGCGGCTATTTTCAAGATGGAAGCACTTATCTTATAGACGCGAATTCTATACGGATTATCAGAATCGTATTTCAAAAACCAGAAAGAGACTTGAAGCCTTCTCTCCTACTCAGTTTCATGATTATCAAGAAAATTCAGAAGCAACCTTGGATAATCAAAACCAAAGACCAGTTGAAGAATGCTGCCAACATGCTCTATTCCATAATACCTCTGGTCCTTACACGAAAAGGGAAGTGTGCTCAGCAAAATACAAAAAGCTCTCTGCACAACTCTGATGTGGCTGTATCACGATGCATAAAGCCATGATCCTTCATGTTAGAGTACAACCAACGACTCTATTGCATTAATGGTTGCCCAGAACGACTCTATTGCATTTAATGAAGTTCTGCTTGAAGCCAACATCTGAGGGAATGTCTCTAACGGATCCTAAATGCTTGAAGACTATAAATACAGAAGTCATTGAAGGTGAAGAAGTGTGAGAGTTGCTGGAGCTACTACTTCTGCTACACTTGATGAAAAATGAGAGGATCACCATCTTCATCTCAACAGAAATCATCCTCAATGTAAACATTCTATATTCACTCAAGTGAGTGTTATGAGAGATTTCTTTTATGAGTTCTGAAGTGCTTAAAAATATATCCACTCTTGTGAGTGTAGGAAGAACTCATATCTGTACTTCATTGTAAAATCACTCCATGAGTGTTGTGAGATTTTCTCTATGTAACCTTCATCAAAATCCAGTGAGCTTGGAGAGGCTTGGTGAAAATAATACTTGCAACAGCCTAGAGAGGTTGGTTAAGAACAATACTCAATGAGCTTGGAGAGGCTAGGTGTGCAAATAATACTTGCAACAGTCTGGAGAGGCTGGTTAAGAATAATACTCAATGAGCCTGGAGAGGCTAGATGTGCAAATAATACTTGCAACAGTCTGGAGAGGCTGGTTAAGAACAATACTCAATGAGCCTGGAGAGGCTAGGTGTACAAAGACTACTCATTGTAATTATCTGATGTGATAGTGGAGAAAAACTCAGCTACTGCTGGGGACTGGATGTAGCTCATCGTTTATATGAGTGAACCAGGATAAATCTTGTTGTTTATTTTCTCTCTACCCTTATCTCCTTATCTTTGTAACTGATTTTAAGATTTATGTTCTAAGCTATTTTTTAATGTTTTTATCCGCTAGATGTTGTCTAACCGGTTAATGTTTAGTCTAAGATAATTAGACAACTGAAATGTTTTATCTTCCTTATTTCCAAACAGGTTAAAAATATGTTATTAGTTTTTTTAGATGGTTTTTAAATTATCTTCTTCTATCCATCTACACTCTCTTTATTTGAAAACTCTGATTTATGTTTTGTTGTTTAGTAAAAGTTTTAAATTTCTATTATCACCCAATTCAACCCCCCTATTGTGTGATGGTTGCTTTGACCTAACATGATAAACCTTTGGTTCAATTAGTTTTATGACTAGAAAGACCTTAATGTTGATACCAATTGCACAAGTACATTCTCGTTTTTAGCCCCAATTTCGCTTTAATTGTTCACAAGCAACATCTTAAGTCTTAAGAATAGTTTTTAGTATTGTTTTGCTATTTTCTAGCAAAATAAAGCATTTTAATGCTACTTTTAATTTCAGCTTAAAAGTGAAGCTCTGGGAAACTTGGATTAAATGAAGAAAACAAGCAAAAAGGAATTTTCAAGGTCTTGCCCCGCGAGCCAGAACTGATGATGAGCAGGAATTGAAGTCTTTCGGTCTCGCCCCGTGAGCTAGACACAAGTTTCTGAAGACTTTTCAGTCTCGCCCCGCGAGGGTTCAAACTCAAACTGGAGCCAAATTTAAGTGCTCACCCCGCGAGCGACCGTAGAATCACACTTCTATATAAATCTTGTAGTGTTGCGAGTTGCACTATCCAATCCAAGTTTTTTGTGAATTGCGTCTCGTTTTGGTTTACAGATAGTTTTATTGTTTTTATTCATGTTTACTTTTGGTTCAATGATGTGGAAGCACTCTATGAGGAACTGATCCTCTTTTCTGAGGGATCGATGAAGCCGCTCATGACGGCATAGTGATATTGTGATGTTTTCTACTCCCTTTCTCAATCGGGTTTCTTAATTCTGTTTCGTTTGTGTTAATCATATGAGCGCTCGTGGTTACTTGTCAAGCGTGATGAGTCCGACCGGAGATTCACGCTTTAGGACTTGAATTAAGAACACAAATTGAATGTTGATAGAAATATAATAGGAGATTTGTGCAATCGTTATAGGGAACCAAGAACTTAATGCATCTTGCATGTTATTCATCATAGAGATATCGTTGACTGGCATGGTTAGGTATTTTCTCTTGTGCTCAACCGAGGCATTAGGATAATTTCGGGTTCCCGATTGGCATGAAATTGAATTTAGGGATATAAAATAATCACTTGGATATATGTTTGATTGTGTGGTGGAATCGTGACCTTAGATCTTTCCAATCACATTCTCAATCTCAATAACTGCTTGCAATTTGTTTTTATCTCATTTTAGTTTGGATAATTGAGTTTGATATCTTATTTGATCTCTACTATTTCTCTCTCATTTGACTTGGTCAAACTTAATTACTTTATTCAAATCTAGATAAATTGGTCACCCAATCCTCGTGTTCGATACTCTGTAATTACTTACCATTTTAATTATTACTTGGTTCGATCCGGTACACTTGTCGGAGCCCATCAAGTTTTTGGTGCCATTGCCGGAGATTGGCTTAACCAATTTTCTTTATTTACAGACAATAATTATTTCTGAACAAATAAAAAATTATTCTTTTTAATTGTTTTTTATTTTCTATATAATTTATTTGATTTCACATGGTCTTGTGAGTTTTTGTGTATGCAGGGTATCGTTCTATCCGAGAGATTTGCTATACGACCCAGAGATTCGACGGACTGAGAAGAGGTTAAGGAAAGAACTAAGATAGAAAAAGAGGCTTGAAGCAAACCAACTCATCAATCTTGAAGGGTTGGAGATCCGCCACCCTACAAGCCTCTCTATGAGTATGATCTTCCTCACTTGGATGATTGTACTTCTAGTGTTGTTAGGCCTCCCATCACGACCAATTCTTTCGAGATGAGGCAAGTTGCCTTTACACAGGTGCAGAATGATCAATTTGATGGGAGTGCTAGTCAAGATCCTCACAGGCATATTGCTCACTTCTTGGAGATATGTGATATGTTCAAATCTTTGGGATTTTCAGAAGACGCCTATCGTTTGCGACTATTCCCTTTCTCTCTACGGGGTAGAGCACGCGATTGGTTGGACTTGAACTTGGATCGTGCTAGTATTACTACTTGGGAACAAATGGCTCGGAAGTTCCTCACGAAATTCTTTCCTCCTCAGAGGGCGGCACAATTAAAGATAGCCGTGACTTCCTTCAAACAACATGATGATGAATCTTATAATGAAGCTTGGGAAAGAAAAATGTGCTTTTGAGGAGATGTCCTTCTTCATACTTTGACTTGATAACCAAAGTGTAACATTTCTTTAATGGGTTGAAGGGCCACTATCAGATGAATTTTGATGCCGTAGCCGGTGGTTCTTTCTCTTGCAAATTAGCAGAGGACGCTTGGGCTTTATTAGAGAAGATGTCAAGGAATTATTACAATCGCAGTATGGGCACTTCCTCTGGAATTAGTGTGGCATCTTTAGAGACTATTCTTGAACAGAACACACTATTGAAGAAGCAACGTGAGGCACTTACTACCAATATGAAAGTTAATGAAGTGTGAGAAAGGTTCCCTGTGACCATTGAAATGGTGACCATGATAGTGAACATGTGGATTCGTGTCACAACTTCTCTGACACAGTACCACAGAACAACTATCAGAGGAATAGGCAGAACAACTACCATCACGGGCATAATTGGAATATCAGGAGAGATCATCCGGGTTCCTCTTGGAGCAACACTAGTGATGGTTTGGTCGGGCAACAACAACAACATCAAAGGCAGAATTATGGGATTCACCAACACAACACCCAACGGGCTCTCTCTCAACCCACCCAATTTCAAATCACAGATGGTGGGAAGCAACCATGGGAATTGGCTATCGAAAAGACTAGTGCGGCCTTTGAGAAATTAGCTAGTCATACTAGCACGACCATTGAGAAGCTGACAGTGCACATTGATACTTCCATTGATAAGCTACTAAATCACTAGGATCGGTAATCCAGCAGTTGGAAACACGGTAGCTCAGCTTGCGAAGCAGATGAACGAGCGTCTTCCAGGAACCTTTCCGGGTAGCACAGAGAATAACCCCAAGGCCTAATGCAATGCCATATCCACTATAAGTAGTAAAGTGTTGGAGCCAAAGGGGAATCCTTTGAAGACCAATGAAGATCAAATCCCAGATGTGCCACATGAGGAAGCAGAGCAAAGTAAGGAAGAAGTGGTTAGTGAGAAGGTGCCGGAGCAAGGTGGGAAATTGAAATTAGTGGATGAATAATTCCGAAGAAAGTAGTGGGTTGAACCCCAAGATCTCCCTCCTTACTTGAAGGTACTATATCCAGAGAGATTGAAGAAGCCCTTGAAAGATAAGCAGTTCTCAAGGTTTCTTATTATTTTCTGTAAACTACAAATCAACATTCCTTTTACTGAATCCTTGGAACAAATGTCATCCTATGCCAAATTCATGATGGAACTTCTATCCAAGAAGTGAAAAATTTTTGATGATGAAACGATTGCTTTGACCGAGGAGTGTAGTACAATCCTTCAACGCAAGTTACCTCCAAAAAAGTTGAAGGATCCAGGTTCATTTAGTATTCCATGCGCTATTGGGGAGATGACAATTGGGAAGGCATTGTGTGATCTAGGGGCGAGCATTAACTTAATGCCCCTATCCATGATGAGAAAGCTTGGGATTAAAGAGGTGAATGGCATAATGATGTCATTCCAACTTGAGGACCGGTCAATTAAATACCCTTATGGGGTGGTTGAAGATTTGCTAGTGAAGGTGGGAAAGTTTATTTTTCGGGCAGATTTTGTGGTACTGGACATGGATGAAGACTCCAATATTCCTCTCATATTGGGTAGACCATTCTTGGCTATAGGAAGGGCACTCATTGATGTGCAACTAGGAAAGCTCACATTTCGGGTGCAAGAGGAGAAAGAGGAGTTTGATGTCTTTGAAGCTGTGAAGCTGTGAAGCATCTGGTGGAGAAAGCTAACTGCTATAGTGTGGATGTGGTGGAACCTCTTGTCAAATCAACGCCTACATATGAAGCAATTGGTTCAACACTAGATAATGTGTTGGTAAAATCCCACACTTTTGAGGATGGTATGGAAAAGGATGAGCCGGCACACTTGGGGCACAAATAAAGATGAGTTGCCTAGATCTATTATGAGTGACTCAAGCAAGTTGGAGGAGAAGCCGCAAGAGCAACATGATTCACACACTAAGGGAGTCGGCACAAAAAGGATGCTAGATCCAAATAAGCTCAATGAACTCCGTAGGAGAGCGTATCAAGGTAAAAAGGGGCCACCCAAGGTTTGTATTCCCAACTCTGAGAGGAAGTTAATCTCGGACCAATTGAAGTCTTATTGGCAGGTGAACGTTAGAAAGAAAACAACTCGATCCAGTGGTGCCTTTAATAAAGATTGTCAGGATCCCGGTGACACATTTGATGTTGATGGTAAAAGTTTAAAACTCATTGTTGAAGAAGGTTTTGGAGGCTATCATGGTGAATTTGTAGTGACTCAGCCCTTCGCGGGTGACTTTAGTCAGGCTCGCGACGTTAAACAAGCGCCACTTGGGAGGGAACCCTGGCCTTCATATCCTTTTCATGCATTTAAAAAGAGTCATAAAAATACAAAGTGTATGCATGTAGGGTCCTTTAGTTTAGATAAATTGTATTAGGAAGCTTTTAGGACTTAGATGCAATTAGGAAATAGGGTGCAAAATTTCTTCTCTGCCTCGCCCCGCGAGCGAAGTTTCTCCCCACGAGACAGAGACCCCAATTCTCAGAAGCCTTTGTCTCTCCCCGCAGGAAGCTGTTAGCCCCGCGACACAGAAGGACCTACACCTGAGGTCCTCTGCTGCGCCCCACGAGGCGCTTCTAGCCTCACGAATGGGTTTTTTTAAAAAAAAATAAAATTAATAATAATAATAATAATAATAATAATAATAATAATAATAATAATAATAATAATAATAATAATAATAATAATAATAATAATAATAATAATAATAATAATAATAATAATAATAATTTTGATTATTGGTTTTGCTGCCTCGATTCGTCTGGCTTGCTAATCCTGCGGACCAGGATCCTCATTCGGGGGGAGGGGTGAGCGAGTCCGAGGCTAAGTTTTGATGACTTTCAAGTAGGAAGAAGCTTCGAAGGAAGATAATGAAGAGAGAAGGAGCACAAATGGGGAAGATGAGTCTTCTCAGACCCTATGAGATATTGTTTTCTAAACCCTTCTCTTTTATTTTCTTTTATCTTGAGTCATAATGATGGTTCTTTATAAGTTGACAGAGTCGTGAATGGATTTAAATTGGATTTAGCATAGATGGATTGCATGATATATGTGATTTTTGATGGATTTCCCCTATGCTTTTGAAAAATTAGAAAAATTGATCCCCATGAAAAATTGAAAATTGAACTTTGAGAATTTTTGTTTGAATTGCATGATTTATGACTTGTTTTGGGGTGAAGGGATGCACACATTAGGGATGTATCTCCGTCAAATAATTTGCTAAAAATGACCTGGTGAGGAATTTGAGCCTCCAACATGTTTTTGAATTGTGTGAATCACTTTTTAGTTGCACTTTCCTGGATTTGCTTGAATCTCTTCATGGTTTGCATGTTTATATGTTTGCATCAAATGATTTAGGCAATTTTCATTGAAATAGCTACTTGGCCAAAATGAACCATTCCTAATGCATGTTCCATAGTTAGCCAATTTGAGCCTAATAAGCCTATTGTTTCTTAATGCCCTAACGTTAAAAGCCGAAAATTTGAAAATAAAACCATGTTAACCAAATCTTAGGATTTAGGAGAGCATGGATGCTTAGCAAGAAAAAGGGTTGTTTAGAAACTAAGTTTGGGGTGGCTACAATGAGTTATCATGTTACTTGGGAATGAGAAAAATAAAAATAAAAATAAAAAGGTTGAAGCCAAAGGCAAAAAAAAAACAAAACAAAACAAAATTTCCAAAAAGGGCAAAATAAAAGGGTGTCAACGAAAATAGGTTGTAGCCACCCAAAGCATGAAAAAGAAAAATTATAAAAGGAATTTAAGTGAACATAAAAGTGTAAAAAATTTCATGTTCTCTTAATTCCTAGGGACTGAAAGTCATGTACCTTTGTATATCCTACCTTTAGCCAGGCCCCATTACAACCTTTAAAAGACATTTTGATGTTGCATGCGTGTTTTCGTGGGAACTATCTTTGAGATGAAAATCAAATCCATGGAAGGTGCACTTGAAATGTGAAATTGAGTGAAAGTTGAAAACCTTGACAAAATTGAGCGAATGGGTGAATCACTAAATGCCCTTGTGAGGAAGGCGATTGTTTGAAATTGGTGATCTCCCTTTTATGTGTATAATGGATCCTAGAGTTAGATTAATGATTGCATGATTGATTGGATTCTCATTGTTAAAAGTAGATGAATTTGGGGATTGGTTAATTGAAGTGAGGAAAGGGAAACATTGAATGAAAAATTGAATTGATAAAATTGCAAGAAATTTGGGCAATGTTGATTGAGTCCATTATGCTTACCTAATGTTGAGTCTTTCTAATTTTTAGTTTGCTTGGGGACAAGAAAAGTTTAAGTTTTGGGTATTTTGATAAACCTTTGGTTCATCTAGCTTTATGACTAGAAAGACCTCAATGTTGATACCAATTGCACGTGTTCATTCTCGTTTTTAGCCCCAATTTAGATTTATTGTTCACAAGCAACATCTTGAGTCTTAAGAATAGTTTTTAGTATTGTTTTGCTATTTTCTAGCCAAATAAAGCATTTTAATGCTACTTTTAATTTCAGGTTAAAAGTGAAGCTCTAGGAAACTTGGATTAAATGAAGAAAACAAGCAAAAAAGGAATTTTCAAGGTCTCGCCCCGCGAGATAGTGCTAGCCCCGCTAGCCTGAATTGATGCTGAGCAGGAATTGAAGTCTTTCGGACTAGCCCCATGAGACAGGGTTCGCCCTGCAAGCCATACACATGTTTCTGAAGACTTTTCAGTCTCGCCCCAAGAGGATTCATACTAAGACTGGAGCCAAATTTAAGTGCTCGCCCCGCGAGTGACCGCAGAATCAGACTTCTATATAAAGCTTGTAGTGTTGCGAGTTGTACTATCCAATCCTAGTTTTTTGTGAGTTGCGTCTTGCTTAGGTTTACATATAATTTTATTGATTTTATTCATGTTTACTTTTGGATCAATGATGTTGAAGCACTCTATGAGGAACTAATCCTCTTTTCTGAGGGATTGATGAAGCCGCTCATGATGGCATAGTGATATTGTGATGTTTTCTACTCCCTAATTCTCAATTATGTTTCTTAATTCTATTTCGTTTGTGTTAATCATATGAGCGCTAGTGGTTACTTGTCAAGTGTGTTGAGTCCGACCGGAGATTCACGCTTTAGGACTTGAATTATGTACACAAATTGAATATTGATAGAAATATAATACGAGATTTGTGCAATCGTTATAGGGAACCAAGAACTTAATGAATCTTGCATGTTATTCATCATACAGATATCGTTGATTGGCATTGTTAGGTATTTTCTCTTATGCTCAACCGAGGCATTAAGATATTTTCGGGTTCCCGATTGTCATGAAATTGAATTTAGGGACCGAAAATAATCACTTGGATCTATGTTTGATTGTGTGGTGGAATCGTGACCTTAGATCTTTCCAATCATATTCTCAATCTCAATAATTGCTTGCGATTTGTTTTTATCTCATTTTAGTTTGGATAATTGAGTTTGATATCTTATTTGATCTCTACTATTTCTCTCTCATTTGAATTGGTCAAACTTAATTACTTTATTCAAATCTAGATAAATTGGTCACCCAATCCTCATGTTCGATACTCGGTAATTACTTACCATTTTAATTATTACTTGGTTCGATCTGGTACACTTGCCGGAGCCCATCAAGTCTTTGGCGCCATTGTCGGGGATTGGCTTAACCAATTTTCTTTATTTACACAATAATTATTTCTGAACAAATCAAAATTATTCTTTTTAATTTTTTTATTATTTTCTATTTGATTTATTTGATTTCACTTGGTCTTATGAGTTTTTGTGTATGCAGGGTACAGTTCTATCCGGCAGATTTGCTATACGACCCAGAGATTCGAAAGACTGAGAAGAGGTTAAGGAAAGATCTAAGATAGAAAAAGAGGCTTGAAGCAAACCAACTCATCAATCTTGAAGGGTTGGCAGAAGGAGATCCTCCACCCTACAAGCCTCTCTATGAGTATGATCTTCCTCACTTGGATGATTGTACTTCTAGTGTTGTTAGGCCTCCCATCACGGCCAATTCTTTCGAGATGAGGCAACTTGCCTTTACACAGGTGCAGAATGATCAATTTTATGGGAGGGCTAGTCAAGATCCTCACAGGCATATTGCTCACTTCTTGGAGATATGTGATATGTTCAAATCTCCGAGATTTTCAGAAGACGCCTTTCATTTGCGACTATTCCCTTTCTCTCTACGGGGTAGAGCACGCGATTGGTTGGACTTGAACTTGGATCGTGCTAGTATTACTACTTGGGAACAAATGGCTCAGAAGTTCCTCACGAAATTCTTTCCTCCTCGGAGAGCGGCACAATTAAAGATAGCCGTGACTTCCTTCAAACAACATGATGATGAGTCTTATAATGAAGCTTGGGAAAGATATCATGTGCTTTTGAGGAGATGTCCTTCTGCCTACTTTGACTTGGTAACCAAAGTGTAACATTTATTTAATGGGTTGAAGGGCCGCTATCAAATGAATTGTGATGCCGCAGCAGGTGGTTCTTTCTCTTGCAAATCAGCAGAGGACGCTTGGGCTTTATTAGAGAAGATGTCAATGAATGATTACAATCGCAGTATGGGCACTTCCTCTGGAATTAGTGTGGAATCTTTAGAGGCTATTCTTGAACAGAACACACTATTGAAGAAGCAACATGAGGCACTTACTAGCAAGATGAAAGTTAATGAAGTGCGAGAAAGGTTGCCTCCAGGGTTTGACCGTTGCAATGGTGACCATGGTAGTGAGAATTGTCCTAGTAATTTCCCTAGGGAACATGTGGATTCGTGTCACAACTTCTCTGACATAGTACCACAGAACAACTATCAGAGGAATAGGCAGGACAACTACCATCACGGGCATAATTGGAATATTAGGAGAGATCATCCGGGTTCCTCTTGGAGCAACACTAGTGATGGTTTGGTCGGTCAACAACAACAACATCAAAGTCAGAATTATGGGATTCACCAACACAACACCCAACAGGCTCTCTCTCAACCCTCCCAATTGCAAATCACAGATAGTGGTAGCAACCATGGGAATTGGCTATTAAAAGACTAGTGCGGCCTTTGAGAAATTAGCTAGTCATACTAGTACGACCATTGAGAAGCTGACAGTGCACATTGATACTTCCATTGATAAGCTAGCAAATCACCAGGATCGGCAATCCAACAATTGGAAACATGGTAGCTCAACTTGCGAAGCAGATGAACGAGCGTCTTCCAGGAACCTTTCCGGGTATCACAGAGAATAACCCCAAGGCCCAACGCAATGCCATATCCACTATAAGTAGTAAAGTGTTGGAGCCAAAGGGGGATCCTTTGAAGACTAATGAAAATCAAATCCCAGAGGTGCCACATGAGGAAGCAGAGCAAAGTAAGGAAGAAGAAGTGGTTAGTGAGAAGGTGCCGGAGCAAGGTGGGAAATTGAAATTAGTGGATGAATAATTCCGAATAAAGAAGTGGGTTGAACCCCAAGATCTCCCTCCTTACTTAAAGGTACCATATCCAGAGCGATTGAAGAAGCCCTTGCAAGATAAGCAGTTCTCAAGGTTTCTTATTATTTTCCGTAAACTACAAATCAACATTCCTTTTACTGAATCCTTGGAACAAATGCCATCCTATGCCAAATTCATGAAGGAACTTCTCTCCAAGAAGCGGAAATTTGTTGATGATGAAACGATTGCTTTGACCGGGGAGTGTAGTGCAATCCTTCAACGCAAGTTACCTCCAAAGTTGAAGGATCCGGGTTCATTAGTATTCCATGCGCTATTGGGGAGATGACAATTGGGAAGGCATTGTGTGATCTAGGGGAGAGCATTAACTTAATTCCCTTATCCATGATGAGAAGGTTTGGGATTAAAGAGGTGAATGGCATAATGATGTCATTCCAACTTGCGGACCGGTCAATTAAATAGCCTTATGGGGTGGTTGAAGATTTGCTAGTGAAGGTGGGCAAGTTTATTTGTCAGGCAGATTTTGTGGTACTGGACATGGATGAAGATGCCAATATTCCTCTCATATTGGGTAGACCATTCTTGGCTACCGGAAGGGCACTCGTTGATGTGCAACTAGGAAAGCTCACACTTCGGGTACAAGATGAGAAAGAGGAGTTTGATGTCTTTGAAGCTGTGAAGCTGTGAAGCATCCGGTGGAGAAAGCTAACTGCTATAGTGTGGATGTGGTGGAACCTCTTGTCAAATCAATGCCTACATATGAAGCAATTGGTTCAACACTAGATAATGTGTTGGTAAAATCCCACACTTTTGAGGATGGTATGGAAAAGGATGATCCGGCACACTTGGGGCATAAATAAATATGAGTTGCCTAGATCTATTATGAGTGACTCAAGCAAGTTGGAGGAGAAGCCGTAAGAGCAACATGATTCACTCACTAAGGGAGCCGGTACAAAAAGATGATAGATCCAAATAAGCTCAATGAACTCCGTAGGAGAGCGTATCAAGGTAAAAAGGGGCCACCCAAGGTTTGTATTCCCAACTCTGAAAGGAAGTTAATCCCGGACCAATTGAAGTCTTATTGGCAAGTGAAAGTTAGAAAGAAAACAACTCGATCCAGTGGTGCCTTTAAGAAAGATTGTCAGGATCCCGGTGACACATTTGGTGCTGATGGTAAAAGGATAAAACTCGTTGTGGAAGAAGGTATTGGAGGCTATCATGGTGAATTCGTAGTGACTTAGCCCTTCGCAGGTGACTTTAGTCAGGCTCAGGATGTTAAACAAGCGCCACTTGGGAGGGAACCCAAGCCTTCATATCCTTTTCATGCATTTAAAAAGAGTCATAAAAATACAAAGTGTCTGCATTTAGGGTCCTTTAGTTTAGATAAATTGCATTAGGAAGCATTTAGGACTTAGATGCATTTAGGAAATAGGGTGCAAAATTTCTTCTCTGGCTCACCCCGCGAGCGGAGTTTCGCCCCGCAAGACAGGGACCCCAATTCTGGGAAGCCTTTGTCTCTCCCCGCGACACAGTATGACCTACACCCGTGGTCCTCTGCTGCGCCCCGCAAGGCGCTTCTCTCCTCGCAATGGGTTTTTTTTAAATAAAATAAAATAATAATAAATAATAATAATAATAATAATAATAACAATAATTTTTATTATTGGTTTTGCTGCCTCGATTCGTCTGGCTTACTAATCCTGGGGACCAGGATCCTCATCCCGGGGGGGTGGAGGGGCGAGTCCGAGGCCAAGTTTTGATGACTTTCAGGTAGGAAGAAGCTTCGAAGGAAGAGAATGAAGAGAGAATGAGCACAAATGGGGAAGATGAGTTTTCTCAGACCCTCTGAGATATTTTTTTCTAAACCCTTCTCTTTTATTTTCTTTTATCTTGAGTCATAATGATGGTTCTTTATAAGTTGACAGAGTCGTGTCGGTGAGCTTGAATGGATTTCAATTGGATTTAGCATAGATGGATTGCATGATATATGTGATTTTTGATGGATTTCCCCTATGATTTTTGATGGTTTTCCCCTTGCATGATTTATGACAAGTTTGGGGGTGAAGGGATGCACATATTAGGGATGTTTCTCCGTCAAATAATTTGCTAAAAATGTCCTGGTGAGGAATTTGAGCCTCCAACATGTTTTTGAATTGTGTGAATCACTTTTTAGTTGCACTTTCCCGGATTTGCTTGAATCTCTTCATGGTTTTCATGTTTATATGTTTGCATCAAATGATTTAGGCAATTTTATTTGAAATAGCTACTTGGCCAAAATGAACCATTCCTAATGCATGTTCCATAGTTAGCCAATTTGAGCCTAATAAGCCTATTGTTTCTTAATGACCTAACGTTAAAAGCCGAAAATTCGAAAAAAAAACCATGTTAACCCAATCTTAGGATTTAGGAGAGCATGGAAGCTTAGCAAGAAAAAGGGTTATTTAGAAACTAAATTTGGGGTGGCTACAATGAGTTATCATGTTACTTGGGAATGAGAAAAAAAAAGGTTGAAGCCAAAGGCAAAAACAAAAAAAAATTACTAAAAAGGGAAAAATAAAAGGGTGTCAACGGAAATAGGTTGTAGTCACCCAAAGCGTGAAAAAGAAAAATTATAAAAGAAATTTAAGTGAACATAAAAGTGTAAAAAATTTCATGCTCTCTTAATTCCTAGGGACTGAAAGTCACGTACCTTTGTATATCCTACCTTTAGCCAGGCCCCATTACAACCTTTAAAAGACATTTTGATGTTGCATGCATGTTTTCGTGGGAACTATCTTTGAGATGAAAATCAAATCCATGGAAGGTGCGCTTGAAATGTGAAATTGAGTGAAAGTTGAAAACCTTGACAAAATTGAGCGAATGGGTGAATCACTAAATGCCCTTATGAGGAAGGCGATTGTTTGAAATTGGTGATCTCCCTTTTATGTGTATAATGGATCCTTGAGTTAGATTAATGATTGCATGATTGATTGGAATCTCATTATTAAAAGTAGATGAATTTGGGGATTGATTAATTGAAGTGAGGGAAGGGAAACATTGAATGAAAAATTGAATTGATAAAATTGCATAAATTTTGGGCAAGGTTGATTGAGTCCATTATGTTTACCCAATGTTGAGTCTGTCTAATTTTTAGTTTACTTGGGGACAAGCAAAGTTTAAGTTTGGGGTATTTTGATAAACCTTTGGTTCATCTAGTTTTATGACTAGAAAGACCTCAATGTTGATACCAATTGCACGAGTTCATTCTCGTTTTTAGCCCCAATTTAGATTTAATTGTTCACAAGCAACATCTTGAGTCTTAAGAATAGTTTTTAGTATTGTTTTGCTATTTTCTAGCTAAATAAAGCATTTTAATGCTACTTTTAATTTCAGGTTAAAAGTGAAGCTCTAGGAAACTGGGATTAAATGAAGAAAACAAGCAAAAAGGAATTTTCAAGGTCTCGCCCCGCGAGATAGTGCTAACCCCGCTAGCCAGAATTGATACTGAGCAGGAATTGAAGTCTTTTGGTCTCGCCCCGCAAGACAGGCCTCGCCCTGGGAGCCAGACACAGGTTTCTGAAGACTTTTCATTCTCGCCCGGCAAGGATTCATACTCAAATTGGAGCTAAATTTAAGTGCTCGCCCCGCAAGTGACCGCAGAATCAGACTTCTATATAAAGCTTATAGCGTTGTGAGTTGTACTTTCCAATCCTAGTTTTTTGTGAGTTGCGTCTTGTTTAGGTTTACATATAATTTTATTGATTTTATTCATGTTTACTATTGGATCAATGATGTGGAAGCACTCTATGAGGAACTAATCCTCTTTTCTGAGGGATCGATGAAGCCGCTCATGATGGCATAGTGATATTGTGATGTTTTCTACTCCCTAATTCTTAATTCTTTTTCTTAATTCTGTTTCGTTTGTGTTAATCATATGAGCGCTCGTGGTTACTTGTCAAGCGTGATGAGTCCGACCGGAGATTCACGCTTTAGGACTTGAATTATGAACACAATTTGAATGTTGATAGAAATATAATAGAAGATTTGTGCAATCGTTATAGGGAACCAAGAACTTAACGAATCTTGCATGTTATTCATCATAGAGATATCATTGACTGGCATGGTTAGGTATTTTCTCTTGTGCTCAACCGAGGCATTAGGATAATTTTGGGTTCCCGATTGGCATGAAATTGAATTTAGGGATAGAAAATAATCACTTGGATCTATGTTTGATTGTGTGGTGGAATCGTGACCTTGGATCTTTCCAATCATATTCTCAATCTCAATAACTGCTTGCGATTTGTTTTTATCACGTTGTAGTTTGGATAATTGAGTTTGATATCTTATTTGATCTCTATTGTTTCTCTCTCATTTGACTTGGTCAAACTTAATTACTTTCTTCAAATCTAGATAAATTGGTTAGCCAATCCTTGTGTTCGATACTCGGTAATTACTTACCATTTTAATTATTACTTGCTTTGATCCGGTACACTTGCCGGAGCCCATCAATGGAGCCGGAGATGCCACTGGCCCATACGGGGATATGTTTCCTCCGGCTTGAGGATGCAGAGAACATTGGCGCATGGGTGACAAACCCGGGGGCTCACAACGCCACGTACACTGGCCCCATACGTACAATAGATGGCACGATGGCGATGGGACCTCAGAGAGAGACTCGTACAGTAGAGACCATCGAGGTATCTCTACCTTCGATGTGGTTTCTGCTACAACACTTGGTAGACAAGGGAGAGCTCGATATCATTCCTCAGATTGCTCAAGCTTTGAACGAGGCAGCACCGGCATCACCTCCCGAGCCGATGGTTTCGGATCCAGATTTTGAGGAGGATCCTGATGAGTTTATCGAGGTGGAGCCGGAGTACATTCCACTCAATGACGACGATTCACCTGATAAGGGAGTAGTCGTGTCTCCACCAGACACTTCTACCGAGAGTGGGAATAATCATTCTGGTTTTCCCAATGGGTATCATTAGGTATGATCAGCTGTAGGAGGATTCCATTTTTCAGGTAGTGACTTCGTCAGTCTATTTCTGGCTACTGAGAGCCATGATTTTGTTATATGGTTCCAGACGATTCGCTACGTGTTAGTTATGTTTTTATTTCCTTTACTTTGTTATGTTGAAAATGGCCTGTTCTGATAAAGGCCATGTGTAGTAATATAGTTGTATAAGACTTCTGACGCATATATATATATATATATATATATATATATATATATATATATATATATATATATATATATATATATATATATGTTTGACTATGTTGTTGTATTTTAAGTTAAAAAAAATTATCACCATTTTTGTATAAAGAAAAGTGTTAAAATATCTTATTTTCCGAAAGTAACCTGCATAATTAAAGTTTTATTTTCCGAAACGGGTTACCATGTGATATTCCAAGAAGGGGTGTCGCACATCTCCAGGTCCATCTATACTCAGATAGCAATATATGGCACACGGAAAAGGAACCAACAATAAAACGCGCAAGGGTGAGAGCCAATATATGGATTTTCAAACGACAACTACATGCGCGACACCCAACCATCAAATAACATGTATAGTTATAACAACATAGGTGTTTAAAAATAAACAAATAGTTTATCAAAGGGTTTCATACCCGACAAACATCGTCATTTTTAAAACAAATGCATGACACTTCAATATTCGTCAACTAAATTTTGGTACTTAATCTCCGGAGATATCCCAACGTCGTGAAAATAAGTTGATCAAGCTCGATTGCCAAATAAGGCACACCTTTTAACCACAGCACATTGTCCAAAACTAGGCACAGTGATAACACCTTGAATGGCTTTTCATTGTCCACCAAGGCCCAATGATACGTCATAACATGAATACCTACCAAGGTACCATGCATAAAACCTTAGGCACGTCTGCCGAATAATGCATGTAAAACTTTTTGTTTTCGTTACTTTTCTTCATGTTCATTCTTTCCTTGTCGAAGCTCAAAAGCTCACGACCAACTCAACTTTTACACATCTAAGTTTGTCATCAACTTTAACAAAAAGAACTCAAAGTCCAAATGTGCAAATCACAAAGTCTAGACCGATGCACCAGTCTTAGATTCGTAGATTTTAGCGCACAAAAATCAACACAACTTTTATAGGACATATAGTCCACAACTTCACCTTTAGGACACACGGTCCACATCATAGAACAATAGAATCCCGACATCTTGGCCACTAGGTCCGTATTTCAACTTTAAAATCATTTTCGTTATGTGAAACACAAATCAAAAACAAAATCTCCTCAACTTATCCAACTTGTCGGAAATAACACCATTGTATAAAACTAGTTTACAGAAAATCCTTTTACGTTGGAAATTCGTTTTATAAAATCATCAAATCACTTTAAAACTCATTTTCTTCTAAAAATATTTGATTGGACTTTCGTTCCAAGAAAAATATTGTTTTGAGACTAATTCTCTGTTTTAACCAATATTTCTGTTTTTAAGAATACTTTCCGTAAACATTGTCGGAATTGTTTGTCGCTTGACATTTTAAAAGGTTTTAAGCTAAAATTTGATTTTTCTAGTAAAATAATTTTTCTCAACACCATAATACAATTATTTTTTAAACTTATTCTTTTATAATTACATTTTCTAATATTTGGTAATTTCTTACGTAAAAATTAGCAGTACTAAAATATTTTAACGGTTACGCCCTTACTGTGACTCATCCTTCACTCTTACGCCACTAAATCATTAAAATAATAATATTTTCAACTATTCCACTTTTTTAACCAATCAAATAATTAATAGTTTTATATATTACTATATTCCATCAATTAAAATTCATTATTCCTTATAAAGCTTTTTAACGCTTTTATTATCATAATTAATTGAGCACTGACAACCGTGAGGCTTTTCAATACACAACCAACATCGATAATAATTTCATGTCAACACTATAGCAATTAACACATTTTATGACATGCATTAAAATTCTATAACAATTAACTGCAGATAAACAATTAAAAGTAAATAATTTAAAAGCAGTTAATTTTAACTACGTAAAATAATTTAAACTAACACAAACACAACCAAATAAATTATACTGATCACATAATAATAGCATATAGCTATCGAAAAAACCCCTCATGTACTCCCCTTACCTCTTTAAGATTTTTCCTTCTGAATTAAAGTTCCGTCGAACGTCCGGTTTCCGTAAACTCGTACATGATTTACACACAATTACCCTTCAACAAACCACAACCAAATCATCAATCAACAAACAATTATATACACCTATTCCTACATGAGGGTTTCGACCATGAGGTGTTTCAGTGGCAAAAATTTTAAAAATTCCTAAGCTCTTGGATTAGTGATCCTTAATCACTTGAAACACTAAATCAAATATGGAAATACAAAGATTGAAATAAAATATTTCAACCTTACAAGAACAAAATTTCGGTCCTCTCACAAAATACAAGCTAGAGATTTTATTTTGATTCAAAATTTTGGATTCAATACATACATGAATAAAAAGGATTGAATCAAGCATGATTTTCTAAAAAAAATTCACAAAGTTCCTCCACCCACACTAATTAGGGTTCAGCCTTGAGAGGATAAATGCGCAAGAAATTTTTGGCTTGATGCATACTCTTGGATTATAAACATAGAGTTGATTACAAGATCATAGAAATTGGTTTCATGATCATATGATTTTTCTATAATTTTCTATAGATTTTTGAAGTTGATCAAAACCCTAAAATGGAAATTAATGATCATGGCCTTGAATCATAAAATTAATTGAAGAACATAGATATGATTAGATGAGATGAGCAAGGTATACCTCTTGAATATTGAAAAATGGCAAGGAATGAAATAGTTGCTTCACAAATTGGTTGTAAGAACTCAAGAACTTTTTGAGAGAAATGAGAGCAAAGCTAATGAAGAAGATGAAATGATGCAGAAAATGAGTGTGATGGCTTAATGAAGTGGGTTTGGGCCGTGGGGATTGGGGACAAAAGGGTCCAAGTGAGAAAATTTTTGGGACAAAGAAGTAATCTCACTTAATGGCAATTTTGTTATATAAAACCAACTTAAGGGCATCATGGTCATTTCACTTCAAATGCCATCATGACAAGGGTGAGTAACACTTATGACTCACCTATGTGAGTCATCCTTGAATGACATTGTCCTTATCTATTAGTGGGTCTCGGCAATCCCGTTTTCAGCTCCGTCGTTCGCCCGATTTAATATAACGCCCGAATGATATATATTATTTCACTTTTTAAGTGAAAATTTTCAAAATAGCCGACGTCATTGTAATCTCCATAGAAACCCTAATTATTTTGTTCACGAGTCAATATAGGGTCTTCTGAGCAGTAAAATTTTACTGTCAGTGAAACACATACAGGGTTTTGTCTGAATTTTTGACCCAAAATTTAATCGCAACACTCTACGGCAAAGTAGAGTATGGATATGATCTTTGTTTATCCAAAATCATTTTATAAATTTTAGAATAAAAATATAAACATTTCTGTCTATTTTACCGATATTAAAATAGTGAAAAATCGGGGTGTTACATTACTACCCCACAAAAAAAAAACTCACCCCGAAAATTACGCACCTGTAAAAAGATTATGATATTGTAATCTCATTTTGTCCTCGACTTCCCACGTTTCTTCTCCAGTTGTATTATCCCAAATAACTTTGACCAAGGAAATTTGTTTACCCCTGAGCTGCTTAATCATCTTGTCCGCGATTCGTACAGGTGAAGTCTCATAAGACAAGTTTTCTTTTAATTGTACAATATTGGGTTCGATTACATGAGATGGATCAGGAATATACTTCCTCAGTTGTAAAACATGGAAAACATCATTAGGATTTGAAAGAAAAGGTGGCAAAGAAATTTTATAGGCTACTGGACCCACACGGCGAAGAATTTGGTAAGGTCCAATGAATTTAGGGGTGAGTTTTCTGGATTTAATTACCCTGCCAACCCCAGTTGTAGGCGTGACTCTCAAAAATACATGATCGCCTTCCTCAAACTCAAGAGGTCGTCACCTTTTGTCCGCATAACTTTTCTGTCGACTTTGAGTTGTCCGCACTTTCTCCTGAATCATCTTTACCTTTTCTGTTGTCTGTTGCACGATGTCTGGTCCTAACAATAGACTTTCACCATCTTGGTACCAACATAGACGTGTTCTGTAGCGTCGACCATATAAAGCTTCATAGGGTTCCATTCCTATGCTCGAGTGGAAACTGTTATTGTAGGTGAATTCTATCAACGGTAGAAATTGATCCCAACTCCCAGTATTTTCCACCACACAAGCTCTCTACAAGTCTTCCAGTGACTGGATTGTCCTCTCTAATTGTCCATCCTTTTGTGGATGATAAGCCGAACTCAATCTGAGTTTCGTTCCCAGCGACTCTTGTAAACTTTGCCAAAACCTTAAAATAAATCTCGGATCACGATCCGAAATAATACTCGAATGTACACCATGTAATCTAACAATTTCTCCAATGTATAACTGAGTTAATCTCTCCGTTGAATACTTTATGTTAATGGAAAAAAAGTGAGCCGACTTGGTCAGTCGATCAACTATTACCCATATGGCATCATGCCCTTTTCGAGTTCTTGGTAAACTTGTTACAAAATCCATCGTAATACCATCCCTTTTCCATTCTGGAATGTCCAAAGATTGTAGCATTCCTGCTGGTCTCTGATGTTCAAATTTAACCTTTTGACAGACTAAACACGAAGCTACATATTCCATTACATCTCTCTTCATCCCATACCACCAATATAACTTCTTGATATCTTGATACATCTTGGTGGCTCCCGGATGTAAACTCAATTTACTCTTGTGAGCTTCCTCCAAAATTAACTTTCTAAGCTCGGCATCGTTAGGTACACATTCTTTCACCGAACCTTAAAATTCCATCTGGTCCTTTGAATTCTGATACCGCTCCTTGTCGTACTAATTCCCTTTCTCCTTGTAGGTACTGATCACTTTCTTGTTTCTCTCGTATATGTTCCATCAATTTACTGGTAAAAGTAATCATACCTAAACAAAGCTTCCCCGATGACCTTTTGACTATCAACCATCATTATAGATTATGCATTGATTTTCTACTCAAGGCATCCCCTACTACATTTTCTTTTCCAGGATGATACTGGAGTTGGAAATCGTAATCCTTTAAAAATTCCAACCAGCGTCTCTGCCGCATGTTAAGCTCTTTTTGATTAAAAAGGTATTTCAAACTTTTATGATCACTGAAAACATTGAACGTCGCTCCATACAAATAATGTCTCTAGATTTTTAAGGCAAAAACCACCGCTGCTAATTCCAAGTCACGAGTAGGGTAATTCCTCTCGTGAATCTCCAATTGCCTTGAAGCATAAGCTACAACTTTCCGATTTTGCATTAGTACACAACCTAACCCCTGATGTGAAGCATCACAGTATACCTCAAAAGGCTCCTTAGGATCAGGTAATACTAACATAGGTGATGTAGTCAACCTTCTCTTCAATTCCTGAAAACTTTATTCACATGCTTCTGTCCATGTAAATGCTTGGTCCTTCCGGGTTAATTGGGTAAGAGGTCCTACTATCTTGGAAAATCCCTCTATGAATCTCCTATAGTATCCAGCTAAACCCACGAAACTACGGATTTATGTTACCGTTTTTGGTCTTTCCCATTTTAAAACAGCTTCAACTTTTGACGGATCCACCGCAATTCCTTCATTTGAGATAACGAGTCCTAAAAATTGAACTTGATCTAACCAAAACTCACACTTTTCAGGTTTTGTGTATAATTGTTTCTCCTTTAAAAATTGAAGAAGTACACTGAGATGTTTAGCATGCTTATCTTCACTAGGAGAATAGATTAGAATGTCGTCTATAAAGACAACGACAAACTGATATAGATAAGGACGAAAAATCCTATTCATGTAATCCATGAATATAGCAGGAGAATTCGTCACTCCGAACGGCATCACAAGATACTCATAATGCCCGTAGCGTGTTCAAAACATTGTTTTCGGGATATCCTCCTCCTTAACACGAATTTGATGATAGCTCGATCGTAAATCTATCTTTGAGAAGACAGCCGCTCCACGTAACTGATCCATTAAGTCATCTATCCTCGGAAGCGAATACTTGTTATTGATCGTAACTTTGTTTAACTGACGGAAATCTACACATAAACAAGAAGTCCCGTATTTCTTCCTTACTAGTAAAAACGTCGCATATGAAACTTTAACTCCTTCTGGGGTAAGAATGAGTTCAAAGCTCTTCTATAATTCTTGGATCCATAAATCAGCTCTCTTCGGTTCAGCATCCTCATGAAACTGTGAAGGATTCTGACGTCGGAATGTAGTCATACCTCTACCTTCCTCCTATTGCCGAGTATGAGCTACCATAGCAGTTGTCTGCATAGAAATAGCAGATGCAATGTTATCCATTGCTTGTGCAGTATAATCTACTCCACCATCGTAGTCCTCATTTACATTGCCACGATCACCAAAGGGACCACCTCTACGACCCCTTCCACGACCGCGTTCACGTCCACCTTCTGGTTCGAGTTCCATAACTGACCTACAAGACCAAATCAGTTAGACCACAAACAAAAAATGAAACGCTTACTTACTAACTAACACACATTACTTCAAAGAAGTAATTCAAAAAAATCTTAATCAAAGAACACACAACATCAACATAACAGACCTATTCCCCAAAGATTCCCGAAAGACTCGACCAGATCTGATACCATATGTAACATCCCAGGCTGCTTTAAGGATTGACGACTGTCCCACAAACTAACACGGTTCTTTTCAGCATGCTTTGTCCTCACTCACAGGCTTCTTGGGAAAACTTCCCAGGAAGTCACCAATCCCAGAATTGCTCCAAGTCAAGTGTGTTTAACTGTGGAGTTCTTAAGTGATGAGCTCTCGAAAAGAAGATGTATCTTGTTAGTATATGTAGTACAAATCAATTCATATAAGCATTCCTCAACTGTATAGTCCCATACCTACACAGTCTCAGGATCATCCTCATTCCGGTGTGTAATCGGTTCATCCATGTGTCCCTCCGCCTAGAAGCCTGTCAGAAGCCGCTCCTTGTCTGTGCCTTCTTGCACCGACGACCACTCCCTGCCCTCGTCAGCCCCGGGCGTCACATACTAAGACACCCCATTGTACCCCGTTGTGTAATTAAAGTAAATCTTTATTAATTAATTTCTTAATCGCGCGCTTAACATGAAAGTACATAAAAATTTAAAACTTAAGTTAATTAGCATATAACTTTGATAATTAAGACAATACGCCATATTTATGTTATACATACACACTTAAGTCTTATAAACATAATACAAAACACTGTTAAGGGTATCCTCTCAGTAGGATCCCTCACAGGAATATACTTAAACAAAAGTTATGCTTAGAGGAAAAATATAAAACGTCTTATAAGACTCACGGGCCCAAGACACTAAACTACATTATTGGAATCCACAGCTCGTCCTCCCGCATCTGGTTCTTACGGAGTTCCATCTACTTCCTCAGCAACCGGTTCCTCCGTCGGGTCTTCTCGTACGATCACATCAGAGATAAAATACAACATACAAACATATAGGGGATAAGAAACAGTTCTAACATCAAAAGTGGAAAAGAATACATAGTATATAATATAACAAATGTCACAAACAAACATCACTCCAAATCAACATTATCCTTAATTTAATATATCATCCTCTACCCTCAACCCATGCAACTAAGTCTATTTGTTAACATGGCAACTACCAATCTTTTCACACAACTCCCAATATAATAGGAATATTAGTCCTTCATCCGAGCGAGCACTCCCCTCTATCAAATTAAATCTCTAGTAGCCAAATTGCTACACATAAAATTATAACTCTAGTAGCCCAATTGCTACACATACAATTATATCTTTAGTAGCTCAATTGCTACACATACAATTATCTCTCTAGTAGCCCACTTGCTACACACAACATTATAGAAATCCCACCATTAGTATCATAACTTAGTTCCCCAACATCTCACTAAAAACTCGTATAAATCCTCAAATCATATCCCATAATCTCATCTATAAAGCAACTTAATTAAGCTAAGCACCTCTAAGTCACATCCATCCTATCACCCATATGAACATCTCCCGAACAACATATATCTTTCCTTAAAAGTCAACTAAGCACATTATCAAACCAGGCAAATCATGCATAACACATTAATCAACAGAATATTCAAACACCAAAAATAATACGTCACATGCAGTATACCTCAACCAGTGTATCACAATCGAATCAAATAATTAATAAAGTCAGACATCATCAAATACTTAAAATCAACCTAATGTCGATAAACCTACAATCCCCGAATCACCATTGGTTTTACAGAAAAGGTTTCCAATATGATTTTTGTCTTGCAGATTACTCGAGTACTAGTAGGGTTTAGGTCTCCCAACACAATTATTATAGAATATACTACTTATCGATTCCGACGGTAGAATGATTCTTTCCCCCACCTAAGTTATCACCGGAATCCCGAATCCGACGTTCCTCGTTATCACACCATAGGTGTAACACCCCAATTTTTTCAGCTTGCTATAATCTGTGTTTATGTGGATAATGGAGTGTTTATTATTATAATTTATGAAGAATTATTTTAATAAACCAAATTTCATTCCCATAATTTATTTTATTTAATGAAAGTACAGTTAAATATTCGGTAGAAAATTTCAGACGTTTCCGGTTTGAGTTGTCACTGTCAGTAAAACTCTACTTACCCGAAAAATAACTTTCGTTATGCAAAATAAAATTTTATTTTTTCCTAACTCAATTATAACTATTTCCATGATTTTAGAAATTATTTCTTTCAATGTGAATTTTCGGGTGGAAAAATTAACGAAGTAAAATACGATCGATTTTTACGATCAAGAAATTAGTGGAACCGGAATGGGCAACATTTATCAAAACTTTAAATGTGCCGGTTACTTTCGGAAAATAAGATTTTCTAACACTTTTCTTAAATCAAAAATGGTGATAATTTTTTTTTTTGTTTTCAACTTTGACATACAACAACATATTCAAACATAGACACACATATACACACACACACACACACACACACACACACACATGCATCTTCAGTTTTATACAAAAGATCTTTATCAGTATAGGCCATATACAAAAAGAACTATGTAAAGAAAATAAAACATACAAACTATATAGTGACCAATCTAGAACCATATAACAAAAATCATGGCTCTCTATAGCCAGAAGTAGACTGTCGAAGTCACTATCCCAAAAAATGAACTCCAACTACAGCTGGTCAAACAACTAATGATAACCATTAGGGAGATCATGATGATCACCCCCACCCACTGCAGGAGTATCCGTTGAAGATACTACTGCCCCTACTCCCTCGTCGGGAGAACCATCATCCTCATCACCGAGAGGATGGTACTTTGGCTCCTCATCAACAATCTCCTCAGGGTCCTCCTCCTCGATCTCCGGATCCAAAACAACCTCTAAAGGAGGTGAGGCTGGTGATGCTACCTGTATGGACTATGCCAGTGGAGGATGAACCTCGAGCTCTCCCTGATCAACCATATACTGTAGAAAGAACCATGCCGGTGGTAGTGATACCTTAATCATCTCTAACAAATGAGCCCGTCTCTGAGGTCCCGCTGCTAGTGTGCCGACAACCTCTCATATGGGCCCCGTGTACGTGGTGCTGTGTGCCCCTGGGTTAATAACCCACGTGCCAACGTCCCATGCATTCTCAAACATGAGGGAACGGATTCTCGAATGTGCCAGAGGCATCTCCGGGTCCATCTATACTCAGATAGCAATATATGCCACACGAAAAAGGAACCAACAATAAAACAGGCAAGGGTGAGAACCAATACATGGATTTTAAAACGATAACTACATGCGCGACACCCAACCATCAAATAACAAGTATAGTTATAACAACATACAACAACAACAACAACCAAGCCTTATCCCACTAGGTGGGGTCGGCTACATGGATCATACGGTGCCATAATGTTCTGTCATGAATCATGTTAATAGTTAAATCATTGGCCTCCAAATCTTTCTTAATAGTTTCTCCTATAGTTTTTCTTGGTCTACCTCTTCCTCTAGCTATTGGATTGCCATCCACCTAGTCCACTCTCCTTACTACAGAATCTAAAGGTCTCCTCCATACATTCCCAAACCACCTAAGTCAAGATTCAACAATCTTTTCTACAATAGGTGCTACCCCAACTCTCTCTCTAATGCCATCATTCCTAATCTTATCACGTCTAGTTTTTCCGCTCATCCAGTGCAAAATTCTCATCTCTGCTACATTGATTTTACTCTCATGTTGATTTTTTACCGCCCAACACTCCGTCCCATACAACATCGCAGGTCTAACACCTGTACCATAAAATTTTCCCTTTAGCTTAAAAGGTACCTTTTTATCACACAAAAAACCCGAAGCCTTCCTCCATTTCGACCACCCTGATTGAATCTGATGGTTTACATCTCCCTCAATTTATCCGTCATTTTGTATAATAGACCCAAGATATTTAAACCGTGTGACTTATGGTATGTTGTGGTCTCCAACTTTCACCTCTAAGCTAGAGGTGTTTCGCCTTTTGCTAAACTTACATTCCATATACTCCGTCTTGCTTCTACTAAAATGGAAGCCATGTGCTTCTAAAGCTTGTCTCCAAGTCTCCAACCTTCCATTTATATCATCTCCCGACTCTCCGACTAGAACTATATCATCTGCGAAAAGCATGCATCGCGGTGCTGGCTCTTGAATGTAGTCCATAAGTACATCCAAGATCAAGGTAAAAAGATAGGGGCTTAAAGCTGACCCTTGGTGCAGACCTATGGTTATTGGGAAATCTTCTGTGGCTCCACCCTACGTTCTCACACTAGTCGTGGTCCCCTCATACATATCCTTGATAGCTCAAATATAGGTAATCTGAACACCTTTCTTTTCTAGGGCTTTCCACAAAACCTCACTTTGTACCATATCATACGCTTTCTCCAAATCATTGAAGGCCATGTTTAATTCTTTTTGATCCCTTCGATATTTTCCCATCACTCGTCGTAGCAAGTAAATTGCTTCCATGGTCGACCTCCCGGGCATAAAACCAAATTGGTTGTCGGTGATTTTGGTTTCTTTTCTTAGTCTCCGTTCAAGTACCCTTTCCCATAGCTTCATAGTATGACTTATGAGCTTAATCCCCCTATAATTTGCGCAATTTTGTATATCTCCCTTGTTCTTGTAAATTGGAACTAAAGTGCTTCTGCTCCATTCGTACGGCATTTTCTTTGACCTCATAATCTTGATAAAAACTTTGTGAGCCAACTAATGCCTCTATTTCCTAGACTCTTCCATACCTCCACAGGTATATTGTCGGGTCCAACCGCCTTGCCATTATACATCCTTCTCAAAGCTTCTTTTACCTCATGCTCTTGGATTCTATGATAAAAAGTGTAATTTTGGTCCTCCTCTCTGATGTCAAGCACCCGTGAACATGATAAAACTTCAAATCCTTCATTAAATAACTTATGGAAATAATTCTTCCATCTATCTTTAATATCTTGTTCCTTAACCAAAACTCTACATTCTTCATCCTTAATACACTTCACTTGGTCCAAGTCTCTTGTCTTTCTTTCCCTATTTTTAGCAAGCCTATTAATAGATTTCTCACCATCTTTGGTGCCTAAGGATTGGTACAACCCGTCAAAAGCTTTAGTTCTAGCTTCACTCACTGCCTTCTTGGTCTATTTTTTGGCCACCTTATAATTTTCCCAATTTTCAGCATTTTTACATAAAGACCAAGCTTTAAAACATTCCCTTTTAACCCGAACCTTCGCTTGCACACTTTCATCCCACCAACAGGATTCTTTACCCCTAGGTCCGAATCCTCTTGATTCACCAAGCGTCTCTATAGATACCTTCCTAATCCCCCTGGCCATCTTGTCCCACATATCATTTGCACTTCCGTTTGCCTCCCAAAACCCTCCATCCAAAACCTTGTGTTGGAAGATCCTTTGTTTTTCACCCTTCAGTTGCCTCCAAGTTGTCGGAAATAACGCCATTGTATAGAACTAGTTTACAGAAAATCCTTTTACGTTGGAAATTCGTTTTATAAAATCGTCAAATCACTTAAAAACTCATTTTCTTCTAAAAATCTTTGTTTGAACTTTAGTTCCAAGAAAAATATCTTTTTGAGACTAATTCTATGTTTTAACCAATATTGCTGTTTTTAAGAATACTTTCTGTAAACATTGTCGGAATTGTCCGTCGCTTGACATTTTAAAAACGTTTTAAGCCAAAATTTGACTTTTCTAGTAAAATAATTTTCTCAACACCATAATAAAATTAGTTTTAAAACGTATTCTTTTATAATTATATTTTCTAATATTTAGTAATTTCTTACTTAAAAATTAGTTGTACTAAAATATTTTCACGGTTACGCCCTCACTGTGACTCATCGTTCACTCTTACCTCAATAAATCATTAAAATAATAATATTTTCAACTATTCCACTTTTTTAACCGATCAAATAATTAATAATTTTATATTACTATATTCCGTCAATTAAAATTCATTATTCATTGTTCCTTATAAAGCTTTTTAACGCTTTTATTCTCGTAATTAATTGAGCACTGACTACTGTCAGGCTTTTCAATACACAACCAACATCAATAATAATTTCATGTCAACACTATAGCAATTAGCACATTTTATGAAATGCATTAAAAATCTATAACAATTAACTACAGATAAACAATTAAAAGCAGATAATTTAAAAGCAGATAATTTTAACTACGTAAAATAATTTAAACTAACACAAACACACCCAAGTAAATTATACAGACCACATACTAATAGCGTATAGCTATCGGAAAAAACCCTCAGGTACTCCCCTTACTTCTTGAAGATTTTTCCTTCTGAATTAAAGTTCTGTCGAACGTCCGGTTTCCCTAAACTCGTACACAATTTACACATAATTACCCTTCAACAAACCACAACCAAATCATCAATCAACAAACAATTATATACACCTATTCCTACATGAGGGTTTCGGCCATGAGGTGTTTCGGTGGCTAAAATTTTTAAAATTCCTAAGCTCTTGGATTAGTGATCCTTAATCACTTGAAACACTAAATCAAATATGGAAATACAAAGATTGAAATAAAATATTTCAACCTTACAAGAACAAAATTTCAGCCCTCTCACAAAATACAAGCTAGAGATTTTATTTTGATTCAACATTTTGCATTCAATACATACATGAATAAAAAGGATTGAATCAAGCATGATTTTCTAAAAAAAATGCACAAAGTTCCTCCACCCACACTAATTAGGGATCAGCCTTGAGAGGATAAATGGGCAAGAAATTTTTGGCTTGATGCATATTCTTGGATTATAAACATAGAGTTGATTACAAGATCATAGAAATTGGTTTCATGATCATATGATTTTTCTATAATTTTCTATAGATTTTTGAAGTTGATCAAAACCCTAAAATGGAAATTAATGATCATGGCCTTGAATCATAAAATTAATTGAAGAACATAGATATGATTAGATGAGATGAGCAAGGTATACCTCTTGAAGATTGAAAAATGGCAAGGAATGAAATAGTTGCTTCACAAATTGGTTATAAGAACTCAAGAACTTTTTGAGAGAAATGAGAGCAAAGCTAATGAAGAAGATGAAATGATGCAGAAAAGGAGTGTGATGGCTTAATGAAGTGGGTTTCGGCTGTGGGGATTGGGGACAAAAGGGTCCAAGTGAGAAAATTTTAAGGACAAAGAAGTAATCTCACTTAATGGCAATTTTGTTATATAAAACCAACTTAAGGGCATCATGGTCATTTCACTTCAAATGCCATCATGACAAGGGTGAGTAACACTTATGACTCACCTATGTGAGTCATCCTTGAATGACATTGTCTTTATCTGTTAGCGGGTCTCGGCAATCCCTTTTTCAGCTCCGTCGTTCGCCGGATTTAATATAACGCCCGAATGATATATATTATTTCACTTTTTAAGTGAAAATTTTCAAAATAACCAACGTCTCCATAACAACCCTAATTATTTCGTTCACAAGTCAATATTAGGTCTTCTTAGCAGTAAAATTTTGCTGTCAGTGAAACACTAAACATGATTTCGTCTGAATTTTTGACCCAAAATTTAATCGTAACTCTCTACGGCAAAGTAGAGTATGAATATGATCTTAGTTTATCCAATATCATTTTCTAAATTTTAGAATAAAAATATAAACATTTTTGTCTATTTTACCGATATTAAAACAGTAAAAAATCTGTTTGTTACACTTCTTCTCTTGGGTTTGATTGCTTTTTACACAAAAATGTTACCTGATCCCTGCTTCCCTGCACCATTCCAGCAACACAGTGGATACAAAAGTATTGTAGCAACACTCCATCACTATTGTGATCGTCCTATCCATCACTCCAACACTCCATGATGGTTAATTAATTTGTACAAACCAAAATTCATAAAAATTGTATGAAACCTGTCACCTTCATAAGACTAGCATGCACACCGATATAGCACCCACACCGACATTCCTTCGTCAGCCACCCACCACACAGGCATGTCCTTCCGCGAAACAAATAATTTTTAACAGGCTATTATATCCAATTCTTTTTGACACATATTATATTCTTTTTTGAAAAATCTAAATTTTCTGTTTTACTACACTACCCAGTACCACAACCACCATTTCCCTCACCACCTTTTCACGTGCTTTCATCATTGTATACCTACGTCTCAGCATTTGGTTTCTTGGATTTACATTTTTTTAAAAAAAATTATGAGATGGTATAAATGTGGCTAATTGGTTTTGAGTAATGCATCATGATCTAAAGCCTGAGTCCTATTAAAGTCTATCTCTAATTGTTTTCCTTCCATAAAATGTTATTTTTTGGATTTGAATTTTTTTTAATAAATAAAAGTGTATTAATAGGGAGTACTAGGGGTACTCCCTATTATTTTTTGCAGATTAATTGCATGAAGAGACTATCTTCTTGAAGATTGCAGTTTTATTGAAATAATTAAACTATTGACACTAAGTTGACACTGTTTTGACCGGAAAACTATTTCAATGAAGTTATCTTTCTTCCGAAAGGTTAACTTTAGTTCATGACTTATTGTTTTCCAAAACTTATCAAAAATAAAATATATGCACCACATGCTTGGAATAAATAAGACTATACTAAAAATAAAATAAAATTAGAGCATTACAAAACTCTAGTTAAGGTTAAAGGCTAAAACATTGAATCTATTTACTACGTGAGAGGAGCTAACATAAGATAGTAAGATACATAATGGCCAGTTGCTACAGTAATAACTGTTACAAAAATCATGGGAGATCAGCTTCATCATATACTATCAATGAACCAAAGGAAAGATATACACTACAACAGATTAGACTTTAGATAGCGTTTCCGTATGCCCTTTAATAGCGTTTGTAACCGCTATCTATGCTACCGCTATTAAAACTCGTTAGCAAAGATAGCATTTAGGAAGCGCTATTAATAGGTGACTTTAGATAGCGTTTGTACACGGAAACGCTATCTAAAGTCAGACTTTAGATAGCGTTTGTATCAACAAACGCTATCTATTCCCCTTTTTTTTTTAATTTTATTTCTTAACTTTTACATCCATTATTCTTGCATATTGAACTACACAAAAAAACCACAATTGTTGCAGTCAATACAATTGTTCAAAATGTGTTCAAAATATAAGTGTTCAAATATAAGTGTTCAATGCAGCACTGCATGTGTTTGTGCAGCAAACCAGTAACTATACAATCAAAGTACAACACTCTATACAGCAACTATATATATAATTACCAGATATAAGTACACCACTCTGTTTCTAAAGTATTAAAATTCACACGAGTAAGACAAAATCAAAGTGCAGCAACTATACCAGATCTCAATCCTTAAGAAACCAAAATCAGAAAACCAACATACATCTACAATTAATCTACATTTACAGCTTTTGTTTGTTTTTCATGAGACCAAGACAACACCAAAGTAATGTGTCGAAATGTGATCCAAAGCCTCTGTAGCATACATACTGCATTTCCACCACAAAGACTAACCTGTTACATTGGGATACAACAGACTAATTAGGTAAATACTACTGTAGCAAGAAACAGAATTCAAATCAAGCATAACAAAGTCTAACAAAAATAATAGCAAGAAACAAATCATGTATGTATAAATAATTAAATATGATGGTTGATAATCTGATTATTTTCCAGATTATGTGTTCAGTAATCTGATACATAGAAGAAAAATGATATTAATATACAACTTAAATAAAAGATAACTAAATTACTGATACAAAGGAATTCAAATAAACAGATTACGAAATCAAGCTTAAATTACCAAATCATGCTTAAATTTCAATAGATCCTAAACATATTAAATAAGAACCTAAACAACACATTTAGTTTGGGAGAGAAAGAGAAATCGAAAAGTGCAAGTTTGAACTTATTTTCTCCTTTCCATGCACATCAACTCGAAGGCATGTACCAATGAAAAACAAATACATAGATAGTTTGGGGTTGATAAATATAAAGCATTATTCACATACCAATGAGTATTGCTGCAACTACTGTGATCAATTTGACATAATCAAACGAACTTTTCAACAATATAGCGACACCACTCTTCCTTGACTTCAGATAGTTGAGCAGTGGAGTATGTGGAGCATTTGAAGTCAGGGAAGTACTGCGACATAAAAATTAAATAAATTAAGTTACAATTGCTAAAACATTTGAACAGTCACAGTTAAAAGCTAAGTAAACAACATACCGCCATTGGTATTTTAAGTTGGTTCTGCAAGATAGTCTCCTTCATGAAACGCATGACATAGTACCCACAATCTGTACTGTTGGGTTGTCTTGGGCACTATAAAAAATAAAATAGTAAATCAATATAGTTTTTTTTATCTAATTGCGCATTAAGTTTTTGCAAATATACCTGTATCTGAATCCATTTAATGTTGGTTGCCTTTAAACGCGGCACCTTAGCTCCGATATTTGCGCGATAAACTTGCAAAGCACTAATCACAAAATCAAACAGACTTCATTAAGAAACATATTTTCAATCATCACAAACACACGCATGCTTACTTATCGAACAAAATCATAGAAAATCAGAAATATAAAAACATGCTTACGTATCGAACAGATTCTTTAATTCTGGGCGATCCCTAGGATCAACATACAAGGGATCCAGATAGTAAATAATCTCTTCAACAATATTTATCGCGCACAGCACCTCAACTTTTATGTAATTCATTATTGTGAATTAAGTCCTATAGGATAAGCGACTCACCCAACATTGCACGGCGCTAAAAACAAGGGCTGATATTCTCTTTCTTTAGTTGCAAACCGGTCAGCTAGATACGTTGTCTGTGAATCCCTCCCGAAGTAGCCGTATGTATTTGTTTGGTGTGGGGACAAGAACAGAAACCTCCTCGTTATTTCCTTTGGAAGCAACAATTCTTCATACAGATACCTTCAATTAAAATATAAAAATGGATTACACCGAAGACATCAATATTTAAATGGAAAGACTAAAAAAATATTGTACACTTTAAGCCTGATTTATTACCTGATATATGCGGAAATAACGGAGGCAGATACCCATTCATGATTTACAACTTCTCTGATATTTTCAGTATTGAGCATCTCAATGAAATGCTGACCAAAAATATTTTGTTCCATCTCTATGTACAATTGGTCAGCATTTTTCATATTCTTTCGTTCATGTATTTTAAGAAAATTCAAATATTCCAGAGAAATTGTAGTTGAACCAGCTGTATGAGGGTTGGCCTCAGAGTTACCTCCTTTATTTTCTGGGGTTGTAATTGACTCCTTTGTATATCCAGACACCCTGCCCTTGCCTTTAGCTTTTGCAGGTGCCTGGAAATTTTGCATTACAATATGCCAGTTAGTGATCAACTAATGTAATGCATATATGCCGTATATGAAAAGGTGGAAAAATGCAATTACATATCATATTAATTACAACCACGAGATCAATTGGCCATGCCGCATAAGTACCTATTGCATCTCTTACTGTCATCACATCTGCACGATCGATAGGTACCGGCAATGGCGCATCCCCCTCAGTTGCAACATCAACTCCAACTTTCACATGGTTAAGGGGTACTGGTCCAGTGTGCAGTGTAACACCCGGCTCATTGTATACTTTACCCATAGCAACCATACGATAGTTTGGGGTCGATAAATATAGCTGACATGAGTTGACGCCCTAATCCAATGATAGATGAATAAGCTGTGAATTAAGGCATCCAATTGAATGTATTTAAGCTGCGAATGCAATACTAGTAAAAAAAAAGGCATGCATTACCTCTCGGAAGCCTCTTTGTGAGATGGTAGAGTGCAAATATCTTTGACGCTTGCTTGGGCTGTGAAATTAGCCTGCCTCTCCTCATCATCCTTTTGTTTCAGCTTTTCCTCCAAAATGTTCAATCTTTCAGAGAGTTGAGACACCAATGTCTCCCACTTTTTCGTTTCCGGGTTATTTCTTGCACGACCTTCAGGTGGGAAGTAGTCTTTTTGTGAGACGCCGAAACCCACACCCCTAACACGACCAGGGTTCTCTGGCACACCTAGGGCTTTGGCAAGAATATCCTGGCGACCAAAGTCTTGTATCTCTCCCTCTACCGCAGACTGTGATATTTCCTCCTGACACATAGTTATTGGTGAAATGCAAATGTTAAAATTATTATATATTATCATAAGAAAATAACAAATGAAAATGTAAACGTTAGTCTACTAACACATTTATTCCACACGGTTTGCGTATTTTTGTTGTCAATTACACCCGCCTTGTTCTCGTGGGCTTTCCTCCACACAATATGGCGTTTAATTTTCTTAACTTCTGGCCCCGCCTCCTGCATCTGTATATTGAGATAATATATATTAACTAAATAGTTTAAAAGTCATATTTACCATACATGCAGTTAAATATATATATATATATATATATATATATATATATATATATATATATATACCAATTCATCCTCAATGTCAGCATACCCCTTACGTGATGCTTTGTAAGGGCATGCAGGATCTAACGCCCTGTTGCGATTTTCATTGCTTAATTTCTATTCAGACACATATAAGTAATATTAATACATGGTTAATGTCATATGTACGTATTGCTATAAAATTATAAGGACTAACGTGATATTAAACATACCAGGAATGGAGCATCTCCTGTGCGTATTGCTATAAAATCTGTCCACTCATCCCTTGATATGTGTGGATATTTTGATGGAGGTTCCTCATTGATATTCCCGTTGGCATCTCTTAGAAATTTTTTGGTCAATCTAGTTCTGAATGCCCTATGTAGGTTACCGACTTCCTGAAGTACAAATTTTTTCCGAGATTCATCAACATTAAAAGACATCTGCAAAACAATATAAACAACGTGTCAAAGTAAGTATGTTTACATAGTTTACAAAATAATTTATAAATTTTAACAATTACCTGTACATCAGCCCATATGCTCTCTTTGAAACCATCCAAAGCTTCATCCTTCCAATTAGAACAAATAATTGGGACCGTTCTTCGAACAACGGCCCCAATGTAACTCTTCAATATTTTACCATTAGCACGAATTGGTTGGTCCAAAGAATTCCATTCAACCTAATAAAAATAATAAAGTAATTAAATCTAGATAATCCTATACATTATGAAATCCTTAGATCAGTAAGTAAATTACATCAAATTTTTGTCCTTTACTCCTAGCGCGGATGACCGCCTTCATAACTGTTGGCCCACGTCTCGCCGCTTTGGCATCACTAGAATTACTTGAAGATGCCATTTACCTACAAAAATATTAGATACAAGTAAAACATCAATGGACATTAATATAACATTAATTGATGCAAAATATAAAACAACTATGAATAACAAAATCAACACTAGCATTACCGGAAGATGCTAACTATAATATAAAAGGATCAGAAAGTTCATTTAAACACAAACACTACATACATGTTTAAGTCAACCTTTTTCTTTTCTTCATTGGATTGAGATTTGTTTGTCCTTTATTAGTACGAAATGGTGGATTGACCAAAAGCCCCTCATCATGATCATCTCTCATATACATACCATCATCCCTAGTTGGATCAATCTCAAGTGATTGTAATGTCCCGACGAAAGGATCATCTTCAATATCAACATCTCCATGGTCTTGATCATCAACATTAGTAATTATTTTGTTAGTCAAAAGAACAATGGACCTTTTCATATCAGCTGGATCAGTGACATAGAACACTTGTTGAGCTTGAGATGCTAATATAAAAGGCTCATCTTTATACCCCACCCTATTAAGATCCACCTGCATGAACCCCGACTCATCAATCTGAACACCGTTATTATTGTCAACCCACTTGCAACCAAACACACCAACCTTAAACTTTGTGTAATCCAACTCCTATATGCGTTCAATGATGCCGAAGTATGACATATTTGCATATATCGGGTTTCTGTCTTTGGCACTTGAGATATGCATCGACTGAGCTACAAGAGTCACACCACTGTTTTGCATTGTACTCCGACCATCTTGTTCTTTTGTATAGAATGTGTACCCATTAATTTGATAACCATGGTAAGAGAATACATACAAACTTGGACCTTTGGCTAACCATCTCAATCTATTTGAAACTGAAGTAGCATTTTCAGTCAACTCTGCATAAATGTGATCTCTTAGCCACGTTATAAAACAACGATTGTGTTCTCTAGTTAGCCAATTTTGATTCTTATTTGGATACAAACTCTTAAGCATGTCCTTGTGTTTTTCAACATATGGCTCAACCTCATCGGCATTGTGCAGAACATATAAGTGTGCTTGCTCCCATTCTGTCCTTGTTATAGTCACTATTTCATTTCCAGTAATTCCTTGCCCCATCATTCTCCATGTGTGACGAGACTTTGGCAGCCCTATAGAATCAGCATTGGATAGGTATTCGGTACAGAATTCAACAGCTTCTTCGACAATATACCGTTCAACAATACAACCTTCTGGTCATGATCGGTTTTTCACATACCCTTTTAATATCTTCATATAACGCTCAATCGGGTACATCCATCTCATATAAGCTGGCCCACACAGTTGTGTCTCTCTAACAAGGTGAATGGTTAGATGAACCATTATGTCAAAGAATGAAGGTTGAAAGTACATCTCAAGCTCGCATAAAGTCACAACAATTTCTCTTTGCAATGATGGCAACTTCCCGGGGTCAATCACTTTTTTCGCAAATTGCCTTGAAGAAGAAAGAGAGTTTAGTTAAGGCCCCATCACTTAGAAACGTAAAATATACCGTATACAAATGGGTATCAACTGATCCATGAGAAAATGACAATCGTGGGACATTAGACCTTTTAAAATGAGATCTATAATCTATAAGAGGTTCCTAATGTTTGAAGAGTACCCTTAGGAACCTTAACTCCTTCAAGAAACTTACAAAAAACAATTTTTTCTTTTCTAGATAGAGTGTAAGCAGCCGGAGGAAGATATGTACTTTTACCCTTCTTCATCGGTCCCAATTCTCTTCTTATTCCCATACTAACCAAGTCCAACCTTGCATTGATGCCATCTTTAGTCTTCCCTGGCACATTGAGTAACGTACCAATGACACTATCACAGATATTTTTTTCAACGTGCATCACATCGAGGAAATGTCTTACATATAATGATTTCCAATATGGCAACTCAAAGAAAATCGACCTTTTCTTCCACCCTCTTGTGACAATATCTCTCCAAAAGGTTTACCGAATTGGATATTCAAATCCTTTACCTTTTCAAAAAGTTGATCACCCGTCAAAGGTGAAGGAGCTCTACCTTCTTCCGAGTTCCCATTGAACGCCTTTCTCCACCACCGGTAATGATGACTTGGATGCAAAAATCTACGATGCCCAAGAAAGACATTCTTCTTACAATGTTCTAACCGCATCCAATCCGTACCCTCTTCACATATAGGGCATGCACACTGACCCTTGATGCTATATCCTGACAGATTACCGTAGGCTGGAAAATCATTAATTGTCCCAAACAACATAGTTCTCAAATTGAAACTTTCTTCCTTATACCCATCATACACCTCCACACCTGTCTCCCACAGTTGTTTCAAGTCTTCAATCAAAGGAGTCAAATAGATGTCTATATCATTTCCTGGTTGTTTGGGCCCAGAAATTAACATAGATAACATCATAAATTTGCGCTTCATGCATAGCCATGGGGATAGGTTATAAATCACCAAAATCATAGGCCATGTACTGTGAGAGCTACTTTGAGCACCATGCGGGTTAAATCCGTCAGTAGCCAATGCAAGTCGTAGGTTTCTTGATTCTTACCCAAAATCAGGATAATCATGATCAAATTTCTTCCATTGCGGAGAATCTGCCAGGTCCGTGACTTGCCATCTTTGATCCTTTCATCCTCATGCCATGTCAAGTGCTTTGAATCTTCAGAACTACGGTACATGCGCTTAAATCTGGGTATTATGGGAAAATACCACACAACCTTCTCTGGATCTGATTCTTTCTTCTTATATCGTGAGGCATTACATTTAGGACACATCTGTAACGATGCATATTCATTCCGAAATAAAATGCAATCGTTAGGACAAGCATGTATCCTCTCATAGCTCATGCCAATAGAGCGTAACATTTGTTTAGCCTCGTATGTCCGACTAGGAAGCACATTATCATCTGGCAACATGTCTTTCAATAGTGTGAGTAAGTCCGTAAAGCTCTTATCAGTCCATCCGTTGCCTGATTTCAAGTTATACAACTTTAACATCACCGACAATCTTGTGAATTTAGTACATCCATCATACAATGGTTGCTCTGCATCACTTACCAACCTCCCAAACATTTGAGGACAATCCCGAAGATCTTCTTCAACAGCATTTGCAATGTCTTCAAAACGATCGCCCTCATAAGTATTTGTGTCGGTATCGTATGATGAATATCTCACACGATTCCTCATTTCACTAGACTCAGCTCTTGTCTCACCATGTTTTGTCCAACATGTATAACTTTGATCGATTCCATTACACACTAAATGTTCTTCCAAATCGGCTGCACTAACTGCGCTTTGCATAACAACAATCTAAACAAGGACATATGATTGTATTAGGGTTTTCCGCATGCCGAACTGCAAAACTAATGAACTCTTTCACCCCATCCTCATACTCCTTCGTTAAACGATTGGCAGACATCCATTTCCGATCCATGCTTTTCCGATCTACAAAAATATTTATTAAACATATTTACTTTGAGTTTAGAGTGGTTGAGGTCTACATGCAATGTATACAGATTAAAGGAATGAAAGGCTGCAAACAAAACACATTGTCGCCGACTTAGTTTCTTTCCCTTTTAATGGGGCACATAATCTTGAGAGAGAATCCGATGATTAAATTCCTTCCTATCGGGATACTAGAGCAATAATAGTAATGACAAGAGCACCATGATTCAAGGAGGACAAACCAAAATTAAACTCCAATACTAGGTTAAGTTTCCACGTTCATTATTAACTGCGTTTTTGAAGGAACCAACCAGGTGCTTATAGTGCAGCTATGCACTCGATTTCAATCTTGGCATCCAATTGCAAGGCAGCTACTAGATAGGTTGAACGAGTGGGGCATATCAAACTCGACATATCAAAACATCCCAAAATGGTTCTTTACCATGTTTAGATTTTTCTCCCCAATGTTCTCACTAAATAACGAGAGATAAAAACTTCTCGGCTCCAAGTTAATCACCTCTTGCTCACATGTCTAACAAAAAGTGTGGCACAAGATAACATAAGTTTCTATAACTAAGCAATTAACATAATTAAGACTCTTATCAGCTATTCATATCACTCATCTTTGTGTAACTAATTCAATGCACTCATGCGGACAAACTACATAGATCTCATAACAAATTAACACCGGATAGAATACCTATATGTAGCTTGAACTGTTAGAGGCCTTCTTGTTAAAGATGGTTGCACTCTCCCTTGACGATTTAGGTGCAGTGACAAGCTAGACGGTTTGATCTTCACCAGGAGAGTGGTCCGACTTATTTATGGATGATCTTTGGCAAGAGTTTTTGCAACTAGAGATCGGTTAGAAAATGAGATGTGAAGAGTAAAATGCGATGTAAGAACAGAGATGACAAGATATCAAAGGATTGTAAGAACAGTTTGGCAGCAATTAACATGTAAGTTCAATGGCAATAAACATCATTATGATTGCTTGGTGCAACAGAAATATGAGAACTACTGGTTAAACATTATTTGACATAGTTTAAAACTGTTTTCAACTTGGCCCTTATATTTAAAAACTCTTTACATCAAGTCTTCCTAATTGTAAACTAAATCAAAAATCAAATTAGTCTCAACTATTAGATCAAAATTTTAAAAACATTTTACATTAAGTCGTCCTAATTGTAAACTTTTAGTTGACATGCCATTAGCCGTGTAGATAAGCCTTGACAATGTTATAACATTTAGTAGACTAATTTGATATTTGATATTGATAATATATACAATAATGATGACTAGTTTAAAAAATTTGGACCAACTTAAAAGCGGGTATAAACTATAGAGACCAAAATTATATTTTAATCAAATTATTTTTCTTCATTCACTCTCTTTCTCTTTTTGGCACATCACGCCATTCGTTATTTTAATCGAGGGCGCACACACAAACAATGCATGAGAAAATCAATTACTTTAGTTAATTTATTTAACTAAATTATCCGAAATCTCCATAGTTGTACTTTCCATCTTTACTCTCTATTTTCTCAACTAAATTTTTTCCTATTTTTTTTTCTTTAAAAAAAAAAAAGAAAACTCGATCATTTGGCAAAGTTTTCTATCCGTAATGTTCTCAACAACCCAGAAACAGAAAATTGAAAAAGCAAAAATCTGTAGAGTGCTCAATAACTAAAAACCTTAAGAAGATTATATCTATAGCCTTAAACAGCCTGAATAACGCTTCAAGAAATTCATCCGGAAAAAACAAAAACAAAAACAACGAAATGTGCTTGATTGCAGTGTATTCAAATCCACAGGAGAAATGTGCTTGATTTAGTATTCAAATCCACAACGAAATGTGCTTGATTGCAGCCTGAATAATGCTTGATATAAAAGAGTTCCAATGAAATAGCACAAAGAAAATCACCTGAACACAGTAGAAAAAGGGGTAAAGCTGCAAACTTGGAAGTGGGTTCAACCGGGAATGCGCCCCTGTGACTGTGTCACAGACCCTGAGCCAGAGTGTGAAGCTCTTAGTATGAGACTCGTGTAAAATAGAGGTTGATGTTGATGGCTCTTCTATAACCGATAGGGGTATGGAGAGAACTCGCGGTGGCAGTAGGAGCAGCGGCACAGGGGTTTGGGTTCGAGTGGGTTCTTTCTCTTTCGGAGTAGCAGCGGCGGCGAGCAATGAAGGTGAGGGAAGAAAAAAGAGATGGCATGCAACAGAGGGAAGGAAACAGTAGAATGAAAATGAGGAAGAAACAGAGGGAAGGCCGCGGCGCGCGTTTAATTTTGCTCTGAAGACCTAAGATAGCGTTTCCTAAAAGAAACGCTATCTTAGGTGATACCTAAGATAGCGTTTCCTTCAGGAAACGCTATCTTAGGTATCACTTAAGATAGCATTTCCGTGTGGAACCACTATCTTTTCCTAAGTGGCACTTTTAATAGCGGTTCCACACGGAAACGCTATCTTAGGTGATACCTAAGATAGCGTTTTCAGGAAACGCTATTAAAAGTCCCCCTTCACTTTTAATAGCATTTCCACATGGAAATGCTATTAAAGGTGCGTTATTAAAAGTCTATTCTGTTGTAGTGATATAGTAAAGAGTGTTAGTTGTAATTGTTGTTGATGTTGTATATTTTTTCTCTCCCTCTAATTTTTTTCAAAGAATAATATTTAAGCATATAATCAAGACATTCTTATGCAAGGACTCAAACTTCTGTCTTAGTTTTGTTAGTTGAAAATAAAAGTGGTTAGGATGTAACTAACAAGTAGTTAGTTAGTTGAAGTTGCTGTTATGTGAGAATTGCTCCATGTGGGACTTGTATAAATACATTGACATAAATGAATAAAATTTAGTGTGATGAGTATTCAATAAACACTCTCTTCTCTATTGCTTGTAATTCTTTCTGTGTGTTAGAATAGCTGCGAGTGTGTGAGCTAAGTAATACAAGAGAGTGTGCGTGAGGTAAAACAAGTGAAGTGCAACTTCATCTGAAGTTAGAAGATTGTAAGTTCTTGCATCTTTATTATACTAAGATAGTGGAAGAAGAAATTGTTACTGCTAATTTGTTATTTTGCTTTGAAAAAAAAATTCAATATAATATTGATATTGAGAAAAGTAGCTAGAATATCAAGGTATTAGGAGAAATGTCAAATATTAAAAATAATATGATAGATAAATATATTTTAAAAAATAGTTAACTTTGAATGAAAAAGATGACAAATAAATCAAATTAATAGTTTTGCAAGGGAGAAGAAAAAAGTAATATGATAAATAAATATATTTTCCAAAAATGGTTAACTCACACCGGACAAAGAAGAGAAATAAATCAAATAGATTTTCAAGAGAGAAGAAAAAAATAATATGATAGATGAATATATTTGCTAAATATGTTTAACTTACACAAGGAAAAGAGTATAAATACATAAAATAGATTTTTAAGAGAGAATAAAATTAATAATATGATAGATAATTATTTTTTTTGAAAAATGATTAACCTACACGAGAAATGAGAAGAAATAAATAAAATAGATTTTGGAGAGTGAACAAAAAACAATTTGATAAATAAATATATTTTCTGAAAATGATTAACTTACATGAGAAAATGGGAGAAATAAATCAAATAGATTTTCAAAAGAGAAAAAATAATTCATATCATTAAGAAGATCATTGTGTTTAGTATTATAGTGTTTAAATAAATTACATTGGCAAATGATTAAGTAGCTTAAAATGCAGATGTTGCTTTGAAAATATATATTTACTATTAAATGTTTAGAGAAATATGATATTAAGGTAGTGAAAAAAAGAGACAATATGTTTTTGATTAATCACAATATTGTTTATGGTGTTTATATATAAAATCATTTTGTATTATCATTAAATTTTGTTTTAAAATAAGCATCTTTTTAAAAATAACAATATTCTTCCTTTTATTTTTTTTCTCCACATGAAAACATTTTTTTTATATCTTCCTTTTAATATTGTGATATTCTACATACGTCGTACACATAAAGAGTGCATATTTACAAGATAACATGTACTTATTATTTATACTTAAAGTCAAGTCATTATTTGTATTATAATATCAATAACTGTTATTAAGTTAATATCTGTTACAATTTGTGATCGACGATTTAGATAAAATATTTTTTTAATAAATTTTGGTGTATAATTTCCCAAAAGAAATTAAACAAAAAATGTAAAGGATCATGTTAGGGCACCGGTTAAGGATTCCAAAATTAGAAAATTCTCATTGGAAATATAAGTGTACAACTCTTTAAAATTTTAAATGCAACAACTTTCAATATATTTTTTCTATTCTGGATTTCTTAACCTAGGCATTGGTTAGCATTCTCCAAATGTAAAATCAACAATTAAATTTTTTTTTATGAAATTCTAAAAAATTAACATTTTTCCGTACACAGATCCATACACTAGTGTGTGAGTGTGTGTATATAATGTTTTTTAAAAAATAAGATAATATATTTTACTAAAGAGATAAATTTTCAGTTTAAATTGTTAGACTAATTTAAAATTTAAAATTTAAAATTTAAAATTTAAAATATCTATCAGCTAAAACACAGTTTTTTGCATGGCACTACTTTTTGCATTGTAGTTTAATGAAGTCGTTTTCGACTACTATTTAGTATTTTCCTTTAATAAAATAGAGAGCCAAAAATCAATGTAACGGTCCAATGGCAATGGTCTATAGTGGTCAGCACATTGGACTACCCTACTTGGCTACATCAAATCTCATGGTCCCTTGTTTTTGTTTTTAGCAGCAAATTACAAAACAATGTTCAACCTTTGCACTTCTGCATCTCATCATGCGCTGCCATCCTGTCATCAACGGCTCCCTCAATTTTCTTCTTCTTCTTCTTCTTATTATTATTAATTAATGGTTTGAATAGAAACAGGGAAAAACAATTTTACTTTCTTTCTTGTTATCTTGGTGTATTCTATTTTTTTCCAAAATGGTACCATGCTCTGATTTGCTTTCTTCCACATTCTCCTTCTGCATAAGACAATTTTACTTTCTTTCTTGTTGTCTTGGTTTTTGATTCTTTTTTTTTTTCTAAAATGATGCAATGCTATGCTGTTGAACCAGCTTTGGAGATTGTTATTTGCCTCCCATATGGCACCATCATCCTGTGCACAATCGTCAGAGTACAGAGAGGGCTCTTGAAGTAAAAAAACAGAGAGGAGCATTTCATATGCTATTTTGTCAAATCCATATTCATTAAAGCAGAAAAAAGAAATAAAGAAAAAAGAAAAGAAAAGAAAAGAAAAGAAAGAGCCCCTCCGCCATACACCTCCTTCTCGCTAACCCACTCCAGCCACGTTCATCCGAGGTTGCTCCACCCATCACCACTGCAGCTCCTCCACCGCGCCACTCAGATCTGCCCACAACAGCCATCGATTCGGATCAGAAGCTCCTCTGCCATACAACACCCTCCGTCGTAACCGTGGACCAACAATCGCCACCGGTTACCATCTTTGCTTCACACGTTGTTAACCGTGGGTTCATGATTGATATGTTTTTTTCTCTTTCTTTGCTTGTGTGTTACTGATATGATGTTCTTGGATGTGTTTTTGTTCTTTAAGTGAGTGCTTTTTTTATTTGTTTATTTATCGGGATAAACACAAAATTAAAAAAGAGTAATAATCTCTTTTGAAAACAAAAAACATCATTTTGGGTTCCTTCTGTGAGGCCCAAATTTTAGTGTTTTTATATGATGATTTTGTGATAGGCTGAGGATGTAGTAAGGCCCATCAGAAGGGAATATAATCTATGCCCCAGCTACTAGTACTAGGTCTCCTTTTTCAGTTTTTTTTTCCAGTTGCTGATTAGGACCATACATAAGATTCAAACAAAAACAAAATATTTCCCAAAAACACTGATCTTGGCCTTTTAAAATTTGGGTAAGATATTTTCTCTTTTTCTGAAATGTTTGTTTTAGTCTAAAAATTTTAATAAAAAATCATTTTCAAAAAATAAAAAATGCAAAAATCGTTTTTAAAAAATACATGTTAAATTCCAAGTTAAATCAAACATTTGATTTTCTTGCTTATCGATCTAAAAGATTCTTTGCCTTGTAAAGAATATAAAAGAATACTACTTTAAGAATGGATGAATGATTAATTGCCTTGTTTAGTGGTGGTTGGCCGAATATTCTCCATGGATTCTTGAATTGAGTTAATCTATTTAAACATATGGCATTCTATAAATATTTTTTGACTGACAACATGCAAAAAATTCATGTAATCAATATAGGACTGATCACCACACAAATATGTTATTATTTAAAGCCAAAGTTTAGTAGGACAAGAGAGAGCTTACTCAACTAGATTATTATTTCTGCTATACGGTGCTTACTGCATTTGGGGGTTCATTTCCAAGAAGGTCTAGCTCCTTTGTTGGCATTGTCTCTTCTATTAGAAGGTCATGCTTACTCTGCAATGCTTAGATGGTAGAATAAGATTATCAATTGTCTAGTTATTTCTTTTGTTGCTTTTTAAAATGGTTTTGCTACACACACACACACACACACACACACACACACACACACACACACATATATATATATATATATATATATATATATATATATATATATATATTAAAGTAATTAATATACTGTGGTTTGAACTTAGAGGATTTTTTGTTCTCCGCGGGTTGTTTTTTAAGATGGTGACTCTAATACCAAAGTTGATATGTCACAACATGGAGAGTATAATTCTGTGGTAAGTATCAAACAGATTTCCGAGGAACATATAATGTTAGCTCTATGGGAAATATCGAAGTAATATACAAATGTTTCAGGATTCTTTTAATTTCTAGGTTAGAGTTTGAATGGTGTTGAATGGGCTATTGATAAAGCATATGTTTTCTCATTTTTATGGAAATATATAAATAATCAAGATATGCTCCTTTTATCCTATTATTATTGCTTTGCATTATTATTGTTTCTCAAATTGCGGTCTATATGTTCCTGCCTTGGCACCTTCATGTAATACATATGTGAGTTTATCATACTTTATTTTAATTCCTTTCATAAGCATGATAGCGGTTGGCTTCCTTGACACCTTCCTATATAATGTGTCATTGTTCGTAATGTGTGAGCTTAATGGTGGGCTATTATGCTACCCTTATATTTGTACTTTAAGAAAACCAATTGTCTTTTGATTTTAAGATATAGTGGTTAAAGAATTATTAGGACCTGTTTGTTTTGTTTTCAGATTTCTTGATATGAGCATGGACAATCACAGTCAAGGATCTAGCATTGAAGACCTACATGGACTCTTAACAAGGGCAAGGCTTAGAAGAATCCAAGATTCATTGAAGAAGGTGGTGGTCAATCACTTGACTCATATGCAACCTTATGAAGAGGGCTTTATCTTGAACCTCTTATGCATTGAGCCATTGACCACCTAGTTAGGGTTAGGACCTAGGACCCTTGTTTAGTTTAGACTTCATGTAATAAAGGTAGGGACTAGGAACCTTGTATAGAGTAGAGTTTATGTAATGAAAAGTGCTTATTCAAAAAAGCACTTAGGACTAGTTTAGGGTTTGGGCCTATTGGGCCATAGCATAATAGTATAAGGCATTAGGCCCAAAACAAATCCCACACTTGGGTGGAAGGAGCTAGGGACGCTACTTGTGGCTCAAGCTAGAGTAGCTTGCACTTCAAGTTAGTCTAGCTTGCACCTTAAGTAGGATGAGCCTACAAATTGGTATCATGTAATCCATTTTACAAGTTTGAATACAATTGAGTTTTCTCACAATTGAGATTTCTAGAAAGAGTTGAGAGTTCTCATCTTCTTGGTTCATGAGTTGAACCATTGATTCTTATCTTGAATTTCCATATTCAAGTGGTGAATCTTCCTTGGCTTATCAAATTCAATCTTGTTCTCCAAGAAGAATGACTTCGTGGCGCCATTCTCCTTCTTCTCTACCTCTTCCATTTTCTATTTTGTTCTTTAATTCTTGCTCTTTAATTCATGTCATTTACTTCTTGCAATTTACTTTCTAGTTCACATATCAATTGGTCTTCTCTTCTACTCCTTTTTTTGGTTTCTCTTGATTCTTCACTTGAAGATCAAGTTCATTCTATTTTTCTTGTTTGTGTTTGATCTTGAATTTTTAGCAGTTGAAATCAAAGAATGGTCCTAAAATGTTAGTGATCTATGTCTTGATCATATCATTTCTGTTTTCATTTTCTGTTTTCAAAAATAATTACAAAACTATCATCTTATTTTCATTTTGTTTCCTATTTTCAAAGATTTGTATAGGAAACAGTGAAAACAGAAAAAAGTTATTAAAAAGTTTGATTCTTATGGTGCTTAAACCAAAAGTAACAAAAAAAATCATCTATCATACCGTTTGAACTTATTCTAAAGCTAGCAAGGTTGTTAAGATTATTCTTTTTTCTCTTTCACTTTTCATTTCCATTCCAAAGTTGATGTTTCTTATCCTCATCTGATATTCAACTTCATAGTTAAGCCTTTTTAATGTTTCTGATCTTTGATGAGTTTTCTTTGCCTGCAGGAAGGGTTACAATATGATGAAATCAATTTCCCTTTAATTCGGACTAACCTTTTGTTGTGAGAGGACCAACTTTTTGAGGGGACGGCATATAAATGGCTTCATCTTTGGAAGGGTTCAAAGGAAGGAGACAACAGACAAGGTCTTGATCTTCCTTCCACTATGATGCTTCAACTGAGCCACTTTACTCTTTGGAAGAGAAGAAAGGGAGACTTTTTGTGTCAAGTGAAAGAATCAAAACACAGAGAACAAAGTCCGATGCCACATGATTTCAGACTAGAAGTGGACCAATAAAAAGTGATACTGCTAAGAATAGGATACCAATGTTGAAACACACAAGCTCACACACTCTAATGGTGGAATAGAAAGAATATTGAGAGAAGAAAGAGATAAGAGAATGAACACTTAGTGAAAATCTTTATTCACTTTACACACTTCTACACTTCTCTACACATTCACATCACACACTATATCTATTTATAGGCTTACATATAAATCACCTAATAGCTTCTAGCTAATCACTTTAGTTACAACAAACTAATCACACTTTAACAAACTCTTAACAACTAACTAATTTGGATTATCTCCAACACACCCCCTTAATTCAAATTAGCTAAAAACACAAAATACGATAGTTAATACATCTCTGAACACAATTTTCCAGGATCCCATGCTTTGAAGCATAATGATCTAGAAAGATTGAAGATTTAAAACTGATTTTTATTCAAATTCAAATCATCTTCTTCTTTGGCCTTCACCAGCTCTTCACTGTTCTCCATATAGGCACCATAGGAATCTTGATCAGTGACCCCTACTTCTGTTTTGATCTTTGCAATCTCATCATTTTCATTGCTCTCTCCCTTTGCTTCCTTCTTGCACTCATCTTTCATATCACCTCCAGGGCTTGCAATTGGATTTTTTAATTTTTTGATTGTAACTATCGATTAATAAAATTGAAAATTCCAGGAGTTAATTCGAACCGTGTAGACTGCAGCCTATTATTATGACCAGGTCAATAACCGCCAGGCTAGCACATTTGCTCTGTCAATTGATTGCATTTGAAAATACTTGAAGATTCAGAAAATTCTTGAAGACAACACAGTGGAGAACTCAGATTGATGCTTGACATAGAAAGGTTTCAGTTTTGAGGTGGAGCTGCTGGAACAACATGGAAGCTAGTTTGGCTCATCATGTTGCAAGTGTGGAAGAAAGGCACACTAGGAAGCTCGGTGACTCAAAGGAATGATTGGATTCTCTAGAGCATAAGTGAGAGAGCACAACATTGGTGATTGGCTTGAACTCATATTCCCTGATTTAGAGTCAAGGTGGAGAATTATTGATTAATGCCTCTAAATCAATAATTTGAAGTTGGTCAGTTAGTTAGGCATAACTAACTTGGATCCTAAAGCTTCACAATGATTGGCTACATCAAGACTCGCATGGATTGATGACTCATCAAGGCTATTAGTGATTGGTTGTATTAGTCTATAAATAGATATCATGTATAGGTGATGAGTGGTATCACATTCACATGAGTGACACAATGTAATGTGTTAAAAGAAAGAGATAAGAGAATGAACACTTAATGAAAATCTTTATTCACTTTACACACTTCTACACTTCTCTACACATTTACATCACACACTATATCTATTTATAGACTTACATATAACTCACCTTATAGCTTCTAACTAATCACTTTAGTTACAACAAATTAATCACACTTTAAAAACTCCTAACAATTAACTAATTTGGATTATGTCCAACACACCCCCCTTAATTCAAATTAGCTAAAAACACAAAATACGATAGTTAATACATCTCTGAACACAATTTTACAGAATCCCATACTTTGAAGCATAATGATCTAGCCTCCATTGAAATGCTTTCATATCCATCAGGATCCCATAATTTCACAACCCTTAAGTATTTGAAAAAACAACACATTAGCACAACTGACTCTTTGGCCTGGTGGTCACCATTAAGGATGGCAATGGGGCGGGGTGGGGCGGGCACGGGTAGCACTCCCCCCGCCCCCGTACCCGTCGGGTAAAATTCGTATTCGTCCCCGCCTGCTACCCATGTGGGTATCCTTCGGGTGGGTATCCATCGGGTTTCACGGATATCCGTGGGTTTGCGGGTATCCATGAATTATTTTTCTGGAAAAAATATATACTCTTTTTACTTGAAAAATTGCTAAAATATGCGTAAGTCAATTTAAAATAACCATGTTCATACAAATAGATGTTAAGAAAGTATCAACGCATTATCCAATTACAAAAGTTACTAACAAAAGTAATCAAATACATTTAGCAATTACTACATATATATAATAAAGGGCATTTTAATAATTTAAGTAACGGGTGCGGGTATCCGCGGGCACGTATAGTGTGATACCCGCCCCCGTCTCGTTTATAAACGGGTATTGAAATTACCCGTTTATTTTACACCCGGGTACCCGTTTAACTACCCGCCCCGTGCCCGTTATGGATTTTATCCGCGGGTATCCGCGTGTACGGGTAAAATTGCCATCCCTAGTCACCACGTTCGAGTTCCTTCACTTGGCCCCGGAAGTGCACGGATCGATTCCACATTTCCACCTTGCTAACTCTTCTGGATTTTAAACCTTTTAGAACTTTTGTCAAAAATAAAACTACACACATGTAGAAGGCTTGGATCGAACCGATGACCTGATACAAGCAGCTGCGACGTTTAACCAATAGACTGTAGCGACTGTTGATGCAATTCATCAATCGCAAAATGTATTTGACATATCTAGAATTATTCCTTTTCGAGAAACTGTTCACTTCGTCTTCTCCTTTTCATCGAGCAAGTTCTGGATTTTCGAAAACCCATTCATCACCAGAAATCAGATGTTCATTACAAACCACATCTATTGCTTCACCTCCACTATTTTCTAGCACGGAAATGCTCTCATTTGTCATCAAATCTGGTGGCATCACTTCCGTTTCCCTCACACCATCTCTCGTCATTGCCACCATCAGCGACGACACTACGCTCGTCGGCTCCCACCTGGTTCTTCTCATCTTTTCATCTGCCTTATTCTTGAACATGTTAATTTTCTTCTTCGCATCTACAACCACGCTTTTCGGCAAGTCGAACATCACCCCACTAGCCACCATCCGAGGGCCGCCGTTTCCACTCATCGACTCAGTCAGAACTCGAGCCAACTCGTCCATGTTGGGAAAAGTTTCTTCACCCTCAATTTCAACATGAACATCTATCAACATCCTTTCTTGCCCATAATTAGCCACATCGAAGACCTCTCTCTCCTCCGACACCGCCACTGTCTCCATTGTTTCAAGATTTGTCTCGTCCATCGTCAATACATTGTCGAGATGCCTCTGTGATGGAGCATTTTCCCCCTCTTGGATTTCTTGCTCAATGGTTGCTGGCTTAGTCTGAGAACTCTACTCTACTTGGCCACCCTTCTTTACAGAACCTTTGGATTGGAAGAGAGGTTGCTCGCAAGATGTTTGATGGAATGACCCAGTAAACACAACATTCAAGTTTCTTTTCTTCATCTCCAAATCATCTTCTTCTTTAGCCTTCACCAGCTCTTCACTGTTCTCCATATATGCACCATAGGAATCTTGATCAGTGACCTCTACTTCTGTTTTGATCTTTGCAATCTCATCATTGTCATTACTCTCTCCCTTTGCTTCCTTCTTGCACTCATCTTTCCTATCACCTCCATGTATTTTGTACAAAATATTCCATGCTCCTTTGGTTGTGTTGGCAGCAACAGTCTTCTCAAGATTTGCTTCATCCACACATTGATGAAGAATCAAGAGAGCTTTGTAGTCTCTCTTTTTGAAAGCACAATCTTCCACACCTTCAACACCTTCTTGCAAAACCTCAAGCACCTCATAGAAATTGAGAATGTTCTCCATATTCACTACCCATTGATGGAAGTTCTTGCCATCAAGAACCGGTAATGGGATTGATAAATCCCCACTCATAATCTCTTCAATTTCTGTACTCTTGAACCCATCACAATTCCCTAATCTTGTAGCTCTGATACCATGTTGAAACACACAAGCTCACACACTCTAATGGTGGAATAGAAAGAATATGGAGAGAAGAAAGAGATAAGAGAATGGACACTTAGTGAAAATCTTTATTCACTTTACACACTTCTCTACACATTTACATCACACACTATATCTATTTATAGACTTACATATAACTCACCTAATAGCTTCTAACTAATCACTTTAGTTACAACAAACTAATCACACTTTAATAAACTCCTAACAACTAACTAATTTGGATTATCTCCAACAACCAAGGGATAGTATTTTTATAAGAGACAATATAGATGAACGGTTCAAGAATGAAACTGAGCAGAAACCCTCTAGCATTGCAAGTCCAGGCAAAGGAATTGATAGCAATTCATCATAATACATGCCAAGGTATGATATCAGAGACGAGTGAGCAAGAAGATAACAAAGTTAAAAATATTTATTCAGACAAAGTGTCTAATGTAACACCCTAGTTTTTACACCTATGATTAATTATTTTATTTGGATGTTTAAATTTATTATGTTATGTGGTTTAGTTTGAGTAATTAAATTACTCTCTTCAAATTATTTTATTGGGTGCATTAGCACTGACTCAATTCAGTGAATGCATGCTTACTAGACAATAATTATGTTATTGTCACTAATATACCAGTACAGAAAAATATTTTTCATAATATGATTAAGAGAAAAGCATTTTCATATTCTCATTCTATTTAATTTTAGAGTTAAAAATATTTTGGTTTGACATTTATCGGAGATTAAATTTTGGACTGAGTATTTTCTTAGTGGATCAGTTCAATTATTAATCTTTACTCTAATTTAAATTTCGAAATTATATCTTTATCAATCTTTATTTTTAGAATCCAAAAAGTAAAAACATGTTTATTTTAGGCCTAATATTTATCACTCATTTTGTAATTATCACTAAGTAACTAGTCTAAAAACTAAAGTTTCTCTTTTCTCTCTCTCACTCACTCGATGCCCTCACTCTCTCTTTTCTTCTCCTTCTCTGCAACTTTTTCTTCCTTCTTTCTTTCTTCATTCTCTTTTCTTCTTCTTCCTTCCACCTCAACTCCATCTCCTTCTTCCTTGCGGACTGGTTCGCGCTGCCACCTGCAAGCCGCGCAACCACCACCTCAAAGAGTAGATCCGGTCGCTGCTCAACAGTATGAGGGAGAAGACAGCTGTGCAACCCACACGTATTCCGGCCGTTTGCTCCGCCGTTCGACGACGCCACCGGGGGAGCTCGCCTGGCCGCTGTCTATGGTGGTTCGTCCACCTCCCTCCCTTCTATGAGGTTCGCCTCCTCTGGTTGGTAAGGATTGCTGCAGACCGAAGCTCTGTCGCCGTCCTCAGACGCGCCACCGCCACGCCGGAGGTCTCAACAGCCACCACTTCTCTTCCTTCCACCTTGGGTAAGTCAAAACCCTCTCCTGTGTTTCAGATTCAAAATCCCCAAATTGATTTTGAAACCCTAACCCTAACCCTAACCCTAACCCTTTGATTTCAGATTTTAATCTTGAAATTTAAGATTGTTTTAAGAAATTGGGACTGTGAATTTGTGTTTCCCTAAACCAATTTTATTATTCTTTAGTTAAAATGAGTTTTCCCCAAATTGTATTTAGGAGCCCTAAACCCCCAATTTGATTTTATTTGAATTTGGGTATGTTTTTGTGAAATTAATTATGATTTAGTGCAATTAGGACTCTTAATGGATGATTTCTAAAGTTCTTTTCATGATCTTTTAATCAAAACAAAGTTTCCTTAAAGGGTATTGGGAAGCGTGAGCTTCAAACATGATTTTCTTTAAAAGTAACCTTGTTTGGTAATTAGATTAAGTGTTTAGATAAAGTTAGAATGCGTGTTTGATCGTGTGAAATTGATTTCTTGATTTTTGGTTGTTGCGCGTTGTTGGATTCCCTCTCTGAGACGTTTAACACAGCTATGCTTGCTTGATGGAGTAGATAGTTATACTCTTGGAGCTAACGTGAGCATTAAGACGAGGATCCATTACTTGTCTTCAAAGGTAAGGGGAGTTTGCCTAGGGATATTCAATAACTGTATGCATGTGCGTAAGTGTTTAATTGGATATTTACCTGTTGATTGAGCTTACTTGATTATCTAATGTACTTGAACTGTTGTGCTATTATATGATGTTGAACTGTACTTGTTTCTAAATGATATAATGCATATATGTGATGAACTGCTTTCAACTGTGATATCAGCATTGCACTGATGATATATATACTGTTGTTGATTAAAAGTTTGCTAAGTCAGACGTGCGTCTGTGCTCAACCATAATAAGGATTAAAAACCTTAATAAGCTTTGAAGATGAAGGGATTGGTGTTCTTTTCCAAAAGCTCTTTAAACTTAAAGGACTTGTTTTAAATGTTGAAATGGTTTTGGTGAACTATTGTTATACAAGAGAAAATTCCTTTTCGAACTACGTGTCTCCAAGTGAAAAACTTCAAGATTATTTGGAAATATCCTATTGGGGGGAAATATTTCAAAGACAAAAGTATTTCAAAGATGCTTTATAAAAGATTTTCAAAGAAAAGGTTTTTCCTAAATATTTTAGAAACTTTCCGATAACCTGGATAGGTTATCGAGGATTCGGTTTTGAATTTATTTTTCACTGAACGAAAAATAAGTACTTAAGAAAGAGAATCTAGTACGCGAGACGTCGCCTCTAGCATTCAGTGATGCGCACGTGATCTTGAATCAGTGTGAATTCGGGACTACGAGTCCTGGTTATGATGTTATGGACTTAGGTCCTAATCGCGCTGTGTTGGACTGTGTATTCTAACCGCGTGTGATGAACATGATTAAAGGTGAAGGTTGTTTTCTACGACCACAACCCTTGACTGCGGCCACGGTCTTGGGCATTGTGATTGAGCATTCGGACTATGAGTCCTATGCTTCTGAGTTTTCAAGTGATGGGGAAATGATGATTTAAGTCGTTAGCTTTGAGCAGCGACAGTGAAAAGAATGAACACAAAGAAATCCTTTTTAAATAAAATATTTTCTCATGTGCATTTCCCCAAGCAGACGTGCCTTATTATCGTTGTTCTTAAATTGGACAATGAGACGGTGTACGTGTATTGTTGTGCCTAAATGGACAATGAAACGACGTGCATAATCGTTGTGCCTAAATGGCCAATGAGATGGTGTATTATCGTTGTGCTTAGCTAGCCAATGAGACGGTGTATTATCGTTGTTCTTAAATTGGACAATGAGACGGTGTACGTGTATCGTTGTGCCTAAATGGACAATTAAACGACGTGCATAATCGTTGTTCCTAAATGGCCAATGAGACGGTGTATTATAGTTGTGCTTAGCTAGCCAATGAGACGGTGTATTATCGTTGTTCTTAAATTGGACAATGAGATGGTGTATCGAGCCTGATCAACTCATTTTGAGGATGTTGGGATCTCCGGAGATTAAGTTAGAGCCTGATATTGAAGTGCCATGCATATTTTCAAAGATTGACTGTGCGAGTTTGAGACCCTTTGATATAATACTGTTACGTTACGTATATGCATGATTTAACTGCTTATATGATTATGTGATGTACGTATCATGTATATGGTTGTTGTGTGATATATCCATTTGTCGGTATCTCACCCTTACAAACATATCAGGTTTCTTGCGGTTTGCTATTGTACCCTGGGTATTTTAGTACAGATTTTGCAGAGGAGTCTTCCTAAGTCACTCAGAGACTTAGATCTAGTTGCTTGATGAAGTACTTGATTGTGGAATGATCACGTGAGTTTTCCTCAGGAATAACTTTTAGAATGACCAGCTTAGGGTTTTGAGACTTAGATTATTTTGATAACTATGTATGAGTATGGCTCAGAGAGCCTTTATTTTAAAATGGAATGTTTATGGCTCTGAGAGCATATCTTTTGATTGTTGAGAATATTTAGAGTATGTATATTAATTGTGTTTTTGTTGTACAAAAGTGATTGTTGAGAATATTTAGAGTATGTTATTCTGGTATTGATCTGCATTATTACTGAAACAAGGGAAAAGAATGATAGAAATGTAAATAACAGTATCAAAAAAAAATTAGACTTTACACATCGGTTTTAAAAAAACCGATATGAAAATTTCAATTTCCATGTGTAAAGTCTAATTTCCACATCGGTTTTCTTAAAACCGATGCGGAAAGTGATATTTCCAATAGTTTACCAATTGACAACTGAACTTTCACATCGGTTTATGTAAAAACCGCTGTTAAAAATGTACTTTAAACATCGGTTTTAAAACCGATGTGAAAAGTGGCAATAAACCACATCGGTCTTTTCAACATCAGTTTGAAAACTGATGTGAAAAGCCAAAAATAACCGATGTGGAATCCCTTTCGTGCACCAGTGTTACCTTAGTCCTTTTCAACACCTGATGCGTGCAGTTTGCACTGTAGCAACATAGAATGAGTTAAAACATATATATTAATATCTCAAGAAGGCATTGGCGCATTGGAGGTTCTTATCAATCACATTCCTTCTTTAGTATGTACTTGACCTTTGCTGTCTTTATCTCTATGATATTTTATCTTGAATAAAATTCTGCACTATGTGGGCTTGGAGTCATATAGTTTGAGCTAATGAGCTGAGAATCACAGTAAATAACTTGCATCGATTGTTTTGGTTTTCTGGAATATATCTTTATGCTTGGAGTTGCATGTTTGTATTTTTTTTTTTCTATTCTTCTCTTGCTCTACCTCTTGCATATTTTCACATTTTCAATAGACAGCAGAAAGGAACTTCAATGACAGTTGTACAAGAATGGAACGAAAAGAATCTTAGTGATGGCATTAATAACTCTTTCTTCATCCAAACTAATTTAAAGAGCTACTTATTTGATGATGTACCACATGTAAAAGCAAGTATTCTCATTAAGGTAAGAAAATCTGTTTTAGAAATGTGAAACATACAAAACTCGTTCCATCCCAGTTGCTCTACTGTGTTCACGATCCAATTAGATACACTGTTTTCATTTCTGTGATGTTTATGCACACTTGATTATTTGCTATTTTTTGTTTTTTGATAAGCCAAAAATATATTGATAAGAGTACAAGGGGTAATGAAACCCATATACAAAGAGGAACAAGAGCTAGGAATAGAATGTATAAGTAAGATACCACCCCCGGTCAATTATTTGCTATTATTAATAGTTCATTCTGTTATATATTTCTGATCACCTTCTTTGATCTTTCATCTTTCATGTGTAGCGAAATATGATAAGCTCTGATCTAGAAGGTGAGAAATATAATCTGTTAGATTACCTACCTTCATGTATCATATTTTATTAGATATTGGATTTCCTAGCAGAGAGATAAATGCACTACATGTTTATTTTGTTGCAGGATCATGCTTTTCAAGCATTCCACCGGAATTTATCTGTCCTCTTACTGGAAATGTCTTTGAGGAACCAGTCACCCTAGAGACTGGTCAAACCTTTGAAAGAGAAGCCATGAAGGCATGGTTTGAAAAGGGAAACAAAACATGTCCAGTAACAGGAAATGCTTTAGAATGTGCGGCAATGCCACTTACCAACCTTATTTTAAATCATTTGATTGATAATTGGAAGTCAGAACGTTTTAATCACCTTCTGGATTTTGCTTCTCATGCAGTGGAAAATTCAAAGGAACTTAAGTTGAAAAATAGGGATGAGACAACTGTTTTCAAGTTAAAGAGTGTTCTCTCCTCTTTGATTGAAGAGGAAAAATCAGCTTAGGACAAGCATCTCTTCTCTTTTGGAGGTCTATCATTTCTTTTCAGGAGGTTTGAATTGGGAAATGTGGAAGAAAAATCTAATGTGGTGGCACTCTTGCTATATTGTATTGAAGTAGATTCCGGTTGTATATATCAGATAACAAGAAGTATTAACAGAAAATGTCTTCTTGAACTTCTTCACAGCAAGAAGGTTATCCTAATAACTAATGCAATATTATTGCTTACTGAACTTTTGTCCATGAAGAGGTCGGTGTTCATCTAATTTTGGTATTCAATTTCATAATAGTCCCTTTGATCTTATTCTACTTTAGTGTTACTTATTGGTCATATTTATTTGAAAACCCATTCTTTCTTTTGAAAATAATTTTTTTCCGACTCATCCTATTTTTTAAAAATAATTTTTATTGTCAGTTCTTTACCAAAATAAAATAAAATATAATATGATAGGGATATAACTAAAGCTTCAAGGAGAGTTGGTGTTTCAAATGATATGATAGACTATGGCCAATTAGTTGGAAGTGTGATCATTCATCATTGTTACCCCATTCATTGTAAGTCTAGAATTCTCTATAATAAATTTGAAAACAGTTTGGGGCAATCCAAAATGTTAGAAGTGAAAAGGGTTGAGAGTGAGACATTAACTTGAGGAGTGAATATGACCTCACTTGAAAGAAAGATATATGAATGTGTATTAAATTGCTAAATGAAGGCCTAAAGATGGATTTATAACTCTTAACATTCTTCCCCATTTAAATGCCCACTGTCATTGAAAAATGAAAATGCTTACCGAGTACAGACTTAGAACTACCTTGTACTAAAGTAAGCACTACTTTATATTGAAAGTTATTTAAAAGACTTAAAGGCAGCAAGGTGGATCTTTGAACGTATTGGGCAATTATGATTTAATATCATGCACTAAAAAGTTTTATCGAAAAGTTGAAGTTGCTAACGAAAAGGCAGGTCACACCCTATTATGGTGTTCATAACTTACTTTTTTTTTTATAAGTCAAGCTATAATTGATACGAGTAGAAGGGGTATCCGAACCCAATTACAAACATGGAAAGGAAGACAAGCAAGGAGGACAAAAATTATCTTACTGAAAACATTTTGGTCAGTTCTGCATATGATGGATAGTATGATCTTCTAGGCAAAATTTGTTATAAGGACAACTAATACCTACTACTCTTTTGAAATATTAATTATTTTACTACGTTTTTGTTGGAAAAAGGATGTTACTTCATTCATAAGTGACTTGGCAGGTAAAGATGTATACAATACAATGCATATTCTGCTCATGTATCTCAAGAATTCTTCTCCAAATGAAAAACCCCTAATTGTTGCCCTTTTGTTACACTTTGATCTGCTGGTATGTTAAAAATTCTTGAAAATGTTACCCCGGTTTCCCCATTTTGCTCATTTCATGTCAATTTTCTTGTATCATCATTAGAAATAATCTTAGCTGGTCTAACATGAAGGGTGGAGGAGGAAACCTGACAAGCCTAACGAATTTAGTAACTAATTTTCTAATGCCCGTTAACTTAACATTTAACTGTAGGAATCTTGTGACAGTCACAGGCAATTGTCAAATCTCCTCTTATTTCGATATAAATTAAATTAACTCTAGAGTTAGATTGGGAAAATTAATGAAAAACTAATATTGTGTGGCCATTTTATATCTACTGGAAATATACTTACCAAGAATAGCATCTAAAAACAAGCAGGTATATAATAATGATAGCTCAGGTCATAAAGAAGAGGGTTCTATTTCATCGGTAAGTTTTCTTTCTAAGGTTATATTATCATCTCTTAAGGTCATTCTCTGCACTGTATCAACATTTTTGAAAAACTATGTCTACTTGAGAGTCAGATTTTTTTTGTGACATGAATATAATAGTTACTAGTATTCCAATTGTACAAGTACAACCTCTACCAATTATGGATTAACTTGTTAATCATATCGATGCCCTAGAATCTAAAAGTCTTGAAGTGAATTGCTTACAACTGTGCATTGTACATAATGAAACTCTTGTAGTCTTGTTGCTTGCATGACTCACGGGGTGTATCTTGGCTGATAATTTAATTAAAATCATAGGAAGATGAAGAAGAACGGGGAATATAGTTGTTACTGAACTTGCTAAACCCGTTGATTGGTGATGGAGAAAGCCCATTTTTGAAGACCATGTCTAAATGTTTAGATTCTAGACACCTAGATTTGGTGAGAACTTGTTTAATAGCTGTTACATGGTTGAGCTCCTCACCTTCAATGCTATTTAATGCTGGATTGCATCTTCCTGCCATCTTAGCCATCATCTCTTAGTTGAAAGGAATCATGGAAAATGGAGAACTTGAGCTCAAGACTCTTGCATCTATGTCCTTGCTTAATTTCAGTAAAATATCAGGTTTGACACCTGTATTTTTGGGTTATTTTTGTTATTTTTCCAATTTTGATAATTATAGGAGATGATAATCATTTTCAATGAAAAAAAGGGAGAAGTATAAGTTTATGTGAAACCCCAGTAGACTTTAAGAGAGGAAAAGAAAACAAATGATATTTTTTTTTATCAAAAGGGAAACTTATATTGGTAATTCAAAATTAGTCTAGGTGTACCACACCTTTACGGTCATTATCAATGAACAAGCCCAATACTAGGACTAACAGTCTCAACAATGTGAAAACACATGGAAGCATCAAAACTAAGGGTGGCAAATGGATGGATCGGATAAATTTTTATTCGGATCTTAACGGATGGATTAAAAACAATCCATTAATCCATTATAATCCATTAAAAATTCATTAATCGATTCAAAACCACTTTTAGCCAAAAAATCAGTACTCATGTTTGCCTCCCTTGACACATGCTGCAAGAGGTTAGTATTATTAATTGATCCAGCTTATATAGCAAGTAATAAAACATCATAATGAACAACATTTTACCAAAAACATTCATACTTTACATTCCTAATATAATGTTCATGGATGAGTAAAATCACTTAATCAATTTCTGCATTGCATTTTGCATTTACTTATGTGAAATTATTCAAAACATTCTTCACGCAACATTGATGATTATAACTTCTTCATCACAGTAACCTTGCTACTTGACAAGAGCTATACATTATCAGTTTTGAGGATCAATAATTCAATAAATATGGAAGCTGGTTTGCTTCACAAGGTCCTCTAGGAACCATCTTTATCACAATGATACCCAAGAGACCACCCATTTTGCTCATTCCATGTCAATTTTCTTGTATCATCAACCTGGTCTAACATGAAGGGTGAAAGAGGAAAGTCGACAAGCCTAACAAATTTAGTAACTAATTTCCTAATGCCCATTAACTTAACAATTTAGTGTAGGAATCTCATGACGATCCACAGGCAATATAAATTAAATTAACTCTAGAGTTAGATTGGGAAAATTAATGAAAAACTAATATCTTATTATGTTTTGTTGAACAGTTTCTTACCTGTAAATATTTTGACACACAATTGTAGCTGACACTATCTTTCTGAAGATTTTGATTTTACACAATTATACCTATGATTACTTGTAACACAATTAAAATCCACAAAGTCATCTTTACTTTTCTATGCATTTATTTAAGGGTTGTTGCTGCATTTTTTAACCTCTCCATCTTTCTTGTGCAGGATTGTTGTTTTAAAAAAGAATCAGTTGTTTAGAATAGAACCAACACTTGAAACTTCAACGTTGGCCGTTCATGTCTATCCACTTCTTATTTACTACATTACATAAATGCTTGTGTAATGTTGAGGTTGTTTCTATTTAAAAGGATAACATCCAATCTTAACCTAAAATCTTGCAATTTGTTTCATTGTCAACCATAGTTTTTTCGATGGTGACAAATTAAGATAATCTGTTGCATTGGCCTAGACGTAGAACTGTCTATATAAAATTTAAAGGCCAAATGCCTGCATTGTTGACTCCAACTTTAACCACTCTTGTGGTCTCTTTCATATAATTATCAGAAAGAAAATTGCTTTGTTAGGATTGAATGCTTTTAGTATTGTTAATTTTGATCTAGACTCTGGAATACGATCTGTCTTCACAATTTTAATATATGATTTCTTAAAATCGAAAATTAATTGAATTATTACAAATTTTATGTTTTGGCAAATGTTTGATATTAGTAGGAAGATGCTTTACAAAATTTAAATTGTTTGACATGTGGTTTGTTTAAACAATTAATAAATATTCAATATTGGTTTGTACAAGGCTAAAAATCTTGTGAGGCAGGAAGGAAATTCCTAGCAATAAGACAATGAGTAAGTAATTTTACAAGAGTAAACAATTTAAAGCATAAGGCTAGATGTTAAAGGAAATTAGAAGCCATGGATAAAAGCATTGCTAAAATTATGTGTGTTTTGACTGTTTGGTTTCTCTTTGTTTTGTTGTTTACCTTTACTAACTAAGAACCTCCTTCCACCAGGTGATTGATATTGTATCTCTGTCTTGCTCATTTTTTCACTCTTAACAAGTTTGCAATGCAGGTTGAGCCTCAAAAGTTTAGCATACACAGAGAGGTGGCTGTGAATGCCTTTGTAGTGGCACTTGACGCCAGCTTAAATGATGAGAAGACCGGAGTGAAGTGTTGGAGAGCCCTTTTAATATTGTGTGGTCATTTTTCTTCAACTGGAAAGATACTGACCAAGAATAACATCTGAAAACAAGCAGGTTATAATAATGATAGCTCAGGTCATGAAGAAGAGGGTTCTATTTCATCGGTTACTTTTCTTTCTAAGGTTACATTATCATCTCTTTAGGTCTTTCTTTGCACTGTAGCAACGTTTATGAAAAACTATGTCTACTTGAGAGTCTGATTTTTTTTGTGACATGAATATAATAGTTACTAGTATTCCAATTGTACAAGTACAACCTCTACCAATTATGGATTAACTTGTTAATCATATCGATGCTCCAGAATCTAAAAGTCTTGAAGTGAATCCAATTCTTACAACTGTGCATTGTACATGTTAAATCTAATAAATAATGGACAGTGGATTTATGTGGACGGTGTGGACGGTGGAGTCTCATCCATTGTATTCTTATGATTTATTGAATATTTCTCCTAGGACTTAGTATAGACTTTTATTGTTCTAGGAATCAAGTCTAGAGTCAAGTGTATATATATCTTGTACTCCTATTCATTATCAATACAAGTAAAGTATTCAGTTTTCATATTCAAGTTGGTACCAGAGCTCTCTTCGTTCCTGGTTGGGTGTTGTTTGGGTTTTAGCTTCATAGCACCTGACCCATTGTTTTTTAGTAGTCCGGTGACCGGAGTAACACCGGAAACCACCTCAGACGTAGCCGACCAGACGTCTCACCAAGCGCCGCCATCAGATTCGCTGCCACGCACCCTCACGCACCGCCGCCATAATATCCAACCTCCGGTGCGGGTGATCACTCGCGACCTTCCCGATCGTCTTTTTCGCTGCTACTTGCACCGCCGTGTTTGCCGTCTCCTCCCCATTCTGTTATGCTCCTGTTTGGTTTGTGGGTCTGTCATTGTGCTACCCCTTCTTTGAATCTTGAGGTTGTTTGTATATTGTTTCCCATCTTCCATGGCAAAAAAGAACAGCTTGAGCCCCTGTTTGATTTATGGGTCCCCCACCATTACTACTAAGTCAGACGAAGATCATCTACTTTCGGTCAGTGAGTATAAGGAGTATCTTCAATTTAAAGCCACTCAACAGGCTTTTCCTTCGGCCACCATTGCTCACACTGGTAACTCTAGAGTTTGTCTCTCTCAATCTACATCTGTTGGATCTTGGGTTTTAGACTCTGGTGCTTCTGATCACCTAGCTGGTAATCATTCTCTTTTCTCTAAATTGTCATTCCCTAAAACATCTCACAGTATTACTCTTGCCAATGGGTCTAAAGCACAAGTCTTTGGTATTGGTCAAGCTTCACCTCTTCCATCCTAACCTTTAAATTCAGTCTTGTTTGTACCGGATTGTCCCTTTAATTTAATCTCAATTAGCCAAATTACTCTCACTCTAAATTGTTACATAACCTTTAATTTTGATTCCTTTGTTATACAGGACCGGAGTACGGGACAAACGATTGGATATGGATATGAATCATAGGGCCTCTACTACCATCGATCTTCCTCATCCACCGTATGTGCTGTTTCAGAGTCTGTCGATCTCCTACATCGTCGTCTGGGTCATCCAAGTCTATATAAATTAAAGCAGATGGTCCCTCATCTTTCACATTTGAAGACCTTGAATTGTGAGTCATGTCAACTTGGAAAACATGTTAGAGTATATTTTTCTAGCAGTGCCAGTAGTCGAACTATGTCTCCTTTTGATATTATCCACTCTGATGTTTGGGGTCCTAGTCGTATTCCTTATGTTCGAGGATATAGGTATTATGTTACTTTCATTGATGTTTTCTCAAGATGCACTTGGTTATTTTTAATGAAAATTCGTTCTGAGTTATTTGATGTCTTTCAAACCTTTTGTTCACAAATAAGAATCAGTTTGGAAAAACAATTCATATTTTGCGCAGTGATAATGCAAAAGAATATTTTTCCGCATCTTTTAAATCCTTTTTGAGCTCTGATGGCATCATACATTAGTCCAGTTGTCCTCACACACCATAGCAAAATGGTGTTGCTGAATGCAAACATCGCCATCTTGTTGATACAGCTCGGACTCTTTTAATAAATGCCAATGCACCCTTGAAGTTTTGGGGTGACGCTATTCTTACTGCCTGTTATTTGGTAAACCGAATTCCATCCTCTGTTTTAGGTAATAAAATCCCTCACTCTATTTTATTTCCTAACGATTCTCTTTATACTGTTCCCCCTCGTGTGTTTGGTTCTACCTGTTTTGTCCATGATCTTTCTCCTGGTTGTGATAGGTTGTCTGCACGGACTGTTAAATGTGTCTTTCTTGGGTATTCTCGAGTGCAAAATGGATATTGATGTTATTGTCCCTCTACACATCGCTTTTATGTATCTGCAAATGTTACATTTTTTGAAGATACCCCCTACTTTGTCACATCAGCTACCTCCGACTCTACTCCATCTCAAGTACTGCCCATTCCTCAACTTGCACAGCCACAGGACGACCGCCTGTTTCATCCATATGGTATTTTTTATGAGCATCGGGCTCTTAAAGTTCCTGAGATCACACCCGGTATTGATCCTCCTGATTCAGCTCCCGCTCCAATGGCTTCTCCTACTGTGGTCCTACCAGTCACTTCTGCTGACTTACCAATTGCCCTTCGTAAAGGTAATCATTCTACTCTTAATCCCCATCCCATTTACAATTTCCTTTGTTACCATCGATTATCTCCTTCCCATTATGACTTTATATCTGCCTTGTCATCTGTTACCATTCCCAAGAATGTTCAGGAAGCACTATCTCATCCAGGATGGCGACAGGCAATGATTGATGAGATGTCGGCTTTGGAATCTAATCATACATGGACCCTTGTTTCCCTTCCTGCTGAGAAATCAGTAGTTGGTTGTCGATGGGTATTTACAATTAAAGTTGGTCCTAATGGGCAGGTGGATCGGTTGAAAGCCCGACTGGTCGCAAAGGAGTACACTCAGATCTATGGTCCGGATTACGGTGATACTTTTTTCCCGTTGCTAAGATGGCATATATTCGTTTGTTCTTGTTGATGGCCGCCATGAGACACTGGCAATTATACCGGCTGGATATTAAAAATGCATTCTTATATGGCGATATGGAGGAGGAAATCTATATAGAGCAACCACCTGGGTTTGTTGCTCAGGGGGAGTCAGATCTTGTTTGCAGGTTACAGAAGTCCTTGTATGGCTTAAAACTGTCACCTCGTGCTTGGTTTGGAAAGTTCAGTAAAGTCATCCAGCAGTTTGGCATGATTCGTTGCGAGGCAGACCATTCTGTATTCTTTAAATGCTCATCCTTGAATAAACGTATTTATCTCGTGGTGTATGTGGATGATATTGTTATTATAGGTGACAATCAAGAAGGCATTAAGGAATTGAAGCAACACTTGTTTCAACATTTTCAAATCAAAGATCATGGACAATTGCGGTATATTCTTGGGATTGAAGTATCCCAATCAAGAACAGGTGTTGCCATTTCTCAGAGGAAATATGCCCTTGACATTCTTGAAGAAACAAGGATGCTAGATTGTAAACATGTTGATACTCCCATGGACCCAAATGTAAATATTCTACCTAATGAGGGGGAGCCCTATCCTGACCTAGACAGATATAGAAGATTAGTTGGGAAGTTAAATCATCTCACCATGACTCGACCAGACCTTGCTTTTAATTTCCAGTTAGTGTTGTAAGTCAGTTTCTCAACTCACCATGTGATAGTCATTGGAATGCTGTTGTCCGGATCCTAAGATATATCAAGGGATCACCTGGTAAAGGGATTGTTTATATGGACAGGGGTCATACTAATATCATGGGGTATACAGATGCAGATTGGGAAGGTGATGCTAGTGATAGGAGGTCTACTTCAGGCTACTGTGTGCTTATTGGAGGTAATCTGATTTCATGGAAAAGTAAGAAGCAGAATGTTGTTGCAAGATCAAGCACAGAAGTAGAGTATCGTGCTATGGCTAATACTACTTGTGAACTCCTATGGATTTGAAGTTTTGTGAGATAGGTCCTATGGAACTTGCTTGTGATAACCAATCAGCACTGTATCTTTCTTCAAATCCTATCTTCCATGAAAGAACCAAGCATATAGAAGTTGATTGTCACTTCATCCGGGAAAAGATCCTCTCGGGCATCATTAGGACTTCCTTTGTGGGTACAAGAGATCAACTTGCAGATATGATGACTAAGTATTTACGGGGTCCTAGAATAGCATACATATGTGACAAGTTGATTGCATCAGACATATATGCTCCAGTTTGAGGGGGAGTGTTGAATATAATTAATATATGGACGGTGGATTTATGTGGACGGTGTGGACGATGGAGTCCCATCTATTGTATTCTTATGATTCATTGTATATTTCTTCTAGGACTTGGTATAGACTTTTATTGTTCTAGGAATCAAGTCTAGAGTCAAGTGTGTGTGTGTGTATATATATATATATATATCTTGTACTCCTATTCATTATCAATACAAGTAAAGTATTCAGTTTTCATATTCAAGTGTACATAATGAAACTCTTGTCGTCTTGTTGCTTGCATGACTCACGGGATGTATCTTGGTTGTTAATTTAATTAAAATCATAGGAAGATGAAGAAGAACGGGGAATATAGTTGTTACTGAACTTGCTAAAACCGTTGATTGGTGATGGAGAAAGCCCATTTTTGAAGACCATGTCTAGATGTTTAGATTCTAGACACCTAGATTTGGTGAAAACATGTTTAATAGCTGTTACATGGTTGAGCTCCTCACCTTCAATGCTATTTAATGCTGGATTGCATCTTCATGGCATCTTAGCCACCATCTTTCAGTTGAAAGGGATCATGGAAAATGGAGAACTTGAGCTCAAGACTCTTGCATCTATGTCCTTGCTTAATCTCAGTAAAATATCATGTTTGACACTTGCATTTTTGGGTTATTTTTGTTAGTTTTCTAGTTTTGATTATTATAGGAGATGATAATCATTTTCAATGAAAAAAAGGGAGAAGTATAAGTTTATGTGAAACCCCAGTAGACTTTAAGAGAGGGAAAAGAAAACAAACGATTTTGATACCTTAGTACTATTAATTGATCCAGCTTATATAGCAAGTAACAACACATCATAATGAACAACATTTTACCAAAAACATTCATACTTTACATTCTTGAGATAATGTTCATGGATGAGTAAAATCACTTGATCACTTTCTGCGTTTCATTTTGCATTTACTTATGTGAAATTATTTAAAACAATTTTCACGCATCATTGATGATTATAACTTCTTCATCACAATAACCTGGCAACTTGACAAGAGCTACACATTATCAGTTTTGAGGATCAATATTTCAATATATATGGAAGTTGATTTGCTTCACGAGGTCCTCTGAGAACCATCTTTAACACAATGATACTAACACAGACCACCTTGATTATCTGTATTTACTTGAATGATGTTATAAATCTCCATCAAACTTGATAGTTATTTATTTATAATTGAACAAAAGTGAGAAGTGAAGTGAAGAGGATCAATGGCTCGTATGCTATAAATGAGTGAGAGCAATGGGAAAGAGATCCAATCAATATGAGTTAGGAATATAAAATAGATACCATTGAAAGCATATATAAAAAATTTCTTAATCATGGTTCCTAGACCTAATGCATTCAATAGGTTGTGTTATATAGACCATTGTAGTGGATATTTCCTTAATCATGATTTCTTATGCATTCAATAAATGTCCATTGTAGTGGATTTTTCGTTAAACTAACAAAAACAACTGCTACAAGCCTTTTTTTCTGGGACTATGAATCAGCAAAATATATCCACCATAAAAAAAGGGCAAATTAAACAAATTCTTACGAAATACATTGTTGTCTTGTTTTCAGTTAAATAACTAGTTCTGCAACCCAATGCATTCAACATGAATTACCTACTAATACCAAGAACCTCTTGAGACTATATTGAATGTTCTTCCTCAGGTTGTCTGGCAATTGCACCCTGGATTTCAATTGTAATGTAGGAATGATTTAGACATAGGGTGGAAAGAATATTTAAAAGGATGATGGATATCAACATGTGGTTCCATTAAGCATACCGAATTTAAATTTTTTTGTTTAATACCTTGTTACTTATAGAATGCAGAACTCATTTGAAGACTATGGCAGAAGATATTGCTCCCCTTCTACATAGACTTGCTGATGCAACATGGTCTGCAAAGCAGCTGCATGCCATTGTGTCTGGGGAGAATATGTAGTATCATGTAAAAATAGAGATATATAATAGCCTCCAACTTTTCTTTTGTGAAAATTTATTCTGCTTATATATGAAAGGCCTTGGCATAGACTGTGTTAGAAAAAGCACATATTACAACATTGTACATTCTTGTGCAGAAATAATGTAAATTGATCTCATTAGCTTGTTTATTTTTTATTAGGATGGATGACCCCAGGATTTGGGTCATTGTCACGATTAGAAGTTCCCAAACGGCGGGGATATGCTTCGCACCTTAATGACCGTAGAATAAGAGCGTTACATTTTTAGGAGATCTTGAAAAATGATGTTGGAATTTATAATATCATTGACAGAAAGCACATGATACAAAACTTTTTTTTTCTATTCCATATAGAAAGGTAGATTATACTTGCACATATTCCAAGTAAGGAGAAATACAAAATAGATAGATCATAGTAAGGAGAAAAGCTATGTCTGGATTTAACTAAGCTACTCTACTGGATAAAAAGGAAGTTCATTCATATATTTTTCTGATGATTCTTTTTTTGTTGTTGTTGGTTTTTCAAGGTATTCTCCGTGCGCAACTACGGAGACTAATCCCTCTAGATGGGTAGGACCACAAGGGCGGCAAAGCTCTCCCTCAAAAAGTTTTAACATTGCTGCATTCCTAGAGCCAGGATTCGAACTCCAGACCTCTGGTTAAGCAGGAAGAGATCCCTGCCATCTCATCCAAGTGATCTTGGGTCTTTTTTGATGTTTCTTATTACAATGGCTCCTCATATATAACAGCTAGCTAGGGAAGAATAATTGTGTTCTGCATAAAGAGAGTCATTCTCTAAATCTTCCTCATCCCTATCTCCCAAATACTTTGCAAGATAACATTAGGATGCATATGGGTTGAATTAATCATTGGTTGTGAAATCTTGGGTTGGTCCCAGGTCCTGAAATTTCATGTTAGCTTACTTCTAAGAACACGTAAGTGTATGTATGTATATATATGTGTATATATATATATATATATATATATTGATAAGCCAAAAATTGTATTAAGAAAAGAGTACTAGGGGTACTCCTAACCCGTATACACAACGAACCAAATAAGTAAAAAAGCATCAAATAGATTTACTGTTAAATGCCCGCCACAAAAAGTACCCCACACCTTAATACAAATCCAGAATCAGACTAAGTTTTTTAGAGATATCACTCAACAAAGCATATCCACTTAAAAACTAAACCTTTTAGGAAATTAGGTGTAACAGCATGTCAACATAAAAGCTAAATGACATATTGAATGCGGGTTTGCGGGTCCAAACACCAGTCCACATAAGTAAACCGTCCCTTCTTCAATAATCCATTGCTCCACATCCAAACAGTTGTTTTGATTAACTCTGTAACCTTCTCAAAGTCAATGCTATCTTGATTGAAAATAAGATCATTTCTATGAAGCCACATCATCCAAATTATTGCAAACCAGAAAAGATGCCAAGTCTTTTTGCAAACTCTGCCAACACTAAGACCATGATGTTGCTGTAACAAATCCAATATGTTAGCTGCCAAGACTGTATTCAAACCAAACAAATTGTAAATCGACATCTAGACTGCATAAGAAAACCGGCATGATAAAAACAGGTGTTCACTTGTTTCAGATCCTGAGTTACAAAATTTACACCTTACAGAATCATTTCCAAGAATGAGGCCCCTCTTTTGAAGGTTGATGAATGTTGGAATTCTATCTATAGTCACTCTCCAGCAAAGGGCACTAACCTTTAGGGGAATTGATCTATCCCAGATAAGCTTATAAGGAGTAGATACCTGTTGAGTTCCCACACTATAAATTTTGTGGACTGTTGATCGGACAGTATAAATGGAATCAGTGTTATGCCTCCTGCTCCAAGAGTCTTCTTTCCCAGCACATGGTTTCTATAAATCCAAGACTGTCATCAAGTTGACACGTAGTTGTTCCTCCCAAACAAATAGCGTTCTTCGCCATGGTAACAACCATGCCATGCTCCTTCCCTCCATTCCCCCATCTGAGCAACAGAAGCTTCTTTAGTTAGATAGATTGAGAAAAGCCTGCTAAACAATGTTGAAAGAGGTTTTGTTGTATGTTGATATGTATATGTATGTTGATGTATGTTACGATGTTTCCATGCTTGTTTATTTACCTTGCTTCCCATCTCCATGCCGTATATGTTTACATGATTCTTACTCCCATATTTTCCTTTTGTTTTTTTGGCCTAATTGGCTTTATGCAGAGGATGGTGAGCAGCCCGGAGAGAAGTGACTCTAAGGAGCCACCACTCATAGTTAGGGCTTTTACCTTTTGTCTAGTTAGTTTTGTTCAGTTGTATTCCGAGGATATTTTTCGGAACGGTTGTACCAGCTCTGAATTGTGACATCGGGGTTGGGTTGCTCATGTTTTATGTTTATCGTTGTTTTAACTTGGTTTTATATTTTTTACGTGTTTGTGAACTCGTTCATTTGGGACTTTTCTATCCATGGACAAAAGTTTTAATTTATATAGTAAATGCATGTTTTTATTTTATTCATATCTATCTTTATATGCTTCATAACATGCGGGGTAGAAGGGTGTCACAATCGTCGTCCTCGTCACTAAGTAGATGGTACTGTGGATCCTCCTCTATCTCGTCAACAGGATCATCCTCGACAACCTCCCCGGGGATCATTCTCCATCATCCCCTATGGATCCTCCTCAATTGGTACAGCGGGCTCTACCTCCTGATGAAGCGGAATCTGTGGCTGTGGAGGATCTAAGACCACTACGCCCTGAGCTGCCCAATGCTTCAGGCAGGCATCCATTGGTGGCAGTGTAATCCGTACAGTCTCCGTAGTATGAATCCTTCGGACAGGTCCGTCCAACTCCCTACCCTCAACAGTACATACCGGGCCAGTGTAAACTGGTACGTGGGCTCCCGGCTGAAATTCCCACGCTGCGGGATCCTGATAGTTCTAAAAAATGATGGCTCGAACCTGGAAGTAGGCCAACGGTATGTTCGGTTCCATCTATTTCCCGAAACAAAAATATCACATAGTAGAGAAAAACCAACAAAATGCAAGGGTGAGATACCCATATATAGATGAATTATGACAACTACATACTTGTAATACAAAATCATCAGTTACAATTAAGCACCGTCATCTTGACAACATGAAAGTTTCCAAATATAGTATGGTAACACAGAATTAATCGTCATTTTTGAAAAACATATGGCATCTCTATAATTCAACGTTTGATTCTAGTCTCTGGAGATTTCAACTTCTTTTAAAAATGAGCTGATCTAGCTCAATTGCCAATAAGGCACAACGTGTTTTTCCACAGCACTGTCCAACACTCCTGGCACAGTGATCCACGTGTGTGGATGTCCATAGCATATTGTCCAACATAAGGCACAACAACCCAGGCATATGGACTTCATTGTCCATCAAGGCACAATGAATCAACGTAGCATGAAGTACCTGGCCCTTCAAGGTATTCATACGAAAACAACGTGGGCAGATCTGCCAAAATGCATGAGAAAATCATTTTATTTTCGCAGATTTTCTTTGTGTTTCATTCTTCCCTTTTGTTGAAGCCCAATGCTCACGACCTTCCATAAATGTTCAATGTGTTAAAACTCTTATTATCAACACTGGACCTTTAAGTCCGAGTGTCTAATCACAACGGTCCTGGACCGATGCACCAGTCTTGGACTTTGTGGTCGTAGAAAAAAAATTTCACCTTTTTACTACTTTCACCACGTTTTAATACAACATGTATAGGACACACGGTCCATAACAACATACTTAGGACACACAATCCATAGTAACATGATACGGATCATAGATCAACGTGTTTTTAAAACACTAGTATACCGACGTCTCGATTACTAGGTTCGCTTTTCAACATTCTTTTTTCGTTCGGTGAAAATACAAATCCAAAACAAAACTTCTGTAAAAACTTCGGTTACTAGGTTGTGTAAAAATTGCTTTTGATAGTTGAGAGTATATTTGTGCAATTTAAGATGTTGAAATGCTTCAATATGGACTATACAAAATACAGAAATTTATGCAATCAAAATCACATGTTTAAATTTGTAAAAACAAAAAATTCACAAGCATAAAAAACTTTTACATACAGCCGATAAGGATGTCTATATAAAAAATATGTTTTTTTAATTTTAAAAGAACAATAAATAAATAAATAAATAAATAAATATATATATATATATATATATATATATATATATATATATATATATATATATATTAAATAACTCAATTCATGCGGTAGTAATGTCTTGATTACTCTCAGTCAAAAAAAAAAAGTCTTGATTACCCCACAAAGCAAAAATAATTTATGCAATCAAACGTATAAGTAAATCATATTTTAAAGAAGCAAAGATGGATGTAAATACAAAATAATATGAAATTTTATTATTATTATAATTATTATTATTATTATTATATATATATATATATATATATATATGGATATACATATATGGATATACAAAATAATATGGATATATATATATATGTTTATGTATATATATATATATATATATATATATATATATATATGTATATGTATATATATACATATATATATATACATATATATATTTATATGTATATGTACTGGCCGAGGAGTAAAACCCGGTCACCGAGCTTGGATACCCGATCCAACCAAGGCGGGAATGATAAAATATCGATATTATCTTTATTAATCCTGATATTATCTCAAATAACCTTATCCGGTTAGAAGAGATAATATCCCTTAAATTAAGGATAAGATATTGATATTATCCTTAAATAATCCTAATATTATCTCAAATAACCTTATCCGGTTAGAAGAGATAATATCCCTTAAATTAAGGAAATCATATCTCAAAGAAGATTTAAGAGATAAAAGGAGATAAATCCAGATCTCTTAAAGATGGGGATCCTATTATAAAAAGAGGAAAACCCAAGAGAGAGACTCACTTTTCACTAACCCCAGTGACTCTCTCATAAGCGTATTAGAGAAACTAGCTCGACCAAGAGACTATTGAAGAGTCCTTGCTCGCTGGTATTCATCATATACAAGATTAAGGGATTGAGATCACCGTATGGCCAAGGGTTGAACCTAGAACTACGTCTGGCTTTGATTCCCATTGGGATACGTAGGACCGGAATACAATATTGTCAAGCCATAATCTAAAACAACCCCCATTGTTCACTCTTGGTTTGACGTTCTACGATGAGATTCTGGCAAGTCGGATCTCAGTAGGAACATTTGGCGCCCACCGTAGGGCCAGGTAAAACTTTGCCCCGACCACCCATTCTTCCACCAGCCACTGTATTATCTTGGTTTTCTGACCATTAATCGAGAAAGGAAAAAATCGTGTCGCCATGTCTTTCGTGCTTACTGGAACCATTGTAGTGCTCGAACCCAGTCCCCGTCGACGACCGCGCATCAGCTCTGCTACACGACGAAGGCGCACTAGATGTGTTGATGATCAGGGACGAGGAACGCTGCCGCGGCCGTGAACCAGTTCCGCAGCCGCACACAAGATCATCCACGAAACCAGATCGCGAGCCAGATCTCAACCCCAGGAGGACAAATCCGATCCGATATCATGGACGCCTTCGAGCTGCACCGCGACCTCCCACCAGTCGCGGGTCGTACCAGTTTGCACGCCAGAGCTGAGAGGATGATAACCATCGCCGCCTCCTTCCCGATCTCGACCATCACTTACATGACTAAACAGATCGAGGTGCGATCTTCAATTCAGAACAAATATATAAGGCAACACTGTTCATAATTCGTCTGTCCACACGAGTCACCAGACTTGTGACCACAAGGTACTTGAGAAAATGCCTAAATCAAATGCTCAATAAAGTCCCAGGAGCTGCTTCCTCCTCCAAAGTTGTACAGAGCAGTGGCAAAGGTACCATTAATATGAAGCCCCCTGAGATGCTTAGTTTTCTCAGTGCACACCAAGTGTTCGGTAAAAGAAAGGATCCATCAAACCCGACCTACAACGTCGGAACAAGGATATAAAAGCCGAGCTCAAGCTTAAGAAAAGATTCAAGTCCAGTTTGACCGAGAAAAGAGTCAAGACTGAACCGAGAGGCGGGCCACGACCCCTTTCGCTTAGAAGTCGAGGAGCGACTCTTTCCAAGTAAACAACTCGGGAGTCGAAGGGCGATTCCTCCCGAGGTTCAAATCGAGAGGCGAGCTACGGTCCTCTCGCTTGGAAGTCGAGGAACGACTCCTTCCAAGTAAACAACTCGGGAGTCGAAGAGCGATTCCTCCCGAGGTTCAAATCGAGAGGCAAGCTACGACCCTCTCGCTTGGAAGTTGAGAAGCAAATCCTTCTAAGTAAACACCTCGAGGGTCGAAGAGCGATTCCTCCCGAGGTTCAAATCGAGAGGCAAGCTACGGCCCTCTCGCTTGGAAGTCGAGGAGCGACTCCTTCCAAGTAAACAACTCAGGAGTCGAAGAGCGACTCCTCCTGAGGTTCAAATCGAGAGGCGAGCTACGGCCCTCTCTCTTGGAAATCGAAAAGTGAATCCTTCCAAATAAACAACTCGGGGGGTCGAAGAGCGATTCCTCCCGAGGTTCAAATCGAGAGGCGAGCTACGACCCTCTCCCTTGGAAGTCGAGGATCGACTCCTTCCAAGCAAACAACTCGGGAGTCGAAGAGCGATTCCTCTCGAGGCTCAAATCGAGAGGCGAGCTACGACCCTCTCGCTTGTAAGTCGAGGAACGACTCCTTCCAAGCGAACAACTCGGTTGAGCTCCAGCTCCCGACTACTCGGTTGAACTCCGGCTCCTGACTACTCGGTGGAGCTTCGTCCCTACTGGGTTGAGCTCTGGCTCCCCACTCGGTTGAGCTCCGACTCCCGACAACTAGGTTGAGCTCCGGCTCCCGACTACTCGGTTGAGCTCCGGCTCCTGACTACTAGGTTGAGCTTCGGCTCCGTACTCGGTTGAGCTCTGGCTCCCGACTACTCGGTTGAGCTCCGGCTCCCGACTACTCGATTGAGCTCCTGCTCCCGACTACTGGTTGGAGCTCCGGCTCCCTACTCGGTTGAGCTCAGGCTCCCTACTGGGTTGAGCTCCGGCTCCCCACTCAGTTGAGCTGCGGCGCCCCACTACTCGGTTGAGCTGCTGCTCCCGACCACTCGGTTGAGCTCCGGCTCCCAACCGCTCGGTTGAGCTCCGGCTCCCGACCACTCGGTTGAGCTCCTGCTCTCGACTACTAGGTTGAGCCCGGCTCCCACTACCTCGGTTCAGCTCCGGCCTCGACTACTAGGTTGAGCTCCCGGCTCCCTACTCGATTGAGCCCGGCTCCCGACTACTCGATTGAGATCCCGGCTCCGACTCGGTTGAGCTTAGGCTCCCTCTTGTGTTGAGCTCGGCTCCCCACTCGGTTGAGCTCCGGCTCCCGACTACTAGGTTGAGCTCCAGCTCCCCACCCGGTTGAGCTCCGGCTCCCGACTCCCTGGTGGAGCTCGGGCTCCCTACTATGAGGTTGAGCTCCGGCTCCCGACTACTCGGTTGAGCTCCGGCTCCCAACCACTGGGTTTGAGCTCTGGCTCCCTACTAGGTTGAGCTCAGGCTCCCTACTGGGTTGAGCTCCGGCTCCCCACTCGTTTGAGCTACGACTCCCGACTACTAGGTTGAGCTCCAACTCCCTACTCGGTTGAGCTCCGGCTCCCGACTACTTGGTGGAGCTCAGGATCCCGACTACTCGGTTGAGCTCGGCTCTTGACTTATCGTTTGAGCTCCGGCTACTCGCGGGACTTGTGTATGGGCCGAGGTGTAAAGCTCGGCCACTTACCTCGCCGACTTGAAAGGCTAAAGAGACCAAGTTTCTAACCTTGTAAGGCCGAGGTATCAAGCTCGGACACCAGGAAATCAAGAGAAAGGATTGTTAGGCCCACTTTCCAAAGCCGCTAAACTCGAATGTTAGTCGATGTATGAAGATTGACCATCGAACTGTGGCAAAAAGGGGAGAAGTCTTACTCAATAAATCCTGAACCCGGATAATTTTAAAGCCAAGCTTGGCTCCTGTCATGAAAACTTCTACGCTATGTTGAGCTCGAAGCTTGGGGGGACTTGTGTACTGGCCGAGGAGTAAAACCCGGCCACCGAGCTTGGATACCCGATCCAACCAAGGCGGGAAGGATAAAATATCGATATTATCTTTATTAATCCTGATATTATCTCAAATAACCTTATCCGGTTAGAAGAGATAATATCCCTTAAATTAAGGATAAGATATTGATATTGATATTATCCTTAAATAATCCTAATATTATCTCAAATAACCTTATCCGGTTAGAAGAAATAATATCCCTTAAATTAAGGAAATCACATCTCAAAGAAGATTTAAGAGATAAAAGGAGATAAATCCAGATCTCTTAAAGATGGGGATCCTATTATAAAAAGAGGAGAACACAAGAGAGAGACTCACTTTTCACTAACCCCGGTGACTCTCCCTTAAGCATATTAGAGAAACTAGCTCGACTAAGAGACTATTGAAGAGTCCTTGCTCACCGGTATTCATCAGATACAAGATTAAGGGATTGAGATCACCGTATGACCAATGGTTGAACCTAGAACTACGTCTGGCTTTGATTCTCATTGGGATACGTAGGACCGGAATATAATATTCTGTCAACCCATAATCTAAAACAACCCCCATTGTTCACTCTTGGTTTGACATTATTCGACGAGATTCCGACAAGTCGGATCTCGACAGGAACAAATATATATATATATATATATATATATATATATATATTAAATAACTCAATTCATGCGGTAGTAATGTCTTGATAACTCTCCAGTAAAAAAAAAAGTCTCCATTACCCTGCAGCAAAAATAATTTATGCAATCAAACGATATTTTAAAGTAGCAAAGATGGATGTATATACAAAATAATATGAAATTTTATTATTATATTTTAAAAGAACAAATATAATATATTGAACACCTCATTGACAATAGAAGATAATAATGTCAATATTATGTATTGTTCCAAAATCACATTTATTTATATGTAAAGCAAAATTACAATTTTGTTTTTTAAGGAACCAACATTACAATGTTAAAACAAAGGGTTTTGTGTTTTTCTTGGTAAATTCTTATGTTTGTATGTTTTCTATACTCATTTTTTGTAGATTTAATTTTTGATTGTTATTATAAAGTAATTATTGTATTTCCCGATTATGATATATGGAAATGATTCTATCACTACTTTCAACATTAATCTATACATATCATCTTAAGTTCATAAACTGTATTGATAAATTTCGTATATATTAACTTATTGCTACATACAACAATTGTTTTGAAACATTCGTGAAAAAATCAACAAGACACATGCGAGGGTACCATTCTAGTTATGTTAAATAAATCAAACAAAATTTCCAAAAATTGAAATATAGTTTATTCTTGCTCTTAGCCCAATTACACGAGTAGATATAACCTGAATTCATTTTATGGTTATAACTTTTTGAGCCTGTTCTTGCCGAGATCCGGTTTACCGGAACCTCACCGTGAACGTCAAACCAGGGATGAATAATTGGGGTTGTTTTAGGCTATGGCTTGGCAGAATTCAATATTCGGTTCCACGTATCCCGATGGGAATCAAAGCCAGACGTAATTCTCGGTTCAACCCTTGGCCATGGTGATCTCGATCTCTTAATTTTGTATCGGATGAATACTAGGGAGCAAGGACTCTCTGATAGTCTCTTGGTCGACGCTAGTTTCTCAAATACGCTTAAGAGAGAGTCACCGGAGTTCAGTGAAAAGTGAGTTTCTATCATGGGTACTCCTCCTTTTATAATAGGATTCCCCTATCTCTTAGAGACCTGATGTATCTCTTAAATATCTCTTAGAGATCTGATTTATCTCTTAAATATCTTTTAGAGATCTGATTTATCTCTTAAATCTCTTTTAGAGATCTGATTTATCTCTTAAATCTCTTTTGAGATGTGATTCCTTAATTTAAGGGATATTATCTCTTTTAACCAGATAAGGTTATTTAGATAATATCAGGATTTAATATTAATATCTTATCCCTTAATTAAGTGATCTTTAACTTTGGGACTGGGCCGGGTATTCGAGCTCGGTGGCCGGGTTTGCTCTTCGACCAGTACACAAGCCCCCCAAGCTTTGAGTTGATTAGGCGTAAAAGATTTCATGATGTCAGTCGAGCTCAGGAACTCGGTTTCATCTTTCTGTCTTTAGGCCAGCCGAGGTGATTGACCGAGCTTCATACTCTGCATATATATACATCCTCCAACTCGGTGAGCAGCTCGGGTGACCGAGCTTGATGCTTTCTGGATGCCGGACTCGTGATCTCGGCTCATACACAAGCCCCCAAGCTTTGAGCCAATGGCGTGGAAGCTTCTTCGTGGGGAGCCGAGGCTAGCCCAGGTGGAGGTAGTTACTTGTTCTGTGCTGATGCCATACTTTCTTGGGCCTTGAGATGGAAAAGAAACGTCACCCTGTGTGACGCGTGGCATTGTTCCCGAGATTTGCGGATTGTCACGTGCTCCTAGTTTCCCGTGATGGCGGTTTATATTCTTACATCTCTGCCACGTGTGACCTCTCCATTAGCTGGTGAATTCGGTCAGACTCGAGGGGACGTTTCCCTGCTCTCGCCCAACAACCGTCATTAATGCGAGGAGAGGACATTATACTGTTTCCTATAAATTTGGGCGAGCCTCTGGCACAGGACTTCGTCCTTCTTTAAGCCCTAGACTCTTCTTATCCTCAAGTTCCTTTCTGCTCCAAGCATTCATATGTCCTTCAAGGTACGTCTTGCTCTTTCAAACTCCCTTAGGTTTGCTTTCTGATTGTGAATCCATGGAGACTTCATTTGAAGTATCTCATAATGCTTCTTCTGGGGTTCAGATTGTGGAGCCTGCACTTAACCTGATTGGGGGCTCCCCCCATTCTTCTCCTCCTTCTTCTCGCGGCGGTGGTGGTGGCAATGGTGCCTCTTCCTCCACTGATGGGAATAGCTCAGCTATTCCCGATGCCATACCCATTTCCAGGCGTCGTAAGCATACCACTAGGAAGCCCAGAGTTCCTTACCCTGACATTACTATTCCTGGGTATTCCTGGGTGAGGCCAGACGTGGGGGCTTTTCACTCCAATTTTAGGAATTTCGAATCCCTTTCCTCCCTAAAAAACAAAGTTTCTGCCTTTGGGGTCATTGTAGAATGTCTGTCGTGTTCTGGGGATAAACACGTTTTTCTTCATCCTGCTCCAGGGCAGTCTTCCTTCACATATGTATATAAGACTTTATTTGAACATATTAGAGTTACTCTTCCTTTTACCCAGTTCGAGTGTGATGTACTGAAAATCATGAATGTTGCCCCAACCCATCTCCATCCAAATAGTTAGGCTTTTTTAAAGGCGTTACAAATCTTTAGTGAACAGATAGGAGTGGTGGCCACTGCTCCTATCTTCCTTCATTTTTATAAGGTCAGGTTTGGGGACCGGGTCGGTTGGATTTTCCTTAGTGGGGCTGAGTCGGGGGGCATTATTGGGCTCTATAAGAGTTCATATAAATTCTTCAAGTCAGACTTTTTCAAAGTCCGACCCACTGCAGGGAACGAGTCTTTATTCTATGACTCGGATGGAGTCTCCAGATTTCCCCTTTACTGGTAACTCCACCCCACTAAGTTCCACAGCTACGACGTCGGCTGCATGACAACCCAAGAGAGAACTGACGTCGAGCTCTTAAAACTCTATCCTTGGCCATTGCCCAGTGGTAGAATTTTATTGCTCCCCAAGTCATTAACTCGGCAAGCCGATTTTGATTGTAAGTAGTTTTCTAATGGGTGTTTTCCTTGCCCAGCCACGTACTTGTATCTGATTGATTTTCCTTTTTCAGTGATAATGGGAAAATTTAATTACAAGGCTCTGATGAAGAAGTTGGCCGCTGGCGGATCAGCTGTCGCTTCAAATGTTAAGGGGAAGAAGAAGAAGTTTACTGAAGCTTCTGACTTGAATATTCGTCCTCCGAAGAGGACCCGGGCAGATCTGGAGCCAGAGGTGCCGATTGGAAGCTCTCCTCCCTTGTTGATGATTGGAGAGACTCCTCCTTCTGCTAGCCGACCGAGCAACGTTCCCATGGTGACCGATCTCTCCTCGGACACCAAATGGTATAATGGTAACTGTAATCCAGGGATTAGCTCGCTCTGGGGAAATGAGTTCGACCCTGCAGGCCTGATCGATGGCCAAGTGCTGAAACCGTCCGATGCCCGGCTGTTGTTGGAGCAGGGCCCTGAGGAAAGTATGGAGTCGGCCGCTGCCTATGCTCTCCGCATTGCCTCAATCACCCGCTTCTGGAGCCAGCATCTAATTGATAACATGAAGAAGATGGAGGTGATGAGGATGGATGCAGCCCGAGCCTTGAGGGTGAGAGATGAGATTTCTCAGGCCCTTGCCAAGTGTGAGGAGCAAGGTCGGGTTATCGGTCATCTGAAGGCTCAGAAGACGCAGCTGGAAGAAGGCCATGCCACCCTTACGACCGAGCTAGAAACGGAAAGAGCCGACCGAATCAACCTTCAGAACATTGTGAAAGGGTTGCAAGCCGAGAAGGAAGCCAGTCAAGAGCTGTAGAAATTACTGGAGACTGAGAAGGAGGAGAACCTGAGGCTCCATGTTGATCTAGCTCAAGCCGAGGCTTCAATCATGAGGGAGCATGTTAACGGTTTCTCTCGAGCCGTGAAGCAACTTCAGCACTTCAAACCCGATCACGACTTCTCCAAAGGCCGATGTGGACAAGGATTTCAATTGAGATGGATTCCTTGTTCCATTGGCCGAGATGGAGGATGAGGATGAGGATGAGGACGCCCGTGACTCACGGGAGGAAGACGAGGTCAAGGGGGCCGAGGAGGGGCCCGAAGGTGAAGTGGGCCAACCTGGTCAACCTGCTATCATCCCTCCTAATGCCGAGGAGGACCTTGATCCCTGAAATTGTATAAGTAGTTTAGGAAACACGTTGTTTTTGTGCAGTCCTCTTTTTGAACCTTCATGTATTCGGGGCCTTGCCCCTTTATTTTAATGAAATTTCTTAATTACTTGTGAATCTATTTGCTCTTGGAAAATTTTCTGCTGTTTTTATAGGCTCGGCACGTTGACGCTGATTGGTCAATTTTAACTTGGTCAGCCTCTTTATGTTTTATACACCTTTATAGGCTCGGCACTTCAACCCTGATCGGTCGATTTTGACTCAGTCAGCCTCTTTAGGATTTATGCACCTTTATAGGCTTGGTATAGCCTCTTTAGGATTTAAGCACCTTTATAGGCTCGGGACGGCCTCTTTAGGATTTAAGCACCTTTATAGGCTCGGGATGGCCTCTTTAGGATTTAAGCACCTTTATAGGCTCGGCACTTCGACCGTGATCGGTCGATTTTGGCTTGGTCAGCCTTTTTAGGATTTAGCACCTTTATAGGCTCGGCACTTCGACCGTGATCGTCTATTTTGGCTCGGTCAGCCTCTTTAAGTTTTAGCAGTTTTAACGCCGTATTTTTTGCATAATAGCTCAACTGAAGAAAATTTTATTTATTTATTTTTCCCAGTGAGCCTCGTTAAAACCTTCTCATCCAAAACCTCATGGGAAAAAGACCGAGATAGGAAAAAGAGTGCATCACCTCTAACCTTAGCTAAAATAAAACTTAAGGTGGGAAGTGTTCCATGTTCTTGGAACAAACTTTCCTGACAATTCTTCTAGCCTGTAGGCACCATTTCCTAGATTTTCTGCTATCCTGAATGGGCCTGACCAGCTTGCCGCGAGCTTACCCTCTCTGGAGTCTTTTCTCGCGTCGCTTTGCAGTCTCAGCACTAAGTCACCCTGTACAAATTCCCTTGGGTGCAACCTTGAGTTGTACTTCCGAGTTGCTTTTTGCTTGCACAACTCGTCCCTGATTTTTGCCGTATCTCGGACTTCCTCGACCATGTCAAGCTCAACTCGGAGTTCTTCTTCATTTTTACTTTGATTGTGATGCTGCCTTCAAAAAGAGAGCTCACCGAGCTCAACTGGAATCATCGCATCGGTTCCATAGGTTAGTTTGAACGGTGTTTCTCCCGTAGAGGATTGTGGTGAGCAATGGTAAGCCCACAGAATATACCGACCTCAACAAGGCATGCCCAAAGGATTCCTATCCCTTGTCCAACATCAACAGACTGGTGGATGGGGCCTCAGGTTACAAGGTTTTGTCCTTTTTGGACGCATATTCAGGTTATAACCAGATCAGGATGTATCCACCCGACGAGGAAAAAACAACATTTATGACTGATGGGGCAAACTGTTGTTACCGAGTAATGCCCTTCGGCCTAAAAAATGCCGGGGCAACATATCAAAGGATTAGGGACAAGGTTTTCGCCGGTCAAATCGGAAAAAACTTAGAAGTATATGTTGATGACATGGTAGTAAAATCCGAAGATCCGAGCCAGCACCCTGCCGACCTCGAAGAAATCTTTGGCCAGCTCGGAAAGTATAACATGAGGCTAAATCCAGAGAAGTGCTCTTTTGGTGTACAAGGAGGAAAATTCTTGGGGTATATGCTAACACACCGAGGAATCGAAGCTAATCCAGATAAATTCAAAGCCGTCATGGAAATGCGAAGTCCTCGGAATGTGAAAGAAATTCAGAGGTTAGCCGGCCGATTAGCCTCCCTATCCCGCTTTCTCCCGAAGCCTGCAAAGAGGGCAAGACCTTTCTTCCAGCTCTTGAAAAAGTCAAAGGATTTCATTTGGACTGAAGAATGTGAGAAGGCCTTCGAAGATTTGAAACTCTTCTTAGCATCTCCCCCAATCCTCACTCGGCCTCAGCTCGACAAAGATCTGTACCTGTACCTCTCCGTCAATGATTATGCAATCAGTGCAGTGATCATCCAGGAAGAGGAGGAGCAACAGATGCCGGTGTACTATGTCAGTAGGATCCTGAAAGACGCGGAAACACGATACCAAGTAATTGAAAAACTGGCTCTCGCCTTAGTTATGGCAGCTCGGAGGTTACGACCCTATTTCCAATCTCACCAGGTCATCGTCAAGACTAATCATCCGATAAAGCAAGTACTCAGGAAACCTGATCTAGCCGGACGAATGATAGCTTGGTCAGTGGAATTGTTAGAGTTCGGTCTACGGTATGAACCGAGGGGGCCAATGAAAGCCCAATGCCTCTCTGATTTTATTGCCGAGCTCTCTTCCAAACCGAGGTCAGAATCCTTCATCTGGCTCCTGTATGTTGATGGATCATCTAACTTGAAAGGAAGCGGGGCTGGAATAATTCTTGAGGGACTTGATGATCTAATCCTCGAGCAATCTTTGAAGTTTGGGTTCACTGCTTCGAACAACCAAGCAGAATATGAAGCCCTTATTGCTGGGCTATTGTTAGCTAAAGAAATTGGGGTCCGGGAGCTAAAATGCAGAAGTGACTCACAGCTCGTAACAGGACAAGTCTCGGGCAATTATCAGACAAAAGACCCCCAACTAACCAGATATCTCTGCAAGGTTAATAGCCTTATTTTTGAATGTGAGCATTTCTCCATTGAGCACATACCTCGGGAAGAAAATTCCATAGCAGATCTGCTGTCCAAATTGGCTAGCACCAAGAGGGCTGGCCAACTAAGAACTTTCATTCAAGAAAACCTCCTCGAGCCGAGTATAAGGAGTGTCGAAGTGACAGTGACCGAGCACTATGATCGGGACTGGATGACTCCAATCTGGGAGTATCTAACCTCGTACAAACTACCTGATGACCAAAAGGAGGCAAGGCGAATCCGTCTGAAATCTTGTCACTACACCATCTTAGACGGTGAGTTGTACAAGAGAGGATTCTCCGAGCCACATCAAGTGCCTCACAAAGGAGCAGTTCGAGTATGTAATGGATGAGATGCACCGAGGAATCTGCGGAATGCATTCAGGTGACCGATCTCTGGCAGCTCGGATCCTACGGGCAGGGTTTTACTGGCCAACCATGAGACTCGATTGTTCTACCTGGACCAATAGGTGTGACCCTTGTCAGAAATTCGCCAACATAGCTCGTGCTCCAGGAGAAGAGCTCCACTCCATGTTCTCACCATGGCCCTTTACTATGTGGGGGATGGACATAGTCGGTCCTTTCCCAGTGGCCAAGGTTCAAGTCAAGTTCCTCCTAGTAGGAGTAGACTACTTCACCAAGTGGATTGAAGCAGAGCCATTGGCTACGATAACTGCCAAAAAGTTCCAGAATTTTGTATGGAAAAACATCATATGCAGGCATGGCCTTCCTTATGCAGTTGTTACAGACAACGGAAAGCAATTCACGGATAAGGAGCTCGGAGAGTTTTACACCAACCTCAGAATTAAACACAAAGTGACCTCGGTTGAGCATCCACAAACAAATGGCAAAGCAGAGGCAGCCAATAAAGTTATTCTAAACGAGCTCAAAAGAAGGTTGGGACAATCAAAAGGGGATTGGGTTGAGCAATTACCAAGCATTCTGTGGGCTTACCATTGCTCACCACAATCCTCTACGAGAGAAACACCGTTCAAACTAACCTATGGAACCGATGCGATGATTCCAGTTGAGCTCGATGAGCTCTCTTTTCGAAGGCAGCATCACAATCAAAGTAAAAATGAAGAAGAACTCCGAGTTGAGCTTGACATGGTCGAGGAAGTCCGAGATACGGTAAAAATCAGGGACGAGCTGTGCAAGCAAAAAGCAACTCGGAAGTACAACTCAAGGCTGCACCCAAGGAAATTTGTGCAGGGTGACTTAGTGCTGAGACTGTAAAGCGACGCGAGAAAAGACTCCAGAGAGGGTAAGCTCGCAGCAAACTGGTCAGGCCCATTCAGGATAGCAGAAAATCTAGGAAATGGTGCCTACAGGCTAGAAGAACTGTTAGGAAAGTCTGTTCCAAGAACATGGAACACTTCCCACCTTAAGTTTTATTTTAGCTAAGGTTAGAGGTGATCCACTCTTTTCCTATCTCGGTCTTTTTCCCATGAGGTTTTGGCCGAGAAGGTTTTAACGTGGCACACTGGGAAAAATAAATAAATAAAATTTTCTTCAGTTGAGCTATTATGCAAAAAATACGACGTTAAAACTGCTGAATCCTAAAGAGGCTGACCGAGCCAAAATCGACCGATCACGGTGAAGTGCCGAGCCTATAAAGGTACTAAATCCTAAAAAGGCTGACCGAGCCAAAATCGATCGATCACGGTCGAAGTGCCGATCCTATAAAGGTGCTAAATCCTAAAAAGGCTGACCGAGCCAAAATCGACTGATCACGGTCGAAGTGCCGAGCCTATAAAGGTGCTTAAATCCTAAAGAGGCAGTCCCGAGCTTATAAAGGTGCTTAAATCCTAAAGAGGCTATACCAAGCCTATAAAGGTGCATAAATCCTAAAGAGGTTGACTGAGCCAAAATCGACCGATCAGGGTCGAAGTGCCGAGCCTATAAAGGTGTATAAAACATAAAGAGGGTGACCAAGTTAAAATTCACCAATCAGGGTCAACGTGCCGATCCTATAAAAACAGCAGAAAATTTTCCAAGTGCAAATAGATTCATAAGTAATTAAGAAATTTCATTAAAATAAAGGGGCAAGGCCCCGGATACATGAAGGTTCAAAAAGAGGACTGCACAAAAACAACGTGTTTCCTAAACTACTTATACAATTTCAGGGATCAAGGTCCTCCTCAAGATTGGGAGGGATGATAGCAGGTTGACCAGGTTGGCCAACTTCACCTTCGTGTCCCTCCTCGACCCCTTGACCCTCGTCTTCCTCCCCGTGAGTCACGGCGTCCTCATCCTCATCCTCCATCTCGGCCAATGGAACAAGGAATCCATCTCGGTTGAAATCCTTGTCCACATCGGCCCTGGAGAAGTCAGCAGACGGGTTGAAGTGCTGAAGTTGCTTCATGGCTCGGGAGAAACCGTTAACATGCTCCCTCATGATTGAAGCCTCAGCTTCAGCTAGATCAGCATGGAGCCTCAGGTTCTCCTCCTTCTCGGTCTCCAGCAACTTCTGCAGCTCTTGACTGGCTTCCTTCTCGGCTTGCAACCCTTTCACAACGTTCTGAAGGTTGAGTCGATCGACTCTTTCCGTTTCTAGCTCGGCCGTAAGGGTGGCATGGCCTTCTTCCAGCTACGTCTTCTGAGCCTTCAGCTGACCGATAACCCGGCCTTGCTCCTCACACTTGGCAAGGGCCTGCGAAAGCTCGTCTCTCACCCTCAAGGCTCGAGCCGTATCCGCCCTCATCACCTCCATCTTCTTCATGTTATCAATTAGATGCTGGCTCCAGAAGCGGGTGATTGAGGCAATGCAGAAAGCATAGGCAGCGGCCGCCTCCATACTTTCCTCAGGGCCCTGCTCCAACAACAGCCGGGCATAGGACGGTTTCAGCACTTGGCCATCGATCCGGCCTGCAGGGTCGAACTCATTTCCCCAGAGCGAGCTAATCCCTGGATTACAGTTACCATTATACCATTTGGTGTCCGAGGAGAGATCGGTCACCAAGGGAACGTTGCTCGGTCGGCTAGCAGAAGGAGGAGTCTCTCCAATCATCAACAAGGGAGGAGAGCTTCCAATCGGCACCTTTGGCTCCAGATCTGCCCGGGTCCTCTTCGGAGGACGAATATTCAAGTCAGAAGCTTCAGCAAACTTCTTCTTCTTCCCCTTAACATTTGAAGAGACAGCTGATCCGCCAGCGGCCGACTTCTTCATCAGAGCCTTGTAATTAAATTTTCCCATTATCACTGAAAAAGAGGAAAATCAGTCAGATATAAGTACGTGGCTGGGCAAGGAAAACACCCATTAGAAAACTACTTACAATCAAAATCGGCTTGCCGAGTTGATGACTTGGGGAGCAATAAAAGTCTACCACAGGGCAATGGCCAAGGATAGAGTTTTAAGAGCTCGACGTCGGTTCTCTCTTGGGTTGTCATGCAGCCGACGCCATAGCTGTGGAACTTAGTGGGGTGGGGTTGCCAGTAAACGGGAAATCTGGAGACTCCATCTGAGTCATAGAATAAAGACTCGTTCCCCGCAGTGGGTCGGACTTTGGAAAAGTCCGACTTGAAGAATTTATATGAACTCTTATAGAGCCCAATAATGCCCCCCGACTTAGCCCCACTAAGGGAAATCCAACCGACCCGGTCCCCAAACCTGACCTTATAAAAATGAAGTAAGATAGGAGCAATGGCCACCACTCCTATCTGTTCACAAAAGATTTGGAACGCCTTTAAAAAAGCCCAACTATTTGGATGGAGCTGGGTTGGGGAAACATTCATGATTTTCAGTACATCACACTCGAACTAGGTAAAAGGAAGAGTAACTCCAATATGTTCAAATAAAGTCTTATCTACATATGTGAAGGAAGACTGCCCTGGAGCAGGATGAAGAAAAACGTGTTCATCCCTAGAACACGGCAGACATTCTACAATGCCCCCAAAGGCAGAAACTTTGTTTTTTAGGGAGGAAAGGGATTCGAAATTCCTAAAATTGGAGTGAAAAGCCCTCACGTCTGGCCTCACCCAAAAATACCCAGGTATAGTAATTTCAGGGTAACGAACTCTGGGCATCCTAGTGGTATGCTTACGACGCCTGGAAATGGGTACGGCTTCGGGAATAGCTGAGCTATTCCCATCAGTGGAGGAAGAGGCACAATTGCCCCCACCACCACCGCGAGAATAAGAGGGAGAAAAATGGGGGGAGCCCCCAATCAGGTTAAGTTCAGGCTCCACAATCTGAACACCGAAAGAAGCATTCTGAGATACTTCAAATGAAGTCTCCATGGATTCACAATCAGAAAGCAAACCTAAGGGAGTTTGAAAGAGCATGACGTACCTTGAAGGACGTATGAATGCTTGGAGCAGAAAGGAACTTGAGGATAAGAAGAGTCTAGGGCTTAAAGAAGGATGAAGTCCCATGCCAGAGGCTCGCCCAAATTTATAGGAAAAAGTATAACGTCCTCTCCCCGCATTAATGACGGTTGTTGGGCGAGAGCAGGGAAATGTTCCCTCGAGTCTGACCGAATTCACCAGCTAATGGAGAGGCCACAAGTGGCAGAGATGTCATAATATAAACCGCCATCACGGGAAACTAGGAGCACGCCACAATCCACAAATCTCGGGAACAATGCCACGAAGGCCACGCGTCACACAGGGTGACGTTTTTTTCCATCTCAAGGCTCGAGAAAGTATGGCATCAGCACAGAACAAGTAACTACCTCCACCTCGGCTAGCCTCGGCTCCCACGAAGAAGCTTCCACGCCATTGGCTCAAAGCTTGGGGGGACTTGTGTATGAGCCGAGATACAGAGTCCGGCATCTAGAAAGCATCAAGCTCGGTCACCCAGCATCAAGCTCGGTCACCCGAGCTGCTCATCGAGTTGGAGGATGTATATATATGCAGAGTATGAAGCTCGGTCAATCACCTCGGCTGGCCTAAAGACAGAAAGATGAAACCGAGTTCCTGTGCTCGGCTGACATCATGAAAGCTTTTACGCCTGATCAACTCAAAGCTTGGGGGGCTTGTGTACTGGCCGAAGAGTAAACCCGGCCACCGAGCTCGAATACCCGGCCCAGTCCGGAAGTTAAAGATAATAAGTTAAAGATCACTTAATTAAGGGATAAGATATTAATATTAAATCCTGATATTATCTGAAATAACCTTATCTGGTTAAAAGAGATAATATCCCTTTAATTAAGGAATCACATCTCAAAAGAGACTTAAGAGATAAATCAGATCTCTAAAAGAGATTTAAGAGATAAATTAGATCTCTAAAAGATATTTAAGAGATAAATCAGATCTCTAAGAGATATTTAAGAGATACATCAGGTCTCTAAGAGATAGGGGAATCCTATTATAAAAGGAGGAGTACCCATGATAGAAACTCACTTTTCACTGAACTCCGGTGACTCTCTCTTAAGCGTATTAGAGAAACTAGCGTCGACCAAGAGACTATCAGAGAGTCCTTGCTCCCTAGTATTCATCCGATACAAAATTAAGAGATCGAGATCACCACGGCCAGGGGTTGAACCGAGAACTACGTCTGGCTTTGATTCCCATCGGGATACGTAGGACTGGAATATTGAATTCTGCCAAGCCATAGCCTAAAACAACCCCAATTATTCATCCCTGGTTTGACGTTCACGACGAGGTTCCGGTAAATCGGATCTCGGCAAGAACAGAGCCCATTCAGGCCCAGATAAAAAAAGAAGAAAAACTGAAAACAAATTTCTGATTATTAATAAAGATAAAATTAAAAAATTGAAAACAAATATTTTCCTTATGAACCAGTAAACCACTCCATCGTTACGTCCTTTTCCACCCTTCTTCAGTTTTTCTTTTTTCAGTATCAGTCAATGGTGCTTTCCTTACTGTCTTAACTTTTACTTATCTTTTAACAAATATATAGTAACATGATCCCTATTACCTACTTCTATGCACCATCTAAGGACAAAGTTGATTCACCCTATCAACATGATTACCAGTCACACCCGCCGATTACTCAGTGATAAGCCTCTGGCTTATCTAGTTTTATAACTAGTAAGACTGTGGTTTATGTGCTAATTATTCGAGTTCAATCTCGTTTTCGCCCAAATTTGGCCTTTTTTTGTTCCTAAGTTAGACTTTGACTCGTTCTAGGCATTTTTTTGTAGTTTTTAGTTTATTTTGAATAAAATTACGCTTTTCGTTTTCTTTTGTTGTTTCAGGGTAAAAGTGAAGCTCTAGAGTCAAGGAAAATGAAGAAAACAGTGGAATTGGCATTCTGGAGATACTCGCCCCGCGAGAGGCTACTCGCCTCGCGAGCCTGAAGACCAGCTGAGCAGCAACAGTCATCATTTATGTCTCACCTCGCGAGAGGCTACTCGCCTCGCGAAGACTGAAGACCCTGGAGGACAGAGACCATCACAGCCTGGCCGTGACGAAGGTCACGACCGTGACAGAATAGGATTTGAAGTCTCACCTCGCGAAACTTCCTCTAGCCTCGCGAGAGTCCAATTTGAAAAATGCCATTTTTAAAATTCGCGTCGCGAGAGGCTGCTCGCCTCGCGAGCGCGCGCAGAATCTGAACACTATATATTGTTGTTTTAGGGCAGAAACGGGGGCTTTTGGTTACCCACTGGTTTTGTAGTGTTTTGGGACGAATTCTTGTCTTTATGGAGATGTGTCTCCCAGTTTCTTTTTCTTTTGTACAATGGTGATTATGTCCGATTGTTTGTGCGTTGTTACGAGCATGAGGAACTAATCCCCTCGTCTAAGGGAACAATGAAGCCACCCATGGCGGTATAGTGTTCGACGTGATGTATGTTTCTCTCCCTTTTATCAATTAGTGTTTTCCAATTCTGAATTTGTTGTGTTGATCATATGCTTGCGTGATTGACTAGTTAAACGTGTTGAGGCTTAGGAGGCAATTCGTGTTTTAGAACTTGAATTAGGATCATCGATCGACTATTGCACGAGAGTGAATAGGAGATCGGTGCAACCTTATAGGAACCAGATTTAATAGAGTTTGATGATTGGGTTATGAGACCTAGTAAGTAATTAATTCAATCATCGAATAAGTCCTATTGAGCACGATAGTGGATTTAGGAGAATTTGGGGGTCCTGGTTGACATTGTAATTGAACTTAGGGAGGAAAACATTATCACTTGGGAACTATGCATGATTGGGTAGGTGGAATTGTGACCTTAGATGTTTTAAATTCAGATTTAATTACTATATCTTTATTTGATTTGTTAATTTGATGTGCGATCCTATTTTCTCTCAACCATTTGCTGTTACTTGACCAACTTATCGAATTTCTCGTGAATTAGTCGAATTGGTAGCCCAATCCTTGTGTTCGACCTCGGTAATTACTTACTGTGTTTATTTTGTTACTTGCGACGATCCGGTACACTTGTCGGTGACTCAACAAGTTTTTGACTCCGTTGCCGGGGGATTGGCACAACCAATTTTCCTAATTTTCAGGGAATTTGATTATTTGGTTAAGTTGTTTTTATTTTTCTGTTATTTATTTATTTATATTTCTCTCTACTTCTTTGATTCCACTTGGTCTTGCCTTGTTTTTGTATGCGAGGTACCCTTTCACAAGAGGACTTGCTATTTGATTCGTAGATCACCAAGACCGAGAAGCGCTTAAGGTAAGAAGCCAGAGAGCGAAAGAGGCTTGAACCAATTGAATTTGAGGAGATGGCCGCAAATCCTCCTCCTCCTCCCTACAGGCCTCTCTTCGAGTACAGTCTACCCAACTTGGGTGATTGTGATTCTTCCATCATGAGGGGCAACCTCAATACAGATTCCTTCAGAGTGGAAGGATGTGTCACAACCTATATCCGTGAGAATCAGTTTGATGGGAGTGGCAAACAGGACCCTCATAGGCACATCACCTACTTCCTTGAAGCTTGTGACTTGCAGAGGACAAGAGGTGTTTCTCAAGATGAGTTTCGCTTGCGGCTTTTCCCTCTCTCTCTTAGGGATTTCGCTCGCGATTGGTTTGACAGCTTGGATCGGAACAGTATCAGAACTTGGGAGCAAATGGCACAAAAGTTCCTAACCAAGTATTTTCCTCCTCAGAAAGCGGCACAAGCAAGAGTAGTCGTCACTTCTTTCAGGCAGACAGAAGATGAATCCTATAATGAAGCTTGGGAGAGGTACAATGTGCTCTTGAGAAGATGTCCTTCAGCTTTCTTTGACCCGGTCTCCAAGGTTCAACATTTCTTTAATGGGTTAAGGGGACGATACCAGATGAATTGTGATGCCGCAGCTGGCGGTTCTTTTTCCTATTTATCAGCTGAGGATGGATGGGCTTTATTGGAGAAGATGTCGTACAATGATTACAACCGTGGTAGAGAAACCTCAAGTGGAGTCAGTTCTGCAACAATGGAAGCCATTCTAGAGCAAAATAGACTGTTGAAGATGCAAATGGCGGCTTTGTCTGAGAACAGGAATGTTAATGCGATACACGAGGGAATGCCTCCGGGATGTGATAATTGTAATGGAAATCATGACATTCAGAGCTGTCCGTTCAACTTCTCTCGAGAACATGTGGACTCATGCCATAATTTCTATGACAGCGTGCCCCAGAACAACTATCAGAGGAACGGACATAATGTCTACAGTCAGAATTAGAACAGGGGCTATATGAGGAGAGACCATCCGGGTTTCGCTTGGAGTAATGCTAGTGGTGGTCTAGCCTAACAACAACAACCTCAACAGGGTCAGAGGCCTAACTACGGGATCCATCAGCATAATACTCAGCAGGCTCTTCCGGGGCCTAATCTATTGCAAATAACAGATGGTGGAAGGCAACCTTGGGAGTTGGCTCTTGAGAAGATGAGTGCAACAATTGAGAATTTGGAAACCAATACAAGCACAACCATTGATAAGTTGGCAACTCATACAGGGGCGGCAATTCAAAATCTAGAGACACAGATTGCCCAACTCGCAAAGCAACTAAATGAGCGTCTCCCAGGCACTTTCCCAGGTGATACCGAGAACAAACCTAAGAACCATTTCAATGCCATAACAACTAGAAGTGGTAGGGTGTTGGGATCTAACAGGGGTGAAACTAGTTTTCAGGAGGACAAGGCCCCGGAACAACCACATGTTGAGGAAGAACAACCTGAGAAAGAGGAGTTGTCAAGTGACAAGGCACCGGAGCAAGGGGAAGGTTAAAACTTGTAGATGAAGAGTTCTGAAAAAAGAAGTGGGTTGAACCCCAGGACCTCCCGCCCTACATGAAGGTACCATATCCTGAAAGATTGAAGCAGCCCCTACATGATAAACAGTTCAGTAAATTCCTTGATGTCTTCCGCAAACTTCAAATTAACATTCCATTTGCGGAAGCCTTGGAGCAAATGCCATCCTATGCCCGGTTTATGAAGGAGCTTCTCTCCAAGAAGCGGAAAATAGTGGATGAGGAAACAGTTGCTTTGACCGAGGAGTGTAGTGCCATTATTCAAAGAAAGCTACCTCCAAAGTTGAAGGACCCCGGTTCTTTTTCTATACCATGCACTATTAGGGGGATGACTCTAGGAAAGGCGTTGTGTGATCTAGGGGCAAGCATCAACTTGATGCCCCTCTCTATGATGAAGAGATTGGGGATCAAAGAAGTCAAGGATACACGGATGTCACTCCAACTCGCCGATCGTTCTATAAAGTATCCTTATGGGGTGGTCGAAGATCTATTAGTGAAGGTGGACAAGTTCATATTTCCGGCGGACTTTGTGGTGCTTGATATGGATGAAGACGCTGAGATCCCTCTCATATTGGGTAGGCCCTTCTTGGCCACTAGGGGTGCTTTGATAGATGTGAAACAAGGGAAACTCACTCTAAGGGTGCAAGATGATGAGGTAGTCTTCAATGTCTTTGAAGCAATGAAGCACCCTGAGAGGTTCGATGTGTATCGAGTGGATATGGTGGACTCAACTGTCAAGGCAAAGGCAACTAGAGAAGCCCATGATTCTTCACTTGCACAAGTGTTGGTAAAATCCCATGATGATGATAGTGAGGAAAGAGACCCTTTGGGGGATGAGGTCTATCTTGAATGGTTAAAAGACATGGAAGCCTTACCGAGTCTCTCAGAGGATGAAGGTGCAATGGAAAAGCTCAACAAACAAGGAATGAAAGAAGCGGTGCGAATGGAAATGATCAAACCTTTAGAGGCCGGAATCATCTATCCAATCTTGGATAGTAGTTGGGGTAATCCAATTCATGTGGACACGAAGAAAGGTGGCACAACCGTAGTGGTCAATAAAAGCAATAAATCGATCCCAACAAGGACCATCACGGGGTGGAGAGTACGTGCCGATTATAGAGGGCTGTTGAACTTAAATGAGTTGTCCGGGAACCGCATGCGAGCATATGAAAGGGCAAGAACCTACAAAGAGCGGACCAAGGCAAGGCATGGCAAGCAAGATCTTCTTCTGGATTAACCCTTAGGGGTGACTTGAGTCAAGCTAGTGACGTTAAAGAAGCGCTTATTGGGAGGCAACCCAAGCTAGGTATTCTTTTTTAGTTTCTGTTATTTATATATATATATATATATATATATATATATATGAAAAAAAACAGAGAGATTCACCACGCGAATACAGAGTGGCCTCGCAAGACAGAAGCCCTGAATCTTAGAGGCTTGCTCACGCTTCTGTCTCGCGTCGCGAGAGTTATTTTCGTATCGCGATTTTGGGCATCATCATCTGTTGGAATTCCAGATTCGCCTCGCGAGATACTATTCGCCTCACGATTCTGGAAACTGTGAAGAAAAATTTTTCCAGATTCGCCTCGCGAGTGATATCTCGCCTCGCGAATCTGCAATTAAGGTTTTAAATTGCAGGAGTTCTTCCAGGATGCTTTGCAACAGGGGGTGCCCGAGGGACCAATTGGATGAGGATGCAACTGTAGAAGAGCTTTCTGTTGAAGCGGCCACCTACACTACACTTGATCAGGGAGCACCCTCTCCTTTCCTCACTCTTATTTTATATTTGTGTTCTTTCATTGAGGACAATGTATGCTTTAAGTGTGGGGGAGGGAACCAATTGCCTTGTCTTTGTTTTTGCTTTGTTTTTGTTTTTGTTTTTAAATGTCCCTCTTGAATAATTTGAGAAGATCAAGAGTATGTGTATGAATGTTGTGTCGACAAGCTTGTTGGATTTTAATTAAATTTAGCATAGATTGATTGCATGAATTATGTTGCCCATTGATGCTTTCCCCCTAGGTTCTGAAAATAGAAAATTTGATCCTCATGTGAAAAATTGAAAATTGAACTTTGAGAAATTTTATTGTGATTGCTTGATTTATGATAAGTTTGGGGTGAGGGGGTGCACACACTAGGAATTGTATCTCGGTCAAACAATTTGCAAAAATGTCCAGGTGAGGATTTGAGCCTCCAACTTTGTTTTTGATTGTGTGGATCACTTTTAAGTTGCACTTTCCCGAATTTGCTTGAATCTCTTCATGGTTTGCATGTTTATGTGTTGCATCAAATGATTTAGGCAATTTTCTTTGAATAACTACTTGGCCTAAAAAGAACCATCCCTAATGCATGTTCCCTAGTTAGCCACATTGAGCCTAATTGGCCTATTGTTTCTTGATGACCTTATATTATAAGCCAAAATCTGGAGAAACCATGTTAACCCAATCTTAGGATTAGGAGAGCATGGAGACTGAGCAAGAGAAGGGTCGTAAGAAACTAAGTTTAGGGTGGCTACAAGGTTTGATATGTCGTTATGGCTTGAGAAAAAGAAAAAAATAAAGGTTGAAACCCAAGGCAAAAAGAAAAAAAGAAAGAAAAGAAAAAATTGCCAAAAGAAAAGGGGCAAAACAAAAAGCTTTGCAAGGGAGGGCTGTAGTCACCCAAGGCAAAAAGAAAAATGAAAAAAGGAATTTGAGCGGAGATTCGATGTGTCGAATGTTTGTACTCTCTTAATTCCTAGGGATGTATAGCCTAGTATCCTTGAATATCCTACCCTTAGCCAGGCCCCATTACAACCTTTAAAAGACCTTCTGATGTTGCATGCATGTTTTCGTGGGAACTATTTTTGAGATGAAAATCAAATTCACGGGAAGTGCTCTTGGAATGTGAAATTGAGTGAAAAGTTGATAGCCTAGATGAATTTGAGCGAATGAGTGAAATTTTACATACCCTTGTGAGGAAGGCAATTGTTTGAAATTGGTGATCTTCCTTTGTGTGTGTAACTTTGATCCTCAACTTAGATTAATGATTGCATGAATGATGAAGTTCTCAGTTGTTTAAAGTAAATGAATGTGGGGATTACATTGATGCAAGGGGGAAATCATTGAAGAAAAACTGTTTTATTAAGATTGCATGAAATTTGTGCGAAATTGATTAAATCCTTTAAGCTTGCCAAGTCTTGAGTCTTTTTGAGTTTTAGCTTGCTTGGGGACAAGCAAGGTTTAAGTTTGGGGTGTTTCATAAGCCTCTGGCTTATCTAGTTTTATAACTAGTAAGACTGTGGTTTATGTGCTAATTATTCGAGTTCAATCTCGTTTTCACCCAAATTTGGCCTTGTTTTGTTCCTAAGTTAGACTTTGACTCGTTCTAGGCATTTTTTGAAGTTTTTAGTTTATTTTGAATAGAATTACGCTTTTCGTTTTCTTTTGTTATTTCAGGGTAAAAGTGAAGCTCTAGAGTCAAGGAAAATGAAGAAAACAGTGGAATTGCCATTCTGGAGATACTCGCCCCGCGAGAGGCTACTCTCCTCGCGAGCTCGAAGACCACCGTGAGCAAGAACCAGTCATCATTTCTGTCTCGCCTCGCGAAGACTGAAGACCCTGGAGGACAGAGACCATCACGGCCTGGCCGTGACGAAGGTCACGACCGTGATAGAATAGGATTTGAAGTCTTGCCTCGCGAAACATCCTCTCGCCTCGCGAGAGTCCAATTTGAAAGCGCGTCATTTTTAATATTCGCATCGCAAAGGCTGCTCGCCTCCCAAGCGCGCGCAGAATCGAACTCTATATATTCTGTTTTAGGGCGAAACGGGGCTTTTGGTTACCCACTGGTTTTGTAGCGTTTTGGGGACGAATTCTTGTCTTTCCGGAGCTGCGTCTCCCGGTTTCTTTTTCTTTTGTACAATGTTACGAGCATGAGGAACTAATCCCCTCATCCGGAGGAACAATGAAGCCACCCATGGCGGTATAGTGTTCGACGTGATGTATGTTTCTCTCCCTTTTATCAATTAGTGTTTTCCAATTATGAATTTGTTGTGTTGATCATATGCTTGCATGATTGACTAGTTAAACGTGTTGAGGCTTATGAGGCAATTCGCATTTTAGAACTTGAATTGGGATCATCGATCGACTATTGCACGAGAGTGAATAGGAGATCGGTGCAACCTTATAGGAACCAGATTTAATAGAGTTTGATGATTGGGTTATGAGACCTAGTAAGTAATTAATTCAATCATCGAATACGTCCTATTGAGCACGACGGTGGATTTAGGAGAATTTGGGGGTCCTGGTTGACATTGTAATTGAACTTAGGGAGGAAAACATTATCACTTGGGTACTATGCATGATTGGGTAGGTGTAATTGTGACCTTACATGTTTTAAATTCAGATTTAATTACTATATCTTTATTTGATTTGTTAATTTGAGGTGCGATCCTATTTTCTCTCAACCATTTACTGTTACTTGACCAACTTATCGAATTTCTCTCCAATTAGTCAAATTGGTAGCCCAATCCTTGTGTTCGACCTCGGTAATTACTTACCGTGTTTATTTTATTACTTGTGACGACCCGGTACACTTGCCGGTGACTCAACACTCAGCCTTCACCCTTTTTAAGTATATATAAGACAAAGTATGCTTTTACTTCTTCTCTTGGTTTTGATTCCTTTATACAAAAAAATGGAATCTGATCCCTGCATCCCACCAAAACAGCAACACTCCATCAATATTAACATGACTCTCCTCACAGTTGGCCTAAGAATCTCTCATTTTCCTTCTCTCAATTTTTGTTATAAATCCAACACTCTATCCACTACCAAGACAAACACACATAACCCATCATTTTCTTGTTCCTCTCAGCCACCACACAAAAACGCAAAGTTAAAAGTTGTGATTTATTAAGTCAAAGTTGTAAGTTACTAAGTCAAGGTTATGAGTTACTAAGGGTGTGTTTGGGTAAACAACTTAATTAAGAACTTATCACATAAGACCTTATCGAATGAGAGCTTATGCCATAAGTGCTTAAAGAGAGAAAAAGAAAGAAAGGGGCATGAGAGGATTTGAATAGTGAAAAACACAGAGAGGGTGTTTAGTGCATAAGCTCTTATGATAATTCCATAACCTTCTCCCAGTGACTTATGAAAATAAGTCAAAAACTCCTTATGGGATGGCATAAGTTATTTTTATAAGCTCCGCCGATCACACTGCATAAGAGCTTATGTCATCAGATAAGTCAAAAAGAGCTTAAATAATCTCTTCCAAACGCCACCTAAGTCTTGTAGTTTTCCATTTGAATTTGGTATCTTGGAATAAGGGATTAAGCATTTATGTCATTAGTCAAATGGTCACTCTATTTTAGTTTAAATAGGGGACCATACCCTTGTATTTTGTGTGGCAAAGTAATAAAAATCCTCTTATTCCAACAAAGTGGCATCAGAGCTTGAGTTCTAGAGAGTTGAGAGAAACACTTTGTGAGTTGAGAGATGGCAAGCAATGGCTTGAGTATGTTTCAATTCCCTCGTCTTACCAAAGGGAATTATGATAATTGGTGTCGTGGCATGAAAGCCTTGCTAGGTTCTCAAGATGCTTGGGAGATTGTAGAGAAAGGCTATACCCTACCTCAAAATGAGGCTACTTCAACCAAATGAGAAGGAGACTTTGTTAAAGTCGAAGAAGAAGGATCAACAAGCACTTGCCTTCATTCATAAAGGTTTGGATGAAGCCATGTTCCAGTTGGGGTCAAATACAACCACATCCAAAGAAGCATGGGAGATTTTGAAAACCTCCCTTGAAGGTGTTGATAAGGTGAAGAAGGTGCGCCTACAAACTCTACATAGAGAGTTTGAATCATTGCATATGAAGGAATCCGAATCTATTTCCGATTTTGGCAATAAGGTGTTGGCTATTGTGAACCAAATGAATCGTTATGGAGAAAAGATGGAAGATGTTCGTGTGGTGGAAAAAATCTTTCGCTCCTTAACCGCAAAATTTGATTATGTGGTTTGTGCTATTGAAGAGTCAAAGGATTTAGACTCAATGACCGTAGACCAATCAATGGGTTCTCTTCAAGCCTATGAAGAAAGGTTCAAGAGAAGACACGATGATCAGTTGGAGCAAGTCCTCAAAGCCAAAGCCTCTTTGAAAGAAAAAGGAGGAGAAAGTAGTCAAAGAGCACGTGGACGTAGCCGTGGACGTGGTCATGCCCAAGGAAGAGGAGGAAGAGGAGATCGTGATAATTTTGACAATAATGAATGGAGGATCCATCAATCCACTAGAGGTCGTGGAAGAGGAAGAGGAAGAGCTAGAGGCAATTATGAAAGAGCATATGAAATGAGGTATGACAAATCTAATGTTGAATGTTTTAATTGCCATAAATATGGCCATTACTGTTGGGAGTGTAGAACTAATGTTGAAGAGAAGGCCAATTGATGAATGTGATTACACCTCATATTTCTTTATCATATTGCATGCATTTTCATGTAGTTTATGCATTTTTAATTTAATTTTTGTTAGTTTTTACCTTGGAATGGGTAATGCGGTTTTTTGGTGTTTGTGTGCAGGAATTGAGGATTAAAATGCTCAAGATCAACCATGATGGAGCTTGCATGAAGATGGAGATTGAAAAGCAAGAAAACTGAGCCAAACAGAGGCCATCACGGCCTAGCCATGACAGCCATCATGGCCTAGCCGTGATGACCATCATGGCCATGATCGAGCAAGGCTGAAAAGAAAAGAACGAAAAAGCAGAACCTATCACGGCCAGGCCGTGATGGCCATCACGGCCATGACAGGCCATCAGTGCCAAGTTTTCCAAGACAGAATTTGTCATGACCTGGACGTGACAGGCATCACGGCTGTGACGTGAAATATCTGTAATTTTAAAACCTGATTTGATCTGATTTTGTAATTGCTTGGGATTCAGGTTAACCTACTCTATAAATATGGCAATTAGGCTCGAAAATAGGGATCCATTGGGCTGCTACCTTAGGAAAAAACTAGGATTTCTCTTCTTCTCAATTTCTTCTCTTGTCTTAGTTTTTTTTATGCTTTTGTTAATCAAGCTTGCTATGAACATGGCAAAGCTTGAGTAGTCTTTTTATTTCTAGGGACTAGGTATATGTCCAAGATTTGTTTTATGTTATGAATTGACGTTTTACTTCTTGTTAATTTCAATTCGCTTTCGATTTAATTCCTATTACATGAATTACTTGTGAATCTGGTGCACACTTATTTGCATGTCATAGATACTCTAAGGAGGAACCTAGCGGTGAACTTAGGTATTGGATCAATAGGGATTGAACTTAGGACATAAATCACGAGAGTTAGAAGCGGTCCTTCGAGGGTTCACTGAATTGTCACAAAGCTTAAAGGGTTCGATTTAAATTCAATTACCACGAGAGTAGGGGTTGGTTTAATCGGGCACGGTTGTTGTATCCCGAGAAGGAACATTAACTTATTTAGGATAAATTCACCTTCAAAGCAAATTTCGATAATTAACAAGAGGGGTAGTCAATTTAGTAACATGAGCAGTCTTGTTGGTAACCCAATTCCTGGAAATATCTTTTGAATTTGAAAACCCCCTATTTGATTTACTTTCCTATTTTGTTTGATTGCATTTTAAATATTTGAATTGTTAGTTAATCCTTTAAAAACCAAATCTTTTCCAAATATTTTTGTAGCCCAGTTTAATTGATTTAATAATTGATAGTTATTTAAGATCACGGTCCCTGTGGATTCGACCTTTTTATTACTTGACGACGAAGCTGTACGCTTGCGGATTTGAGCGACCATCAAGTTTTTGGCGCCGTTGTCGAGGACTGTACTTTCTTGAATTTCAATTTAATTTTTAAATTTATTTTTCTGGAATTTTTTATATTAAAATTTTCTCTTTTTTTATTTATCTCGTTTTCTTTCTCTAGACTCTCTTTGCAGGTATTTTTCTCTTTTATGCAAAGATCCCAAAGTCTCGGAAATCTTATTGAAGTTGACCCCGAGATCGAAAGGACCTTTCATAGATGTGGGACAAAGACAATGAGCGAGAGAAAGGTTGATTCCCATTCCACTTATGGCGAATCTACCTGATACCAAACCACTGAAGGACTACGCAGCCCCAAATGCTAGGGGTTTGCGAACTGGGATTGCTAGGTCATAAATTGAGGAGGAGAACTACACAATACCGCCTCTGTTAATTGGCATGATTAGGCAACATCAATTTGGAGGATTACCCTCAGAGGACCCGACTGATCATGTGGAGACATTCTTGGAGTTCACCGATGCAATAAGAATTCAAGGCGCCCCGATTGATGCTATTCACTTGAGGTTATTCCCCTCCTCTCAGGAAAGGAAAAAGCTTGGATGAAGTAAGTGCCTGCTAATACTTTGTCAACTTGGGACCAACTGGAGCAGGCATTCTTGGAAAAATTCTTCCATCCATCCAAGACTGCTTACCTACGAACTCAGAGTGGGCTTCTTCCAAAAGGACGGAGAATGCTTATCCTAAGCTTGGGATCGTTACAAATGATTTCTAGAGTCTTGCCCACATTATGGGCTCGAGAGGTGGTTGTTAGTGAATACATTCTACAACGGATTGGATTACTCTTCGAAGGTGTCACTTGACTCAGCAGCTGGTGGAGCCTTTATGAATAGACCTCTGACTGAAGCATTCAATATCATTGAAAACGTAGCCACCAACTATCACCAATGGGGTTTGGAAAGAGTTAATAACCCGAGAAAGCTTTCGGGGGCTAAGTTTGAAATGAATAGCACTGATCTAATTATGTCTAAATTTGACTCATTGAATAAATGCTTTGATAAGCTTGAAAAGGCTAATGTGAGTTCAATATGTGCTACTAATGTTGTTTGTGAGATTTGTGGAATGCAGGGACATGACATAATGGAGTGCCCACATGGTATTGCTCCTGGATCCGGTGCTTCAGGGGAACAAGTGAACTTTTGTCACAACTTCTATGACATGAACCCGAAGTTGCCAAATTATGCTCCTCCAAATCCTTACAACCAAGTGAGGAAGAATAATCCTTATCTCTCCTATGGGAACTACAACAACACGTTGAACCACGAATTCCAGGAAGGCCAAGGTAATAGGAAACCCGCATCGGGGTATCCTCAGGTACAAAAGTCTAAACTTGAGTCTCTTTTGAAAAAATTTGTTGAAACTCAAACAAAGCAAAATGAAGAGTTTAGGCAACAAGGTAGGGCAGTCAATTAGGCAATAAAAGAGTTAATATCTAAGGTAGATAACTTAGCCATCCATAATAAGATGTTAGAAACTCAGATTGCCCAACAAGCTAGTATATATTCTAGAACTAAGGGTACGTTCCCTGGACAACCCGAAATTAATCCCAATGAGCACTGTAATGCTATACACTTGAGTAATGATAAGCTTGGGGTAGTTAAAAAGAATGTGGAATGTGAGGAGGACATGGGTGAACATGAAGAGATAGAGCCAAAGTATGTCCCCCCACCACCTTACCAACCCCCAATACCTTTCCCACAAAGGTTAGTCAAGAAAAAGCAAGTAGAAAAAGAAACTAAGAGCTTAATTGAGGAGCATGATGCCATGATAAAAACTAATATGCCTCCTAAACTAAAAGATCCAGGAAGTTTCTCTATTTCTTGCTCAATTGGAGAAGTAAAAATAGACCAAGCCTTATGCGACATAGGGGCTAGTGCGAGTTTGATGCCACATACCATCTTTGAGAGGTTAGGAACCAAGGAATTGAGTCCATCAAAGTTCTTTATACAATTTGCAGATGGCTCAACTAAAACTCCTCTAGGCATACTAGAGAATGTTCCCAAAAAGGTAGGCAAAATTTTCATTCCTACCGATTTCATGGTTTTGGACACGAATGAGAATTCTAAATTCCCTATCATTCTTGGAAGGCCATTCTTGGTCACAGCTGGAGCAATAATAGATGTAAAAAATGGTAAGCTCTCTTTGAATGTAGAAGAAGGTAGGGTGGATTTTGATTTGACTAACTCATATAACAACCCTCCTTTTGAGAGTCATGTGTGCAGGATTGAGATAATGCCTCCAAAGGTGAACGAAGAGCTTAACATGGAAGCAACTCCCAAACTTTGCATGACAAATGATGCACCAAACAATGATGAAATTGGAGTTCCTCAACATGTGGAGTTAAAACTTCTGCCGGAAGGAAGTAAAGCCATGAAACTCAGAGTGAAAAGAGCAAAGCGAAAGCGCATGTGGCCATATGAACAAAATAGGCTCTTTAATGGACTTCCTTGGAAGAGAGACGTTCTTGCACTTCCAAGCCCAGCTGATCTCGGTTGATCGAAGGGAGTATGGTCAAGCTTAAGACCGTAAATAAGCACTTTTTGGGAGGCAACCCAAGTTTTCTTTCCCTTTTCAATTTGTTTTTGAATTTTGTCTTTGAATAATTTGAGAAGATTAAGAGAAGAAAGATCACTAATTGATGGTTTTGCCAAGTATTTTCAGGTTATGAAGGCAGGAAGAGCAAAAAGGCTTGGAAAAATAAAGTCAGGAGATCACGGCCTAGCCGTGACAGGGGTCACGACCGTGATTAGGCAATAGCTGAGGATCAGAAAGGAACACGGCCCAGCCGTGATAGCCACGGGCGTGATGAGGAGGACCCAGAAGATCAGAATGTATCACGACCTAGCAGTGATGGAAGTCACTGCCGTGAGAGGCCAGCTCCTATAGACCCGAATTGATCACGGCCCAGCCGTGATGTATATCACACCCGTGATGAGGACTTGCTTGACACCAAAACTGGTCATGGCCTTCCCGTGATGAACGTCACGGCCGTGACACGTCTTCCAGCAGCTCTTTGACTGGCATGTGAGCCAGTACCCTCCACCACCTCGGTGAGTTGTTCCAATTTTCTCCTCTCTCCGACTTGATTATTTACATTGGGGACATTGTAAGTTTTTAAGCTTGGGGTAGGGGCATTTTTGCTTCTTCTTCTTTTTTTTTTGCATTTTTCATGTTGCATTCATATAGGTGTAGTTTTGCATAATCACATGATTAGATTACCCCTTGCTTAGAGTATGCATCCAATTGTGAGAACTTTATAATAAATGAATTGAGACAGTGATTTTTTGAACCCAATTTTCATATTCTTGTGATAGGCTTAAAATAAAAATGCTTGAGATGATCTTCTGATAGTTGATAGTTAGCATGTGATTCCTTAGATTTGTGTTTCTCATTGATTTTAAATAAATGTGAGATTTTTTGAGCCTAAAAGGGGTACTCACTAAATCTACCCCATTCTTTGTGATTGAGTGTTTTATTCCTCTTGGATTTTATTCTATAGAACTTGACTTGAAACCGTTTTGAAACTTAAAATTTTTTTAAAACATATTTGAAAATGATTGAGGCACTAGGTATTTTTCTGGCCTTCTGAGCTTTGACCGACTAAATGCTACCCCTTAGTTGCCCAATTTTGAGCCTAATAAAATAAAATGCTTTTCTTGGTACCTTGATTTATTTTGATGAATGATGCTTGGTATGACACATTTTAAAGTATTGCAAAAAGGTAGTTTGAAAAATAAAATTGTGGGATGAAAAAGTTAGAAAAATATTTCTCTTAAGTTGGAAATCTCCCCATCTCCAAATTGAAAAACTAAAATGAAATACAAAAAAATGGAGAAGGGGATGAGAAAATTAAAATGAGAAATAAACAAAATAAAATAAAAAAAAAAAAGGAAGAAAAAAAAAAGACGAAATGTGGAAAAGTGAATTAAAGCCCAAAAATGTATTTCAGAAGGTTGTCGTGTTTGCATTGTTTTATATTTTGTTAGCCTTCTTGAAGGATCCTTTTCTTGGTCTCCACACCTAACAATTAATCCCATCGCCCCGTTACAACCAAAATAAAAGACCTCTTGATTCTTATGTGTTTTCATTAATAAAGTAGAGATTTGGTTAATAGTCAAGCTTATGGTAGAATACCTTCCTTGAGCGAATTGTCATATACCCTTAAACACTTGAGTGAGGTGAGAAGAGTGCCCGAATTAGTGAGAGATATGAATTTAGGGAACCTAAGCTTCTAATTGGACTTGAAATTGATTGTCTCTTGGGTACTTATTTGGATGTTCCTGTTACTTGGATTTGTTACTTGGGCTCTTGGATCACTGTCCATGCTCTGATTGTCTATCTTGTCTGGCCTTGGTTATTGCTTGAGGACAAGAAAAATCTTAAGCTTGGGGTAGTTTGATGAGTGTGATTACACCTCATATTTCTTTATCATATTGCATGCATTTTCATGTAGTTTAGGCATTTTTAATTTGATTTTTGTTAGTTTTTACCTTGGAACGGGTAAGGCGGTTTTGTGGTGTTTGTGTGCATGAATTGAGGATTAAAATGCTCAAGATCAACCATGATGGATCTTGCATGAAGATGGAGCTTGAAAAGCAAGAAAACAGAGCCAAACAGAGGCCATCAAGGCCTAGCCGTGACAGCCATTACGACCATGATCGAGCAAGGATGAAAAGAAAAGAGCGAAAAAACAGAACCTGTCACGGCCAAGCCGTGATGGCCATCACGACCGTGACAAGCCGTCAGTGCCAAGTTTTTCAAGATAGAATTTGTCACGGCCTGGCCGTGACAGGCATCACGGCCGTGACGCACAATATCTGGAATTTTAAAACCTGATTTGATCTGATTTTGTAATTGCTTGGGATTCAAGTTAATTGTAACACCCTAGTTTTTACACCTAGGATTAATTATTTTATTTGGATGTTTATGTTTATTATGTTATGTGGTTTAGTCTGAGTAATTAAATTACTCGCTTCAAATTATTTTATTGGGTGCGTTAGCACTGACTTAGTTCAGTGAATGCACGCTTACTAGACAATAATTACGTTATTGTCACTATTATACCAGTACAGAAAAATATTTTAAATAATATGATTAAGAGAAAAATATTTTCATATTCCCATTCTATTTAATTTTAGAGTTAAAAATATTCTGGTTTGACATCAATCGGAGATTAAATTTTGGACTGATTATTTTCTTAGTGGATCAGTTAACTTATTAATCTTTACTCTAATTTGAATTTCCAAATCATATCTTTATCAATCTTTATTTTTAGATTCTAAAAAGTAAAAACATGTTTATTTTAGGACTAATATTTATCACTCATTTTGTACCTATCACTAAGTAACTAGTTTAAAAATGAAAATTTCTCTCTTTTCTCTCTCTCTTTCTTGACGCCATCTCTCTATTTTTCTTCTCCTTCTCTACAACTTTTTCTTCTTTCTTTCTTCCTTTTCTTTTCTTCTTCTTCCTCCCATCTCAGCATCATCTTCATCACCCACCTTCCTTCCTTCTTCTTCGTCGTGCGACCACCCCTGAGGCCGCCGTTCGACCACCGCACAGCAAGAGCAGATGACCCGTTCCTCGCCACCGCTGCTGTCTCTCGTCGTAACCGCCACCCACCGCCGTTCCCAGCCGTGGTAAGCTCCTTAACCGCCGTTCATGGTGGTTCTACCACCCTTAAGTGTTGAATCTCCTTCTTTTATGTTTTCTCTCATCTTTTTGTCCATGGTTGTTGTAGAACCTCGATCCGTCGTCCTCCTCGCCCGCCGCCGTCTCTCGCCGGTCAGCAAGGCAGTCACCACGTTCTTTTGCTTTTCATCTTGGGTGAGTTTTCACCATAACCTCTTCTAGTTGAAAATCCCCTAAATCTGATTTGAAACCCTAACCCTAACCCTTTGATTTCAGATTTTAATTTTGAAATTTAAGGTTGTTTTATGAGATTGGAACTGTGAGTTTGTGTTTCCCTAAACCAATTTCATTATTCTGAGTTTCCCCTAAATTTTAATAAGGAGCCCTAAATCCCCAATTTAATTTTATTTGAATTTGGGTATGTTTTTGTGAAATTAATTATGATTTAGTGCAATTAGGACTCTTAATGGATGATTTCCAAAGTTCTTTTTCAAGATCTTTTAATAAAAACAAAGTTTCCTTAAAGGGTATTGGGAAGCGTGAGCTTCAAACATGATTTTCTTTGAAAATAACCTTGTTTGGTAATTAGATTAAGTGTTTAGATAAAGTTAGAATGTGTGTTTGATCATGTGAAATTGATTTCTTGATTTCTGGTTGTTGCACGATGTTGGATATACTCTCTGAGACGTTTGGACACGGCTATGCTTGCTTGATGGAGTAGATATGAGCTAACGTGGGCATTAGGACGAGGATCATTTACTTGTCTTCAAAGGTAAGGGGAGCTTGCACGATGGATTTTTCTCAATAACCATTTGCTTGTTGACCATTTGCTTGTTGTGTATTCTGTATAATTGATGTGGTTGTGGTTATCTGATTATGTGGTTTATGTTGTGTTGTATATCTGAGTATCAGTGTTTGATCTGTTTTAAATTATTTATTTGAATATGATATTGCTATGGTACATGATCTGTCTAGTGGTTTGTTGTTGAATGTTGCTTGTGAGTGTTGTTTGAGAAGCTTTGACGTGGTGGTGCTGCACAACCGACTAATCAGATAAAAGCTTTAATAAGCTGTGTAAATTATATTCAATGTTTTATGGGAAACGTTGGAATATAATAGTGGTGAAAAGTATTATTTTGGAAAAATAAGGAGTTTTGATGATGATAATTTATTAGTGTAAAAGCAACTCGAGTCACAATGAGAGCGAAATTGTGAAAATGTTTAAGTACTGCTAATTTTTATGTAAGAAAGTTTGTAATATTATACAAAGTTATATTATGAAATTAATTGTTGAAAAGAAGGTAATGATGATTTTAGAAAGTGTTTTCAGTGGAAAAAGTTAAGTATTGGCTTAAGAAGCTTTAAAAGTGATAATTGATGAATGATTTGGAAAATAGTGATGACAGATTTGGAAAAACGTAGAAGGCAAGTATTTTGAAACGACAATACATATTTTAAGGAAGTTAAAACCTCAAGTGACTCATATTTGTGAAAACCAAGTTTTATTATTTAAGGATTTTATTGATGAATTTCCAATTTTTGGAAAAAGAATTTATGAAAGCAAAACTGATTTCGTGTTAATAGTGGTGTGGAACTTAGTAACCGAGACGTCGGGGTACTAAGGTTCTGTGTTGTGATGGACTCAGTCATTTGGACTTTGAGGGCCTATATTGTATACATGAGGTATACTGTGATGAATTGTATACATGAGGTATACTGTGATAAAACATTGAAGATGTTTTCTAGAAGCACGAACCTAGGACTGGTGCACCGGTCGAGAGGTGTCGTGATTGAGCACTCGGACAGTAAGGTCCTGTGTTGTAATGAAAGTTTTAAAAAGTGTTTTAAAACTATGTGAGTCGTAAGCCATTTTGAGCTTCGGCAAGAGAAAGATTGAACACAAAGAAAAGAACAAAACAAAAGTGTTTTGCATACATGTAGTGACGTGCTCTGCGATTTGTGGTTTAATGCATTAATTACCGTGGCATGAGGTAATTACGATATGCATTTATCTCATGTGCCTAGGGAGGACATTGAGACCCCATCTTACTTGCTAATTGTATATTGCCACTGGTTGTGGACATTAGCAATGTATTTGGCCTTGTGAGTGCCTGGCTGTGTATGCCTTTGTTTTTTTTAAGATGGGAAGAGGTTGCGCACCTGTTGGCAGTTGGCCAAGTTAGCCAGTGTGGCTATGGAGTCTGATCAACTCATATGATGTTGGGATATCTCATGAGATTAGGACGAAAAGTAGATGATGAATAGAAGTGTCATGCATAATGTTATGGATGATGTTTGGGGTGTTAAACCCACTGATAAACTATTAGCTTATAAATGCTCGTGTGGTAAATGTATATGTGTTATGTGGTGTCGAGCATTTAGTTATTGGGTTAAAACCATATATTGGCGTCTCACCCTTACACACACATTTCAGGATTCTTCTAGTTCGATATTGTACCCTGGGTACTTTAACACAGATGGTGCAGAGAAGTCTTTCTAAGTCACTCAGAGACTTAGATCTAGTTTCTTGATGAGGTATTACTTGCGAAATAACTTTTAGAACGACCAGCTTAGGGTTGAGACTTAGAATATTTTGATAGTATGTACGAGTTTTGCTCAGAGAGCCTTTATTTTATAATGGAATGTTTATGGCTCGGAGAGCCTATCTTTTGAATGAAAATCTAAGCTATTTATTTTGGTTTTGTAAAGCTTATGGCTATAACTATTATTTTTATGTATTGATGCCTGGTTGAATGTAGTATAGCTAGAATTCTGGAGTGAAAATGTAATCATTTTAACAGGTGTTATTTTATCTGGGATGTCCGAATTACAGAGGAGACTCTGTCGAAATTTTTGTAAAACTACTATCTTGTATTTAAGTATATTCTTTAAATGAAATATGCTTGCCAAGCTATGATAGTAAGTTTGTGTGTCGATTATGGCTTAGGTGTGGAGTCGTGACAAAAATTTTATACCCAATTTCAGACACTTATGTACTTATATAAGTTATTTTCTGAAAGCACCAGCAAATTATCTTTTAATTTTATTTCTGCACGTGTTTAGAAGGTAATGCCCAAGGGAGGGTGTTACAAGGTGGTATCAGAGCTGGTTGAGTCTTTCGGGATCTTTGGGGAATAGGTCTGTTAAGTTTTTGTTGTGTGATCTCTGGTTGAGTTTTGTTTGAATTGTTTCTGAATGAAGCAATGTGTGAAAAACGCACAAGTATATGTTTTGTTGATGGTTTTTCCAAGGGTTTTATGTCCTGGGAGACCGTAGTTCTTGAATGTTACTTGGGTTCGAATATGACATTCTATTATTTTGTGAATCGTGTCAGGCATTCGAAACAAGGTGTTTGTGTAAAAGGAATTTTTCCGGGAGTGTTTCCTGGAAATATTCTAGGTTTAGGGTTAGCAAAGGACATTGATTTTGGTTGATCTTGTTTCTGGATGCAGTCAGATCTCTGTCACTTTGTGTAGGATGTTACCTACAAAGGTTGAAACAAGTTCGACGACTCGATTCAACTGAAAGATCGGTGGTCTGAATCGTTTGTTAGACCGAGTGTTTTCCTTGTGAAGCACCAACGTTGTGTGGAGGATCGTGTTACCGTGTAAATTTCTGACGACTAGGTAAAAGGACGAATTATGAATAAGTATTCTCTAACTTGCGTAGTTGATTTGGTAAATTGATTGCGAGGAGTTATCATCTACTCAAAGATTGACTTGAAGACGAGTTAGTATCGGATTGGAGTGATGAACTATTTAAGGTTTTGCGTTGTCAACTCAGTTTATGAGGAAAGATCAACCTTTTGTATGTTGGATCGATTAGTTAAGTTGTCCGGGGTCATACCCAATTCAAGGTGGTCATACTAAGCTTGGCTAGAAAGACGTGTATGTTGGTTGGAACCAAGACGAATTGAGTGGATTTTCGATCTTGGGTGAGTGTCTCGTGATTGAGGAATTCTTCATTGTACCCTTTGATTCTCTTGTGTTTCTCAGTTGACATTTATTTCTCGAATCCTGTGATTGTATTAGATAATCACAACGGTGAAGTTTGTGTAGGTCAGATACATTTTCTGCTTTTAATTTGCAATCTGTCAAGACTCGTGAATTAGTTATGCTAATTCATAAATTTCCAGTTATTCATTTCTTTGGTTGTGAGAAGTCGTACTCACACTTCTAAATGACCCTCGATGTATTAGACATTTGAGTGAATTGGTTTAAAGGAATCGTTTGGTCTGGATACTTTCACATTTTGTTGAGAGAAGTGGTTATGACTATTTCTTGAGTTATAACCCAGATAATTTCGTGATAGCAGAAGTTTCTTGGTAAAACTTAGTTTCGTCACTTCTATTTTTGATAGAGGTGAAAGTCATCATTTTGTAAATTCTTTGTATTAAGAATAAGAATTAATCCTCTTGGGATTAGACATTATTCATTCTTGATTATTTGAATCCGTTGGAAGATTCTTGTGGAGGAATGAACTTTATTAGATTCATGTTTGTAAATGTGTATTGATCATGCATTTTTACATCCACGAACCTGATGGAATGATCTTTTTCCATACTGGATGTTTCGATATCCTTCAAATTAATGAAATTCTTTTCTATGCTTATGTGAAAGTGAAATCCAGAAAAATTTCTTTTCTTGAGAAATTATTTTATGATCACCAAGGTCATGTTTTATTGTGGTTCGAAAGTACTTGTTGTTATTGATCATCTTAATTCTATGTACTTTCCAAATGTTGTCGATGTGTGACTTATCTCATTAGTCGTGAGTTGAATATCTCTACATCAAGATGTACAATTGATACCTTCCTTGTTAAGATGTTGACATTCCTTCAATCTTTGTTATGAGTTTTTCAAGACCTGCATGAGTCTTGTTTGAATTCAAGTGATTGTTGATCGACCGGTGAAGTTTACATCTTCTTACGAGTTAAGATCCACAAGCAGAGTTAGTGAACCAAATAGTGTATCGAGGATTGTTCAGACTTCATAGCGTATATTCAAGTGTTGTTTCAGATGAAAAATGGAAGTTTATCAAAGTGTGTCGGTTAAGTTTACTTTAAGTGTTGAGGACTCAGTTGAGACTAAGTCCAGCTGCTCATCCTTAGTGGGATGGATAAGGAATGAGGTGACCTATCTTTAGCAGGTTAGTTGGGAGATAGTGTGGTACCTAATTTTTGTCATCTCTATGGTAGGACGAACCAGAGTTGATAGGAGTTTCGTTAGTGTATAGATGTGAATGGTATTATGAGAACCCTTAAGTTCAACATTTTGAGTGAGATGATTATAATGGACTTTATGATCGAGGTAGATATGTCATTAAAGGAATTTAGAGTAGTGATCAATGTTATGGTTAATGTTGACTTAGTGAGTCCGAGGATTAACGGAAAAATATATAGTAGTTTTCCTTAAGCTGAACGGAAATAGTATAGAGGATTCCTTGAATGAAACTCAGTTGTTAGAAAAGTTTAAGAATTATGATTTTGGAATAATTCAAATTGAAGTGATTCCCTTTGGTTGTAGTTGCATGGAGAAATGTAATTGTATTCTTTAAGATTGAAATGAATGATTATGATATAATTTGGAGTGGTGGAATATGTTCAAAGGAATGATTAGGATATAATTGTGAGTTGAAGGATGATGTAGGATGGGGTAAAAGTTAGTATTGAACTTGATGTTCATCATGAGGATAAGGTGTTGAAGAAGTTTTGCTAGCAGACAAATCTAGAGGCAAGAAGTGATTAAGTTTTGATTATGTCTTTCGAGTGTGATAAACTTTGGTGAAATGTTTATAATCTTTGAGGTCTTATTCTGGTAAATATGTGGTTGATGATCCATAGTAGAAATTGGACATTTTTAAATTCAAGATTGCATTGGGGAGTGTCCACTTGGATTTCTTGGCTTTGTTTTGGTGCAACCCTTAGGGGTAATGGCCTTAGAGAAACTCTGTTTTATAATCTCTTTTCTTGCTGTACATAAATAAGATAAGGGCATATACGATACAAGCATTTCCTTGCATAAGTGATGGAGCCCTGCCTTTAGATGAAGGAATTGTTAGAAGTTGTGTATTTTTCTTGGACAATAGGGTAAAGGTGCATATGAAATTTCTTAAATCAGGGATACTAATGGGGATTGAGAATTAAATTGAAAATTAGAGGCAAATGAAGGATATGAATTAGAAGTAGGCAAAAGATTCGAGAGGAATTAAGAGGAGAACGGACTATGTGGGATGTGGTAAGATTCAATTTCAATAAGATTGAATTTCTTAGGTTCTTGGAGCAAAGTTTATCATGTGCAACTTAGAAATGTTATAATGTTTTGATTGGAGACTCGAAAAGTGTAAATTTGATATGACTAGAAGAGTAGACTAAGCCCAATTGGACTAAGACTATGATTGCATCTCTTGAGTAGAATGTTAATTGATGTTATGGTAAAGTTAGTGTGGGGTTTGATGTTAGCTGTGAAAGTTAGATATTGGAGAAAGTTTTTCCTAATGGATTTGTATTGAGAAAGTTAAATGAAGAGATTAAGCGTTGATTTCGTTCTTTGAAGTATAATAGACTAAGGTAAAATATTGAAGGTAGTGGAAATAATGCGGTACTGAAAAAGTCTCGAGGATAAATAAAATAGCATAAGAATCGATCTTGTTAAAGAATTATAGATGAAATGAATGAGCGACGGGAAATACAAAGCAAGATTTTAGAGTTAAGGTATGATTACAACATCCTGTTTAGTTTTAAGCTACGAATTTCGAGGACGAAATTTTTTAAGAGGGGTAGTAATGTAACACCCTAGTTTTTACACCTAGGATTAATTATTTTATTTGGATGTTTATGTTTATTATGTTATGTGGTTTAGTCTGAGTAATTAAATTACTCTCTTCAAATTATTTTATTGGGTGCGTTAGCACTGACTTAGTTCAGTGAATGCACGCTTACTAGACAATAATTACGTTATTGTCACTATTATACCAGTACAGAAAAATATTTTAAATAATATGATTAAGAGAAAAATATTTTCATATTCCTATTCTATTTAATTTTAGAGTTAAAAATATTCTGGTTTGACATCAATCGGAGATTAAATTTTGGACTGATTATTTTCTTAGTGGATCAGTTAAATTATTAATCTTTACTCTAATTTGAATTTCCAAATCATATCTTTATCAATCTTTATTTTTAGATTCTAAAAAGTAAAAACATGTTTATTTTAGGACTAATATTTATCACTCATTTTGTACCTATCACTAAGTAACTAGTTTAAAAACGAAAATTTCTCTCTTTTCTCTCTCTCTTTCTTGACGCCATCTCTCTCTTTTTCTTCTCCTTCTCTACAACTTTTTCTTCTTTCTTTCTTCCTTCTCTTTTCTTCTTCTTCCTCCCATCTCAGCATCATCTTCATCACCCACCTTCCTTCCTTCTTCTCCGTCGTGCGACCACCCCTGAGGCCGCCGTTCGGCCACCGCACAGCAAGAGCAGATGACCCGTTCCTCGCCACCGCTGCTGCTGTCTCGCGTCAGAACCGCCACCCACCGCCGTTCCCAGCCGTGGTAAGCTCCCTTAACCGCCGTTCATGGTGGTTCTACCACCCTTAAGTGTTGAATCTCCTTCTTTTATGTTTTCTCCGATCTTTTTTGTCCATGGTTGTTGTAGAACCTCGATCTGCCGCCGTCCTCAGCCGCTGCCGTCTCGCCGGTCAGCAAGGCAGCCACCACGTTCTTTTGCTTTTCATCTTGGGTGAGTTTTCACCATAACCTCTTCTAGTTGAAAATCCCCAAAATCTGATTTGAAACCCTAACCCTAACCCTTTGATTTCAGATTTTAATTTTGAAATTTAAGGTTGTTTTATGAGATTGGGACTGTGAGTTTGTGTTTCCCTAAACCAATTTCATTATTCTGAGTTTCCCCTAAATTTTAATAAGGAGCCCTAAATCCCCAATTTAATTTTATTTGAATTTGGGTATGTTTTTGTGAAATTAATTATGATTTAGTGCAATTAGGACTCTTAATGGATGATTTCCAAAGTTCTTTTTCAAGATCTTTTAATAAAAACAAAGTTTCCTTAAAGGGTATTGGGAAGCGTGAGCTTCAAACATGATTTTCTTTGAAAATAACCTTGTTTGGTAATTAGATTAAGTGTTTAGATAAAGTTAGAATGTGTGTTTGATCATGTGAAATTGATTTCTTGATTTCTGGTTGTTGCACGATGTTGGATATACTCTCTGAGACGTTTGGACACGGCTATGCTTGCTTGATGGACTAGATATGAGCTAACGTGGGCATTAGGACGAGGATCATTTACTTGTCTTCAAAGGTAAGGGGAGCTTGCCTGATGGATTTTTCTCAATAACCATTTACTTGTTGACCATTTGCTTGTTGTGTATTCTGTATAATTGATGTGGTTGTGGTTATCTGATTATGTGGTTTATGTTGTGTTGTATATCTGAGTATCAGTGTTTGATCTGTTTTAAATTATTTATTTGAATATGATATTGCTATGGGTCATGATCTGTCTAGTGGTTTGTTGTTGAATGTTGCTTGTGAGTGTTGTTTGAGAAGCCTGACTGTGGTCAGTGCACAACCGACTAATCAGATAAAAGCTTTAATAAGCTGTGTAAATTATATTCAATGTTTTATGGGAAACGTTGGAATATAATAGTGGTGAAAAGTATTATTTTGGAAAAATAAGGAGTTTTGATGATGATAATTTATTAGTGTAAAAGCAACTCGAGTCACAATGAGAGCGAAATTGTGAAAATGTTTAAGTACTGCTAATTTTTATGTAAGAAAGTTTGTAATATTATACAAAGTTATTTTATGAAATTAATTGTTGAAAAGAAGTTAATGATGATTTTAGAAAGTGTTTTCAGTGGAAAAAGTTAAGTATTGGCTTAAGAAGCTTTAAAAGTGATAATTGATGAATGATTTGGAAAATAGTGATGACAGATTTGGAAAAACGTAGAAGGCAAGTATTTTGAAACGACAATACATATTTTAAGGAAGTTAAAACCTCAAGTGACTCATATTTGTGAAAACCAAGTTTTATTATTTAAGGATTTTATTGATGAATTTCCAATTTTTGGAAAAAGAATTTATGAAAGCAAAACTGATTTCGTGTTAATAGTGGTGTGGAACTTAGTAACCGAGACGTCGGGGTACTGAGGTTCTGTGTTGTGATGGACTCAGTCATTTGGACTTTGAGGGCCTATATTGTATACATGAGGTATACTGTGATGAATTGTATACATGAGGTATACTGTGATAAAACATTGAAGATGTTTTCTAGAAGCACGAACCTAGGACTGGTGCACCGGTCGAGAGGTGTCGTGATTGAGCACTCGGACAGTAAGGTCCTGTGTTGTAATGAAAGTTTTAAAAAGTGTTTTAAAACTATGTGAGTCGTAAGCCATTTTGAGCTTCGGCAAGAGAAAGATTGAACACAAAGAAAAGAACAAAACAAAAGTGTTTTGCATGCATGTGGCAGACGTGCCTGCGATTTGTGGTTTAATGCATTAATTACCGGCGGCTGAGGTAATTACGATATGCATTTATCTCATGTGCCTAGGGAGGACATTGAGACCCCATCTTACTTGCTAATTGTATATTGCCACTGGTTGTGGACATTAGCAATGTGTTTGGCCTTGTGAGTGCCTGGCTGTGTATGCCTTTGTTTTTTAAGATGGGAAGAGGTTGCGCACCGTTGGCAGTTGGCCAAGTTAGCCAGTGTGGCTATGGAGTCTGATCAACTCATATGATGTTGGGATATCTCATGAGATTAGGACGAAAAGTAGATGATGAATAGAAGTGTCATGCATAATGTTATGGATGATGTTTGGGGTGTTAAACCCACTGATAAACTATTAGCTTATAAATGCTCGTGTGGTAAATGTATATGTGTTATGTGGTGTCGAGCATTTAGTTATTGGGTTAAAACCATATATTGGCGTCTCACCTTTACACACACATTTCAGGATTCTTCTAGTTCGATATTGTACCCTGGGTACTTTAACACAGATGGTGCAGAGAAGTCTTTCTAAGTCACTCAGAGACTTAGATCTAGTTTCTTGATGAGGTATTACTTGCGAAATAACTTTTAGAACGACCAGCTTAGGGTTGAGACTTAGAATATTTTGATAGTATGTACGAGTTTTGCTCAGAGAGCCTTTATTTTATAATGGAATGTTTATGGCTCGGAGAGCCTATCTTTTGAATGAAAATCTAAGCTATTTATTTTGGTTTTGTAAAGCTTATGGCTATAACTATTATTTTTATGTATTGATGCCTGGTTGAATGTAGTATAGCTAGAATTCTGGAGTGAAAATGTAATCATTTTAACAGGTGTTATTTTATCTGGGATGTCCGAATTACAGAGGAGACTCTGTCGAAATTTTTGTAAAACTACTATCTTGTATTTAAGTATATTCTTTAAATGAAATATGCTTGCCAAGCTATGATAGTAAGTTTGTGTGTCGATTATGGCTTAGGTGTGGAGTCGTGACAAAAATTTTATACCCAATTTCAGACACTTATGTACTTATATAAGTTATTTTCTGAAAGCACCAGCAAATTATCTTTTAATTTTATTTCTGCACGTGTTTAGAAGGTAATGCCCAAGGGAGGGTGTTACAAGGTGGTATCAGAGCTGGTCGAGTCTTTCGGGATCTTTGGGGAATAGGTCTGTTAAGTTTTTGTTGTGTGATCTCTGGTTGAGTTTTGTTTGAATTGTTTCTGATTGAAGCAATGTGTCAAAAACGCACAAGTATATGTTTTGTTGATGGTTTTTCCAAGGGTTTTATGTCCTGGGAGACCGTAGTTCTTGAATGTTACTTGGGTTCGAATATGACATTCTATTATTTTGTGAATCGTGTCAGGCATTCGAAACAAGGTGTTTGTGTAAAAGGAATTTTTCCGGGAGTGTTTCCTGGAAATATTCTAGGTTTAGGGTTAGCAAAGGACATTGATTTTGGTTGATCTTGTTTCTGGATGCAGTCAGATCTCTGTCACTTTGTGTAGGATGTTACCTACAAAGGTTGAAACAAGTTCGACGACTCGATTCAACTGAAAGATCGGTGGTCTGAATCGTTTGTTAGACCGAGTGTTTTCCTTGTGAAGCACCAACGTTGTGTGGAGGATCGTGTTACCGTGTAAATTTCTGACGACTAGGTAAAAGGACGAATTATGAATAAGTATTCTCTAACTTGCGTAGTTGATTTGGTAAATTGATTGCGAGGAGTTGTCATCTACTCAAAGATTGACTTGAAGACGAGTTAGTATCGGATTGGAGTGATGAACTATTTAAGGTTTTGCGTTGTCAACTCAGTTTATGAGGAAAGATCAACCTTTTGTATGTTTGATCGATTGATTAAGTTGTTCGGGGTCATACCCAATTCAAGGTGGTCATACTAAGCTTGGCTAGAAAGACGTGTATGTTGGTTGGAACCAAGACGAATTGAGTGGATTTTCGATCTTGGGTGAGTGTCTCGTGATTGAGGAATTCTTCATTGTACCCTTTGATTCTCTTGTGTTTCTCAGTTGACATTTATTTCTCGAATCCTGTGATTGTATTAGATAATCACAACGGTGAAGTTTGTGTAGGTCAGATAAATTTTCTGCTTTTAATTTGCAATCTGTCAAGACTCGTGAATTAGTTATGCTAATTCATAAATTTCCAGTTATTCATTTCTTTGGTTGTGAGAAGTCGTACTCACACTTCTAAATGACCCTCGATGTATTAGACATTTGAGTGAATTGGTTTAAAGGAATCGTTTGGTCTGGATACTTTCACATTTTGTTGAGAGAAGTGGTTATGACTATTTCTTGAGTTATAACCCAGATAATTTCGTGATAGCAGAAGTTTCTTGGTAAAACTTAGTTTCGTCACTTCTATTTTTGATAGAGGTGAAAGTCATCATTTTGTAAATTCTTTGTATTAAGAATAAGAATTAATCCTCTTGGGATTAGACATTATTCATTCTTGATTATTTGAATCCGTTGGAAGATTCTTGTGGAGGAATGAACTTTATTAGATTCATGTTTGTAAATGTGTATTGATCATGCATTTTTACATCCACGAACCTGATGGAATGATCTTTTTCCATACTGGATGTTTCGATATCCTTCAAATTAATGAAATTCTTTTCTATGCTTATGTGAAAGTGAAATCCAGAAAAATTTCTTTTCTTGAGAAATTATTTTATGATCACCAAGGTCATGTTTTATTGTGGTTCGAAAGTACTTGTTGTTATTGATCATCTTAATTCTATGTACTTTCCAAATGTTGTCGATGTGTGACTTATCTCATTAGTCGTGAGTTGAATATCTCTACATCAAGATGTACAATTGATACCTTCCTTGTTAAGATGTTGACATTCCTTCAATCTTTGTTATGAGTTTTCTGAAGACCTGCATGAGTCTTGTTTGAATTCAAGTGATTGTTGATCGACTGGTGAAGTTTACATCTTCTTACGAGTTAAGATCCACAAGCAGAGTTAGTGAACCAAATAGTGTATCAGAGGATTGTTCAGACTTCATAGCGTATATTCAAGTGTTGTTTCAGATGAAAAATGGAAGTTTATCAAAGTGTGTCGGTTAAGTTTACTTTAAGTGTTGAGGACTCAGTTGAGACTAAGTCCAGCTGCTCATCCTTAGTGGGATGGATAAGGAATGAGGTGACCTATCTTTAGCAGGTTAGTTGGGAGATAGTGTGGTACCTAATTTTTGTCATCTCTATGGTAGGGACGAACCGAGTTGATAGGAGTTTCGTTAGTGTATAGATGTGAATGGTATTATGAGAACCCTTAAGTTCAACATTTTGAGTGAGATGATTATAATGGACTTTATGATCGAGGTAGATATGTCATTAAAGGAATTTAGAGTAGTGATCAATGTTATGGTTAATGTTGACTTAGTGAGTCCGAGGATTAACGGAAAAATATATAGTAGTTTTCCTTAAGCTGAACGGAAATAGTATAGAGGATTCCTTGAATGAAACTCAGTTGTTAGAAAAGTTTAAGAATTATGATTTTGGAATAATTCAAATTGAAGTGATTCCCTTTGGTTGTAGTTGCATGGAGAAATGTAATTGTATTCTTTAAGATTGAAATGAATGATTATGATATAATTTGGAGTGGTGGAATATGTTCAAAGGAATGATTAGGATATAATTGTGAGTTGAAGGATGATGTAGGATGGGGTAAAAGTTAGTATTGAACTTGATGTTCATCATGAGGATAAGGTGTTGAAGAAGTTTTGCTAGCAGACAAATCTAGAGGCAAGAAGTGATTAAGTTTTGATTATGTCTTTCGAGTGTGATAAACTTTGGTGAAATGTTTATAATCTTTGAGGTCTTATTCTGGTAAATATGTGGTTGATGATCCATAGTAGAAATTGGACATTTTTAAATTCAAGATTGCATTGGGGAGTGTCCACTTGGATTTCTTGGCTTTGTTTTGGTGCAACCCTTAGGGGTAATGGCCTTAGAGAAACTCTGTTTTATAATCTCTTTTCTCGGCTGTACATAAATAAGATAAGGGCATATACGATACAAGCATTTCCTTGCATAAGTGATGGAGCCCTGCCTTTAGATGAAGGAATTGTTAGAAGTTGTGTATTTTTCTTGGACAATAGGGTAAAGGTGCATATGAAATTTCTTAAATCAGGGATACTAATGAGGATTGAGAATTAAATTGAAAATGAGAGGCAAATGAAGGATATGAATTAGAAGTAGGCAAAATATTCGAGAGGAATTAAGAGGAGAACGGACTATGTGGGATGTGGTAAGATTCAATTTCAATAAGATTGAATTTCTTAAGTTCTGGGCGCAAAGTTTATCATGTGCAACTTAGGAATGTTATGACGTTTTGATTGGAGGCTTGAAAAGTGTGAATTTGATATGACTAGAAGAGTAGACTAAGCCCAATTGGACTAAGACTATGATTGCATCTCTTGAGTAGAAGGTTAATTGATGTTATGGTAAAGTTAGTGTGGGGTTTGATGTTAGCTGTGAAAGTTAGATATTGGAGAAAGTTTTTCCTAATGGATTTGTATTGAGAAAGTTAAATGAAGAGATTAAGCGTTGATTTTGTTCTTTGAAGTGTAATAGACTAAGGTGAAATATCGAAGGTAGTGGAAATAATGCGGTAGTGAAAAAGTCTCGAGGATAAATAAAATAGCATAAGAATCGATCTTGTTAAAGTATTATAGATGAAAGGAACGAAGCGATGAGAATACAAAGCAAGATTTTAGAGTTAAGGTATGATTACAACATCCTGTTTAGTTTTAAGCTACGAATTTCGAGGACGAAATTTTTTAAGAGGGGTAGTAATGTAACACCCTAGTTTTTACACCTAGGATTAATTATTTTATTTGGATGTTTATGTTTATTATGTTAGGTGGTTTAGTTTGAGTAATTAAATTACTCTCTTCAAATTATTTTATTAGGTGCGTTAGTACTGACTTATTTCAGTGAATGCACGCTTACTAGACAATAATTACGTTATTGTCACTATTATACCAGTACAGAAAAATATTTTAAATAATATGATTAAGAGAAAAATATTTTCATATTCCTGTTCTATTTAATTTTAGAGTTAAAAATATTCTGGTTTGACATCAATCGGAGATTAAATTTTGAGATGATTATTTTCTTAGTGGATCAGTTAAATTATTAATCTTTACTCTAATTTGAATTTCCAAATCATATCTTTATCAATCTTTATTTTTAGATTCTAAAAAGTAAAAACATGTTTATTTTAGGACTAATATTTATCACTCATTTTGTACCTATCACTAAGTAACTAGTTTAAAAACGAAAATTTCTCTCTTTTCTCTCTCTCTTTCTTGACGCCATCTCTCTCTTTTTCTTCTCCTTCTCTACAACTTTTTCGTCTTTCTTTCTTCCTGTTCTTTTCTTCTTCTTCTTCCTCCCATCTCAAGCATCATCTTCATCACCCACCTTCCTTCCTTCTTCTTCTCCGTCGTGCGACCACCCCCGAGGCCGCTGTTCGGCCACCGCACGCAACAAGAAGAGAGATGACCCGTTCCTCGCCACCGCTGCTGCTGTCTCGCGTCAGAACCGCCACCCACCGCCGTTCCCAGCCGTGGTAAGCTCCCTTAACCGCCGTTCATGGTGGTTCTACCACCCTTAAGTGTTGAATCTCCTTCTTTTATGTTTTCTCCGATCTTTTTTGTCCATGGTTGTTGTAGAACCTCGATCTGCGGCCGTCCTTAGCCGCTGCCGTCTCGCCGGTCAGCAAGGCAGCCACCACGTTCTTTTGCTTTTCATCTTGGGTGAGTTTTCACCATAACCTCTTCTAGTTGAAAATCCCCAAAATCTGATTTGAAACCCTAACCCTAACCCTTTGATTTCAGATTTTAATTTTGAAATTTAAGGTTGTTTTATGAGATTGGGACTGTGAGTTTGTGTTTCCCTAAACCAATTTCATTATTCTGAGTTTCCCCTAAATTTTAATAAGGAGCCCTAAATCCCCAATTTAATTTTATTTGAATTTGGGTATGTTTTTGTGAAATTAATTATGATTTAGTGCAATTAGGACTCTTAATGGATGATTTCCAAAGTTCTTTTTCAAGATCTTTTAATAAAAACAAAGTTTCCTTAAAGGGTATTGGGAAGCGTGAGCTTCAAACATGATTTTCTTTGAAAATAACCTTGTTTGGTAATTAGATTAAGTGTTTAGATAAAGTTAGAATGTGTGTTTGATCATGTGAAATTGATTTCTTGATTTCTGGTTGTTGTACGATGTTGGATATACTCTCTGAGACGTTTGGACACGGCTATGCTTGCTTGATGGAGTAGATATGAGCTAACGTGGGCATTAGGACGAGGATCATTTACTTGTCTTCAAAGGTAAGGGGAGCTTGCCTGATGGATTTTTCTCAATAACCATTTACTTGTTGACCATTTGCTTGTTGTGTATTCTGTATAATTGATGTGGTTGTGGTTATCTGATTATGTGGTTTATGTTGTGTTGTATATCTGAGTATCAGTGTTTGATCTGTTTTAAATTATTTATTTGAATATGATATTGCTATGGGTCATGATCTGTCTAGTGGTTTGTTGTTGAATGTTGCTTGTGAGTGTTGTTTGAGAAGCCTGACTGTGGTCAGTGCACAACCGACTAATCAGATAAAAGCTTTAATAAGCTGTGTAAATTATATTCAATGTTTTATGGGAAACGTTGGAATATAATAGTGGTGAAAAGTATTATTTTGGAAAAATAAGGAGTTTTGATGATGATAATTTATTAGTGTAAAAGCAACTCGAGTCACAATGAGAGCGAAATTGTGAAAATGTTTAAGAAATCTGCTAATTCTTATGTAAGAAAGTTTGTAGTATTATACAAAGTTATTTTATGAAATTAATTGTTGAAAAGAAGTTAATGATGATTTTAGAAAGTGTTTTCAGTGGAAAAAGTTAAGTATTGGCTTAAGAAGCTTTAAAAGTGATAATTGATGAATGATTTGGAAAATAGTGATGACAGATTTGGAAAAACGTAGAAGGCAAGTATTTTGAAACGACAATACATATTTTAAGGAAGTTAAAACCTCAAGTGACTCATATTTGTGAAAACCAAGTTTTATTATTTAAGGATTTTATTGATGAATTTCCAATTTTTGGAAAAAGAATTTATGAAAGCAAAACTGATTTCGTGTTAATAGTGGTGTGGAACTTAGTAACCGAGACGTCGGGGTACTAAGGTTCTGTGTTGTGATGGACTCAGTCATTTGGACTTTGAGGGCCTATATTGTATACATGAGGTATACTGTGATGAATTGTATACATGAGGTATACTGTGATAAAACATTGAAGATGTTTTCTAGAAGCACGAACCTAGGACTGGTGCACCGGTCGAGAGGTGTCGTGATTGAGCACTCGGACAGTAAGGTCCTGTGTTGTAATGAAAGTTTTAAAAAGTGTTTTAAAACTATGTGAGTCGTAAGCCATTTTGAGCTTCGGCAAGAGAAAGATTGAACACAAAGAAAAGAACAAAACAAAAGTGTTTTGCATGCATGTGTGACGTGCTCGCGATTTGTGGTTTAATGCATTAATTACTGCGGCTGAGGTAATTACGATATGCATTTATCTCATGTGCCTAGGGAGGACATTGAGACCCCATCTTACTTGCTAATTGTATATTGTCACTGGTTGTGGACATTAGCAATGTGTTTGGCCTTGTGAGTGCCTGGCTGTGTATGCCTTTGTTTTTTTTAAGATGGGAAGAGGTTGCGCACCTGTTGGCAGTTGGCCAAGTTAGCCAGTGTGGCTATGGAGTCTGATCAACTCATATGATGTTGGGATATCTCATGAGATTAGGACGAAAAGTAGATGATGAATAGAAGTGTCATGCATAATGTTATGGATGATGTTTGGGGTGTTAAACCCACTGATAAACTATTAGCTTATAAATGCTCGTGTGGTAAATGTATATGTGTTATGTGGTGTCGAGCATTTAGTTATTGGGTTAAAACCATATATTGGCGTCTCACCCTTACACACACATTTCAGGATTCTTCTAGTTCGATATTGTACCCTGGGTACTTTAACACAGATGGTGCAGAGAAGTCTTTCTAAGTCACTCAGAGACTTAGATCTAGTTTCTTGATGAGGTATTACTTGCGAAATAACTTTTAGAATGACCAGCTTAGGGTTGAGACTTGGAATATTTTGATAGTATGTACGAGTTTGGCTCAGAGAGCCTTTATTTTATAATGGAATGTTTATGGCTCGGAGAGCCTATCTTTTGAATGAAAATCTAAGCTATTTCTTTTGGTTTTGTAAAGCTTATGGCTATAACTATTATTTTTATGTATTGATGTCTGGTTGAATGTAGTATAGCTAGAATTCTGGAGTGAAAATGTAATCATTTTAACAGGTGTTATTTTATCTGGGATGTCCGAATTACAGAGGAGACTCTGTCGAAATTTTAGTAAAACTACTATCTTGTATTTAAGTATATTCTTTAAATGAAATAGGCTTGCCAAGCTATTATAGTAAGTTTGTGTGTCGATTATGGCTTAGGTGTGGAGTCGTGACAAAAATTTTATACCCAATTTCAGACACTTATGTACTTATATAAGTTATTTTCCGAAAGCACCAGCAAATTATCTTTTAATTTTATTTCTGCACGTGTTTAGAAGGTAATGCCCAAGGGAGGGTGTTACGTTAATCTACTCTATAAATATGGCAATTTGGCTCGAAAATAGGGATCCCTTGGGCTTCTACCTTGGGCAAAAACTAGGATTTCTCTGCTTCTCAATTTCTTCTCTTCTCTTAGTTTTTTTTTTATACTTTTGTTAATCAAGCTTGCTATGAACATGTCAATGCTTGAGTAGTCTTTTTATTTCTAGGGATTGGGGCTATGCCCAAGATTTGTTTTATGTTATGAATTGACGTTTTAATTCTTGTTAATTTCAATTCGCTTTCGATTTAATTCCTATTGCATGAATTACTTGTGAATCTGGTGTGCACTTATTTGCATGGCATAGATACTCTAAGGAGGAACCTAGCGGTGAACTTAGGTATTGGATCTATAGGTATTGAATTTAGGACTTAAATCACGAGAGTTAGAAGCGGTCCTTCGAGGGTTCACTGAATTGTCACAAAGCTTAAAGGGTTCGATTTAAATTCAATTACCACGAGAGTAGGGGTTGGTTTAATCGAGCATGGTTCTTGTATCCCGAGAGGGAACATTAACTTATTTAGGATAAATTCACCTTCAAAGCAAATTTCGATAATTAACAAGTGGGGTAATCAATTTAGTAACATGAGCAGTCTTGTTGGTAACCCAATTCCTGGAAATCTCTTTTGAATTTGAAAAACTCCTATTTGATTTACTTTCCTATTTTGTTTGATTGCGTTTTAAATATTTGAATTGTTAGTTATTCCTTTAAAAACCAAATCTTTTCCAAATCTTTTTCTAGTCCAGTTTAATTGATTTAATAATTGATAGTTATTTAAGATCACGGTCCCTGTGGATTCGATCTTTTTATTACTTGACGACGAAGCCGTACACTTGCGGATTCGAGCGACCATCACCAATCTTGTTGATGACAAAGAAGTTGAAGAGCCAACATTATTGCTATCACTTAATAATGATGAGAAGGATGACAAATGCTTATGGTATCTTGAGACAATGGAGCAAGCAATCACATGTGTGGATGACAAAAGACCTCTTGATTCTTATGTGTTTTCATTAATAAAGTTGAGATTTGGTTAATAGTCAAGCTTATGGTAGAATACCTTCCTTGAGGAAATTGAGCAAATTGTCATATACCCTTAAACACTTGAGTGAGGTGAGAAGAGTGCCCGAATTATTGAGAGATATGAATTTAGGGTACCTAAGCTTCTAATTGGACTTGAAATTGATTGTCTCTTAGGTACTTATTTGGATGTTCCTGTTACTTGGATTTGTTACTTGGGGTAGTTTGATGAGTGTGATTACACCTCATATTTCTTTATCATATTGCATGCATTTTCATGTAGTTTAGGCATTTTTAATTTGATTTTTGTTAGTTTTTACCTTGGAATGGGTAAGGCAGTTTTGTGGTGTTTGTGTGCAGGAATTGAGGATTAAAATGCTCAAGATCAACCATGATGGAGCTTGCATGAAGATGGAGCTTGAAAAGCAAGAAAACGTAGCCAAACAGAGGCCATCACGGCCTAGCCGTGACAGCCATCACGGCCATGATCGAGCAAGACTGAAAAGGAAAGAACGAAAAAGCAGAACCTATCATGGCCAGGTCATGATGGCAATCACGGGCATGATAGGCCATCAGTGCCAAGTTTTCCTAGACAGAATCTGTCACGGCCTGGCCGTGACAGGCATCACGGCTGTGACGTGCAATATCTGTAATTTTAAAACCTGATTTGATCTGATTTTGTAATTGCTTGGGATTCAGGTTAACCTACTCTATAAATAGGACAATTAGGCTCGAAAATAGGGATCCATTGGGCTGCTACCTTAGGCAAAAACTAGGATTTCTCTTCTTCTCAATTTCTTCTCTTCTCTTAGTTTATTTTATACTTTTGCTAATCAAGCTTGCTATGAACATGGCAATGCTTGAGTAGCCTTTTTATTTCTAGGGATTGGGGCTGTGCCCAAAATTTGTTTTATGTTATGAATTGACGTTTTACTTCTTGTTAATTTCAATTCGCTTTCGATTTAATTTCTATTGCATGAATTACTTGTGAATCTGGTGCGCACTTATTTGCATGTCATAGATACTCTAAGTAGGAACCTAGCGGTGAACTTAGGTATTGGATCTATAGGGATTGAACTTAGGACTTAAATCATGAGTGTTAGAAGCGGTCCTTCGAGGGTTCACTGAATTGTCACAAAGCTTAAAGGGTTCGATTTAAATTCAATTACCACGAGAGTAGGGGTTGGTTTAATCGGGCACGGTTCTTGTATCCCGAGAGGGAACAATAACTTATTTAGGATAAATTCACCTTCAAAGCAAATTTCGATAATTAACAAGAGGGGTAGTCAATTTAGTAACATGAGCAGTCTTGTTGGTAACCCAATTCCGGGAAATCTCTTTTGAATTTGAAAAACCCCTATTTGATTTACTTTCCTATTTTGTTTGAGTGCATTTTAAATATTTGAATTGTTAGTTAATCCTTTAAAAACCAAATCTTTTCCAAATATTTTTCTATTCCAGTTTAATTGATTTAATAATTGATAGTTATTTAAGATCACGGTCCCTGTGGATTCGACCTTTTTATTACTTGACGACGAAGCCGTACACTTGCGGAATCGAGCGACCGTCATGTTTTTGGCGCCATTGCCGGGGACTGTACTTTCTTGAATTTCAATTTAATTTTTAAATTTATTTTTCTGGAATTTTTTTATATTAAAATTTTCTCTTTTTTTTATTTATCTCTTTTTCTTTTTCTAAAGTATCTATCTCTCTTTGCAGGTATTTTTCTATTTTATGTGAAGATCCCAAAGTCTCGGAAATCTTATTGAAGTTGACCCCGAGATCGAAAGGACCTTTCATATATGTGGGACAAAGACAATGAGCGAGAGAAAGGTTGATTCCCATTCCACTTTGGCGAATCTACCTGATACCAAACCACTGAAGGACTACGCAGCCCCAAATGCTAGGGGTTTGCGAACTGGGATTGCTAGGTCATAAATTGAGGAGGAGAACTACAAAATACCGCCTATGTTAATTGGCATGATTAAGCAACATCAATTTGGAGGATTACCCTCGGAGGACCCGACTGATCAGGTGGTGACATTCTTGGAGTTCACCGATGCAATAAGAATTCAAGGTGCCCCGATTGATGCTATTCACTTGAGGTTATTCCCCTCCTCTCTGACTGGAAAGGAAAAAGCTTGGATGAAGCAAGTGCCTGCTAATACTTTGTCAACTTGGGACCAACTGGAGCAGGCATTCTTGGAAAAATTCTTCCCTCCATCCAAGACTGCTTACCTACGAACTCAGATCACTGGCTTCTTCCAAAAGGACGGAGAATGCTTATCCGAAGCTTGGGATCGTTACAAAGGATTGCTAGAGTCTTGCCCACATTATGAGCTCGAGAGGTGGTTGTTAGTGAATACCTTCTACAACGAATTGGATTACTCTTCGAAGGTGTCACTTGACTCAGCAGCTGGTGGAGCCTTTATGAATAGACATCTGACTGAAGCACTCAATATCATTGAAAACGTAGCCACCAACTATCACCAATGGGGTTCGGAAAGAGTTAATAACCCGAGAAAGCTTTCGGGGGCTAAGATTGAAATGAATAGCACTGATCTAATTATGTCTAAATTTGACTCATTGAATAAATGCTTTGATAAGCTTGAAAAAGCTAATGTGAGTTCAATAGGTCCTACTAATGTTGTTTGTGAGATTTGTGGAATGCAAGGACATGACATAATGGAGTGCCCACATGGTATTGCTCCTGGATCCGGTGCTTCGGGGGAACAAGTGAACTCTTGTCACAACTTCTATGACCTGAACCCGAAGTTGCCAAATTATGCTCCTCCAAATCCTTACAACCAAATGAGGAAGAATAATCCTTATCTCTCCTTTGGGAACTATAACAACACGTTGAACCACGAATTCCAGGAAGGCCAAGGTAATAGGAAACCCGCATCGGGGTATCCTCAGGTACAAAAGTCTAAACTTGAGTCTCTTTTGAAAATTTTTGTTGAAACTCAAACAAAGCAAAATGAAGAGTTTATTTTGCTTGTCCTCAAGCAATAACCAAGGCCAGACAAGATAGACAATCAGAGCATGGACAATGAACCAAGAACCAGAGTAATAAATTCAAGTAATAGGAACAACCAAGTAATAGGCCGTGATACATTCTGATCCTCAGGGTCCTCCTCATCACGCCCGTGAGGGCTATCATGGATGGTCCGTGTTCCTTTCTGATCTTCAACTATTGGCTAATCACGGCCGTGACCCCTGTCACTACTAGGCAGTGATCTCCTCTAACTTTATTTTTCCATGCCTTTTTGCTCATCATGCCTTCATAACCTGAAAATACTTGGCAAAACCATCAATTAGTGATCTTTCTTCTCTTAATCTTCTCAAATTATTCAAAGACAAAATTCAAAAAAAAATTGAAAATGGAAATAAAACTTGGGTTGCCTCCCAAGAAGCACTTATTTAGGGTCTTAAGCTTGACCATACTCCCTTTGATCAACTGAGAACAGCTGGGCTTGGAAGTGCAAGAATGTCTCTCTTCCAAGGAAGTCCATCAAAGAGCCTATTTTGTTCATATGGCCACATGCGCTTTCGCTTTGCTCTTTTCACTCTGAGTTTCATGGCCTTACTTCCTTCTGACGGAAGTTTTAACTCCACATGTTGAGGAACTCCAATTTCATTATTGTTTGGTGCATCATTTGTCATGCAAAGTTTAGGAGTTGCTTCCATGTTAAGCTCTTCCTTCACCTTTGGAGGCATTATCTCAATCCTGCACACATGACTCTCAAAAGGAGGGTTGTTATATGAGTTAGTCAAATCAAAATCCACCCTACCTTCCTCTACATTCAAAGAGAGCTTACTATTTTTTTTACATCTATTATTGCTCCAGCTGTGGCCAAGAATGGCCTTCCAAGAATGATAGGGAATTTAGAATTCACGTTCATGTCCAATACCATGAAATCGGCAGGAATGAAAATTTTCCCTAACTTTAAGGGGACATTCTCTAGTATGCCTAGAGGGGTTTTAGTTGATCCATCCGCAAATTGTAAAGAGGACTTGGATGGACTCAATTCCTTAGTTCCTAACATCTCAAAGATAGCAAGCGGCATCAAACTCGCACTAGCCCCTAAGTCACATAAGGCTTGGTTTATTTTTAATTCTCCAATTGAGCAAGCAATAACGAAACTTCCTGGATCTTTTAGTTAGGAGGCAGATTAGCTTTTTTCACGGTATCACGCTGCTCAATTAAGCTCTTAGTTTCTTTTTCTACTTGCATTTTCTTGACCAACCTTTGTGGGAAAGGTATTGGGGGTTGGTAAGGTGGTGGGGGATATACTTTGGCTCTATCTCTTCATGTTCACTCATGTCCTCCTTACATTCCACATTCTTTTTAACTACCCCAAGATTATCATCCCTCAAGTATTTAGCATTACAGTGCTCATTGGGATTAACTTCGGGTTGTCCTGGGAACGTACCCTTAGTTCTAGAATATGTACTAGCTTGTTGGGCAATCTGAGTTTCTAACATCTTATTATGGATGGCTAAGTTATCTACCTTAGATGTTAATTCTTGTATTGCCTCATTGACTGCCCTACCTTGTTGCCTAAACTCTTCATTTTACTTTGTTTGAGTTTCAACAAAATTTTCCAAAAGAGACTCGAGTTTAGAGTTTTGTACCTGAGGATACCCCGATGCGGGTTTCCTGTTACCTTGGCCTTCCTGGAATTCGTGGTTCAACGTGTTGTTGCAGTTCCCATAGGAGAGATAAGGATTATTCTTCCTCACTTGGTTGTAAGGATTTGGAGGAGCATAATTTGGCAACTTCGGGTTCGTGTCATAGAAGTTGTGACAAGAGTTCACTTATTCCCCCGAAGCACCGGATCCAGGAGCAATACCATATGGGCACTCCATTATGTCATGTCCCTGCATTCCACAAATCTCACAAACAACATTAGTAGCACCTTTTGGAAGAAGCCGGTGATCTGAGTTTGTAGGTAAGCAGTCTTGGATGGAGGAAAGAACTTCTCCAAGAATGCTTGCTCCAATTGGTCCCAAGTTGACAAAGTATTAGTGGGCACTTGCGTCAACCAAGATTTTGCCTTTATAGTCAGAGAGGAGGGGAATAACCTCAAGCGAATAGCTTCAATTGGGGCACCTCGAATTCTTATTGCATCGGTGAACTCCAAGAATGTATCCACATGATCAGTCGGGTCCTCCGAGGGAAATCCTCCATATTGATTTTGCCTAATCATGCCAATTAACAGAGGCGGTATAGTGTAGTTCTCCGCCTCAATTTCTGGCCTAGCAATCCCAGTTCGCAAACGCCAAGCATTTGGGGCTACGTAGTCTTTCAGTGGTTTGATATCTGGTAGATTCGCCATGAGTGGAATGGGAATCAACCATTCTCTTGCTCTTTGTCTTTGTAGTCTCCCACGTCTATGAAAGGTTCTTTCGATCTCAGGGTTAACTTCAATAAGATTTCCGAACCTTTGGGATCTTCGCATAAGAGAGAAAAATTCCTGCAAAAAGAGAGGTAAATACACTAGAAAAAGAAATAAAAAAATGAAATAAATAAAAAATGTCCAGAAAAATCAATTTACAAATTAAATTGAAATTCAAGAAAGCACAGTCACCGGCAACGGTGCCTAAAACTTGGTGGGCTCAGGAATCCACAAGTGTACGGCTTCGTCGTCAAGTAATAAAAAGATCGAATCCACAGGGACCTTGATCTTAAATGACTATCAATTATTAAATCAATTAAACTGGACTAGAAAAAGATTTGTAAAATATTTGGTTTTTAAAGGATTAACTAATAATTCAAATATTTAAAACGCAATCAAACAAAATAGAAAAGTAAATCAAATAGGGGTTTTTCAAATTCAAAAGAGATTTTCAGGAATTGGGTTACCAACAAGACTGCTCATGTTACTAAATTGATTACCCCTCTTATTAATTATCGAAACATGTTACTTTGAAGGTGAATTTATCCTAAATATGTTAATGTTCCCTCTCGGGATACAAGAACCGTGCCCGATTAAACCAACCTCTACTCTCGTGGTAATTGAATTTAAATCGAACCCTTTAAACTTTGTGACAATTCAGTGAACCCTCGAAGGACCGCTTCTAACTCTCGTGATTTAAGTCCTAAGTTTAATTCCTATAGATCCAATGCCTATGTTCACCGCTAGGTTCCTCCTTAGAGTATCTATGACATGCAAATAAGTGCGCACCAGATTCACAAGTAATTCATGCAATAGGAATCAAATCGAAAGCAAATTGAAATTAACAAGAAGTAAAACGCCAAATCATAACATAAAAGAAGTCTTGGTCATAGCCCCAATTCCTAAAAATAAAAATACAACTCAAGCATTGCCATGGTCATGGCAAACTTGAATAATAAACGCATAAAAATCCTAAGATAAAAGAAGAAATTGAGAAGAAGAGAAATCGTAGTTTTTCCCTAAGGTAGCAGCCCAAGGGATCCATATTTTCGAGCCTAATTGCCCTATTTATAGAGTAGGTTAACTTGAATCCCAAGCAATTACAAAATCAGATCAAATCAGGTTTTAAAATACGATATTGCAGGTCACGACCGTGATGGCTGTCACGGCCAGGCCGTGACAGATTGCCTTGGAAAACTTGGCACTGATGGCCTGTCACGGCCATGATGGCCATCACGGCCTGGTCGTGACAGGTTCTGACTTTTTCGTTCTTTTCTTTTCAGCCTTGCTCAATCATAGTCGTGATGGCTGGCACAGCTAGGCCGTGATGGCCTCGGTTTGGCTCAGTTTTCTTTCTTTTCAAGATCCATCTTCATGCAAGCTCCATCATGGTTGATCTTGAACATTTTAATCTTCAATTCCTGCACAAAAACACCACAAAACCGCCTTACCCGTTCCAAGGTAAAAACTAACAAAAATCAAATTAAAAGTGCCTAAACTACATGAAAATGCATGCAATATGATAAAGAAATATGAGGTGTAATCACACTCGTCAAACTACCCCAAGCTTAAGATTTTGCTTGTCCTCAAGCAATAACCAAGGCCAGACAAGATAGACAATCAGAGCATGGACAGTGAACCAAGAACCTGAGTAATAAATCCAAGTAATAGGAACATCCAAATAAGTACCCAGGAGAAATTCAATTTCAAGTCCAATAAGAATCTTAGGTTCCCTAAATTAATATCTCTCACTAATTCGGGCATTCCTCTCGCCTCACTCAAGTGTCACTACAAGAAATTAAGCTATTTCCCAGGGCTTTTTACCCAGGGAAAAAAATCCCTAGGAAATTTTTACATTTCCCACGGCCAAGGCCCTCGTAAACGTCTCGCTTGATTTCCCACGGGTTGGTCCCTGGGAAAAAGAGGCGCCAAACATTCCCACTTTATTTACCACGGGCTGGGCCGTAGGTAACAGAAGGCGCTATTTCCCACGGAATGAGCTCTGTGAAATGGTTCAGTTTTCCCATGGACTGGGCCGTGTCAAGTCAACACGGAGTTTCCCACGGATGGGCCCGTCGCAAAATCCAGCAGTTTCCCACGGTTGTGACCGTCGCAAAAGAGGCGGTGTTTCCCACGGCCAAGCCCGTGGGAAAATGATGTTAACCTACCCTTCCTCCCCTTCACTCGGTCCCTTCGCGCCTCCAGCCATTAACAGTGCCGCCCAATCCTCCTTCGCGCCTCCAGCTCCTTTCCGGTCCGGTCCGGCCGTGCCGCTCTCGTCCGGTCCCACCTCTGCGCCTGCTCGTCTTCTCTCTCCACGGGTTTCCTCTTTCTCCTCCATTCTTCCTCTGCTAAAGGTAAACATTCTTTCTCTTTATTTTCTCTTATTTTGATGTTTTAGATTAAGGAGAATATAGAAGCTAATGAATGTAAAGGAGGAAAATAATAGCCATTAGAATATGAAGTATGCTTTTGATACCACAAGGTTGAAAATTGTTCTTTTAATTTTCCTTTATTTTCTTTTAAAAAAGAAATTGTATGCACTCACATTTGTATTAGCTTCTTGTATACTAAGCACAATATCTTGAATTTTTAAAGTAAATCTGGGTTATGCAGAAGTTATGGGATATCAAATTTGATCATGGTAGAGCCATAGAACTACAGTTTGCATAAGTTTCTTCTATGAACGATTATAATCTTCTTCTCACTCAGACATTGTTTTATCAGACGTAAATAGCAGTATTTAAAGCCAATGACTGCTACTCTGCACTTTGCTATCACTAATTGACAAGTTATGTTTAATCTCCTTAGCTTCTTAATTTCAATTTGCATATAAGAAGGGGAAAGTGCAAAATTATGTCAACTCAGTTGTTCTCATAAACTGGTTACTAAAAATGATTCTTGTACATAATTTTCTTCAAATCATTCCTTACACCTTTTTGTTTAGGAAAAAATAATAAGAGAAAATTTTGAAACTTGAAACGTGTTTCTCTTGTTTTGTTGTCCATAAAAAAGTAATATAGAAATGATGTGATAACAGTAAGGTGCGAAAGTGGCCAAACTTGAAACCCCATTAAAATTTGGAGGGGCCAATCACTTGGTTACGAAATATAGAAAGAAAATTCATGAGCTATATGATGCATAATTATAAGATCCTTAACTTCAATTTATTTTTAGTCAAATAGAATATCTCAATTTTGTTCTGATTATAAAAATTGATTACTTTTTAGAAAAGAAAAAATATGAAAAAACTACTTTAATAATAAAAGGTTCAGAGTTTATTAAAAAATAAGAAGAGTTTTTTATCAAAAAAAAATTAAAAATAGTGATAAAAAGTGAAAGACTCCAAAGCCCATTATTTTTATTAACCCAATATCCTAGTCTAAAACCCATTTGAATCTTAACCCATAGTCCAAATTTCAACAAAGTGTGTTATGAAGTTTTAGTTAGAAGTTAGAACCCAACAAAATTTTGAACTAGTTAATCCTTTCTTCTCTAATTTCTATGTGTTTGGTTGATTCATGCATTTTATCATAATTTATTACCATGTGTTTGATTGGTTCATGCGTCTTTACTGTTAAGGTTCCTTCCTTGTAAGAGAGCAGTGAGTGCCATCGCGTTTGTTATCCAGCAAAGGTATCATAGGGCAATTACATCATGGGGAAAACTCACTGACAATGAGTGGATTAGTATGTTTGATGCGTTTAGAGCAAGTAGCAAATTTCAATTTACTTAATGTGGTTTTTATTATTTCTGAAACTATTAGTATAACAATTGTTATTTATCTTAATACAGGGTCAGGCGGCATGGAGGAACGAAGATGAGTCAGAGATCCAGAGGATCTTTCACCATAAAGCCTTCGAACGCCTTTCTGATATGCTTAGGGAGGCTCGTGAGAGTGCAATACAACGATCCTGGATTGGAGATGGTATTTGGGAGGAGTTGCGTCGTTATTGGGCTTCTGATCAATTTAAAAAAATTTCTGCTCAGGCAAAGAAAAATAGAGCATCAGAAAAGGGTGGGAGCCTGCACACGGGAGGTAGCATTTCCCAGTCGCAGTGGGCAGATCGTATGGTATGCTCATACTGTCATTCGTTATGCATTAAATGTATTTATTCCAACATCATAGTTCATTAATTGTTATCTTAATCATCTATGCTTGTGTTATAGGCTCGCCGGTATAATCGAGGAGTACAAATTCATGAGGTTCACAAACGCACCTATACTAGGAAGGATACCAGCGAGTACATAGATGAGCGCTCCAAGCGCACTCAGGTAATATTCCCTTTTGATTTTTGAAGAAGCTATTGACTTTAATAGATATTGTAAAACACATACTTTACTGGACTTGAGAGGCAGAGAGCCTCAAATGTTATGACTAGTTTGAGCATTGGCTTTTAGGGAGTTTAATAAGAAAGCAAGATTGTATTTCACGTATTCTTTACTAAAGTGAGTGTCTTTTTCAACTTTCACATTCTAATTTTAGTGTTGTTAATCAATTTCATTGGACAAAGACAAATGATGTAAGTATTTGGTTGTTGCTTTGGCTCTCAAGCCAATTTGAATATATTGCTTTGTGTGAATCTTATTAAGCTTTTGATGACTTGCAGTTTTAAATTATGGTGTTCAATTTGTAAAGTTTGAGGTTTAGGGGAAACTCTGTCCAATTTTCTGCATAATTAATCGTGTAACATACTATTCATGTTTTGATTACTGAGTCTGTAGAGTTGGTCGCGCTGTCTCCACGCGCCAAAAAGAACGAGCGTTTACAAAATAATGTAGTATAGAGCGACAACTCGGATCGTCTCTCAAGGACTCTTTAGTTGTTGTTATTATTAACAGAAAAAGTTAGAAAAAGTAAGAATTGGGGGTTTTGGATTGAAAACTAAATTAAGAAGCAAAACAGAAAACAAAGCAAGAAAACAGAGCAGTTACCAAATAAGCTAAGCGATTAACCTACTGTTCTCGGTCTCCCAACTATCATCGGTTCATGCAACCCTAAGCAGATTCTACTCCCCTCCCGGTTGTAGCAACAATTTACAAGCGAAACCACTACTACAAATATATGTCCCTATTCCCGAATTAAGCAAACGGGGTTAAGCCCTTCGTGAACTAAGCGAACACGAAACGAACACACGCGAATTAAGCAAACGCGATTACTTATAGGAACATGATATTACCGAGATAAACCAACACAACACAATATACTCCTGAATTAAGCAAACAGAAATATAAAGCATGGCATTGAAAAGAGAAAAGCAAATGAAACAGGATTACAGAAACCTCAAGTCTTAACAGAAACCAATCACAGTAGATTAATCTAGGAGACTAGTTCTCCATTACAAAAGAAACAATAAAGAAGAGAAAATAAAACTAAGACTAATTAACTACTAACTGAGACTAGCCAAAACTGACTAGCCCAGCCTAAGACTAGCTATCTATCATTCTGCCATAGAGCAGTTTATATACAAATTCTGGAATCCAAGGCCTCGCGAGGCGAAGCACTGCTCGCGAGGCGAATTATGCGAAACGTCTGCAACTCTTGGTCTTCTCGCGAGGCGAGCATGTCTTCGCGCGGCGAACGCTTCAAATTCCCAAACTGCAACGCCCGTGACCTTCCACACGGGCAAGCCGTGATCGTCTCTGACTTTTCATGGTTGGTGGACTCGCGAGGCGAGTCATTTATTCGCGGGGCGAACCAGAGACTTTGCATTTTCTTGGGACAGTCAGCTTCGGGGTCGCGAGGCGAGCAGCCTTCTCGCGGGGCGAGAAACTCCAGAATTATTCCATTTTATTTACCTGAAAACAGAAAATAAAAGTAAACACTTTATTCACTCTAAATCAACTAAATTAACTTAAAAACACTTTACAAACTCAAAATACTACTTAGAGACAATCAAGTCTAATTTGGGTGAAAATGATATAAAATAAGCACAAAGCCAAGGTCTTTACTAGTTATAAAACCAGTCAAACAGAGGCTCATCAAGAGTCACTTTATATTTGGACCTATTGATACTGCCTGACATTGGAAATGTTATAACTAGTTTGGACATGATAATTTGTGTGCATCCTATTGAGCTTTTGATGATGATTTATGGATTTAAATTGCGGTGTTCTGTTTGTAAACATTGGGATGTTGTAGTTTTAGGGGAAACTCTGTCCATTTTTCTGCATAATTTATCTTGTAACATATTGTTCAAATTTTGATAGTCTGATGTATTGTAACAGGAAGAGTTTCATGAGAGGATGAGTCAACATAGGTCTCAAGCATCAGTCTCTTCACCATCCACCCCAGCTAACCCACAGGAGGACGAGCAGCTTACGCTGAATGTTTGGGCAGAAGTCGTCGGCGGCAAGTATAAGGGTCGTTTGTACGGTGCTGGAGACCTTGCTGCCAACTATCGGAAAGGGCCCTCCCGCAAGTTAGAGATTAGGGTTGGAGCGTCCACTACCTGCAGTCGTTACCCTCAGGAGTCTGCGGAGATTGCTCAGGTGAGGCAGATGTTGGTCGCTTCCCAGAGGGATAAGGAGCATCATCGGATGATGGATACGATGCAACAGTTGATGGTGACAGTGCGACAGTTGCAGCCGCAACAGCAACGACAGCCTAGTCAGATGACCCAGCGTGCTCAGGAGGTCGACGACTCTCTTGACCATTTTGTTGAGGATCCTTATAATGAGGATTCTTAGACTTTTGAATGAATTTATATGTTTATTTTACGTATCATGTTAATTATGGTTTGAAATACTTTTTTCGTTGAACAAATATGACTTGAATAATATTTTTTGTAGAACAAATTGTTTGCTTGAATTATGATGTTAATTTCTTTGTTGATGCATTCATATAAAAATAATAATTATTTATTTATCTAGTTTAACATTAATGTTAAGCTATAAATAAAGTTTTATAATTTAAAAAAAAACATACATTTCCCAGGGTTTTAACCCTGGGAAACCTTTCCCAGGGTTTTAACCCTGGGAAGGTTTCCCTAGGGCGTAACCACGGGGTATTTCCCAGGGCTTACCCGTGGGAAAAGTTTCCGACCCCCTAAAAACCAAGGGATCTGAATCCATGGGTCATCCCTGGGAAATGTGTACTTTCCCACGGATTTTCTGGATTTCCAAAGGCCTTTGGCCTTGGGAAACAGCGAAAATTCTTGTTGTGTGTTTAAGGGTATATGACAATTCACTCAATTTCCTCAAGGAAGGTACTTTACCATAAGCTTGACTATTAACCAAATCTCTACTATATTAATGAAAACACATAAGAATCAAGAGATCTTTTATTTTGGTTGTAATGGGGCCATGGGATTAATTGTTAGGTGGGGAAATCAAGAAAGGGAAATTTCAAGAAGGCTAAACAAATATCAAACAATGCAAAGCAAGACAACCTTCTAAAATATCAAACAATGCAAAGCAAGACAACCTTCCGAAATGTTCAAGAAAACGACCGTAATTGGTCTCGGGGCATGCTAACCCGATTTTCTGCGTTCTGGTCACTACAAAAAAAACATGACTTACCGACGGAAAAACCCGTCGGAAATGAAGAAATTCAGTCGGAGAACTACATTACCGACGGACTTTCCGACGGACACGGTTCCATCGGTAATAGGCACGTAGGAAAGCCTTTCAGACGGATCAAGTTCGTCCATCGGAAATTTCCGACGGCCTTTACCGTGGGAAAACTTGCCACACAACCCCTAATTACCGACGGAAATTCCGTCGGTAACTCTCTATGGACGTTACCGACGGAATTTTCCGTCGGAAAACGTAACCAACAGTTACCGGCGGAAATATCCGTCGGAAACAAGGTTTTTTTAATTTTTATTTATTTTTTTATATTATTAATTATTTTTATTAAAATTTATATATTCAATATTAAATATTATTTTTTATTTATTTATTATAATTATATTTTATTTTAATTAATTATATTTCATTTATTAATTATTATTATAATTTATTTATTAATTTATATTTTATTATAATTAATTATAATTTAATTATTAATTTATATTTTATATTATCAATTACAAAAAAAATTGAAATTAAAAATAAAATTTAAAAAGCAATTAAATTAAAATTAATTTAAAGTAAAAACAAACTGAACATATAATCCATAAATAAAATATCTGTCTATCTACAAATCTCTACTACACCTATAACTATCCTAATACCCAACACCATAATATCCGTCATCGTCGTCCTGTTGGGGGGAGTCTGCCGGTGTCACATGACCATCAAGCTGCGCCTCAGTAGACAGACCGTCATCATGCGGCTGTAGTGGTGGATCAGTAGTAGTAGCGGAGGGCTGGGGCTGCGGCCGGGTGGCATGGAGGATCCCCTGCAGAGCGCTGCACCTGTCTGGTGGGAGGAAATCGAGCACAGCGGTCATGACTGTAGAGAATGTCTCCATCTGCTACATGATGCACTCGTTCGTCTCCCTTTGCTGCTGCACCTCCTGCCTCAACCGATGCACCTCCTCCGTGTCATGTGAGCAGGAGGATGTAGGCTCCCTAATGGTCATGCTCGGCATTGACCCCCGACGAATCGACCTTGCTAGGTTTACAGTACCGTAAATCCGTCCCTTGTTCTTCCCGCCCGCCACATCCATCCAGGCTTGGATCTGTAGTCGCTAAACCTCGACGGGGTCCAGCTGAGAAGGATCTGAGGCACCAGAGAAGGAGGCAGCCTCAAATGCTACCTGACTAAACCTGGCGTTGTACTTCGCCTGCGATCAATACATTACAATCAATATGTATTAAACTATATATATATATATATATATATATAATAATAATAATAATAATAATAATAATAATTACCAATAGTTTAAATATCAAAAAACATTTTAGCTCACCACTGTCTACCTCGACCTCTCATCAACAAACTCACCGGTGCCCGAGCGAATATGTGTCATCTCAAAGACCGTAGGAACATCAACGGACCGAGATAACGCTCCTGCCTGTAACCGACATACCCATAAAATCAATTAGGTATAAAACAAATTTTTAATAAAAATATACAGTTTATAAATAATGTTATTTATATATGCATACCATGTAAATGGCATGCTGCATGTGGCTAATAGAACCACCAGTGTGCATGCTCCCACCCTTCTTGGAAGCCCGATTTCTCTTCGCCTGTTCACACTTCAGCTTGTAAGCTGGAGTGTCCCAGTACGCAGACAGTTGGGCCCAGATGTTGGGCCCGATGTAATCCGAACTTACCGGGCTCTCCTTACGCTCCCGGAGCATGTCCCTCAATCGAGCAGCTGCTCGGTCGTCAAAGATAGCATGTATCTCTGAGGTATGCTCCGGTAACCAGCGCACAAGCTCCTGTTAACAAAGAAAAAATAATAATAACATTATACAAAAGAATATACAAAATAAATGGAAAATTACATGAACTAATAAACAAGAACTTACCCCGAATCGTCTGAAGATACGATCTCGATCCTCCCCGAGGATCACCCCCCATGATGGCCAGAAGCGACGAAACTGTGCATTGATGGCGAAGGTAACATGCTTTGATCTCACTTTCGATGGGATGAAGCTGAAAAATTCATAATTTTATTAAATCAACAATATGACAACCAACAAATATATTCTTATTAAATAGTAACTATTTTTAAACAACATTAAATTAAATTAAACTTACGATCCAGAAACAGGACGGATCCATGGTCTATCCTCAGGTGCGGGAACCCTGGCCCACTCAGGCAAATCCTCAGTCGCGGCCGATTGCTGCACAGACGATGATGTTGGTATGGCCATGTCGTAACCGTATGCGGCCCCGGATGATGAGGATGGAATGGTCGTGTCCGGATGTGGCATCATCTCAGGAGTCGGCATAAATGATAATCTTGCTAGGTGTGTGACCGACGCAGTCGATGATGATGGTGGTGCTGGCTGTGGGTGTGGTATGGGTCTAGTAGGGGGCGGCGAGTATCCAGCTAGTGCGCGTCATGGCGCAAAGCGAGTGGAGGTCAGGACATGGGTGGAGGGTGGGGTAGTGTGGGTCGGGGATAGTGTAGTATAGGTCGGGGATGATGTAGTATGGATCACTGAGGGTATAGAATGGGTGGGGGATGGTGTTGAATGGGTGGGGGAGGCTCCTATAGGAGGCGATAGGGTAGGTGCGGTAGGGATGGGGGTGGGTGCGGTGGGTGTTGTTGGACCTCCAGGAATGCGAGCAAGCACCTGGGACTTCACGGTGTATCGTCCCCGCTTAGCCTTCCCCTTCCCCTTATCACCGCTAGGATATGGGGGGCGGGGCGGCTGTCCTCCTAATGCTGACATATCTATTTTTATAGCACGATTACAAATCAGTGTAAAAACAATAAATAATCGACATTTAACAGTCTAATCTAAGCAACTATTTTTATAGAACAATAGTTGTCAAGTCTGACATTATATTTCATAAGCAAATATTTAAAATACAATAAAAATAACATAATAGTAAACTTCCTATTCAGACTCGATATCGTCATCTGATTATAAGTCCGACTCTTCTTCTTCTTGCATCGAGTCATCACTTTGGATTTCTTCTTCTGATGATGCATGCATGGATGCCTGATTACCAATGACCACTTCTTCCCCTTCATTTGCAGATCCCAACATGCCAGTAATACGCTCGACCTCAATTACAATTATATATACAATTAGAAATATATATAGAAATTACAACTAATTATACAAATTAATTTAAACAATTAATTTTTTACTATACACTGAACGCTTTAAATATCTCAAAGTAAAAAAAATACTCAATACCTCTAGTAGCCAAAGAAAGTATTGTATGTGACGGTGGCGGTGTCAACCTCCGACGGCCCTCAACACACAGAAATCTAACATAAAAAATCAAACCATTTGCATATCAGACAACATACAACAATCAAATATAGAATGAACAAAAAAAAACATAAAAAGAAAAAAATTGAAGAAGGATGGGTGGTGCTGTAGGGGGCGGCACTCGGTGGTCCAAGTGGGTCTGGTGGAGGCACGCAGAATCACGAGCCTATTCGCCCAGAACAGCGAGGAATAGAGAAAGGGAGGGAAGAGAGAGAGAGAGAGAGAGAGAGCGGGAGAGACAAGGAGGTTGGTGGTGGGGAGCTGGTGGGTGACGGCGGTGGCGGGTGGCGGTGGTGGTGGCCGTTCTCGCGGCATAGAGAAGAGAGATAGAGAGACAAGAGGGATAGAGAAAGAAGGAAAAGGGAAAGTATGGGGGGAGGGGTAACAATTGGGTTAAATGAAAGGGTTACCGACGGAAATTTCCATTGGTAATTCAAAAAATCAATTTCCGACGGACGATTTCGTTGGTATTTGTAGTCAAATTTCTGACGGACAGTCCGTCTGTAAATGTTATCCCATTTTCCGACCGAACTGTTCGTCGGTAACCCGCCAGTAATTTTTAGTACCAAATTTTCGATGATCCCGCCAATTTTTTGACCGAATTTTCGACGAAAATTGTCCGTCAGTAACGTTACCGACGAACTATCCATCAAAATTTTTGACCAGTATTGTTATTCTGCATTATCGAAGACAATTTCCGTTGGTAAGCCGTCGGTATTCTCGAATTTCCAACGGACACAGGTTCCGTCGGTAAATAGCCGTCAGTAATTCATGACATTCTTGTAGTGGGTGGTTGATTCCTTACATGACCAGTGTGTGTGCATGGGTTCGAACCTTGCTGTTGCTTTTATCTATTTTTTAAGAAAAACTTTTTAACTGCTTTGTTGAAAAAATCGTAGATAAAAATCGCATTTTCGACAACAACTAGGATTTGAACGAGTGTCATGAACAATTGCCTGGAACTACATACAACTAAAACACAATTAGATTTTAGATTAACATGTTCGATGTTTAGTTTAAATACACAGGTAATATCAAATGATTTTTTTGAACAAATGTTATTCAATTTTAAGATCCCATTACTTAAAGTGAATGTATACTGTATTCCACCACAATAATACATTCACAATTTTGTACTGGATTATTATCTATTAATTTTTTGGATATTCTTTTTTTGAATAATTTATAATTTAATTTACTCATATAAAATTAAATTATGAGCTATTTTTTATATATAATTTATTGGGAATGTTTTAACAAATAATTGTTTTTGCCAACAGGTGTTGGAGTTTTGTCATTGTTATTTGAATATGAGTTTAATTTCTATGCACTGTTAGTGTAAAGATTTTTACACTAACAACCAATCAGAAATCATGAAATTGATGACTTTTAAGGTGGTTAGGATAAGAATCAAAGATTTGTAATGATGTGTCCATTTCTGATTGGTTGACAGTGTAAAAAGACTTTACACCGTCAGTGTATACCAATTAAATCCATAATATATTCCACACATGAAGGAGTTTTATATTACTTATGAGAGAAACCTACAACTCAACTAAGGGTTCCCACTATTGGGCTAGTATTGAAGTGGCCCAACGTTGATCTTGAAGCTTCAGATTGCTGGTTTGACCAATCTTCTTCAGCTTCTTCTTCGCCTGGCTCTAAGATCTAAACCGAATGGGGTACTTGCGAAGACACTTCAATTCTTAAGTCAGGTTATGGGCCTTCATTGGGTCGGATCTTTTTATGGGTCATATATTGGATTAGACCCATAATAATTGAGACCACAACAATATTATTTAATACTTTCCCATGATTTAATCATTTTGTTTTATTCTATTATTTTCCAACTTCTAACAATTTTTCTCCAAACAATCATGCAAATCAAATAGAAATTTAAAAGAAAATAATTAGGGAACATATAAAAAATAGTATAATTATATACATACGAGTGTGGATCAAGTTACTCCCAGAGTAACTATAAAAGTGTTACTCCAAATCATCATCATTCATTTATTGTAATCAAGTGGCTTACGTTAATTCATTAAAAAAAAGTCACCCAAAATGAACCAAGGCACAATATTTTTTTCTTATTGGTATGTTATCATCATTCTTGTCAATCTAAGCCCGTTTGCATAGGTAAGGCCAAATCTAATTAATTTTATTAGGCATATCTTAGTAAATAATTATATTTTTCTTGTATGTTTCCTAATTATTTTGTATTAAAATTAAAATTCTATTTAAATTGCATAATTGTTTGAGAAAAATTGTCAGAAGCTAAAAATTACTCCCTCCGGTCCACAATATAAGAAACAAATGGGTTCTTTTTTTTTTTTGTCCAAAATATAAGAAACATGCATCAATTTTCATAAATATTAAATGCTAATTTCTGTAACACCCCCCTTAGGCATTACTTCTTAATACGTGCGGAAATAAAAAAAATTAATTTGCTGGTTGCTTTTGAAAAATTTATTTATTTTAAGACATAAAACTCGGGTGTAAAAATTTTATTTCTGAAGACTTCAGCAAAATGATACACACACCACAAACATAAAATCACATTAAACTTGATGATACACATAAATTGGTTTTATTCATAAATCGGGTCACCACAACATGTAAGCGTTCTTGAAATTATTTTCGTACAAAAAATTACCAGTCATACCAAAAGCTTCCGAATCCAATAAACTGATTTTATCAAAAATTAGACAACACAAAGAAGAATCCTAAGCTGGTCGCTCTACAAAACACCTAATGGAAGAACTCCGTAGTTCTCACCACTATTACCAACCTCTTCAAGGATCGAGATTAGTATCCCCGATTGAAGTTAAGACTTCCTCTGCACCATCTACTATCAATACCAAGGTACAACAGCAGTATCGAGTAAAACCTGATATATTGTAAGGGTGAGACACCAATATATGGATATAAGCACGAAAACTACATGTGCGACACACAAAACAGCATATATGCATATATAGTCATACAACATAAACTCCTCGGAAATAACAAGTAATTTACCAATGGGTTTCATCCCCGAACAGTCATTGTCCTGTATAAAAAGATTCACGGCACTTCACATTTCAACATCTAATCTTTATACCTGATCTCCGGAGATTCCAAACTTCTTTTCACTTGAGCTGATCAGGCTCTTACATAGCACATTGTCAACAAAAGAAACAATGGTCAACACAACATAGCACACTGGCCAAATTCTTGGTACAATGGTCAACACGGATCATGGCACACTGTCCGAACTCCCGGTACAATGGTCAATGTAACACACTGTTTTTCGTATGCTTCTTTATTAGTAAATACATGCTTTAATGTGTTTATTTTGATAAAATCCAGAGGATGATTTTATTTAAAATAAAATCATTTTCTTGTGTTGTTTTACCGTATGAAGTCACAGTAAAATTTTCGGTCGAAAATTCAGACAAAAGTCGGTCTGGGTTTTTACAGCCAGTACAAGTTTACTGAGCTAGAGACCTAATCTTGACTCGTGAACGAGAAGATTAGTGTTTTTTTTTTGATGTTTTGTGTGGGTTTGGAGTTTTTCAAAAAATCTTGTTCGGGGCAAAATTCCGAGTGTTTCCCGAGCGAAATCGTTGGGAAATACGATCGGGAAAGTCATTTGATGCACAATGGAGCAGAGCAAAGAGGGAATGGAATGACTGATGTGAAATTTATGACACCTTTTCAACAATCCATGCTTCACTTTTTCATCAAATCACCTTTTCTTACATTCTCTCTCCAACCTTACCTCCACACCATACCTCCACCTTACCCCACCTTACCTTCTTTCTTTCTCTACAAGCAACCCACCTTCTTTCTTCTCTTCTTCTTCCTCTCAAAACCGTGACCCTCCCCATCATTCTCTATAAATACTCTTCATTTCCATCATTCATCACTTTCCTCCATTTCTCTCATTTTCACTTTACTACATTTCTTCTTCTTCTTCTTCTTCTTCTTCTTCTTCTTCTTCTTCTTCTTCTTCTCTCACAAAGTTTACATTTTTATCAAGCTCTTCTCTTAGAGTTCTTCATCAAAATTGTTTATCTTGTTAAGGGTAATACTTCTATGTAGTTCTTTTCAAAGTTTCATCTTTTGTTTCAAAGTTTTCTTCATATGTTCTTTATGTGCTTTTAACTTCTAAAACCTCTCCAAAATGGTAGAAAACTCCTTTTGAGTTGAAACAACTTTCTATATTCTTGTATTTACTCATACTATCAAATACTAAAAGGTTGTGTAAAAAAAAGTTTCCTAACCTCTTCTTTCTAAGGAGGTCGAAACCATGTATATGGTTTAGATGAATCTTGTTTCAACATTTACATGTATGAGTTTGTATTTGAGTTTCATTTCCAAGATGATCATGGACCAAGGCTCATTTATGTTAAAGGATGCTATGTCTAAGTGATTGGAAAGTTTAAATATTTGTTTTCCAAAATGATCATGGACCAAGGTTCCTTTATGTTGAAGGATGCTATGTCTAAGTGATTGGAAAGTTTAAAGATTTTTACTCTATTTTTATGTAAAGACCAAAACCAATGAGTTTTAAGGCAATGTTGTTTAAGTTTTGTTTTCCAAAATTATCATGGATTAAGACTCCTTGATATAGGAGGATGCTAAGTCCAAGAGATTGGAAAGTTTGAAGATTTCTAACCCCTATTTCTTGAAAAGGCCAAAACCTTAAATGGTTATGGCAAAGATGTTGAGTTTTTTTTCCCAAAGTGATCATGGACTAAAAGTCTCCTTATGTTAAAGGATGCTATGTCTAAGTGATTGGAAAGTTTAAAATATTTTCTTTCTTTATTTTCCTATGATGGCCGAATGTAACATTTGACCTAGGATGTGTTATTTTATTTTGTTTTCCAAGATGATTATGGATTAAAGCTCCTTCATGTTAAGGATGCTATGTCCAAAAGATTGGATGATTTAAAGATCTCTAACCTCACAAACTTGTTGAGGCCAAACCTAAGAGTTCATGGTCTAAGACATTTGATTTTTCCATTTTCCAAAATGATCTTGGTTTCAAGCTCCTTACTATGTATGGATGCTAACCTAAAAAGATTGGAAAGTTTATAAATTCCTAGCCTATTTACCTATGCTTGGCCGAAACCCTAAGTCAAGTACTTAGTGGGATTTTTAATTCAACTTTGTTAAAAGATTGTTGTTTATGAACTTCTAGAACTTAAGGATCATAAATCCAAGAGTCGCATAAATTTCGGAAACCCCTAATCCTATTTTATTGTATGAACCGAACCTATACCTTGTGGTTAGTGTTCTCGAGTTGATTTATTTTTAACTCATGATTTTATGTTAGTAACCTTAGAATTCCATCACCGGAGAAGCGAGGATGTTCGTGAACCTTCTTTTCACATCCAAAACTCTTAACTCTGACGTGAGGTAAGAGGGGATTTCCTAAAGATATTCAATAACTGTATGCATGTGTGTAGGTGTTTAACTGGATATTTATATGTTTATTGAACTTACTTGGTGATATGATGTACTTGAACTGTTATGCTATTATCTGATGTTGAATATACTTACTCTAAATGTTATAATGCATATCTGTGATGAACTGTTTTCAACTGTGATATTAATATTGAACTGAGAATATATACTGCTGTTGATTGAAAGTTTGCTAAGCCAGACTTGTGTCTGTGCTCAACTGTTATAAGGATTAAAAACCTGAATAAGCTTTGAAGATGAAAGGATTTGTGTTCTTTTCCTAAAGATCTTTAACTTAAAGAACTGTTTTAAATGTTGAAACGGTTTGGTGAACTATTGCTATACAATAGAAAATTCCATTTCGAACTATGTGTTTTCAAGTGAAAACTTTCATGAACTATTTGGCAATGTCCTATTGGGGGAAATTTTCAAAGATAAAAGTATTTCAAAGATGCTTTATAAAAGATTTTCAAAGAAAAGGTTTTTCCTAAATGTTTTATAAACTTTCCGATAGCCTGGATAGGTTATCGAGGATTTGATTTTGAATTTGATTTTCACTGAACGAAAAAAATAAGTACTTGAGAAAGAGAATCTAGAACGCGAGATGTCGCCTCTAGTATTCAGTTATGCGCACGTAATCTTGGATCAGTGTTAATTCGAGACTATGAGTCCTATTCATGATGTTATGGACTGAGAGTCCAATTCTCGAAATCGAGGATAGTGTGTTCTTATTTCATTGTTGTGGGCTATTGTCCTTATCATTTTAAGTTTATAACATGAATAAAAGTATAATTTATTTTTATGACCACAACCCTGGACTGCGGCCACGGTTTACGGCACTGTGTTTGAGCATTCGGACTGTGTGTCCTATGTTTCTGGGTTTTCAAGTGATGGGGAAATGATGATTTAGTCATTAGCTTTGAGCTTCGACAGCAAAAAATAATGAACACAAAGAAAACCTTGTAAACAAAATATTTTCCATGTGCATTTCCCCAGGCACACGTGCCTTTCTTATATATCAGATACAAGGTGGTATTTGGGAGTCTGTCCATGTGACCGGTTCAGAGGCACATGTGACGTTGCTCGTCCCGAGACCTTAAATGCATGAGGGTATAGAGGCAACTACCCAGTGGGCTAGAGATTGACCAACTCTAATTCTTTTCCAGTAAAACACGGTGTTGAGATCTCATGAGATTAGGATAGAGCCTGATATTGAAGTGTCATGCATATTTTCGAAAATTGATTGTATGGGCTTGAGATCCCTTGATATAACACGGTTATATTATGATTATGCATGATTTAACTATTGACTTGATTATGTGTTGCATCAATCATGTATATGGTTGTTGTGGAATATATCTTATGACGGTATCTCACTCTTACATATCTATATGTTCTTTTCCTTTTCTTGTATCGGCATATGTACGTGCTTTAGATGGAACCCAACGTTCCCCTAGCACCCTCGATTTCGAGGAATGAGGTGTTCGACAAGGTTGGGCTAGTGAGGAACTGGACGGTGAGCGATGATGCGACGACAGCTACGTATCGGGGACCGATTACGACGACAAAGTCTAATGCCAACAGAGAATCAATCTGGAGGATTCACACGATCGAGACACATACAGTGGCACTTCCACCTCCCTGGTTGTACCTTCATACTCTACAGATGGCTGGACTTCTTCATCCACACGTTGACCCAAAGGAACCTATCGAGGGGGACCCTGAAGAGGATCCCGAAGAGGATCCGGAGGAGGAGCCTCTTGAGTTGGTAGGCGACTGGTGGGAGGACGACCTAGAGGCAGAGTACCATCCACAGGACCCCGGAGAGGACGATGTTCCGATCGATGATGGTGGTGAGGTTATCGATCTGGAGTCTGATATCTCATCTGGAGGTAGTGTTTGTGGCCACTCAGACTGTAGGAGGCTTTGGTGATCTTTGTCGACTTTTTGTAGTAGTTCTGTTTGTCCCTGGCTTTTTAGAGTCTCCTTTTGAGTTCAGTACCCAGGTTCCTCATTCCCAGTTTGATGTTTTATCTGTTTCTTTAGTTTATGTTTTCAATGAAGTTGGCCTGTTTGTTTAAGGCCCGTTTTGTAATCTAAAAACTTAAGATCCCAATGGGGAAATGTTATATATGTATCTATGTATGATGTTCATATTCTTGTTTTGAGTGTTCATCACCTTTTCTTAACCTCTTTTAAAAAAAATTAAGTACCTTTTCGATAATTTGATACAAAAGGTTGTCTTTTCCGAAAGCGACCAGTGTTTTAATGTGTTCTTTTCCGCAAAAAGGGTAACCATGTGATGACCGAGTTTAGGGTGTCATAGTCAACACAATACATGGCACATCGTCCAAAACTACCGGCACGATGGTCAACACAATACATGGCACATCGTCCAAAACTCCTGGCACGATGGCCAACACAGAACATGGCATATTGCCCATCAAGGCACAATGGTCAACGCGAGACAATAATATCAACAAGATACCTTGATTAACAAATACATCGTGACATGATTATCATCAAGATATCATGATTAACAAATACACTGTGACATGATTATCATCAAGATATCATGATTAACAAACACATCGGACATGATTATCATAAAGATACCATGATTAACAAATACATCGTGACATGAATATCATAAAGATATCATGATTAACAAATACATCGTTAAGTAAAACTCGTTTAGAGAAAATCCTTTCTGTTGTAACTCTTTTATAAAACGTCAAATCATATTGAAATCCATTTTCTTTTGAAAACTCATTTTCCCCGAAATAACGTCAATCTTCGTAAAATCATTTATAACATAACTTCCTTTATAAAATCATCAAAATACTAAAAAAAACTCATTTTCTTCTGAAAATCTTTCTTCGAGAAACTCTAGTTCTTAAAAATAAATTGATCTGAAAACTAAATCCATGTGTGAATGATTAGTGTTGTTTTTAAGGATGTTTTCCATAAATATTTTCGGAATTAACCATCGTTTAGCATTTTAAAAACGTTTAACTTGCAATTTGACTTTTCCTCTTAGAATAATTTTCTAAGATAGAAATGAAGTTATTTTCGAAGATTATTTTCTCAAAATAACTTTTTATAATAATTTGGAATTTCACACATAAAAATTAGCAGTGCTAAAATAACTTCACGATTACGTCCTCACTGTGACTCATAGATCACTCCTACACTGTTAAATCATTAAAATAATAGTATTTCAACTATTTCTCATTTTCATCAAATCAAATATTTAAATAATATTATATTCCAATATTTTCCAATTAAATATTGAATATTCCTCATGAAGCTTTTATCTGATTAATTAAATGAGCACTGACCGCTATCAGGCTTCTAAATCAACAATCAACATCAATAAATATTTCACATCAAGGCTACAACAGATAATACAATTTATATCATGCATTAGACATACTATAATACATAACTGCAGATAGTCAAACACAGATAAAATAACAGCTTAGCATAGAATTAAACAACCACCACGAATCTCAATCCAATTATTACAAATCGTACACTAAATCACACATATAATTATCGGGAAAAATCCCTCAGGTAAGCTCCCCTTACCTCTTAAAGATTCCTTTCTCGTAGTACTTTTCGATTTGATTCTGGTTTGCTCCACACAAATCAATCAATCAACCAATCACTAAATCCTTCACAATAAATCACAACACAACAAGTTAAACAATGAAATAAAATCTCCTCTAACCTATATACTTAGGTTCGGTCAACATAGGTTAATTGGGCTAGAGATGTCAAAATTCCACATACTCTTAGATTAATGATCCTTGAGCAAGATTAAGACATAAACAACGATCTTACAATAAAAATTGAATCAAAATCCTCCTAACCATTAAATTAGGATTTTCGGTCATATATACAAAAATAGTTTAGGACATGATTTGATCTTCTAATCACTTGAATCAACAACAAAATGGATTAGGGATAGTAGATCAACATCATTTAAACAAAGTTGGAACAAAATCATTCATCACCTACACTACATAGGTTTGGCCTTGTATGAAAGAACAGGAAAGGAATTTTTGTTGAACACGTGATCTTGAATAACAAACATAGATATGATAAGATCATAGTAATTAATGGTTTCATGATCATAGGATTTTTCTACAATTTTCTAGAGATTTTCAAACTTTCTAGATCTAGGAATTGAAAAAGATTATCATGACCTTGAAACATAAAAATTATTGAAGAACATAGAGATCATTGATGATGAGGAACAAAGATTACCTCTTGGAATTGAAAAATATGCAAGAGATCCACTAGTTGCTTCACAAACTATGGCTATGGAACTTGGAGAAAATAAGAACAAGTGAGAAGATGGAAGAAACTTGGAGAAGAAGATGATGAAGCCTATTTATAGAGGAGATGGCAAGACTTTTTGGGCCTTGGGTTGCGCCCTTCATGGCATGGAGAGGAAGAATGGCCCAACTCCAAGAACAACCTAGAAGATTACTTAAGGACCAAATGGAAATTAAAGAAAAGCTTAGGGACCAAAATGGTCATCATGAGCTAGTAGAAAATTTGTCGTGGATAGGAGAGAAGTGTCGCTGTTTTTGAACCATAATAATTAACCGTGGTTCCTTAACCATGGTTATAATTTAACCAAACGTCGGTTAGGTTAAGCTTAGGGGTATTTTGTTCATTTCACTTGAAAATTCATGACTGCCCGAAATTAATGCTTGAATCCTTGTCCTCTCTACTACATTAATCCTTCCTAATACCTCAGTCCATAATTGACTCCGTCGTTTACCCGACTTATCCCCCGACTTAGGTTTTACGCTTTTTCCTTAAAGATTACGCCCGAATAAAATAATTTTATTTCATTCCTGACAATTTTTTTCGAAATGTGGAAATCATCCAGGACAAAATATAAAACCTAGTGGTTTTGTTCTTGAGTCAAATTTAGGGTTTCTGATCAGTAAAATCTTACTGTCAGTGAAATCGCAGAAAACACATATCGGGTTTCATCTGAATTTTCAACCCAAAACTTCCCTGTAACCTTATAAAAATAAGTATAATAGGGAATTAACCTTAGTTTATCCAAAGTCATTTTCTATGTCTCGGGTAAGAATATAATCATTTATATAATTATTACCGATATTAGAAAGTCAAAAAAATGGGGAGTTACATACAACCCCTCTTAAAAAAAATCGTCCTCGAAATTTCGTGACTCAAAACTAGGCAGGATTTTCTTAATCCCAAGATCTTACTTTCACAAGAAGGTAGGTAATTATAAAAGAAATTTGTTAATCTGAAAAGAATACAGAAATGTTTCGTATGTAAAAAGATTCTTTAATAGGTTCGTGAGTGTAAAAATTCATAGCTAATACATGTTTACAACCATGACTCTAATAAAGTTCACTCTTTCACAAGAACTCCCAGTGGATTAGAAACTCACAAAATGAATAGTTCCTAATTTTAAGAGAATTTATCCCTTGGACAAGGGATTAACAAAACGACAATTTAAAATGACAACAGTTCGACAAAAATTCAGACTTGTTCACTTTCACCAAAAGTAAAAGTGACTAGACTAAGTCTCATCTAGAAACTTATTTTATCAAGAAAGTGTCTATCCTGAACAACAATAGGACAGTTTCACAAAAATTTCCATAATAATCGGTTCAACAATTGAAGTTTGGAAAAAAAATTCACAATCTTTAGAAAAAGAAATGATCTGACCCCAAAATCTAGACTGATCTCATCAATCAAGAGAAAAGAGACTGGAATAAATTTATTCAAGAATTATTTTTTCATAAATATTATACCTCAAACTGAAATGGACAACAACATAATAGACTCTGATTCTGGTTCCATAACTGGCCTACAAGACACAATCAGTTAAACCGCAAACTAGAAAATGAAACGCATACTTACGTGTCTAAAACACATTACTTCTAAGAAGTAATTCAGTCAATCATCTACTATTCATAGATTCTCACAAGGTCTCGACTACATCAAAACCTATCAAAACACACCTACTTATGTACTATCATACATTGTTTCGAAACGGAAACGATTCAAGCAAGATCCGACCAGAGATCACATAACAAAAACCTAACAGACCTATTCCCCAAGGTTCCCGAAAGACTTGACCAGCTCTAATACCACTAATGTAACACCCCCTTGGGCATTACTTCTTAATATGTGCGGAAATAAATAAAAAATTAATTTGCTGGTTGCTTTCGGAAAATTTATTTATTTTAAGATAGAAAACTTGGGTGTAAAAATTTTCGTTCTGAATACTTCAGCAAAGTGATACACACACCACAAACGTAAAATCACATTAAACTTGAAGATACACATAGACTGGGTTTATTCATAAACCGGGTCACCACAACATGTAAGCATTCTTGAAATTGTTTTCATACTAAAAATTACAGTCATACCAAGAGCTTCCAAATCCAATAAACCGATTTTCTCAAAAATTACACAACACAAAGAAGAATCCTAAGCTGGTCGCTATACAAAACACCTAATGGAAGAACTCTGTAGTTCACACCACTATTACCAACTTCTTCAAGGATCGAGATTAGTATCCCTGATTGAAGTTAAGACTTCCTCTGCGCCATCTACTATCAGTACCAAGGTACATCAACAATAACGAGTAAAACCTGATATTTTGTAAGGGTGAGACACTAATATATGAATATAAGAACGATAACTACATGCATGACACACAAAACAGCATAGAGGCATATATAGTCATATAACATAAACTTCTCAGAAATAACAAGTAATTTACCAATGGGTTTCATACACGAACAACCATTGTCCTTTATAAAAAGATTCATGACACTTCACAGTTCAACATCTAATCTTTATACCTAATCTCTGGAGATTCCAAACTTCTTTTCACTTGAGCTGATCAGGCTCTTACATGGCACATTGTCAACAAAAGAAACAATGGTCAACACGGATCATGGCACACTGTCCGAACTCCCGGCACAATGGTCAACACGGATCATGGCACACTGTCCGAACTCCCGGCATGATGGTCAACACAATGCGTGGCACGTCTTCCAAAACTCTCGGCACGATGGTCAACACAATACATGGCACATCGTCCAAAACCCTCGGCACGATGGTCAACACAAAACATGGCACATTGCCCATCAAGGCACAATGGTCAACGCGAGACATGAATATCATCAAGATACCATGATCAACAAATACATCGTGACATGATTATCATAAAGATACCATGATTAACAAATACATCTTGACATGAATATAATAAAGATATCATGATTAATAAATACATCGTTAAGTAAAACTCGTTTACAAAAAATCATTTCTTTTGTAACTCTTTTATTAAACGTCAAATCATATTGAAATCCATTTTCTTTTGGAAACTCATTTTCCCGAAATAATGTCAAATCTTCGTAAAATCATTTCTAATAAAACTTCCTTTATAAAATCTTCAAATTACTAAAAAAACTCATTTTCTTCTGTAAATCTTTCTCCGAGAAACTCTAGTTCTTGAAAAAGAAATTGATCTTAAAACTAAATCCATGTGTGAATGATTACTGCTGTTTTTAAGGATGCTTTCCATAAATATTTTCGGAATTAACCGTTGTTTAATATTTTAAAAACGTTTAGGTCGAAATTTGACTTTTCCCTTAGAATAATTTTATAAGATAGAAATTAAGTTATTTTATAAGATTATTTTCTCAAAATAACTTTTTATAATATTTTGGAATTTCACACGTAAAAATTAGTAGTGCTAAATTAACTTCACGGTTACGTCCTCACCGTGACTCAGATATCACTCTTACACTGTTAAATCATTACAATAATAGTATTTCAACTATTTCTCATTTTCATCAAATCAAATATTTAAATAATATTATATTCCAATATTTCCCAATTAAATATTGAATATTCCTCATGAAGCTTTTATCTGATTAATTAAATGAGGACAGACCACTATCAGGCTTCTCAATCAACAATCAACATCAATAAATATTTCACATCAACGCTACAGCAAATAATACAATTTATATCATGCATTAGACATACTATAACACATAACTATAGATAGTCAAACACAGATAAAATAACAGCTTAGCATAGAATTAAACAAACACCATGAATCTCAATCCAATTATTACAAATCAAACACTAAATCACACTTATAATTATCGGGAAAAATCCCTCAGGTAATCTCCCCTTACCTCTTGAAGATTCCTTTCTCGTAGTACTTTTCGATTTGATTCCGGTTTCCTCCACACAAATCAATCAATCAACCAATCACTTAATCCTTCACAATAAATCACAACACAAAAAGTTAAACAATGAAATAAAATCTCCTCTAACCTATATACTTAGGTTCGGCCAACATAGGTTAATTGGGCTAGAGATGTCAAAATTCCACAACTCTTGGATTAATGATCCTTGAGCAAGATTAAGACATAAACGATGATCTTACAATAAAAATTGAATAAAAATCCTCCTAACCATTAAATTAGGAATTTCGGCCATATATACAAAAATAGTTTAGGACATGATTTGATCTTCTAATCACTTTAATCAACAACAAAATGGATTAGAGATAGTAGATCAGCATCATTTAAACAAAGTTGAAACAAAATCATTCCTCACCTACACTACATAGGTTTGGCCTTGTATGAAAGAACGGGAAAGGAATTTTTGTTGAACATGTGCTCTTGGATAACAAACATAGAGATGATTATAAGATCATAGAAATTGGTTTCATGATCATAGGATTTTTCTACAATTTTCTAGAGATTTTGAAACTTTCTAGATCTAGGAATTGAAAAAGATGATCATGACCTTGAAACATAAAAATTATTGAAGAACATAGAGATGATTGATGATGAGGAATAAGGATTACCTCTTGGAATTGAAAATTATGCAAGAGATCCACTAGTTGCTTCCCAAACTATGGCTATGGAACTTGGAGAAAATAAGAACAAGTGAGAAGATCAAAGAAACTTAAGAAGAATATGATGAAGCCTATTTATAGAGGAGATGGCAAGACTTTTTGGGCCTCGGGCTGCTCCCTTCATGGCATGGAAAGGAAGAATTGCCCAACTCCAAGAACAACCTAGAAGATTACTTAAGGACCAAAAGGAAATTAAAGAAAAGCTTCGGGACCAAAATGCAATTTCCATAAAAATGGTCATCATGAGCTAGTAGAAAATTTGTGGTGGATAGGAGAGGAGAGGTGTGACTGTTTTTGAACCATAAGAATTAACCGTGATTCCTTAACCATGGTTAAAATTTAATCAAACGTCAGTTAGATTAAGCTTAGGGGTATTTTGGTTATTTCACTTGAAAATTCATGATTACCCGAAATTAATGCTTAACTCATTGTCCTCTCTGCTACATTAATCCCACCTAATACCTCAACTCCATAATCGACTCCTTTGTTTACCCGACTTATCCCCCAACTTACCCCACCCCATTACGCCCGAATAAAATAATTTTATTTCATTCCTAACGAATTTTTATGAAATGTGGAAAATCATCTGAGACAAAATATAAAACCAAATGGTTTCGTTCCCGAGTCGAATTTAGGGTTTCTAATCAGTGAAATCGCTGAAAACACATATCGGGTTCCGTCTGAATTTTCAACCCAAAACTTCCCCGTAACCTTATAAAAATAAGTATAATAGGGAAATGACCTTAGTTTATCCAAAGTCATTTTCTAAGTCTCGGGTAAGAATATAATCATTTATATAATTATTACCGATATTAGAAAGCCGAAAAATTTGGGTGTTATATACAACCCCTCTTAAAAAATTTCGTCCTCGAAATTTCGTGACTCAAAACTAGGCAGGATTTTCTTAATCCCAAGATCTTACTTTCACAAGAAGGTAGGTAATTATAAAAGAACTTTGTTAATCTGAAAAGAATACAGGAATGTTCCGTATGTAAAAAGATTCTTTAATAGGTTCGTGAGTGTAAAAATGCATAGCTAATACATGTTTACAACCATGACTCTAATAAAGTTCCATCTTTCACAAGAACTCCGAGTGGATTAGAAACTCACAAAACGAATAGTTCCTAATTTTAAGAGAATTTATCCCTTGGACAAGGGATTAACAAAACGACAATTTAAAATGACAACAGTTCAAAAAAAATTCAGACTCGACCACTTTCACCAAAAGTAAAAGTGACTAGACTAAGTCTCATCTAGAAAATTCTTTTATCAAGAAAGTGTCTATCCTGAACAACAATTGGACCGTTTCACAAAATTTTCCACAATAATTTGTTCAACAATTGAAGTTTGGAAAAAAATAACAATCTTTAGAAAAAGCAATGATCTGACCCCAAAATCTAGACTGGTCTCATCAATCAAGAGAAAAGAGACTGGAATAAATTTCTTCAAGAATTATTTGTTCATAAATATTATATCTCAAACTGAAAAGGACAACAACATAATAGACTCTGGTTCTGGTTCCATAACTGACGTACAAGACACAATCAGTTAAACTGCAACCAGAAAATGAAACGCGTACTTACGTGTCTAAAACATATTACTTCTAAGAAGTAATTCAGTCAATGTACCATCTATTGTTCATAGATTCTCAAAAGGTATCGACTACATCAAAACCTATCAAAATGCACTTAGTTATGTGTTGGTAATGGCTACAATCTCAAGAGGGGGGGTGAATTAAGATATTGAAAACTTTTTCAACAATTTAATGCAAAACAGAGTTTTCTTAAAGAAAATTGATTTTCACTCGATTTTAGTTCTCAATAATCATGTTATGTAACAAGCAATGTTGTTAAGAAGAATTATAAGAAGTAATAACATGTTCAACATAGATTGCAGATCAAAGATTCAAGTTAACAAGCATTCTTAAAACTTATTCACAACACACTCGTGCATATAACAAGTATATGGAGTTTAGAGATGAGAAGAAAATGCAAACCGATTTATCCTAGTTCAGCTACCTCCTCTGGTAAGCCTACTTCCAGTCCCACACCTCTGTGGTTTTCTCCACTATAACCAGAAATTACAATATCCAATTACAGCATTCACAAGGATAACCTCCTTACTCAACAACACACCAAAAAGCAAATTTACTTTTCTATGCCCAAGGATCCCTTCTATCCTTGTTCAATCCTAAGAGATATATACCCTCTCTTAATCATACTAATTCACAGAAAGAATTGAGTAGAAGAAAGACTCTAAAAGTCTAATTATACAAATTGAAGTTCTAAGAAATATCACACTTTTCTCTCAAAGATGAAGCACTTTTGGAAGCTTTTGAATCTTTCGAATTATTACTTTCAGAATGTTCTAGATATTAAAAAGTGTTCCTTTGATCCCTCTTTATATAGAAAATAAGTTATAGTCGTTGGGATCAATTAAAACATATTTGGATCTGATTTAACAAAATATGTTTTCTTGATTCTCGTCTTGAAATAAGATTTTGTTTGTTCTTGTAGAATTCGCGTCCATCTTGAAAAATAATCGTTTCCATCTGGAAAAATAGCCGCGTCCAGTTGAAGAAAATAGCTGCGTCCATTTGCAACGTCAGCAGACGGGAGTACTAACACAAAGTAATTGGACGTGCTCCATTTAGTAATTTAGTGGATGGAGCTTCATATGCCACTTTGGTAGATGAGCGCTTCTCGTTACTTCAGTAGACGCGCGCTTCTTGTTACTTCAGTAGACGAGCTCCATGTGCCACATCCGCAAACAAGCGCTTCTGGTTACTTTATTGGACGCGAGCTTTTGTCACTTTATTGGATGTGAGATTCTGTCACTTTAGTGGACGCCATCTTTTTAGAAGTTCATTGGACGTCAGCTTTTTAGTAGTTCATTGGACATCGGCTTTTTATCACTTCATTGGACGTCTGCTTGTTTCACTTCATTGGACGTCTGCTTGTTTTATTTCATTGGACGCGCGCTTATGTTATTCCAGTGTTGGACGAGCGCTTATATTATCCTAGTGTTGGACGAGCGCTTATGAAATCTTATTTCCAAAATCATTTTCATTTACGAAGACTTATTCCTTGATCTTCTTAAATTTAAGTGCTTCACCTAAGAAATCAAATGTGCTATTTTTACAATAGCATCTAAAGTATAAGATCTTCATTGCTTGATGCTTTAGTCCTTGTCCATTGCTTTGTGTCCTTGGTCTTCCATCCTTTAATCCTTGATTTACCTTTTTCATGAGTGATCTTGCATACAACTTAACACATAATAAGTATATAGTCAAAATCAAAAATCTTATGCAAAATACACTTTGTTTGTCATACATCAAAACATGAATGAGGGCTTAGCCTTACAAACTCCCCCTTTTTGATTATGACAAACCTTACCATACTTAACGTAGTTATTTGAAAATCAGAGTGCAGCTGTTCAGTAAGCATGGTTCTTGAGTCATTTTCATCCTCCCCCTGTGTCATTGATATCTTTCAAAAATCAAGTGTTATCATATCATTATCATGAAAAAGTCATCTTGCATTTATTATAAGTTCAAGTATGTCTTTTCAATGCAGTTCATACTTAGGTATCAGAGCAAAAATTTACAGTAAATGCAAGACAAAATTAATGGTTGTATGGTTCATCTTTCTCCCCCTTTGTCATTATCAAAAAGAAACTATGGGGAATATTGAAATCAAACTGAAAAACAGTCTTGCATTCATTGATAATAAATCATTACAGAGCATATACAATACATCAAAACAACCACAACACTGAAATAAAAAAAACAGGAATTATAGACATCTAAGGACACTTAGTCTAAACTGAGACTAGATAAAAGCATCTTGCCCTTGTCCTTCATAATTTTCAGCATCTTGTGCTATCTCACTTGCCATATTGACTATATTATCAAAAATAACATCTGATATAAATCATTTTGAGGATCAATTATGCCAAGTTCCCTTATTATAAAGAAGAAACTCTCCTTATTTAGTGGTTTGGTGAATATATCAGCTAATTGTTTAGTTGTATCTATATGTTCAATCACAACATCACCACTTTGAATATGATCCCTGATAAAATGATGCCTAATTTCAATATGCTTGGTTCTTGAATGCATGATTGGGTTCTTTGTTAGATTTCAATTAATTGTTGTTTCATCCATAGGATTTGAGCACAACAACTCCCAGCTGCAACATATTCTTTTTCAGATGTGGATAAGGCCACACTAGTTTGCTTTTTACTGAACCAAGACACTAGGGAATTTCCTAATAAATGGCATGTTCCACTTGTGCTCTTCCTATCTAACTTTCATCCAGCAAAATCAGAGTCGAAATATCCTATTAATGTGCAAGTGGATCCCTTGGGATACCACATCCCCATTTCTTTTGTTCCTCAAAGATACTTCATGATTCTTTTAACTGCAGTAAGATGTGATTCTTTAGGATTAGCTTGATACCTTGCACACATACACACACTAAACATTATATCTGGCCTACCTGCAGTGAGATAAAGTAAGGATCCGATAATACCTCTATACTTGGATACATTTATAGATTTACCATGTTCATCTTTGTCCAAGTAGCAGGCTGGACTCATTGGTGTTGCCATTTCCTTTGCACTTTCCATTCTAAACTTCTTTAGTAGTTCCTTGAAATACTTTGTTTGGCTTATGAAGGTTCCATCTTGGCATTGTTTAATTTGAAGTCCAAGAAAGAAGGTAAGCTCTCCCATCATGGACATTTCAAATTCATTTTGCATTATTAGTTCACCAAATTCCTTGCATAAGGACTCATTAGTAGCACCAAAAATAATGTCATCAACATATATTTGAACAAGCAAGATATTGTGTGCTTTTGTTTTAGTAAAAAGTGTTGTATCAACTTTTCCTCTTTTAAAGCCTTTCTCTAGGAGAAAATTGCTTAACCTCTCATACCAAGCTCTAAGAGCTTGCTTGAGTCCATAGAGAGCTTTAGTGAGTTTATAGACATGATTTGGGAACTCACTATCAACAAAGCCAGGGGATTGGCTTACATACACTTCCTCTTGAATTATTCCATTTAAAAAGGCACTTTTCACATCCATTTGGTACAGTTTAAAGTTCATTATACATGTATAGGCTAATAGCATTCTTATGGCTTCTAATCTAGCTACAGAGTATATGTTTCATCATAATCAATTCCTTCTTCTTGATTATATCCCTTAGCTACTAGTCTAGCCTTGTTTCTTACTATTATTCCATTATCATCCATTTTGTTTCTAAACACCCATTTAGTTCCAATTATTTTGTTACTTTTAGGTTTTGGAACTAAATCCCAAACTTTGTTCCTTTTAAATTGATTTAACTCCTTGTATTGCAATCATCCAATGTTCATCATTAATAGCATCATCAACACATTTTGGTTCTATTTGAGATACAAACGCCATGGTATTGCAAATATTCATTAAAGAGTGTCTAGTGGTTACCCCTTTGGTGATCTCACCAATGATATTGTCTAGGGGATCATTCTTTGAAACTTGCCACTCCTTAGGAATATTTTCTTGTTGGGTTTCTGCTTGAGGTTCTTTATTGCTCCCTTCATATTCCTTTTCCTTATTGCTGTCTTGTCCTTCATCAGATTTCACTTCATCTTCATGAGTTTCTGCATCATCAAAAATGTCCTTTCCCAACCTTGTAGCCTTTATCACATAATTGGCTTATACTTAGTATATTGTGTTTGAGCCCTTCCACATAGAGAACATCCTCAATCTTGATTGCTGGACTTTTTCCTATTCTTCCAACACCAAGAATTCTTCCTTTGTTGTTGTCTCCATAGGTGACATTTCCACCTTCCTTGGGAGTGAAAGATGTAAATTTTGTGATGTCTCCGGTCATGTGTTTGGAGCAGCCACTATCTAAAAACCAGCTTGAGCTTTTGGCCTTCAAACACACCTACAAAACATATTTTTTATATATACTTTTCCTTTAGGTACCCAAATCTGGTTGGGTCATTTGGTGTTAGTAGCGACATATGTTCATTTTGGAACCCAAATTTGTTTAATGCCAACATGTGTATTCTTTATAAGTCTACAAGTAGCAGCTGTATGACCTTTCTTTAAACAATAATAACATTTCACAAAAGGACTGGTTGAAGAACTAGGTTCAACAAAAAGCTTCTTGAAAGATTTTTCATATACCATAGGATTATATCCAATTCCAGCTTTGTCATACACACCCTTTTGCTGTCCTAATATGGCATTCAAGTTATCTCCACCCAACGTAAACTTAGATAGAGTTGTATTCAGTTTTTTAACTTCCTTTTCTAGTGTAGTGCATTTGGTGCAAATTGAACTTGATGCAAGTAATTGTGAATTTTTAGCTTCTAGTTCTTTAAGCTTTATTTGTAAAGATGCATAGTCACTACATTGTGTCGCAATGATCCTCCTAGAAGATATAAGTTGTTTACCAATTTTAACATATTCTTCATGCAATTCATCAAAAGCATCTTGTAACTCATCATAGGTAGGAGAAGAATCATTTACCTCGGTTTCACTATCACTTTGTTGATTTGCCATGAGACATAGGTTGGCTTCTTCATTTTCAGATTCACTACTAGTGGAATCCATATCATTTTCTTCCCAAGCTATGTATGCTCTTCTAGGCTTTCTTCATTTCTTCTCTTTGTTGTCATTCTTCTCATACTTTTCTTTCTTTTGTAGCTTTGGACATTCATTTTTGTAGTGTCCAAGCTTTCCACATTCAAAGCATATGATTGTTGAGGAAGAGCTTTCACCTTTGTTCGTGTTCTTTTTGGTAGGAAAACTGAATTGCTTATTGTTTCTATTCTTTTTTATGAATCTTCTAAATTTCCTCACAAGCAATCACATGTCTTCTTCTTCGGATTCTTCACTTTCATCAAGGTGTTCATCTTCATCACTTTCTATTGATTCTTTGGAGATATGAGCCTTGAGTGAGAGTCTTTTCTTCTTTTTCTCCTTATCTTCATGACTTTTCAATCTATTGAGTTCCAATTCGTGTTCTTTCAACTTGCCAAATAAAGTAGCAATTTGCATAGTGTCTAGATCCTTTGCTTCAGTAATTGCAATAATTTTTGGCTTCCATTCATGACTCAAACATCTAATTATGTTGTTAATCTTTTTCTCATATGTGATTGTATGTCCGAGTCATTCTAGCTGGTTCACAATGTATGTAAACCTCTTTTGTGGTTCATCTATCTCCTCACCATTCTTCATATGAAAGAGTTCATATTCATGGACTAGTGTATTCATTCTTGCTCTTTTCACATCGTTGGTTCCTTCATGAGTGAGTTAAAGAGTATCCCACATTTGCTTTGCTGTTTTGCAATTGGAGACCCTGAAAAACTCATCATAATTCAAAGCAGCCGTTATAATATTTTTTGCCCTAGCATTATAACCAACTTTTCTTTTATCATCATCACTCCAATCATCTCTTGGTTTAGTTTGTTTATTTCCCTTAGCATTAAGAATAAATGGAACATAGGGACCATTTTCAATAGCATCTAATACATCTAAACCTACAACCTCAAGAAAGATAAGCATTCTCTCTTTCCAATACATGTATTGGGAGCCATGAAAGGCAGGGGGTCTAGTGAGTGAAGCCCCATCACCCAGGATATCATTTGTAGCCATCTCTTGAAGCTATTAAGCTTTATAACAAGAGTTTTAGCCCTGATACCACTTGTTGGTAATGGCTACAATCTCGGGGGTGGGGGTGGGGGTGGGGTGGGGGGGTGAATTGAGATATTGAAAACTTTTTCAACAATTTAATGCAAAACAGAGTTTTCTTAATGAAAATTGGTTTTCACTCAATTTTAATCCTCAAGAATCAGGTTATGTAACAAGTAATGATGTTAAGAAGAATTATAAGAAGTAACAACAAGTTTAACACATATTGCAGATCAAAGATTCAAGTTAACAAACATTCTTAAAACTTATTCACAACACACTCGTGCATATAACAAGTATATGGAGTTTAGAGATGAGAAGAACACGCAAAATGATTTATTCTGGTTTAGCTACCTCCTTTGGTAAGCCTACATCCAGTCCCACACCTCTGTGGTTTTCTCCACTATAACCAGAAATTACAATATCCAATTACAGAATTCACAAGGATAACCTCCTTGCTCAACAACACACCAAAAAGCACACTTGCTTTTCTATGCTCAAGGATCCCTTCTATCCTTGTTCAATCCTAAGAGATACCCTCTCTTAATCACACTAATTCATAGAAAGAATTGAGTAGAAGAAAGACTCTAAAAGTCTGATTATACAAATTGAAGTTCTAAGAAATATCACACTTTTCTCTCAAAGATGAAGCACTTTTGGAAGCTTTTGAATATTTTGAATTTTTACTTTCAAAATGTTTTAGATATTAAAAAGTGTTCCTTTGATCCCTCTTTATATAGAAAACAAGTTATAGTCATTAGGATCAATTAAAACAGATTTGGATCTGATTTAACAAAATCTATTTTCTTGACTCTCGTTCTTGAAATAAGATTCTGTTTGTTCTTGTAGAATTCGCGTCTATCTTGAAAAATAATTGTTTCCATATGGAAAAATAGCCGCGTCCAGTTGAAGAAAATAGCCGCGTCCATTTGCAACGTCAGCAGACGGGAGTACTAACACAAAGTAATTACTTCAGTATCCCACTTTGGTAGACGAGGTTCATATCCCACTTTGGTAGACGAGTGCTTCTTGTTACTTCAGTAGACGAGGTCCATGTGCCACATCAGCAGACGAAGGCTTCTTGTTACGTATGGAAATAAATAAAAAATTAATTTGCTAGTTGCTTTCGAAAAATTTATTTATTTCAAGACAGAAAACTCGGGTGTAAAAATTTTCTTTCTGAATACTTCAGCAAAGTGATACACACACCACAAACGTAAAGAAAGAATGAAAATATTTTTAGAAGCTTTTGATATTGATATTTGGGATGCTTGTGGAAAATGGTCCATTTATCCCCTATCACGAAGTTGATGGTGCTTCGGTGGATAAACCGAGAATTCTCTGGACCGAAGTTGATAAGAAAAAGGTCCAACACAATTTGAAAGCTAGGAACATCATCACTTCAGCTTTAAGCTACGATGAGTTCTATAGTGTCTCAAATTGCGTGACCGCCAAGGAGATGTGGGACACCCTTCAATTGACCCATGAAGGTACTACCAAGGTCAAAAGGGCTAGGATGAACACGATGACCCATGAGTATGAGCTATTTAGGATGAAACAGGGTGAAAGTATACAAGATATGCAAAAACGTTTCACTCATATAATTAATCATCTTAGGGATCTTGGAAAAACGTTTTCAAATGAAGATTTAATAAATAAAATTCTTAGATGTCTAAATAGAAGTTGGCAGCCCAAAGTAACTACTATTTGAGTCAAGGGATTTGTCTTCTATGTCTTTGGCTACTTTGTTTGGTAAATTGCAGGAACATGAATTAGAATTGAATCGCCTCACTGAAAGTGAAGAAAACGACAAGAAGAAAAAGAGGCTTGCTCTTAAGGCAAGTATGAATGAATCCATTGATGAAGATGGCGAATTTGATGAGCTTGAAGGACTTGATGATGGAGATGAGAATTTGAGCTTGATGGTCCGAAAATTCAAAAGTTTCCTAAGGACCTAGTAATTGGTTTACCAAAGCTCCATTTTGAAAAAGATAAAATGTGTGATGCTTGTCAAAAAAGGAAAACAAGTAAAGGTCACTTTTAAATCTAAAAACATTGTTTCTACAAACCGGACTTTACAGCTTTTACACATGGAATTATTTGGACCTTCTAGAACTATGAGCTTTGGTGGTAATTACTATGGACTTGCAATTGTGGATGAATATTCTCGTTATACATGGACCCTATTCATTTCTCACAAAAATGACGCTTTTGATGCCTTTTGGAAACTTGCCAAGGTTATACAAAACGAGACGGGATTAAACATTATAACTATCCGAAGTGATCATGGTGGTGAGTTTCAAAGTGAGTCATTTGAGGCTTTCTATGCTGAAAATGGAATTTGGCATAATTTTTACTCACCAAGGACTGCCCAGCAAAATGGGGTGGTTGAAAGGAAAAATCGGTCTCTAGTAGAGCTAGCGAGGACAATGCTCAATGAGACCAACCTTCCTAAGTATTTCTGGGCAGATGTGGTGAACACCGCATGCTATTAGATGAATAGAGTCCTCATAAGACCTATTATGAAACAGACGCTCTATGAAATTTACAAGAGAAGGAAGCCTAACATCTCCCACTTTCACGTATTCGGATGTAAGTGCTTTGTTTTAAATAATGGTAATGATAACCTTGGTAAATTTGATGCGAAAGCTGATGAAGGCATTTTCCTTGGATATTCCAATTCTAGTAAGGCCTTTAGAATTTATAACAAAAGAACAATGACTATTGAAGAATCTGTACATGTATCTTTTGATTAGACTAACCCTAAAGTTGTAGTGGAAGAAAGTGTTGATGATCTTGCAGAAATGGGTAACACTTATCTTGAGGAGAAAATGACTCAAGAGAAGGACAGAGTAGATCAAACACCTCCACAAGAAGAAGAAGAGGCACCTCATTCCGATCTTCCAAGAGAATGGAGAACTTCTAGATACCATCCTCTTGACAATATTATAGGTGATATCTCTAAAGGGGTAACAACTGGAAACTCTCTTAATCATGCTTGTCATTATATGGCCTTTGTATCTCAAATTGAACCTAAAAATGTTGATGAGGTTATAGTAAATGAACATTGGACTCTTGCTATGCAAGAGGAGCTAAACCAATTTGAAAGAAATGATGTTTGGGAATTAGTCCCTAAACCTAAAAACCAATTAGTCGTTGGAACTAAATGGGTTTTTTCGTAACAAGCTAGATAAAAATGGAATAATCACTAGAAACAAAGCTAGGCTTGTTGCAAAAGGATACAATCAACAAGAAGGCATAGACTTTGATGAAACCTATGCTCCCGTAGCTAGATTAGAGGCTATTCGTATGTTTCTTGCATTTGCTTGTATCATGGATTTCAAACTCTTTCAAATGGATGTTAAAAGCGCTTTCTTAAATGGGTTTATACAAGAGGAAGTTTATGTGGATCAACCTCTGGGATTTTCAAACTTTGAATTTCCAAACCATGTTTTCAAATTGAAAAAGGCTTTATATGGTTTGAAACAAGCTCCTAGAACTTGGTATGGGCGTTTAAGCAAATTTTTTTTGGAAAATGATTTTCAAAGAATAAAAGTTGATACCACTCTTATTATCAAAAATAAAAAGCACGACATCTTACTTGTGCAAATTTATGTGGATGACATTATATTTGGTGCAACTAACGAAGCTTTGTGCAAGGAATTTTCTAAATCTATGCAAAGTGAATTCGAAATGTCATTGATGGGAAAGCTCAATTACTTTCTTGGATTGCAAATTAAGCAAGCAAAGGAAAGTACATTTATCAACCAATCCAAGTATTGTAAAGAGCGTCTCAAGAAGTTTAGGACGAACAATTCAAAGGAACTATCCACTCCCATGAGCACATCTTGTTATCTTGACAAGGATGAAGATGGTAAGTTAGTAGATGTAAGTAAGTATAGAGGTATGATCGGATCCCATTCTCTATCTTACTGCCAGCCACCCTGATATCATGTTTATTGTTTGCATGTGTGCACGTTTTCAATCAAACCCAAAAGAATCACATCTCACTGCAGTAAAACGAATTATGAGATATTTAATTGGCACACAAAATATGGGTTTATGGTATCCCAAAGGGGCTGATTGCACCCTAATTGGGTATTCGGATTCTGACTTTTTGGGTTGCAAGTTAGACCGAAAAAGCACTAGTGGAACCTGCCACTTACTAAGGAATGCTTTAGTTTCTTAGCATAGTAAGAAACAAGAAAGTGTGGCTTTATCCACCGCTGAAGCAGAATACGTTGCAGCGGGTAGTTGTTGTGCACAAATAATTTGGATGAAACAACAATTGAATGACTATGGCATTAAGCTTAATATAGTACCTATCAAATATGACAACACAAGTGCCATAAACCTCACAAAGAATCATGTATATCACTCAAGAACTAAACACACTGAGATTAGGTATTACTTTATTAGAGATCATGTTCAAAAGGGTGATTGCATAGTAGAATTTGTGGAAACATATAAACAACTATCAGATATCTTTACTAAACCCTTATCGAAAGAAAGTTTCTTTTTCATAAGAAATGAAATAGGAATTTTGGATCCATCATGCACAAATTGAAGTTTGCACACTACACTTTGTTATTTACTAACATATTTATTAAGTATGTAGACAGAGAGGTCATAATCGATTATGCCGAGAAAATTTTTAATTCCCCAAAACAGATAATGAATAATTGATTAGAAGAATCGATTATGGAATCACTGGCTATTCAAGAAAAATCAACAGAGAAGTATTAATCAATTAGAGGAATCGATTATGGAACCACTGGATTTTCAAGGAGTCCTAACAGAGAAGGTATAGTCGATTAAGGACATTGATTACCTAATGAACCCCAATCCAGATAGCAAATAATTGATTACATTAATCAATTATGAGTCAAAGATGACAATCAGATAAGCTTTCATGTCGTTCCCTCCTATTTGACAATCTTAATCTTATTCTTCCTAGAATTTTGTTTGCTTCCGCAATTACCTTATTCAATTTCGCATGGTATACTCTATGATCTACATTTGAAATAATTGACTTTTTGGATATATGCCATGACTATGCTACAATGCTTTTCCTTCTTTTTGATAATGACAAAAGGGGGAGAATTACATGAGTGAATGATTAAGGGGGAGATATTTTAATGTGAATGATTAAGGGGGAGATTTGTATGATTTGCATACTTAAGGCGGAGACATACTCTTCTGTGACATATGAACTAAACTTCTCTAATTGCATGCGTAAAGGGGAGTAGGGGAGATTTGTATGATTTGCATACTTGAGGAGGAGACATACTCTTATGTGACATATGAACTAAACTTCTCTAATTGCATGCATAAGGGGGAGTAGAGTAAAATTACTAAATGAGATATATATAAATTATTATAAATGATATGCATGATTGCATGGTTAAGGGGGAGTAGAGCGAATCGAAACCTTGTGATATATTATTGCTCTAACTCTATTCTTTTAGAAATTCCCTCATGAGATGTTTGTCATCATCAAAAAGGGGTAGTTTGCGGATATATGCCTTGACAGGTATTTTGGTTTTGATGATGAACAAAAGGGGAATTTCAAGTCCAAGGACCAACACGCAAAATCCAAAGCTGAAAGGACCAAAATGCCAAAAGCATGGAAAGGACCGGCACGCAAAATCCAAAGATAAGAGGATCAATTTGCAAAAAGTATGGAAATGACCGAACAAACAAATATGGGGATTAAAAGGGAAATTTTCTTACTTGTATTGTTTGTTTTAGAAAAAGTGTAAATGGGTGTGTGTTTCTCAAAGGTAAAATAAATCATACACACACATAAAAATATGTTTTGAAAAAGGTCTTCGAAATTCATTTTACCATATTTTTTAAAGACCTTAAAATATTTTAAAAAACCATTTTACACGAAGTATAATCGATTATGGTAATCGATTATTCAGCTTCTAAATGCGCTTAACTGAGTTTCCAAATAACAGAGCTGTCAGGTTTTTGAAATTCAAAATTCGAACGGGGATAATCTATTATGGTAATCAATTATTCAACTCTTAATTATGCTTAATTGAGTCTTTAAATGATAGAGTTGTTGCTTGTTGAAAATTCAAATTTTAAACTGTTATAATCGATTATGGTAATCGATTATGATCTATTTTCAACACGTTTTAAACTCATTTTTTAAATAGCTTAACTGTGCTTTAATGGAGATTTGACTTTGTCTTAGCCATTGAGTTTAAAATTTGAACTATAATCGATTATGGTATTGCAAAAATCTATTATTACTTTTCTGATCAAAAGTCAGAGGCTTCATAATCGATTAGGTTAGTCGATTATGCATAGTTGATTCAGTCTGAGCTTTTTCACAGAGACTATGTAACCAATTATTATAATCGATTATGACCTGACTGTTTCTTCATGCGCCTTTTGACTTTGGTTAAAATAATTGATTATGCTTTTCTAATAATCGATTATAGCTCGAGAAAAATGAGTTTTCAAGGGTTTTTGACCTAATTTTCAATGAGTTATATATTGGTCTAAACACAGAAAAACACACAACACCTGAACGAATTTTCTGATCATTTTCTCTAAGCTTTCTACACTCTTGAACAAAACTTTGTATTACTCTCATGCTCTTACACTTGCATATCTATCTATTACTTGAGAGAGACATACACACCATACAGGTTATTGTTATTGAGCTTCAATTTGTTTTATATCTACACTTTTGAGTGCTTTCTGATTGTAATCTTTTGGTAAACTTTTGTGAGTCGTTATCTCACGTTTTTGAGACTCTATCACCTGGGGGGATAGTACGTCCCTGGTCTGTAAATATTTCTTGTTGTAAAGGTTCTAGCTGCACCTGTTTTAAAAGCTAGGGATTTAGTGAAAATCCTTGGTGGTATTGCCTTGGGGGCTGGACGTAAGCCATGTGGGTAGTTTGTGGCCGAACCAGGATGCATCGCAGTGTCAATTTTCTTACCCTTAACTCTTTTATTTTCTGCTTTGTTTTCCGCAAATCATTTTTACTTGCACGCGTTTTTGTTAACTCATTTCAAAAAGTATTGTTAATAACAAAAATGTTTCAATTTTATCAAATTTTCAAAAATCACAATTCACCCCCCTCTTGTGTTTGGAGTCACTTGTCAACACATTGCACCGCATAACATACTTGGTTGTTATGATGTTGTTGTATGTTGATATAAATGTCGATGTATGACTATGATGCTACCATACTTGCTTGTTTACCTTACTTCCTGTCTCCGTGTCATTGTGTTTACATGATTCTTACTCCTTATTCTCCGTTTTCTTGTTTGGCATGTTTGGCTTTATGCAGAGGATGACGAGCAGTCCGGTGAGGAGTGATTCTAAGGAGCCACCACTCATAGTTAGGATTTCCTCTTTTGTTAGTTCAGTTTTAGTTGTATTCCGAGATTTTTCCGGAACGGTTATACCAGCTCTGTTGTGACATCAGGTTGGGTTGTTTGTTATGTTATTATTGTTTTAAACATGGTTTTATTTTCCCGCATTTTGTGAACTCATTCATGTGGGACCTTTCTACCTATGGACCATCATTTTATTTAAATGAGTAAATGCATGTTTTATTTAAATATCTTTACTTTTAATGCTTTATAACATGCAGGGTAGCATGGTGTCACATTTAGTGGTATCAGAGCAAGTCTGTCCTATCAGGTCGTGGTATGAGTCTATTGTGTGCTCTGGTTTGAATTGTCTATAGTTGTTATAGACAATGATGCTTTAAGTTAAAGTACATGTAGCTTTTACCCGCTTAAGTTTATGTATCTAAGAGTTGTTTTTGGACATGTACAGGAACTCGTGGAAGGTAGGGGTAGAAATGATCAGGCAATTGCGGACGCGTTGGCACTCTTTGCCAATGCCATAGGACAGGTCAACAACAACAACAACAACAATGGTGGGCTAGCAGAATTTCAGTGACTTGACAAGTTTCAGAGGAACAATCCGCTGTCATTGAAGGGAGCCTATGATCTAGAGGGAGCTTTGTTACAGCTGAGAGAGATGGAGAAGATCTTCCAACCGATGGACTGTAACGACCCATAAACTCATCTTTGCTACCTTCATGCTTATTGAGGAGGCCGATCATTGGTGAGAAAACTGTAGACAGAGGATGCAGGCTGGGGGTACAGTGGTTACATGGGTTGTGTTCTGGTAGAGGTTCCTGGAGAAGTATTTTCAGGCAGATATTAAGGATAAGAAGGAGATGGAGTTTCTGGCCTTAAAGTAGGGACTAAGTCAGTTGGTGACTATGCTGCCAAGTTTGAGAAGCTGGTGAGGCAGTATACTACAGATAAGCATTCCAATTGTGTTAAGTTCGAGGTTGGACTTAATCTAAAGATCAAGCAAGTAATCAGCTACCAAGAAATTAGAGTCTTTCCAATTCTGGTCAACAAATATAAGAAGAAAGAGTGAGGAAGAAAAATGAACCCTTGCTAGTTTTGGGGAGAAAGAAGAGATTGCATGCTTTTGGCTAATAATATATGCTTTATGGCTGATTTGTGAAGATACACTGCAGATCTAGCAACAATTAGCAAGTCTAATTTTGGAAACAGTGCGGGTGTTTGCTAAGAGCTTCTTGAATGGTTTGTAACCAGGTATATTTGGACCTTAGTCATTGGGCCAAAAAATTTCATTTCAAAAAGGTTGATACAGCCCATTTCCTTAAACTGCAAATTTTCAAATGGCTTTTTTTAGTGGACTTCTGCATGTGCGCCACCTATAAAAAACTCCTAAAATAGTGACCTAAAAACAGATATATTATAGATTCTCGTCTTCAAGAAATAGTAATCCAGTATACACCTATTATAATCATTTTAGGTAAAGATTCAAAGTAAATAAAAACATTTTTAAAATGTTACAAAAGATAAATAGTAACATATTTTGAATGTCACAAAAAGGTAAATAGTAACACTTTTTAAAATATTACAAAAAAGTAAATAGTAACATTTTTTAAATTTTACAAAAAAAAAGTAATCAGTAACATTTCTTTAAATGCCACAAAAATTAATTAGTAGCATTTTTAAAATGTTACAAAAAGGATAAATTAGCAACATTTGTGAAATGTTACAAAAAGGCTAAATTAGTAATATTTTTTTTAAATGTTGCTAAAGATGTGATAAAGTGTTGTTAAAACATTTTAGTAACATGGCCAATATATAACACTTGTCAAAATGTTACTGTTAGAATAGATGATCTTATCTTATCTTATCTTATCTTATCTTAGAGTACATCATATCTTATAAGAGTATCTTGAATTATCTCATAGGATTAGGTTGTTATCAGTTAGTTATTATCATAATTAGTGTTCCTTTTCAATTAGGATTAGGGGTTAGTGTAACACCCTTCTCGGGCGCTACATTATCTGTGACATTTCTATTTTTATAAGACCGAGTAAAGCGGAGAATAACTATTTAACCAAAAATACGGGGTTTTTTTTCTTTTCTCTTTCGCAATACTACCATACATAGTCTTTAACATATAACATCAACTTATGCATCAATATTATACAAACCAAGTTCCAGGTATCATCAGTCATACATATTCAGAAAGAAGGCGGAAATACCAACGCCAGTAAATAACAAAAGACTGAAATATGTTTATAATAATAATATCTTTAGAGACATAGCTCCACAAAATATAATATAGACACGAGACTGGCCAGACATAAAATACTGAGAAAATTCCATTATACTAAAGCCCTTGAGACGGTGTCCATGTCTCCAAGTACGCTCAAACTCCAACAGGATGTGATGGAGAAACAGTGTTGTCGTCATCTTCGTCCAACGCAAGATAGAAAACAACAAAATAGAAAATACAAAAATGAGGTGAGATTTCCGTTCATCTTACACTTAACGCAGACATGCAGTGGTACGACACACTGTACGCACAAATATCAATAAAAAGTTATATCATCCATCACAATGAGAAATAATAATGTTTCACAAACATAATCACAAGGCACCACTTTTCCTAGATAAGAGACATCTAAGACTCGAGGAATGAACTCTGATCCCCTATACCATGGTTTTAACAAACAGTCGGAGAGAGTGGTTCGGAGGATTGTTCCGGACTACGCCAGCCTTGGGCAATAGAATGTGTCCAGAGTCATCAACGTGCACATTGGCTTTTTTGGGAACATCCTACACTACCAGAAAATACATAGTGTCTAGTAGAGTATGTCGGTGTATTGCAAGATCACCATGCCACATAAGAGCAACCAACTGGGCCTATATGAATATCTCATACCCCAACACCCCCAAGCATCAATAGATCATCACTACGAAATTCGCACCCGCATTAAAGTGGTAGCTCGATCTCCTAGGCACAACGGCCTTACAGAATATAGTTTCACTAGGTGTTTAGGTAAACCTTGCCGGAAATGCATTCTTCTCGTCCATCCATCAGATGACATAGTTTGATTCCATCATAATCCTTTCAACGTACTGTAACAGATGCTAGATGTCCTTAAGTCCGAATCACCGGTACTTAATCATCAAGCTAAAGTTTTCAAGTAACCTTTCATCTTTGTGCAAATTTTTATTAATATATTTGTTTACAAATCCTAGCATATTATGAGATTGGAACATAGGTCTAGTTATTTATTCCTCTGTACTTTTCTAGTCGAGCCTTTTTCTTTGGCTTTCGATAAAACAAATCATTCCGAGTCCATTAAATTTTATGGAATATGGATAATAAATTATCCATACTTTATGACATAAGGTTGTGTTGCACCCCACGTCATAAATTATTACGTTCGTATTTTCACTAAGTCATCTTGACTTAGGTTTTCACATTTTACAGTAAAATCTCGTCTTGGAAGACAAAAATCCTTTTGGCTTAAAACCGAAACCTTTAGATAAAATCAAATCCATTTTCAAGAGTAATATCCCTCAAAGATACTTAGGTATCAATTTCTCCAAAACATTTCCTCAAAAATCTTTAAAACGTTAAACAACGGTTTTACCGCTTTTTACTTAATTTAGGCTTAAAAAGCCAAACTTTTAAAGATATGGTTCTTCAACTCAAATGTCTTATTCTCCTAAGTTATATTACTCATGTGAAAAATTTGAAACACTGATTTTACATCATTTATACAAAATTCCTAAAATTTGACCGAACGTCGTTAATTTTGTAAATCGCGTAAATCCCTTTTCAACGATTTTACACTCTAATGGTCCAAAACTCATTTTGGAGTTTTAGAACAGTTTTATACGCATGAAAAACAGTTTCTAACTGTCCAATTATATTTATTTTTGAAAATTGCATTTTAGTCCATAAACTTTCATTAATTATAAAATAGTCCTTTTTCACTTAAAACCTTATAACATTTTATTTATAACTCCAAATCACACCAAACCAACTTCTTTAGAAATATTTTTCAGTTGCCCTCAAATTTTCCAGAAATCACTTTTCTGCCCCAAATATTTTTCAATAATTGCAAAAAGGACCCTTTTACCAAAAAGCTTATAACTTTTTATGTATTAATCAAATTAACACCAAACCAATTTCTATGGTTTTGTCTTATCAAGGACTACAATATTAACATTCAAGAACATGAATTTCAGTGAAGCCACTGAAATTCTCAGAAATTGCAATTTAGTCCCTAAGGACTCATAAATCCATAACTTTCAATATACACATCCAAATCAATCCAAACCAATTTTTATATTCTTATATATTCATTTACTTCTCATAAAAATTATTCAAACAATTTAACACATCATGGAGCCCTTTTAAACAGTCAAGGACGAATGGCCTAAACAAGTGAATTATATAATTTTCTCATGTAGTCATGCATCATATAATCATATTCAACATCAATAGTAATTCTACCACAAAAACAAACATCAATCCATCCCTCCAAGAGGATCACACACATATAAATCAATAAATTACACAAATTATATACTTATAATTTATAAGACCATTTACACTAAATAACACTAAGTAAACCATCAACATGTCTACCCTAAGGTAGGATGATGGTAATCTCCCCCATACCTTTGTTGATCACTTGAAACAAGAGGATTATGTTCACCTAGAACTCAAGGTTTGAAACACCAAAACCTAGCCATGAATCATCAACAAAACAACAAGTTAAAAATGAAGAAAAACAACCAAACCCATTTTGAGCATGGTTCGGCCAACTCTATAAAAAAATAGCTCGAAATATCCAAAATTTTCAAGATTTTGGATAATAAAATAGAAGTCATAATAAGATCATAGAAATTGGAATCACATTAAAAGGATTTTTCTATGATTTTCTAGAGATTTTTGAAGTTCTAGATCTAAGAATTTGAAATTTGTAAAAACTTGAGATTTGAAGAAAAGTTGTGAAAGGAAAGGAAGATATGATCATGAATCACAAGGATCTACCTTTGGAATTTGAAGAAGCCAACCACAACTTATACTTCCTTTGTAAATCAAGTGTAAGGAACTTAGGAGTTTTTGTTAAGTTTATGAAGAACACATGAACAAATGAGAGAAATGAGTGAAATGAAATGTCCAAGTGTGGTTTATGAGGAGTTGACCGTGAGTTTCTAGGGTCCAAAGAGTAATTTGGTGTCATGGAAAACTTGTAATTAAAATGAAGGATTTAGGGTAATTTGGGTTTTTCACATTTTAGTCATCATTACATGCATTTAATGCATGGTGACTAACCCCTATGACTCACCCCCTTGAGTCATCACAAATGAGTCATTGTTCCAATCCGTCTGGGGTTGGGCTTTGTCTCTGCACCTCCGTTCTCGATTTCGCCAATCCCCAATCGTCGAGTATTCGCCCAAATATCGTATAATAACCTATTTATTTTGAAAATTTTCAAAATAACCACTATGGTTGGAAATAAAATATAAACCTAAACGGTTTCATTCACAGGTCAAAATTAAGTTTTTTGACCAGTAAAATCTTACTGTCAGTGAAAACGCAGACCGGGTTTCGTCTGAATTTTAAACCCAAATTTTTACCATAAGCTTCTACCATAAGGTAGAGTATAACTATGATTTTATTTTATTAAAATCATTTTCTAGATCCAATATAAAAATTACAAACAATTAAAATTCTACCGATAATTGACAAACAGTAAAAACAGCAAAAATAACAAAATGGTAAAAATCGTAAAAACAATAAAAACGAGGTGTTACAGTTAGTGGTTAAGTTTTTTGTACTGCAATATCATAATCAATCATAATCGTATTTTGAGTTTCATTCTTTTTCTTCTCTTTTTCTATCTAAACCCATAACTTCAACATGGTATCAGAGAGGTACCATCTTCCGTAACCTATCTCGTCACTATTCCACTGCGGAGTTCTTCTTAGCCATACAAAAAAAAATTTGGCCATTTTTTCTGTTCCGTGTTGTGTTTTCATTTTTTGATAACCTAAAGGAGGAGGATACCATCCTTCGTCTTTACGACCCTTGTTTTTGTCCCGTCAGTCGTTGTCTGCTGCCGTCGTTTCCAGTTGTTGACCACCACTTGGCTCATTGATCGCCAATTTGTCCAACCATCCAAATCGCACCGTCGTTCACCTCCCAACGTACCGAACTTTTCGGTCTATGCTTTTTTCGGATCTGTTCTCACCTCCCTCTATATGGACCACTTTTCAACAAAAACCTTGATATGTTTGGTTCCCTTAGGTTATGTTTTGCTATGTTCGAAAGCTCAAATCTTTGGTCTACTGTTTGCTTCTCCAGTGTTTGTCATGCAATTCTTATCCACCGATGGATCATACCAGTGGCTTCTCTTCCCACCGACGATCATTCCGGTGGCGACTCCTTTCCCACTGATGGATCATATCAGTGACTCCTTCTCTTATCTACTGATGGATCGTACTAGTGGCTTCTCTTCCCACCGACTATCATTTCAGTGGCTACTCATTTCCCACTGATGGATCATACTAGTGACCCATTCTCTTATCCACTGATGAATCATACCAGTGATTCCTCTTCCCACCAACGATCATTCCAGTGGTGACTCCTTTCCCACTTAAGTTGGTCGTTTCGGTAGTCCCGTCGTCTGACCATCATCAAGGTTGAGCCGTGGGCACCAGTCACAGAAAACTCTGCGACCATTCACACACTTAAGTTGGTTGTTTCAGGCTAAGGACAACATCTGGCCCATATCATTTCAGTTTGGTTTGATTGATGTTTGTGAAAATTAGTAATGATTACTTCAATTGGTTGGTTGGTGTTTTGTTCTTGAGCACAAACATTATTGGTTGATGATTCTGGTATTTCTTGGTTTATTCAAGATATCTTTATGGGTCTAGTTACCTATGGTTGTTAAATTTTCTCTTTTAAAGGGTATATTTGTAACAAGTTTAAAGCTTAATAAGCTTTAGCTTATGGGGGAGTGTTAGAATAGATTATCTTATCTTAGAGTACATCATATCTTATAAGAGTATCTTCAATTATCTCATAGGATTAGGTTGTTATCAGTTAGTTATTATCATAATTAGTTTCCCTTTTCAATTAGGATTAGGAGTCTTGTATCCCTATAAATAGGGGTTAATGCTTAAGATTTTGTACTGCAATATCATAATCAATCATAATCATATTTTGAGTTTTAATTCTTTTTCCTCTTTCTCTATCTAAACCCATAACTTCAACAATTACTAATGCAAATAGTAACATTTTTTTTATAATTTAGTATAAATCTCAATAATGTAGTAGTGTACACACCACCACTATATAAAGGGAGTCTTGTGAAGAGTTGATGTATCCCCAAGTGTGGGTGATTATTTGTAGTGAAATGAGTGGGTGTCTACAATTCCTTGTAACTCTTGAATGGAATACTCGGGTTTGTAGGGTGATCCACAAAATGAGGTAGGTTATAATCTTGTAATCTTATTTGAGATAGTGAATACATTTGTTGGGATGTGTTTCCATGGACGTATGGAAGAAGTGACGGACCACGTTAATTAGTGTGTTCTCTATTGTTTTCTTTGTGGCGTGTTAGTGTGTGTTTTGATTGAAGATCCTTGGGCATGTCAATAATTCCATTGATGCTTGCGATTTTTTCCAACATTGTTTTCCCACTTTCGGTTGCCACTTGTGTTTCGGGTGCTGAGTTATAGCTGGTCAAAGAGGTGATCTAATGTCGACCTCTCAGCCTACACGGGGAGGAAGTTTTGGTGGGGGATTAGAATCTAAAAGTTTACTGATATGGGGTTTTGTGGGTGTAAACATTCTCTGGGAAGTTTACTTGTAATTACAGCTTATAATTGGTGTATGTAATACTTGAGTACATCCTGTACTCATATATATAAAACTTTTTGGATTATAAAAAAAAACTTGCATTAAATTATAAAGCTCTTTACTGAAGTTTTAGTACTAAATGAATCCTATGAATTGAAAGTCCATAAATCACGAATAGAGCAGATACTTATAACATTAATTTTTAATGCATAATTTGAGAATTCTAAGGTTGAAAAAAAATGCCAACTGGAGCTTACGACTAAGCTTTCTAGTTCGGTATGCCATAAGTTTTTGCCATGCAGGATGTTTTTCTTGGTGCCTTAGACATAGTGGCCTTATAGATAGACTATGGACATCATGAAATTATAAACTTAAAATTCATATTTAGTTTTCATCACATAAACGTTGAAAGCAGTAAACACCACAGAAAACCACAACAACTAAGCTTCAGTACCTTAAAAAGAAAAATCACCTACAAGCTTAATTAAGAAAACCAAAGAATAGAAAGAGCTTCAAGGAGGCAAACAGGTTTAACCGCATAGGAAAATAGGCGGCATAGAAAACAAAAGGTGCACAAGGGGTTGAAGGGAGGAATTCATATGAGGGAACGATGATGGTATATGGTGCTCATAGTTTTAAATTGCGGACCGCAACATGTATTGCGCCCGACACGCTCGCGCACGCGTCAAAAAAATGAGCGGTTTGTAAAAATATGTAGTTAGGGAGCGACAACTCGAGTATCGTCTCACAAGGACTCTTGGGTTGCTATTAACACAAAATAAGTTTTTTTTTTTTGGTTTTTTGGGGGTTTAAGATTCAAGACTCAATTAAGAAAAGTTAAGAAAACAGTACAAACTAAATGATTATCAAATAAGCTAAACGATCAACCTACTGCTTTCGGTTTCCCACTATCATTGATTCATATAATTCCAAGCCCTAAGCAGATTCTAATCTCTTTTCGATTGTAACATCAATTAACAAGCGAAACCGACGCTACGAGACATATGTTCCTAATTCTGAATTAAGCAAACGAATGAAGCGCTCGTGAATTAAGCAAACACGAATGAACACACGCGAATTAAGCAAACGCGATTAAGTTTAGGAACACACAATCATCGAAACAAATCAATATATATTCTATATAATCCTGAATTAAGCAAACAGAACATACACAACAAATATTGAAAGAGAATAGCATTAAGTTTAGGAATTACAAAACCTCAAGTGTCAATGGAACCCGATTACAGCAGATTGATCAAGGAGACTAGTTCTCCATTACAAAAGAAACACAAAAATACTAAACCTAATTCGCAGCTGCACTATGAAAAAGATAGGAAGATAAAAGAGAGATCATCAGTTCTGCCCTAAAACAGGTATAAATACAGATTCTGGGTTACGCTCGCTCGCTCGCGAGGCGAGACATGATTCGTGAGGCAAATATTATGAATAGCTCTTCAGTGTTTGGTTTTCTCGTGAGGCGAGACGGGGATTCCTGAGGCGAGACAAAGAGGATGACATTTCCGGCACAATGAAGGATTCAGGCTCGCGAGGCGAGTAGCCTCTCGCGGGGCGAATAACTCCAGAATTGCTTTTTTTTATTAACCTGAAAAGAATAAATAGCAGTAAGTGCTTTATTTGACTCTAAACTGGCTAAATTACCCTAAAACTACTTAAGGGACTCAAAACCTTGCTTGAGAACAATCAAGTCTAAATTTGGGCGAAAACGGGATTAAACTCGAATAAAACCATGGACTTTACTAATCAAAAACTAGTCGAGCCAGAGGCTGATCAAAATACCCCAAACTTAAACTTTGCTTGTCCCCAAGCAAACTAAAACTCAAAAAGGACTCAAACTTGACAAGCTCAAAAGATTCAATCAAATTCGCACAAATTTCATGCAATCTCAACAAAACAATTTTTCCTCAATGATTCCCCACTTTTCAACAATATAATCCCCACATTCATTTACTTTAAACAATTGGGAATTTCATCATTCATGCAATCAGTAATCTAAGCAAGGGATCCAAGTTACACACAAAAGGGAGATCACCAATTTCAAACAATTGCCTTCCTCACAAGGGCATTTAGTGTTTCACTCATTCATTCAATTTTTGTCTAGGCTATCAACATTTCACTCAATTTCACTTTTAAGAGCACTTCCCATGAATTTGATTTTTATCTCAAACAAGGTTCCCACAGAAACATGCATGCAACATCAAAAGGTCTTTTAAGGTTGTAATAGGGCCTGGCTAAGGGTAGGATATTCAAAGGTACTAGGCTTAATTCCCTAGCAACTAAGAGAGCATGAGCATTTTGACACATTGAATTTCCACTCAAGTTCCTTTTTCCAATTTTCTTTTTGCTTTTGGGTGACTACAACCTGTTTCTTTCAATACCCCTTTTTGACATTTGTTCTTTTTCTTTTTTTTTTTCTTTTTGCCTTTGGCTCCAACCTCTATTTATTTCTTTTTCTCAATCCCAAACAACACATCATATCCTTGTAGCCACCCCAAACTTAGTTTCTTGCAACCCTTCTTTTGCTAAGCTTCCATGCCCTCCTAATCCTAAGATCGAGTTAACATGGTTTTTCCAGATTTTGGCTTATAACACGAGCTCATCACGAAACAATAGGCTAATTAGGCTCAAAGGGGCTAACTAGGGAACATGCATTAGGGACTGGTTCCATTTAGGCCAAGTAGCTAATTCAAATAAAACTTCCTAAATCATTTGATGCAATTTCATAAACATGCAAACCATGAAGAGATTCAAGCAAATTCGGTAAAGTGCAACTTGAAAGTGATTCACACAATTAAAAACATGTTGGAGGCTCAAATCCTCACCTGGACATTTTTGCAAATTGTTTGACCGAGATTCAATCCCTAGTGTGTGCACCCCTTCACCCCAAACTTATCATAAATCATGCAATTATAATAGAATATCTCAAAGTTCAGTTTTCAACTTTTCACATGGGGATCAATTTTCAAACTTCAAGACCTAGGGGGAAAATCATCAAAGTCAACACACATCATGCAATCATCTATGCAAATTAAACAAAAACCAATCAAGCTTGCTGACACAAGACTCAACACACAAGCTCTTGATCTTCTCAAATTATTCAAGAGCTAAAAGAAAACAAAACAAAAACAAAGCAAGGAAAAGATAATTAAAAAGGAGAGGGTTTAGAGAAACTCATGGAGGCGGCTCCACCAGGATCCCATTGCTTGTAACATAAGGCCCAAGTGATAGCCAAAGGACGGAAGCTCATTCCATGCTTCCATAACTTGCAGCCTTGATATGGGAGTGTGCACTAGACAGTTATGGTGACCTCGCCAAGTGCGGCGGACTTCTCACTCCCTCTCGTGTCAAAGTCGACCTCCTGGTCAACAAAGTCCTCCCAATAAAAATGGGGTTCAACCTCTTGGACTGGCCATAGTGCCTTCATATCCAAGGGTGAAAAATCCAGAGGCTTGAACTCCATCGCTGGTTGTTCCACAGTGGGAGGTGGCGAACAGGTAGAGAGGGTCTCTGGTGCCGCTTCAACTTCTGCACGATTCTCACGCACTGCATTATCAAGTCCATCACCTGCTATACATGTAGAAATCTCAGCACACACCACACAAGGGTTATTGTTAGTACAGTCAGTACATATAGTACAATAAGCAGAATCAGAAAAGGCTTGAATGTATGGAAATTCGACACACAGTTCATCAGTAATAGTGTTCTTGACATTATTATCAAAATCATGTTCAAAAGAAGTATTGTCAAGAACAACTATTTGTGAATCTTTATGTTTCTCAAGGAGACGTTGAGTTTGCAGTGCAGCCGAGGTGTAGACAATGTGATCAATTTGAGCGGCCAACTTCTGAAAATCAGCTTCTATCCTCTGTTGGCTTTGATCAATTTGAGCGGCCAACTTCTGAAAATCAACTTCTGGCCTCTGTTGGAATTGAAGATTGTGTTCTGCCATCCGTTGTACCAAGTCTTCCAGACTGAGTTGGGCTAGTGTAGGGTCAGGCTGATATTGGTGATGGCTTACTGTCATTTGATGCACCAAAGAGGCAATCTCATCCAAGTTGTCGCGTTCTCCTCCATGTTGGCTATGATAGAAATGTTGCTCCTCATTCAGTCCAATCATGTCAAAACCACTACTAAACTCATAACTTCCAGTAAAGTTAGGATAATATATGCATGGTGGCTCATAATAAACATTAGGCATAAAATCTTGCATATAATTATCCATACTAAGGTTCACAACCCGACTTAGTAGCCAAAACTAATTCAGCAATGAAATTTTATTTGTTTATTTATTTATTTTTGTTTTCTGTCAATAAACAACAAGAGTCCCCGGCAACGGCGCCAATTTTGACACGCTGTCGCGCAAGCGTCAAAAAGCGAGCGGTTTGTAAAAATATGTAGTTAGGGAGCGACAACTCGAGTATCGTCTCACAATGACTCTTGGGGTGCTATTAACACAAAATAAGTTTTTTTTTTTTTTTTTTTGGGGGGGGGTTAAGATTCAAGACTCAATTAAGAAAAGTTAAGAAAACAACGCAAACTAAATGATTATCAAATAAGCTAAATGATCAACATACTGCTTTCGATTTCCCACTATCATTGATTCATATAATTCTAAGTCCTAAGAGGATTCTAATCTCTTTTCAATTGTAACATCAATTAACAAGCGAAACCGATGCTACGAGACATATGTTCCTAATTCCGAATTAAGCAAACGGATAAAGCGCTCGTGAATTAAGCAAACACGAATGAACACACGCGAATTAAGCAAACGTGATTAAGTTTAGGAACACACAATCATCGAAAAAAATCAATATATATTATATATAATCCTGAATTAAGCAAACAGAACATACACAACAAATATTGAAAGAGAATAGCATTAAGTTTAGGAATTACAAAACCTCAAGTGTCAATGGAACCCGATTACAGCAGATTGATCAAGGAGACTAGTTCTCCATTACAAATGAAACACAAAAATACTAAACCTAATTCGCAGCCGCACTATGAAAAAGATAGGAAGATAAAAGTGAGATCATCAGTTCTGCCCTAAAACAGATATAAATACAGATTCTGGGTTACGTTCGCTCGCTCGCGAGGCGAGACATGATTCGTGAGGCAAATATTATGAACAACTCTTCAGTGTTTGGCTTTCTCGTGAGGCGAGACGAGGATTCCTGAGCCGAGACAGAGAGGATGACATTTCTGGTACAGTAAGGATTCAGGCTCGCGAGGCGAATAGCCTCTCGCGGGGCGAATAACTCCAGAATTGCTTCTCTTTATTAACCTGAAAAGAATAAATAGCAGTAAGTGCTTTATTTGACTCTAAATTATCTAAATTACCCTAAAACTACTTAAGGGACTCAAAACCTTGATTGAGGACAATCAAGTCTAAATTTGGGCGAAAACGGGATTAAACTCGAATAAAACCATGGACTTTACTAGTCAAAAACTAGTCGAGCTAGAGGCTGATCAAAATACCCCAAACTTAAACTTTGCTTGTCCCCAAGCAAACTAAAACTCAAAAAGGACTCAAACTTGGCAAGCTCAAAAGATTCAATCAAATTCGCACAAATTTCATGCAATCTCAACAAAACAATTTTTCCTCAATGATTCCCCACTTTTCAACAATATAATCCCCACATTCATTTACTTTAAACAATTGGGAATTTCATCATTCATGCAATCAGTAATCTAAGCAAGCGATCCAAGTTACACACAAAATGGAGATCACCAATTTCAAACAATTGCCTTCCTCACAAGGGCATTTAGTGTTTCACTCATTCGCTCAATTTTTGTCTAGGCTATCAACATTTCACTCAATTTCACTTTTAAGAGCACTTCCCATGAATTTGATTTTCATCTCAAACAAGGTTCCCACAGAAACATGCATGCAACATCAAAAGGTCTTTTAAGGTTGTAATGGGGCCTGGCTAAGGGTAGGATATTCAAAGGTACTAGGCTTAAGTCTCTAGCAACTAAGAGAGCATGAGCATTTTGATACATTGAATTTCCACTCAAGTTCCTTTTTCCATTTTTCTTTTTTCTTTTGGGTGACTACAGCCTGTTTCTTTCAATACCCCTTTTTGACATTTGTTCTTTTTCTCTTTTTTTTTCTTTTTGCCTTTGGCTCCAACCTCTATTTTTTTCTTTTTCTCAATCCCAAACAACACATCATATCCTTGTAGCCACCCCAAACTTAGTTTCTTGCAACCCTTCTTAAGATCTGGTTAACATGGTTTTTTTCCAGATTTTGGCTTATAACATGAGGTCATCACGAAACAATAGGCTAATTAGGCTCAAAGGGGCTAACTAGGGAACATGCATTAGGGACTGGTTCCATTTAGGCCAAGTAGCTAATTCATAGAAAACTGCCTAAATCATTTGATGCAATTACATAAACATGCAAACCATGAAGAGATTCAAGCAAATTCGGGAATGTGCAACTAGAAAGTGATTCACACAATTAAAAACATGTTGGAGGCTCAAATCCTCACCTGGACATTTTTGCAAATTGTTTGACCGAGATTCAATCCCTAGTGTGTGCACCCCTTCACCCCAAACTTATCATAAATCATGCAATTATAATAGAATAACTCAAAGTTCAGTTTTCCACTTTTCACATGGGGATCAATTTTCAAACTTCAAGACCTAGAGGGAAAATCATCAAAGTCAACACACATCATGCAATCATCTATGTAAATTCAACAAAACCCAATCAAGCTTGCCGACACAAGACTCAACACACAAGCTCTTGATCTTCTCAAATTATTCAAGAGCTAAAAGAAAACAAAACAAAAACAAAGCAAGGAAAAGATAATTAAAAAGGAGAGGTTTTAGAGAAACTCATGGAGGCGGTTCCACCAGGATCCCATTGCTTGTAACATAAGGCCCAAGTGATAGCCAAAGGACGGAAGCTCATTCCATGCTTCCATAACTTGCAGCCTTGATATGGGAGTGTGCACTTGACAGTTATTGTGACCTCGCCAAGTGTGGCGGACTTCTCACTCCCTCTCGGGTCAAAGTTGACCTAGTGCCTTCATATCCAAGGGTGCAAAATCCAGAGGCTTGAACTCCATCGCTGGTTGTTCCACAGTGGGAGGTGGCGAACAGGTAGAGAGGGTCTCTAGTGCCGCTTCAACTTCTGCACGATTCTCACGCACTGCATTATCAAGTCCATCACCTGCTATACATGCAGAAATCTCAGCACACACCACACAAGGGTTAGTGTTAGTACAGTCAGTACATATAGTACAATAAGCAGAATCAGAAAAGGCTCGAATGTATGGAAATTCAACACACAGTTCATCAGTAATAGTGTTCTTGACATTATTATCAAAATCATGTTCAAAAGAAGTATTGTCAACAACAACTATTTGTGAATCTTTATGTTTCTCAAGGAGACGTTGGGTTTGCAGTGCAGCCGATGTGGAGACAATGTGATCAATTTGAGCGGCCAACTTCTGAAAATCAGCTTCTATCCTCTGTTGGCTTTGATCAATTTGAGCGGCCAACTTCTGAAAATCAGCTTTTGGCCTCTGTTGGAATTGAAGATTGTGTTCTGCCATCCGTTGTACCAAATCTTCCAGACTGAGTTGGGCTAGTGTAGGGTCAGGCTGATATTGGTGATGGCTTACTGTCATTTGATGCACCAAAGAGGCAATCTCATCCAAGCTGTCGCGTTCTCCTCCATGTTGGCTATGATAGAAATGTTGCTCCTCATTCAGTCCAATCATGTCAAAACCACTACTAAACTCATAACTTCCAGTAAAGTTAGGATAATATATGCATGGTGGCTCATAATAAACATTAGGCATAAAATCTTGCATATAATTATCCATACTAAGGTTCACAACCAGACTTAGTAGCCAAAACTAATTCAGCAATCAAATTTTATTTGTTTATTTATTTATTTGTGTTTTCTGTCAATAAACAACAAGAGTCCCCGGCAACGGCGGCAATTTTGACACGCTGTCGCGCAAGCGTCAAAAAGCGAGCGGCTTGTAAAAATATGTAGTTAGGGAGCGACAACTCGAGTATCGTCTCACAATGACTCTTGGGTTGCTATTAACATAAAATAAGTTTTTTTTTTTTGGGTGGGGGGGGGGGGGGTTAAGATTCAAGACTCAATTAAGAAAAGTTAAGAAAACAGTGCAAACTAAATGATTATCAAATAAGCTAAACGATCAACCTGCTGCTTTCGGTTTCCCACTATCATTGATTCATATAATTCCAAGTCCTAAGCGGATTCTAATCTCTTTTCAATTGTAACATCAATTAACAAGCGAAACCGACGCTACGAGACATATGTTCCTAATTCCGAATTAAGCAAACAGATGAAGCGCTCGTGAATTAAGCAAACACGAATGAACACACGCGAATTAAGCAAACACGATTAAGTTTAGGAACACACAATCATCGAAACAAATCAATATATATTATATATAATCCTGAATTAAGCAAACAGAACATACACAACAAATATTGAAAGAGAATAGCATTAAGTTTAGGAATTACAAAACCTCAAGTGTAACACCCCGATTTTCGCTGTTTCGTAATAGCGGTGATAAATATATAAATATATATTTTTATCCGAGACTTAGAAAAAGATTTTGAATAAACCAAGGTCATTTCCTTGTTATACTTATTTTTATAAGGTTACAGGGAAGTTTTTGGTTGAAAACTCAGACGGAAGCCGGTCTGCTGTTTTCTGTGTTTTCACTGACAGTAAATGTTTACTGCTCAGAAGATCTAATTTTGGATCGTTAACGAGATGAAAAATATTTTTATCATATTTACTATGATACTGAAAGTTTTGAACATTTTGGAAAAAAATTAAAATATTATGTTTGTTGCGGGCTTATACGACAAGATGTCTCTAGGCAGAGTCTGAGTCAGATGGATCGGGAAGTCGGCAAAGTAGCAGAGACATTGGATTGACTAACTTGACTAACATTCATGACAAGTCTATCCTATCATAAATGGCAATAATAGCACATTTATGGCAACATTGAATTTTGTTATGAAATGACCAAAATACCCTTGTCTTTTTATGACAATTCCTACAAAATGCCATTTGACAAATTGGCCCAAAACTCTTGCCAATCCACACGGCTCCAACCTTGTCTTCTTCTCCAAGTATTTTAATACTTCTCCATCAAGTTTTGACATCTTCATTAAGTTTTGACTACTTCTTTAAGAAGTTTTGAATTCTTCTTAAACAAGTTTTTGCTTCCTTCTTCTCCAAGTTTTGACTCCTTGTTCATTAAGAATTTGTTTCTTCTTCAATAAGCTGGTTGCTTCTTCATTTAAATAGGATGTCTCCTTCCTTAAGTCATTTTTTTTCCAAATTCATGATTCTTGCTCTAAAGAGTTCATAACTCGTCCGATTTTGCAGAGCCATTCTGATCAGTTTCTGTTTTGCATCTCGAAAAACGTTCAACATGAAAGTTGTTCATCTTTCTCTCTTCTTTCCAACGACATAAAGATCATCCAAAACGGATAAGTATGTTGAGAGATATACCCAAAATACCGAAACTGTTCTGAAACCCTAACTTGGTTCATCTTCTCCCTTAAGTTCTCAAGAACACCATGAGACATTCTTGAAGAACATCATCCAAATCATCATTTTCTTTGATCATCAAGAGGTAGTCTCTCTTAATCTTGCTATTCTAAGCTTTTCTCTTCATAAGATTCTTTAGTTTATGCCTTTGATCAACATGTTCTTCATTTGTTCAAAGTTCTTGAAGCTAGATTGAAAAATTCATAACTAATTCTAGAAAAATCCTTTTGACATGAAACCAATTGCTATGATCTTATAATCATCTCTATTTTCATTATCTAGAAGCACAAGATCATGTGAAATTTCTTTCCCTAATTTCTGGACTGGGCCGAACCTAGGTTAACTTTGAGTTCTTAGGTTTTGTTTCAATTTCATGTCTTGATTCATGATTATATCTTGATAGTTCTTGTATTTAAGTATATATAAGATCAAAAATATAACTTTAGCCTATTTGATTCTTCAAAAACCGAAACCCTAGGTATGAGCACTTGTTGGTTTTATGATTCAAAAGTTGTTTGTAACACTTGAATCTAACTCTAGGTTTTGTATGTTGATTAAATCCAAGAGTTTAGAAATTTTAGAGATTTCTAACTCCAAACTCAGCCTTGGCCGAAACCCTAGTTCTTGGAACTAGATGAGTTTTAGTTCATGTTCTTGGTTCATAATCATGGTTAAAGTGATTAATCATGCTTAAGTAACTTATGGATCATTAATCCCTAAGTTAATCAGATTTTAAGTTTCCTAACCTAGAAAATGGGGTAAAGCCGAACCCTAACCCCCATTGATTTAAGTGTGTTGTTGTTTGATTTGATTTATTTTGGTTGCAATTCGTTTGAAGGAAACTACGGAGTAGCTGATTTACACTGACGAAGAGGAATCGAATCGAGTTCGGGAGATTATTTAGTTCGAGTCTTCAAGAGGTAAGGGGAGCTTGCCTCGATGGATTTTTCTCAATAACCATTTGTTTGTGACCATTTACTTGTTGTGTATTCTGTGTAATTGATGTGGTTGTGGTTATCTGATTATGTGGTTTATGTTGTGTTGTATATCTGAGTATCAGTGTTTAATCTGTTTTAAATTATTTATTTGAATATGATATTGCTATGGTACATGATCTGTATAGTAGTTTATTGTTGAATGTTGCTTGTGAGTGTTATTTGAGAAGCCTCGATTGTGATCGATGCACAACCGACTAATCAGATAAAAGCTTTAATAAGCTGTGTAAATTATATTCAATGTTTTATGGGGAACGTTGGAATATAATAGTGGTGAAAAGTATTATTTTGGAAATTTAAGGAATTTGATGATGATAATTTATTAGTGTAAAAGTAACTCGAGTCACATTGAGAGCGAAATTGTGAAAATGTTAAATCTTGCTAATTTTTATGTAAGAAAATTTGTAATACTATACAAAGTTATTTTATGAAATTAATTGTTGAAAAGAAGTTAAGATGATTTTAGAAAGTGTTTTTCAGTGGAAAAGTTAAGTATTGATTTGAGAAGCTTTAAAAGTGATAATTGATGATTGATTTGGAAAAGTATGATGATAGATTTGGAAAAGTATAGAAGGAAAGTATTTTGAAACGGCAGTACATATTTTAAGGGAGTTAAAACCTCAAGTGACTCATATTTGTGAAAACCAAGTTTTATTATTTAAGGATTTTATTGATGAATTTCCGATTTTTGGAAAAAGAATTTATGAAAACAAAACTGATTTAGTGTTAAAAGTGGTGTGGAACTTAGTAACCGAGACGTCGGGGTACTAAGGTTCACGTGTTGTGATGGACTCGAGTCATTTGGACTTTGAGGGCCTATATTGTATACATGAGGTATACTTTGTGATGAATTGTATACATGAGGTATCTCGTGTTGAAACATTGAAAATGTTTCTAGTGCCACGAACCTACGATTGGTGCACCGGTCGGGAGGTGTCGCGATTGAGCACTCGGACTGTGAGGTCCTATGTTTTGATAAATGTTTTATGGACAGTGAGGTCCTATGTTTTGATAAATGTTTTATGGACAGTGAGGTCCTGTGTTGTAATGAAAGTTTTAAAAGTGTTTTAAAACGTTGTGAGTCGTAAGCCATTTTGAGCTTCGGCAAGAGAAAGATTGAGCACAGAGAAAAGAACAAAACAAAAGTGTTTTGCATGCATTTGGCAGACGTGCCTGCGATTTGTGGTTTTAATGCATTAATTACCAGCGGCGAAAGGTAATTCCGATGTGCATTATCTCATTGTGCCTTGGAGGACATTGGGATCCCCATCTTACTTGCTAATGGCTGAGCCACTGATTGTGGGCATTAGCAATGTGTTGGCCTTGTGAGTGCCTGGCTGTGTATGCCTTTGTTGTTTTCAAGATGGGAAGAGGTCGCGGACCTGTTGGCGATTGGCCAAGTTAGCTGATGTGGCTCGGGAGTCTGATCAACTCATATGATGTTGGGATATCTCATGAGATTAGGACGAAAAGTAGATGATGAATAGAAGTGTCATGCATAATTTTATGGATGATGTTTGGGGTGTTAAACCCACTGATAAACTATTAGCTTATAAATGCTTGTGTGGTAAATGTATATGTGTTATGTGGTGTCGAGCATTTAGTTATTGGGTTAAAACTATATATTGGCGTCTCACCTTTACACACACATTTCAGGATTTTTCTAAGTTCGATATTGTACCTTGGGTACTCTATCACAGATGGTGCAGAGGAGTTTGTCTAAGTCACTCAGAGACTTAGATGTCGTTGCTTGATGAGGTATTACTTGCGGAATAACTCTTAGAACGACCAGCTTAGGGTTAAGACTTAGATTATTTTGATAGTATGTACGAGTTTGGCTCAGAGAGCCTTTATTTTATAATGGAACGTTTGAGGCTCGGAGAGCTTATCTTTTGAATGAAAATCTAAGCTATTTCTTTTGGATTTGTAAAGCTTGTGGCTATAACTATTATTTTTATGTATTGATGCCTGGTTGAATTTAGTGTAGCTAGAATTCTGGAGTGAAACTGTAATCATTTTAACAGGTGTTATTTTATTTGGGATGTCCGAATTACAGAGGAGACTCTGTCGAAATTTTTGTAAAACTACTATCTTGTATTTAAGTATATCCTTTAAATTAAATAGGCTTGCCAAGCTATAATAGTAAGTTTGTGTGTTGATTATGGCTTAGGTGTGGAGTCATGACAAAAGAAAAAAAAATTTATACCCAATTTCAAACACTTATGTACTTATATATATATATATATATATATATTTTCCGAAAGCACCAGCAAATTATCTGTTATTTTATTTTCGCACGTGTTGAGAAAGTAATGCCCAAGGGAGGGTGTTACATTATGGTATCAGAGCTGGTCGAGTCTTTCGGGATCTTTGGGGAATAGGTCTGTTAAGTTTTTGTTGTGTGATCTCTGGTTGGTTCTTGTTTGAATTGTTTCTTGTTGAAGCAATGTGTGTTGACGCACAAGTATATGTTTTATTGATGGTTTTTCCAAGGGTTTTATGTCCTGGAAGACCGTAAATCTTGAATGTTACTTGGGTTCGAATATGACATTCGATTATTTTATGAATCGTGTCAGACATTCGAAACAAGATGTATGTGTATAGGATTTTTCCAGGTGTGTTTCCTGGAAATATTCTAGGTTTATGGTTAGTAAAGGACATTGATTTTGATTGATCTAGTTTCTGGATGCGGTCAGATCTTTGTTCTTTTGTGTAGGATGTTGCCTACAAGGATCGAAACGAGTTCGATGACTCGATTCGACTGAAAGATCGGTGGTCTGAATCATTTGTTAGACCGAGTGTTTTCCTTGTGAAGCACCAACGTTGTGTGGAGGTTCGTGCTATCGTCTAGATTTCTGACGACTAGGTAAAAGGACGAATTAGGAATAAGTATTCTCTAACTTGCGTAGTTGATTTGGTAAATTAATTGCGAGGAGTTGTTATCTACTCAAGGATCGACTTGAAGACGAGTTAGTATCAGATTGGAGTTATCTAAGGTTTTGCATCGTCAACTCAGTTATGAGGAAAGATCAACCTTTTGCATGTTTGATCGATTGATTAAGTTGTCCGGGATCGTACCTAAATTCAAGGTGGTTATACTAAGCTTGGCTAGAAAGATGTGTATGTTGGTTGGAACCAAGACGAATCGAGTGGATTTTCGATCTTGTGTGAGTGTCTTGTGATTAAGGAACTCTTTAGTGTACCCTTTGATTCTCTTGTGTTTGTCAGTTGACAATTATTTCTCGAATCCTGTGATTGTATTAGATAATGACAACGGTGAAGTTGGTATGTGTCAGACATATTTTCTGATTTTAATTTGCAATCTGTCAGGACAGGACTTATGAATTAGTTATGCTGATTCATAAATTTCCAGTTATTCATTTCTTTGTTGTAAGAAGTCGTACTCACATTTCCAAATGATCCTCGATGTATTAGACATTTGAGTGAATTGGTTTAAAGAAATCGATTGGTCTAGATACTTTCACACTTTGTTGAGAAAAGTGGTTATGACTATTTTTCTTGAGTTATAACACAGATAATTTCGTGATAGCAGAAGTTTCTTGGTAAAACTTAGTTTCGTCACTTCTATTTTTGATAGAGGTGAAAGTCATCATTTTGTAAATTCTTTGTATTAAGAATAAGAACTAATCCTCTTGGGATTAGACATTATTCACTCCTTGGTTATTTGAATCCGTTGGAAGATTCTTGTGGAAGAATGAACTTTATTAGATTCATGATTGTAAATGTGTATTGATCATGCATTTTTACATCTACGAACCTGATGGAATGATCTTTTTCCATACTGGATGTTCCGATATTCTTCAAATTAATCAAATTCTTTTCTATGCTTATGTGAAAGTGGAGTCCAGAAAAACTTCTTTTCTTGAGAAATTCTTTTATGATCATCAGGGTCATGTTTTATTGTGGTTTGAAAGTACTTGTTGTCATTGATCATCTTAATTCTATGTACTTTCCAAATGTTGTCGATGTGTGACTTATTTCATCCGTCGTGAGTTGGATATCTCTACATCAAGACGTACAATTGAGACCTTCCTTATTGAGATGTTGGCATTTCTTCAATCTTTGTTATGAGTTTTCAGAAGACCTGCACGAGTCTTGTTTGAATTCAAGTGATCGTTGATCAACTGGTGAAGTCTACATTTTCTTACGAGTTAAGATCCACAAGTAGAGTTAGTGAATCAAATAGTGTATCAGGGGATTGTTCGGATTTAGTGGAGCATCTTCATGTATTGTTTCAGATGAAAAACGGAAGTTTATCAAAGTGTGTCGGTTAAGTTTATTTTAAGCGTTGAGGATTAAGTTGAGATTAAGTTCAACTGATCATCCACAGTGGGATGGAGGAGTAATGAGATTACCTATCCTTAGCTGGTTAGCTGGGAGATAGTGTGGTACCTAAATTTTTGTCATCTCTATAGTAGGACGAACCAGAGTTGATAGGAGTTTCGTTAGTGTATAGATGTGAATGGTATTATTAGAACCCTTAAGTTCAACATGTTTGAGTGAGATGATTATAATGGACTTTATGATCAAGGTAGATATATCATTACAGGAATTTAGAGTAGTGATCAATATTTATGGTTAATGTTGACTTAGTGAGTCCGAGAATTAATGGAAAAACATATGGTAGTTTTCCTTAAGTTGAATGGAATTAGTAAACAGAAGTTCTTGAGTGAAACTAAGTTGTTAGAAAAGTTTAAGAATTATGATTTTGGATAATTCAAGTTGAAGTGATTCCTTTTGGTTGTAATTGCATAGAGAAATGTAAGTGTATTCTTTAAGATTGAAATGAATGACCATGATATAATTTGGAGTGGTGGAATATGTTTAGAGGAAACTAAGACTACAATTGTGTGCTTTGGGTTGAAAGTAAATATATGTAGTAAAGTAAAGTTAGTGTTGAACTTGATATTCGTTGTGAGTATAAGGTGTGGAAAAAGTTTTGTTAGCAGACTAATTTGGAGGCAAGAAGTGATTAAGCTTTGATTATGTCTATCGAGTGTGATAAGCTATGATGAAATGTTTATAATCTTTGAGGTCTTATTCTGGTAATATGTGATTGATGATCCATAGTAGAAATTGGACATTCTTAAATTCAAGATTGCCATTAGGGAGTGTCCACCTGGATTTCTTGTCTTTGTTTTGGTTCAACTCTTATGGGTAATGACCTTAGAGAAACTTTATTTTATAATATTTTTCTCGGTTGCAAATATATAAGATAAGGGCACATAGGATACAAGCACTTCCTTGTATAAGTGATAGAGTTAAGTCTTCGAATGGAGGAATTGTTAGGAGTTGTGTATTTCCTTGGACAATAGGGTAGATGTGCATGGGAAATTTCTTAAACCAGGGATACTAACGGGGCTTGAGAATCAAATTGAAAATGAGAGGCAAATGGAGGATATGAAATCGAAGTAGGTAAAAAGATTCAAATGGAATTAATAAGAGAATGAATTATGATGGATGTGGTAAGATTCAATTTCAATAAGATTGAATTTTTTAGGTTTTTGGAGCAAAGTTTATCATGTGCAACTTAGGAATGTTATGACGTTTTGATTGGAGGCTTGAAAAGTGTGAATTTGATATGACTAGAAGAGTAGACTAAGCCAATTGGACTAAGACTATGATTGCATCTCTTGAGTGGAATGTTAGTGATGTTATATAAAGTTAGTGTTGGTTTTGATGTTAGCTGTGAAAGTTAGATATTGGAGAAAGTTTGAATTCATATGGATCTATATTGAGAAGTGAGGAGATTTAGCATTGGTTTTGTTCCTTAAAGTATAATAGACTAAGATAAAATATTAAGGTAGTGGAGAGAAGGCGGTAGTGAAAAGTTTCGAGGATAAATAGAATGGCATAAGAATTGATTCTGTTATAATGTTATAGATGAAAGGAATGAAGCGATGAAATACAAAATAAGATTTTAGGGTCAGAGTGTAATTACAACATCCTGTTTAGTTTTGAGCTACGAAATTTCGAGGACGAATTTTTTTTTAAGAGGGGTAGTAATGTAACACCCCGATTTTCGCTGTTTCGTAATAGCGGTGATAAATATATAAATATATATTTTTATCCGAGACTTAGAAAAAGATTTTGAATAAACCAAGGTCATTTCCTTGTTATACTTATTTTTATAAGGTTACAGGGAAGTTTTTGGTTGAAAACTCAGACGGAAGCCGGTCTGCTGTTTTCTGTGTTTTCACTGACAGTAAATGTTTACTGCTCAGAAGATCTAATTTTGGATCGTTAACGAGATGAAAAATATTTTTATCATATTTACTATGATACTGAAAGTTTTGAACATTTTGGAAAAAAATTAAAATATTATGTTTGTTGCGGGCTTATACGACAAGATGTCTCTAGGCAGAGTCTGAGTCAGATGGATCGGGAAGTCGGCAAAGTAGCAGAGACATTGGATTGACTAACTTGACTAACATTCATGACAAGTCTATCCTATCATAAATGGCAATAATAGCACATTTATGGCAACATTGAATTTTGTTATGAAATGACCAAAATACCCTTGTCTTTTTATGACAATTCCTACAAAATGCCATTTGACAAATTGGCCCAAAACTCTTGCCAATCCACACGGCTCCAACCTTGTCTTCTTCTCCAAGTATTTTAATACTTCTCCATCAAGTTTTGACATCTTCTTCATTAAGTTTTGACTACTTCTTTAAGAAGTTTTGAATTCTTCTTAAACAAGTTTTTGCTTCCTTCTTCTCCAAGTTTTGACTCCTTCTTCATTAAGAATTTGTTTCTTCTTCAATAAGCTGGTTGCTTCTTCATTTAAATAGGATGTCTCCTTCCTTAAGTCATTTTTTTTCCAAATTCATGATTCTTGCTCTAAAGAGTTCATAACTCGTCCGATTTTGCAGAGCCATTCTGATCAGTTTCTATTTTGAATCTCGAAAAACTTTCAACATGAAAGTTGTTCATCTTTCTCTCTTCTTTCCAAGACATAAAGATCATCCAAAACGGATAAGTATGTTGATAGATATACCCAAAATACCGAAACTGTTCTGAAACCCTAACTTGGTTCATCTTCTCCCTTAAGTTCTCAAGAACACCATGAGACATTCTTGAAGAACATCATCCAAATCATCATTTTCTTTGATCATCAAGAGATAGTCTCTCTTAATCTTGCTATTCTAAGCTTTTCTCTTCATAAGATTCTTGAGTTTATGCCTTTGATCAACATGTTCTTCATTTGTTCAAAGTTCTTGAAGCTAGATTGAAAAATTCATAACTAATTCTAGAAAAATCATTTTGACATGAAACCAATTGCTATGATCTTATAATCATCTCTATTTTCATTATCTAGAAGCACAAGATCATGTGAAATTTCTTTCCCTAATTTCTGGACTGGGCCGAACCTAGGTTAACTTTGAGTTCTAGGTTTTGTTTCAATTTCATGTCTTGATTCATGATTATATCTTGATATTTCTTGTATTTAAGTATAGAGAAGATCAAAAATCTAACTTTAGCCTATTTGATTCTTCAAAAACCGAAACCCTAGGTATGAGCACTTGTTGGTTTTATGATTCAAAAGTTGTTTGTAACATTTGAATCTAACTCTAGGTTTTGTATGTTGATTAAATCCAAGAGTTTAGAAATTTTAGAGATTTCTAACTCCAAACTCAGCCTTGGCCGAAACCCTAGTTCTTGGAACTAGATGAGTTTTAGTTCATGTTCTTGGTTCATAATCATGGTTAAAGTGATTAATCATGCTTAAGTAACTTATGGATCATTAATCCCTAAGTTAATCAGATTTTAAGTTTCCTAACCTAGAAAATGGGGTAAAGCCGAACCCTAACCCCCATTGATTTAAGTGTGTTGTTGTTTGATTTGATTTATTTTGGTTGCAATTCGTTTGAAGGAAACTACGGAGTAGCTGATTTACACTGACGAAGAGGAATCGAATCGAGTTCGGGAGATTATTTAGTTCGAGTCTTCAAGAGGTAAGGGGAGCTTGCCTGATGGATTTTTCTCAATAACCATTTGTTTGTGACCATTTACTTGTTGTGTATTCTGTGTAATTGATGTGGTTGTGGTTATCTGATTATGTGGTTTATGTTGTGTTGTATATCTGAGTATCAGTGTTTAATCTGTTTTAAATTATTTATTTGAATATGATATTGCTATGGTACATGATCTGTATAGTAGTTTATTGTTGAATGTTGCTTGTGAGTGTTGTTTGAGAAGCCTGACTGTGATCAGTGCACAACCGACTAATCAGATAAAAGCTTTAATAAGTTGTGTAAATTATATTCAATGTTTTATGGGGAACGTTGGAATATAATAGTGGTGAAAAGTATTATTTTGGAAATTTAAGGAATTTGATGATGATAATTTATTAGTGTAAAAGTAACTCGAGTCACATTGAGAGCGAAATTGTGAAAATGTTAAGTACTTCTAATTTTATGTAAGAAAATTTGTAATACTATACAAAGTTATTTTATGAAATTAATTGTTGAAAAGAAGTTAAGATGATTTTAGAAAGTGTTTTCAGTGGAAAAGTTAAGTATTGATTTGAGAAGCTTTAAAAGTGATAATTGATGATTGATTTGGAAAAGTATGATGATAGATTTGGAAAAGTATAGAAGGAAAGTATTTTGAAACGGCAGTACATATTTTAAGGAAGTTAAAACCTCAAGTGACTCATATTTGTGAAAACCAAGTTTTATTATTTAAGGATTTTATTGATGAATTTCCGATTTTTGGAAAAAGAATTTATGAAAACAAAACTGATTTAGTGTTAAAAGTGGTGTGGAACTTAGTAACCGAGACGTCGGGGTACTAAGGTTCTGTGTTGTGATGGACTCAGTCATTTGGACTTTGAGGGCCTATATTGTATAAATGAGGTATACTGTGATGAATTGTATACATGAGGTATACTGTGTTGAAACATTGAAAATGTTTCTAGTGCCACGAACCTACGATTGGTGCACCGGTCGGGAGGTGTCGCGATTGAGCACTCGGACTGTGAGGTCCTATGTTTTGATAAATGTTTTATGGACAGTGAGGTCCTATGTTTTGATAAATGTTTTATGGACAGTGAGGTCCTGTATTGTAATGAAAGTTTTAAAAGTGTTTTAAAACGTTGTGAGTCGTAAGCCATTTTGAGCTTCGGCAAGAGAAAGATTGAGCACAAAGAAAAGAACAAAACAAAAGTGTTTTGCATGCATTTGGCAGACGTGCCTGCGATTTGTGGTTTTAATGCATTAATTACCAGCGGCGAAAGGTAATTCCGATGTGCATTATCTCATTGTGCCTTGGAGGACATTGGGATCCCCATCTTACTTGCTAATGGCTGAGCCACGGATTGTGGGCATTAGCAATGTGTTGGCCTTCTGAGTGCCTGGCTGTGTATGCCTTTGTTGTTTTCAAGATGGGAAGAGGTCGCGGACCTGTTGGCAGTTGGCCAAGTTAGCCAGTGTGGCTCTGGAGTCTGATCAACTCATATGATGTTGGGATATCTCATGAGATTAGGACGAAAAGTAGATGATGAATAGAAGTGTCATGCATAATTTTATGGATGATGTTTGGGGTGTTAAACCCACTGATAAACTATTAGCTTATAAATGCTTGTGTGGTAAATGTATATGTGTTATGTGGTGTCGAGCATTTAGTTATTGGGTTAAAACTATATATTGGCGTCTCACCTTTACACACACATTTCAGGATTTTTCTAAGTTCGATATTGTACCTTGGGTACTCTATCACAGATGGTGCAGAGGAGTTTGTCTAAGTCACTCAGAGACTTAGATGTAGTTGCTTGATGAGGTATTACTTTCGGAATAACTCTTAGAACGACCAGCTTAGGGTTAAGACTTAGATTATTTTGATAGTATCACTAGTGCACAAAGGGGATTCCACATCGGTTATTTTTGGCTTTCCACATCGGTTTTGAAACTGATGTGGAAACGACCGATGTGGTTTATTGCCACTTTACACATCGGTTTTAAAACCGATGTGTAAAGTATATTTTAAACATCGGTTTAATACTAACCGATGTGTAAAATTAATTTAGCAATTGATAAGCAGTTGTAAATTTAACTTTCTACATCGGTTTTGCAAAAAACCGATGTGTAAAATTGACCTTCTACATCGGTTTTATAAAGAACCGATGTGTAAATTTAAATTTACACATCGGTTTTATGTAAAACCGATGTAGAAAGTTAAATATACACATCGATTATCGAGAACCGATGTGTAAAATCTCTTTTTTTTTTTAAACTGATATTTACATTTCAATCATTCCTGTTTCACTAATGCAGATCAATAAACAAACCAGCAGTACCCTGATCAAACAAGAAACAACAACAGAACACCAAACCAGTTTTGACACAATCATTCAAAAGCAAAACATACTTCATTCAATTTTCTTATGAATGAAAACAACACTTTATCAAAGCTACATCAAAACACGAGAGAAGAAAAATTGAACCAGACCTGAGCACTAATACATATCATCAGTCAAAGGTACGTACACTATAGCTAGTATATGATAAGTTTTTAAACTAACTACATATATACAAACTATGGGTGGTACACTTCAAGAAAGAAAGTTGCCCAACGCCTCTTTATGATGTTGATGTCAGAACCAGACAATGGAGATGGATTGTTGAATATCTGCAAGTTTAATTGGACAAAAGATTATTACTTTTAAGTAATAAACTAACATAAAACATATAACGAATCTATACTATTACTTCTAATTGTGTCAATTAACATTTACCTCACTCCATCTTTCAGTGATCCCGGAGGAGATAATTTCCAACATCCACCGCATCACATAGTAGCCACATTCCCATGACCCACGTTGTATACGTGACTACGTACAAATGAAACCCAATTAGAATATGAGGAATTAAATAAAATAGAAATCAATTATTGTACCCACTGCATTTGATGCATTTGAACTAATAAATATCTTACGCTGGGAATAATCCATCTGATAGCCCGAGTACGCCTTTCACCACGCTGCATGTGGGATGCATTAATAGACCTATCATGACAAAAACATTAATTAAAGTATATATAATAGATTTCAGATAATTAAAACAACTGCATTACTGATTATAAAGTATTTTAACGCTTACGTTTCGATGACCGTCTTGATTCATTCGGCGGCTTATGTCCCAATGAGCGGAAGAAGACCACGACGTTCATTCTTGGGTACAAGAGCAACGATTGCCAATGCTTGCTTGTATTTGCGGAACAATTAGTGATTGTAAGTCATATATAGTTATACTTAAATTAATAACCGGTACTTACTTATTGAGATAAGGCGCAAGATAGAATTGATGATCGTCTCGGGCAAGTATATCACGTATGTTAGTGACCGGGTCTTCCGATGCTACGAGAACATCACCCTGAATGAACATGGGGTCAATGAACCCATAAAGGGCGAGGTTACCCCGATCGACTAACATACGATGCAGATACCTAATATATTGGAAAAACATGTTAATTATCATTGTATTTAAAAATTAATTACGTACTTAACTTATAAATAAAATGTACTTACGTGCACCAAAACGATATGTGTGCAGAACTGGCCATTTCTTTATTGAGTGCCATCTCCATAAGTTCTTTCTTTGGTATATACAGTTCACGGCTGGCATCATGTTCCAACGTTACCAATGCCGCATCATCCTCCATGGTGACAACCTGTATAGCAAGATCTTTGAAAACATCACCATGGCCAGGTACCCTTTGTCGATCCCCTAAACAACATAGATATATATTAGTAATCACGGATAATTAAGTTATTTAATTCGTTATGAACTAAATGGTCAAATGAATACCTTGACAGAGCGGACATCTCTGGTCTTCCTAGATCCGACCTTTTAGGCACAATATCATTTCCAACATCCTATAACAAATACAAATAAAGCATTATCTTTAAACAATAATAAATATATTTCAACTATGAATATAGAAAAACACAACTAACCGAATACCTCGGATGCAACAAGAAAGCTGACCCGGTCTTCTTGGCAGGAGGATGAAGTTCCGGGGCCCGACCCACTTGTTTGAACCTCCTCGGTGGGCACGGGGACTCGAGCATCAGCATCTCGAATAATCTCAACAGACACCCTCGGATGATCGTCCGGTAATAACCGATGGTGTATGGTATTACCTAACTTATTATATGTCCTACCCAATGCCACTAAGCGGCGATGATGATGATGATCATCAACATACAGCTCACACCTATCGGGGTCGTCATCATCATCATCATCATCATCATCATCATCATCATCATCATCATCGCATGACATCATCATCATTTTCGGGATGATGAGGAGGATCACATGAGCCCTTAGTGCTCACATGGATGCAGAGGGTTGGACAGAGAGGGTTGGACACCTTGTCATCTGCTGGGACAAAGAAGTAAATATTGCCATCTGCTGGGCAAACCGCTCGTTCATCTCCGTCAAGCTCACCTGCAATCTCCTGTTTTAGTTGTGCTCTATCTCGCAACCGAATCCCTGTGGGAGGAATGTGAAGATGAACCATGGTATTGGCGAATGCCGACTCCCATCCAACACCAATGACACGGCCCGGGTGGTCTGGTTTTACCGATGGCGGTAGATAAGATATCATTGCGTCCTCTAGGAACAAAGGTTCCTTGGGTTAGCTGATCATCCAAGGCATCCTATCACATAAAAATATCAGGTCACATTACAATTCGGTAACAATCTTAAAATGACAATTACAACAAACTATACTTACAATCCTCTCAGCTACTTGGCGGGCCTCCTCGGATGTATATTGTCCCGTTTTTCTTTGTCGGCCCCTCTTCCATGAACGATGGCGTGGGGGTGGAGGTGGATCAACAACCTCCGGAAGATTTTCAGCATTAGGATCCGCCTGAGATCTTTGCCTGCTGACGTGCTTTCTTTTCCTCTTCAACCATTTTCTTAACAAGCTTTTTATATCCCCCACGAGACATGACATGGGGGTAGACATTCTTGCTTTGGTTTTCCTGCCCCTTTTTCCTCTTCTCCTGTTATAAATAAAAGACAATTAAATTACATAAGTAAATGAAATTAATGCAATTACATAAATTTAGAGACAAATCAAATAAGTTAACCTGAAAGTTGGGATCACGTCTGCTCTGAACAAAGCGATACCACGTCGACTTGTCAAGAAACGGATACACCTCAAGTGGGTTCTATTTACTTTTTGGACCGAATATATAGTATCTCCGCGTGGTCGGCCTTAAAACCCCTCCAACGCTCTCCAGCATACTTCAGCAAACGCTTCTTCATAGCGTATGTATCCGGTATGTCAAATGTCAACTACATTAAGACCAAAAGAATCAACGAATTACTGTATGATATTATTAAGATAAAAATTAAGTAGATACAGACAAACACAGGACGTAGAAGTATAGATACCAGAATACTCTCCCATATCTGCTCCTTCACGTCCGCCGGTACATCTCTCCACCTATCAATGAGTATACTAGGCCTGTTCCTAGCAAGGGTCGCCACACAACTGGTAAACTGATCTTCCATTGGCCCTATAGGTTTGAGGTTATCATCAAAATCTACTCTTATCCTCTGATTTGACCCACGGTTGGCAGTCAAATGCCTCATCCGTGTGGCACGTCTACCCTTTCTACCGGTAGACGGGGTCTCTGACCCGCTGCATGAAGGAGGTGTATCCTCATGATCAGCCATGTATACCTGTTTAAACACAAAAAAAAAAAAACTTGTTAGTATGTCGGGATAAATATCAAACATAACTTATAAATATCGATCAACGGACATAAACATAACTTATAAATATCAACGTAAACACATAATATGCCAAACTTGATGGTAATATCAAACTAAACTTACTTTGTGGTCAATTAGTAAAGTTCTCCCATAACCCTTCTTGGTGATCATTACGAGTAGCATGTACATCATCCACTTCATTTTCCTCATTGAAATTAGGCACTCGTGTTGAGAAAGAAGGAGTATCGAAATATCAAGAGTTGAATCGTGATTTCCCTCACTACCGTTATACATGTTTTTTCCCCGGAGAACCACTGACCACCTTTTGTTAGAAGGATCACGGATATAAAACACTTGTTTTGCTTGGGATGCCATGATGAAAGGTTCCTCTTTATTACCTACCTTACTAAGGTCCACCAATTTGAATCCTAACTCATCGGTTTGCACACCATTGTTCTTGTCGACCCACCGACATTTAAAAACAGTACTCTAAACTTCGTGTAATCAACCTCCCATATCTCTTCAATGATTCCAAAGTATGAAACTGATGCCATAACAGGGTTTTTATCTTTCGAACTAGAGAAATGCATGGACTCGGCGACGACCATAACCCCCCACTGTTTTGCATAGTACTTTTGTCATCCCGGGACTTTGTATAGAAGGAAAACTTATTGATATCGTACCCACTCCAAAGATATGACATCAAAGTTAGGCCCCTGTGCTAGCCATTTTAATGTAGCAGAAGCGAGTACCATCCTTTGCAATTTTTTCTTTAAACCAGTTCAAGAAAGTCTTGTTATGCTTGTTCAAACACCATTTTTCATTCATTCTAGGGTAAGTTTCATTGATAATGCTTTTATGCTCACATAAGTATGGTTCAACCTCATCGGTGTTATTCAATATATACAAATGTGCTTGAAGCACTTCCTCCCGATCCATGCTCTTAACAAAGTGATACCTCGTGTACCCTTACCATCATATCTTCCTTCGTGTTGAGACTTCTGGAAGCCCTACGAGTTCCGCTTCCGACATGTAGTCTGTACAAAACTCAATAGCTTCTTCTGCAACATACCTTTCAACAATAGATGCTTCGGGACGGTGTGGATTTTTCATATATCCTTCCAGGATCTTCATGTATCGCTCAACCGGTACATCCACCTTAAATAAACGGGACCGCACAATCTAATCTCCCTCACTAGATGAACAATCAAATGAACCATGATGTCAAAAAATGAAGGTGGAAAATACATCTCCAATTGGCACAATACAATGGCTGCCTCATTTTCCAACTCATCCAAATTTTTAGTGTCAATGACCTTGCTACATATAGCATTGAAGAATAAGCATAACCTAGTAATGGCATGTCCGACTTTTTTTAGGCAATATGTCACGAATGGCCACCGGTAGTAGTTGTTGCATCAAGACATGACAATCATGAGACTTTAAGCCAACTAATTTGAGATCTGTCATTGAGACAAGTCTTCGATATTTGAAGAGTAACCCCGTGGCACTTTGACTCCCCGTAGACATTCACGTAAACTTCTTTTCTCTTTTTTTGATAAAGTATGACATCTGTGGGGGCAAATAAGTCTTCTTATCCCCCACTTTAAGTGGAGCTAACTGCTCTCGTATACCCATCGCAACTAGATCCAGACGAGCATTCACACCATCCTTTGTCTTGCCTTGAATGTTGAGAAGCGCCCGATTAAACTGTCACACACATTTTTCTCTACATGCATCACATCAATACAATGTCTTACATCAAGCTTGCACCAAGATATGGAAGATCAAAGAAGATCGACCTCTTCTTCCATATTTTCTTCTCTCGTAGCCTTCTTCCGGGTCTTCCCATAGATAACATTAGTGTTGTTCACCCTTTCATAAACTTGCTCTCCAGTCAAGGCCACCGGAGCAATTTCATTCTCCGAAGTCCATTGAAAGCTTTCCTCAATCTACGATAAGGATGATTACGTCGGAGAAATCTCCGATGCCCAAGGTAGACCGTCTTCCTTCCATGTTGCAGTTGATGGTAACATGTGCCTTCTTCACATATTGGACATGCTTTATGCCCCTTAACACTATACCCACACAGGATCCCGTATCTTTGGAAAGTCATTGATGGTGCAAAATAACATGGCACGTAATCCGAATGTCTCACGGCAATACCCGTCGATCACATCAACGCCTTCATCCCACATCATTCTCAAGTCTTCAATCAAGGGACTCGAGATAAACATCAATATCATTTCCTGGCTGTTTAGGACCGAAATCATCATACTTAACATACTGTATTTGAGCTTCATGGACACCCAAGGAGACAGGTAGTAAATTACAAGGAGAACAGTCCATGAAATATGAATACTACTTAAGTGTCCATATGGCTTCATTCCATCGCAAGCAAGTCCAAGCCTGACGGTTCAGGGCTCATTGCCGAAATCCGAAACAAAGTATCAATTCTAGTCCTTTGCAAAGAATCGGGCGGATGGCGAAGCTGTCCATCACACTTCCTCTCATCTGCATGCCATCTAATGTTCTTTGCGTCATTTACATTAGCAAACAATCGCTTGAACCGCGGAATCACGGGAAGATACCATAACACCTTCGCAGGAGGACCTTTAGTGACCACATCACAACTAGAATCACCATCCTTCACTTTGTAGCGTGATACCCCACACACGGGGCACTCGTGCATCTCTTCAAACTCTTTCCATTAACAATTTGCAATCATTGGGCAATGCTTGTATTTTCTTATAAACCATACCCATCGGACACAATATCTTCTTCGCCTCATAGTTTCGAGATGGCAATGTGTTGCCTTCTCGGAAGCATTTCTTTCAACAACTCAAGCAATTCGGTAAAGCTTTTATCGCTCCACCCATTTCTCGCCTTCACATTGAACAATCTTAACACCGCTGACAACCGTGTGAAATTAGTGCACCCCGGATACAAAGCCACTTGCGCATCACTGCACAAAGTATCATACACATGTGCGCGCCGAAAAGACTCTTGCCCAACATCACGGATCATGTCCTCTAGTCCATCGTCCATTTCCACGTCATCAACTTCCTCTCTATCCGACACCCCTCGACCTGTCTAACGATTCACCATGGCATATCCATGTTGTATAACTCTTGCAAATCCCCTCACAAATAAGATGATCACGTATCTCCTCAACTTCTAGTCGTCTCTCATTCAAACAGTTAACACAAGGACAATAAAACCTTCCGTTACCACTATCAGGAGCATTTGTTTTTGCAAACTGTAGAAAATCTTCCACTCCATTCTCATACTCATCACTTGTCCGTCTAGCATTCATCCAACCGCGATCCATGACTAAACCAATACCTTCGTACTTAGTCCAACATATTCATCAACCACTTCTTATGACAGGGTATGGCCCTATCCCATTCGAGAAGAAACTTTTCCAACATTCGGTTAACAGTTAGTCCTTAAATCTCATGCTCATACTCGACAAAATTTCGGCAGCATTTCCCTGCGGTCTCCGACGTACACTACTTGAACGCGATGACATCCACCACGATAAAGTATGCACCCGGAGAACGAAAGGAAATGTATCAATCCGAACTTTCATCAAGTATATAACATTAGAACCAATGAATAACTATTTTAACTGAATTAAGAAAAAGTTTTTTCCCAAACTGTCCAACTTTGGACAATTCAAGATCCAACACAATGAGCGGTACATTAAGCACGTACACGTACGCTCATTAGTATTGCATCTCAAACGGGAAACTAAGGCTTTACTATTTATGTAGCTTGCATGAAGATGGGGCTTGAAAAGTGAAGAAAATTAGCCAAACAGAGCCCTTCACGGCCTAGCCTTGAAAGCCATCACGGCCGTGATCGAGTATAGCTTAAAAGAAAGAATGGAAAAGTCGAACTGGTCACGGCCATCCCGTGATGCCCATCACGGCCGTGACATGTCGGTATGCCAGACCCTCACAGGCAGAACTGATCACGGCCAGGCCGTGATGGTGGTCACGGCCGTGACAGACCAACCAGTGAAGCAACCTCCAAGGCAGAACCTATCACGGCCTGGTAGTGATGTCCATCACGGCCGTGACATGCCAACTGAACCAGACCCTCACAGGCAGAACTGATCACGGCCTAGCCGTGATGGTGGTCACGGCCGTGACAGACCAACCAGTGAAGCATCCTCCAAGGCAGAACCTATCACGGCCTGGCCGTGATGGCCATCACGGCCGTGACATGCCAACAGAACCAGACCCACACACGCAGAACAGATCACGGCCTTGCCGTGATGGTGGTCACGGCCGTGACAGAACAACCAGTGAAGCAACCTCCCAGTCAGAATCCGTCACGGCCAAGCCGTGACAGGCAGCACGGCCGTGACGGGTGATACCACCACTGGAAAAATCCAGTCTTGGAGCAACAGAACAACACATGCAAGTATATTATCCAACCATTTCGAGTCAAAGTTCATAACTTTTCTAAAGAAGAAACAAATATATACCTGAGGGACGAGCAAAAATGGCGCTCTTCACGCAAACGAGGGTAGCTCGCGGCTTTGGTTCTCAGTGGTTCTCTTACGAAGCAGAAAATGAAGGCTCGCAGTCGCAGTGGTCTTCTTTGTCTACGATTGAAAAAGGGAAAAAGGACGTGAAGAAGGGAGCGAGAGAGAGAGAAAGAGAAAGAAAGAGAGAGAATGAGAAGAAGGAAATGCAGTGAGAGAGAATGAGTAGAAGGAAAGTGAGAGAGAGAATGGGAATGAGAGAGAGAGAGACGCATACCTGAGGGTAGCTCGCGGATGTGAGTGCAGTGAGAGAGATGGAAAAGCAGTGACAACGCGCGTTAGCAGAGGGAGGGAGTGTTGTGTTTTAGGGTACGTTCAGAAACTGAGAATGAGGGCGCAAAACACACGGAGGGAAATAGAAAAATGGGACTATTACACATCGGTTATGAGGAAAACCGATGTGTTAAACATATTATACACATCGGTTATGCAAAAACCGATGTGTAAACATGAAACATTTAAATTCTGATTTTTTCTTTTAAATTTTATACATCGGTTAATAAAAACCGATGTGTAAAAGTGTAACCTAAATTTCTATTTTTTTTTCTTTATAATTTTATACATCGGTTATTTAAAAACCGATGTGGTTACTCACCATTTTACACATCGGTTCAAAAAGAACCGATGTTGAATGTTAAAAATTCCGAGTTTTAAATTTTTTTATTTTAATTTTACACATCGGTTATATATAACCGATGTGGAAAAGTATTACACATCGGTTAATCTCTAAACCGATGTGTAATACTTTCCTTTGAATTTCAAAAATGCCACCGCCTCGTTTTACACATCGGTTTATACTAAACCGATGTGTAAACTCCGATGTAGAATCCCTTTTTTGCACTAGTGTATGTACGAGTTTGGCTCAGAGAGCCTTTATTTTATAATGGAACGTTTGAGGCTCGGAGAGCTTATCTTTTGAATGAAAATCTAAGCTATTTCTTTTGGATTTGTAAAGCTTGTGGCTATAACTATTATTTTTATGTATTGATGCCTGGTTGAATTTAGTGTAGCTAGAATTCTGGAGTGAAACTGTAATCATTTTAACAGGTGTTATTTTATTTGGGATGTCCGAATTACAGAGGAGACTCTGTCGAAATTTTTGTAAAACTACTATCTTGTATTTAAGTATATCCTTTAAATTAAATAGGCTTGCCAAGCTATAATAGTAAGTTTGTGTGTTGATTATGGCTTAGGTGTGGAGTCATGACAAAAGAAAAAAAAAATTATACCCAATTTCAAACACTTATGTACTTATATATATATTTTTTCCGAAAGCACCAGCAAATTATCTGTTATTTTATTTTCGCACGTGTTGAGAAAGTAATGCCCAAGGGAGGGTGTTACATCAAGTGTCAATGGAACCCGATTACAGCATATTGATCAAGGAGACTAGTTCTCCATTACAAATGAAACACAAAAATACTAAACCTAATTTGCAGCCGCACTATGAAAAGGATAGGAAGATAAAAGAGAGATCATCAGTTCTGCCCTAAAACAGATATAAATACAGATTCTGGGTTACGCTCGCTCGCTCGCGAGGCGAGACATGATTCGTGAGGCAAATATTATGAACAGCTCTTCAGTGTTTGGCTTTCTTGTGAGGCGAGACGAGGATTCCTGAGGCGAGACAGAGAGGATGACATTTCTGACACAGTAAGGATTCAGGCTCGCGAGGCGAATAACTCCAGAATTGCTTCTCTTTATTAACCTGAAAAGAATAAATAGAAGTAAGTGCTTTATTTGACTCTAAATTGGCTAAATTACCCTAAAACTACTTAAGGGACTCAAAACCTTGATTGAGGACAATCAAGTCTAAATTTGGGCGAAAACGGGATTAAACTCGAATAAAACCATGGACTTTACTAGTCAAAAACTAGTCGAGCCAGAGGCTGATCAAAATACCCCAAACTTAAACTTTTCTTGTCCCCATGCAAACTAAAACTCAAAAAGGACTCAAACTTGGCAAGCTCAAAAGATTCAATCAAATTCGCACAAATTTCATGCAATCTCAACAAAACAATTTTTCCTCAATGATTCCCCACTTTTCAACAATATAATCCCCACATTCATTTACTTTAAACAATTGGGAATTTCATCATTCATGCAATCAGTAATCTAAGCAAGGGATCCAAGTTACACACAAAAGGGAGATCACCAATTTCAAACAATTTCCTTCCTCACAAGGGCATTTAGTGTTTCACTCATTCGCTCAATTTTTGTCTAGGCTATCAACATTTCACTCAATTTCACTTTTAAGAGCACTTCCCATGAATTTGATTTTCATCTCAAACAAGGTTCCCACAGAAACATGCATGCAACATCAAAAGGTCTTTTAAGGTTGTAATGGGGCCTGGCTAAGGGTAGGATATTCAAAGGTACTAGGCTTAAGTCCCTAGCAACTAAGAGAGCATGAGCATTTTGACACATTGAATTTCTACTCAAGTTCCTTTTTCCAATTTTCTTTTTGCTTTTGGGTGACTACAGCCTGTTTCTTTCAATACCCCTTTTTGACATTTGTTCTTTTTCTCTTTTTTTTTCTTTTTGCCTTTGGCTCCAACCTCTATTTTTCTCTTTTTCTCAATCCCAAACAACACATCATATCCTTGTAGCCACCCCAAACTTAGTTTCTTGCAACCCTTCTTTTGCTAAGCTTCCATGCCCTCCTAATCTTAAGATCGGGTTAACATGGTTTTTTCCAGATTTTGGCTTATAACATGAGGTCATCACGAAACAATAGGCTAATTAGGCTCGAAGGGGCTAACTATGGAACATGCATTAGGGACTGGTTCCATTTAGGCCAAGTAGCTAATTCAAAGAAAACTGCCTAAATCATTTGATATAATTACATAAACATGCAAACCATGAAGAGATTCAAGCAAATTCAGGAAAGTGCAACTTGAAAGTGATTCACACAATTAAAAACATGTTGGAGGCTCAAATCCTCACCTGGACATTTTTGCAAATTATTTGACCGAGATTCAATCCCTAGTGTGTGCACCCCTTCACCCCAAACTTATCATAAATCATGCAATTATAATAGAATAACTCAAAGTTCAGTTTTCAACTTTTCACATGGGGATCAATTTTCAAACTTCAAGACCTAGAGGGAAAATCATCAAAGTCAACACACATCATGCAATCATCTATGCAAATTCAACAAAACCCAATCAAGCTTGCCGACACAAGACTCAACACACAAGCTCTTGATCTTCTCAAATTATTCAAGAGCTAAAAGAAAACAAAACAAAAATAAAGCAAGGAAAAGATAATTAAAAAGGAGAGGGTTTAGAGAAACTCATGGAGGCGATTCCACCAGGATCCCATTGCTTGTAACATAAGGCCCAAGTGATAGCCAAAGGACGGAAGCTCATTCCATGCTTCCATAACTTGCAGCCTTGATATGGGAGTGTGCACTTGACAGTTATGGTGACCTAGCCAAGTGCGGCGGACTTCTCACTCCCTCTCGGGTCAAAGTTGACCTAGTGCCTTCATATCCAAGGGTGCAAAATCCAGAGGCTTGAACTCCATCGCTGGTTGTTCCACAGTGGGAGGTGGCGAACAGGTAGAGAGGGTCTCTGGTGCCAACTTCTGCACGATTCTCACGCACTGCATTATCAAGTCCATCACCTGCTATACATGCAGAAATCTCAGCACACACCACACAAGGGTTAGTATTAGTACAGTCAGTACATATAGTACAATAAGCAGAATCAGAAAAGGCTTGACTGTATGGAAATTCAACACACAGTTCATCAGTAATAGTGTTCTTGACATTATTATCAAAATCATGTTCAAAAGAAGTATTGTCAAGAACAACTATTTGTGAATCTGTATGTTTCTCAAGGAGACGTTGAGTTTGCAGTGCAGCCGAGGTGGAGACAATGTGATCAATTTGAGCGGCCAACTTCTGAAAATCAGCTTCTATCCTCTGTTGGCTTTGATCAATTTGAGCGGCCAACTTCTGAAAATCAGCTTCTGGCCTCTGTTGGAATTGAAGATTGTGTTCTGCCATCCGTTGCACCAAGTCTTCCAGACTGAGTTGGGCTAGTGTAGGGTCAGGCTGATATTGGTGCTGGCTTACTGTCATTTGATGCACCAAAGAGGCAATCTCATCCAAGTTGTCGCGTTCTCCTCCATGTTGGCTACGATAGAAATGTTGCTCCTCATTCACTCTAATCATGTCAAAACCACTACTAAACTCATAACTTCCAGCAAAGTTAGGATAATATATGCATGGTGGCTCATAATAAACATTAGGCATAAAATCTTGCATATAATTATCCATACTAAGGTTCACAACCAGACTTAGTAGCCAAAACTAATTCAGCAATGAAATTTTATTTTTTTTATTTTTATTTTCTGCCAATAAACAACAAGAGTCCCTGGCAACGACGCCAATTTTGACACGCTGTCGCGCACGCGTCAAAAAGCGAGCGGTTTGTAAAAATATGTAGTTAGGGAGCGACAACTGGTGTATCGTCTCACAATGACTCTTAGGTTGCTATTAACACAAAATAAGTTTTTTTTTGGGGGGGGGTGTTTAAGATTCAAGACTCAATTAAGAAAAGTTAAGAAAACAGTGCAAACTAAATGATTATCAAATAAGCTAAACGATCAACCTACTGCTTTCTGTTTCCCACTATCATTGATTCATATAATTCCAAGCCCTAAGCGGATTCTAATCTCTTTTCGATTGTAACATCAATTAACAAGCGAAACCGATGCTATGAGACATATGTTCCTAATTCCGAATTAAGCAGACGGATGAAGCGCTCGTGAATTAAGCAAACACGAATGAACACACGCGAATTAAGCAAACACGATTAAGTTTAGGAACACACAATCATCGAAACAAATCAATATATATTCTATATAATCCTGAATTAAGCAAACAGAACATACACAACAAATATTGAAAGAGAATAGCATTAAGTTTAGGAATTACAAAACCTCAAGTGTCAATGGAACCCGATTACAGCAGATTGATCAAGGAGACTAGTTCTCCATTACAAAAGAAACACAAAAATACTAAACCTAATTCGCACCCGCACTATGAAAAAGATAGGAAGACAAAAGAGAGATCATCAGTTCTGCCCTAAAACAGATATAAATACAGATTCTGGGTTATGCTCGCTCGCGAGGCGAGACATGATTCATGAGGTGAATATTATGAACAGCTCTTCAGTGTTTGACTTTCTCGCGAGGCGAGACGAGGATTCGCGAGGCGAGACAGAGAGGATGACATTTCTGGCACAGTAAGGCTTCAAGCTCGCGAGGCGAGTAGCTTCTCGCGGGGCGAATAACTCCAGAATTGCTTCTCTTTATTAACCTGAAAAGAATAAATACCAGTAAGTGCTTTATTTGACTCTAAACTAGCTAAATTACCCTAAAACTACTTAAGGGACTCAAAACCTTGCTTGAGGACAATCCAGTCGAAATATTGGCGAAAACGAGATTAAACTCGAATAAAACCATGGACTTTACTAGTCAAAAACTAGTCGAGCCAGAGGCTGATCACGGCCGCAATATTGAGGTTACGGACCGCAGCGCAACCGCATCACACCATAATTGCAGTGTGATTCCTTTTCACGTGTTGCGGCCGCAACGCAACCGCATCAGCACTACATCAGACCGTATCAGACACTACATCGGACCGCATCAGGCCGCAACACCCATTTTCAGTACCGTTCGTTCAAATTTTTTTCCAAAACTAAAAAAATTTCAGGCCCCCAAAGCATATAGATGCAAGAAGTATTCCTTTATGCTTTAGCAATTTGTTTCTTTTCTCTATTTTTTCTATCCTCTTCTCAATTCAGATATATGAAGAATTACAATAATTATACAATATTTTTTAGATTTGGTGGAAACATAAAATTATTTCACGCCGCAGCGGCTACAGTCCGCGACGCAGCGACCGCAATGGCCGCAATCACAGTGACCGCAACCGCAACCGCATCCACGACCACAACCGCAATTTAGAACCTTGATGGTACTGAGTCCACAAATTTCTCAATTAACCAATTCAGTGATTTCCGGAACGACGGACTGCTGAACAAACGATGATGTGCCCTGATCGACGTGGAGCACAGATGATGAAGATGGTGGTGGTGGTGGTGGTGTGGAAGCAGTATGGGTCGTGGAGAGTGTTGTACGGGTCGTGGTGAGTGTAGCAGAGGTCCAGGTGGGAGAAGCTGATGAGATGGTTGCATGAAGATTCATCATCTCGATATGGGTCGAGAAGGGTGTAGTATAGGGCCAGGGAGGATGTAGTTGGGGTCGTGGAGGGTCGTGGTTGATGAGGAGGTGACATCTCCAACGTCACTGGAGTATCTCCTTCAGAAGGAGGTGGTCTCACCCGACTGCATACATATCCCAAACTGTATAGGAAGTAGGCGACCGCCCCAATATTAAATATCATCATAATAACACAAAGCACCCTCTCTACCCTATTGACTAGATGGAAATCTCCATATCCTACTATTGTTACAGTGGTAGTTGCCCAGTATATCGCATCTATGTATTTATCCAAATCTGATTTATGATTATCCTTTACATCGCCAAGCCATGTATTGTCGTTGTTATGATATTCAGCAATGGAATAGAAGAGGCATCCATGACAGTGAATCCACAAGATAATAACCTATTAAAAGCACACAGGTCTAGAAGTTTGAAACTTACATCAAATATCCATATTAAATTAATACTCTACATTCCACACAACTTACACAATTATACTTGTGCTAACTTGTTCATGTTTAGAAACTTACCCATGATGACTTGGTAATGCGAACCAACCTAACAAACCACTCTCTGAATGTGCCCAAACAATTGCCAAAATCAAAAGTGAGCCAACATTCCATCCTGTTGAAAAACATAAGAATATAAGATTATATGAGAAGGAAAAAGAAAATATCTTTTACAAATCATTAGTGATAAAGTCTAAATGATACCTGTCAAAAGAGGCACCGATACTCAAACTACGCAAGAACACGAATGGTATGGCGTAAAACTGGTATCGCCTCCCAGATGGTAATATTGGAACAGATAAGAAAATGGTTGACAAAATATCAATATAGAATAACCAAGATTTCTTAGAATTGTTCCAAATTAATTTGTGGTTATCAATTAAATGCCTTGTCCTCTGGTCAATATATGTCGTGCATAAATATTTGGATATAACACCAATGACCATCGAGATATTGGCACATATATGCATTGTCAGGATGACTGCTGATAGATTGTTGCCAAAAGCGAGTTGATACGACACCTCAATAGTAAGAAAGATGGCCATAATAAAACTATGGTCTCCCATATCCTACAAATATCATGCTTATAAATAAAAAATAGTAATTGATGAAATTAAAAGAAAAGAAAATGCTAAGAAGACAATAGAATTTAAAGCTTGAGAAAGAAAAAAAGAAGAAGAAGGAAGAACCAGTGGCAAGTGGAGTAAGGGGAAATAATCCAACGATTAACCATACGGGTGCGATCGATGGCATCAACAAAATCCATCAAAAAATCTGCATGTAATATACAACTAGATAAATGATTCAAAATTCTAATAGCTCAAGTTTACGGAGTTTAACAATATAGAAAAGAGAAAATTTATTCAAAATTGAAATGTAGTTTTTTTTGTTTTTTAAAGCCAAAATAATTTATTACGAGGATGAGTACAAGAAATACTCAACAAAAAGAATACAAGGTGGAATGTTTACCGAACACCAAAATAAGTTCCAAGACATAACAAGCCCCTACAACTTTTATACTTACATTATGCAGCAAAAATAAAAGATATATACATAAGAGTAAAGAGGACGAAAGAAAAGAGGAACCAAGGTACAAGTTCAACCTGGAGCAAGATTAACTATAAGGTTGAGCAAGTAATTTAATATCCAACACAACAAAATAGTCTCATCAGCTATAACATCTAAGCAAGCTGCATAAAAGCTAGAACACCAAGCTAAAATCACCATAATACTATAACAAAACAAGTAAAACAAAATAGCTCAAATGGAATAGATTCTGTTAAAGCCCAGAAAGAAAACTGCACTACTTTTAGTTACCACCACCTGAAACAAAACCAAGCCAGCATTCCTATTACATAGACCTACACTAGTACATTGAAAACCTGTGAATAAAAACTAGACACAAGCAGTTCAGCCCCTAGCAGGAGAACCCAACCGCAACTAGCGGCGGATCTAGTTAAAAATAGTTGGGGGAGCCACTAGTTAAATTAATATATTAATATAATTTTAAACATAATATTGATATAACCTCATTTTAGATAGAGCTCTTTGAACTTCATCTATTTTATACACAGGATATTTCAAAAATTGGGAATGCTTTCTTGAGTAAGATCAAATTTACCAATCGCAACTTTTTGAATCTTGAAATATTGTTTATTTGATGGAACTATTTGATCATTAAAACGATGTTTTGGAAGTGAAGATGTCAAAATTATACTATTTTCATTTTTGTTGGAAGTTTTCTTCTTAGAAAATGCATCAACTTTATACTCTTTTATCATTGTTTCATTTTAAGAAAATAATACCAATCATAAAGCATCTAAAATTAATTACATAAAAATGTACAAAAAAACTATAAATATTCAACTACCAAATCAAATCAAAATTGAATAAAACTAAAATATTAAAAAAAAGCGTAAAAACAGGTGAGGAATGCTGACTACATAATTTGCAATGCTTAACCCACTAAAATACAAATAAATATATCATTCGCTAAAAACCACCTATATAAGTAAAGATAAATGCAAAAATAATTTTTTGTAAAAGCTAAATGTTTCAATTACCATTTACCATATATCACAGTCCACTAAGCACCAAAAGCATGGAGTGATGCCGGGGCATGGCTGTGCCTGTGAGCAGCAACAAGCAACACTGTTGGTCCACAGTAATGATGAAGTTGCAGAAAACTAACTACAATAGTTACAAAGGCAAACCCATATGGATCTATGTGCCAGCCGATCAGACCAAAAACAAAGAAGGAGTCCAAAGCAATCAAAGTATAGCAAGTATCAAATACAACCAGGTGGCATAACCTCCTTAGCAAAATTATCAAGTAATGTGCATGGAATCCATTGTAAGCACACCAATAAATGAGATAAGATAAAAACCCAAAGCCTAGAGAGGCATAACTCAAGCCAAACCAAATATGACAATAAGGCCAGCAGGGCAAAATATGTAATGAAAGCAGTTACCACCCAATACCTATGAGAGCAAACAGTAACAAGGCAAGACAGCTAGCAGAAACGAGTCGGAGCAGGAACCAAAATGCAATCCACCGAGATAACCAGAGTAGATTAACGAGATATGTGCTCAAGATAGATGCATCTCATTAGCTCTTAAGTCTCCTGTCTCAACTGTTCAGAAAGTTACTGTCAAAAAAAAAATCTAATATATAGAAGTTCATGGAGTAAAGTAAAACAATGTAGAAGAAAGAGAACCTTGGAGTTGTGCAGCTTCAGTTGGCTTATAGAGAGAAGATCGATGTTGGCTTAGTTAATCTTCAACCTTGTCTTGGAGTTGTGCAGCTTTGTTATATATAGACTTATGGGTTGGGCTAAGCTATACCACCCTAGAATTACACCCCTCCTTACACCACCCATGTGGCAATTTGTGGACCAATTAAATTGCCACATGGATGGTCAAAATGTCAACTGTTGGAGTTGTATTAATATTGTATTCAAAGCTTGTATGTACAGTATACTACAGTATAGTATACGTATTTATAGTATTTATATATTTTACCCAAAAAATTACTTATTATTTTTAATATCTGAAATAATGTATTTGTTATACATAAAAAAAATTAACAAATACATTATTTCAGATATTAAAAATAATAAGTATGCAGACTTTTTTATGACTAAACATGGTATACTTAATATGAATTTTCTAGTACAATTGCATACTCCTTATTTTGTTATTATTATGATTTAATTACTCTGTAGGTCCCTGAACTTTTTGGAAATTTTTAAATAGATCTCTATACTAAAAAAAATTGTAATTGGGTCCCCGAACTTTTATAAAAATTTTAATTGGGTCCCTGAACATATTTAAAATTTTTCATCAAGTCCCTAGGGTAGGGTTCCAAGAACTGAAGAGGTTGTTAAGTTTGCTGAAGTGAAACTTGGCCTGGAATCCCTCCAAAATTTGTAAATTTTTTATAAAGATTTTAATTGGGTCCATGAACTAAAAAAATTTCTAATTGAGTCTCTAAACTTATATAAAATTTTCAATTAACCATATCAGTCATCCAAATAATCATATCAGTCATCTCTTACAACCCTAAATACAAATTTTGGGGGGATTCCAGGTCACGTTTCACATCAGTAAACTTAACAACCTCTTCACGTAACCCTACCCCAAGGACTCAATTGAAAATTTTATATAAATTCAGGGATCTAATCAGAAAGTTTTTTAGTTCAGGGACCCAATTAAAATCTTTATTAAAGTTCGGGGACCCAATTACAAATTTTTTTAGTATAGAGACCTATTTGAAAATTCTCAAAAAGTTAAGGGACCTACAGAGTAATTATACCTATTATTATTCCAAGAACTAAATTTTGTCTCTAAATTTTTCTTTAATTATTATGCTAAACAATAGTTTTTCTCAGTAAGTTTTATTTTATTATTATTATTTGAAGTAGTGAGTTTTTTCTCTCATTTCGATCTTTTGTCATTTTATTATGTCAAACGATATTTTTTAAAAATTTCATCACCTATCATTTTTTAATTTTTATTTTATATATTACACTTTTTACTGTAGGGACCAAATTGAAAATTTTATATAAGTTCAGGGACCCAATTAGAAAATTTTTAGTTGAGGGACCTAATTGAAAATTTTATATATGTTTAGGGACCTAATTAGAAATTTTTTTAGTTTAGGGACCTAGCTGAATATTCCCAAATAGTTTAGGAACCAACTCAATAATATATATATGATATCTCCCATTTATTTATTTAGTAAAATGTAAGAGCATGAATCAAAAAAATTCAGAGAGTTAAAATAAATGTCTAATATATAAATTAAACATATAGTATTATAAAAAAGAGAATAGTTTTGCGTATTTAATTTTAATATTCTTTAGTGTAAAAAGAATTTATACTCACGTGAAGATTTATGATTGAATTGTAATATTAAAAATCTTTTAGAAATTCTTAAATATTCCTAAAAATATATATAATGGTCTAGGATTTAATTGGTATGCACTATGAGTATAACTATTTTTGACATTGTTAACCAATCATAAATTTGTCATATAATTAAAAATGTATGACTGTTATCATGTATAACTATATCAAAAGTGTCACACATTATGATTTATTATTGTTTGATAATGTAATTTTTTTTACATTAAAGTGTATCAAAATTAAACACATAATTCTATTGAATTTAATTGAAATATATTGTCACTGTAGTTTTTTAAACTGTCAATTAATCAAAAAATCAAGGTATAGATGACTTTTATGGTGTGTTTGATTTGTATTTAGGTACAGGACAAGAAGAACAACATAGGACAAACGTGTAAGTTACTGGACATCCTTTTTGTCTTGTACTTGTTTGGTAATTGATGAACAAGAGACAATACAAACAAAATAATATTAAATTTACTATAATACTCTTTGTGATGATATATATAATCAGTTATATATATATATATATATATATATATATATATATATATATATATATATATATATATATATATATATATAAATATATAAAGAATAGAAACAGCAGCTAGATGTAAACCTAGTATGCGTTATTCAATATGAATAAAATGTTTTTTCATTGATAGAAGTACTCTACTATCTTACTATCACAAATAAAGAAAATTGACTTACACCTTATCTTGCTTTTAGTACTATCTTGTTTTGAAATAATAATTTGTATTTTTAAATTTCTATTTATTTATATTTTATCTTAATTTAAAAATTTTAAATAATGCTTTTAGACTGGTTTCGGTGGTATTTATTCCATTCGTGAGGAGAACAGTAGCTTGTCTAGTGGTCTTTCGGAGTCCATTGGAATTGCTACGTACCAGTATGCAATTTTGAAAGGTTTAATATGCTAAAGATAGATTAAGTTAATTGGAAGCCATTATTTATCTTGTTGACAATGCTTTAGTCTCTATCCACCGTATGGAGCCATAATAATATGGGACTTAGTCATTGGCTCCAATAGTTCTGCAAGATTTATATAAGGTATAAATATGAATTACCAAAAAAATTACTACCAAAAAAAATATATGTCGTGACAAGGGAACAAGTACGTAGACTTTATGGCTAAATGAGGTCTTTTTTTTTTTAGAGAACTCACCTCTGATTTGTCGGTATACCTAATAGGAATTCTTTTTGTTGGGACTTTGCCTATTCCTTTCTTATTTTTCGACACAAAGAAAACATTTATGAGAACTTTTCAATTCATCATAATCGATAATGATAAGCTCTAGTTAGGGTGCTCCAGTTAGAAAAGAGGTATAATATGTAATTATGCACAACACTATAATAAAAACAAATAGCAATTCTGAATATTACTTTATTGAAAAGAGTAGATAATTAGTAGTACAATTTAGCTAAGAAAGTAACATTCTACTTTAGGTCAAATAAAGAAGAAAATGCAACATCAAGGAATAGGATAAAGGTGAAAGGTTAGAGGGAGGAGCAGAAAGATGGACTGTCCATTTTCTAAAAATAATAGTCATATATCAGTCTGTTTGGGTCTGTAATTGTCCTATTCCCTGGTATATGGTTTTAGAAGTAAAACAAGGTGATCTTGTTCAAAAGACTTTGAGGGTGGCAGCAGTCAATGCTTGATTTGCACTTTCATGAACGGTTCAAAAGCATCCAGTAAATGTTTGTATGATCGAGGCATGGTTATGGGCGTCCTAAGCTGTCAAATAGGTGGAAGTAGGACCTTTCTGCTTTTTAACAATCTTTGATTGGCTAATCTGGTGTAACAAAACAGAAGGTGCGGTTATGGGGTGTTCATTTTTAGCAGTTTTGATTCTCTGTTTGGGAAAGAATTGTGTAATAGACATATTGATTTTTGGTTGTGTTTAATCAATATGATAGTTACTTTTCCTCTCATTGGGGTATTTGAATTTATTTTGTAAACGAGTTTGAATAACTCTTGTGCTCATACAATTTAGTTAAGAAAGTAACACTCTACTTTAGGTCAAATAAAGAAGAAAATGCAACATCAAGGAGTAGGATAAAGGGGAAAGGTTAAGAGGGAGGAGCAGAACAAATCCTTCCAATTTCAGCATATATTTGGACTGTCCATCTTCTTAAAATAATAGTCGTATATGTTTATTGTTATGTTTGCATGCGCATATACACTAGACATATCATGCATCTCTACCACTGTACGAATAAATATATATATATATATATATATATATATATATATATATATATATATATATATATATATATCTATATATGTATATATATCCCATTTGTTTATATAGTAAAATGTAAGAGCATGAATAAAAAAATTCTGAGAGTTAAAATAAATGTCTAGTATATAAATTAAACATATAATATTATAAAAAAGATAATAGTTTTGCATGTTTAATTTTTTTTTTATAAGCAAATGTTAGATTGTTAGTATTTGTTATGTTAATGGGGTATTTGAACCCATGACCTCCACATTATCACTCAAAACCCTATCTCCCTCCCACAAACCACCCTATAACTCCCAGTTTTGCATGTTTAATTGATATGCACTATCACTATAATAATTTTTGACATTGTTAACTAATCAAAAATTTGTCATATCATTTGTAAATTTTTTTTACATTAAAGTGTATCAAAATTAAACACATAAGTCTATTGAGTTTAATTGAAATATATTGTCAGTGTATTGTTTTTTACGTTGTCAATCAACCAAAAATCAACACTACCAAAAGTTCACTATTTAGCGACCGATTTAGGGACCAAAAAATTTTGGTTAGTATAGTGATCGGTCACTAAATCAGTCACTAATTTGGTTGCTAAATGAGTTTGTGACCGATTTGAACTAGTCGCCAAACCACTGGTCACTAATGTGTAGTGGCCGATTTAGCGACCGGTTTGAAATTTTCGGTCTCTTAGTTGGTCGTTAAATCGATCGCTAAATAGCAATTTTTTTGTAGTGCAAGGTATAAATGACTTTTAAGGTGGTTGAGATAAGAGCCAAAGACTTTTAATGATGTGTCAATTTCTGATTGGTTGTCATTATAACAAATCTTTACACTATTAGTGTATACCAATTAAATACTAAGTTTGTTTCTCATTTTTATAATATTGTATGTTTAATCTATATATTAGACATTTATTTTATAATTTAACTTTTTATACATTGTCAGTATAAAGGATTTTTACACTGACATTCAATAATATTTTGAAAATCATATGATTGTTATTTATCTTTGTTAGTTATTAAAATAAATGCTCACGTGTCAAAATTTTAATGGAAGTAAGTGTAAAACTTTTTAGACTAATAATACATAATTCTTTATTTTGACTCTCTAAATTTTTTTATTTGTGCTCTTAGATTTTACTAAGGTCATGTTTGCAAGTTTGGAGGGAAAGGAAAGGAAAGGAATCAAAGGGGAGGGAAGGGGAGAATGAGAGTACTATCCCTTACCTTGTTTGGGAGTGCATATTGTATGATGAGAAGGAAATGAAGGGTTTATGACATGCTTTTACAAATTTACCCTTATTTGAAAAAAAATTAAATAAATAATATTATTTAAAAAGTGTAAATTTTAAAAATGGATGGGGGTAAATTATTAATTTCAATTACTTTTCCTCCAAAATATCTCAAATTGGGGGAAATGGAAAAAGTGTGTTGATGAGGAGAATGAAGGATTTATTAAAACCCGCATAACATTTCCCTCCATTTAATAGAAATCTTTACATATTGATAGTGCATACAAATTTAAACTCAAAAAAATAAATTATTATAAAGTCCATCAAATTTATAAACGCACGGGACATGTTAGTCCCTAGAACAGTTCAATGTCTGTTTACTTGTCTATGTGTCTTAACCATTTTGCCTTACACATCAGTGGTTCGGTGTAGCCTATGACAAATTTCCATAGTGAAAAACAAAGAAAAATGAAAAAATATATACAATTTTGAAACAAGCATACTTAAAAATTGAGAATGATTTTTGTTTTCAAATTTGATTCGTTTTTCATTGTGGAAATTCATCACAGATCACGCAGTATCGTTGTCGGGCAAAGCAGCATGGTTAATTGGACGTGTAGGCAAGTAAATGAACGTTTAACGTTTGTCAATTTGATGGACCAAATATATAGTTTATTTTTTTTCAGGGACCAAAAATGTGCCAGTAATTATCTCGAGGGATCAAATTGAGCCTTTACTCAGTTTATGATATTCATTCATTAACCTTTATACATTTATAATATTTTTAAGCATCTTTAAGGAATCAATAAAAAGGTAAATATAGGAATGTATCAATTTACTAACCGTCCTCTATATAAAGGAATAGCAAGAGATATTATAATGGAATAAAGGCAGTATGCTCTCATGTATACTATTTAATTAGAAATGCTTTGAACGATAATGTCTCTTTCTCACTCCAGGTTGTTTAAATCTCCTCTAAGTTGGAAGATTGTAAATTCTTGCATCATTAAGAAGAAATTTGCTATTAGATTTCCTTGAAAAAAATGTCTTCTATCCTGAAACATGGCGCCAAACCATTGTGTTGGTCTATTATTGCTTCCAAATCTTCGATAGTATATACTAGTGCATACGCTAACTAAAGTATATATATATATATATATATATATATATATATATATATATATATATATATATATATATATATAAGATCGTATATTATACTAAATAGGCCTATCACAAAAAGTCTAACACACTTACACACTCCATGCAGAAGGAAACCAAATAGGCTTGACACGGAAACCAGCAAAAGCAAGGATGAAGATACTTTGTCCCACTTTCCTGTCCCCCACCAATGACAATTTGTCACTTAATAAAATAAAATCATAAATCATCAATACATAAATACATTCCTAACATTTGATTGGTATGGGACATGAGACATCATATTTTGGGACAGCAGAATCTTGTTCCAAAAAAGGAAACCCCATGCTACCACTAAAAACATAAAGAAGATCGAACAACATAATAGCAGGACTCCAACACAGAAAATAGCAAAATTAGTTAAAACCAGTACCCCTACACAGTAGTACTACAACAAGCGATAGTTGAGAACAAATTAGCACAAGGGCACCAAAAGCAGAGAAACAATACCACTTTTCCATACTCCAATGTACTACTTATATTAAATAGTTAAAAGGAAAAGGTTTACAATGTTAGTATATCACTTTCATTATTATTAATTAATTAGTTAATGGCTTCAATAAAAGTTGGGCAAAGGGGTTTTATATATGTTATCAATCATCTTTTGTTTCACAAAAGGGTAGAGATTTGTTTTCTCTCACTCTTTAGTCTTTACAATTTTTTTCTACTGTGGGAGTAAGATCTCTTTATAACTTGTCAGAGACTTTTCCTAAAAACAAAAGCTTCTTTGTGATTTAGAATTGGTTTTGGTTAGAGAGAAATGTAAATTAGCTTTTGGTTTGAAGTAATTTACCAGAATGTGGGAGCTTTCTAAATTTCCTTTCTTCTTCATCTTCTCATTTGTTTAAGGGTATGAATTGATAACTTTTTTGCTGTTGTTCGAAGTACTAAATTAACACAATAATTAACAAATGCTTGTGTCACTGACTTTGCACTTTTGCAGGTGTTTTGCATGAGAAGGATTGAATACATTATACAACTACATAATCTCCCAAAATTTATTGCAGATAAATCCTAAAAATTGACCTGATTGTGGTAATTGTGTGATATGGAGTTGACTATATGAGTTATGAGAACTTTTCAATTGATCATAATGGATAATGATGAGCTCTTTCAGTCTTTCTCTAGGTGCATTTTATGAGACCCTTACAATGGTTGGCTAAACGTATTTTCTCACCACCAGAAGTCAAGTATAGGTGATACAGATACACCTTCCAAGCTTAGGTTGGGTTCCTTGCAAGCATGTTGCTTTTGGCTATCGGTGTGGTTCGTTGCGTCACTAGTGCAATAAGTGCTTTTTACGGGAATGTTTTACATCAGTTGACCATATGTTTGATGTTAAAAATGAGGCGGTGGCAGTTTTGTAAATATTAAATCACTATTTGCGTCAGTTGTTTAATGAACTGACGTTAAAAGAATTATTAACACTTTTAACGTCAGTTGTTTATACAACTGACGTTAAAAGTGTTATTTTTACTTCAGTTAATTAAATAACTGACGTAAATAATCCTATATTCCTCTTAAACTCATTCCTATCTTTCTTTCGTTGTCATCTCCCTGTTGTCACTCTTAACGTAGATCACTCCATATATAGTGCAGTTTATTTCTAATATTTTTTTTAAACAAGTTTATTTTTAATCTTAATTAATTAGCTTGAATTAGTAAACAAATTCTTGTGCAAATTAAAATAAATAAACACTTAACATAAAACAAGTTATATGTATAATCAAATCGTATATCATTGAAGTGATTCATAAGTTATAATTAATTAAATGATTAAAAGGTAAAAAATTTCTGCAACATAGCCCTAAAATATAAAAAAGTTTCTGCTTCAACGTCATTTTCTTCTCAGTCCTGTCCTCAGAAACTCAAATGGATGCATCTCCTCCCTTACTTGAATTCCTTGTTGCTCCATCTGAATCCACAGTCACTTGCTACCAAAGCGGAGTGAAATTGATGACGGGGATGAAATAAAGTGAGGGAATCACATAATATGATTCACTCAACCTTACCATCCATGTAATGTGATTTACTCAACCTCAGAAGTTTTTTGACCATTAAGACAGAAACCTTTAAGTCTAGGTATAGGAAGAAATAACAAAAGTCTCAAATATGATAGAGCCATATTGTGAAGGAATAGAAAACGCACAAAATATAGAGGAAAAGAAGAGGGTGTATTACAGACTGATACAGAAGAATGGTACTTTATATAGAGAAGAGAGACTACCTGATTTTCTTCAAAACTGATCTAAAAACTTAATGTTCATTAAGAGGATTAAGTTACAAGGTGCATGGGTAAGTAGCACAGCAGTCAAAGGAATGAATGTTTTTGCATAAACTTATACAGTTTTAACGTCAGTTGTCTTCAACAACTGATGTTTAAAGTGTTTTTAAAATAAAAAATATAATTTTTTTTACGTCAGTTGTTTAATACAACTGACGTTAAATAAATGTCTTTTAACGCCAGTTTTTACAAACAACTGACGTAAAATGTTTTTTTAAAGATGGTTTTCGATTATAACGTTTACACCCGCTCGTCTTCTTCACTTTGCTCTACGTCTCTGTTCTTGTCTTTTCATCACACTCACTCTCAGTCTCACTCTCACTGTCACCCTGCCCTAATCGCGAGCTCCTCTCCACCACAACCACCATGAGGGCTTCTTCGCCACCACCGTGAGGTAAACTCTTAAACCTAACTCTGTCTTTCCTGCTCATTCTTTGCAATAACTTGACATCTCTCTTTCCCCTTCCCGCGCACTAACTCTCCTTGTCCCTATGCTCTCAGTAACCACATCGAACGTTGGCCACCACTCGAGCTCCCCTTCCCACCACCACGCGAGCACATATTTCTGGTGAGTCTTTAGGGTACATTTTTTTATTTTTGGTTTTGAGTGTATGTTGAAACTGTAGTCTCTGTATTTGAAACATGAAACAGTGAGTTTGAGTTGTTTGGAATGTCACTATTTCTGGTCGTGGGTTTTGTGTTTTCTCTTGTTTTTCTTCTGCTATCATGACCTATTTCAAAATGGGAAGAAATTTAGAGATACTTGTAGCATGTGAAATCAACAATATATTACTCATCGGAATTCTGTTTTGTTAATTTATCTTCATCTGCTTATTTCTTTTGTCTTAAGAAACCTGAAAATGGTGTAAATTTGAAATAAATTTTAAACGCCTTGCTTGTGTATATCATGCTGTCTTGACCGATTCATATGGCTGAGTGGTTATAGTACTAGATATAGCAATAGTCCTAATATGTGTTGTTGCCTGCTTGATGAGAAGAATGATGTGAGATTACCGTGGAAATTTTGTTTTAGGTAGTTAGTCAAATAAGATATACATGGTTGACGGGATTTCAAAAACTAGTTTTCAATTAGGATGTCAAAAACTAGTTTTCAATCTCCCGTTTTGTCCTTATATTGGATATATGTTTTGTATATCTACAGAACCTATCTAGTTATGGATCGTAGTTGGATGGTTTGTAAGCGCACTAGTGCTTGAGTATTTGAAGGGAGTGGGAGAATTTATAGAATTTGCTCAAAGGAATGTTCCTAATAGTAATGGAATGTTCTGTTGTCCTTGTGTTAAGTGTTTGAATACGAGGAAATGTACGGTGAAGGATATACGTACTCATTTGATTTGTGAAGGGATTTGCTTGAGTTATACAAGATGGATATGGCATGGTGATGTGTTGTTGAGTAGTACGTCAAGTGTCTCCCAAAGTGAGGACGTTGACGTAGATATGGAGGATGATCGAGTAGAGGACATGATCCGTGATATTGGACAAGAATCTTTTCATCGAGCTCATGTGTATGATAGGTTGTGCAGTGATGCGGATAAGCCTTTATATCCAGGGTGTACTACTTATACATGGTTGTCGGTGGTGCTAAAATTGGTTTGTGTGAAGGCGAGAAATGGTTGGACCGATAAAAGCTTCACGGAATTGCTTGAAGTGTTGAAAGACTTGCTTCCGGAGGACAACACATTGCCTAACCGTAACTATGAGGCCAAGAAGGTATTGTGTCCGATGGGTATGGAGTATAAGAGGATACACGCATGCCCCAATGATTGCATATTGTACACCAGTGTTCATGAAGACAATGACGATTACCCCAAATGTGGGTTATCACGATACAAAGTGAAGGGTGGTGATGATGATGATGATCTTGATGATGTGAGAAAAAAGGGTCCTCCTACGAAGGTGTTGTGGTATCTTCCAATAATTCCAAGGTTCAAGCGATTGTTTGCCAATGCGAAAGATGCGAAGAATCTTAGATGGCATAATGATGAGAGGAAACGTGATGGAAAGGTTTGTCATCCTGCTGATTCTATGCAATGGAAGAATATTGATACTATGTTTCCGGATTTCGCCGATGAGCCAAGAAACCTAAGGCTTGGACTTGCTACGGATGGAATGAATCCTTATGGTAACATGAGTAGTATTCATAGTTCATGACCTGTTCTGTTGATAATTTACAACCTCCCCCCTAGGTTGTGCATGAAGCCCAAATACATGATGTTGTCTATGATGATTTCCGGCCCAAAGCAACCGGGAAATGACTTAGATGTTTATCTAAGTCCCTTGATTGAAGACTTGAAGACGCCGTGGGTGGAAGGTGTTGATGTAGTTGATGGGTATTCTCATGAGACTTTCAAGCTTCGTGCCATGTTATTTTGCACCATCAACGACTTTCCAGCATACGGTAACTTGTCCGGGTACAGTGTCAAGGGGCATAAAGCATGCCCTATATGTGAAGAAGGCACATGCTACACTCAGTTGCATCATGGAAAGAAGACGGTTTACCTTGGGCATCGGAGATTTCTTAGACGTGATCACCCATATCATAAGATGAAAAAAGCTTTTAATGGATGCCTAGAGACAGAAGAAGCTCCGACGGCCTTAATTGGAGAGCAGGTTTATCAGAGGGTAAAGGGCATCGATGTTATATTCGGCAAGTCCAAATAGAAAGGTAAAGCTGCTGAGAAAAATATATGGAAGAAGAGGTCGATATTCTTTGATCTTCAAATCTTGGCGCAAGCTTGATGTCGATTAATTGCATTGATGTGATGCATGTGGAGGAAAATATATGTGATAGTGTGATCGGGACGCTTCTCAACATTCAGGGCAAGATAAAGGATGGTGTGAATGCTCGTCTCGATCTCGTTGCTATGGGTATACGAGAGCAGTTAGCTCCAGTTGTTGAGGATGGTAAGCGGACTTATTTGCCGCCAGCATGTCATACTTTGTCAAAAAAAAAGAGACAATGTTTCTGCGGGTGTCTTCAGGGCATCAAAGTTCCACATGGTTACTCTTCAAATATGAAGAGGCTTGTCTCTAGTGATCTTAAATTGGTTGGCATAAAGTCTCATGATTGTCACATCTTGATGCAACAACTTCTGCCCGTTGCTATTCGTGGTATTGCTCCAAAAAATGTGAGACATGCCATTACAAGGTTGTGCTCATTCTTCAATTCTATATGTAGCAAAGTTGTTGACCCCCGTATGTTGGATGACTTGGAAGTTGAGGCTGCTACAATCTTGTTCCAATTGGAGATGTATTTTCCTCTTTCCTTTTTCGACATAATGGTTCACTTAATTGTTCATTTGGTGAGGGAGATTAGATTATGTGGGCCGATTTTTCTGAGATGGGTGTACCCAGTTGAGCGCTACATGAAGATCTTGAAAGGGTACGTGAAGAATCCTCATCGTCCGGAAGCGTCTATTGTTCAAAGGTATGTTGCAGAAGAAGCTATTGAGTTTTGTTCGGACTACCTTCATAACACTGATCCTATAGGGGTTCCTAAGCCTCGCCATGATGAGATAAGATGTCAAGGTAAGGGTACACATGGCTTAAGAATTAATAGCAAGGGTCGGGAGGAAGTGCTTCAATCACATTTGTATGTATTGAACAACATCGATCATGTTCAACCTTTCTTATTTGAACATAAAAGAAAAGTCAATCAAGAAAACCTTCAAATGAGTGAAAGGTGGTTATGAAGGTTTTCTTGATTGACTTTTCTTTTAAGAACATTTCAATACATACAAACTTTCTTACATACAAACTTCAAATGACTGTTCAATACATACAAACTTTCTTACCAAGGTTCAAGGAAGAAATGCTTAAGGATGGCAGTACTGCTTCTGATGACGTAAGATGGCTAGCACGTGGGCCAAGCTTCAACGTCATATGTTGGAGCAGATACGACATCAATAACTTTTCCTTTTATATAAAGGAACAAGATAACAAAAGTACCATGCAAAATAGTGGGGTTATGATCGTTGCCGAAGCAATGCACTTCTCTAGTGCAAAGAACACAAAACTCGTTAAAGCACTGACACCTTACTTTGGATATATTGAAGATATTTGGGTGCTCAATTACACTAAGCTTACGGTGCTGGTTTTTAAATGTAAGTGGGTTGATAGTAACGGTGGTATACAAACCGACGAATTGGGGTTCACATTGGTAGACCTCAACAAGTTAGGTCATATAAATGAGCCTTTCATAATGGCTTCCGAAGCAAAACAAGTGTTCTACATCACTGATCCTTCTAACAAAAGGTTGTCCGTGGTTCTCCAAGGAAAAAGCATGTATAATGGTAGTGATGAAAATCAAGATTCAAATCTTGATATTCCTAAGACTCCTTCTTTTTCAACAAACATGCCTACTATAATCGAGGAGACACAGGTGGACGATGTACATGCCACTCGTGATGATCATCACGAAGGGATATTGATATAGGTAGTTTAAACTTAGTATACATATATTTTTATTTATACTTCTGTATTTATTTTTAGTTATAACCTATTTAAATAAATATATATTGTTTCTGAACAGGCATACATATGGATCAGTCGGATGGTCCACATGCACAAGAGGTCACTGTGGGGCCTACGCAGGACCCGATCGTGCCTACGCCTGATTCTAGTGTAAGTTTACATGTTATATACTATCTTTAGTCCTTCTTTTTAATGTAAGTTTATAATGTTGCAACCTTCTATTTTATCATTTTTTTTGTCCATACAAACATCACAGTCTCAGAGGAAACGGGGTAGAGGAGCCACGACTTTGAAGAAATTAGAGAAGGCCAGGCAAAGCGGACAAAAGCTTGAGGTGTGCTTTGATGCTAATCTAAAGCCCCATGGACCCCGTGCTAAAGAATTTAAAAAGTGGGTGTTTCTACAAGCGAAGCAGCACGTTAGCATCAACTACAACCATTGGAATGACGTTCCACAGAACGTTAAGGATCATATTTGGGAGGCTATCATGGTATTTTACCTTTACATTATTTTTATTTACATTATTAGATAATTATCCAAGTTATAATCCATCCAGTTGTTATGTATTTAATGAGTACGTAGTTTGGACTGTGCCAAATGACGAGGATCATCGTACGAAATGTATGAAAATGGCATCAAAGCGTTGGAATGGGTTCAAGCATGATCTTACCAGGTACTATGTATATGGGAAGAAGCAGCTTGATAAGATGTTCTCGGATTATCCCTGGATTGATAAGGATACTTGGGATATGTTTGCTAGGAGTCGACATGATGAAGAATTTCAGGTTGGTTGATTAAGTTAATTTTGTATGCTTCTTATAGATCATTTAACTGTATTTAATTATGTGTTTTTGTTTGAATAGGCTAAGGCAGAGAAGGGTAGGCAGAATCAGGCGAAGAACATCCACCGCCACACCATGTCTTAGGGTGGGTACGAGACTCGGATCGAGGAGATGATGGTGGATAGGCTGAGGGTAAAGCAGGAAGAGGACGCTGCTAGGATAGAAAGAGGATAGGTGCCTGAGGGCACACCATTAAGTCCTCCATCGGACATCAACCGCGAGGATGTCTGGTTAGCCGGTCACATGACAAAGACAGGATCTTTTAAAGTTGATGACACTCGCGAAGTGGCAGATAAGATTGTAAGTAAAGAATTAACTTCATTTCAATTGATATTTGTATAAATATTTTTAACACTTTTCAGTTGTACGTTTTTTCATTTCTTCATTGTAGATGGATCTTAAAGCACATTGCTCCCAGGGCTCATTCGTCCCTTCTGGACGGCGGGACGTCTTGATGACTACTCAAGGCAAGAAAGACCATCCTGGTCGGGTTATCGGTGTTCCTGGGAACGTGACCATCAAAGAATATTATGGCAAGTCTGCTTCATGAAAGTGGGTCGTCGATGAGGAATCAATGTTGGAATCCATGACTCAGCAGCTCGTCTCCAACCCTGCTATTACAACGCATCTGATGAAAAGCTTACTATCCAACCTAGAATTCAAGCAGGCACTTGCTAGAGAGCTTTCCTTCGTCGGTTCATCCCAGGACACCGCAGGATATGCCAACCCTTCACATGTGAGCACAAAAGAGAGTTATAGTAGGGCACATGTGGAGGACGATGAATTGGCAGCTAGGGAGCAGGAGTTGGAAGTCCAACGCCGTGAGCTTGAGTTGGAAATCCAAATGTGTGAGCTTGAGTTGGACTTCAAACGGCATGAGCTCGAAATGGTAACAAAGGTATGTATTCATTATTAATGTCCAAATTAGTCAAATAATTACTTGTGTGTTTTTTTTAATTATCAACAACTTGTCTATTTTATTTTTCCTAAATTGAAGGCTAAGTCGACGTCGGTATCGCTGTCACCTGTCACTCGTTTGTTCTCACTTGGTGAGGATTATGCCTTTGAGATTTTTGAATGTCCATTGGATCACGATGGATGGGTGGCATGCCCAAATCAACAGAGGATATTTTCCTTCTGTGGTGAAGATCTTGGGCACGCCTGCAGAGATAACGTGTGGATGGCCATCACGGTTTTGAGTCTCTGGTGCACGTAAGTTAATTTTAATTTTATAACATTTTTTTTTGGTATTTTTCCATTTAATAATTTATTTTAATTTCAATATATATATTATGTAATTAACATCCACACCTTTTCATATCTTAGGTATCTCCATCGTCTTCAGCTGGATAAGGGTGTTGCATCAGTTTACGTCTTCTTAGATCCGTCAATCCTTATGCCTCAATTCTTTGCTGGCGATACATTTAGTAAATACATAGGGCTCCCTTGGAAATTCAGGATTAGATGGAGAAATTGCATGTTGATTGCTGCTCAGTTGAATTCAGTTTTTACTCATATTTTCAGAGAGGACAACAGATGTGCTGATATGCTAGCTTCCTTAGGTGTTTCTGGCTCTAGTTTTACTTGGTGGGATAATTTACCGGATTTTGTAAGGGAGGATTTCTTTCATGATAAACTGGGATTACCTCAGTTCAGATTTAGCTAGCTATCCATGGGTCTTGGCATAGTCCCCCCATGCTTCTTTTGTATTCTCTATCTTTATATTGATAATATTTTGTAGGTGTGCTGTAGATGATTGGTAGGGCCTGGGGTGCCAACCTAGTTGGGATGCCTTGTCCTATTATGATGCCTTTGCATGCCTAGCCTTTTATAAAAAAAAAGTAAATACATAGGGAACTTGATGGGAGACAATCGGAAAGAATTATATCTAGCTCCCTACTGTATGAATAACCATTGGCAGTTGTTCATACTTCACTCGTCTAGGCATACTGTCATATATTTTTCTGCTCTCTCCACCAAACCCCGCCACAGGAGGTGGTGGAAGCTGTAAATATGTAAGTAACTAATCATCAATTTAATTGAAGTTTTAATATCAGTTGTTTTTAGTTTATTACACACATGATATACGAATTTGTTAATTGACATGATTATTTGTTTATGATAGCACGCTGAAGGCAAGTAGCATAAGTTGCACCAACGAGAGAAGGAGGACTTCTAAGGCTAAAGGAAATCCTGAATGGATCATCCTCAAGGTTTAGTAGTTTATTTATCAAATAATTAATATTATAATTACTAATTTATATGTATATTTAACTGACATTGAAATTAATTTTGTTTGTAGTCTCGATTTCAACCTGACGGGTGGTCGTGCGGCTATTATGTGATGCTTCATATGCTGAACATAGTCTCCGCATCTATTACGGATGGATGGAAGAAGGTAATATTTAAACAACTTGTTAAATTATATATTATAGTTTTGGTGATGACTTGCATTAATGTTATTGTTATTATTTGAACGTGTGTAGGCATTTAACAACCAATTACCTCTTCAAACAGATGAGTATAGAGACTAATATATATATATATATATATATATATATATATATATATATATATATATATATACTTGTAGATAGTTATGTTTTTCCTATACATGGGTTTTGGTTTTAAGTCCCCCCATTGTTCCTTTGTATATTTCTTTTCTTTTTGTTAATATTGAAATTTAAGGGTCGTGTTTGCAATTCTGTAATGTGTGTGATATTCTGTGTTACTGGGATATTTATTGAATGCAGGGATAGATGAGGGGAGTGATATTTTAAAACTGAGTTTTAAAAAAAAATTATATTAACGTCAGTTGTATCAAACAACTGATGTTAATAGTATTTTATAAAATATACAGTACCCTATTAAAGTCAGTTGTATTAGGAAACTGACGTTAAAAATAAAACCTATAACGTCAGTTCTTTAACATAACTGACGTTAGTTTGAACAACATTAATGTCGGTTGTGTTAAAGAACTGACGTTAATAGTTTTATATTTAACGTGAGTTGTTTAAACAACTGATGTTAAAATATTAACTATTAACGTTAACTGTATTTACGTCAGACAATATTCTGACATATAAAATCAATTTTGACTAACGTAAAAAGCACTTATTGCACTAGTGCGTGTAACGCGACAACCCTTAATCATATCGATCGCAAAATATTAAAATTTGGTCGCTAAATCATTCAGCAATTACAAAACGGTTTAGCGACTAGGCAATCTACTACCACATCCAAGGTTTACAAAACCGGACCGGCCATCCAACTGGTGAAGACATCGGTTCAAGGTTCAACGGTCCAACCGAGGTTGAATCGTGGTCGAACCAGTATTAATTAAATACTATTTTTTAAAACTTTTAATATAATATATATAATAAATTAAATAAAAAATAATATAATATTTAGAATTCTATCACATTCAAATTTAAAAATCACGTAAAAATACCATAAAAAAGAACTCTCCACTCCTGCTGGGCATCTATCAACGGACTTTTCATTTACTATTATTTAATATAAATGTACAAACTTCAAAGTGATGTACATTTATCATGGCAGTCTGATAACAACCTTTATGACATTTTTTATTATTAAATAAAAGCTTCTTTTACAAGCTAAGCCATATCTCAGAGATACTGTGACACCCTTAACCCGAGTATCACATTAACTACATTAATTAATCACTTTTAACGAGTTGTCGATTAATCACTACATGATTACTAAGTTGAAGTTAAATTAAAGTTAAAAGTCACAACTAACATCAGTTTTCAAAATACTTTGTTCATATCAAACTACCCCTAAAGATAGACTTGACGGTACGGCGCTGACGCGCGACGCACGCGCGTGCGATTCCGCAAGTGTACCGGCATCGTAGTCAAGTAATAAAAGATATCGATCCCACAGAGACTGTGATCTCGAATCGTAATTAATTTTCAAATTAGTAAATCTGGACTATAAAAAGGTTTTGTATTTTGAATTAAGGGATAATTAAAACAGAATCAAATAAAACAGGAAAACAAATCTTTTTAGGGTTTTTGGATCTAAATGGATTCCTAGGGATTTGGGTTACCTACGAGGCTGTTTATGTTACTAATCTGATTTACCCTTGTTAATTAACGAAATTGCCTTGAAGGCGAGTTTATCCTCTAATAGCTTAAGCTCCTTCTCGGGTTACAAAAACCGTGCCCAATTGACCCAACCCCTACTCTCGTGGTAGTTGATCTCAGATTGGACCCTTTGCGTTTCGTGACAACTCGTTGATCCTCGAGGGACGGCTTCTAACTCTCGTGATTTCAGTCCCAAGTCTGACACTATAGATCCGACACCTAAGTTCACCGCTAGGTTCCTCCTTAGAATGCCTATGACACGCAAACAAGTGGCCACCGAATTTACGAGTGATTCAAACACCAGAAATCAGATCTAAAACAAAATCATAATTAACAAAGATATTACATCAAATTAACATCGTAAACAAAACTCGGGCATGGCCCCAATCCCTAGAAATAAACTACTACTCAAGCTTTGCCATGGAGATGACAAGCTTGGTTGACAACATCATGAAAATACAAAATCAGAATGGAGAGGAGGAAGAAGAAGATAGATCCTAAAAATGTAGCCTAAGTCAATGTGTGTGTCAATGTGTCCCCTCTGCCTCTGCCTGGTCCTTATTTATAGATGTGGGAAGTTTGAATCCCAATCTAACTCAAATTCTTATCCAATTCAGTTTCTTCAGCTCCAAGTAATGTGCGTCACGGCCGTGATGGCCATCACGGGCAGGCCGTGACGGCTTCTGCCTCGTGCAGTTCTTTGGAGGTCAGATCTTTCGCGACGCGAAAGTGTGCTCGCGACGCGAGCCTTCTTTTCATGGCCATGATGAATATTACGACTATGGCCGTGCTGGGCTCTGACTTGTGGGGGTTTTTGGTCACGGCCGTGATGGTCATCACGGCTAGGCCGTGACAGACTCTGACTTCAGCCTTTCTTCCTTTTCAGTTTTGCTCGATCATGGCCGTGATGGGCATCACGGCTAGGCCGTGATGGGCTCTGTTTGGCTCATTTTCTTCACTTTTCAAGCCCTATCTTCATCCAAACTCCATCATGGTTGATTTTGAGCATTTTACCCTTGATTTCTGCAAAACAACACCACGAAAACCGCCTTACCCGTTCTAAAGGAAAATTAACCTAAAATCAAACTAAATATGCCTAAACTACATGAATATGCATGCAAAATGATAGACAAAGATGATGTGAAATCACACTCATCAAATCACCCCAAGCTTAAGATTTTGCTTGTCCTCAAGCAATTACTAAGGCCATAAGATAAATCAATCAAAGCATGGATAGTGAACCTAGAACCCTAGCAACTAATCCAAGTAATAGGCATATTCAATAAGCACCCAAGAGATAATCAATTTCAAGTCCAATTAGAAGATTAGGTTCTTCAAGTTCCTATTCTCACTGATTTGGGCACTCGTCTCACCTTACTCAAGTGTTTTAGGGTATATGACAATTCACTCAATTTCCTCAAGGAAAGCATTCTACCATAAGCTTGACTATTAACCAAATCTTTACTTTATTAATGAAAACACATAAGAATCAAGAGGTCTTTTACTTTGGTTGTAATGTGGCCATGGGATTAATTGTTAGGTGGGGAAATCAAGAAAAGGGAAATTCAAGAAGGTTTAAACAAATTATTAAACATTGCAAAGCATGACACCTTCTAAAATACCTTTTTGGGCTCTGATTTACTTTTCCACCTTTTTCTTTTTCTTTCTTTTTATTTTTATTTCTCACTTTCTTTAGTCATCCCCTTCTCCATTTTTTTTTTGTGTTTATTTCATTTCGTTTATTTGGAGAAGGGGAGATTTATAGCTCAAGAGAAATATTTTCTAGCTTTTTCATCCCATACTTTTTCAAACTACCATTTACCCTTTTGCAATACTTTAAAAGATGCCATACCTAGCATTATTCATCAAAGCATTTCATGGTACCAAGAAAAGTATTTTAATATTTTAGGCTCAAAATTGGGCAACTAAGGGGTAGCATTTAATCAATCAAAGCTTAGAAGGCCGGAAAAACACCTAATGCCTCAATCATTTTCAAAAATGTTTTAAAAAAAATTCAAGTTTCAAAACGGTTTCAAGTCAAGTTCTAGAGAATACAATCCAAGAGGAATTAAATCACTCTATCACAAGGATTGGGGTAGATTTAGTGAGTACCCCTTTTTGGCTCAAAATCTTACATTTAGTAGTTCAAAAATCAGTGAGAAACACAAATCTAAGGAACCACATGCTAACTATCAACTACCAAAAGATTATCTCAAGAATTTTTATTTTTAGCCTTGTCACAAGAATAGTAAAAAATTGGGTTCAAAAATTCACTATCTCAATTCATTTGGCACCAAGTTCTCACAATTGGGTGCATATTCTAAGTGAGGGGCATTCTAGAGAATGTGATCGTAGCCAACTATGCCTATGTTAATGCAATATGAATGCAATAATGCAAATGCAAAAGATAAAAATACCCCTACCCCAAGCTTAAAAACTTACATTGTCTCCAATGTAAATGATCAAGTCGGAGAGAGGAGAAAAATGGAACAACTTACCGAGTCGGTAGCGGGTGTTGGCTTACATTCCAGTCATAACTTGGGTGGAAATAGCATCACGGTCGTGAGGCTTATCACGGGCAGGCCGTGATGGCTTCTGACTTTATTAGTCCTTGCTTTTCTTGCTCTTCCTTCCTCTTTAACCTGAAAACACTAGACAAATCTATTAATTTATGATTTTTTTCCTCTTGATCTTCTCAAATTATTCAAGAGATAAATTCAAAAACAAAAGGAAAAGGGAAATAAAACTTGGGTTGCCTCCCAAGAAGCGCTTGTTTACGGTCCTAAGCTTGACCAAACTTCCTTCAATCAACCGGGGTCGGCTGGGCGTAGAAGTGCAGGAACACTTCTCTTCCATGGAACTCCTTCAAAGAGCCGATTATGCTCATATGGCCAATTACGCTTCTGCTTTGCTCTTTTCATTCGGAGCTTCCTGACCTTACTCTCTCCCAGCGGAAGTTTTGTTTCCGCATGATCAGCAACTCCAACTTCATCACCACTGGGTGCATCATCAGCCATGTAAATCTTCGGAGTTGCTTCCATGTTGAGCTCTTCTTTTACCACTGGAGACGTTATATCGATCCTGCACACATGGCTCTCAAAAGGAGGGTTGTTATATGAGTTAGTAAATTCAAAATTGACCCTACCTTCCTCTACATTTAGAGAGAGTTTACCATTCCTTACATCTATTACTGCTCCAGCGGTGGCCAAGAATGGCCTTCCTAAAATGATGGGGAATTCAGAATTCTCTTTCATGTCCAATACCAGGAAATCGATAGGGATGAAGAATTTCCCTACCTTCACAGGAACATTCTCTAGTATGCCTAGAGGAGTCCTAGTTGAGCCATCCGCAAATTCTAAGGAGAATTTTAATGGTCTCAACTCTTTCGTTCCAAACCTTTCCAAGATAGTGAGCGACTGATCAGCCTCTGGCTAGTCTAGTTTTATAACTAGAAAAACCTTGGCTTTGTGCTAATTTTATATCATTTTCACCCAAATTAGGCTTGATTGTCTTTAAGCAGCATTTTGAGTCTGTAAAGTATTTTTATTTTAATTTAGTTGATTTTGAGCCCAATAAAGCACTCACTGCTATTTTATGTTTTCAGGGCAATAAGAAGAGCAAGAAGGGAAGTACACCTGAAGCAGAGGCCATCACGGCCGTGACGCTGACCCTCTTATAAAAACAGAAACGCAGGAGTCAGAACAGGAAAGCTAAAAGGAAGCCCAACAACTTTCATGAAGAACTCAGATGCTGAATTGGATGTATAGTGGGTCACATTGGGCCTTGAAGTCAGAACATAATTGCTGTCACTGGAACCTAAACTGGTCATGAAGATTGGGCCATAACTTGGGCTGTAGATGTCGGTTGGAACTGAAACCGGTGGCAAATGAAAGATCAAACAAAGAGCTTTAACTCTCATGAAGACCATTATTCCAAACAGAGCCGTTTTGAAGGGCTTTAATCCATGTGAAGTCAGAGGCGTTTCAGCTGCCCTTTGAGTTGAATGTGGACATAACTCCCTCATCTTAATTCATAATTAAGCAAATTAAGTGGTTTTGGAAAGCTAAGAGGCAGAGGTTGAAGTTAATAAAAGGAGCATTCAGATATTGAGAGAAGAGTTAGTCATAGTTAGTCATAGTTAGTCAGTTTTGGCTAATCTTTGGTAGACAGTAGTTGTAGTTTCAGTAGTCTATTTTCTTTTCTTTTAAGTCTGTAATGGAGAACTAGTCTCCTTGATTAATCTACTGGGATTGGTTTCCATTTACATTTGAGGTTCTGTATTTCCTGTTTTTATATGCTTTTCTCTTTTCAATGCGATGCTATATGTTTCTGTTTGTTTAATTCAGGAGTGTATAGTATTGTGTTGATTTGTTTCGGTGATGTTATGTTCCTATATATAATTGTGTTTGTTTAATTCGCGTGTGTTCAATCATGTTCGTTTAGTTCATGAGGGCTTCACACCGTTTGTTTAATTCGGGAATAGGAACGTATATCTGTAGTAGTGATTTCGTTTGTTAATTATTGCTACAACCGAAAGGGGATTAGAATCCGCTTAGGGCTTGGATCTATTTGAACCAATGATAGTGGGAAACCAAGAACAGTAGGTTAATCGTTCTTTAGCTTATTTGTTAGTCTCTTAAACTGCCTGTTTTTATTGCTTTGTTTTCTTTATTTTGACTCAATCCAAAACCCCCCAAATTCTGACTTTTACTAATTCTCTGTTAATAACCACAACTAAAGAGTCCTTGAGAGACGATATCCGAGTTTTCGCTTCCCTATCTGCATTATTTTGTAAACGCTCGTTCTTTTTGGCGCGTGGCGACAGCGCGTTCAGCGACATCAAGCTCTCACTAGCCCCTAAGTCACATAAGGCTTGGTCGATTTGCACTTGTTCAATCGAGCAAGCGATAGAGAAGCTACCTGGGTCTTTCAGTTTAGGAGGCATATTAGATTTTTTCATGACAATTGGCTCCTCAGTTATGCTCTTAGCTTCTACTTCCACTTGCTTTCTCTTGACCAACCTTTGTGGGAAAGGTATCGGGGGTTGGTACGGTGGTGGAGGGACGTACTTTGGTTCTGGCTCTTCATCTTCGCTCATGTCCTCCTCCGGTTCCACATCCTTTTCCCCCACCCCAAGCTTATCATCCCTTAAGTGTATGGCATTGCAATGTTCGATGGGATTAGCTTCGGGTTGACCCGGGAACGTACCCTTGGGTTTAGTGTATGTGCTGGCTTGTTGGGCAATTTGTGTTTCTAGCATCTTGTTGTAGATGGCTAAGTTGTCTACCTTAGATGCTAGCTCTTTTATTGCCTCGTTTACTGCCCTGCCTTGCTACCTAAACTCCTCATTTTGTTTTGTCTGAGTTTCGACAAAACTTTCCAATAAAGACTCGAGTTTAGACTGCTGTACCTGGGGATACCCCTGAGCGGGTTTCCTATTACCTTGGCCCTCTTGGAACTCGTGGTTCAGCGTGTTGCTGTAGTTGCCGTAGGAGAGGTAAGGGTTGTTCTTCCTTTGGTTGTAGGGATTTGGGGGAGCAAAATTGGGCAGCTTCGGGTTCGTGTCGTAGAAGTTGTGACAAGAGTTCACTTGTTCACCCGAAGCGCCGGATCCATGAGCAATTCCACGTGGGCACTCCATGATGTCATGTCCCTGCATTCCACAAATCTCACAAATAATGTTAGTAGCACCTATTGCACTCACATTAGCCCTTTCAAGCCGATCAAAACGTTTATTAAGTGAGTCTATTTTTGACATTATAAGATCAGTGCTATTAACTTCAAACTTACCCCCCGAAATCTTGTTCAGGTTATTACCTCTTTCTGAACCCCATCGGTGGTAGTTGGTGGCCACGTTTTCAATGATGTTGAAGGCCTCGGTCAGAGGCCTATTCATAAAGGCTCCACCAGCTGCAGAATCGAGTGACACCTTCGAAGAGTAGTCCAATCCGTTGTAGAAGGTGTGCACTAATAACCACCTCTCGAGTCCATGGTGTGGGAAAGACTCCAGCAGTCCCTTGTAGCGATCCCAAGCTTCCGATAAGGATTCTCCGTCTTTTTGGAAGAAGCCGGTGATCTGGGTTCTTATGTAGGCCGTCTTGGATGGAGGGAAGAATTTCTCCAAGAACGCCTGTTCCAGTTGGTCCCAAGTAGATAAGGTGTTGGCGGGTATTTGCTTTAGTCAAGCCTTTGCTTTTTCAGTCAGAGATGAGGGGAATAACCTTAAGCGTATAGCATCGACCGGTGCACCATGAATCCTAATTGCATCGGTGAACTCCAAAAATGTTTCTACGTGATCAGTCGGGTCCTCCGAGGGCAATCCTCCGAATTGGTGCTGCCTAATCATGTTGATTAGCATAGGCGGTATAGTGTAGTTTTCCACCTCAATCTCTGGCCTAGCAATCCCAGTTCGCAAGCCCCTAGCATTTGGGGCTGCGTAGTCCTTCAATGGTTTCGTATCCGGTTGATTCGCCATGAGTGGAATGGGGATCAACCTCTCTCTCTCACTTTGTAGTCTCCTACGTCTATGGAAGGTCGTCTCGATTTCTGGATCGACCTCACTAAGGCTCCTAAGACTTAGGGATCTTTGCATATAATACAGAGAGAGATGGATACACTAGAAGGAAAGAAATTTTGAAATTTTTTTTTTCAAATATAAAAATTAAATAAAAAGAAAAGGTCCAGAAAAATCAATTTAAAAATTAAATTGAGATTAGAAAACGCACAGTCCCCGGCAACGACGCCAAAAACTTGACAGTGCGACGCGCGAGCGCACGCGCGTGCGATTCCAGCAAGTGTACCGGACTGTCGTCAAGTAATAAAAGATATCGATCCCACAGAGACTGTGATCTCAAATCGCAATTAATTTTCAAATTAGTAAATCTGTACTATAAAAAGGTTTTGTATTTTGAATTAAGGGATAATTAAAACATAATCAAATAAAACAGGAAAGCAAATCTTTTTAGGGTTTTTTGATCTAAATGGATTCCTAGGGATTTGGGTTACCTACGAGGTTGTTTATGTTACTAATCTGATTTACGCTTGTTAATTAACGAAATTTCCTTGAAGGCGAGTTTATCCTCTAATAGCTTAAGCTCCCTCTCGGGTTACAAAAACCGTGCCCAATTGACCCAACCCCTACTCTCGTGGTAGTTGATCTCAGATTTGACCCTTTACATTTCGTGACAACTCGTTGATCCTCGAGGGACGGCTTCTAACTCTCGTGATTTCAGTCCCAAGTCTGACTCTATAGATCCGACACCTAAGTTCACCGCTAGGTTCCTCCTTAGAATGCCTATGACATGCAAACAAGTGGCCACCGAATTTACGAGTGACTCAAACACTAGAAATCAGATCTAAAACAAAATTATAATTAACAAAGATATTACATCAAATTAACATCGTAAACAAAACTCGGGCATGGCCCCAATCCCTAGAAATAAACTACTACTCAAGCTTTGCCATGGAGATGACAAGCTTGGTTGACAACATCATGAAAATACAAAATCAGAATGGAGAGGAGGAAGAAGAAGATAGATCCTAAAAATGTAGCCTAAGTCAATGTGTGTGTCAATGTGTCAATGTGTCCCCTCTGCCTCTTCCTGGTCCTTATTTATAGATATGGGAAGTTTGAATCCCAATCTAACTCAAATTCTGATCCAATTCAGTTTCTTCAGTTCCAAGTAATGCGCGTCACGGCCGTGATGGCCATCACGGGCAGGCCGTGACGGCTTCTGCCTCGTGCAGTTCTTTGGAGTTCAGATCTTTCGCGACGCGAGCCTTCTTTTCATGGCCATGATGAATATTACGGCTATGGCCGTGCTGGGCTCTGACTTGTGGGGGTTTTTGGTCACGGCCGTGATGGTCATCACGGCTAGGCCATGACAGACTCTGACTTCAGCCTTTCTTCCTTTTCAGTTTTGCTCGATCATGGCCGTGATGGGCATCACGGCTAGGCCGTGATGGGCTCTGTTTGGCTCATTTTCTTCACTTTTCAAGCCCTATCTTCATCCAAACTCCATCATAGTTGATTTTGAGCATTTTATCCTAGATATCTGCAAAACAACACCACGAAAACCGCCTTACCCGTTCCAAAGGAAAATTAACCTAAAATCAAACTAAATATGCCTAAACTACATAAATATGCATGCAAAATGATAGACAAAGATGATGTGAAATCACACTCATCAACTTCCTAAGAGCTGGCCAGACCTACAAATATCCATTTGGGAGACCATGGTAGTCATCCCCATCCCTAGGAGGTGTAGCCGGTGCAACCACCTCCATCTCTACTCCCTTATCGGGAGCATCGACATCATCATCATCATCTCCAATCGAGGGATCCTCTTCCATCAGCTCTATGGGATCCTCCTCCATCTACTCCTCCAGATTCTCCTCAATCGGGACCACTGGAGCCTCTTCTGGCTGAGGCTGGGCTTGAGGAAACTGAAGATCCAAAAGACCCAAGTTCGTCAAATGCTGCAGATAAAACTCCATAGGTGGCAGTTAGATATGAACTGTCTCAACAGTATGAACTCGTCCCATGGATGCTTCTTCTGAACCCTCCACAGTACAAAGAGGTCCCGTATACGTCACTGCACGGGCTGAGACTAGAGAAAAGGTCCACGCAGCAGGGTCCTCTCCGTTCTCAAACAAAAGGGCCCGGGTCCGGGAGTGGGCTAACTATATCATAGTTGGATCCATATATCCTCACGTATATAGCATATATACATATAACAAGAAGAAGAAAACAACAAAAACGCAAGGGTGAGATTCCTCGAGAATCATCTTCTTCATTTCTAGATTATCGGGTACGCAGACTCGTCCACTGAACCTCAGGATGTTGTCTGGTCCCATGCTAAATTATGGGGCCTTTCCTTGCTCCATGAGTTCTTTCTTTTCTTGAAGAAACACATCGATAGTTTGATGATCTCTGATTTCTTCCATTATCCCATTTGAGATCTTAATCATTCCAACACTGATCCTCTTCAAACTTACTTCTATCATCAAATCGAGATCACGAAACTTCTCGATCAACTCTAACTCTTTCACCATCATTGCTGAGACATGTATGGCCTTCCGACTTAAGGCATCATCTACAATGTTCGCCTTTCTAGGATGATACTATAATGCGAAGTCATACTCTTTCAAAAATTCCATCCACCGTCTCTGCCTCATGTTAAGCTCTTTCTTGTCAAACAAATATTTTAGGCTTTTGTGATCGCTGAAAACATCGAATTTAGCTCCATACAGATGATGCCTTCATATCTTTAGTGCAAAGACCACCGCAGATAGCTCAAGATCATGTGTCGGATAATTCTTTTCATGAGTCTTTAATTGACGAGACGCATACGCTATGAACTTCCGGTGTTGCATCAATACACGACCCAGACCTTGATATGAAGCATCGCAATACACCTCATAAAGTTCATTGGGTTCAGGAAGTATCAACACTGGTGAGGTTGTTAAACGTTCCTTTATCATTTGAAAGCTTTCTTCATATTCTGTCGTTCACACAAAAGGTTGATCCTTCCGTGTAAGCTGAGTCAATGGCGCAACAATCTTGGAGAAACCTTCAATAAATCTCTAGTAGTATCCGGCCAAACTGACAAAACTTCTAATCTCTGTTACGGTCCTCGGTCTTTGCCAAGAAAGAACTGCTTCCACCTTGGCAGGATCTACGACAATCCCATCTTTGGAAATCACATGCCCCAAGAACTTCACTTCTTCAAGCCAAAACTCACACTTAGAGAGTTTTGCATAGAGTTCCTTCTCGCGTAAGATCTGTAGGACTTGTCACGGATGTACTTCATGTTCTTCAGGACTCCTAGAGTAGATGAGGATGTCATTTATGATCACTACCACAAACTTGTCAAGAAACGGTCGAAAAACTCGATTCATATAGTCCATGAAGACAGCAGGTGCATTGGTCACTCCAAAAGGCATTACCAGATACTCATAATGTCCATAACGGGTTCGGAACGCCGTCTTTGGTATATCTTCAATCTTCACCCTAATCTGATGATAACCCGTCCTCAAGTCTATCTTTGAGAAAATAGCACCTCCTTGCAGTTGATCCATCAGATCATCTATTCTCGGCAACGAGTACTTATTCTAAATCGTTACCTTGTTAAGTTGCTTGTAATCAACACATAGTCATGAACCCCCATCCTTCTTTCGTACCAAAAGAACAGGTGCTCCCCACGGGGAAACACTTAGTCTTATGAATTGTTTCGACAACAAATCCTCCAATTGAGCCTTCAGTTCAACGAGTTCTGTAGGTGACATCCGATACGGAGCAATCAATATCGGACCGGTTCCTGGAATAAGATCGATGGAGAATTCAATATCCCTCACTGGTGGTAATCCTGGTACATCATTTGGAAACACTTCCGAAAAATCCTTCACGACAGGTATCATACTCACATCAACTTCCTCTTAGGCTTCTAAGTTAGCCAGAAGCAAGCATTCCAAGCCTTTTCCTTTTAAAAGAGTCCTCAATTGTTTGGTGGACAAAAATCCATAAATCTCGAGATCAGGAAAGGTTAGGGTTCTATGAGCACAATCTATAAGAACATGATTGAAATATGGCCAATCCATTCCTAATATCACATCTAGTTTTACTAAGGGTAAACAAATTAGGTCAACAAGGAAGTGTCGATCCTGAATGACGATAGGACAATTTAAGCACACCGTATTTACAGTCACAGGTTCAGCAGTAGGGGTTGAAACAATCAAATCATATGGTAAAGAAGAAACAGGTAATCCTAGCAGTTTCACACAATCCACTGATATAAACGAATGCGTTGCACCTGAATCGAAAAGCACAGTTAAGAGGTTACCGGCTATGTCACAATTACCTTTTATGATATCTTTGGAGTTCGAGGCTTCAGCTCCACTCATAGTAAAAACTCTCCCTCTAGCTATTGGTTTGTCAACTCTGGCACTGTTGATGGTAGGCTCCCGCTTTGGTGGCTTACAATCCTTTGCCATGTGTCCCAGTCGATTACAATTGAAGCACTTTACTCCCTTCATAGAACATACATCAGCGAAATGACTTGGGTCGCCACATTTATATCATTTCTTTCCTTGGCCTTGGCCTTGGCTTCTCTGATTCCCGCTTCTGATTGCAGAAACAACGGGACGATAAGTTGGTTGGCTCTGGGTGGTTCCAACGGGTCTACTGTATGGTTTCTTTCGATTTGTCCCCCTTTCTGATTCTGAATTTTGAATCTAAAAGGTCCTACAACATTCCCTGGGTTGTCTCTTTCCTTCCTCATTTGTTCCACTTTTCTGTATTTTTCTATCAGCGCTTGAAAATTTCTAATCTCGAGTGGAATTACTGATTCCTTAATCTCGTATCTTAATCCTCCTTCGAATCTTTCACATTTCCATCCCTCATCGGGGTTGTCTTGGAAAAAGCAAAAATACCTGGCAAGTGATTCAAACCATGCCGCGTATTCTCCAACTGTCATTTCTCCCTGTCGCAGACACAAATTCTTGCTCCTTTTCGCCTCTAGTGCTCTGGGGTAAATACTTGTCCAGAAATACGGTACGGAACACTTCCCAAGTAATTTCTTGTCGATCTGCCTCGAGTAGTTGTCTGATGCCTCTCTACCAGTACTCCGCATCTCCCATCAATAGGAAAGTGGAATAAGGCACTCTTACTGCCTCAGGGCTATTGATCAGTTCCAAAATCTTCTTTATCTCTTGAATCCACAAGTCAGCTTTTGTGAGGTCAGCATCACCATGAAATTGTGGTGGATTCTGACGTCGAAAAGCTGTCAGAGCACAACTTTCAATGGCTTGCTCAGTACGAGCTTGCTCCTGTTGGTGGTGTGCAGCCATTGTAGCAGTCTGTTGAGCAATAACAGCTGCAACATCTTCCATGACTCGGGCTGCAAAATCCATTCCTCCATCTGCTGGTCCACGACCACCAGCAAAACCACCTCTACGGCCTCCTCTGGGGCCATGTCCACGCCCAGCATCTAGTTCCATAACTGACCTATAAAATGAAATTAGTTATATGGTAACCATATAAGAAACACTCGACTTCATTCCAACACTCGTTACTTCCAACTACTTCCTTGGAAGTAATTCAAAAAAACCAAATCAGAGATCACACAACAAGAACACAACATGCCTAATCCCCAAAGATTCCCGAAAGACTCGACCAGCTCTAATACCACCCTTAATGTGACACCCTTAACCCGAGTATCACATTAACTACATTAATTAATCGCTTTTAACGAGTTGTCGATTTACTTTCGAAAACTTAGGATTTTTTTAAAAACTCTTTACTAATAATGATGTTTACTTACTTTAACAATTTAATACATAACATCATGCACAAAGTAAAGACAAAGAATTCTGAAAGCATAACAAGTTCATTAATACTTAAGCCTTTACATAGTCAGGCTTCATGACAGAAATTTACAGAGTGATAATTCATAAGATCCACTACATGATTACTAAGTTGAAGTTAAATTAAAGTTAAAAGTCACAACTAACATCAGTTTTCAAAATACTTTGTTCATATCAAACTACCCCTAGAGATAGACTTCCTAAGAGCTGTCCAGACCTACAGATGTCCATTTGGGAGACCATGGTAGTCATCCCCATCTCTAAGAGGTGTAGCCGATGCAACCACCTCCATCTCTACTCCCTCATCGGGAGAATCGGCATCATCATCATCTCCAATTGGGGGATCCTCTTCCATCAGCTCTATGGGATCCTCCTCCATCAACTCCTCCGGATTCTCCTCAATCGGGACAACTGGAGCCTCCTCCAGCTGAGGCTGGGCTTGAGGAAACTCAAGACCCAAAAGACCCAGGTTGGCCAAATGCTGCAGATAAAACTCCATAGGTGGCAGTCGGATATGAACTGTCTCAATGGTATGAACTCGTCTCATAGATGCTTCTTCTGAACCTTCCACAGTATAAAGAGGTCCCGTATACGTTACTGGGCGGGCTGAGATTGGAGAAAAGGTCCACGCAGCAGGGTCCTCTAAGCACACAAAACCGTTGTTCTAAGCACATAGAACCTCTTTTTGAAATTTTGTGGTAAAGGATCATGTGGTGAAACAAAAAAAAGGCCCGAAAAGGAGGGATCAAAGCCAGTAAATTGCATAGAGGAACCACTGAATCATGTAGAATCGGAGATGCAGAGGAGGGAGGAGCTCAACTAAAGGTTGTGTGTGCTTAAAGGAGTAGTTCATGTATGTTGATTATTGAAAAAAAATTGGCAGAAATTGGACAGAAGGATCGAATTTGCAACATTGAAAAAACAGGGGGACCAATTGTGCACCAAAAAAACTTTAGGGACCAAAATCGCACATGACCAATAGTAAGGGGCCAAAACTGCAATTAAGCCTTAAAAATAAGATCTTTCAAGAGAGTTGGAGATGATAACAATATAATACCATGGACAAATGAAGTGATGCTAGAATTCCCACATTACCAATGGCGCACATGACCAATTGATGCTTGCTCATCATGCAATGATGCAGATGCTTGCGAGAGAGATTATGAAGTTTGAAATAGATGCGTAGAGGAGGAGAAATATAATTGTAATATGCCTTGATGATGTTGAGTTGAAAATGATGTCTATTAATTTTGATAGAATTGTTTAGTCATTTGAAGATTTTTAAACCAATGTGATTTAGTAATAATAGTAATATAATATCACAAAGCAAAATATATGATAGTTTGTAAACTTTACATAATAGTGTTTCAAAAAATAAAATGTATGCTATTTTGTAAGCTTTGTCTGCAATAAATGTTGTATAAATTAGTTTAAAGGTGTCATATATAATTTTTTATGTAAAAAAGTAAGGAAAAAATTTGGGCGGAGCCACGGCTATCCCTGACCACAAGAAGGTCCGTCTCTGCACATTACCACATTTTATTTCTCATGCCAGAAATATCCAAATAAAAAAATTCACAAATTAATTGTTAACACCTAAGGAGGCGGAATGAGAGTTTATTTTAACAGATTGATAATTCTTTTTAAAAAAATATATAAATATTTTTTTTATAATTGAAATCTATGGTGAGGAGGAAAGAAATCCATCACCTGTAAGGGACCCAAGAATACAGTAGACATGGTGTGGTCTGTTTAAAATTAAAATGTTGATGGTCTAAGTGTAAATATGCATGTCAAAGACTCCAAGCAGGCGAAGCTTGAGGTGTTACAGACGCACAGATAACCAAACGGTGATGGACATCTAACTAGGAGACATGGAATAAAAATATGTTCAATAACCAACGGTCCATTCACTGGCATTGGCTACAATACTCCTTGGTAAAGTTGGAGTTTACATCCTCCATCAATTTTGACCATAGATATATTATTAAAAAAAACCTATGGTCCAAATTAACAAGGGTAATATGGGTAATCTCTTTTACTTCTCTATCCTTCCTTCTTCTCTTTCACTCTTCTCACTCCCCCTTCTCATCGTCATCGCCATCCCCTTGACCCGACACCGTCACCTCCCTTCAGCCATTCTCCGCTCGTTACAGCACCGCCGATCACGAGAAGAACATATATCGTCCAGAAACGAGAGATGAACAATTTTTGAAAAACACAAGGATGAGGAAGAGGTAGATCTCATGGATTCCTTCAACATCAATCCCTCGGGATGGGTGGATTTGGTCGAAAACCTTTGGATCACGTCATCCATGGAGGTGGGTGTGGCGATACCTCTTTTCATGGAGCGCGGCGACGTTGGGGTTGCGTCGAAGGAGGAGGGTTCAAATGCAGAGTGGCGATGGGTTGCTTTTTTTTTGTCTTTTTTGGTTTATTGGAATACTTATTATATCCCTTGAGGATGAATACGAGTGGTGATGGGTTGCGTTTTTGTTTTTTTTTTTTTGTCTTTTTTTGTTTTATTGGAATACCTATTATATCCCTAAAGGATGAATACATAACTTTGAGGTTGGAGTATTGTAGAATCCTCCCCATTCACTACAAGTACAACTGTGGACCAAAACCATTACTCAACCATTCCTACAAGCACAAAATTTGCACTAAATGGGATATAATAATTTTGCAATCCTTTAATAGGACATGAAACATAGTTGACCATTGGGTTTTTTTTTTTTTTGTCCTTATTATTCACATTTTTTCATTTAGATGGTTCAGTCAATGATGCTAATGACTAAGTACTCAATAACAGTATACAGCTGACGGGGGAGGGGCATCCCTCACCCTAGAAGCCACCATAATCTTATCCATTCATTTTACTTCAATCTAATGGTTAAAAATTACTCAATTCATTATTTCATTAAACAAAAAATAGTTAATGATAACTTTAATAAACAGTAAGAAAAGTGAAATTTATTAAATGAAGAGATATATTTTGAAATTTGGACTGCTAATTTGAATTTATAAGAGAAAAGATTCAATCTCAGGTCCCTAAAAATAATCACAAGGGCACTTTTGGTCCATATAAAAAAATTAATTATCAAGCCCTTCAAATTTATAAATGCGGGACATATTAGTCTCGAGACCAACTCAATGTCCGTTTACTTACCTATGTGTCTCATTAGCCATCCTGCCTAGCTCGTCAGTGATTCTGCGTGGCCTGTGACAAATTTTCACAGCAAAAAACAAAGAAAAGTGAAAAAACATACACAATTTTAAAACCTATACATGGAATGTGTTTGGGAAAGCTGGAAAAAAAAAGATTATGCTGATAATCTGTTTTCAAATAATCGATTATTGTAATAATCGATTATAATCAGAATCTGTGTTTGTTTGGGTATATTTGCTGAAAAACGATTTTAATTAAGATAATCTATTTCGTTTGGGTGATGCAAAAATAATCACTTTTACATAGTAAATTACGAAAAATGGTATAAAGTTATTTGTTTATATTAATAATATTAGATTTTTTTACATTAAAAATTATTAAAATGGTTATTTTTTATATTTTGTCACCAATATTTTTCTAATATAAAAAATTAAACAAAATTTGTTAAATTTTTTTTGTTATGAAAAGTCAAGCTCATGTACAATCCAACACAATAAAGCTTGCGCCTTGCGAAGGGAAGTAAAAGCATGTATGTAAAAAAAGCTTGCGGTGGCTGTATCATGTATTAAAAAGCTCGTGCCTTGCGGTGAAGAAAGGGAAGTAAGAGCATTCCAGCGTTGGGGTAAAAGGGGAACACAAGTTGGAGATTGGAAATAATCACGTTGAAAAAAATCTAACAGTCCTCTCTTGTTTATTGTAGGAAAACAACTTTTTTTCAAAGAAAAAAACTTTTTAGAAGATTAAGTTAAAGACCCAAACATAACAATTATTTACCAAAACAGCTTTTATACAAAAAACAGCAGAAAACTCACATAATCTATCTATCCCAAACATGCTCATACTTGAAAATTGAGAATGTTTTAAGTATATATGAAAGCTGGTTTGCTTCACAAGGTCCTCTGAGAATCATATTTTACACAATGATACCAACACAGACCACCTTGATTAGATCCAATCAAGACGAGTTAGGAATATAAAGTAGATACCACTTAAAGCATATTCCACAAATTTTCTTAATCATGGTTCCTAATGCATTCAATAAGTTGTGTTATATAAACCATTGTAGTTGATTTTTCCTTAATCATGATTTCTTATGCATTCAATAAATTTCCATTATAATGGATTTTTCGTTAAACTAACAAAAAACCTGCTACGAGCCTTTTTTCTGGGACCTTGAATCAGCAAAATATATACACCATAAAAAAGGGCAAATTAAACAAATTCTTAAAAAATACATTGTTGTCTTGTTTTAAGTTAAATAACTAGTTCTACAAACCAATGCATTCAACATTGTTGTCTTGAGACTATATTGAATGTTCTTTGTCATCTTGTTTGGCAATTGCACCCTAGATTTCGTATTGAATGTTATTTGTTTTGTTGTTTACCTTTGCTAAAATTTGTTTTGTTGTTTTGTTCCTCTTTAATTAGTGATGTTCTAGGTTGAGCAAGACTGTTCCATCATTGGTGGTGAAGTCTTGAGTTGGTCCTAGGTCCTGAAATTTCATGTTAGCTTACTTCTAAGAACATGTAAGTGTATCAATGTTAATACTTAAGGCGCTGACACAATGTACCATAAAATTACTTTTCTCTATTTATTGTTGTTTCATAATTCATTTAAATTCCTTATAGTAGGAGTGAGAGAGAATGCTGACATATAATATAATGTTTTCAGCCATGCACATTGGTAGTTTTAAAACTCGATATTTACTAACATTATTTGTTATGGATCATTGTTGCAGATCATTTTGGACACCGAATTATATGTAAGTGTTGCACTGCATCCTTTAATAACTAACTTTGGAATTTTGACTGCACTCATTAGGGCCTTTAGCCTTTTATAAAAAATAATAACATGATCCGTGCTTCTCTAGACCATCCGAGGACAAAGTTGATTTGCCTACAGTGTAGCAGCACTAATCACTGTCCATCGAATTTGAAAATTTTGAAGGAAAAAAAACCGATTTTTTTTCCCACCCCCACCGATCACCGTAGCTCACTCTTCCCCCCACTTTCATGTATAAGCCAAAATGTGCTTTACTTCTTGCGACACCCCTTCTTGGATCATCACATGATAACCCGTTGCATAAAATAAAACTTTAATTATGCTGGTTAGTTTCGAAAAATAAGATTTTCTAACACTTTTCTTAATACAAAAATGGTGATAATTTTTTTCTTGTTTTCTACTTTGACATACAACAACATAGTCAAACATAGACAGATATATATATATATATATATATATATATATATATATATATATATATATATATACATACATATACATACATACATACATACATACATACATACATACATACATACATACATACATACATACATACATACATACATACATACATACATACATATGCATCTTCAGTTTTATACAAAAGACCTTTATCAGTATAGGCCATATACAAAAAGAACTAAGTAGAGAAAATAAAACATGCAAACTATATAGTGACCAGTCTAGAACCATATAACAAAAAGCATGGCTCTCTATAGCCAGAAGTAGACTGTAGAAGTCGTTATCCCTAAAAATGAACTCTAACTACATCTGGTCGAACAGCTAGTGATAACCATTAGGGAGATCAGGATGATCACCCCCACCCACTGTAGGAGTATCCGGTGAAGATACTACTGCCCCTACTCCCTTGTCGGGAGAATCATCATCCTCATCACCGAAAGGATGGTACTCTGGCTCCTCATCAACAATCTCCTCAGGGTCCTCCTCCTCGATCACCGGATCCAAAACAACCTCTAAAGGAGGTGAGGCTGGTCTTGCTACTGTATGGGTTGTGCCATTGGAGGATGAATCTCGAGCTCTCCATGATCAACCATGTCTTTGCAGAAAGAACCATGCTTTGGTGGTAGTGATGCCTCAATCGTCTCTACCAAATGTGTCCGTCTCTAAGTCCCATGACTAGTGTGCTGACAACCTCTCGTATGGGGCCCGTGTTCGTGGCACTGTGTGCCCCTGGGTTAATAACACATGCGCTAACGTCCCATGCGTTCTCAAACGTGAGGGAACGTATCCTCGAATGTGCCAGAGGCATCTTGTAACACCCGGTTTTTCACTGTTTTTAATATCGGTAAAATAGATAGAAATGTTTATATTTTATTCTAAAATTTAGAAATTGATTTTGGATAGACAAAGATCATATTCATACTCTACTTTACCGTAGAGAGTTACGATTAAATTTTGGGTCGAAAATTCAGACGAAACCCGGTCTGCGTTTTACTGACAGTAAAATTTTACTACTCAGATGACCTAATATTGACTCATGAATGAAATACTTAGGGTTTTTATGGAGTTTCCAATGACTTTGGCTATTTTAAAATTTTTCACTTAAAAAGTGATCGACGGAGCTGAAAACGGGATTTCTGGGACCCGCTAATAGATGAAGACAATGTCATTCTAAGATGACTCAAAAGGGTGAGTCATATAGGTGACTCACAAGTGTCATGAAGGCTTTTGAGGTGAAATGACTGCAATACCCCTAAGTTGGTTTAAATGACAAAATTGACCTTAAGTGAGATTACTCTTTTGCCCTTAAAATTTTATGACTTGGACCTTTTTACCCCCCATTTCCCACGGCCCAAACCCATTTCCTTAGACCCTCGCACTCATTTTTTGCATCATCATCTTCTAGCTTAAGTCTCCTTCCATTTTTTCTCTCAAAAACTCTAAGTTTCCATAGCCAACTTTTGTGAAGAAACCACTTGATTTCTTGCACTTTTTCAATCTTCAAGAGGTATACCTTGCTCTTCTCACTTAATCATCATTATGTTCTTCATTCATTTGTATGATTCAAGCCATAATCATCATTTTCCATTTTAGGGTTTTCAACTTCAAAAATTTATACAAAATCTTAGAAAAATCCTATGATCATGAAACCAATTTCTATGATCTTGTTAACATCTCTATATTTATAATCCAAGAGTATTAATCAAGAAAAAATTTTCTTCCTATTTAACCTCTCAATACCGAACCCTAACTTGTGTGGGGGGAGGTACTTTGTTCAATCTTTTTGGAAAGTCTTGCTTGATTCAATCCTTTTTATTCATGTATGTATTGAATCCAAAATGTTGAATCAAAATAAAGTCTCTAGCCAATTTTTTTATTCAATGGCCGAACCTAGCTCATATTGGAGTTAGAGGATTTTATTTCAATTTTTGTATTATGATCATTGATCTTGTGTTTAAATGCTTAAGGATCACCAATCCAAGAGCTTAGGAATTTTAAAAAAAATTTAGCCATCAAAACACCTCATGGCCGAACCCTTCATGTAGGAAAATAGGTGTATTTAGTTGTTTGATTGTTGATTTATTGTTGTGGTTTGTTGAAGGATAAGTATCGTATCGGGTACGTGTGATACCGACGTTCGGATTTTTGACGAAAACCTTAATCGGAAGGAAAAGTCTCTAAGAGGTAAGGGGAGTACCTGAGGGGTTTTTTTCCCGATAGCTATATGTTATTAGTTGTGGTCTGTATAATTTATTTGGGTGTTTACGTAGTTAAAATTATCTGCTTTTAGTTGTTTATCTGCATTTAATTGTTATAGCATTTTAATGCATGCCATGAACCATGCTATTTTCTATAATGCTAATATGAAATTAATATTGATGTTGGTTGCGGATTGAAAAGCCTGACAGTGGTCAGTGCTCAATTAATTATGAGGTTAAAAGCATTAAAAAGATTTTAAGAAATAACGAATTTTTAATTGTTGGAATATAGCAATAAAATATTATTTACTGGTTTGATCGGTTAGAAATGAGGAATAACAGGAAAAAAATGATTATTATAATGATTTATCGACGTAAGAGTGTTTTATGAGTCATTGTGAGGACGTAACCGCAAAAATATTTTAGTACCGCTAATTTTTACCTAATAAATTACAAGATATTAGAAAATATTATTATAAAAAATTAAGTTTCAGAAATAATTTAATTATGAGGTTGAGAAAATTATTTTACTAGAAAAGTCAAATTTTGACTTAAAACGTTTTTAAAATGCAAGCGATAGATTATTCCATAAATACTTACGGAAAGTATTCTTAAAAACAATATTTTTTATTAGAACAGATAATTAGTCTCAATGATATTTTCTTGGAACAAAGGTTTCAAGACAAAGATTTTTAAAAGAAAATGAGTTTTAAGTGATTTAATGATTTTATAAATGAATTTCCAACGTCAAAGGGATTTTCTGCAAATTAGTTTTATACAATGATGTTATTTCCAACAACTTGGATAAGTTGTGGAATTTTGTTTTGGATTTGTGTTTCACAGAACGAAAATGATTTTAAAGTCGAAATACGGACCTAGTGTCCGAGACGTCGGGATTCTTGTGTTCTATGATGTGGACAATATGTCCTAAAGGTGGATGATGTGTACTATAAAAGTTATGTCGATTTTTTTGTGCACTAAAATCTACGAATCTAAGACCGGTGCATCGATCTAGACTTCATGATTTGCACTTTTGGACTTGGAGTCCTTTTGTTAATGACGAAAGACGAATTTAAAAATTTAGTTGGTCGTAAGACTTTGAGCTTCGACGATGGAAGAATGAACACGAAGAAAAGTAACGAGAACAAAATGTTTTACATGCATTATTCGGCAGCCGTGCCTAAGATGTTAGGCATTGTGTCTGGATAGATATTCATGTTATGACGTATCATTGGGCTGTGATGGACAATGAAAAACCATTCAAGATGTTATCACTGTGCCTAGTTTTGGACAGTGTGCTATGGTTAAAAGCTATGCCTTATTTGGCAATCGTGCTTGATCAACTCATTTACATGATGTTGGGATATCTCCGGAGATTAAGTACAAAATTTAGATGAGGAATATTGAAGTGTCATGCATTTATTTTGAAAAACGACGACGACTGTCGGGTATGAAACCCTTTGATAAATAATTGATTATTTTTTAATATACATGTTATATGATGTTTGAGTGTCACACATATGGTTATCGTTCTAAAATCCATATATTGGTTCTCACCCTTGCGTGTTTTATTGTTGGTTCCTCTTTGGTGTGGTGTATATTTCGATCTGAGTATAGATGGATGATAAACCTTTGGTTCAAATAGTTTTATGACTAGAAAGACCTCAATGTTGATACCAATTGCACGAGTACATTCTTGTTTTTAGCCCCAATTTAGCTTTAATTGTTCACAAGCAACATCTTAAGTCTTAAGAATAGTTTTTAGTATTGTTTTGCTATTTTCTAGCCAAATAAAGCATTTTAATACTACTTTTAATTTCAGCTTAAAAGTGAAGCTCTGGGAAACTTGGATTAAATGAAGAAAACAAGCAAAATGGAATTTTCAAGGTCTCGCCCGGCGAGCCAGAACTGATGCTGAGCAGGAATTGAAGTCTTTCGGTCTCGCCCCGCGAGCCGGACACAAGTTTCTGAAGACTTTTCAGTCGCGCCCCACGAGACATGCCTCTCCCCATGAGACATGCCTCGCCCCGTGAGGATTCAAACTCAGACTGGAGCCAAATTTAAGTGCTCGCCTCGCGAGCGACCGCAAAATCAAACTTCTATATAAAGCTTGTAGTGTTGCGAGTTGTACTATCCAATCCTAGTTTTTTGTGAGTTGCGTGTCGTTTTGGTTTACATATAGTTTTATTGTTTTTATTCATGTTTAATTTTGGATCAATGATGTGGAAGCACTCTATGAGGAACTAATCCTCTTTTCTGAGGGATCGATGAAGCCGCTCATGACGACATAGTGATATTGTGATGTTTTCTACTCCCTAATTCTCAATCCGGTTTCTTAATTCTATTTTGTTTGTGTTAATCATATGAGCGCTCGGGTTACTTGTCAAGCATGATGAGTCCGACCGGAAATTCTCGCTTTAGGACTTGAATTAAGAACACAAATTGAATGTTGATAGAAATATAATAGGAGATTTGTGAAATCGTTATAGGGAACCAAGAACTTAATGAATCTTTCATTTTATTCATCATAGAGATATCGTTGACTGGCATGGTTAGGTATTTTCTCTTGTGTTCAACCGAGGCATTAGGATAATTTCGGGTTCCCGATTGGCATGAAATTGAATTTAGGGATAGAAAATAATCACTTGGATCTATGTTTGATTGTGTGGTGGAATCGTGACCTTAGATCTTTCCAATCATATTCTCAATCTCAATAACTGCTTGCGATTTGTTTTTATCTCGTTTTAGTTTGGATAATTGAGTTTGATATCTTATTTGATCTCTACTATTTCTCTCTCATTTGACTTGGTAAAAATTTATTACTTTATTCAAATCTAGATAAATTGGTCACCCAATCCTCGTGTTCGATACTCGATAATTACTTACCGTTTTAATTATTACTTGGTTCGATCCGGTACACTTGCCGGAGCCCATCAAGTGTTTGGTGCCGTTGCCGGGGATTGGCTTAACCAATTTTATTTATTTGAAGACAATAATTATTTCTGAACAAGTCAAAATTATTATTTTTAATTTTTTTTATTTTCTATTTGATTTATTTGATTTCACTTGGTCTTGTGAGTTTTTGTGTATGCAGGGTGCCGTTCTATCCGGGAGATTTGCTATACGACCTAGAGATTCGACGGAATGAGAAGAGGTTAAGGAAAGAACTAAGATAGAAAAGGTGGCTTGAAGCAAACCAACTCATCAATCTTGAAGGGTTGGCAGAAGGAGATCCTCCACCCTACAAGCCTCTCTATGAGTATGATCTTCCCCACTTGGATGATTGTACTTCTAGTGTTGTTAGGCCTCCCATCACGACCAATTCTTTCGAGATGAGGCAACTTGCCTTCACACAGGTGCAGAATGATCAATTTGATGGGAGTGCTAGTCAAGATCCTCACAGGCATATTGCTCACTTCTTGGAGATATGTGATATGTTCAAATCTCCGGGATTTTTAGAAGACGCCTATCGTTTGTGACTATTCCCTTTCTCTCTACGGGGTAGAGCACGCGATTGGTTGTACATGAACTTGGATCGTGCTAGTATTACTACCTGGGAACAAATGGATCAGAAGTTCCTCACGAAATTCTTTCCACCTCAGAGAGCGGCACAATTAAAGACAGCTATGACTTCCTTCAAACAACATGATGATGAGTCTTATAATGAAGCTTGGGAAAGATATAACGTGCTTTTGAGGAGATGTCCTTCTTCCTACTTTGACTTGGTAACCAAAGTGAAACATCTCTTTAATGGGTTGAAGGTCCGCTATCAGATGAATTGTGATGCCGCAGCCGGTGGTTCTTTCTCTTGCAAATCAGCAGAGGACGCTTGGGCTTTATTAGAGAAGATGTCAAGGAATGATTATAATCGCAGTATGGGCATTTCCTATGGAATTAGTGTGGCATCTTTAGAGGCTATTCTTGAACAGAACACACTATTGAAGAAGCAACGTGAGGCACTTACTAGCAAGATGAAAGTTAATAAAGTGCGAGAAAGGTTGCCTCCAGGGTGTGACCGTTGCAATGGTGACCATGTTAGTGACAATTGTCCTTGTAATTTCCATAGGGAGCATGTGAATTCGTGTCACAACTTCTATGACACAGTACCACAGAACAACTATCAGAGGAATAGGCAAAACAACTATCATCAGGGGCATAATTGGAATATCAGGAGAGATCGTCTGGGTTCCTCTTGGAGCAACACTAGTGATGGTTTGGTCGGGAAACAACAACAACATCAAAGGCAGAATTATGGGATTCACCAACACAACACCCAACAGGCTCTCTCTCAACCCACCCAATTGCAAATCACAGATGGTGGGAAGCAACCATGGGAATTGGCTATCGAAAAAGACTAGTGCAGCCTTTGAGAAATTAGCTAGTCATACTAGCACGGTCATTGAGAAGCTGACAGTGCACATTGCTACTTCCATTAATAAGCTAGAAAATCACAAGGATCGGCAATCCAGTAATTGGAAACACGGTAGCTCAGCTTGCGAAGCAGATGAACGAGCATCTTCTAGGAACCTTTTCGGTTAGCATAGAGAATAACCCCAAGGCCCAATGCAATGCCATATCCACTATAAGTAGTAAAATGTTGGAGCCAAAGGGGAATCCTTTGAAGACTAATGAAGATCAAATCCCAGAGGTGCCACATGAGGAAGCAGAGCAAAGGAAGGAAGAAGAAGTGGTTAGTGAGAAGGTGCTAGAGCAAGGTGGGAAATTGAAATTAGTGGATGAATAATTCCGAAGAAAGAAGTGGGTTGAACCCCAAGATCTCCCTCCTTACTTGAGGGTACCATATCCAGAGAGATTGAAGAAGCCCTTGCAAGATATGCAGTTATTAAGGTTTCTTGATATTTTCCGTAAACTACAAATCAACATTCCTTTTACTGAATCCTTGGAACAAATGCCATCCTATGCCAAATTCATGAAGGAACTTCTCTCCAAGAAGCGGAAATTTGTTGATGATGAAATGATTGCTTTAACCGAGGAGTGTAATGCAATCCTTCAACGCAAGTTACCTCCAAAGTTGAAGGATCCGGGTTCATTTAGTATTCCATGCGCTATTGGGGAGATGACAATTGGGAAGGCATTGTGTGATCTAGGGGCGAGCATTAACTTAATGCCCCTATCCATGATGAGAAGGCTTGGGATTAAAGAGGTGAAGGGTACAATGATGTCATTCCAACTTGCGGACCGGTCAATTAAATACCCTTATGGGGTGGTTGAAGATTTACTAGTGAAAGTGGACAAGTTTATTTTTCAGGCAGATTTTGTGGTACCGGACATGGATGAAGACACCAATATTCCTCTCATATTTGGTAGACCATTCTTGGCTACCGAAAGGGCACTCATTGATGTGCAACTAGGAAAGCTCACACTTCGGGCACAAGATGAGAAAGAGGAGTTTGATGTCTTTGAGGTGGAGAAAGCTAACTGCTATAGTGTGGATATGGTGGAACCTCTTGTCAAATCAAAACCTACATATGAAGCAATTGGTTCAACACTAGATAATGTGTTGGTAAAATTCCACACTTTTGAGGATGGTATGGAAAAGGATGAGCTGGCCCACTTGGGGAATAAATAAAGATGAGTTGTCTAGATCTATTATGAGTGACTCAAGCAAGTTGGAGGAGAAGCCGCAAGAGCCACATGATTCACTCACTAAGGGGGCCGGTACAAAAAGGATGCTAGATCCAAATAAGCTCAACGAACTCCGCAGGAGAGCGTATCAAGGTAAAAAAGGGCCACCCAAGGTTTGTATTCCCAACTCTGAGAGGAAGTTAATCCCGGACCAATTGAAGTCTTATTGGCAAGTGAAAGTTAGAAAGAAAACAACTCGATCCAGTGGTGCCTTTAAGAAATATTGTCAGGATCCCGGTGACACATTTGATACTAATGGCAAAAGGTTAAAACTCGTTGTGGAAGAAGGTATTGGAGGCTATCATGGTGAATTCTTAGTGACTTAGCCCTTCGCGGGTGACTTTAGTCAGGCTCAGGACGTTAAACAAGCACCACTTGGGAGGGAACCCAAGCCTTCATATCCTTTTCATGCATTTAAAAAGAGTCATAAAAATACAAAGTGTCTGCATGTAGGGTCCTTTAGTTTAGATAAATTGCATTAGGAAGCATTTAGGACTTAGATGCATTTAGGAAATAGGGTGCAAAATTTCTTGTCTGGCTCGCCCCGCGAGCGGAGTTTCACCCCGCGAGACAGAGACCCCAATTCTGGGAAGCCTTTGTCTCACCCTGCGGGAAGCTATTAGCCCCGCGACACAGAAGGGCCTGCACCCGAGGTCCGTGAGGCGCTTCTCGCCTCGCGAATGGGTATTTTTTTAACAAATAATAATAATAATAATTTTGATTATTGGTCTTGCTGCCTCGATTTGTCTTGCTTGCTAATCCTGTGGACCAGGATCCTCATCCGGGGGGGAGGGGGGGCGAGTCCGAGGCCAAGTTTTGATGACTTTCAAGTAGGAAGAAGCTTCGAAGGAAGAGAATGAAGAGAGAAGGAGCACAAATGGGGAAGATGAGTATTCTCAGACCCTCTGAGATATTGTTTTCTAAACCCTTCTCTTTTATTTTCTTTTACCTTGAGTCATAATGACGGTTCTTTATAAGTTGACAGAGTCGTGTCGGTGAGCTTGAATGGATTTCAGTTGGATTTAGCATAGATGGGTTGCATGATATATGAGATTTTTTATGGATTTCCCCTATGATTTTGAAATATTAGAAAAATTTATCCCCGTGAAAAATTGAAAATTGAACTTTGAGAATTTTTGTTTGAATTGCATGATTTATGACAAGTTTGCGGGTGAAGGGATGCACACATTAGGGATGTATCTCTGTCAAATAATTTGCTAAAAATGTCCAGGTGAGGAATTTGAGCTTCTAACATGTTTTTGAATTGTGTGAATCACTTTTTAGTTGCACTTTCCCGGATTTGCTTGAATCTCTTCATGGTTTGCATGTTTATATGTTTGCATCAAATGATTTAGGCAATTTTCTTTGAAATAGCTACTTGGCCAAAATAAACCATTCCTAATGCATGTTCCATAGTTAGCCAATTTGAGCCTAATAAGCCTATTGTTTCTTAATGACCTAACATTAAAAGCCCAAAATTTGAAAAAATAAACCATGTTAACCCAATCTTAGGATTTAGGAGAGCATGGATGCTTAGCAAGAAAAAGGGTTGTTTAGAAATTAATTTTGGGGTGGTTACAATGAGTTATCATGTTACTTGGGAATGAGAAAACTAAAAATAAAAAGGTTGAAGCCAAAGGCAAAAAAAAAACAAAATTGCCAAAAAGGGCATAATAAAAGGGTGTCAGGGAAATAGGTTGTAGCCACCCAAAGCGTGAAAAAGAAAAATTATAAAAGGAATTTAAGTGAACATAAAAGTGTAAAAAATTTCATGCTCTCTTAATTCCTAGGGACTGAAAGTCTTGTACCTTTGTATATCCTACCTTTAGCCAGGTCCCATTACAACCTTTAAAAGACCTTTTGATGTTGCATTCGTGTTTTCGTGGGAAAATCAAATCCATGGAAGGTGCGCTTGAAATGTGAAATTGAGTGAAAGTTGAAAACCTTGACAAAATTGAGCGAATGGGTGAATCACTAACACTACTAGAAAATTGTTATTTTCGGATGGATTCACAGACGGGTTTTAGACGAAATTTGGACACTTTTCCCACGAATTTTGGACGGATTTCAGACGGAACACCCCCCGTCCGAAAAAGCCCCGTTGTAAATTAAAAATTCTATCCGAAATTCCGCCCGAAATTAGTTCCAGACAGATTTCGGACAGCTTTCAGACAAACACAAAAATCTGAATTTTGGTTATATTGGCTTAATTTCGGACGAATTTCAGACGGATTCATTATTGCTATTCATGCAAATTCTGGATGGATTTCAGACGAATGTTATGATATTATTTTGGACAGATTTCCCACGGATTAGATAATCATATTTAAATAATATTTTTTGATAAACAAATCATGTTTATTAATAAAAAAAGGGCCAAACTTAAATAATTATGCATACCAAATTAGATACCTGGACTTGGAATCTAATATAATATAATAAAAAATAATTATTATTAAGGTACCACTCTAGACAAATATCAAGCTTCAAATAAACAAAAACACAAAGTATCTTGTAATACAAGAATGATATATTAAGATTCAAAGCATTAAAATATCATTACAAACATCAAAGACATAAATTTATTCCTCGTTGTTACTTTGATCACTAAACTCTTCATCTTCATCTAGCACATCATCTATCATCTCTTCCTTATCATCATATCATCGTCGTTGTCATCTAATCACCGTCGTCATTGATTAATTCGTGGCCACCATCATAAACGAGAAGGATGTTACTATAATCAAATAAAAGATAGTGAGTCTTTCCGAGAAAGCATTCATCACACTGTAACAAGATAATATACATTATAACTAATTTAAATAACAAGATAGAAAATATTGATATTCAAACCATTTGGCTTGTACTCACATAATGGACACCATCACATTAAGATACTCTCTACTTTGAAACATGCTCGCTAAGTCTATATCAAGTTGAAGTCAAATTTGAATAAACTACTAGGAATAGAACAAATGTGGGGATGTCAGGAAGATATTTGGGTTTTATGTAACAAACACAAGTTCTGGCAAACCAACAACAGCATGCATCAATCCAACATTAAACCATAAAGCCAACCTAATATAGATCATGCACCAAAGGGAAGAGACTTAGGAGAAGATGAGATAATAAGGGAATAAAAGCTCCGGGGCAGTGAGGAAAAATTACAAAAATCACACATCCTTTGAAACACAATTATTCTTAAAAAAGAATCGCTAGTTGAATAAGATGAAGAAAGTCAAGCTGGAACATAGTTTGACTTAGCATTTCAATAAATATTTCACTGAAGCCAATGATACAATTCAACCCCTTCCCTTGACTATGTGAAAGGATACCGCAAACCAAAATGCAAATGATACAATATGACCATAACACCCACCCCTGCCCCCCCCCCCCCCCCCCCCAATGAAATAATAACAAGATTCTTCCCAAATTTGATGAGTATGTAAAGAAAATCCACACAAATCACCCAAGGTTCATATGTAAAAAAAGTAACAAATTATCACCTTTCTCTCAAGTTCCACCATGTAGCTTTCAAATAAATCTTCCCGATCTCTTGGCCTTTCAACGGCACTGAATCGTTCATCATGTTCAAACATACTTATACCTTTGCTGATCATGGAAAATAATTAATTAGAAATTATGAGGTGGATTAGTGGAAGTTCCGCCTAAAGAGATCAACTAAAAATAAATTGTTAAATCAATCAAGCAGAAACATACCTCCATCTTGTGGATGATGTAAGTTCTTTACACTCCTGAAAAGAGAATATCCACAAAGAGTTAATTAATATAAGAACAAATTAATCAGATATTCTATTCAACATACTTCCAACATCTTTGTGAATTCTTCCCGAGCTCTTTTCTGCTTCATGCGCCTTTCTTCAGCCTCTAGCTTCTTCCTTTGGCCCAAATACTGGATGGAAGATAAAATTGATTCAATGAGGGAACCCATATAGTGTGTCATTAACACAAATCTACAAAATAATATGCAACTACATTGTGCCATTGAATTAGTGCACTTGATGCAGACTGAACATTTGCAGACTCCAGAAGTGCTTTGAATGCAATTTTTGCTTCCTAAAAGAACAATGTAATGATGTATTAAAGATAAAATAAATGATAGAAAAGAAGGATATCATACTTCCCAAGTTTTTTCAAAGAATAGATTATCCATAACATACAGAATTCTTACCAGCTTTAAGGTTCATAATCCAAATTGGGGAAAACGAAACTACTCAAAGAATAATGAAATTAGCTTAGGATAACACTAATTCACTACCCCAATTGCACAAAACAAGTTTCAATTTCAAAATTGAAATCTGAATTCAACAGCTAGGGTTAGGGTTTGGGAAAATTTGGGGATTCTTGAAATTAGATAAAGTGAGAAAATCACTCACCCAACCAAGAGGAAGAAGGAGACGTGGTGGCTGAAGATGGTGGCGACGGCAGCGGCGCGACGGCAACATCAATGTTCCTGAAGCAACCATGACGGAGACGGCTTCCTAATAGCTCACCAACCTGATAGAAAGCGAGGTTGTCGTCCTCTCCACTCCATGCGGTGGTGGACGGTGCTCCACGATGGCTCACTTGGTGGCTGGAACCTCAACCACGGCGGGGGAACAAAATCGCAGCAGCGAAGTAAACAAACCAGGCGCGGGGCTCGCATGGTTTCTTCCCTAATCCAAGCACGAGCGGCGGTCGGAGGTTCCCCGGGGAAGGCGGGGCAACTGGACAAGCCAAAGAGAAGGATGAGAGGATTTCGGTCTTTTACAAAGTCAGAGGGTGGAAGAGTGAAGATGCAGGTGTATGTCTGTTGAAGAAGAAAAGGAGAAATAAGAAAGGAAGGGGTCGTGCGATTTCTGACCGGGAAATAACAAATCCGTGTGAAATCTGACTCAAATTTTCAGACAGATTTCAGACGGATGTAAGATAAATCAAGAAAAATATAAAAAATAACAAATCCGTGTGAAATCTGTCTCAAATTTTCGGACAGATTTCAGACGGATGATTGAAAAGACCCAAGATAAAAAAAATATGAAACTGATCCGTGTGAAATCTGTGGGAAATATTTTGGCGAGTTATTGGCACGAAAGTTTGAGATAAAGTAGAGACGGATTTGAGACGGAATCTCATTGAAAATTACATTCGTCTCAAATACGTCCGAAATGTTCATAAAATTTCATACGGAAACATTTCCGTCCGAAAATTCCGTCTGAAAATTCAAGTTTTCTAGTAGTGTCAATGCCCTTTTATGTGTATAATGGATCCTTGAGTTAGATTAATGGTTGCATGATTGATTGGATTCTCATTGTTAAAAGTAGATGAATTTGGGGATTGATTAATTGAAGTGAGGAAAGGGAAACATTGAATGAAAAATTGAATTGATAAAATTGCATGAAATTTGGGCAAGGTTGATTGAGTCCATTAAGCTTACCTAATGTTGAGTCTTTCTAATTTTTAGTTTGCTTGGGGACAAGCAATGTTTAAGTTTGGGGTATTTTGATAAACCTTTGGTTAATCTTGTTTTATGACTACAAAGACCTCAATGTTGATACCAATTGCACGAGTTCATTCTCGTTTTTAGCCCCAATTTAGATTTAATTGTTCACAAGCAACATCTTGTGTCTTAAGAATAGTTTTTAGTATTGTTTTACTATTTTCTAGCCAAATAAAGCATTTTAATGCTACTTTTAATTTCAGGTTAAAAGTGAAGCTCTAGGAAACTTGGATTAAATGAAGAAAACAAGCAAAAAGGAATTTGTAAGGTCTCGCCCCGCGAGGTAGTGCTAGCCCCGCTAGCCAGAATTGATGCTGAGCAGGAAATGAAGTCCTGCGGTCTCGCCCCACGAGACAGGGCTCGTCCTGCGTGCCAGACACAGGTTTCTGAAGACTTTTCAGTCTCGCTCCACGAGGATTCATACTCATACTGGAGCTAAATTTAAGTGCTCGCCCTGCGAGCGACCGCAGAATCAGACTTCTATATAAAGCTTGTAGTGTTGCGAGTTGTACTATCCAATCCTAGTTTTTTGTGAGTTGCGTCTTGTTTAGGTTTACATATAATTTTATTGATTTTATTCATGTTTACTTTTGGATCAATGATGTGGAAGCACTCTATGAGGAACTAATCCTCTTTTCTGAGGGATCGATGAAGCCGCTCAAGACGGCATAGTGATATTGTGATGTTTTCTTCTCCCTAATTCTCAATTACGTTTCTTAATTCTGTTTCATTTATGTTAATCATATGACCACTCATGGTTACTTGTCAAGCGTGATTAGTCCGACCAGAGATTCACGTTTTAAGACTTGAATTATGAACACAAATTGAATACTGATAGAAATATAATAAGGGATTTGTGCAATCGTTATAGTGAACCAAGAACTTAATGAATCTTGCATGTTATTCATCATAGAGATATCATTAACTGGCATGGTTAGGTATTTTCTCTTGTGTTCAACCGAGGCATTAGGATAATTTCGGGTTCCCGATTGGCATGAAATTGAATTTAGGGATAGAAAATAATCACTTGGATCTATGTTTGATTGTGTGGTGGAATTGTGACCTTAGATCTTTCCAATTATATTCTCAATCTCAATAACTGCTTGTGATTTGTTTTTATCTCAATTTAGTTTGGATAATTGAGTTTGATATCTTATTTGATCTCTACTATTTCTCTCTCATTTGACTTGGTCAAACTTAATTACTTTCTTCAAATCTAGATAAATTGGTCAGCCAATCCTTGTGTTCGATACTTGGTAATTACTTACCATTTTAATTATTACTTGCTTTGATCCGGTACACTTGCCGGAGCCCATCAATGGACCCGGAGATGCCACTGGCCCATACGAGGATACGTTCCCTCCAGCTTGAGGATGCAGAGAACATTGGTGCATGGGTGACAAACCCGGGGGCTCACAATGCCACGTACATCAGCCCCATACATATAGTAGATGGAACAATGGCGACATGACCTCAGAGAGAGACTCGTAAAGTAGAGACCATCGAGATATCTCTACCTTCGATGTGGTTTCTGCTACATCACTTGGTAGACCAGGGAGAGCTCGATATCATTCCCCAGATTGCTCAGGCTTTGAACGAGGAAGAACCATCATCACCTCCCGAGTCGATGGTTGTGGATCCAGATTCTAAGGAGGATCCTGATGAGTTTATCGAGGAGGAGCCGGAGTACATTCCACTCAACGACGACGATTCACCTGATGAGGGAGTAGTCGTGTCTCCACCAGAAACTTCTACTGAGAGTGGGAATAATCATTCTGGTCTTCCCAATGGGTATCATTAGGTATGACCAGACGATTCGCTACGTGTTAGTTATGTTTTTATTTCATTTACTTTGTTATGTTGAAAATGGCATGTTCTAATAAAGGCCATGTGTAGTAATATAGTTGTATAAGACTTCTGATGCATGTGTGTGTGTGTGTGTGTGTGTGTGTGTGTGTTTGACTATGTTGTTGTATGTTAAGTTAAAAGAAAAAAAAAGTTATCGCCATTTTTTTTATAAAGAAAAGTGTTAGAATATCTTATTTTCCGAAAGTAACCAGCATAATTTAAGTTTTATTTTTCGAAACGGGTTACCATGTGATATTCCAAGAAGGGGTGTCGCACATCTCCGGGTCCATCTATACTCAGATAGCAATATATGCCACACGGAAAAGGAACCAATAATAAAACGCCCAAGGGTGAGAGCCAATATATGTATTTTAAAACGATAACTACATGTACGACACCCAACCATCAAATAACATGTATAGTTATAACAACATAGATGTTCAAAAATAAACAAATAGTTTATCAAAGGGTTTCATACCCGACAGTCATCGTCATTTTTAAAACAAATGCACGACACTTCAATATTTGTCATCTAAAATTTGGTACTTAATCACCGGAGATATCCCAACGTTGTGAAAATGAGTTGATCAAGACCGATTGCCAAATAAGGCACACCTTTTTAACCATAGCACATTGTCCAAAACTAGGCACGGTGATAACACCTTGAATGGTTTTTCAATGTCCACCAAGGCCGAATGATACATCATAACATGAATACCTACCAAGGTACCATGCATAAAACCTTAAGCACGTCTGCCGAATAATGCATGTAAAACTTTTTGTTTTCGTTACTTTTCTTCGTGTTCATTCTTTCCTTGTCGAAGCTCAAAAGCTCACGACCAACTCAACTTTTACACATCAAAGTTTGTCATCAACTTTAACGAAAAGAACTCCAAGTCCAAATGTGAAAATCACGAAGTCTAGACCGATGCACCAGTCTTAGATTCGTAGTTTTAGCGCACAAAAATCAACACAACTTTTATAGGACACACGGTCCACAGTTTCACCTTTAGGACACACGGTCCACATCATAGAACAATAGAATCCCGACGTCTTGGCCACTAGGTCCGTATTTCAACTTTAAAATCATTTTCGTTCTGTGAAACACAAATCAAAAACAAAATCTCCCCAACTTATCCAACTTGTCGGAAATAACACCATTGTGTAAAACTAGTTTACAGAAAATCCTTTTACGTTGGAAATTCATTTTATAAAATCATCAAATCACTTAAAAACTCATTTTCTTCTAAAAATATTTGATTGCACTTTCGTTCCAAGAAAATATTTGAGACTAATTCTCTGTTTTAACCAATATAGCTGTTTTTAAGAATACTTTCCGTAAACATTGTCGGAATTGTTTGTCGCTTGACATTTTAAAAAGTTTTAAGCCAAAATTTGATTTTTCTAGTAAAATAATTTTTCTCAACACCATAATACAATTATTTTTTAAACTTATTCTTTTATAATTAAATTTTCTAATATTTGGTAATTTCTTATGTAAAAATTAGCAGTACTAAAATATTTTCACGGTTACGCCCTCACTGTGACTCATCCTTCCCTCTTACGCCAATAAATCATTCAAATAATAATATTTTCAACTATTCCATTTTTTAAACAATCAAATAATTAATAATTTTATATTACTATATTCCATCAATTAAAATTCATTATTCCTTATAAAACTTTTTAATGCTTTTATTATCGTAATTAATTTAGCACTGACCACTATCAGACTTTTCAATACACAACGAACATCGATAATAATTTCATGTCAACACTATAGCAATTAACACATTTTATGACTTGCATGAAAATGCTATGACAATTAACTGCAGATAAACAATCAAAAGGAGATAATTTAAAAGCATATAATTTTAACTACGTAAAATAATTTAAACTAACACAAACACAACCAAATAAATTATACAGATCACATATTAATAGTATATAGCTATCGGAAAAACCCCTCAGGTACTCCCCTTACCTCTTGAAGATTTTCCCTTCTGAATTAAAGTTCCGTCGAACGTCCGGTTTCCGTAAACTCGTACACGATTTACACACAATTACCCTTCAACAAACCACAACCAAATTATCAATCATCAAACAATTATATACACCTATTCCTACATGAGGGTTTCAGCCATGGTGTTTTGATGGCTAAAAATTTTAAAAATTCCTAAGCTCCTGGATTAGTAATCCTTAATCACTTGAAACACTAAATCAAAGATGGAAATACAAAGATTGAAATAAAATATTTCAACCTTACCTGAACAAAATTTCGGCCCTCTCACAAAATATACGCTAGAGATTTTATTTTGATTAAACATTTTGGATTCAATACATACATGAATAAAAAGGATTGAATCAAGCATGATTTTCTAAAAAAATGCACAAAGTTCCTCCACCCACACTAATTAGGGTTCGGCATTGAGAGGATAAATGGGAAAGAAATTTTTGCTTGATCCATACTCTTGGATTATAAACATAGAGTTGATTACAAGATCATAGAAATTGGTTTCATGATCATAGGATTTTTCTATAATTTTCTATAGATATTTGAAGTTTAAAACCCTAATATGGAAATTGATGATCATGGCCTTGAATCATAAAATTAATTGAAGAACATAGATATGATTAGATGAGATGAGCAAGGAATACTTCTTGAATATTGAAAAATGGCAAGGAATCAAATAGTTGCTTCAGAAATTGGTTGTAAGAACTTAAAAACTTTTTGAGAGAAATGAGAGCAAAGTTAATGAAGAAGATGAAAGGATGCATAAAATGAGTGTGATGGCCTAATGAAGTGGGTTTGGGCCGTGGGGATTGGGGACAAAAGGGTCCAAGTGAGAAAATTTTAGGGACAAAGAAGTAATCTCACTTAATGGCAATTTTGTTATATAAAACCTACTTAAGGGCATAATGGTCATTTCACTTCGAATGCCATCATGACAAGGGTGAGTCATAAATGTGAGTCATCCTTGAATGACATTGTCTTTATCTGTTAGCGGGTCCCGGCAATCCCGTTTTCAGCTCCATCGTTCGCCTGATTTAATATAATGTCCGAATAACATATTATTTCATATTTTAAGTGAAAATTTTCAAAATAGCCAATGTCATTGTAAACTCCATAGAAACCCTAATTATTTCGTTCACAAGTCAATATAGGGTCTTCTGAGCAATAAAATTTTATTGTCAGTGAAACACAAACCGGATTTTGTCTGAATTTTTGACCCAAAATTTAATCGTAACTCTCTACGACAAAGTGGAGTATGGATATGATCTTTGTTTATCCAAAATCATTTTCTAAATTTTAGAATAAAAATATAATCATTTCTGTTTATTTTACCGATATTAAAACAGTGAAAAATCGGGGTGTTACATTACTACCCCACAAAAAAAAACTCGCCCCCGAAATTACGCACCCGTAAAAAGATCAGGATATTGTAATCTCATTTTGTCCTCGACTTCCCACATTTCTTCTCCAGTTGTATTATCCCAAATAACCTTGACCAAGGAAATTTGTTTACCCCTGAGCTGCTTAATCATCTTGTCCGCGATTCGTACAGGTGAAGTCTCATAAGACAATTTTTCTTTTAATTGTACAATATTGGGTTCGATTACCTGAGATGGATCAGGAATATGCTTCCTCAATTGTGAAACATGGAAAACATCATGAGGATTTGAAAGAAAAGGTGGCAAAGAAATTTTATAGGCTATTGTATCCACACGACGAATAATTTGGTAAGGTCCAATGAATTTAGGGGTGAGTTTTCTGGATTTAATTACCCTGCCAACCCCAGTTGTAGGTGTGACTCTCAAAAACACATGATCGCCTTCCTCAAACTCAAGAGGTCGTCACCTTTTGTCCGCATAACTTTTTCATCGACTTTGAGTTGTCCGCATTTTCTCCTGAATCATCTTCATCTTTTCTGTTGTATGTTGCACGATGTATGGTCCTAACAATAGACTTTCACCATCTTGGTACCAACATAGACGTGTTCTGCACCGTCGACCATATAAAGCTTCATAGGGTGCCATTCCTATGCTCGAGTGGAAACTGTTATTGTAGGTGAATTCTATCAACGGTAGAAATTCATCCCAACTCCCAGTATTTTCCACCACACAAGCTCTCTACAAGTCTTCCAGTGACTGGATTGTCCTATCTGATTGTCCATCCTTTTGTGGATGATAAGCCGAACTCAATCTGAGTTTCGTTCCCAGCGGCTCTTGTAAACTTTGCCAAAACATTAAAATAAATCTCGGATCACGATCCGAAATAATACTCGAAGGTACACCATGTAATCTAACAATTTCTCCAATGTATAACTGAGTTAATCTCTCCATTGAATACTTTATGTTAATGGACAAAAAGTGAGCCGACTTGGTCAGTCGATCAACTATTACCCATATGCCATCATGCCCTTTTCAAGGTCTTGGTAAACTTGTTAAAAAATCCATCGTAATACCATCCCATTTCCATTATGGAATGTCCAAAGATTGTAGCATTCCTGCTAGTCTCTGATGTTCAAATTTAGCCTTTTGACAGACTAAACACGAAGCTACATATTCCATTACATCTCTCTTCATCCCATACCACCAATATAACTGCTTGAGATCTTGATACATCTTGGTGGCTCCTGGATGTAAACTCAATTTACTCTTGTGAGCTTCCTCCAAAATTAACTTTCTAAGCTCGGCATCGTTAGGTACACAAATTCTTTCACCGAACCTTAAAATTCCATCTGATCCTTCTTTGAATTCTGATACCGCTCCTTGTCGCACTAATTCCCTTTCTCCTTGTAGGTACTGATCACTTTCATGTTTCTCTCGTATATGTTCCATCAATTTACTGGTAACAGTAATCATACCTAAACAAAGCTTCCCCGACGACCTTTTGACTATTAACCACATATCTCGGAATTGTTCTGACAATTCTTGTTCTTTAACCATCATTATATATTCATGCATTGATTTTCTAATCAAGGCATCCGCTACTACATTTGCTTTTCCAGGATGATACTGGAGTTGGAAATCGTAATCCTTTAAAAATTCCAACCAGCGTCTCTGCCGCATGTTAAGCTCTTTTTTATTAAAAAGGTATTTCAAACTTGTATGATCACTGAAAACATTGAACGTCGCTCCATACAAATAATGTCTCCAAATTTTTAAGGCAAAAACCACCGCTGCTAATTCCAAGTCATGAGTAGGGTAATTCCTCTCGTGAATCTTCAATTGCCCTGAAGCATAAGCTACAACTTTCCGGTTTTGCATTAGTACACAACCTAACCCCTGATGTGAAGCATCACAATATGCCTCAAAAGGCTCCTTAGGATCAGGTAATACTAACACAGGTGATGTAGTCAACCTTCTCTTCAATTCCTGAAAACTTTGTTCACATGCTTCTGTCCATGTAAATGCTTGGTCCTTCCGAGTTAATTGGGTTAGAGGTCCTACTATCTTGGAAAATCTCTCTATGAATCTCCTATAGTATCCAGCTAAACCCACGAAACTACGGATTTCTGTTATCGTCTTTGCTTTTTCCCATTTTAAAACAGCTTCAACTTTTGACGGATCCACCGCAATTCCTTCATTCGAGATAACGTGTCCTAAAAATTGAACTTGATCTAACCAAAACTTGCACATTTTAGGTTTTGCGTATAATTGTTTCTCCTTTAAAATTTGAAGAAGTACACTAAGATGTTTAGCATGCTTTTCTTCACTAGGAGAATAGATTAGAATGTCGTCTATAAAGACAACGACAAACTGATCTAGATAAGAACGAAAAATCCTATTCATGTAATCCATGAATATAGCAGGAGAATTCGTCACTCTGAACGGCATCACAAGATACTCATAATGCCCGTAGCGTGTTCGAAACGTTTTTGGGATATCCTCCTCCTTAACACGAATTTGATGATAGCTCGATCGTAAATCTATCTTTGAGAAGACATCCGCTCCACGTAACTGATCCATTAAGTCTTCTATCCTTGGAAGCGAATACTTGTTATTGATCATAACTTTGTTTAACTGACGGAAATCTACACGTAAGCGAGAAGTCCCGTATTTCTTCCTTACCAGTAAAAACGTCACATATGAAACCTTAACTCCTTCTGGGGTAAGAATGAGTTCAAAGCTATTCTCTAATTCATGGATCCATAAATCATCTTTCTCCGGTTCAGCATCCTCGTGAAACTGTGAAGGATTCTAACGTCGGAATGTAGTCATACCTCTACCTTCCGCCTCTTGTCGAGTCTGAGCTGCCATAGCAGTTGTCTGCATAGAAATAGCAGATGCAATGTTATCCATTGCTTGTGCAGTATAATCTACTCCACCATCGTAGTCCTCATTCACATTGCCACGACCACCAAAGGGACCACCTCTACGACCCCTTCCACGACCGCGTCCACATCCACCTTCTGGTTTGAGTTCCATAACTGACCTACAAGACCAAATCAGTTAGACCACAAACAGAACATGAAACGCTTACTGACTTATTAACACACATTACTTCTACGAAATAATTCAAAAAAATCTTAATCAAAGAACACACAACATCAACACAACATACCTATTCCCCAAAGATTCCCGAAAGACTCGACCAGCTCTGATACCATCTGTAACATCCCAGGCTGCTTTATGGATTGACGACTGTCCCCACAAACTAACACGGGTCTTTTCAGTATACTTTGTCCTCACTCACAGGAAGTTGGATAGAGAATCATGCAGCCCACTTAATTAGTTAGTCAAACAAATTTTTTATATAGTTTACTTATATGTAAATATTAAATATTTGAATTACATGAAACTTTTTTTTGACAATAAAATTACATGAAACTTTTTTTGACAGTAAATTACATGAAACTTAAAACTTAAAAGCACATTTAAAGTATAAATGACATAGATAAATATTTACATCACACCAGTATAATGCATCACTTGGAAGTGTAAAATTTTAAAGAATTTAAAAGCTATGCAAAAATCTAGATTATGCCATGTGTGACTTTTAAGATAGTAAGGATAAGTATCAAATATTTTTTTAATGATGTGTTAATTTTTAATTGATTATTACTGTAAAAAAATCTTTACATTGACAATGTATAGCAATTAAATCCAATTTTGAGATATCCATTTAAAAATGTACAACAAAACATAAACAGTTAAAATTATTTTAATAAGTTTATTTCATATGAATTAATGAAAAATCATAAATAGTTAGTCCTTACATTTTTATGCTAGAATTATTCTTTTTTATTTTTTTAATCTTAAATTTAATTCTTATGTTGTCTCAAATTTATTTTTAAACAAAAATGTTATTAACTTAAAAACTACATCCTAATTATTCTCATGTGTCATATTATTACTTTTATGCCGAATAAATTGTATAGTCATTATTTGTAATCATTTGTTAACAAATATGTGAATTGAATGCATAAAAAGGTAGCTTTTGCTGGTTGCTAAAAATTGCTTTTGATAGTTGAGAGTATATTTGTGCAATTTAAGATGTTGAAATGCTTCAATATGGACTATACAAAATACAGAAATTTATGCAATAAAAATCACAAGTTTAAATTTGTAAAAAAAAAAAATTCGCAAGCATAAAAAACTTTTACATACTGCCAATAAGGAAGTCTATATAAAACAATATGCTTTTTTTATTTTAAAAGAACAATATATATATATATATATATATATATATATATATATATATATATTAAATAACTAAATTCATGTGGTAGTAATGTCTTGATTACTCTCCAGTCAAAAAAAAAAGTCTTGATTACCCTGCAGCAAAAATAATTTATGCAATCAAACGTATAAGTAAATCATATTTTAAAGTAGCAAAGATGGATGTATATACAAAATAATATGAAATTTTATTTTTATTATTATTATTATTATTATTATTATTATTATTATTATATATGGATATACATATATGGATATACAAAATAATATGGATATATATATATATATATATATATATATATATATATATATATATATATATATATATACTGGCCGATGAGTAAAACCCGGCCACCGAGCTTGGATACCTGATCCAACCAAGACGGGAATGATAAAATATCGATATTATCTTTATTAATCCTGATACTATCTCAAATAATCTTATCCGGTTAGAAGAGCTAATATCCCTTAAATTAAGGATAAGATATTAATATTATCCTTAAATAATCCTAATATTATCTCAAATAACCTTATCCGGTTAGAAGAGATAATATCCCTTAAATTAAGGAAATCATATCTCAAAGAAGATTTAAGAGATAAAAGGAGATAAATCCAGATCTCTTAAAGATGGGGATCCTATTATAAAAAGAGGAGAACCCAAGAGAGACTTACTTTTCACTAACCCCGGTGACTCTCCCTTAAGCGTATTAGAGAAACTAGCTCGACCAAGAGACTATTGAAGAGTCATTGCTCGCTGGTATTCATCATATACAAGATTAAGGGATTGAGATCACCGTATGGCCAAGGGTTGAACCTAGAACTACGTCTGGCTTTGATTCCCATTGGGATATGTAGGACCGGAATACAATATTATGTCAAGCCATAATCTAAAACAACCCCCATAGTTCACTCTTGGTTTGACGTTCTACGACGAGATTCCGGCAAGTCGGATCTCGGCAGGAACATTTGGCGCCCACCGTGGGGCCAGGTAAAACTTTACCCCGACCACCCATTCTTCCAGCAGCCACCGTATTATCCTGGTTTCTGACCATTAATCGAGAAAGGAAAAAATCGTTCCGCCAAGTCTTTCGCGCTTACCGAAACCATCGTAGTGCTCGAACCTAGTCCCCGTCGACGACCGCGCATCAGCTCTGCTACACGACGAAGGCGTACTAGATGTGTTGATGATCAGGGACGAGGAACGCTACGCGGGCGTGAACCAGTTCCGCAGCCGCACACAAGATCGTCCACGAAACCAGATGGCGAGCCAGATCTCAACCCCAGGAGGTAAGATCTGATCCGATATCGTGGACGCCTTCGAGCTGCACCGCGGCCTCCCACCAGTCGCGGGTCGTACCAGTTTGCACGCCAAAGCTGAGAGGATGATAACCATCGTCGTCGCCTTCCCGAGCTCGACCATCACTTACATGACTAAACAGATCGAGGCGCGATCTTCAATTCAGAACAAATATATAAGGCAACACTGTTCATAATTCGTCTTCCCACATGAGTCACCAGAATTGTGACCACAAGGTACTTGAGAAAATGCCTAAATCAAATGCTCAACAAAGTCCCAGGAGCTGCTGCCTCCTCCAAAGTTGTACAGAGCAGTGACAAAGGCACCATTAATATGAAGCCCATGAGATGCTTAGTTTTCTCGGTGCACACCAAGTGGTCGGTAAAATAAAGGATCCATCTAACCCGACCTACAACGTTGGAACAAGGATATAAAAGCCGAGCTCAAGCATAAGAAAAGACTCAAGTCATGTTTGACGGATAAAAGAGTCAAGACTGAACTGAGAGGCGGGCCACGACCCCCCTCGCTTGGAAGTCGAGGAGCGACTCCTTCCAAGTAAACAACTCGGGAGTCGAAGAGCGATTCCTCCCGAGGTTCAAATCGAGAGGCGAGCTACGGCCCTCTCGCTTGGAAGTCGAGAAGCAAATCCTACCAAGTAAACAACTCGGGGGTCGATGAGCGATTCCTCCCGAGGTTCAAATCGAGAGGCGAGCTACGGCCCTCTGGCTTGGAAGTCGAGGAGCGACTCCTTCCAAGTAAACAACTCAGGAGTCGAAGAGCGATTCCTTATGAGGTTCAAATCGAGATGCGAGCTACGACCCTCTCGCTTGGAAGTCGAGAAGTGAATCCTTCCAAATAAACAACTCGGGGGTCGAAGAGCGATTCCTCCCGAGGTTCAAATCGAGAGGCGAGCTACGACCCTCTCCCTTGGAAGTCGAGGAGCGACTCCTTCCAAGCAAACAACTCGGGAGTTGAAGAGCGATTCCTCCCGAGGTTCAAATCGAGAGGCGAGCTACGGCCCTCTCGCTTGTAAGTCGAGGAACGACTCCTTCCAAGCGAACAACTCGGTTGAGATCCATCTCCCAATTACTCTGTTGAGCTCCGGCTCCTGACTACTCGGTGGAGCTCCGGCTCCCCATTCGGTTGAGCTCTGGCTCCCGACTACTAGGTTGAGCTCTGGCTCCCTCCTCGGTTGAGCTCTGGCTCCCGACTACTCTGTTGAGCTCCGGCTCCCGACTACTGGGTTGAGCTCCGGCTCCCCACTCGGTTGAGCTCCCGTTCCCCACTCGGTTGAGCTCCGGCTCCCGACAACTAGGTTGAGCTCCGGCTCCCTACTCGGTTGAGCTCTGGCTCCCGACTACTTGGTTGAGCTCCGGCTCCCGACTACTCGATTGAGCTCATGCTCCCGACTACTGGTTGGAGCTCCCGACTACAGGTTGGAGCTCTGGCTCCCTACTCGGTTGAGCTCAGGCTCCCTACTGGGTTGAGCTCCGGCTCCCAACTCGGTTAAGCTCCGGATCCCGACTACTAGGTTGAGCTCCGGCTCCCGACTACTCGGTTGAGCTCCGGCTCCCGATCACTCGATTGAGCTCCGGCTCCCGACTACTCGGTTGAGCTCCTGCTCCCGACTACTGGTTGGAGCTCCGGCTCCCCACTCGATTGAGCTCCGGCTCCCGACTACTAGGTTGAGCTCCGGCTCCCGACTACTCGGTTGAGCTCCGGCTCCCAACTACTAGGTTGAGCTTCGGTTCCCTACTCGGTTGAGCTCCGGCCCCCGACTACTCGGTTGAGATCCGGCTCCCGACTACTCGGTTGATCTCCGGCTCCCGACTGCTGGTTTGAGCTCTGGCTCCTTACTCGGTTGAGCTCAAGCTCCCTACTGGGTTGAGATCCGGCTCCCGACTACTAGGTTGAGCTCCAGCTCCCTACTCGGTTGAGCTCCAGCTTCCGACTACTTGGTGGAGCTCTGGCTCCCGACTACTCGGTTGAGCTCCGGCTCCCGACTACTCGATTGAGCCCCGGCTCTCGACTACTGGTTTGAGCTCTGGCTCCCTACTCGGTTAAGCTCAGGCTCCCTACTAGGTTGAGCTCCGACTCCCCACTCAGTTGAGCTCCGGATCCCGACTACTAGGTTGAGCTCCAACTCCCTACTCGATTGAGCTCCGGCTCCCGACTATTTGGTGGAGCTCCGGCTCCCGACTACTCGGTTGAGCTCGGCTCTCGACTTATCGTTTGAGCTCCGGCTACTCGCGGGACTTGTGTATGGGCCGAGGTGTAAAGCTCGACCACTTACCTCGCCGACTTGAAAGGCTAAAGAGACCAAGTTTCTAACCTCGTAAGGCCGAGGTATCAAGCTCGGACACTAGGAAATCAAAAGAAAGGATTGTTAGGCTCACTTTCCAAAGCCGCTAAACTCGAATGTTAGTCGATGTATGAAGATTGGCCATCGAACTGTGGCAAAAAGGGGAGAAGTCTTACTCAATAAATCCTGAACCCGGATAATTTTAAAGCCAAGCTCGGCTCCTGTCATGAAAACTTCTACGCTCTGTTGAGCTCGAAGCTTGGGGGGACTTGTGTACTGGCCGAGGAGTAAAACCCGGTCACCGAGCTTGGATACCCAATCCAACCAAGGCGGGAAGGATAAAATATCGATATTATCTTTATTAATCCTGATATTATCTCAAATAACCTTATCCGGTTAGAAGAGATAATATCCCTTAAATTAAGGATAAGATATTCATATTATCCTTAAATAATCTTAATATTATCTCAAATAACCTTATACGGTTAGAAGAGATAATATCCCTTAAATTAAGGAAATCATATCTCAAAAAATATTTAAGAGATAAAAGGAGATAAATCCAGATCTCTTAAAGATGGGGATCCTATTATAAAAAGAGGAGAACCCAAGAGAGAGACTCACTTTTCACTAACCCCGGTGACTCTCCCTTAAGCGTATTAGAGAACCTAGCTCGACCAAGAGACTATTGAAGAGTCCTTGCTCACCGGTATTCATCAAATACAAGATTAAGGGATTGATATCACCGTATGGCCAATGGTTGAACCTATAACTACGTCTGGCTTTGATTCCCATTGGGATACGTAGGACCAGAATACAATATTCTGTCAAGCCATAATCTAAAACAACCCGCATTGTTCACTCTTGGTTTGACGTTCTACGACAAGATTCCGGCAAGTCGGATCTCGACAGGAACAAATATATATATATATATATATATATATATATATATATATATATATATATATATATATATATATATATATATATATATATTAAATAACTCAATTCATATGGTAGTAAACTAGTAATGTCTTGATTACTCTCCAGTAAAAAAAAAGTCTCGATTACCCTGCAGCAAAAATAATTTATGCAATCAAACGTATAAGTAAATCATATTTTAAAGTAGCAAAGATGGATGTATATACAAAATAATATGAAATTTTATTATTATATTTTAAAAGAACAAATATAATATATTGAACACCTCATTAACAATAAAAGATAATAACGTCAATATTATGTATTGTTCCAAAATCACATTTATTTATATGTAAACCAAAATTACAATGTTTTTTTAAGAACCAAAATTACAATGTTAAAACAAAGGGTTTTGTGTTTTTCTTGGCAAATTCTTATGTTTGTATGTTTTCTATACTCATTTTTTTTAGCTTTAATTTTTTATTGTTATTATCAAGTGATTATTGCATTTCCCGATTATGATACATGAAAACGATTCCCCCACTACTTTCAACATTAATCTCTACATATCATCTTATGTTCATAAACTATATTGATAAATTTCATATATATTAACTTATTGCTACACACAATAATTGTTTTGAAACATTCGTAAAATAGTTTAAAAAAATTAGTTAAAATTTGCAAAAATTGAAAAATAGTTTATTCTTGCTCTTAGCCCAATTACATGAGTAGATATAACCTGGATTCCTTGTATGGTTACAACTTTTTGTGCCCAGCATTCAGGCCCAAATAAAAAAAGAAGAAAAATCTAAAAACAAATTTCTGATTATTAATAAAGATAAAATTTAAAAATTGAAAACAAATATTTTCCGTATGAACCAGTAAACCACTCCATCGTTACATCCTTTTCCACCCTTCTTCAGTTTTTCTTTTTCCAGTGTCAGTCAATGGTGTTTTCCTTGCTCTCATAACTTTTACTTATATTTTAACAAATATATAGTAACATGATCCCTATTACCTACTTCTCTGCCCCATCTAAGGACAAAGTTGATTCACCCTATCAACACGATTACCAGTCACACCCACCGATTACTCAGTCTTCCCCCTTTTTAAGTATAAGCCAAAGTATGCTTTTACTTCTATTCTTGGTTTTGATTCATTTATACAAAAAATGGAATCTGATCCCTGCAACCCACCAACACAGCAGCACTCCATCAATATTATCATGACTCTCCTCACAGTTGGCCTAAGAATCTCTCATTTTCCTTCTCTCAATTTTTGTTATAAATCCAACACTCTATCCACTTCCAAGCCAAACACACATAACCCATCATTTTATTGTTCCTCTCAGCCACCACACAAAAACGCAAACCACAACAGAAAAGAAAAAAAGAGAAAAACACAACCTGAACCCAACCCCTTCACCATCTAAACACCACAACAAAAATCAAAACACCAAAAGTTGTTAGATATTAATTAGAAAATTAATAATAGCAAGTTTCTAAGTTGATAGTTATGAGTCTTATAATTGTGTAACTTTCTAAGTTAAAAGTTGTGATTTATTAAGTCAAAGTTGTAAGTTACTAAGTCAAAGTTATGAGTTACTAAGTGTTTGGGTAAACAACTTAATTAAGAGCTTATCACATAAGACCTTATCAAATGAGAGCTCATGCCATAAGTGCTTAAAGAAAGAAAAAGAAAGAAAGGGGCATGAGAGGATTCGAATAGTGAAAAACATGGAGATGGTGTTTAGTGCATAAGCTCTTATGATAATTCCATAACCTTCTCCCAGTGACTTATGAAAATAAGTCAAAAACTCCTTATGGGATGGCATAAGTTATTTTTATAAGCTCTGCCAAACATACTGCATAAGAGCTTATGTCATCAAATAAGTCAAAAAAAGCTTAAATAAGCTCTTCCAAACGCCACCTTCTTGTAGTTTTCCATTTGAATTTAGTATCTTGGAATAAGGCATTAAGCATTTATGTGATTAGTCAAATGGTCACTCTATTCTAGTTTAAATAGGGGATCATACTCTTGTATTTTGTGTGGCAAAGTAATAAAAATCCTCTTCTTCCAACAAAGTGGCATCAGAGCTTGAGTTCTAGAGAGTTGAGAGAAACACTTTGTGAGTTGAGAGATGGCAATCAATGGCTTGAGTATGTTTCAATTCCCTCGTCTTACCAAAGGGAGTTATGATAATTGGTGTCGTGGCATGAAAGTCTTGCTAGGTTCTCAAGATGCTTGGGAGATTATAGAGAAAGGCTATACCCTACCTCAAAATGAGGCTACTTTGTCACCAAATGAGAAGGAGACTTTGTTAAAGTCGAAGAAGAAGGATCAACAAGCACTTGCCTTCATTCATCAAGGTTTGGATGAAGCCATGTTAGAGTTGGTGTCAAATATTTACATCCAAAGAAGCATGGGATATTTTGAAAACCTCCCTTGAAGGTACCGTGTTGATAAGATGAAGAAGGTGCGCCTACAAACTCTACGTAGAGAGTGTGAATCATTGCATATGAAGGAATCCGAATCTATTTCCGATTTTGGAAATAAGGTGTTGGCTATTGTGAACCAAATGAATCGTTATGGAGAAAAGATGGAAGATGTTCGTGTGGTGGGAAAAATCCTTCGCTCCTTAACCACAAAATTTGATTATGTGGTTTGTGCTATTGAAGAGTCAAAGGATTTAGACTCAATGACCGTAGACCAATCAATGGGTTCTCTTCAAGCCTATGAAGAAAGGTTCAAGAGAAGACATGATGAGCCGTTGGAGCGCGTCCTCAAAGCCAAAGCCTCTTTGAAAGAAAATGGAGGAGAAAGTAGTCAAAGAGCATGTGGACGTGGTCATGCCCAAGGAAGATGAGGAAGAGGAGATCATGATAATTTTGACAGTAATGAATGGAGGAGCCATCAATCCACTAGAGGTCGTGGAAGAGGAAGAGGAAGAGCTAGAGGCAATTATGAAAGAGCATACGAAATGAGGAATGACAAATCTAATGTTGAATGTTTTAATTGCCATAAATATGGTCATTACTCTTGGGAGTGTAGAACTAATGTTGAAGAGAAGGCCAATTGATGAGTGTGATTAAACCTCATATTTCTTTATCATATTGCCTGCATTTTCATGTAGTTTAGGCATTTTTAATTTGATTGTTGTTAGTTTTTACCTTGGAATGGGTAAGGCGGTTTTGTGGTGTTTGTGTGCAGGAATTGAGGATTAAAATGCTCAAGATCAACCATGATGGAGCTTGCATGAAGATGGAGCTTGAAAATCAAGAAAACTGAGCTAAACAAAGGCCATCACGGCCATGATCAAGCAAGGCTGAAAAGAAAAGAACGAAAAAGCAGAACCTGTCACGGCCAGGCCGTGATGGCCATCACGGCAGTGACAGGCCATCAGTGCCAATTTATCCAAGACAGAATCTGTCACGGTCTGGCCGTGACAGGCATCACGGCTATGACGCGCAATATCTGTAATTTTAAAACCTGATTTAATCTGATTTTGTAATTTCTTGGGATTCAGGTTAACCTACTCTATAAATAGGGCGATTAGGATAGAAAATAGGGATCCATTGGGATGCTACCTTAGGCAAAAACTAGGATTTCTCTTCTTCTCAATTTCTTCTCTTCTCTTAGTTTTTTTATGCTTTCGTTAATCAAGCTTGCTATGAACATGACAATGCTTGAGTAGTCTTTTTATTTCTAGGGATTGGGGCTATGCCCAAGATTTGTTTTATGTTATGAATTGACGTGTGAATCTGGTGCGCACTTATTTGCATGTCATAGATACTCTAAGGAGGAACCTAGCGGTGAACTTAGGTATTGGATCTATAGGGATTGAACTTAGGACTTAAATCACGAGAGTTAGAAGCGGTCCTTCGAGGGTTCACTGAATTGTCACAAAGCTTAAAGGGTTCGATTTAAATTCAATTACCACGAGAGTAGGGGTTGGTTTAATTGGGCACAGTTCTTGTATCCCGAGATGGAACATTAACTTATTTAGGATAAATTCACCTTCAAAGTAAATTTCGATAATTAACAAGAGGGTTAGTCAATTTAGTAACATGAGCAGTCTTGTTGGTAACCCAATTCCTGGAAATCTCTTTTATATTTGAAAAACCCCTATTTGATTTACTTTCCTATTTTGTTTGATTGCATTTTAAATATTTGAATTGTTAGTTAATCCTTTAAAAACCAAATCTTTTCCAAATATTTTTCTAGTCCAGTTGAATTGATTTAATAATTGATATTTATTTAAGATCACGATCCCTGTGGATTTGATCTTTTTGTTACTTGACGACGAAGCCGTACACTTGCGGATTCGAGCGACCATTAAGTTTTTGGCGTCGTTGTCAGGGACTGTGCTTTCTTGAATTTCAATTTAATTTTAAAATTAATTTTTATGGAATTTTTTTTATATTAAAATTTTCTCTTTTTTTATTTATCTCTTTTTCTTTTTCTAGAGTATCTATCTCTCTTTGCAGGTTTTTTTCTCTTTTATGCGAAGATCCCAAAGCCTCGAAAATCTTATTGAAGTTGACCCCGAGATCGAAAGGACCTTTCATAGATGTGGGACAAAGACAAAGAGAGAGATAAAGGTAGATTCCCATTCCACTTATGGTGAATCTACCTGATACCAAACCACTGAAGGACTACACAGCCCCAAATTCTAGGGGTTTACGAACTGGGATTGCTAGGCCATAAATTGGGGAGGAGAACTACACAATACCGCCTATGTTAATTGGCATGATTAGGCAACATCAATTTGGAGGATTACCCTCGGAGGACCCGACTGATCATGTGGAGACATTCTTGGAGTTCACCGATGCAATAAGAATTCAAGGTGCCCCGATTGATGCTATTCACTTGAGGTTATTCCCCTCCTCTCTGACTGGAAAGGAAAAAGCTTGGATGAAGCAAGTGCCCGCTAATACTTTGTCAACTTGGGACCAACTGGAGCAAGCATTCTTGGAGAAATTCTTCCCTCCATCCAAGACTGCTTACCTACGAACTCAGATCACCGGCTTCTTCCAAAAGGACGGAGAATGCTTATCCAAAGCTTGGGATCGTTACAAAGGATTGCTAGAGAGGTGGTTGTTAGTGCATACCTTCTACAACGGATTGGATTACTCTTCGAAGCTGTCACTTGACTCGACAGCTGGTGGAGCCTTTATGAATAGACCTCTGACTGAAGCATTCAATACCATTGAAAACGTAGCCACCAACTATCACTAATGGGGTTCAGAAAGAGTTAATAACCCGAGAAACCTTTCGGGGGATAAGTTTGAAATGAATAGCACTGATCTAATTATGTCTAAATTTGACTCATTGAATAAACGCTTTGATAAGCTTGAAAAGGCTAATGTGAGTTCAATAGGTGCTACTAATGTTGTTTGTGAGATTTGTGGAATGTAGGGACATGACATAATGGAGTTCCCACATGGTATTGCTCTTGGATCCGGTGCTTCAGGGGAACAAGTGAACTCTTGTCACAACTTCTATGACATGAACCCGAAGTTGCCAAATTATGCTCCTCCAAATCTTTACAACCAACTGAGGAAGAATAATCCTTATCTCTCCTATGGGAACTACAACAACACGTTGAACCACGAATTCCAGGAAGGCCAAGGTAATAGGAAACCTGCATCGGGGTATCCTCAGGTACAAAAGTCTAAACTTGAGTCTCTGTTGGAAAATTTTATTGAAACTCAAACAAAGCAAAATGAAGAGTTTAGGCAACAAGGTAGGGCAGTCAATGAGGCAATAAAAGAGTTAACATCTAAGGTAGATAACTTAGCCATCCATAATAAGATGTTAGAAACTCAGATTGCCCAACAAGCTAGTACATATTCTAGAACTAAGGGTACGTTCCCAGGACAACCCGAAGTAAATCCCAATGAGCACTGTAATGCATTACACTTGAGGGATAATAAGCTTGGGGTAGTTAAAAAGAATGTGGAATGTGAGGAAGACATGGGTGAACATGAAGAGATAGAGCCAAAGTATGTCCCCCCACCACCTTACCAACCCCCAATACCTTTCCCACAAAGGTTGGTCAAGAAAAAGCAAATAGAAAAGAAAACTAAGAGCTTAATTGAAGAGCATGATGCCATGATAAAAACTAATATGCCTCCTAAACTAAAAGATCCAGGAAGTTTCTCTATTGCTTGCTCAATTGGAGAAGTGAAAATAGACCAAGCCTTATGCGACTTAGGGGCTAGTGCGAGTTTGATGCCACATACCATCTTTGAGAGGTTAGGAACGTAGGAATTGAGTCCATCCAAGTTCTTTTTAAAATTTGCGGATGGCTCAACTAAAACTCCTCCAGGAATACTAGAGAATGTTCCCATAAAGGTAGGCAAATTTTTCATTCCTACCGATTTCATGGTTTTGGACATGAACGAGAATTCTAAATTCCCTATCATTCTTGGAAGGCCATTCTTGGCCACAACTGGAGCAATAATAGATGTAAAAAATGGTAAGCTCTCTTTGAATGTAGAGGAAAGTAGGGTGGATTTTGATTTGACTAACTCATATAACAACCCTCCTTTTGAGAGTCATGTGTGCAGGATTGAGATAATGCCTCCAAAGGTGAACGAAGAGCTTAACATGGAAGCAAATCCCAAACTTTGCATGACAAATGATGCACCAAACAATGATGAAATTGGAGTTCCTCAACATGTGGAGTTAAAACTTCCGCCGGAAGGAAGTAAAGCCATGAAACTCAGAGTGAAAAGAGCAAAGCGAAAGAGCACCTGGCCATATGAACAAAATATGCTATTTGATGGACTTCCTTGGAAGAGAGACGTTCTTGCACTTCCAATCTCAGCTGATCCCGATTGATCGAAGGGAGTATGGTCAAGCTTAAGACCGTAAATAAGCGCTTCTTGGGAGGCAACCCAAGTTTTCTTTCCCTTTTCAATTTGTTTTTGAATTTTGTCTTTGAATAATTTGAGAAGATTAAGAGAAGAAAGATCACTAATTGATGGTTTTGCCAAGTATTTTCAAGTTATGAAGGCAGGAAGAGCAAAAAGGCATGGAAAAATAAAGTCAGAGGAGATCACAGCCTAGCCGTGATCGGGGTCACGACCGTGATTAGCCAATAACTGAGGATCATAAAGGAACACGGCCCAGCCGTGATAGCCCTCACGGGCGTGATGAGGAGTACCCAGAAGATCAGAATGTATCACGACCTAGCCGTGATGGAAGTCACGGCCGTGAGAGGCCAGCTCCTATAGACCCGAATTGATCACGGCCCAGCCGTGATGTATATCACACCCATGATGAGGACTTGATTGACACCAGAACTGGTCACGGCCTGCCCGTGATGAACGTCACGACCGTGACACATCTTCCAGCAGCTCTTTGACTGGCAGGTGAGCCAGCACCCTCCACCACCTCGGTGAGTTGTTCCATTTTTCTCCTCTCTCCGACTTGATTATTTACATTGGGGACAATGTAAGTTTTTAAGCTTGGGGTAGGGGCATTTTTACATTTTTGCATTTTTCATGTTGCATTCATATAGGTGTAGTTTTGCATAATCACATTATTAGATTGCCCCTTGCTTAGAGTATGCATCCAATTGTGAGAACTTTGCGACAAATGAATTGAGACAGTGATTTTTTGAACCCAATTTTCATATTCTTGTGATAGGCTAAAAATAAAATGCTTGAGATGATCTTCTGATAGTTGATAGTTAGCATGTGGTTCCTTAGATTTGTGTTTCTCATTGATTTTAAACTACTAAATGTGAGATTTTTTGAGCCTAAAAGGGGTACTCACTAGATCTACCCCGTTCTTTGTGATTGAGTGCTTTATTCCTCTTGGATTGTATTCTCTAGAACTTGACTTGAAACCGTTTTGAAACTTAAAAATTGTTGAAAATATATTTGAAAATGATTGAGCACTAGGTATTTTTCTGGCCTTCGGAGCTTTGACCGACTAAATGCTACCCCTTAGTTGCCCAATTTTGAGCCTAATAAAATAAAATGCTTTTCTTGGTACCTTGATTTATTTTGATGGATGATGCTTGGTATGGCACCTTTTAAAGTATTGCAAAAAGGTAGTTTGAAAAATAAAATTGTGGGATGAAAAAGTTAGAAAAATATTTCTCTTAAGTTGGAAATCTCCCCTTCTCCAAATTGAAAAACTAAAATGAAATACAAAAAAATGGAGAAGGGGATGAGAAAAAGAAAATGAGAAACAAAAAAAATAAAAAATAAAAAATAAAAAAAGAAGACGAAATGTGGAAAAGTAAATTAAAGCCCAAAAAGGTATTTTAGAAGGTTGTCGTGTTTGCATTGTTTTATATTTTGTTAGCCTTCTTGAATGTTCCTTTTCTTGATTTCCCCACCTAACAATTAATCCCATGGCCCCATTACAACCAAAATAAAAGACCTCTTGATTCTTATGTGTTTTCATTAATAAAGTAGAGATTTGGTTAATAGTCAAGCTTATGGTAGAATACCTTCCTTGAGGAAATTGAGCGAATTGTCATATACCCTTAAACACTTGAGTGAGGTGAGAAGAGTGCCCGAATTAGTGAGAGATATGAATTTAGGGAACCTAAGCTTCTAATTGGACTTGAAATTGATTGTCTCTTGGGTACTTATTTGGATGTTCCTGTTACTTGGATTTGTTACTTGGGTTCTTGGATCATTGTCCATACTCTGATTGTCTATCTTGTCTGGCCTTGGTTATTGCTTGAGGACAAGCAAAATCTTAAGCTTGGGGTAGTTTGATGAGTGTGATTACACCTCATATTTCTTTATCATATTGCATGCATTTTCATGTAGTTAAGGCATTTTTAATTTGATTTTTGTTAGTTTTTACCTTGGAACGGGTAAGGCGGTTTTGTGGTGTTTGTGTGCAGGAATTGAGGATTAAAATTCTCAAGATCAACCATGATGGAGCTTGCATGAAGATGAAGCTTGAAAAGCAATAAAACTGAGCCAAACAGAGTCCATCAAGGCCGTGATAGCCATCACGGCCATGATCGAGCAAGGCTGAAAAAGAAAAGAACAAAAAAACAGAACCTGCCACGGCCGTGACAAGCCATCAGTGCCAAGTTTTCTAAGACAGAATCTGTCACGGCCTGACCGTGACATGCATCACGGTCGTGACGTGCAATATCTGGAATTTTAAAACTTGATTTGATCTGATTTTGTAATTGCTTGGGATTCAAGTTAACCTACTCTATAAATAGGGCAATTAGGCTCGAAAATATGGATCCCTTGGGCTGCTACCTTAGGCAAAAACTAGGATTTCTCTTCTTCTCAATTTATTCTCTTCTCTTAGTTTTTTTTATACTTTTGTTAATCAAGGTTGCTATGAACATGGCAATGCTTGAGTAGTCTTTTTATTTCTAGGGATTGGGGCTATGCCCAAGATTTGTTTTATGTTATGAATTGACGTGTGAATCTGGTGCGCACTTATTTGCATGTCATAGATACTCTAAGGAGGAACCTAGCGGTGACCTTAGGTATTGGATCTATAGGGATTGAACTTAGGACTTAAATCACGAGAATTAGAAGCGGTCCTTTGAGGGTTCACTGAATTGTCACAAAGCTTAAAGGGTTCAATTTAAATTCAATTACGACGAGAGTAGGGGTTGGTTTAATCGGGCATGGTTCTTGTATCCCGAGAGGGAACATTAACTTATTTAGGATAAATTCACCTTCAAAGAAAATTTCGATAATTAACAAGAGGGGTAGTCAATTTAGTAACACGAGCAGTCTTGTTGGTAACCCAATTCCTGGAAATCTCTTTTGAATTTGAAAAACTCCTATTTGATTTACTTTGCTATTTTGTTTGATTGCGTTTTAAATATTTGAATTGTTAGTTAATCCTTTAAAAACCAATTCTTTTCCAAATCTTTTTCTAGTCCAATTTAATTGATTTAATAATTGATAGTTATTTAAGATCACGGTCCCTGTGGATTCGATCTTTTTATTACTTGAAGACGAAGCCGTACACTTGCGGATTCGAGCGACCATCACCAATCTTGTTGATGACAAAGAAGTTGAAGAGCCAACATTATTGCTATCACTTAATAATGATGAGAAGGATGACAAATGCTTATGGTATCTTGACAATGGAGAAAGCAATCACATGTGTGGATGCAAAGAGAAATTTGTGGAGCTTAATGAGAAGGTAAAAGGAAATGTTTCCTTTGGAGATTCTTCCAAGGTACAAATCCAAGGGACATGTACCATTTTAATTTCTATAAAAGATGGTGCTCACAAATTAGTCACGGATGTTTACTATGTTCCTAAACTAAAAAGTAACATTTTGAGGTTGGGACAACTGTTTGAAAAAGGGTATGAAATTCATATAAAAGATTGTTGTTTATGGCTTTGAGGATCAAAATTCTAATTTGATTGCCAAGGTGTTGATGTCAAGAAATAGAATGTTCACTTTGAACATCAATACCAATGAAGAAAAATGTTTGAAGGCTAGCATAAAAGATGAATCATGGTGTTGGCATATGAGATTTGGGCACTTGAATTTCGGAGCACTAAAATCCTTGGGAGACGAGAAGATGGTGAAAGGGATGCCTCTCATCAACCATAATAATCAATTGTGTGAAGCGTGTCTCCTTGGAAAGCATGCAAGAAGGAGTTTTCCAAAAGAAGCCAATTCAAGAGCAAAGGAGCGCTCCAACTTGTTCACACCGATGTGTGTGGCCTAATCAATCCTCCTTCACGTGGTAACAATAAATACTTCTTGCTCTTTATTGATGATTATAGTAGAAAGACTTGGGTTTATTTTCTAAAGAAAAAATCCGAGGCATTTGTAGCTTTTAAAAATTTTAAAGCTCTTATGGAAAAAGATAGTGGTTATGTAATCAAAGCTCTAAGATCCGATAGAGGTGGCGAATTCACATCAAAAGAATTTAATGAGTTTTGTGAAAAACATCGGATTCGTCGCCCTTTAACGGTTTCTAGATCTCCACAACAAAATGGGGTAGCGGAGAGGAAAAATAGAACTATTCTTAATATGGCTAGATGTATGTTGAAGGCAAAAAAATTCCTAGGGAATTTTGGGCCGAAGCTGTTGCATGTGCAGTTTATTTGTCCAATCGCTCCCCAACAAAGAATGTCAAAGATCAAACACCACAAGAAGCAAGGAGTGGAGTGAAGCCAAGAGTTCATCACTTGAAGGTATTTGGAAGCATTGCATATGCTCATGTACCCGACCAAGGAAGATCCAAGCTTGATGATCGGAATGTGAAACATGTGTTCGTTGGCTATGATGCAAGCTCAAAAGGTTACAAATTGTACAACCCAAGAAATGGAAAAACAATTGTGAGTCGAGATGTTGAGTTCGATGAAGAAGACACATGGAATTGGGAGGAGAAAGAAGACACTTATGATTTTTTCCCATACTTTGAAGAAAGAGATGAAGAAGCCTTGACTCCAAATGATTCAACTCCACCTCCTCCACCAAGTACTCCTTCAACCGATGAAGCCTCGTCATCTTCCGAAGGGAGTTCAAGTGAAGGCCAAGAAAAATGAGAAGCGTTCAAGAATTATATGATGAACAAAAGTTATAAATGATTTGTTTTGTCTTTTTGTTGACAGTGAGCCCTTAAATTTTGATGAAGCCATGAAAGACAAAAGGTGGAGACAAGCCATGGAAGAAGAAATCAAAGCCATTGAGAAGAACAACACTTGCGAGTTAGCAAGCCTTCCCAAAGGTTACGAAGCAATTGGAGTCAAATGGGTGTTCAAAACTAAGAAGAATGCCAAAGGAGAGGTGGAGAGACACAAAGAAAGACTCGTTGCTAAAGGCTACGAACAACAACATCGAGTTGATTATGATGAAGTGTTTGCACCGGTTGCCCGCATGGAGACAATTCGTCTTCTTATTTCCTTGGCAGCTCAAATGAAGTGGGGAGTTTTTCATCTTGATGTGAAATCGGCATTTCTAAATGGCTATCTTGAAGAAGATGTCTATGTTGAACAACCAATGGGTTTTGTCGTTGAAGGTCAAGAAGGAAAAGTCTTGAAATTGAACAAGGCTTTGTATGGTCTAAAGCAAGCACCAACCAAGGGCATGGAATAGTCGCATTGACAAGTACTTCCAAGACAATGGGTTTGTCCGTTGCCAAAATGAGTATGCTCTTTATGTTAAAGCTTTTGATAATGGTGATGTTATATTTATTTGTATTTATGTGGATGACCTTATCTTTGCTGGCAATAACCCAAATTTGTTTGAAGACTTTAAGAAGGCCATGTCTCATGAATTTGACATGACAGATATGGGACTCGTGTCATACTACTTGGGAATGGAAGTGAAGCAAATGGAGAATGACATCTTTGTCTCACAATAAAGCTATACAAAAGAAGTGTTGAAGAAATTTAATATGCTTGATTGCAATCCTGTAAACACACTTATGGAAGGTGGCTTGAAATTGTCAAAGTTTGACGAAGGAGAGAAGGTCGATCCCACAGTCTTTAAGAGTCTTGTGGGGAGTTTGAGGTACCTAACCAATACAAGGCCCGGTATTCTATATGAGGTTGGAGTTGTGTGTCGCTTTGTGGAGGCTCCTACCTCTACTTATCTAAAAGCCGCAAAAAGAATTTTTCGTTACTTGAAAGGTACAATTGATTTCGGATTGTTTTATTCTTCTTCTAATAACTTCAAGCTTTTTGGGTTTTGTGATAGTGATTTTGCGAGAGATGTTGATGATAGAAAAAGTACTACTGGATTTGTGTTTTTCATGGGTGATTGTGCTTTTACATGGAGTTCTAAAAAGCAAGCCATCATGACACTTTCTACTTGTGAAGCCGAATATGTGGGTGCAACTTCTAGCACATGTCATGCCATTTGGCTTAGAAAATTGTTGAAGGAACTTCACTTGTTGCAAAATGAGATCACGGAGATCTATATTGATAATAGATCTGCACAAGAACTTGCCAAGAACCCGGTGTTCCATGAGTGAAGTAAGCATATAGATACAAAGTATCATTTCATTAGAGAATGCATTGCCAAGAAAGAAGTGGAATTGACTTATGTGAAGACTTAAGATCAAGTTGCAGATCTTTTCACCAAGCCTCTCAAATTTGAAGATTTTCGAAGAGTGCAAGCAAGACTTGGAGTGCATAACAATTTTCAAATTAAGGGAGGATGTTAGATATTAATTAGAAAATTAATAATAGCAAGTTTCTAAGTTGATAGTTATGAGTCTTATAATTGTGCAACTTTCTAAGTTAAAAGTTGTGATTTACTAAGTCAAAGTTGTAAGTTACTAAGTCAAGGTTATGAGTTACTAAGTCTTGTAGTTTTCCATTTGAATTTAGTATCTTGGAATAAGGCATTAAGAATTTATGTGATTAGTCAAATGGTAACTCTATTCTAGTTTAAATAAGGGACCATACTCTTGTATTTTGTATGGCAAAGTAATAAAAATCCTCTTATTCCAACAAAAGCAACATAACAGATCCTTCCCCTTGGCCACCACTTTCCTTGTGCCAGCCACCTCCGCCATCTCCGTCGCGCCAGGCCAGAGCACCTCCCCCTCAACCCATTGTGTTCTTCCCATCGTCACAATCACGCGGATCCCAGCCACTCCACGCGTCCATCACCGTCAACCACCGAGCTCACGTCCCGCCTCCATCTGAGACTGGATCCGTCCAAAACTGCCACGAACCTAGCTACCGCGTAGCTCGCCTCCGTTCGTCGTGTCTCCACCGCATCCTTTTGTGCACTTTCTTCTGGTTCATTTTTATTTGTTTCTATATTTTAATTTATTTATGTCTTATTATTTCATTTCACTGATTTTAGCTTGGCAATGTTTCGGTTAAAGCTACCATATTGTTGTTGGGTCAAGCTGATAGGTCCATTAACAAAACCCAATTTGGTTTTTGACATTCCTTAGTTTATATTACTTTATTTCAGTTTTTCTGAGCCAGAGTTGGTTCCAGATTTTTGTTCTTGTATCATAAAAAAAAATGTCCCAAAAAATATATCAATTCTGCTGTTTAAATATGGAAAATCCTTTTAAAAAAATTTAAAAAAGACGAAAATTTATAAAACTTCATTTCCCAAAAATAAAAAATAAATCCCTTTTTTTAGGCAAAATAAATCCTTTTTAAAAAAGTAAGAAAATTAAAAATTAAAAAATCAATTTAAAAGATTTTCACTTCTTTGCTTCTTAATGAAAAATATTTTAAAAAACAAATCTTTTTCGAAAACAAAAATTTATCTACTAATCAAACATTTTTGTCAATAACTATGTAGCTTTGAGTTTTTTATCCAAAATTTTATTTTCTATTTTATTGTGTTTATATTTTTTTAGTTTAAAAAATAGGGTAAAAATAAGTATTTAAAAGTTATTAAAAAAATTGTACAAATAATTTGAGTTATCATTTTTTAAACGGATAATTTAGGCAATTGACACCTTTCCTAATCGTAACTGCCTTTGAGCTTAAATGTCATTTTTTTTATAAATCATTTTTTCTTAAATAAATGTATTTTCCAATATTTTCTCATTAAAAATTTTGATGGCTGGTTATCTATTTATATTTTTTTCATAGCGCTCGGACGGAACACCCACATCATGAGATGCAGTAAATAGTATGCAGAATTGATTGGATGTATTTAGTCAAAATTTGTGCATTGCTATACGTTGTGAAGCATCATGTAGCTACTTGTTTGATGTGTTAATTATTATTGGGTAACATATTAACTATGGCACAGTTTAATATATTTTCTTTTTATTCGTATTAAAACATATTAAGAATGATATGTTGTTGTGACATCAGCATATGCCTAATTTTTTTTTAATTTCAATTAGTAAATAGAATGATTTTGGTTTTAAATGGCAATTTACGTTTATAAACAATGATTTATTTAATGATTTTCGATTTACATTTGCAGGAGAGAATGACCTCTTGTTTAGCCTAAAAGATGGTAAATGATTTTGCTACTTGTTTGAGAAGGTAATTACAGATCTTTACTATCATTGTTACTGCATGTGTCAATCAATTATCCTTTAATTAACTTTCATTGGTAACTAATCATTGTTTATAATTGGTTATAACGATTACAAAAATAAAATTTGAATTTAACTTAAATTTAGGGATCTGAATTTAAAAATTATACACAAAATTCTTTTATTAACGTTCAATTCCTTTAACTCTCTTTATTTTCTTTAAGCCATTAAATTATATTATTTAATATACAAGATTGAGTGGATAGTTTTCCTCATTCAATTTGATTGAATGCAATATTTGAATAGTGCATCCTAATCTCTTTGAAAATATGTTTCCAATTTGAACGTGATATGTTGCTAATTATTAGATTCACTGATTACGGTTATGTACTATGATTTAAATAAATTTTTTTCCATAAAAAAATGATTGTTTAAATCATAAGTATAATTTTTTTATAGTCAAATGTTAGTACGTTAGTTTTTTTTTTTTCTTTATCAATGTTTTAACCTTGAACCTCCAACACCTTAAATCCTTATTTAATTTTTTTTTTCATAACACTCAGACGGAACAACCATATCATCAGATGCAGAAAATAGAATGCACAATTGATTGGATGTATTTTGTCAAAATTTGTGCATTGCTATTCGTTGTGAAGCATCGTTTAGCTACTGGTTTGATGTGTTAATTATTATTGGGTAACATATTAACCATGGCACAGTTTAATATATTTTCTTTTTATTCGTATTATTAAAACATATTAAGAATGATATGTTGTTCCGACATCATCATATGACTAATTGTTTTTTTTTTAAAAAAAATCAATTAGTAAATAGAATGATTTTGGTTTTAAATGGCAATTTACCTTTATAAACAATGATTTATTTAAAGGTTAAATATTTTTTTGGTCCCTATAAATATAGGATATTTTGTTTTTAGTCCCTATAAAATTTTTTGGACATTTTTAGCCCCTACAAAAAAATGTTCTGCTATGTTTTTGGTCCCTGTTATTAACTTGGTTTGTTGAGTGATGACATGGTTGTATGAAATTATTTTTAAGCCCCTGCCACATGTACATTTTTTATGACATGGCAGTTGACTCGATTTTTTTTGTTAATTTCTATTTAATTTTATGAAACCCCTAATTTAAAAATAATTTTATTAAATTATCAACGATGCAACTCTGACTACCAGCAATTGTACATGTGGCAGGGGCTTAAAGGTAACTTCACATTGCCATGACATCACTTAACAAATCAAGTTAACAACAGGGACCAAAAACATAACAGAGCATTTTTGTAGGGACTAAAAATGTTTAAAATTTTTTATAGGGACTGAAATCAAAATCAAAATATCCTATATTTATAGGGACAAAAAATATATTTAACCATTTATTTAATGATTTTCGATTTACATTTGCAGGAGAGATTGTTTAGCGTAAAAGATGGTAAGCTACTTCTTTGAGAAGGAAATTACAGATCTTTACTATTATCGTTACAGCATGTGTCAATCAATTATCCTTTAACTAACTTCCATTGGTAACTAATCATTGTTTATAGTTCTCTCTCAAAAAAAAAATCATTGTTTATAATTTGTTATAATGATTACAAAAATAAAATTTGAATTTAACTTAAATTTAGAGATCTGAATTTTAAAATTATACAAAAAATTATTTTATTAACGTTCAATTCCCTTAACTCTTTAACTCTCATTATTTCCTTTAAGCGATTAAATTATATTATTTAATATACAAGATTGAGTGGATAGTTTTCCTCATTCAATTTGATTAAATGCAATATTTGAAATCTCCATCATAATCTCTTTGAAAATATGTTTCCAATTTGAATGTGATATGTTGCTAATTATTGGATTCACTAATTACGGTTATGTGCTATTATTTAATTAATGTTTTTTTTTCAGAAAAAAATGATTTTTTTTAAATCGTAAGTAGAATTGTATTTTTGTTTTGATGGACAAATGTTATTATGTTAGTTGTTATTTTTTCTCCTTTATCAAGGTTTAACTTTGGAACTCCAACACCCTTAGCTCTTACCACTTGAGCTTCCCCACCTCCCTAAACCCTAAACCCTTGTAGATGCATAATTTGAAATATTTCAGGTTGAATGATCTGTAACCTGTTTTATGAACACCTAATTTGTCAAGATGATTTTGTAATTAATATTTTATAAAAGAAAAATTATTATAAAAGTTGTAAAAACTAAAAAAATATTAGGTTCTTGCTCTTAACCCCTTACATGATCACACTTAATGAAAATTTCTTTTTAGTTGCAAGTTCTTTTTGAGCTCATAATCTAAGCCCATGTGTAAAAAAGGTAAAATTAAGGTAGAGAACAAGCTTTCTGAATGATAAAAAAATAAAAAAACCTAAAAAATGCAAAATCTGGAATCGAATTCTAAGGTTGAATTCGAATGCCAACTTCAGCTTACCATGCTTTCTAGTTCTCTAGCCCATAGGTTTTGGCCTCCAAGATGTTTTGCTTGGTGTCTTTTCTTATAAATGATGTGGAGCCTTGTGTCACATCAACTTGGTACTTTAGACATAGTGGCAATATAGAGTAGATTATGGACTTCATGAAATTATAAACTTAAAATTGTTATCAAGTTTTTATCACATAACGGTCGAAAGTAGTGGCATTGACCAATTCAAACTTGCACTGTATTAAAAATATGTTGAATTCTCTAATAAAATCAAACTTACTATAGTTGAGAGAGGGAAAGTAGTAGCTATAGAGTGTTGAGTAATGTACAAATGGAAAACAAGAGCTATAGAACACTGATGTGTTGAGTAATGTAGAAAGCGAGGTCGGTATAGTGGAGAGAAAATAAGGTAGTGGAGTAGCAGGCGAATAGCAATAAGCAATGTTGTGAAATGTTGAGTGATCAGCACAAGTTGGTATAGTGGAGAGAGATTCGGAGAAAAAGGTAGTGGAATAGTTGAATAGTATTGTACATATGGGTATGAACATGAGTCTCACGTGCATCTCCTTGTTCCTTCTTCAGTAACTCTTGATACACTGTCGTTATTTCCTCAATTTCTTCCCGATGTATCCTTTCATTATTGACCCTGCAACCACCACCTTTTCTAACTATTGTTTCAGATCCTCGAGTTGCATTTTCACACTCCTCTCAACCATCTTGGATTTTGTCAATAATTCTTTCCACTGTTGGGCATCATCCAAAGTTTTATATCTTTCTTGTCCACGCAGCCCTTACTTCATAATTGTAGCCCTCAAGTAATCTTGTGTCTTGAACTTGCATTTTTTTTCTACTCTTGCCCTTTTCTTGGCATTCTCAAGACATTGTCCCTTTTTAGTGATTACTAGTTACAAGGCCTTGCTTTCTCGAAGAGCTTCTTCTAACTTCTCTTGCAGTCTCTTCTTCTCTTCTTCTGACTTCAGCAATGCTGCTTTAAGGTTTTCTACTTCTTCGATGCTACTTGGGGTTGCTACAAGTGTCTCATCAATAATTTCCTTAACAACTACAATTGAGCATTGAAAAGTCAACTTAACCTTTTGAACTATATCCCAAAGCCATTGACTTTTTCACGATAATTATATTTTGTGACACAACTCCTTTTCCCAAGCTCTTGACTTTTTCTAATGACACAATCCTAGGAATGCATAATTCTTCTAAGCTGTTGAGTGTCCTTCATATCCTTTTCATAAAGAACAAAAGGAGTTATCATTTCTTCATTTGGTGGGTCTCTCATGGGATAACCAAGTTGCCTAACTGCCAAAGATGGATTATCAATGTAGAATAACCAATACTCAAAGCACGGAAAAGAGGAATGACATGACGTAAAATTGGTATCGCCTCTGAGATGGTAATATTGGAAAAGATAAGACAATGACTGAGAGAATATCAATGTAGAATGAACATGATTTCTTAGAATTGTTCCAAATTTGGGTGTGGTTATTAATCAAAAGCTTTACTCTCTTGTCAATATATGGTGTGTTGAAATGTCTGATTCTAACATCAATAACCATGAAGAAAGCGGCAAGGATATGCAATGCCAGGATGGCTCGTGGTAGATTATTACCGAAAGCAAGTTGATACGACACCTCAAAAGTAAGAAAGATGTCCATAATAAAAACTAAGGTCTCCCACATCCTACAAATATCATGCTTATAAATTAAAAAATATATATATATAGTAGTTGATGAAATTAAAAGAAAATAAAATGCTAATATGACACTAAAAAGCTTACAAAATTCGAGCTATCTTTCATATTCAATACCAACAACACACTACATCTTTCAAATCCACATCTACCAATACTCGAGCAAAGTTCCCAAAAGTATGTTTGTTTGTTGATTCATCAAGACAGATTGAAATACCAATACTTCCAGCAATTGCAAAGATAATTTTGGGGATCCAACATTCTTGTGCTAAACCAAAAATCCGGACCCAACTATTCAGTAGGTAGAGGCCATTACTGCATTAGGCCAAGAAGATATCAATTGCAGCAATATTACTTTCTTTTCATAACAATAATTGAAAGTATAGTATGTATCCTCAAGAATAGTTGGTTCAAGACTCTATCCCTTATCTTGCACGACCAAGACGATATCAATTGTAGCAAAATGTACTCATCAATGTGAGCAAAGAAAACAACCCCATAAACGGCAAGAGCCACTACATCCATGAAAAAAGTCCAATCCTCAATTTCTTCCAAATTATTTATTCTCTCTTCTATGTACTTTTGTGAAAATACATCGTCACTTTGATTCTACTTCTTGCCTTGCAACTTTTGTATCTGAACTCTCAATACATATGCAGCTTCCTGCATGGAAAGGTTGTGCCCCAAGTAATGACAAGGTTTGACATTTTCCAACAGGTACCCTAAGATTTGCACAACCTCTTCCAAGGTAGGGGCCATTTGGAAGTCTTAAAAAGAAAAACACCTTTATGGGAGGATCATATAATTGGCCTAATGCATTAATGGCCTCTACCGGCAGTGATTGGCCTAATGCAGTAATGGCCTCTACCTGCAAAACAGTTGGTCTAATGCAGTAATGGCCTCTACCTACAGAATAGTTGGGTTGATTATTGGTTTAGAATAAGAATATTGGAGCCCCAAAATCATCTTTACAATTGCTGGAAGCATTGGTATTTCAATCTATCTTGATGAATCAACAAACAAACATACTTTTGGCCACTTTGCTCGAGTATTGGTAGATGTGGATTTGAATGGTAAACTGCGAAATCAAGTCTTGGTTGAAAGGGACGCATTTGCATTTTTTCTTGGTATTGAATATGAAAGATAGCTCTAATTTTGTAAGCATTTTACTGTCTTCTTACAATTTTCTTTTCTTTTAATTCCATCAACTACTATTTTTTTTTATTTATAAGCATGATATTTGTAGGATGTAGGAGACCTTAGTTTTATTACGACACTCTTTCTTACTTTTGAGGTGTCGTATCAACTTGCTTTCGGTAATAATCTACCACGAGCCACACTCTTTCTTACTTTTGAGGTGTCGTATCAACTTGCTTTCGGTAACAATCTACCACGAGCCATCCTGGCATTGCATATCCTTGCCGCTTTCTTCATGGTCAATGATGTTGGAATCAAACATTTCAACACACCATATATTGACAAGAGGGTGAAGCTTTTGATTGATAACCGCACACAAATTTGGAACAATTCTAAGAAATCATGGTTATTCACATTGATATTCTCTCAGCCATTGTCTTATCTTTTCCAGTATTACCATCTCGGAGGCGATACCAATCTTACGTCATGTCATTCCTCTTTTTCCTTGCTTTGAGTATCGGTTATTCTACATTGATAATCCCTCTTTGGCAATTAGGCAACTTGGTTATCTCATAAGAGACCCACCAACCAAAGAAATGATAATTCCTTTTGTTCTATATGACAAGGATATAAAGGACACTCAAAAGCTTAGACGAATCAGGCAGACCTCGGATTGTGTCAATAGAAAAAGTCAAGAGTTTGGAAAAAGGAGTTGTGATGCAAAAGATAAGTATCGCAAAAATGTCAATGGCTAAGGGATATAGCTCAAAAGGTTAAGTTGACTTTTCAATGCTCAATTCCAGTTGTTAAGAAAATTGTTGATGAGACACTTGTAGCAACCCCAATTAGAATAGAAGAGGCAGAAAAAACCTTAAAACAGCACTGCTGAAGTCAGAATAAGAGAAGAAGAGACTGCAAGAGTTAGAAGAAGCTCTTCGAAAAAACAAGGTCTTGTAACTAGTAACCACTGATGAGTGTGATTTCACATGATAATTCATTGTCATTTTAGATACATTTTCATGGTAGATTAGACATTTTTGTTTAGTTATTTTTTAATTTTCCTTTTGGAACAAATAAGGTGGTGTTGTGGAGTGTTTGTGCATGAATTTTTGATAAAAATGCTTAAGTCAAGTTTCCATGGAGTTTGCTTGAAGACGAAGCTTGAAAAGCATGAAAAATATACAAGGCAGAGGCTGTCACGACTTGGGCATGAAAGGCTTCATGCCCATTATTGCGCAAATAAGCGCTTCTTAGGAGGCAACCCAAGTTTTCTTTCCTTGTTCTTTTGTTTTTTATTTTTGTTTTTATTTGTTTTGAATAAATTGAGAAGTTTATAGGAAAGAGTTTATTATTGATTGTCTTTCCAAGTATGTTTGCAGGTTGGAAAGGTTTATTTGCAAGAGCGCATCATGGATGAGCAGGCCCAGTAGAGGACTTTGCTCCAGCAGCTCTATGACTGGCATCTGATCCAGCACCTACCTCTGCCACAGTGAGCTGTTCCATTTTTTCCCTTCTCCGACTTGATTATTTACATTGGGGATAATGTAAGTTTTTAAGCTTGGGGTAGATGTATTATTTTTGCATGTGCATGTTTAATGCTGCATTCATTTTAGAGATAGTTTTGCATGATCACATCATTAGATTGCCCCTTGCTTAGAGTTTGCATCCTACTGTGAGAACTTTGTGCCAAATGAATTAAGACAGTGATTTTTTTAACCCAATTTGTGTATTCTTGTGACAGGCTAAAAAATTAAATGCTAGAGATGATCTTTTGATAGTTGTTAATTAGCATATGGTTCCTTGAATTTATGTTTCTCATTGATTATAAACTACTAAATATGAGATTTTGAACCTAAAGGGGTACTAACAAAATTGGTCCCATTCCTTGTGATTGAGTGTTTTCCTCCTCTTGGATTGTATTCTCTAGAACTTGACTTGAAACCATTCTGAAACTTATACATTTTTTAAAACATATTTGAAAATGATTGAGGCATTAGGTATTTTTCTGGCCTTCTGAGTTTGAATGATTAAATGCTACCCCCTTAGTTGCCCAATTTTGAGCCTAATAGAATAAAATGCTTTTTTTGGTGCCTTTATTGTTTTTTATAAATGATAAATGATGCATGGTATGACACCTTTTAAAGTCTTTCAAAAGGGCAAAAAGGTAGTTTCAAATTATGGGATGAACAAGAAAAAAAAAATCTCAAGTTGGAAATCTTCCCTTCTCCAAAATTGCTAAAAAAAAGTACAAAAAAATAAACAAAAAAAATGGTGAAGGGAATGAGTAAAAATTGAGATATAAAATGAAAAGAACAAAAAAGGAAAGAAATGTGGAAAAGTGAATTAAAGCCCAAAAATGTATTTTAGAAGGTTGTCAGGCTTTGCATTGTTTTATATTTTCTTTAGCCTTCTTGAATTTTCCTTTTCTTGGTTTCCCCACCTAACGGTTAATCCCATGGTCCCATTACAACCAAATGAAAGACCTCTTGATTCTTATGTGTTTTCATTAATAAAGTAGAGATTTTGGTTAATAGTCAAGCTTATGGTAGGGTACTTTCCTTGAGGAAATTGAGCGAATTGTCAAATGCCCTTAAGCACTTTAGTGAGGTGAGAAGAGTTCCCAAATTAGTGAGAGACATGAAATTAGGGAACCTAGGCTTCTAATTGACTTGAAATTGATTGTCTCTTGGTTATTTATTGGATATGCCCATTGCTTGGATTTGTACTCAGGTTCTTGGTTCACTGTCTATGCTTTGATTGATTATCTTGTTTGGGCTTGGTTATTGGTTGAGGACAAGCAAAATCTTAAGCTTGGGGTAATTTGGTGAGTGTGATTTCACATCATAATTCATTGTCATTTTGCATACATTTTCTTAGTAGATTAGACATTTTTGTTTAGTTATTTGTTAATTTTCCTTTTGGAATGGATAATTTATGGTGGTGTTATGGAGTGCTTGTGCATGAATTTTTGATAAAAATGCTTAAGTCAAGTTGCCATGGAGTTTGCTTGAATATAAAGCTTAAAAAACATGAAAAATATGCAAGGCAGAGGCTGTTGCGCAGAACTGAAGAAAAAGAAAGGAATTTTCCAGCAAGGTTCACGGCCTGGCTCTGAACAGCTTCCAGCAAAGAATTTTCATATGCTTTTGATTTGATTCCTATTGTTATAATTACTTGTGAATTTGGTGGCCACTTATTTGCATGTCACAGACACTCTGGGGATGAAATGTATGACACCCTCACCCGGGCATTACATTAATTAATCATTTTTTACTAATATTAATGTTATTAGAAGACATGTCAATTTCTTTCAGAATGTCAAAATTTAATTAGTAATTCATTATTAAATAAAACTCAACTTAAGACATGGATTTAAAATATCAACTTACATTTATAGAAAAACATACATAAATACTCACATTGATAACAAACACCTTCTTAGTGACAGGTGCATTGACAGGAGTTCCTTGAGTGTCCATCCAAGTTACTTAAACAAAATACTAAAGTCGTACTATAGGTTAAGGAGACAATTTAAACATGTTCTTGAAAGGATCCATCCAACATCACTACTCCAAAATAAAACTAGACTTCCTAAACTGGTCAAGACAACTAGTGATACCCATTCGGGAGACCACGAAAGTCTCCCTCATTTCCAGAAGAACTATCAGAAGAGGATACTTCCACCCCGGCTCCCTCGCCAGGTGCATCATCATCATCATCACTGCTCATAGGATGATACTGAGGGTCCTCATCCATGAATTCCTCCGGATCCTCCTCTATGGGTGAAGCTGGCACCACATTCAGAGGTGGTGGATTCAATAATAGTTGTCCTAAGTCTGCTAGGTACTGTACATACAACCAAGCTGGCGGAAGTGATATCTAGATGGTCTCCATGGTATGAATCCTCCTCTCTGGACCTCCCTCTTGTGTTCCTTCTATAGTGCAAACCGGGCCAGTGTACTCGGCCATTTGATTCCCCGGATGAATCACCCAAGCCCCAGGGCTGTCGGCATCCTCAAACATGATCGTCCGCATCCGGGAGTGCATGAGAGGCAGAGTTGGGTCCATCTAGTCTCAACATAACAGGATACATACATATATACATGAAGGAAAATGCAAGGGTAAGATACCAATATATGGATAATTATGACAACTATATGCACCCAAAACTCACACAAACATATACAAGTAACAAGATATCATTTTAAGTAGTACATAGCAAGATATAATAATTGCTTTTTGAAAACCATGACACTTCTATAATTCAACTTCTATCCTAATCTCCGGAGACCCCAACTTCAATTTGTTTAAAATGAGCTTATCAGGCCCGAAATCTTTGCCATAAAAGGCACGTGTTAGTCCACTACACTGTCCAAAATTCCTGGCACAGTGTGCAACATGCGTGGATATCCATGGCATATTATCCAACTCAAGGCATAGTAATCAAGGCATATGGATTTCATTGTCCGTCAAGGCACAATGATGCAACGTAGCATGATATACCCTGCCCTTCAAGGTACTCACACAAAACAACTTTGGGCACATCTGCCAAATGCATGAAAAACATTTTATTATCGAGGCTTTTCTTTGTGTATAATTATTTCCTTGTCGAAGTTCAAAGGCTCACAACCTCCATAATTTTTCAATGTATTAAGATTTGTAAACACATGACATTTGAGTCCGAGTGTCCAATCACGAGAGTCTTAAACCGATGCACCAGTATAAGACTTTGTGGTAGTAGAAAACAACTTTACACCTTTACTACGTTTATCAAGTTTGTATAACGTATGTAGGGCACGCAGTCCATAACAACGTATAAGGACACAGAGTCCGCAACAACGTGACACGGGTCATAGATCAACGTGTTTAATTACACTAGTAGCCCGACGTCTCGGTTACTAGGTCCACTTTTCAAGGTTATTTTTCGTTTAGTGAAAAACAAAACAAAATCAAATTTCCATAACTTATCCAAGTTATTGGAATATTGTTTTGTGTAAAGTTTTTATTAAAAAAAAATTATTTGAAATTCATTTTTCAGAACTCACCTTGATTTTAAAAATTCACTCCTTTTCAATAAAATCAAATTAATCTTCCTTTTAAAAAAATTTCTTTTAATTCAATAAATCAAAATATGATTTTTCATAAATTTTCTAATGTTACAAAATTTAGAAATATAACCTTAACTTTCTGTTCTTTTTCAAACAAAACTTTTTTAAAAAAAACATTATTTATTTGTAAGCTTCTTTCATGATCTTGTTAAGATTTTTATCTTAACTTATTATTTTGAGCTCTAACTCAAGGTTAGGCTTTATATGCATCAACCAAACAATTACATCAATAAATCGACATATCCATATCATAATAAACATTTTATAATCAACATAAACACTTAAATCATGTAAATACAGGTAACACTTGGTCATCATAATTTTTAATATCCCTCAGGCTTTCTTCTCTTACCTCAGAGTAAAATGGTAATGAAACTCGGTTGTGGTTTTTAAAGAGGAACGACTCGGTATGCGTTATGATTGCAAATTTATACAGAAACAAATGATTAACATAGGTAATTTTTTTTTTTATAAAATTACCTAATTTGATGCATGCATTCGGCAATGCTTAGAAAATCATGCTAGAAATTTTAAATTTTCACAAACTTTTGGATCTATGATCCTTAAGAATCAAGGAGGTAAAATAAAAGTTTAAAACTTGAAAATAAAATTTTATAATCTTGGCCTCAGGAACCATGGGTTTCGGCCTTATCAAGAAATGGTGGAAAAATACTATTTTTCATCAATCTAATTTTATGCATGTAAACTTTATAGTGTTCTAAGCATCATTTAGCTTTTAAAAAAATTTGAACAAGCCTCATCAACTCATCAAGTGAGTTTCGGCTATCACAAGCCAACAAGGCTAGGAACACTAAAATTTTTCAAGCACCATTGTTAAGCTACTAATGTAAAGAACTTAGCGTATTAACCATGCAACCTTCCAAGTGATTAAAAATTAGGTCTCACTAACTTAAAAATTTTAGATTTTTGGCTAAAGAACCATCACAAGAAGGTATACATAGTCTCAAAAAATTTGCTTTAGTTAAAAAAAAATTCATGAATCAAAGATCTAAAGCCATGCATGTGAGATTTCAGCAAAAACTCATCCTTTCTCCCTCTTGGTGTTTTGGCTACACCATGATCATAGGGAGGATGCTTTTCTCTTCACATGCAAGCCATTAAAATGAGAATAAAGATGAGCAAGAAGTGGTAAAATCTTTTGCATGTAAAGGAAGATGATTTCTTTTTGATTACAAGTTAAAACTATAAGCATAAATCATGGTAAAACTAACATGCATGTGAAAAATATGTTGAAAAATCACAACCTCTCCTCCTTAGGGTTTCAGTCAACCCCATTAAAATGGTCATAGGAGGGTTCATTCCAACATGCAAAGGTTGAAAATGGTGGTGAAGATGAGTAGAACTTTGAAATAAAAGAACTTTAAAACAAAGAAATGAACAAGCTTTGCAAGAACCAACTCAACATGCATGTACAAGAAGATGGAAATAGTAAGAACTTAAAGTATAATAGCTACATATTATACCTAGGTGCTGCAGAAATTGAGTGCTTGGAAGCAAGACTTGAGTTTTCTAAAAAACAAGAGAAAATGAAAGTGAATGTAGTAGAAATGGCTTTGTGGAAGTGAGAGGAAAAAGTGATGAAGTGAGATGGAAACATGTACATATATAGAGGGGGAGAGGCGCTGGTTTCAGCAGAAAAGGGAGAGGAAAATTTTTTAAAAAAAATTTAGAAGTATTTTTAATATAAATTTTGAAATATAATAATTTATTATGATATTTATGATTTTGTGTCATAAAATTACTATTCATCTTTCAAAAAATCAGATTTTCATCACCCAACACTCCAAAATCTGATACAAGTTATTTCCCTTGATTTTTGTTTCGTTCCGATTAAATATCTACACCGAATCAATCGTATTTCTAATGAAAATCGAACCCGAAAAATCAATAAAATAAAAAATTTTAACGAAAATTTTTTAAAATAGTGGAAACATTAGCAATCGTAATTAGAAGCCTAATCGTTTTGTTCACGAGTAAAAATTTCATTTTATGATCAGTAAACTTGTACCGATAGAGAAAACGCAGACCGGGTTTTGTCTGAATTTTCTTCTTAAATTTTTACTGGAGCTTCCTAAGATAGACTAAGTTATGAAAATGATTTTAGTTTTTCAAAATAATCTCTAAAACTTTAAAATCAATTACTGGCAAGCACACACTTAAACACATAATAACAAGAAACAGAAAATCGGGGCGTTACAAAATGAGAAGTGAACCTAGGTATTGGATCCATAGGGATTGAGATTATGACTTAAATCACAAGAGTTAGAAGTGGTTCTACGAGGGTTCATTGAATTATCATAAACCTTAATGGGTCCAATTTAAGTACAATTACCACGAGAGTGGGGGTTGTTTAATTGGGCACGGTTCTTGTATCTCGAGAGGGAACATTAACTATTTTTGGATAAATTCACCTTCAAAGTATTTTGATAATTAATAAAATGGTAGTCAATTTAGTAGCATAAGCGGTCTTATTGGTTACCCTATTCCTGGAAATTCCTCTTAAATTTGAAAACCCCTAATTTGATTTTCCTTCTAATTTCATTCTTTATTTTGTTTTATTGTTATTCTAGATTTGATTTGTTACTTGATACAAATTTCAAAGACCAAATCTTTCCTTGTTTAGTTTAATTGATTTAATAATTAATTGGTGTTCATAATCACGGTCCCTATGGATTTGATCTTTTTGTCCATTACTTGACGATTAAAACCGTACACTTGCGGATTCATGTTATCAACCACTAAAAAAGGGCAATTTCTTGAGAATGCCAACAAAAGGGCAAGAGTAGAAGAACAATGCAAGTTCAAGACGCAAGATTGCTTGAGGGTCAATTAAGGAGTAAGGGCTATGTGGACAAGAAAGAGATAAAGTTTTGGTTGACCAATAGTGGAAAGAGTTATGGACAAAATCCAAGATGGTTGAGAGGAGTGTGCTAAGGCAACTCGAGGATCTGAAACAACACTTAGAAAAGATGGTGGCTGCAGGGTCAAGAATGAAAGGCAACACCGAGAAGAAATTGAGGAAACAACAACGATGTATTAAGAAGCACTGAAGAAGGAACAAGGACATGCACATAAGACCCATGTCTATGCATGTACGTACAATGTTATTCGACTATTTCACTACCTTTCTCTCTGTCTCTCTCCATTGTACCGACTTGCGCTCACTCAACACTTCACAGCATTGCTAATTGCTATACGACTGTTACTCCACTACCTTATTTTCTCTCCACTATACCGACATGCGCTCTCTGCATTACTCAACACATAAGTGTTCTATAGCTATTGCTTTCCATCTCTCATTTATAGTAAGTATCAACGACACACTACATTTTTCTGTGACTCTCATATTTCTCCTCTCTACCTTCTTCACCCTGCTGCTTCACACACACACACACACACACACACACACACACACACACACATATATGGGCCATATCTAGTGAGAAAGGGGGTTTTTATGTGAGAGTGAGAGGGACTCATATTAGCCCTTAGATAAAAATTAAAGGCTTAGATTAAAAAATCTTTAAGTGTCATCGCGTGCCTTTTTCCCCCCTAATTGCACAAAGGTTATTTCATTCTTGTTTCCAATACCCGGCTCCTGTTCTTCGCTTTTCATTCATTGTACAAAAACCCACCACCGTTACATCCTCTGTGCAAAAACCCACCACCTAGTTTCTCATTCCCACATGCTTTTCTTCTACCTACAATTCAGGCAAGCCTTTTAATCTTTATTTATTTTTTATTCACTTTACTTTTTTAAAAATTCTTTGTTGACGTAGTATTGCCATAGCTGCCCACAAGCCTTATTTTAATTATTTTCTTTTTACCCATCCGAACATGTTTACAATTGGGAACCTGGACATCCATACAAACACTTCATCCATATCTATCCTCAGCCAATTGTTTGAGTTAAGCCCATGATGACTAAACCAACACACACACTTTTTTAGCATCTATCTCTCTGTGTTTTCTCTTTTATGCAAAGATCACTAAGTCTGGGATACCTTAGCGAGGTTGACCCCGAAATCGAAAGGACCTTTAATAGACGTGGGAGACTACAAAGAGAGAGAGAGAGGTTGATTCCCATTCCACTCATGGTGAATCTACCGGATACGAAACCATTGAAGGACTACGTAGCCCCAAATGCTAGGGGTTTGCGAATTGGGATTGCTAGGCCAGAGATTGAGGCGGAGAACTACACTATACCGCCTATGCTAATTAACATGATTAGGCAACATCAATTCGGAGGATTGCCCTCGGAGGACCCGACTGATCACGTGGAGACATTCTTGGAGTTGATAAGCCTCTGGCTTATCTAGTTTTATGACTAGATGAACTAGGGTTTATGTGTCTATTTATTTGAGTTCACTCTCGTTTTCGCCCAAATTTGCCTTGTTTTGTTCCTGAGTTGGACTTTGACTCGTTTTGCGTCTTTTGTGTAGTTTTTAGCTTATTTTGGATAGAATTACGCTTGTGGGTGCTTTTGTTGTTTCAGGTTAAATAAGTGAAGCTCCGGGAGTCAAGGAAAGTAGAAAAGAATGGGAAATTGCAAGTCTGGAGACACTCGCCTCGCGAGTGTATGCTCGCCCCGCGAGCCTGAAAGTCAACAAAGCAGCAAAAGTCATCACTTCAGTCTCGCCACGCGAGATGTGTCTCGCCCCGCGAATCATGAAGACCTGCAAGACAGAGAACATCACGGCTTGGCCGTGATGAATAGCACACCCGTGGCAGTTTAAGGTTTGAAGACTCGCCCCGCGAGAGGAAGCTCGCCCCGCGAGAGAATGAAGACTTGGAAGTCAGAGACCATCACGGCCCAGCCGTGATGAAGGTCACAGCCTAGAATTGAAGACTCGCCCCGTGAGAGGCTTCTCGCCTCGCGAGAGTTTAAATTGAAAGCGCGCCACTTTTAATTCTCGCCTCGCGAGAGGCTGCTCGCCTCGCGAGAGAGCGCAGATCAGGATTACTATTTAAAGGCTGTTGCATATCAGGTTATGGAATCCAGTTGTCCACTTAGGTTAGGGCAGTAGTTACGAATCCTTATTTCTCCTTGGAGCTGCGTCTCCTTTTCTGGTTTCTTTTTATTTTTACGATGGTGATTATGTCCGATCGCTTGTCTATGAGCATGAGGAACTAATCCCCTCGTCCGAGGGAACGATGAAGCCACCCATGGCGATGTAAATCCGATATGATGTATGTCTTTCTCCTTTAATTCAATTCTTGTTTTCTAATTCTGATTTGATTGTGTTGATCATATGTGTTGCGTGATTGACTTGTTAACGTTGATGAGGCTTAGTCAGTGATTCACGTTTAGAACTTGAATTAGGATCGTCGATCGAATATTGCACGAGAGTGAGTAGGAGATCGGTGCGACCTTATAGGGAACAAGAATTAACAGAATTCGAGATTAGGATTATGAGACCTAGTAAGTAATTAATCCAATCGTCGAATACGTCCTAATGAGCACGAGAGTGGATTTAGGAGAATTTAGGGGTCCCGGTTGACATTGCAATTGAACTTAGGGAGGAATTCATCATCATTTGGGTGTACATGTTGGGTAGGTGGATTTGTGACCTTGGACATTTTAGTTTTCTGATTTTTAGTTAATTAGTTTATTTAGACTTGTCAATTGAATTTCGATATTAATCTTCTCTCCCTCAACCACCTTCTGTAACTTGACCGAACCTATCGGATTTCCCGCGGATTAGTTGAATTGGTAACCCAATCCCTGAGTTCGACCTCAGTATTTACTTACCGTGTTATTTTATTACTTGCGACGACCCGGTACACTTGCCGGCGTAACAACAAGTTTTTGGCGCCGTTGCTGGGGATTGGCACAACCAATTTCTCTGATTTTAGGGAAGTTTGATTATTTGGTTAAGTTACTTTTATTTTTATTTTTAATTTCTATTATTATTCTCTATTTCTTGATCCCACTTGGTCTTGGCCCTGTTTTGTATGCGAGGTACCCTTTCAAGGCGGATTGCGAATCATGGAGACTGTTTATTTTCCAGCCTTGGACGGTGTTACAAAATATGACTTTGGGCCTAATATATCCCTGGGAGATCACTGGCGCTGGGGACGTAATTGCCCTCATGCACAAGCTTATAGTATAATCATGAAGCATGAGGAGGAATGGGAATGGAATGACCAAACACCATTGAGAGCTGCTCTACAACAATATTCCCAGGAGCTATCCACCTCTGAGGCCAAGGCAAGAGCCAACTGTGACAGTATCGAAACTGTGATGCAGAATTTCAAAGCGCAAGCTGAGGAGATTTGCAAGTAGTTAGTACAAGAGTCACATGAAGTCCAATTTGAAGAAAATCTGGTTTTGGGGATAGATCAAAATGAAGACGAAGTGGTAGTGGATTCCACACTGTTTGCCAAGCAACCGAAAATTTCTGCATTAGATAACTATGTTGGCTTACATGCATGTGTGGACATGGGTAAGTTAGACCCTCCCACTCGTCTGGCACACTTCCTCGAGAAAACACCATTTGACCCGAGAGGAAGTGAATTCATAATTGAAGAGGTCAATGGAGTTTTCACACACCTGGCTGGGTGGAGTTGATGATAAAGTCATATTGCTGCTACGATCTCCACTCCAATTACCATTTGATCCAGGTGGAAGACCTCACATGATGAGCATCTCTTGGCCTCTGTACCACAGACTGTGGGATCCAGGTGGATGTTTCTTAATAAGTCAAGCTCGGGACGTTAAACAAGCGCTTCTTGGGAGGCAACCCAAGCTAGGTATCCCTCTTTTTTCCCAACTTCTGTTTTGTTTTGTTTATGTTTTTGTTTTTTGTCACTCTTGAATAATTTGAGAAGATCAAGAGTTTTTGTATGAAATGTCGTGTCGGCAAGCTTGTTGGATGTTAATTGAATTTAGCATAGATTAATTGCATGAATTATTTGACCATTGATGATTTCCCCCTAGGCTCTGAAATTAGAAAAGTTTATCCCCACTTAAAAATTGAAAACTGAACTTTGAGAACTTTGTTGTGATAACTTGATTTATGATAAGCTTGGGGTGAGGGGGTGCACACACTAGGAATCGTATCTCGGTCAAACAATTTGCGAAATGTCCAGGTGAGGATTTTGAGCCTCCAACTCTGTTTTTGAATGTGTGAATCACTGTTAAGTTGCACTTTCCCGAATTTGCTTGAATCTCTTTATGGTTTGCATGATTATGTGTTGCATCAAATGATTTAGGCAATTTTCTTTGAAAAAACCATTTGGCCTAAAAAGAACCGTCCCTAATGCATGTTCCCTAGTTAGCCAAATTGAGCCCAATTGACTTATTGTTTCTTGATGACCCTACATTACGAGCCCAATCTGAAAAACCATGTTAACCCAATCTTAGGATTAGGAGAGCATGGAAATGAGCAAGAGAAAGGTTGTGAGAAACTAAGTTTGGGGTGACTACAAGGAGGTATGTCATTTTGGGGTGAGAAAAAGAAAAATAAAGGTTGAAACCCAAGGCAAAAAAAAAAAAAAGAAGAAAACAAAAAAAATTGCCAAAGGAAAAGGGGCAGAACAAAAAGATTAGCAAGGAAAAGGCTGTAGTCACCCGAGCCCAAATGAAAAATGGAAAAAGGAATTTGAGTGGAAAAAGTGTCAAAATTCTCATGCTCTCTTAGTTCCTTGGGACTTAAGCCTAAATATCCTTCATTATCCTACCCTCAACCAGGCCCCATTACAACCTTTAAAAGACCTTCTGATGTTGCATGCATGTTTTCGTGGGGACCATTTTTGAGATGAAAATCAAATTCATGGGAAGTGCTCTTGATAAGTGAAATTGAGTGAAAAAGTTGAAAGCCTTGACGAGCTTGAGCGAATGAGTGAAATTTTACACACCCTTGTGAGGAAGGCAATTGTTTGAAATAGGTGATCTTCCTTTGTGTGTATCTTTGAGCCTCAACTTAGAGTAATGATGGCATGAATGATAAATTCTCAACTGTTTAAAGTAGATGAATGTGGGGATTACATTGGAGTAAAACTGTTTTGTAAAGTTGCATTAAATTTGTGCGAAATCGATTGATTCCTTTAGGCTTGCCAAGTCTTGAGTCGTTTTTGAGTTTTAAGCTGCTTGGGGACAAGCAAGGTTTAAGTTTGGGGTATTTTGATAAGCCTCTGGCTTATCTAGTTTTATGACTAGATGAACTAGGGTTTATGTGTCTATTTATTCGAGTTCACTCTCGTTTTCGCCCAAATTTGCCTTGTTTTGTTCCTGAGTTGGACTTTGACTCGTTTTGCGTCTTTTGTGTAGTTTTTAGCTTATTTTGGATAGAATTACGCTTGTGGGTGCTTTTTTTGTTTCAGGTTAAATAAGTGAAGCTCCGGGAGTCAAGGAAAGTCGAAAAGCAGTGGAAATTGCAAGTCTGGAGACACTCGCCTCGCGAGTGTATGCTCGCCCCGCGAGCCTGAAAGTCAACAAAGCAGCAAAAGTCATCACTTCAGTCTCGCCACACGAGATGTGTCTCGCCCCGCGAATCATGAAGACCTGCAAGACAGAGAGCATCACGGCTTGGCCGTGATGAATACCACGCCCGTGGCAGTTTAAGGTTTGAAGACTCGCCCCGCGAGAGAATGAAGACTTGGAAGTCAGAGACCATCACGGCCCAGCCGTGATGAAGGTCACAGCCTAGAATTGAAGACTCGCCCCGCGAGAGGCTTCTCGCCTCGCGAGAGTTTAAATTGAAAGCGCGCCATTTTTAATTCTCGCCTCGCGAGAGAGCGCAGATCAGGATTACTATTTAAAGGTTGTTGCATATCAGGTTATGGAATCCAGTTTTCCACTTAGGTTAGGGCAGTAGTTACGAATCCTTATTTCTCCTTGGAGCTGCGTCTCCTTTTCTGGTTTCTTTTTATTTTTACGATGGTGATTATGTCCGATCGCTTGTCTATGAGCATGAGGAACTAATCCCCTCGTCCGAGGGAACGATGAAGCCACCCATGGCGATGTAAATCCGATATGATGTATGTCTTTCTCCTTTAATTCAATTCTTGTTTTCTAATTCTTATTTGATTGTGTTGATCATATGTGTTGCGTGATTGACTTGTTAATGTTGATGAGGCTTAGTCAGCGATTCACGTTTAGAACTTGAATTAGGATCATCAATCGAATATTGCACGAGAGTGAGTAGGAGATCGGTGCGACCTTATAGGGAACAAGAATTAACAGAATTCGAGATTAGGATTATGAGACCTAGTAAGTAATTAATCCAATCGTCGAATACGTCCTAATGAGCACGAGAGTGGATTTAGGAGAATTTAGGGGTCCCGGTTGACATTGTAATTGAACTTAGGGAGGAATTCATCATCACTTGGGTGTACATGTTGGGTAGGTGGATTTGTGACCTTGGACATTTTAGTTTTCTAATCATTAGTTAATTAGTTTATTTAGACTTGTTAATTGAATTTCGATATTAATCTTCTCTCCCTCAACCACCTTCTGTAACTTGACCGAACCTATCGGATTTCCCGCGGATTAGTTGAATTGGTAACCCAATCCCTGAGTTCGACCTCGGTATTTACTTACCGTGTTATTTTATTACTTGCGACGACCCGGTACACTTGCAGGCAGAACAACAGGAGTTCACCGATGCAGTTAGAATTCAAGGCGCCCCGGTTGATGCCATTCGTTTGAGGTTGCTCCCCTCCCCTCTTACTGGAAAGGCGAAAGCTTGGCTGAAGCAAATACCCACTAATACCTTGTCGACTTGGGACCAACTGGAGCAGGCGTTCTTGGAGAAATTCTTCCCTCCATCCAAGACGGCTTACCTACGAACCCAGATTACCGGCTTCTTCCAAAAAGACGTAGAATGCTTATCCGAAGCTTGGAACCACTACAAGGGATTGCTAGAGTCATGCCCACATCATGGACTTGAGAGGTGGTTATTAGTGCACACCTTCTACAACGGATTGGACTACTCTTCGAAGGTGTCACTTGACTCCACAGCTGGTGGAGCCTTTATGAATAGGCCTCTGACTGAGGCATTCAACCTCATTGAAAACGTGGCCACCAACTACCACCAATGGGGTTCAGAAAGAGGTAATAACCTGAAAAAGATTTCGGGGGGTAGGTTTGAAATGAATAGCACTGATCTTATAATGTCTAAAATAGACTCACTGAATAAACACTTTGATCAGTTCGAAAGGGCTAATGTGAATTCAATAGGTGCTACTAATATTGTTTGTGAGATTTGTCGAATGCAGGGACATGACATAATGGAGTGCCCATGTGGTATTGCTCATGGATCCGGTGCTTCGAGGGAACAAGTGAACTCTTGTCACAACTTCTACGACACGAACCCGAAGTTACCAAATTATGCTCCCCCAAATCCTTACAACCAAGGAAGGAAGAACAGCCCTTACCTCTCCTACGGGAACTACAGCAACACGTTGAACCACGAGTTCCAAGAAGGCCAAGGCAATAGGAAACCCGCATCGGGGTATCCTCAGGTACAGAAGTCTAAACTTGAGTCTCTATTGGAAAGTTTTGTTGAAACTCAAACAAACCAAAACAAAGAGTTTAGACAACAAGGTAAGGCAGTCAATGAGGTAATAAAAGAGTTAGCATCTAAGGTAGATAACTTAGCCATCCATAATAAGATGCTAGAAACTCAGATTGCCCAACAAGCTAGTACATACTCTAGACCTAAGGGTACTTTTCCGGGACAACCCGAAGTTAATCCCAATGAACACTGTAATGCCATATACTTGAGGGATGATAAGCTTGGGGTGGATGAAAAGGATGTGGAATGTGAGGAGGACAAGAGCGAAGATGAAGAAGTAGAGCCAAAGTATGTCCCTCCACCACCTTACCAACCCCCAATACCTTTCCCACAAAGGTTGGTCGAGAGAAAGTGATAAGCCTCTGGCTTATCTAGTTTTATAACTAGATGGACTGTGGTTTTTGTGCAAATTATTCGAGTTCACTCTCGTTTTCTCCCAAATTTGTCATGTTTTGTTCCTAAGTTGGACTTTGACTCGTTCTAGGCAATTTTTGTAGTTTTTAGTCTATTTTGAATAGAATTACGCTTTTTGTTTCTTTTTTATTATTTCAGGTTAGAAGTGAAGCTCCGAGAGTCAAGGAAAGTCAAGAAACAGTGGAAATTTCCATTCTGAAGATACTCGCCCCGCGAGTGGAAGCTCGCCTCGCGATCCTGAAGATCAACAAAACAGCCAAAGTCATACATTCTGTCTCGCCTCGCCAATAACAGTTCGCCTCGTGATCATTCAAACTCAGGATGGAGCCAAAACTGAAATTCGCCAAGCGAGAGGCTTCTCGCCTCGCGAGAGTTTAAATTGAAAGCGCGCCATTTTTAATTCTCGCCTCGCGAGAGAGCGCAGATCAGGATTACTATTTAAAGGCTGTTGCATATCAGGTTATGGAATCCAGTTTTCCACTTAGGTTAGGGCAGTAGTTACGAATCCTTATTTCTCCTTGGAGCTGCGTCTCCTTTTCTGGTTTCTTTTTATTTTTACGATGGTGATTATGTCCGATCGCTTGTCTATGAGCATGAGGAACTAATCCCCTCGTCCGAGGGAACGATGAAGCCACCCATGGCGATGTAAATCCGATATGATGTATGTCTTTCTCCTTTAATTCAATTCTTGTTTTCTAATTCTTATTTGATTGTGTTGATCATATGTGTTGCGTGATTGACTTGTTAATGTTGATGAGGCTTAGTCAGCGATTCACGTTTAGAACTTGAATTAGGATCATCAATCGAATATTGCACGAGAGTGAGTAGGAGATCGGTGCGACCTTATAGGGAACAAGAATTAACAGAATTCGAGATTAGGATTATGAGACCTAGTAAGTAATTAATCCAATCGTCGAATACGTCCTAATGAGCACGAGAGTGGATTTAGGAGAATTTAGGGGTCCCGGTTGACATTGTAATTGAACTTAGGGAGGAATTCATCATCACTTGGGTGTACATGTTGGGTAGGTGGATTTGTGACCTTGGACATTTTAGTTTTCTAATCATTAGTTAATTAGTTTATTTAGACTTGTTAATTGAATTTCGATATTAATCTTCTCTCCCTCAACCACCTTCTGTAACTTGACCGAACCTATCGGATTTCCCGCGGATTAGTTGAATTGGTAACCCAATCCCTGAGTTCGACCTCGGTATTTACTTACCGTGTTATTTTATTACTTGCGACGACCCGGTACACTTGCCGGCGTAACAACAGGAGTTCACCGATGCAGTTAGAATTCAAGGCGCCCCGGTTGATGCCATTCGTTTGAGGTTGCTCCCCTCCCCTCTTACTGGAAAGGCGAAAGCTTGGCTGAAGCAAATACCCACTAATACCTTGTCGACTTGGGACCAACTGGAGCAGGCGTTCTTGGAGAAATTCTTCCCTCCATCCAAGACGGCTTACCTACGAACCCAGATTACCGGCTTCTTCCAAAAAGACGTAGAATGCTTATCCGAAGCTTGGAACCACTACAAGGGATTGCTAGAGTCATGCCCACATCATGGACTTGAGAGGTGGTTATTAGTGCACACCTTCTACAACGGATTGGACTACTCTTCGAAGGTGTCACTTGACTCCACAGCTGGTGGAGCCTTTATGAATAGGCCTCTGACTGAGGCATTCAACCTCATTGAAAACGTGGCCACCAACTACCACCAATGGGGTTCAGAAAGAGGTAATAACCTGAAAAAGATTTCGGGGGGTAGGTTTGAAATGAATAGCACTGATCTTATAATGTCTAAAATAGACTCACTGAATAAACACTTTGGTCAGTTCGAAAGGGCTAATGTGAGTTCAATAGGTGCTACTAATATTGTTTGTGAGATTTGTCGAATGCAGGGACATGACATAATGGAGTGCCCATGTGGTATTGCTCATGGATCCGGTGCTTCGAGGGAACAAGTGAACTCTTGTCACAACTTCTACGACACGAACCTGAAGTTACCAAATTATGCTCCCTCAAATCCTTACAACCAAGGAAGGAAGAACAGCCCTTACCTCTCCTATGGGAACTACAGCAACACGTTGAACCACGAGTTCCAAGAAGGCCAAGGCAATAGGAAACCCGCATCGGGGTATCCTCAGGTACAGAAGTCTAAACTTGAGTCTCTATTGGAAAGTTTTGTTGAAACTCAAACAAACCAAAACAAAGAGTTTAGACAACAAGGTAAGGCAGTCAATGAGGTAATAAAAGAGTTAGCATCTAAGGTAGATAACTTAGCCATCCATAATAAGATGCTAGAAACTCAGATTGCCCAACAAGCTAGTACATACTCTAGACCTAAGGGTACTTTTCCGGGACAACCCGAAGTTAATCCCAATGAACACTGTAATGCCATATACTTGAGGGATGATAAGCTTGGGGTGGATGAAAAGGATGTGGAATGTGAGGAGGACAAGAGCGAAGATGAAGAAGTAGAGCCAAAGTATGTCCCTCCACCACCTTACCAACCCCCAATACCTTTCCCACAAAGGTTGGTCGAGAGAAAGTGATAAGCCTCTGGCTTATCTAGTTTTATAACTAGATGGACTGTGGTTTTTGTGCAAATTATTCGAGTTCACTCTCGTTTTCTCCCAAATTTGTCATGTTTTGTTCCTAAGTTGGACTTTGACTCGTTCTAGGCAATTTTTGTAGTTTTTAGTCTATTTTGAATAGAATTACGCTTTTTGTTTCTTTTTTATTATTTCAGGTTAGAAGTGAAGCTCCGAGAGTCAAGGAAAGTCAAGAAACAGTGGAAATTTCCATTCTGAAGATACTCGCCCCGCGAGTGGAAGCTCGCCTCGCGATCCTGAAGATCAACAAAACAGCCAAAGTCATACATTCTGTCTCGCCTCGCCAATAACAGTTCGCCTCGTGATCATTCAAACTCAGGATGGAGCCAAAACTGAAATTCGCCAAGCGAGAGGCTTCTCGCCTCGCGAGAGCCTGAAGACCCTGGAAGACAGAGACCATCAAGGCCTTGCCGTGATGAAGGTCACGGCTGTGACAGATTAAGGATTGAAGACTCGCCCCGCGAACACACTCTCGCCTCGCGAAAATCCAAATTGAATGTGCACCAATTTTAATGCTCGCCTCGCGAGAATCTGTTCGCCTCGCGAGAGAGCGCAGAATCAGAAGTCTATATATAGGCTGTTTCAGATCAGAATGAGGAGCACGCTGGATAGATCCGAATCCTAGTTTTTTCCACTGTAGAGTAGCGTTTAGGCTAGTTTCTTTTCTCTTTGGGGCTGCATCTCCTCCTTTTCTTTTCTTATTTTACTATGGAGGTTATGTCCGATTGTTTGTCTATGAGCATGAGGAACTAATCCCCTCGTCTGAGGGAACAATGAAGCCACCCATGGCGGTGTAGATCTGATGTGATGTATGTTTTTCTCCCCTTATCTCGATTGATGTTTTCCAATTCTGATTTGATTGCGTTGATCATATGCTAGCGTGATTGACTAGTTAAACGTGTTGAGGCTGAACGGCGATTCGTGTTTTAGAACTTGAATTGGGATCACTAATTGAATATTGCACGAGAGTGGGTAGGAGATTAGTGCAACCTTACACAGGAACAAGAATTAATGAGTTTGATGATTAGGATTATGATACCTAGTAAGTAATTGATCCAATCATCGAATACGCCCCTAATGAGCACGACAGTGGATTTAGGAGAATTTGGGGGTCCCGGTTGACATTGTAATTGAACTTAGGAAGGAATTCGTCATCACTTGGGTATGCATGATTGGGTAGGTGGATTTGTGACCTTGGACATTTTAATTTCAGATTTTTCGTTAATTATTTTATTAGATTTGTTAATTTAGATTGCGACCTTATATCCTCTCTCTCTCAACCACTTTCCTCTCTTGACCAAACGCATCGGATTTCCCGCGGATTAGTTGAATTGGTAGCCCAATCCCTGAGTTCGACCTCGGTAAATTCTTACCGTGTTTATTTTATTACTTGCGACGACCCGGTACACTTGCCGGTGACTCATCAAGTTTTTGGCGCCGTTGCCGGGGATTGGCACAACCAATTTTCCTAATTTTTAGGGAAGTTTGATTATTTGGTTAAGTTATTTTTATTTTTATTTTTATTTTTATTGACTATTATCTCTCTCTACTTCTTTGATTCCACTTGGTCTTGCCTTGTTTTGTATGCGAGGTACACGAGGGAATGCTTCCGGGTTGTGAATATTGTAATGGAAACCATGACACTTGGAGCTGTCCGTTCTACTTATCTCAAGAATATGTGGACTCATGCCATAATTTCTATGACAGCGTGCCCCAGGACAACTATCAGAGTCAGAATCAGTATTGGGGTTATATGAGGGGAGACCATCCGGGTTTCGCTTGGAGTAATGCTGGCGATGGTCTAGATTGGCAACCATAACCTCAACAGAATTGGCGACAACAACCTCAACAGGATGGTGGAAGACAACCTTGGGAGTTGGCTCTTGAGAGGACAATTGCGGCAATTGATAAGATGGCCCAACAACAACAACCTTGGGAGTTGAGTCTTGAGAGGGCAAATGCGGCAGTTGATAAGTTGGCAATCTATACAGACACAACATTTGAGAAGGCAAATGCGGCAGTTGAGAAGTTGGCCCAACAACAACAACCTTGGGAGTTGGCTCTTGAGAAGGCGAATGCGGCAGTAGAGAATTTGGGTCAGCTCGCAAAGCGACTAGAAGAGCGTCTCCCAGGCACTTTCCCAGGTGATACCGAGAACCACCCTAAGAACCAATGCGAAGCCATAACAACTAGAAGCGGTAGGATGTTGGGATCTAACTGGGATGCAACTAGTTCTCAGGAAGTTGAGGAAGAACTACCACATGTGGAGGAAGAGAAACCTGAGAAAGAGGAATTGACAAGTGACAAGGCCCCGAAACAACCACAAGTTGAGGAAGAGCAACCGGAGGAAGAGAAGTTGGCAAGGGACAAGGTACCGGAGCAAAAAGGGAGAGTTCAAAATGAAGATAAAGTGGTAGTGGACTCCACCATGCTTGCCGAGCAATCTGATTTTGCTGCATTAAATAAATATGTTGGCTTGCATGCATGTGTGGACACTGGTAAGTTAGACCCTCCCACTTGTCTGGCACACTTCCTCGAGAAAACACCATTTGGCCTGAGAGGAAGTGAGTTCATAATTACAGAGGTCAATGGAGTTTTCACACACAGGCCAGGTGGGATCATGAATAGAGTCATATTGCTCCTGCAAGGGCCACTTCACAAACCATGGGATCGGGTGGAAGATTTGATATGATGAGCGTCTCTTAGCCCTTGTACCACAAGCTATGGGATCCAGGTGGATGCTTCTTAATAAGTCAAGCTCGGGACGTTAAACAAGCGCTACTTGGGAGGCAACCCAAGATAGGTATCCTTTATTTTTAGTCTCTGACATTTTTATTTATATTATTAAAAAAAAAAAAGCTTGATTCGCCACGCGAATCCACTGTGGTCGCGCGAGACAGAAGCCCTGAATCTCAGAGGCTTGCTCATGCTTCTGTCTCGCGTCGTGAGGGATTCTTTCGCATCGCTATTCTGGGCATCATCATCTGTTGGAATTCCAGATACTACTCGCCTCGCTATTCTGGAAAGTGTGAATAACAATTTTTCCAGATTCACCTCGCGAGTGATCTCTCGCCTCGCGAATCTGCAATTAAGGTTTTAATTTGCAGGAGTTCTTCCAGGATGCTATGCAACAGAAGGGAGCCCGTGAGACCAATTGGATGAGGAGGCAACTATGGAAACTTGATCAGGGAGCACCCTCTCCTCTCCTCACTTTTGTTTTGTTTTGTTTTTGTTTTTGTTTTGTTTGTCGCTCTTGAATAATTTGAGAAGATCAAGAGTTTGTGTATGAATGTTGTGTCGGCAAGCTTGTTGGAATTTAATTAAATTGAGCATAGATTGATTGCATGAATTATATTGACCATCGATGATTTCCCCCTAGGTTCTGAAATTAGAAAAATTGATCCCCATGTGAAAATTTGAAAATTGAACTTTGAGAATTTTATTGTGATTACTTGATTTATGATAAGTTTGGGGTGAGGGGGTGCACACACTAGGAATTGTATCTCTGTCAAACAATTTGAAAAAATGTCCAGGTGAGGATTTGAGCCTCCAACTTTGTTTTTTATTGTGTGAATCACTGTTAAGTTGCACTTTCCCGGATTTGCTTGAATCTCTTCATGGTTTGCATGTTTATGTGTTGCATCAAATGATTTAGGCAATTTTCTTTGAACAACTACTTGGCCTAAAAAGAACCATACCTAATGCATGTTCCCTAGTTAGCCCCATTGAGCCTAATTAGCCTATTATTTCTTGATGACCCTATATTATAAGCCAAAATCTGAAAAACCATGTTAACCAATCTTAGGATTAGGAGAGCATGGAAGCGTAGCAAGAGAAGGGTTGTGAGGAACTAAGTTTAGGGTGGCTACAAGGTGGTGTGTCATTTTGGTTTGAGAAAAAGAAAAATAAAGGTTGAAACCCATGGCAGTAAAAAAAAAATTGCCAAAAGAAAAGGGGCAAAACAGAAAAAGAATAGCAAGGAAAAAGGTCGTAGTCACCCGAGAAAAAAATGGAAAAAGGAATTTGAGTTGAATATGTGTCAAATGCTCATGCTCTCTTAGTTCCTAGGGACTTAAGCCTAGTATCCTTGAATATCTGATAAGCCTCTGGCTCATCTAGTTTTATGACTAGTATGACCGTGGTTTTGTGCCAATTATATCTCGTTTTCACCCAAATTAGGCTTGATTGTCCTCAAGCAAGGTTTTGAGTCCCTTAAGTAGTTTTAGGGTTATTTAGTCAGTTTTTGAGTCAAATAAAGCACTTATGGCTATTTCATGTTTTCAGGTTGACTTAGAGTCCAAGGAATGAAGGAAACAATGGAAATTGCAATCTGGAAACACTCGCCACGCGAGCAGATACTCGCCCCGCGAGAGTGAGGACCAGCCAGTGCCAGAAAAGTCATGTTCTCTGCCTCGCCCCGCGAGCTATTGCTCGCCTCGCGAGCCTGAAGTCAGCAAGCATTACGGTCATCCCGTGACACCCATCACGGGCGTGAAGAGAAATCCCTGAAGACAGAGACCATCACGGCCTGGCCGCGTCCAAGGTCACGCCATGACAGATAAACACCCAAAGACAGAGACCATCATGGCCTGGCCGTGATAGGCATCACGGCTGTGACAACCCAGGTTTCGAAGACTCGCCTCGCGAGAATCACGCTCGCCTCGCGAGAATACAAATTCAAGAAGGCGCCATTTTAATATTCGCCTCGCGAGAGGACACTTGCCTCGCGAGACAATGCAGCTTTCGAAAGTTATAAATAGTCAGTTTAGGGCGAATGAAGGATCTTATCTTTTGCTAATCCTTGTTTTCGAATTTCTCTGGTTGTATTGCGTTTTTGATGGAGAACTAATCTCCCTAGGTTGATCTGCTGTAATCGGCTTCCACAAACACTTGAGGTCTTGTAATTCCTGATTTAATTCTCTTCTCTCTTTCAATGATATTCGTTATTCTCTGTTTGCTTAATTCAGTTTGTATCGAATTAGTGTTGATTTATTTTCGATGATTTTATATTCCTAAACTTAATCGCGATTGCTTAATTCACGTGCGTTCAATTCGTGTTTGCTTAATTCACGAAGGGCTTCATCCGTTTGCTTAATTCGGAATTAGGAACATATGTCCCGTAGCGTCGGTTTCGCTTGTAAATCGATGCTACAATCGAAAAGGGATTAGACTCCGCTTAGGGCATGGAATTACATGAACCGATGATAGTGGGAAATCGAGAGCAGTAGGTTGATCGTTCTTAGTTTATTTGGTAATTGTTTAGTTTGCATTATTTTTCTGTTTTGTTTTCTTTGTTTAATTCCAAATCCAAAACCCCCCATTCTGACTTTTTCTGTTAACAACAACCCAAAGAGTCCTTGTGAGACGATACTCGAGTTGTCGCACTTTCCCTAACTACATATTTTTGTAAACCGCTCTTCTTTTGACGCGTGCGCGACAGCGCGTCAAATTGGCGCCGTTGCCGGGGACTCTTGTTGTTATTAACAGAAAATTAAAAAAAAATCATAATAATAATAAAAATAATAATAATAATAATAATTCATTGCTGAATTAGTTATGGCTGCTTTGTCTGCTTATTAATCTTAGTACTGCCATGGATAATTACATGCAAGGTTATATGCCTTATGTTGATTATGAGCCACCACCATGCATATATTATCCTAACTTTGCTGAAGGCTATGAGTCTAGTAGTGGTTTTGGCATGATTGGAGTAAATGAAGTTCAACCCAGCCTGGATGAGTTAGCTTCTCTGATGCAACAACATATGACAGAATTTCAAGCAAATCTTCAACGAATGACAGAACAAAGTCTTGAAAGCCATCGGAGAGGAGAAGCTGAGTCTCAGAAGTTGGCCATTCTAATTGATCAAATTGTCGCCAACTCTGCTGCACTGCTAACTCCACACCCCCTTGAAAAACATACAGATTGACAAGTTATTCTTGACAATACCTCTGAGGATGATTTTGATAATACTTCTGTTGATGAACTGTGTGTTGAATCCCCTGATTCTAATGCATGTGCTGATTGTACTCGATAATCGCTTTGTGTATAGAATGTTATGAAGGTTTATTCTTTTCAGGAAACGTAGAAAATGAGGATCGGGAGGATCAGGAGGACATCTGCTTCACCATGCTTTTGGATGATGAAGAACCTTTGGAAGTAGATGATTCAATTAAATCAAATGCAGGTGTTGAGAGTGATGGGGTGGATGAATTGAGTGCTGAATTTCCAGACATTCTAGCCTTTACTGATTCAGTTTATTGTGATATATGTATTAACTCTACTAACACTAACCTTTGTGTGGTGTGTGCTGAAATTTCTGCATGTATAGTAGGTGATAAATTTGTTAGTGAAAGTGAATGAAGAAAATGCAGAAGTTGAAGCAAGACCGAGACACGGTGTCCTATTTGCCACCTCCCCGAGAAGCCACCAGTGATGGAGTTTCGAGCCTTTGGATTTTGCACCATGGCCAGTTCAAGGGGGTTGAACCCCAATTTTATTGGGGAGACTTTGTTGAGAAGAAGGTCATCTCGTGACCCAAGAGGGAGTGAGAAGTCCGCCGCACCGGGCAGTAGTTACCATAATTATCAAGCGCTCACTCACATGTCAAGGCTGCAAATTAGGGAAGCATGGAACAAGCTTCATCCTTTGGCTACCACGTGGGAATTATGCTACAGACAAATGGGATCCTGGTGGAACCGCCTCAATGAGTTTTCTTAACCCTTTCTCCTTGTTAATTTTCTTTTCCTTGCTTTATTTCTGTTTTGTTGTCAATAAAGCTCCTGAATAATTTGAGAAGCTCAGGAATTGTGTTTGAGTCTTGTGTTGGCAAGTTTTGCTGGAATTTGATTGATTTTTCACAGATTGATGGTATGATTTATGTTGATGATTCCCCCTAGGTTTTTGAAATTTGGAAATTGTGATCCCCATTTGAAAAATTGAAAACTGAACTTTGAGATATTTTGTTGTGAGGACATGATTTATGATAAGTTTGGGGTGATAGGGTGCACACACTAGGGATAGATCTCGGTCAAACAATTTGCATGAATGTCCGGGTGAGGATTTGAGCCTCCAACATGTTTTTGATTGTGTGAATCACTCTCAAGTTGCACTTTCCCGAATTTGCTTGAATCTCTTCATGGTTTGCATGTCTATGTGTTTGCATCAAATGATTAAGGCAATTTTCTTTGAAATTAACTACTTGGCCTAAATTGAACCAGTCCCTAATGCATGTTCCCAAGTTAGCCCCTTTGAGCCTAATTAGCCTATCGTTTCATGATGACCTTATGTTATGAGCCTGAATCTGGAAAAACCATGTTAACCCGATCTTAGGATTAGGAGAGCATGGAAGCTTAGCAAGAGAATGGTTGCAAGAAACTAAGTTTGGGGTGGCTACAGGGATATGATGTGTTGTTGGGGATTGAGAAAAAGAAAAAAAAAATAAAGGTTGGAGCCAAAGGGCAAAAAAAAAAAAATCTTTCAAAAAAAAATGCAAAATGTCAAGAAGGGTATCAGAAGAAAAGGGCTGTAGCCACCCAAGGCAAAAAGTAGAATAAGAATAGGAACTTGAGTGGGAAATTCAATGTGTAAACAGCTTCATGCCCTCTTAGTTCCTAGGGACTTCAGCCCAGTACCTATGTATATCCTTCCCTTAGCCAGGCCCCATTACAACCTTGAAAGACCTTTTGATGTTGCATGCATGTTTTCCGTGGGAACCATTTGAGATGAAAATCAAATTCATGGGAAGTGCTCTTAAAAGTGAAACTGAGTGAAATGTTGTTAGCCTAGACGAACTGAGAGATTGAGTGAACACTAAACCCCTTTGTGAGGAAGGCGATTGTTTGAATTTGGTAATCTCCCTCTTATGTGTAACTTAGATCCCCTACTTAGATTAATGATTGTTTGATTGATGAAATTCTCAGATGTTCGAGTAAATGATTGTGGGGATTACATTGTTGAAAAGGGGGAACATTGAAGGAAAATTGTTTTGATGAATTGCTTGAAATTTGTGCGGAATTGGTTGAAATCCTTCTAGCTTGCCAAATCTTGAGTCGTTTTGAGTTTTAGTTTGCTTGGGGACAAGCAAAGTTCAAGTTTGGGGTATTTTGATAAGCCTCCTGGCTCATCTAGTTTTATGACTAGTATGACCGTGGTTTTGTGCCAATTATATCTCGTTTCCACCCAAATTAGGCTTGATTGTCCTCAAGCAAGGTTTTGAGTCCCTTAAGTAGTTTTAGGGTTATTTAGTCAGTTTTTGAGTCAAATAAAGCACTTATGGCTATTTCATGTTTTCAAAGTTGACTTAGAGTCCAAGGAATGAAGGAAACAATGGAAATTGCAACTGGAAACACTCGCCACACGAGCAGATACTCGCCCCACGAGAGTGAGGACCAGCCAAGTGCCAGAAAAGTCATGTTCTCTGCCGCGCCCGCGAGCTATTGCTCGCCTCACGAGCCTCGAAGTCGCAAGACATTACGGCCATCCCGTGACACCCATCACGGCGTGAAGAGAAATCCTCAAGACAGAGACCATCACGGCCTAGCCGTGATGAAGGTCACGCCATGACAGATAAACACCCAAAGACAGAGACCATCACGGCCGGCCGTGATAGGCATCACGGCTGTGACAACCCAGGTTTCAAGACTCGCCTCGCGAGAATCACCGCCTCGCGAGAATACAAATTCAAGAAGGCGCCATTTTAATATTCGCCTCATGAGAGGACACTCGCCGCGAGACTGCAGATTTCGAAAGTTATAAATAGCTGTTTAGGGCAGAACAGAAGGATCTTATCTTTTGCTAATCCTTGTTTTCGAATTTCTCTGGTTGTATTGCGTTTTTGATGGAGAACTAATCTCCCTAGGTTGATCTGCTGTAATCGGCTTCCACAAACACTTGAGGTCTTGTAATTCCTGATTTAATTCTCTTCTCTCTTTCAATGCTATTCGTTATTCTCTGTTTGCTTAATTCAGTTTGTATCGAATTAGTGTTGATTTATTTTCGATGATTTTATATTCCTAAACTTAATCGCGATTGTTTAATTCGCGTGCGTTCAATTCGTGTTTGCTTAATTCACGAAGGGCTTCATCCGTTTGCTTAATTCGGAATTAGGAACATATGTCCCGTAGCGTCGGTTTCGCTTGTAAATCGATGCTACAATCGAAAAGGGATTAGACTCCGCTTAGGGCATGGAATTACATGAACCGATGATAGTGGGAAACCGAGAGCTGTAGGTTGATCGTTCTTAGTTTATTTGGTAATTGTTTAGTTTGCATTATTTTTCTGTTTTGTTTTCTTTGTTTAAATCCAAATCCAAAACCCCCCATTCTGACTTTTTCTGTTAACAACAACCCAAAGAGTCCTTGTGAGACGATACTCGAGTTGTCGCACTTTCCCTAACTACATATTTTTGTAAACCGCTCTTCTTTTGACGCGCGGCGCGACAAATACACAATATCCTACCCTCAGCCAGGCCCCATTACAACCTTTATAAGACCTTCTGATGTTGCATGCATGTCTTCGTGGGAACCATTTTTTAGATGAAAATCAAATTCATGGGAAGTGCTCTTGATATGTGAAATTGAGTGAAAAGTTGATAGCCTAGACGAATTTGAGCGAATGAGTGAAATTTTACATACCCTTGTGAGGAAGGCAATTGTTTGAAATTGGTGATCTTCCTTTTGTGTGTGACTCGATCCTCAACTTAGATTAATGATTGCATGAATGATGAAGTTCTAAATTGTTTAAAGTAAATGAATGTGGGGATTACACTGATGCAAGGGGGAAATCATTGGAGAAAAACTGTTTTGATTGCATGAAATTTGTGCGAAATCGAGTGATTCCTTTAGGCTTGCCAAGTCTTGAGTCCTTTTTGAGTTTTAGCTTGCTTGGGGACAAGCAAGGTTTAAGTTTGGGGTGTTTTGATAAGCCTCTGGCTTATCTAGTTTTATAACTAGATGGACTGTGGTTTTTGTGCAAATTATTCGAGTTCACTTTTTTCGCCAAATTTGCCTTGTTTTGTTCCTAAGTTGGACTTTGACTCGTTCTAGGCAATTTTTGTAGTTTTTAGTCTATTTTGAATAGAATTACGCTTTTTGTTTCTTTTTATTATTTCAGGTTAGAAGTGAAGCTCCGAGAGTCAAGGAAAGTAGAGAAACAAAGGGAAATTTCCATTCTAAAGATACTGCCCATGCGAGTGGATGCTTGATGAGCCTCTGCTTGACTCGGTTTTATAACTAGTAAAGACCTTGGCTTTGTGCTTATTTTATATCATTTTCACCCAAATTAGACTTGATTGTCCTTAAGTAAGATTTTGAGTCTGTAAAGTGTTTTTAGGTTAATTTAGTTGATTTGGAGTTAAATAAATCACTTATGTTATTTTCTTATTTTCAAATGTTAATAAATAGGAAATAATTCCGGTTCTCCCCGCGAAGGATATCTCGCGTCGCGAGTCACCCAGCCCTGAAAAGTCAGAGACTATCACGGTTTACCCGTGTTGAAGATCACGGCTGTGGCAGTTTTGAAGTTGAAGCGTTCGCCTCGCGAGCATCCATTCGCCTCGCGAGCCCGGGAAGTCGAACATAATTGCCGTCACTGGAACCTGAACTGGTCATGAAGATTGGGCCATAACTTGGGCTGTAGATGTCGGTTTGAACTGAAACCGGTGGCAAATGAAAGATCAAACAAAGAGGTTTAACTCTCATGAAGACCATTATTCCAAATAGAGCCGTTTTGAAGGGCTTTAATCCATGTGAAGTCAGAGACGTTTCAGCTGCCCTATGAGTTGAATGTGGACATAACTCCCTCATCTTAACTCATAATTAAGCAAATTAAGTGGCTTTGGAAAGCTAAGAGGCAGAGGTTGAAATGAATTAAAGGAGTATTCAGATATTGAGAGGTCTGGAGAGAATTTGTATAAATAGTTAGTCATAGTTAAGGAGGAGGAGGAGTCGAGGTAGGAGTAGTGGTAGTTTCAATAGTTTATTTTCCTTTTCTTTTCTTTTCTCGCTTATGTCTCGTAATGGAGAATTAGTCTCCTAGATTAATCTACTGTGATTGGTTTCGTTAAGACTTGAGGTTTCTGTAATCCTATTTTAATTGCTTTTCCCTATTCAATATCATACTTTATATTTCTGTTTGCTTAATTCAGGAGTATATTGTGTTGTGTTGGTTTATCTCGGTGATATCATGTTCCTATAATTAATCGCGTTTGCTTAATTCACGTGTGTTCGTTTCGTGTTCGCTTAGTTCACGAAGGGCTTAACCCCGTTTGCTTAATTCGGGAATAGGGACATATATCTGTAGTAGTGGTTTCGCTTGTAAATTGTTGCTACAACCGGGAGGGGATTAGAATTTGCTTAGGGTTGCATGAACCGATGATAGTTGGGAAACCAAGAACAGTAGGTTAATCGCTTAGCTTATTTGGTAACTGCTCTGTTTTCTTGCTTTGTTTTCTGTTTTGCTTCTTAATTTAGTTTTCAATCCAAAACCCCCAATTCTGACTTTTTCTAACTTTTTCTGTTAATAATAACAACAACTAAAGAGTCCTTGAGAGACGATCCGAGTTGTCGCTCTATACTACATTATTTTGTAAATGCTCGTTCTTTTTGGCGCGTGGCGACAGCGCGGTCAAAAATTGGCGCCGTTGTTGGGGACTCGGTTTGTTGTTATTAGCAGTAAAATAATTTTTGAAAAAAAAAAACTTTTTGCTTTGCTAATTAGTTCTGTCGCTTTGTCCGGATGTTTGATTGCCATGGATAATTACATGTATGGATATTTGCCTAATGTTTATTATGAACCACCTTGCATGTATTATCCTAATTTTAGTGAGCCACCACCATACTATCCTAGCCAAGTGACCACCTCTGCACCTTCCGAACCTTCACAGAGCACCTTGGATGAGATTGCTTCAATGCTACAACAAATGGAAGAGAACAATCAACGGATGGCATACAATCTTGAATTTCAACAGAGGATGGAGGCAATGGAGGCAAGTAATCTTGAAGCCCACCGTGAGGGACCAAGCTGAATCTCTAAGTTGTGGGCTCTAATTGATCAAGTTACCGCCAACTCGGCCGCAATGCTAACTCCACAGCCCCCTGAAGATCATACAGAGTCACCAGTTATTTTTGAAAATACTTCGATTATGATTCCCGATAATACTTCTCGTTGATGATGAATTTAGTGTTGAATCCCCGATCCTAATGCATGTTATTGTGATGGCACTGCCGCTTTGTGTATACACCGTTATCCAGGTTTATACTTGAAAGGAAACAACGAAAATGAGGATCGGGAGGATCGGGAGGACATCTGCTCCACCGTGCCTCGAGGATGATGAAGAACCTTTGGGAGTAGATGATGCAATTGAATCAAATGCATGTGTTGAGAGTAATGGGGTGGATGAATTAATTGAAGAATTTCCGAGACATTCTAACTTTTTCGGATTCATTTTATTGTGATTTATGTACCGACTCGCTAACTCTAACCTTTGTGTGGTGTGTGCTGAAATTTCTGCGTGTATAGCAGGTGATACATTTGTTAATGCAGTGAATGAAGACCTTGCAGAAGTTGAAGCAAAGACCAAGAACACTTTCTAACTGCTTGCCACCTCCCCCGAGGAGCCACTAGTGATGGATTTTGCACCCTTGGATCTTGCACCATGGCCAGCCCAAGAGGTTGAAACCCACTTCTATTGGGGAGACTTTGTTGAGAAGGAGGTCATCTGTGACCCGAGAGGTAGTGAGAAGTCCGCCGCACTCGGCGAGGTCGTCATAATTGTCAAGCACCCACTTCCAAATCAAGGCTGCAAGTCATGGAAGCATGGAATGAATTTCAGTCCTTTGGCTACCATGTGGGACTTATGCTACAAGCAGTGGGATCCTGGCGGAACCGCCCTTCAATGAGTTTTCTTTACCTTTCTTCTTTTTAATTTTCTTTTCCTTATTTTATTTCTGTTTTATTGTCAATAATGCTCCTGAATAATTTGAGAAGCTCAGGAGTTGTGTTTGTGTCTTGGTTATGGCAAGTTTATTGGATTTGATTAATATTTGCATAAATGGATTGCATGTTAATTGATTGTTTCCCCCCTAGGACTTGAAAATTTTTTTTTTTGAAATTTGATCCCCATATGATTGAAAACTGAACTTTGAGATTTTATTATGATGGCATGATTTATGATAAGTTTGGGGTGATAGGAAGCACACACTAGGGATAGAATCTCTGTCAAATAATTTGCAAAAAAATGTCCAAGTGAGGTTTTGAGCCTCCAACATGTTTTAAACTGTGTGAAAATCACTTTTTAAGTTGCACTTTCCTGAATTTGCTTGAATCTCTTTATGGTTTGCATGATTATGTGTTTGCTTCAAATGATTTAGGCATTTTCTTTGTAAATAGCTACTTAGCCAAAAAAATAACCAATTCCTAATGCATGTTCCCTAGTAAGCCCCATTGAGCCTATTAGCCTATTGCTTCTTGATAACCTAATGTTATAAGCCCAAAAATCTGGAAAACCATGTTAGCCCGATCTTAGGATTAGGAGAGCATGTAATCTTAGAATGGGTGCAAGAAATTAAGTTTGGGGTGGCTACCAGGTGCAATGTGCTGTTTGGGATTGAAAAAAAAAAGAGAACAAGAAAAAGAAAAAAAAAAAGAAAGTGTAAAAAATTTTAAGAAAAAAAAAAAAGAAAAAAAAAAGAAAAAGTGCAAAAATGCCAAAAATAAATAAAAAAGTTGTAGTCACCCAAGGCAAAATGAAAAATGAGAAAAGGAACTTGAGTGAATTTCAAAGTGTAAAAAAATGTTTCATGCTCTCTTAGTTCCTAGGGTCTTCAGCCTAGTTCCTTTGTATATCCTACCCTTAGCCAGGCCCCATTACAACCCATAAAAGTCCTTTTGATGTTGCTTGCATGTTTTCTGTGGGAACCATTTTGAGATGAAAATCAAATTTATGGGAAGTGCTCTTAAAAGTGAAAACTGAGTTAAATGTTGATAGCCCCGACACAACTGAGCGATTGAGTGAAACATAAATTTCCCTTGTGAGGAAGGCGGTTGTTTGAATTTGGTGATCTCCCTCTTGTGTGTAACTTAGATCCCCTGCTTTGATTAATGATTGTTTGAATTATGAAACTCTCAATTGTTTGGAATAAATGAATGTGGGGATTGCTTTGTTTGAAAGGGGGAACATTGAAAAATATTTTGATAAATTGCTTGAAATCTGTGTGAAAGTTGATTGAATTCTTAAGCTTGCCAGGTCTTGAGTCTTTTTAAGTTTTTGAGTTTTAGTTTGCTTTGGGGACAAGCAAAGTTTAAGTTTGGGGTATTTTGATGAGCCCTGTTTGACTCGGGTTTTATAACTAGTAAAGACCTTGGCTTTGTGCTTATTTTATATCATTTTCACCCAAATTAGACTTGATTGTCCTTAAGTAAGATTTTGAGTCTGTAAAGTGTTTTTAGGTTAATTTAGTTGATTTGGAGTTAAATAAATCACTTATGTTATTTTCTTATTTTCGTGTTAATAAATAGAAATAATTCCGGTTCGCCTCACGAAGGATATCTCGTGGCCGCGAGTCACCCAGCCCTGAAAAGTCAGAGACGATCACGGCTTACCCGTGTTGAAGATCACGGCTGTGGCAGTTTTGAAGTTGAAGCGGTCGCCTCGCGAGCATCCATTCGCCTCGCGAGCCCCGGGAAGTCGAACATAATCGCTGCCACCGGAACCTGAACTGGTCATGAAGATTGGGCCATAACTTGGGCTGTAGATGTCGGTTTGAACTGAAACCGGTGGCAAATGAAAGATCAAACAAAGAGGTTTAACTCTCATGAAGACCATTATTCCAAACAGAGCCGTTTTGAAGGGCTTTAATCCATGTGAAGTCAGAGACGTTTCAGCTGCCCTATGAGTTGAATGTGGACATAACTCCCTCATCTTAACTCATAATTAAGCAAATTAAGTGGCTTTGGAAAGCTAAGAGGCAGAGGTTGAAATGAATTAAAGGAGTATTCAGATATTGAGAGGTCTGGAGAGAATTTGTATAAATAGTTAGTCATAGTTGGGCAGAGGAGGAGCCAAGAGGAGTAGTGGTAGTTTCAATAGTTTATTTTCCTTTTCTTTTCTTTTTCTGCTTATGTCTGTAATGGAGAATTAGTCTCCTAGATTAATCTACCGTGATTGGTTTCTGTTAAGACTTGAGGTTTCGTAATCCTATTTTAATTGCTTTTCCCTCTTCAATATCATACTTTATATTTTCGTTTGCTTAATTCAGGAGTATATTGTGTTGTGTTGGTTTATCTCGGTGATATCATGTTCCTATAATTAATCGCGTTTGCTTAATTCGCGTGTGTTCGCTTTCGTGTTCGCTTAATTCACGAAGGGCTTAACCCCCGCTTTGCTTAATTCAGAATAGGGACATATATCTCGTAGTAGTGGTTTCGCTTGTAAATTGTTGCTACAACCGGGAGGGGATTAGAATTTGCTTAGGGTTGCATGAACCGATGATAGTTGGGAAACCGAGAACAGTAGGTTAATCGCTTAGCTTATTTGGTAACTCGCTCTGCTTTTCTTGCTTTGTTTTCTGTTTTGCTTCTTAATTTAGTTTTCAATCCAAAACCCCCAAATTCGACTTTTTCTAACTTTTTTCATAATAATAACAACAACTAAAGAGTCCTTGAGAGACGATCCGAGTTGTCGCTCTATACTACATTATTTTTGTAGACGCTCGATCTTTTTGGCGCGTGGCGACAGCCACGGCCAATGGTCGCCCGCGAGCCTCGAAGATCAAGAAACAAAGAATAATCATACATTCTGTCTCGCCTCACCAATAACAGTTCGCCTCGCGATCATTCAAACTCAGGATGGAGCCAAAATTGAAATTCGCCACGCGAGAGGCTTCTCGCCTCGCGAGAGCTTGAAGATCCTGGAAGACAGAGACCATCACGGCCTTGCCGTGATGAAGGTCACGGCTGTGACAGATTAAGGATTGAAGACTCGCCCCGCAAACACACTCTCGCCTCGCGAAAATCCAAATTGAATGCGTGCCAATTTTAATGCTCGCCTCGCGAGAATCTGTTCTCCTCGCGAGAGAGCGCAGAATCAGAACTCTATATATAGGCTGTTTCAGATCAGAATGAGGAGCTTGCTGGATAGATCCGAATCCTAGTTTTTTCCATTGTAGAGTAGCGTTTAGGCTAGTTTATTTTCTCTTTGGGGCTACGCCTCCTCCTTTTCTTTTCTTATTTTACTATGGAGGTTATGTCCGATTGTTTGTCTATGAGCATGAGGAACTAATCCCCTCGCCCCGAGGAACAATGAAGCCACCCTTGGCGGTGTAGTTCCAATGTGATGTATGTTTTTCTCCCCTTATCTCAATTGATGTTTTCCAATTCTGATTTGATTGCGTTGATCATATGCTAGCGTGATTGACTAGTTAAACGTCTTGAGGCTGAACGGCGATTCACGTTTTAGAACTTGAATTGGGATCACTAATTGAATATTGCACGAGAGTGGGTAGGAGATTAGTGCAACCTTACAGGGAACAAGAATTAACAGAGTTTGATGATTAGGATTATGATACCTAGTAAGTAATTGATCCAATCATCGAATACGTCCTAATGAGCACGACAGTGGATTTAGGAGAATTTGGGGGTCCCGGTTGACATTGTAATTGAACTTAGGAAGGAATTCGTCATCACTTGGGTATGCATGATTGGGTAGGTGGATTTATGACCTTGGACATTTTAATTTCAGATTTTATAGTTAATTATTTTATTAGATTTGTTAATTTAGATTGCGACCTTATATCCTCTCTCTCTCAACCACTTTCCTCTCTTGACCAAACGCATCGGATTTCCCGCGGATTAGTTGAATTGGTAGCCCAATCCCTGAGTTCGACCTCGGTAAATTCTTACCGTGTTTATTTTATTACTTGCGACGACCCGGTACACTTGCCGGTGACTCATCAGAAAGCAAGTAGAAATAGAGACTAAAAGTTTAATTGAGGAGGACCATGTCAAGATAAAAACTAATATGCCTCCTAAACTAAGAGATCCAGGTAGTTTCTCAATCTCTTGCTCAATTGGAGAAGTGCAAATAGACTAAGCCTTATGTGACTTAGGGGCTAGTGCGAGTTTGATGCCACTTAATATCTTGGAGAGGTTGGGAACCAAGGAATTGAGTCCATCCAAATTTTCTTTACAATTTACGGATGGCTCAACTAAGACTCCTCTAGGCATACTAGAGAATGTTCCCGTAAAGGTGGGGAAAATTTTCATCCCTAGCAATTTCATGGTGTTGGATAATAACGGGAATTCTAAATTTCCCATCATTCTAGGAAGGTCGTTTCTTGGCCACCTTGGAGCGATAATAGACATAAAGAATGGCAAACTCTCTCTGAATGTAGAGGAAGGTAGGGTAGATTTTGATTTGACTAACTCATATAACAACCCTCCTTTTGAGAGTCATGTGTGCATGATCGATATAACGCCTCCGAGAGGTAAAGGAAGAGCTCAACATGGAAGCCGACTCAAGCTTTGCAAGATAGATGATGCACCAAATGGTGATGAAGTTGGAGTTGCTCATCATGTGGAAACAAAACTTCCACCGGGAGGGAGTAAGGCCATGAAGCTCGTGAGTGAAAAGGGAAAAGCGGAAGCGCAATTGGCCATATGAGCATAATCGACTCTTTGAAGGAGTTCCATGGAAGAGAAGTGTTCTTGCACTTCTAGGCCCAGCCGACCCCGGTTGATTGAAGGAAGTATGGTCAAGCTTAAGACCATAAAAAAAGCGCTTCTTGGGAGACAACCCAAGTTTTATTTCCCTTTTCCATTTGTTTTTAAATTTAGCTCTTGAATAATTTGAGAAGATCAAGAGGAAAAAGATCATAAATTAATAGATTTGTCAAGTGTTTTCAGGTTAAGAAGGAAGGAAGAGCAAAAAGGGCAAGGATAAACAAAGTCAGCAAACATCACGCCTAGGCCATGATGGTGGTCATGGCCGTGATTAGCTAACCAGAGAAGTCAGAAAGGATCACGGCCCAGCCGTGACATCCATCACGGGCGTGATGAGAAGGACCCTGAAGATCAGAATGTATTACGGCCTAGCCATGATGGAGGTCACGGCCGTGACAAGCCAGCTCCTATGAACCAGAATTGATCACGGCATAGCCGTGATAAGCATCACAGCCGTGATACATTTTCCAACAAGTTTTTGACTGGCATGTGAGCCAACACCCTCTACTACATCGGTGAGTTGTTCCATTTTTCTACTCTCTCCGACTTGATTATTTACATTGGGGACAATGTAAGTTTTTAAGCTTGGGGTAGGGGTATTTTTGCTTTTTTGCATTTTTCATGTTGCATTTATATAGGCATAGTTTTGCATGATCACATGATTAGATTGCCCCCTTGCTTAGATTATGCATCCAATTGTGAGAACTTGGTGCCAAATAAATTGAGATAGTGAATTTTTGAACCCAATTTTTTTTTATTCTTGTGATAAGGCTAAAAATAAAAATGCTTGAGATAATCTTTTGATAGTTGATAATTAGCATGTGGTTCCTTAGATTAGTATTTCTCACTGATTTTAAACTACTAAATGTGAGATTTTTGAGCCAAAAAGGGGTACTCACTAAATCTACCCCATTCTTTGTGATAGAGTATTTTATTCCTCTTGGATTGTATTCTCTAGAACTTGACTTGAAACCGTTTTGAAACTTAAAAATTTTTTGAAAACACTTTTGATTAACTGCTACCCCTTAGTTGCCCAATTTTGAGCCTAAAAGAATAAAATATTTTTCTTGGTACCTTGAAATATTTTGATGAATAATGCTTGGTATGGCACCTTTTAAAGTATTGCAAAAAGGGTAAAAAGGTAGTTTGAAAAATAAATCGTGGGATGAGAAAGTTAGAAAAATATTTCTATTGAATTGAAAATCTCCCTTCTCCAAAAACATAAAATAAAATAAAATAAACACAAAAATTTATGGAGAAGGGGATAACAAAATGAAAGTGAAAAATAAAATAAAAAGAAAGAAAGAAAGGTGGAAAAGTAAACTAAAACCCAAAAAGGTATTTTAGAAGGTTGTCATGCTATGCAATGTTGGATATTCTGTTTAGCCTTCTTGAAATTTCCTTTTCTTGATTTCCCCACCTAACAATTAATCCCATGGCCCCGTTACAACCAAAATAAAAGACCTCTTGATTCTTATGTGTTTTCATTAATAAAGTATAGATTTGGTTGATAGTCAAGCTTATGGTAGAATACCTTCCTTGAGGAAATTGAGCGAATTGTCATATATCCTTAAACACTTGAGTGAGGTGAGAAGAGTGCCCGAATCCGTGAGAATATGTATTTAGGAAACCTAAGTTTCTAATTGGCCATTGCAGCAGCAACGTAGGTACTGAGGTTCATGTTAGCTATATTCATTTTACCAAAGTCTGCAGATGACATTGCTCTTCAGCAGTCCTTACAGCAAGAATTTCATGGATTCCTTAAGCCTTTAAAATCTTAGAAAGAATATGGCAATAGGAAAATGCCGAAAGTTTAGTTTTGTTGATCACAGCATCTCTGAATCTTTCGTGCAAGATTCTAGGAAGATTTATCTTCGTTTCAGTAAGAAGATGGCAGAGGCAGAACTTATAAGAGCATATAGGTTGTCCTTGGAACCAACCTTATAAAGAACCACTTTGTTTATTAGTTGATGAAGGATGCGAAGAATGTCCTTCATTTCAACAGCCTTCCATGAGTGAGTTCTGATTATGTCTTCTCTTATTAGACAGACTTCAATGGTCTCAGAGCCGCCTAAATCAGGTTCCCATGTCTCAAGAAGAACCAATCCTTCCCGAGCATAGAAAATGGCATCAGCAATAGTCTTCTCCAAGACTATAATCCTCTTTCTTAATACAACAGAGGAGAAGTCAAGATCGACCATTTGAACATTCCTCCTGAAATCCCTAATCAAGTTGAGAAAGATAGAGACTTTTTCTGTGAAGAGTCATCCCCAAACAGCAGCATTGACATATATGTTAATGTCTAAGTTATATTCTTACAAAACTCCAAAGTTGAAGTGATGCTCAATGGCGATTTTGAGCTTGTCCGCGTTGAAGGTTGAAGAAGAAGCCATTTATTTTGGTGTTCCGAGAGTTAGGGTTTGAAAGCATAGAGAAGGAGAGCTCGAGAGTTTCAGGGAAGTGTAAAATTTTCTCGGAGGGAAGAGATAGCTTTTAAAGGATTTTTGAATCCCAAAGGTTTTTCCTTTTAGAAATAAATGAAAATCTTTTGGCAAGACATGTCATTATGGATAAAACGCTATTGGTATTTTGGAACTCTAAAATGGTTATGATGAGATTTTTGGAAGTACTGACTCAGCAAAGAGAATAAAGGATAAATTTGTAAATGAGACAAAATAAATGCATTTAATAAAAATATGCTTAGACGCAAGCGGTTGTGGACGCGTATGAAATTATACAATGGACGCAGTAAACAACAACAGTAGACGTGACATATAGTGGATGTTCAACACAACATGCAACAGACGCAGAAATTTAACAAGCATTAGACGTTCATATGCAATAGACGCAAGATTATCAAAACAATTTTCTCAAGGCTGGACGCCTAAATTAATCCACACATATCATGTTAAGATGCTTCCTAATAAAGATAAATATGTCCTCTGCAAGAGGTTTAGTAAAGATATCTGCTCATTGATGGTCAGTATCCACAAATTGTATATCAAACACATCTTTTTGCACATAATCCCTAATGAAATGATGTTTAATTTCTATGTGCTTAGCTCTAGAATATGTAAAATTGGATTCTTAGATAGATTTATTGCAGCAGTATTATCACACATAAGTGGAATACTACTTACAAACACATTGTAGTCCTCCAATTGATGTTTGATCCAAAGAAGTTGTGAGCAGCAATTTGCAGCTGATATATACTCAGCTTCAGCAGTTGATAAAGTAATGGTACTTTGTCTTTTGCTTGACCATGAGACAAGATTAGCTCCAATGAAGTGACATCCTACACTAGTACTTTTTCTTTCAATTCCATATCCAAAGATAGTCATCATCACAGCCTCCAACTAATCAGTAATCTTCATTTTCTTAAAACACAAACCAAGATTAGTAGTACCTTTTAAATATCTAAAAATTCTCTTAATCCTGATAAGTGAGATTCTCTAGGATCATATTGAAATCGAGCACACAAACATACACTAAACATAATATCAGGTCTAAACGCAGTAAGATATAAGAGAGATCCTATCATACCTCTATATACCTTTTGATCTACCTTTTTCTCTTTATAATCTTTGTTTAGTATATACGTGGGGTGCATATGGGTATTCCTTGGCTTACAGTCATCCATCTTAAACTTCTTCAGAAGATCTTTTGTATACTTGGTTTGGTGGATGAGCACCTCTTCCAAGGTTTTTTTTTCTTGAAGTCCAAGGAAGAATTTGAGTTCTCCCATCATGCTCATTTCAAACTCTTTCTACATTAAATTAGAGAAATCTTTGCATAGAGAATCATTAGTAGCACCAAAAATAATATCATCAACATATATTTGTACAATTATGAAATTAGACTTAATGGACTTCCTAAATAAGGTTGAATCAACCTTTCCTCTATTGAATCTATTTTCCATAAGAAAGGAACTTAGTCTATCGTACCAAGCTCTAGGTGCTTGTTTTTAAGGTCGTACAAAGCTTTCTTAAGCTTATATACATGTTCAGGATGGGTTTCACACTCAAAACCTGGAGGTTGCATAACATAAACTTCTCCATTAATAAAGCCATTTAGAAAAGCACTTTAAACATCCATCTGAAAAAGAATAATACTATGATGTGCAGCAAATGAAAGTAGAATTCTAATAGCTTATAATCTAGCAACAGGTGCAAAAGTTTCAGTGTAATCTATTCTTCTTGAGGGAAACCTTAAGCAACAAGTCTTGCTTTGTTTCTTATTACCTTACCATTTTCATCAAGTTTGTTTCTGTAAACCTACTTTGTTCCAATACTGTTTTGTCTTTGAACAGGGGAACCATAGTCCAAACCTCACTTTTTTTAAACTGATTCAGTTCTTCTTGCATAGCTAGAACCCAACCATCGTCCAGCAGAGCCTTGTCTCCTGTCTTTGGTTCCAACTCAGAGACTAGAGCAGAAATATCTTGTTCTCTGAAAGTTGATCTGGTTCTTAGCTTGTCATTGGGGTTTCCAATGATCTGATCTTGTGGATGATAATTCTTGAAGTACCAAGATTTTTGAACTGTATCATGTTGAGAAATGGAGGTTTCTAGTTGTTGAGAGGGATCGTCTATTTGATCATCAGCTTTCATCTCTGGTGTGTCTCCTGAGATGTTTAGATCAAGATCCAGAAAAGCATCATCTAGCTCGATAATTTCTTATCGAGGCTGTTTGTCAACAAACTTGACATATATACTTTCTTCTACCATCAGAGTCCTAGAATTGTAAATTCTAAAGCCTTTAGAGGTTTCAGAATATCCTAATAGTATTCCATTATTTGTTTTAGCATCAAACTTACCAAGTTGATCTTTAGTATTCACTATATAGCATTTACTACCAAAAGGGTGAAAATAAGATATGTTGGGTTTTCGCCCTTTCCATAGTTCATAAGGAGTCTTGTTCAGATAGGTCTAATGTATATTCTGTTTCTGAATATAGCAGAAGTGTGAACAAACTTCACCCGTGAATGTCTAGGGATAGAGTTGTCATTGAGCATAGTCCTAGCCATCTCTTGAAGAGATCTGTTCTTTTTCTCTACCACACCATTTTGCTGTGGTGTTCTAGGTATTGAGAAGTTGTGAAGGATACCACTTTCTTCACAGAACTTATGAAATAGCTCATTTTCAAATTCTCCCCATGGTCACTTCGATTGAAGTGATACACATGCCTTTTTCATTATGTACACGTTTGCAGAATATAGAAAAGACCTTGAAAGACTCATCCTTGTGAGTTAGGAACATAACCCATGTCCATCTAGTTTAATCGTCTAGAATGACAAGACCATATTTCTTACCACTAACAAAAGCAGTCCTAGTTGGACCAAAAAGATCAAGGTGTAGTAACTCTAGTGGTCTATTGGTACTAACAACATTCTTAGATTCAAAAGAACCTTTGACTTGCTTTCCTTTTGAACTGCATCACAGAGAGCATCAGATTTGAACTTAAGGTTTGGTAGTCCTCTCACGAGGTTATGCTTGTTTAGCTTTGAAATTAATTTCAAGCTTGCATGACCAAACCTTTTGTGCCAAATCCATCGCTCATCTTCAATGGACACTAGACATGAGACACTTTGATTTGAGAGGTCCTCCAAGTCAATCTTATAGAGATTGTTTTTCCTCTTAGCAGTGAATAAAATTGATCCATAATCTTTCTTGACAGTACACATGTTCTTATCAAAAGAAACATCATATACACTGTCACATAACTAACTTATGCTCAGCAGATTATGTTTTAAACCACTTACTAAAAGAACATTATCAATGGAGGGAAAAGGATATTTACCAATTTTACCTATACCAATGATCTTCCCTTTCTGATTTCCTCCAAAAGTGACCCAGTCACCATCTTTGGGCTTAAGGCTTTGGAACATAGATCTTTCTCCTGTCATGTAACGTGAGCAGCCACTGTCCAAGTACCAAGACGTCTGTTTTTTTCGGTTGTTAAGCAAATCTGCAACAGGTATTATCTTATCTTTAGGTACCCAAACTGATTTGGGTCCTTTCTTGTTAGTTGTCACTGGACGAGTATGCTTAGCATGTTTATTGTGTATGCATCTAGATGTAATATGTCCACTTTCTCCACACACTTTGTAAAAGGTGTTGTACGAGCTAAACTTGGCTTTAGCATATTTATTTGGAACTTTTGAAGCTCTATGTTGTGTATGTGGTTTTCACTTTTTGTGAAATGCTTCTTGCTTCTCTTTGTCATAACCAAGGCCAGATTTGTCATGATATGTTACATCTTGTTTCAGTTTTTCAACTTCACAAGAAACATCAGGTTCACACTCCATTTTGTTAGCTAGACTGACATTCACTGATTTTAGTATGTCATTTTCATCTTTAAGGTTTTGTTTCTCAGTGCAGACCCTATCGTATTCTGTAGACAGTTTAGAAAATTTCTTTTTGAGACTCCTATACTCTCGTGATAGTATGGACGACTCATGCAACAATTCATCAAAAGAATTTTGAAGAGTGGACGGGTCAGAGTTCATTACCTCAGCATCAGTGTATTCACTTTCTGATGCAGTGTCTGCCATGAGACATATATTTACCTCTTCCTTAGCTTCATTTTCTTCATCTGATGAAGACAGATCAAGATCCTCCCATGTAGCCATTAAGCCTTTCTTCTTTTTGAAGAATTTCTTTTTATCCTTTAGCTCAGGACAGTCAGCTTTGAAATGATCAGGTTTCTTGCATTCAAAGCACAAGGGTGGACCTTTTTCTTTGGAGTCTGAGTTCTCCTTGGAAAACTTTTTGTTGAATTGCTTCCTTATGAAACCACATTTCTTTCTCCACATATGTTGAATCTTCCTGGAGATGAAGGACAATTCATCCTCATCTGATCCTTCATCATTATCAGAGGATCCAGACTCATCTGATGACTCAGCAGCTTTGAGAGCCTTTGATGAGCTTGCTTTCTTCGCCTTTAAGGCAATAGATTTTCCTTTTCTGGTATTTTATTCTTCATTAAGTTCAAGTTCATGAACCTTGAGAGATCTAAGAAACTCTTCCAGAGAGAGTGTATTCAGGTTTTTGGCTTCCTGAATAGCAGTAACTTTGGGTCTCCATTGCTTGGATAGACTTCTCAGGATTTTTCTAATATGATCTCTATTTTCATAGACTTTTCCTATAGATCTGAGACTGTCGGTGATGGTTTGGAATCTTCCAAACATTTGGTCTATTGTTTCATGTTCACCCATCTTGAATAGCTCATACTCGATGAACCAACATGCCGATCTTCGATTCCTTTACTTGTGAGGAACCTTCATGAGCTAGGCAAGAGTATCCCAAATTTCTTTAGCAAGATTGCAGCTGTGAACTTTTTCATGTTCATATTTGGTAATAGCACACATGAGATAGTGTTTAGCTTTCAGATTCAGCTGATGTTGGTTTTTCTCGTTCTTGAGTCCATTGGGCTCTAGGAATAGCAGACTCCAGCCTTCATCTCTTGGTTCTGTAGCCGGTTTCAACCAGCTCCCAAATATCTACATTCTACGCATCAAAGAAGGCCATCATCCTCTTCTTCCAGTAGTCATAATCTGATCCATCAAAGAGAGGAGGTATGTTGATAGCTTGTCATTCGACATCGATGGTTTTTGGATCGTACTCCCTCAGCACCTGTTAGATGCTCAACCCTTTCGAGGCTGAGCTCTGATACCAACTGAAGTTGACACAGGCAAACACAAGAAGGGGGGTTGAATTGTGTTTGTTAATAATTTTCATAAAACAACCTTTAAAACTATTTTTGCACACAAGAAGATTAAATCGGAAGCAAGCACAAAGAAATAGATCTATAAAAGGCTTTAACAAAAGCAATATCAAAACCCCTCAGTCAGTAAAAACAAATAAACCTGTAAGAGTTTAGAGATAGAAGATTCACACAAGATGTTTTATCCTGGTTCACTCTTTTCCAACTAAGAGCTACGTCCAGTCCCTTCTACTTGAAGGTTTTTCTCCATTGTTCTCAGAATAGATTGCAACCAAGTATTCAAAACCTCTTCAGGCTACAAGTATTTCTTTCTTACCAAGCCTCTTCAGGCTCTAACTCTAATAAAGAGATTTAACTTATGATCTTCTTAACTCACTATGTGTGAGGATATTAAAGTTTAAGGTCAGTTGAATATTGCAACAATATTCAAACTAAAGAATACAGACTCTTGCTATTAAAAGGAATATGAGTGGTTGTTGATTGGCAAAAGTTGGGTTAGCAAAAGTTGAGCTAGCGAAAGTTGAGCTTGCAAAAGTCGTTCTTCAGTATCTAAGGTCTTCTATTTATAGTGACCTTCTTCTTCATTTGTATTTTTTCAATGGTTATTTTGAATAGTCCCGTTTAGAGATAGCATTGAATGCATGATATCCGTTGTGACTGATAGCTTCATTGTGGCAATGCTGAAAAGTACTCTTGGTTATCGAGGTAACACAAAATGGAGGCTCACTGCTTTGAGCATTGCAGCTTGAAAACTTGTTGTTCTTCCTTTGTGTACAATCCAGTTTTTTCCAGCCATAAAGTTGTCATCATACAAATTGTTTTTCAATTTCTCATTGTATGATTCTACTTTTTGCAATTCTTTGATGGTACTATGTTTTTTTTACAACAAGGTAAAACATTAAAGCAGATAAAACATATATGAAGAACAAATATTCTACTGAAATAAATATCAATTATTTGAAATAAATTCAAGAGATTCTGATTGCATTTATTCATTCAAAAGATGGAGCTCATCTACTTAGTTATATGTGAGACTAAGTCTGTTCACAATTTTATTTTGCTCGTCTGCTGACGTGGCATATCCTCTCGTCTATCAAGTCTTTGGACTTGATATACCTCAGTGAGTTATCATAATCTCTGTCTGGTTAAGTGGCACTTAGAGCTCGTTTACTTGATTATTTTATCTTTCAATTCTACCAATTATTCCCGTCTGCTGATGTGGCAAGCTGGACACGTCTACTATCAAGTCTTTGGACTTGTTGTATCTAAGTTATCTTGATTTCCATCTAGTAAACCTTTAGTGCCTCGTCTACTTAAAGAAACTAGTCTACTTAATTAAATAAATAAATAACTTTACCAAAGCATTGAGTAGCCCGTCTACACAAGTGGACGTGCATTTCTCTTTATGATTCCAAGCAGATACATATGAAAACTTGTTCTAAGTTTCCATGACTTATATTTTTAAGTGTTCCTGCATAACTAAAATAGCACATATTAGATTTCAGGTAACACTTTGCCAAGAAAAATTAATCCTTTTGTTAACATCAAAACATAGAGATTATTTAGTCCAAAACCACTTTGGTTCCAACAATCTCCCCCTTTTTGATGTTGACAAAATTTAATTAAATTTGAAAAGCAAAGTCTAAGAGAGCTTGCAAAGATCCCCCTAAGACAAAGTATTCAGATATTTAATCAGTAAAAGCATATGAGACAAACTGCATATAAGCTATTAGATCAATGCAACTGCTTATCAGACTTAGAGTATAAATGAAAGAATAAGCATAGTTAGCAGATATCATAGCAAATAGGAAAATAGGAGTATCAGAGTAGTTATCAACTAGAAAACAGAATATGCATATGCAGATGAATATGAGCTTTTCAAAACTGACTTTGTATATATAAAAACATCTCTTTTTTTCCTTTCTCCCCCTTTTTTATCATCAGACAAAAAGGTAAAATAAGTGGACCATCATTGTTAGTATGGAAAATAAATTCAAAGTTAGGCAGGAGGAGGTGGTGGAGGTGGTTGATTCCGAGTCTGGGTTTTCTTGAAATCAATCAGAAATTCCAGTATTTTGTTCACAACCTCTAAGGTTGGAGCCAGAGATACTTGAACTCTCCGAGAGACTTCCCCAGTGATTTTCTCAGTCATCTTTTCAGCCTTCCCTTCAACCAGCTTGCCAACTCTCTCATCAACTATCTTGCCAAGAACTTACTCAAGATTTGGTGGCAAAGCATGTTGTCTTGAACTTTCAAGAGATTCTTGAAATGAGCAAGTGCTTGAAAGGTGTTTAATGCTCTGGAATGTTCGGGATGGTTCTGAAGATGAACCACAACCAGAGCTTGTGGTTGAGAAGAGTGCTTTTCAGAGGTGCTTTGTTTGGGAATGGATTCAGCAACTTCTTCCTCATAATCCCCAAAGTTAATAATTGTGGCATTCATGACAGGTCCTTCAACTACAATTTCATCTTCTGTGTGCTCATAAGGAGGTGAGGAAGGGGCAGAATTAATCACAAGAAGGGATAAAGTGGTTGCTGATACTTCCTTTGCCCATTTAATGGGGTAGGAGAATTCCACATTCCTACTTGTTATAGGAAGTCCCCAGAGATCTTTGTAAATCATGTATCTGAAGTTTGAAAGTCCACATTTGCCTCTGACTTTAGGAATGTCCTTTTTCTCTTCTAGGGTCAGACCAGAGGAAGATGTTTCTCTTGTGCAGTGAATGATGTGGGATTTCCAGAAGTAAGTAGCACGTTGTTCATTAATCAACCCAATAGACTCAGATTTCAAATAATAGTCCAGCATTGAGTATTCAAAGGTTTCTTGATTCAGATCAAGCATTATTGAATCAGCTTGTGGCATTACTCCTTTGAATCTTCTATGCTTCTTGTCCTTGTCCTTGTTCAGATCAATCATCTGCAGTCTTGGATAGATCATATAGGGTATGATTCCAATTCTTGTTGCTTCATTATGCCTCAGCCAAGATGGCGGGACAAATGTGCAGCTCTGTCAACTCTGAAATGACTCAATTCCCACTTCAGTATTTCATGGATGAGCTGATCCTTGAGGAAATCAGAGGGCATCCCATAGACAATGGGATGCTGAAAGGACATCCATTTTGTATCATTGTCCATGATCATAGGGACATGTTATGAGGATATTGCTCTTCTTTCAGGGAGGGTAGGAAGATTCTTCCTTAGGGGGTCTGTCTCCCAGACACTTATTACATGTCTATGAACTCCATCAGTGAAAGGTATGAGAGGTGGAGTTTTGACAAGATTAGGATAGATTTTTCTGGGTGGGAATCTTTTCTGGGGCAAGTGAGTGACTAAGGGTCTAAGGTTGTTGTACATCTATGAAGGCATTATTGTGATTAGTTTGCAGTCGGGATGGGGTTTATAGAAGGGTTCAACTTGTGGGTCTTTTTCTTCTTCATACTCAGGTAGGGGGTACCACCTATCAGGAATGTGTTCAGGTTCAGGCTGGTGAGTAAGAAACAGAATTTTCCATTCTCTCTTTACTTTAGCCCAATTCTCATATTTACCGTCATAAACAACAGAAATTGGATTGAAAGGAAATAAAGTTCTTAAAGGTTTTGGGAAGGGAGATCCAGGTAAAATGCCATCATCTAGTTGATTGAACCAGGGATCATCGGCAGGGATAATTGGTTGAAATTGTGGTCTAGATGAGGAGGCTATTTTTGAGTGAGCAGAGGAATGTGTAGGTAAATTTGGGGTTTGGTCAGTTTGTGTTGGTTGGGGTGAGGGTGGAGATAGAATATAAACATTGTCAGTTATGTTTTGGTTAAACACCTCATTTGGAGCAGAGACATCAACATTTTGAACAAGGACAACAGCAGCAGAGAGAGTAGCATCTCTATTTTCTAAACTAGACACTAAGGCATCTACTGCTATTTGAAAAGGATCACTAGAAAATAGAATTACCTCAGTCTCAAGGACAGCCTTGACTTTCCTTTTAGGTTTCCTCCTTCTGGTTGGAATGGCAGAGGGGGTAGCAGCATCAGCAATAGTCTTTTTTTTCTTTAAAATAGAACTGATGGGAATTCTATCCTTATCATCCTCATCACCATCTTGAGACAGAACCAAATTTATTGTCCTCTTTTGAGAAATGGCAGGTTGAGGGGCAGCAGCAGTAGGCTCCCATATGAGAATTCCAGTAAGCCTTTTAGACATACACTTCCTGGAAATAGTGGTCTTTTTCTTGATATTCTTCTTTGGCTCCAAAGCCTCAATAGTATTTTATTCCACCATTTCTTCTTTAATTTTCATCAACTCCTCAGTTTTTGCCATTGCAGCAGCAGTGTAGGCACTGAGGTTCATGTTAGCTATATTCATTTTACCAAAGTCTGCAGCTGACATTAGTTTTTTAGTTAAGGTCCTAGCTTTCTCTTCAGGAGTCCTTGCAGCAAGAATTTCATGGATTCCTTGAGCCTTGAAAATCTAAGAAAGAATATGGCAATAGGGAAATGCCGAAAGTTTAGTTTTGTTGATCACAACATCTCTGAATCTTCCGTGCAAGATTCTAGGAAGATTGATCTTCGTTTCAGTAAGAAGATGGAAGAGGCAGAACTTATGCAGAGCAGATAGGTTGTCCTTGGAACCAACCATATGAAGAACCACTTTGTTTAATAGTTGATGAAGGATGTGAACATTGTCCTTCATTTCAACAGCTTTCCATGAGTTAGTTCTGACTGTGTCTTCTCTCATTAGACAGACTTCAATGGTCTCAGAGCCACCTAAATCAGCTTCCCTTCTCTCAGTAAGAACCAATCCTTCCTAAGCACAGAAAATGGCATCAGAAATAGTCTTCTCCGAGATTATAATCCTCTTTCTTAATACAACAGAGGTGAAGTCAGTATCAGTCATTTGAACATTCCTCCAGAAATCCCTAATCAAGTTGGGAAAGACAGAGACTTTCTCTGTGAAGAGTCCTCCCCAACCAGCAGCATTGAAATATTTGCTAATGTCTAAGTTATAGTCTTGCAAAATTCCGAAGTTGAAATGATACTCAATGGCGATGTTGAGCTTGTCCGCATTGAAGGTTGAAGAAGAAGCCATTTTTTTGGTGTTCCGAGAGTTAGGGTTTGAAAGCAGAGAGAAGGAGAGCTCGAGAGTTTCAGGGAAGTGTAAAGTTTTCTCAAAGGGAAGAGATAGTTTTTAAAGGATTTTTGAATCCCAAAGGGTTTTCCTTTTAGAAATAAATGAAAATATTTTGACAAGACATGTCATTATGGATAAAACAGCATTGGTATTTTGGAACTCTAAAAAGGTTATGATGGGATTGATGGAAGTATTGACTCAGCAAAGAGAATAAAGGGTAAATTTGTCAAGGAGACAAAATAAATGCATTTCATAAAAATCTGCTTAGACGCAAGCAGTTGTGGACACGTATGAAATTATACAATGGATGCAGAAAACAACAATAGTAGATGCGGCATATAGTGGACGCTCAACACTACATGCAATAGACGTTGAAATTTAACAAGCATTCCACGCGCATATGCAATAGACACAAGATTATCAAAACAATTTTCTCAAGTCTGGACGCCTAAATTAATCCATACATATCATGTTAAGATGCTTCCTAATAAAGATAAATATGTCCTCTCCAAGAGGTTTAGTAAAGATATCGGCCCATTGATGGTCAGTATCCACAAATTGTATATCGAGCACACCTTTTTGCACATAATCCCTAATGAAATGATGTTTAATTTCTATGTGCTTAGCTCTAGAATATGCAAAATTGGATTCTTAGATAGATTTATTGCAGCAGTATTATCACACATAATTGGAATACTACTTACGAACACATTGTAGTCCTCCAATTGATGTTTGATCCAAAGAAGTTGTGAGCAGCAATTTGCAGCTGATATATACTCAGCTTAAGCAATTGATAAAGCAATGGTACTTTGTCTTTTGATTGACCATGAGACAAGATTAGCTCCAATGAAGTGACATCCTCCACTAGTACTTTTTCTTTCAATTCCATATCCAGCATAGTCAGCATCACAGTCTCCAACTAATCTGTAATCTTAATTTTTCTTAAAACATAAACCAAGATTAGTAGTACCTTTTAAATATCTAAAAATTCTATTAATCGCTGATAAGTGAGAGTCTCTAGGATCAGATTGAAATCGAGTACACAAACATACACCGAACATAATATCATGTCTAGACGCAAGAAGATATAAGAGAGATCCTATCATACCTCTATATACCTTTTGGTCTACCTTTTTCTCTTTATCATCTTTGTTTAGTATAGACGTGGGGTGCCTAGGGGTATTCATTGGCTTACAGTTATCCATCTTAAACTTCTTCAGAAGGTCTTTTGTATACTTGGTTAGGTGGATGAGCACCTGGTCCAAGGTTTGTTTTACTTGAAGTCTATGAAGAATTTGAGTTCTCCCGTCAGGCTCATTTCAAACTCTTTTTGCATTAGCTTTTAGAAATATTTGCAGAGAGACTCGTTAGTAACGCCAAAAATAATATCATCAACATATATTTGTACAATTATCATCAAGCGAGGTGGAACAGCCGATGAGGGCCGAGGTCTTATCGCTTTTAGACGCCGTAATCCATCACAATTTCAGGGAGATGTGGTCCCAACAAAAGTTGATCTCGTGGATTAAGGAACCGGAAAAGATTTTTGAGTTGATACATAGTCCCGAGGATGTGAAAGTTCATTATGTTTACATGCTAGCTGGCGATGCGTCGAGTACTTGGTGGAAGGGAATCGCATACCGCTGGAAGTCGAAAACCAAGGGATTAATTGGGAACTATTCAAGACTGTATTTTTGAATAAGTATTTTCCACAAAGTACAAGAGCCGAGAAGGAACAATAAGTTTTACGACTTCAACAGAGGGATTTGACTGTTGGGGGAGTACGCGGAAAAATTTGAGTCACTTGCCAAGTATTTCCGATTTTTCCGTAACGATCCGAATGAAGACTGAAAATTTGAGCGGTTTGAAGGAGGGCTACATTTTGAGATCAAAGAATCGGTTCTACCATTGGAAACCAGGAATTTTCAAGCGTTAGTCGAGAAATGCAGGAAATTGGAACAATTGAGAAAATGAAGAGACAACAAAGGAGCTGTAGTGGGACCAGTGAGACCAAGGAACCAGTTTCAGAACTAGAAAGGAAGATACGTATAGAACAAGCCTTATTACCGATCACCAGGAAATTATAGAAATTAACAACCCAACCATAATGTGGCAACTGCATTCGGTAGTGGAGGTCAAAGGAACCAAAACCAAGACTCGATAAGGAAGTGTTTCAAGTGTGGAGACCCAAATCATCTAGCTGATACCTGCCCAGTCAGAAATGTGAAGTGTTTTAACTGTGGTCAGATGGGGCATTTTGCCAGAGACTGTGGTATAAGGAAAACTGCACCAGCTATGAATGCGGCAAGGACAAATAAGCCGACAGCCAAAGGAAAAGTTTACACAATGAGTGGAGCTGAAGTTTCGAATTCCGATTATCTGGTACAAGGTATGTGTGACATAGCTGGTAATTCTTTAATTGTACTTTTCGATTCGGACACAACTCATTCTTTTATTTCGATGGATTGTGTGAGACGTTTGGAACTGTCTATTTCTTCCTTATCATATAATTTGATTGTTTCGACCCCAACTGCTGAACCTGTTACGGTTAATTCTATTTGCTTGAACTGTCTTATTGTTATTCAGGATAGACATTTTGTTATTAATCTAATATTTTTCCCTCTAGTACAGTTAGATGTGATACTAGGTATGGATTGGTTATCTACCAACCATATTCTGATAGACTATGTGCATAAAACCTTAGTTTTCCCTAGGGATGAGATTTTTGGATTTTTGACTGCTAACCAAGTAAGTGCTTCTTTGAAAGAGGGAGCTCAGGGATACGTTTTGTTGTTTTCTTTAGATGTTGAGAACTAGTTAGACTTGAACTCCATACATTTTGTCAATGAGTTTCTCGAAGTTTTCCCTGAAGATGTACCTGGATTACCTCCTGTTCGGGACATACAGTTTACGATTGATCTGGTACCGTGCACGCGGGACCAATGTCTATGGCACCTTATCTTATGTCACCATTAGAGCTTGAGGACTTGAAAGAACAAATAGTGGAATTGATGAGAAAAGGATTCATCAGACCAAGTGTGTCACCTTGGGGAGCTCCAGTTTTGTTGGTGAAGAAGAAAAACGGAACCACTCAGTTATGTGTGGATTATCTCCAGTTGAACAAAGTGACGATTAAGAACAAATATCCGCTTCCAAGGATAGACGACTTAATTGACCAGTTGCGCGGAGCTGCCATTTTCTCAAAGATCGATTTACGTTCGAGTTATCACCAGATTCGGGTGAAAGCGGAGGATATTCCGAAGATAGCATTTCGTACGCGCTACGGACATTATGAATATTTTGTGATGCCATTCGGAGTGACGAATGCTCCTGCTATATTCATTGATTATATGAATAGGATTTTTCGTCCTTACTTAGACCAGTTTGTTGTTGTTTTTATAGACGACATTCTAATCTATTCTCCGAATAAGGAAAATCATGCGGAACATCTCAGTTTGGTTCTTCAAATTTTAAAGGAGAAGCAACTGTATACAAAACCGGAAAAGTGTGAATTTTGGTTAGACCAAGTTCAATTTTTGGGACATGTCATCTCGAGTGAGGGAATCGTTGTGGATCCATCGAAGGTTGAAGCTGTTTTAGAATAGGAGAAACCCAAGACGATAACTGAGATCCGTAGTTTCGTGGGTTTAGCTGAACCTCTTACCCAATTAACTAGGAAGGATCAAGAGTTCGTCTGGACTGAGGCGTGTGAAGAAAGTTTTCATGAGCTAAAGATAAGGTTAACGACTTCACTTGTGTTAGTATTACCTGATCCTAATGAACCTTTTGAGGTATACTGTGATGCTTCGCATCAGCGATTGGGATGTGTACTTATGCAAAACCGGAAAGTTGTGGCCTATGCTTCAAGACAATTGAAGACTCATGAGAAGAACTATCCTACGCATGACTTGAAGTTAGCAACAGTGGTTTTTGCGTTGAAGATCTAGAAACATTATCTGTATGGAGCCAACTTTAATGTTTTCAGTGATCATAAAAATCTAAAGTACTTGTTTGATCAAAAGGAGCTTAATATGAGACAAAGATGCTGGTTGGAATTTCTAAAGGATTATGATTTCCAATTGCAGTATCACCCTGGAAAAGCAAATGTTGTGGCAGATGCGTTGAGTAGAAAATCAATGCATGTTTCGGTGATGATGGTTAAAGAATAAGAACTGTTGGAACGTTTTCGAGATATGCGTTTGACGATCAGGATGTCACCAAGAAGACTCTGTTTAAGTATGACCACTATTTTAAATGGATTGATGGAGCAGATAAGGGAAAAACAAGAAAGTGATCAATACTTACAAGGAGAAAGAGAGTTACTAAAACAAGGAGCTATATCTAAATTTAATGAGGGATCAGATGGAATCTTAAGATTCGGAAAAAGAATCTGTATACCGAAGGATGTTGAGCTCAAGAAGTTAATATTGGAGGAAGCCCATAAAAGCAAGTTGAGTTTACACCCGGGAGCCACCAAGGTGTATCAAGACCTTAAACAGTTATACTAGTGGTATGGAATGAAGAGGGATGTAATGATATATATTGCTTCATGCTTGGTGTGTCAGATGGCCAATGTGGAACATCAAACACCAGCAAGAATGTTACAATCTCTAGACATCCCAGATTGGAAATGGGATGGTATCGTGATGGATTTTGTGACAAGTTCGCCAAAGACTCAGAAAGGATATGATGCTATCTAGGTAATCATTGATCGACTAAATAAGTCAGCTCACTTTTTACCCATTAGTATAAAATATTCTTTGGAAAAGTTAACACAGTTGTATATTGACGAAATTGTCAGATTACACGGTGTACCGACGAGTATTATTTCAGATCATGATCCGAGGTTTACTTCAAGGTTTTGGTAGAGTCTGCAGAAGTCTTTTGGAACAAAACTCAGATTAAGTTCTGCGTATCCTCCGTGTAACACCCCGATTTTCTGTTTCTTGTTAATCTGTGCTTAAGTGTGTACTTGCAAGTAATTGATTTTAAAGTTTTAGAAATTATTTTGATAAAATAAAATCATTTTCACAACTTAGTTTATCTTAGGAAGCTCCAATAAAAATTTCAGCTGAAAATTCAGACGAAACCCGATCTGCGTTTTCTCTATCGATGCAAGTTTACTGATCATAAAATGAAATTTTTACTCGTGAAAAAAATGATTAGGCTTCTAATTACGATTGCTAATGTTTCCACTATTTTAAAAAAATTTGTTAAAAAATTTTATTTTATTGATTTTTCGGGTGCAATTTTCCTAAGAAATACGATCGTTTTACACTGCCGGAGAGAGGAATTGAACTGGAACGAAACAAAGGGAAATCAATGAATTTATTTTCATCAGAATTTGGAGTGTTTGGTGAGCAAATTTTGATTTGAAATTTTTTTTCATTTATTTCACACCATCATGACCTTACACATACTTAAATTCTTTTAATGTTAAAAGTAACCATTATTTTATATAAAACCATTTTTTATTTTAATAAAAAATCTGGAAAGACCCTCTCTTTTTCTTCCCTCCAACAGCACCCCCCACTCCCCCTCTCTATAAATACTCACTCCCCATCCCATTCTTCACTTTTCGGATCCTCGCTCAAACTCACTCACACTTGTTTTTTTTTTCCTACTCACAAACTCAGTCATTCTTCATCATCATGCTCTTGAAGAGATAAAGACCTTGATCATCTTCAACTTCTCATCATCACCAAGGGTATACCTCTTCCTCTCTAATCTTTATTTTCTCAAATTTTTACTCTTTCGCAACATGCATGTCATTCATTCAAGTACCATGTTTATGATCTTTAGGGAAAAAAAATAAAAATTCAAGAAAAATATATCTTGAGCATGAAACTAATTTTCATGGACTCATCTCTCCTCTATTATCACTCTATATAATTGCATGTAACAAAAAGATTTTCCAAGACATAAAAGTTTTGGGTAGCCAAAACCCTAGTAGAGGGAAGATTATGATTTTGTCAAAAAGTGTCACATGCATGAGAAAGATAGAGTGTTTTAATGATTTTCCTTATATTGTATGTTTGCATGTATGTTTTTGAGGGTCTAGGACCCTTGCATGTTGGTTTTATGGCTTGTGGATGATGCTAGAGTGAAGATAATAACTTGGTATGGATAAACATAGGTAAAATGTAATTCTGGCAGCATGATATACATTTATTCGTAAGCCCATAACATATTATACAAAAAGTGTTTTGAAAACTAAATAAATATTTGGAAAGAATACTTCTGGGGCTTTAATTTTATATATAATATGTAAATATTTGGTTAGGATTTACTAGGTGAAAACACCACTCAATGTAGACTCAAATTCTGACTGCGAAAATGTGAACATATTTGTCTATATATGTTGCTCTGTGTTTGGCATGCAGTCACTAGTGCACAAAAGGGTTTCCACGTCGGTTATTTTTGGCTTTCCACATCGGTTTTGAAACTGATGTGGAAACGACCGATGTGGTTTATTGCCACTTTACACATCGGTTTTAAAACCGATGTGTAAAGTATATTTTAAACATCGGTTTAATACTAACCGATGTGTAAAATTAATTTAGCAATTGATAACCAGTTGTAAATTTAACTTTCTACATCGGTTTTGCTTAAAACCGATGTGTAAAATTGACTTTCTACATCGGTTTTCTAAAGAACCGATGTGTAAAGTTAAATTTACACATCGGTTTTAAGCGAAACCGATGTAGAAAGTTAAATATACACATCGGTTATTTGAGAACCGATGTGTAAAATCTCTTTTTTTTTATTTATATTATAATATTTTCATTTCAATCCTTCCTGTTTTCACTAATGCGGATCAATAAACAAACCAAGCAAGCATTCTGATCAAACAAGAAACAACAACGTAACACCAAACCAGTTTTGACACAATCATTCAAAAGCAAAACATACTTCATTCAATTTTCTTAGCACAGCCAATTAGCTCTTACACATATGGTTAATTTCGAATGAATGAAAACAACACTTTATCAAAGCTACATCAAAACACGAGAGAAGAAGAATTGAACCAGACCCGAGCACTAATACATATCATCAGTCAAAGGTACGTACACTATAGCTAGTATATGATAAGTTTTTAAACTAACTACATATATACAAACTATGGGTGGTACACTTCAAGAAAGAAAGTTGCCCAACGCCTCTTTATGATGTTGATGTCAGAACCAGACAATGGAGATGGATTGTTGAATATCTGCAAGTTTAATTGGACAAAAGATTATATCTTTTAAGTAATAAACTAACATAAAACATATAACGAATATATACTATTACTTCTAATTGTGTCAATTAACATTTACCTCACTCCATCTTTCAGTGATCCCGGAGGAGATAATTTCCAACATCCACTGCATCACATAGTAGCCACATTCCCATGACCCACGTTGTATACGTGACTACGTACAAATGAAACCCAATTAGAATATGAGGAATTAAATAAAATAGAAATCAATTATTGTACCCACTGCATTTGATGCATTTGAACTAATAAATATCTTACGCTAGGAATAATCCATCTGATAGCCCGAGTACGCCTTTCACCACGCTGCATGTGGGATGCATTAATAGACCTATCATGACAAAAACATTAATTAAAGTATATATAATAGATTTCAGATAATTAAAACAACTGCATTACTGATTATAAAGTATTTTAACTCTTACGTTTCGATGATCGTCTTCAGGTTCATTCGCCGACTTATGTCCCAATGAGCGTAAGAAGACCACGACGCTCATTCTTGGGTACAAGAGCAACAGTTGCCAATGCTTGTCTGTATTTTAGGAACAATTAATGACTCGTAAGTCATATATAGTTATACTTAAATTAATAACCGGTACTTACTTATTGAGATAAGGCGCAAGATAGAATTGATGATCGTCTCGGGCAAGTATATCACGTATGGTAGTGACCGGGTCTTCCGATGCTACGAGAACATCACCCCCGAATGAACATGGGGTCAATGAACCCATAAAGGGTGAGGTTACCCCGATCGACTAACATACGATGCAGATACCTAATATATTGGAAAAACATGTTAATTATCATTGTATTTAAAAATTAATTACGTACTTAACTTATAAATAAAATGTACTTACGTGCACCAAAACAATATGTGTGCAGAACTGGCCATTTCTTTATTGATTGCCATCTCCATAAGTTCTTTCTTTGGTATATACAGTTCACAGGGTGGCATCATGTTCCAACGTTACCAATGCTGCATCATCCTCCATGGTGACAACCTGTATAGCAAGATCTTTGAAAACATCACCATGGCCAGGTGCCCCTTTGTCGATCCCCTAAACAACATAGATATATATTAGTAATCACGGATAATTAAGTTATTTAATTCGTTATGAACTAAATGGTCAAATGAATACCTTGACAGAGAGCGACATCTCTCGGTCTTCCTAGATCCGACCTTTTAGGCACAATATCATTTCCAACATCCTATAACAAATACAAATAAAGCATTATCTTTAAACAATAATAAATATATTTCAACTATGAATATAGAAAAACACAACTAACCGAATACCTCGGATGCAACAAGAAAGCTGACCACTCTTCTTGGCCGAGGATGAAGTTATCGGGGCCCGACCCACTGCTTGAACCTCCTCAGTGGGCACTGGGGACTCGAGCATCAAGCATCTCGAATAATCTCAACAGACACCCTCGGATGATCATCCCGGTAATAACCGATGGTGTATGGTATTACCTAACTTATTATATGCCCTACCCAATGCCACTAAGCGGCGGCGATGATGATGATCATCAACATACAGCTCACACCTATCGGGTCGCCATCATCATCATAATCATCATCATCAGTAGCAGCAACACCATCATCATAAAAATCAGGATGATGAGGAGGAACACATGAGCCCAAAGTGCTCACAACGACAGAGGCTTGGACAGAGGGTTGGACACCTATTGCCATCTCTTGGGACAAAGAAGTAAATATTGCCATCTCGCCGGGCAAACGGCTCGCTCATCTCCCGTCAAGCTCACCTGCAATCTCCTGTTTTAGTTGTGCTCTATCTCGCAACCGAATCCCCTGGGGCATTGGTGTGAAGTTGAACCATGGTATGGGCGAATGCCGACTCCCCATCCTTCACCAATGTCACGGCGCGGGTGGTCTGGTTTACTGATGGCAGTAGATAAGATATCATTGCGTCCTCTAGGAACAAAGGTTCCTTGGGTTAGACTGATCATCCAAGGCATCCTATCACATAAAAATATCGGTCACATTACAATTCAGTAACAATCTTAAAATGACAATTACAACAAACTATACTTACAATCCTCTCACCTACTTGGCGGGCCTCCTCGATGTATATTGTCCCGTTTTTCTTTGTCGGCCCCTCTTCCATGAACGATGGCGTGGGGGTGGAGGTGGATCAACAACCTCGGAAGATTTTCAGCATTAGGATCCGCCCGAGATGCTGCCGCCGACGTGCTTTCTTTTCCTCTTCAACCATTTTCTTAACAAGCTTTTTATATCCCCCACGATACATGACATGGGGGTAGACATTCTTGCTTTGGTTTTCCCGCCCTTTTTCCTCTTCTCCCGTTATAAATAAAAGACAATTAAATTACATAAGTAAATGAAATTAATGCAATTACATAAATTTAGAGACAAATCAAATAAGTTAACCCGAAAGCTGGGATCACGTCGGCTCGAACAAAGCGATCCCACGTCGCCTTGTCAAGAAACGGATACACCTCAAGTGGGTTCTTTTTACTTTTTGGACCGAATATATAGTATCCGCCAGTGTCGACCTTAAAACCCCTCCAACGCCTCTCCAAGATACTTCAAAGAACGCTTCTTCATAGCGTATGTATCCTAGATGTCAAATGTCAACTACATTAAGACCAAAAGAATCAACGAATTTCTTGTATGATATTATTAAGATAAAAATAAAGTAGATACGGACAAACACAGGACGTAGAAGTATAGATACCAGAATACTCTCCCATATCTCGCTCCTTCACGTCCGGTACACATCTCTCCACCTATCAATGAGTATACTAGGCCTGTTCCTAGCAAGGGTCGCCACAAAACTGGTAAACCGATCTTCCATTGGCCCAATAGGTTTGAGGTTATCATCAAAATCTACTCTTATCCTCTGATTTGACCCACGTTGGCAGTCAAATGCCTCATCCGTGTGGCACGCCTACCCTTTCTACCGTAGAGAGACGGGTCTCCGACCCGCTGCATGAAGGAGGTGTATCCTCATGATCAGCCATGTATACCTGTTTAAACACAAAAAAAAAAAACTTGTTAGTATGTCGGGATAAATATCAAACATAACTTATAAATATCGATCAACGTACATAAACATAACTTATAAATATCAACGTAAACACATAATATGCCAAACTTGATGGTAATATCAAACTAAACTTACTTTGTGGTCAATTAGTAAAGTTCTCCCATAACCCTTCTTGGTGATCATTACGAGTAGCATGTACATCATCCACTTCATTTTCCTCATTGAAATTAGGCACTCGTGTTGAGAAAGAAGGAGTATCGAAATATCAAGAGTTGAATCGTGATTTCCCTCACTACCGTTATACATGTTTTTTCCCCTGGAGAACCACCGACCACCTTTTGTTAGAAGGATCACGGATATAAAACACTTGTTTTGCTTGGGATGCCATGATGAAAGGTTCCTCTTTATTACCTACCTTACTAAGGTCCACCAATTTGAATCCTAACTCATCGGTTTGCACACCATTGTTATTGTCGACCCACCGACATTTAAAAACAGGTACTCTAAACTTCGTGTAATCAACCTCCCATATCTCTTCAATGATTCCAAAGTATGAAACCGATGCCATAACAGGGTTTTTATCTTTCGAACTAGAGAAATGCATGGACTCAGCGACGACCATAACCCCACTGTTTTGCATAGTACTTTTGTCATCCCGGGACTTTGTATAGAAGGAAAACTTATTGATATCGCACTCCACTCCAAAGCATATGACATCAAAGTTAGGCCCCTGTGCTAGCCATTTTAATGTAGCAGAAGTACCATACCATCCTTTGCAATTTTTTTCTTTAAACCAGTTCAAGAAAGTCTTGTTATGCTTGTTCAAACACCATTTTTCATTCATTCTAGGGTAAGTTTCATTGATAATGCTTTTATGCTCGCATAAGTATGGTTCAACCTCATCAGTGTTATTCAATATATACAAATGTGCTTGAAGCACTTCCTCCCGATCCATGCTCTTAACAGTGATACCTCGTGTACCCTTACCATCATATCTTCCTTCGTGACGAGACTTCGGAAGCCCTACAAGTTCCGCTTCTGACATGTAGTCTGTACAAAACTCAATAGCTTCTTCTGCAACATACCTTTCAGCAATAGATGCTTCGGGACGGTGTGGATTTTTCATATATCCTTTCAGGATCTTCATGTATCGCTCAACCGGGTACATCCACCTTAAATAAACGGGACCGCACAATCTAATCTCCCTCACTAGATGAACAATCAAATGAACCATGATGTCAAAAAATGAAGGTGGAAAATACATCTCCAATTGGCACAATACAATGGCTGCCTCATTTTCCAACTCATCCAAATTTTTAGTGTCAATGACCTTGCTACATATAGCATTGAAGAATAAGCATAACCTAGTAATGGCATGTCTGACTTTTTTAGGCAATATGTCACGAATGGCCACCGGTAGTAGTTGTTGCATCAAGACATGACAATCATGAGACTTTAAGCCAACTAATTTGAGATCTTTCATTGAGACAAGTCTTCTGATATTTGAAGAGTAACCCTGTGGCACTTTGACTCCCCGTAGACATTCACAGAAACTTCTTTTCTCTTTTTTTGATAAAGTATGACATGCTGGGGGCAAATAAGTCTTCTTATCCCCCACTTTAAGTGGAGCTAACTGCTCTCGTATACCCATCGCAACTAGATCCAGACGAGCATTCACACCATCCTTTGTCTTGCCTTGAATGTTGAGAAGCGTTCCGATTAAACTGTCACACACATTTTTCTCTACATGCATCACATCAATACAATGTCTTACATCAAGCTTGCACCAGGTTTTTCATAATTCATCCATATATTGGTATCTCACCCTTACAATATATCAGGTTTTTCCCTGGTCTTTTGCTTCAATACGAGGGCAAGTGGTGACAAGAAGTTCCTAACCTCACTTAATTTATAGAAGTTTTTCCAAAAGCAACCAGTAAGCCTTCTTTTTAATTTATTTCCGCATGTGATTAGGATGTAATGCCCATGGGGGGTGTTACACTCCGTAAAAAGACGGACGATCTGATAAAACAATACAGTCACTTGAGGATTTACTAAGAGCTTATGTACTGGAACATATGGGGAGTTGGGATGAATTTCTATCTTTGATAGAATTCAAATACAACAATAGTTTCCACTCAAGTATAGGGATGGCAGCCTATGAAGCTTTATATCGTCGACAGTGCAGAACGCCTTTGTGTTGGTACCAAGACGGCGAAGGTATTTTACTAGGACCAGATTTTGTGGAGGAAACGACCGATAAGGTAAAAATGATTTAGGAGAAAATGCGAATGACTCAGAGTCGACAGAAGAGTTACCCAGATAAGAGACGACGACCTCTTGAGTTTGAAGAAGGCGAACATGTATTTCTGAGAGTCACACTAATGACTGGGGTTGGCAGGGGTACTTAAGTCTAGAAAACTCACTCCTAAATTTATTGGAGCTTACCAAATTCTTCGTCGTGTGGGTCTAGTAGCTTACCAAATCTCTTTACCTCCTTTTCTTTAAAACATACATGATGTTTTCCATGTTTCACAATTAAGGAAATATATTTCTGATCCATCTCACGTAATTGAGCCCGATGTAGTGCAATTAAAGGAGAACCTGTCTTATGAGACTTTACCTGTGCGGATTGTGGATAAGATGATTAAGCAACTCAGGGGTAAACAAATTCCATTGGTCAAGGTTACTTGGAATTATGTAACTGGAGAAGCAACATGGGAAGCTAAGGATAAAATGAGATCTCAGTATCCTAATTTGTTTTCAGGTACGAAATTTTGAGGACGAAATTTATTTTTAGTGGGGTAGAGTGTAACACCCCGATTTTTCTATTTTCCAATATTAATAATAAATATATAAATTAATATATTTATGACCATAGTTTTAAATGATGGTTTTGGTGTAGCCAAATTTATTCTCATGACTTGCTTGAAAACTGGAAGTTTTGGGGAGATTTGTGGTTGAAAACTCAGATGGAGCCTGATCTGAGATTTTGCTGACAGTAAGAATTAACTAATCAGAAGACCAATCTTGACTCGAGACTAAAGCCATTAGTTTTTTTACAACATTTTCAAGAATGCTAGCTATTTTAAAAAATTTCGGGAAATAAAAATATTTTATTGTTTTGGTGAGGAGCCAAATGTCGAGGATCGCGCGCAACCTAAGACAAGGTCAAACGGGAAGGAGACATGCATCATGATATTTTAGATGCTTTGAAGTGACTGGCATTTATGGCGACGCGATGAGTATTTATGGTGATCCTATCCATTTCATAACGATTTTAGATTTTTATAACATAATATTATTATTTTATGTTACTATCATCCAAAATTGTAAATTTGCCATTGTATCAAAATGACCAAAAAACCCCCCATTTGCCTTACTTGGTCGTGGCTATCACCACAAATTTGGCACCTTGGATGACTTGATTTCATTTCATTTAGCTTGCCATCATCTAAGTTCTAAAGCTTTTCACTTAGAACCATAAGAACTCCAAGAGCAATTTGTGAAGAAACTTGTCAAGTTTGATCATTTCTCCTAGTTCCAAGAGGTGATTTCTTCTCTCCTTAACTCTTCAACACTTTCTCTTCACAAGTTTTTCATGTTTATGCCATGAATCCTTATGTTCAAGTTTCTAGATCAATTCTTTAAAAAATTCTCATAAATTATAGAAAAATCCCATGAACTTGAAACCAATTTCTATGATCTTAGAATCATGTATACTTTGATTATCCAAGAGCATGTGATCAACAAAAATTTCTTTCCTCCTTATCTATGCTTGGCCGAACCTATATATATATATATATATATATATATATATATATATATATATATATATATATATATATATATATATGGGTAAGGAAAGATTTTGCTTCAACTTTGTTTAAATGATGATTGATTCATGATCTCTAATCCATTTAGTTGTACATTCAAGTGATTAGAAGATCAAACCCTATCCTAAACTATTTGTGTTGTTGAGGCCAAAAATCTTAACTTTGTGGTTAAGATGATTTTGATTCATTTTGTGTTAAATGAATTTTGTGTATGTCTTAATTTCACTTAGGGATCATTGATCCATAAGTTGTATAAATTTTAAAATTTCTAGTCTATTGTTCTTGAGAGGGCCGAAACCCCAACCCTCTAGAACTATTGTATTTTGTTTGATTTTGTTTATTTTGGTTGTAATTCGCTTGAAGGATCAAATCAGAAGCTGAGTTACGAAGCAGTATCACGGGAACCATACTCTTTGTGGAAGCCTGACTTGAAACTTCAACTGGTAAGAGGAGTGTACCTAAGGAGTTTCGTTGAGATGGCTATGTTCTATCTAGTTGTCTGTATAATATGTGGTGTTTAATCGTTTTAAATCGTTACTGCTTGCTTTGTTTACTGCTTGAGTTAGTTATCTGCTGTGTTGTGATGATTTGTTTATATGCTTGTCAGTTGTTTATATTCGTATTTGTGATGCATGCCATATCTGTGATAGTATGCCATGGTTGTTGATAAGCCTCTGGCTTATCTAGTTTTATGACTAGATGAACTAGGGTTTATGTGCTAATTAGTCGAGTTCAATCTCGTTTTCGCCCAAATTCGCCTTGTTTCGTTCCTAAGTTGGACTTTGACTCGTTTTGCGTCTTTTGTGTAGTTTTTAGTCTATTTCGAATAGAATTACGCGTTTTGTGTCTTTTTAGTGTTTCAGGTTAGAAGTGAAGCTCCGTGAATCAAGGATAAAATGCTCAAGATCAACCATGATGGAGTTTGGATGAAGATGGAGCTTTAAAAGTGAAGAAAATGAGCCAAACAGAGCCTATCACGGCCTAGCCGTGATGCCCATCACGCCATGATCGAGCAAAAACCAAAGAAGAGAAACGCTGAAGTCGAGTTCCGTCACGCCAGACGTGATGCACATCACGGCCGTGACCCAAAACCACCACAAGTCAGAATCCATCACGGCTTGGCCGTGATGGAAATCACGGGCATGAAACAGAGGGCTCGCGACGCGAGCATGGGCTCGCCACGCGAGAGCCTGAAAGTCACCAGATGGGCCAGAAACAGAATCCGTCACGGCCTGGCCGTGATGGCCATAACGGCTGCGTGACGCGTGGCCTCCCTATAAATAAGGCAAAGTGCTAATGCATTTGAGGGCTTTTTGGCATCAGAACTTTTGAGAGATCTTTTAGAATCCTTATTATGGGGCTGCGTCTCCTCTTCTCTTTTCTTATTCTTAGTCTTAGGATGAGTTCTGATTGTTTGTCTATGAGCATGAGGAACTAATCCCCTCGTCCGAGGGATCAATGAAGCCACCCATGGCAGTGTAGTGTTCATGTGATGTATGTCTTTCTCCCCTTCTTTTAATTGATGTTTTCCGATTCTGATTTGAATGCTTGATCATATGTATTGCGTGATTAATCGCTTAAACGTGTTTGAGGTTTAAACGGCGATTCGCGTTTAGAACTTGAATCGGGATCGCTAATTGAATATTGCACGGCAGTGAGTAGGATATTAGTGCAACCATATAGGGAACAAGAATTAACCAAATTCGAGATTAGGATTATGAGACCTAGTAAGTAATTAATCCAATCGTCGAATACGTCCTAATGAGCACGAGAGTGGATTTAGGAGAATTTAGGGGTCCCGGTTGACATTGTAATTGAACTTAGGGAGGAATTCATCATCACTTGGGTATGCATGTTGGGTAGGTGGATTTGTGACCTTGGACATTTTAGTTTTCATATTTTTAGTTAATTATTTAATTAGATTTGTTAATTGAATTTCGATTCCATTCTCTCTCTCTCAACCACCTTCTGTAACTTGACCAAATGCATCGGATTTCCCGCGGATTAGTTGAATTGGTAGCCCAATCCCTGAGTTCGACCTCGGTAATTACTTACCGTGTTATTTTATTACTTGCGACGACTCGGTACACTTGCCGGCGTCACCAACAATTGTACCATGTGATATATCTACTATTGGTTGCTGGAGTGTGAAACCTGACAGTGGTCAGAGTTTAATTGATACAAAAGATTAAAAGTTTATTAATCCTACACTAATAATCGAAGCGATTTAATAGTGTAAAATAGTGTAAAAGTGGGGAAATAATATTTTATTGATTTTTCCGACAATTAATGAGTTGACGAGTGTCAGAGAGGGCGTAACCGTGAAAATATTTCAAAGGTGCTAGTTTTATCAAAATATATTTCATAATATTGGAAAATGATATTTGGAATAATAAAGTGAAAAAAATAATTTAATTAAAATTTTAAATAAATATTTTCAATTAAAAAGCCATTTTTGGTAATTTTATGAAGAAAATGAGAAAAATATTTTAATTATTTTAAAGGTGAATTAAGAAAAGATTATTAGAGAATTTCTATTATTTTCTTCAAAATAAATATTTCAAAGTGTGAAATTACTTTAGAAAAGGAAAACAATTTATTCTTGGCTCGAACGTATTTGAAATGATTTATAAAGTGATTTTAACGGAAATGAATTTTGGAAAAAGGGATTTTTCAATGAAAAAGATTCCGTTGAACTTGGATAATTTTTTTTGAGATTTCGTTTTGTATTTGTTATTTCACTGAGCGAAATGTTTTAAAGAAGACTAGCGAACCTAGTTACCGAGACGTCGAGTTTCTAGGGTTCTATTTGGCATGAGGATCTCGGGATCCGTGTCATTGTACATGAGTGTCTCTGTAAAATTGTGGACTGTGTGTCCCCGAATTGATATGGTTAAGTGTTATCTTCCATATCCGCGAACCTTTAACGGTGCATCGAGTAAGGGTTTTGCGACCGAGCACTCTGACTAGTGTGTCCGTGTTGAACTTAAGCATGTGAACTTATGTGTTCCGTATGCTTAAAGTTTTAAGTCTTAATAATGAAATTAAGCATGGTCGTGTGCTTGGAGACTCATTGAGGAAATAATTATGCGACAAAGAAAAGTATCAAGAACAAAAGTATTTCTCATGCATATTCCCTGGTCGACGGGTCATATTACAAGTTTGGAGATCATTGAATCATTTATTCTCGATTAATGTATATGATGGTATAAAGCCCATTAACCGTGATAACCATTGCGCCATGAGTAATATTGGGTAATGTGTGGACCAAGTTTCCGCTTATTATGCCGACAATTGAGTCCTAGGTTGGCTAAGATGACATATTTTGCTCAAACAACTATTGGTGGTGCCTGGGGTATTCCAATTAGGTGAAAACTGTTGGACATTGAATTCTTTTCGTTGTCAATGGCCCATTAAAAACGTCTAATCAGCGGAAACGAAAAACAGGAGTTGGTAGAGTTGTAAGTGAAAGTGGAATTATTGAAGTGTCATACATTCTTTCAAAATTTTGATGAATGCCGGGTATGAGACCCTGAGGACTGAATTATTACACTATTGTTATTGTTTATACACTGAATGCTTTGTATATGTCTCTGTGTGTCGAGCATATAGTTGTCTTTTTGAACTCATATATTGGCGGCTCACTCTTTTACATTTTATGTTGTGTGTTTCCTATATGGGATATATATATATATATATATATATATATGTTGAGTACAGATGGATCCGAACGAGCTGGACCAGGCTTTCTCGCGGATCCGGGCTCTAGTCTTTGAGGAATCGGATGAGTACAGCGCCTGGGAGATCAACCATGGAGCCAGGAGCGCTGTCTATACAGGTCCAGTGAGGACTTTATCGGGGACTATTGCAGATGGACCGCAACACCGAGTACATAGTAAGTATGGAGACTATCCAAGTGTCACTCCCACCTATCTGGATGATTCTATAGTATCTCGTGCAGCAGGGAGATTTGGAGCACTTTCCTCCCCATTATGTTGAGCCTCTACCAGAAGTGATGTCGAATGGACCTCTGACTCCTATCCTCTTAGTACTTGGAGGAATCCATGATGTTGATGAGGAGGATCCTGAAGAGAATCCAGTTCAGGACCCAGTCCATCCTTCCCCGGAGGATGCAGTGGTACCTAACGTGGGGGCCGATGTGGAGGCGTTCTCTCCGGATTCACCTCCTCCTGGTGAGGAAGTCTACATTGGACTTCCTAACGGTTTTCTGTTGATTGACCAGCTGTAGGGTAGTGACCTAACTATAGGATAGTGGGACTTTTGTTAGTCTGAAATATGGTTGTGGTGAGCCTTCTTTATAGGTTGAAGTAGTTCAGACTCCCAATAAGGTTGTCTAAGTTTCTATACATAGTGTGGCTTACTTTACTGATGTAGGACTGTAATGACTGTAATTGATTATCTGTTAGGATAAAGGTCGGGTGATGATATATGATATTAACTGACACATATGTTATGTATATATGTACAAGTGTGTGACTATTTGAGGTGTAGTCTTATAGCTTAGCGTAAAAAGGAAAAGAAATTGTCACCATTTTTCAGTAATTTATTGAAACTAATTTTTCGAAAGAAACCAGTAAATATTATTTTAAGTTCACTTGAGTACTTTTCAGCAATAGAGGTTCTTTAAATGTGATATCCTGGGAAGGGGTGTCGCACTAACTGGACATTATCTATTCTAATTAGTCCCTAATAATTACTATCAAGGGACAATTTTGTCCCTATGTGACTGAGATAAACCTGTGCTACATCATGAGGGATGATTCTGTGACAATGAGACTACTTCTTGAGATATTTTCTAATGCACAATCGTTGTTGATTCTGTGACAATGATTCTCTTATCAGGTCATCTAAAAGGACAAAGCAGCTTCGTCTGCATCAGTACAAGAAAACAGATTAGCTACATCTTTGATACATATATTTGCCTATGATCATCATGAATGGGAAAGGAAATCAGGTTCCTTTTATGTGAAATTCATAATTTTCTCTCGAAACATCAATAAGAAGTAAAATATGTTGTCACCACTCTTCAAATGATGATTTTGAAGCATAACTTTCTTCATCCTCAGTTCGAGTTGATATAACATATGTAGCTCTATTTATGTGTTTTCATTAAAAATTTATTGGTCTTTTTCTTCTTGTAGTGAGCAGAAGTGCCTTCGGAGTCAAACAAGATCAGAATCATAATCATAACAAAGAAAGGATAAACCAGAACTGGTGTGGTGGAGACACGGCAGACAGTTGTTCATGGAGACGAGGAACATCGACGGCACTAGATTCGGATTGTGCGCCGCTCATGGTGGGTTGTGGCGGAGTACATCTGTGTGGGATGTGGTGGGTTGAGGATGATGTTTGGGAGTAGCGCACAACCCAGATCTAGTGCTGTCGGCATTCCTCGCCTCCATGAATAGTCGTTCGCCGTGTCTCCACCACACCAGTTCTGGTTTATCCTTTCTCTGTTCTGCTTATGATTCTGATCTTCTTTGACTCCGAAGGTACTTCTGCTCACTACAAGAAGAAAACGACCAATAAATTGTTAATGAAAACACATAAACAGAGCTACATATGTTATATCAACTAGAACCGAGGATGAAGAAAGTTATGCTTCAAAATCATCATTTGAAGAGTGGTGACAGTAAATTTTGCTTCTTATTGATGTTTCGAGAGAAAATTATGAATTTCAAATAAAAGGAACCTAACTTCCTTTTCCATTCGTGATGATCATAGGCAAATATATGTATCAAAGATGTAGCTAATCCGGTTTCTTGTACTGATGCAGACGAAGCTGCTTTGTCCTTTTAGATGACCTAATAAGAGAATCATTGTCAATCAACAATGATTGTGCATTAGCAAATATCTAAAGAAGAAGTCTCATTGTCACAAAATCATCCTTTATGATGTAGCACAGGTTTATCTCAATCACATAGGGACTAAATTGCCCGTCGATAGTAATTGTTAGGGACTAATTAGTATAGATAATGGCCAGTTAAGATGATTTAACGGCCACGTCACCCAACTGACGGACACTGGCTAACGGATGTCAACGTAGGGACTAATGTGTCCCACGTTAGTAATTGTCAGGGACTAACGGAGGGGTTTTTTTGTCATGGACTAAAATGGCCTACGCATTTTTTTCAGGGACCAAAATGGGCATTTACCCTAAAATGTAAATAAGAAGATGTGAAGGAAGGGAAAGACAAGAAATTTGAAATTCAAAAACTTAGTCTTCGGGAGAGGAAGAAAGAACAGATCTCAGGGAAAAGACACTTTCCAGGAAAAGCAAAACCCATTTCTTTTTGTTTTATTTATTTTTTTTTTTTTGAGTAAAGGCCCAACTTGGTCCCCGAGAAAAACACTTGGGTCGGAAATAGTCCCTAGCCAAAAAAAAAAAACTATCCATTTAATCCTTTAGAATGTAATTACCGACACAAATTAGTCCATCCGTTAGTTGACCACTTTTGACCTCCATTAAATCGTTGAGGTGTCCCGTTATGTTGCTTATGTGGTTGTAACAGTAGTCCTACGTGGATTTTTTTTTTCGTCACTTCCCTGTTAAAACGATGTTGTTTGGACCTCCTCCTTCACTATTAAGCTTCTTCTTCCTCCTCCTTCTCTGTTACACTCATAGCAACCCTGGGTCTTCACCCATGGACTCATTTCGCCAATATTAACCTTCTTCTTCTTCTCTTTCTTTTCTCTGATTTCAACCCTCCTCACTGAACCGCCCTTTCCCTCATCAATTCAAACTGAAACCCTAATTGCTACTTCGCCCCTTTCCATTCTTGGTCCAAAACGAAATGAGAAGGACTTCTAAGGATGTGTCCAGTCGTGACCATAGTTGGAGTGCTTCCTCAAGCATTATAACCCCAAAGTTTCCTCATCCACTTTGCATTTGTAAGATATATGGTATCCAAGGGTGGTGGTTTTTATCTTTCCATTATATTTCACTAGTAGTGGTTTGTATCCGGAGTTTGTATCCAGTGGTTTGTATTAATTGCATTCCCACAGCTGAAGAAGGACTTGGGGTGAAAGGAGGTGGAGTGAAATGTGGTGTAACTTGAGCATGTGGCCTGAAAGGGGGTGGCCTTACAGCTGGTGGCAGTGGTGGTGTAACCTGATCACCCATTTCCTGATATTAGATAGATCAAACCAGTGAGGAACATTTGTACACAATTATTTGGTGGTACATTTTAGTCCCTAACAAATATATTAGTAACCCAAATTCATCCCTTACAAAATTCACGGGGGACAAAATAGTCCCTTGTTGCTGCTGGCTGCTTGAAGCTTCTTCAGACTGGGAATCCTTTTTTTTATGCTTCTTTGGATGTCAGCACAAATGGAACCCTAACAATCGATTCTCCAAATTTGAAACAAGAAAAATGCGAAAGAACACAGATTAGGGAAAAGAAAGGAACAATACCTTCAGAAATCGAAGTTTATCAAGAAAGAATTCCTCAAGAGTGCTTTGAGCTGCTTGAAATCCTTCCCTGCTTCTTTGTTACGGTGTGCTCCGAATTTCACCATTTATACTTTGTCAAATGCAAAGGTTAGGGAATGAATTAGGGAGGGGAAATCTACTTAAGGCTTTGGGGTAGTCGACCATACACATTCTCTTCCTTATCTCTTCCCACTCTCGAAACGATAACGTTTCAATGTCTCTCTTCCCTTCATACGTCTGTTTTTTGGGCCAAAGGATTTTGTTTTTATTTTTAATTTAATTTTATGTAAAAATTCCATGCTGGACAAGGAGTAACCAAGTGTAACTGACAACTCAACAAAAAAATGGGCCACATCAGCATTTTACCTGAGGTCAAAGGTTGTCAACTAATTGATGGACTAACTTGTCCCGGTAATTACATTCTTAAGGATTAAATGGATATTTTTTTGGATAAGGACTATTTTAGACCTGATTGTTTTTCTTAGGTACCAAATTGGGGGTTTAGTCTTTTATTTTTTAACGGGATTTTCAAAATAAAAAAGGCTGATAAAGAGCACTTATTTACAAACTTGCCACTTACAAATTTTAAAGCTTTGTGTCAAAGATTACCAGATATGGAATTTTTTTTAGAAGTGTGCTTAAGAAGCTACCCTCTCTATTGTTGACACCTGTACAAAATTACCCTAAGTAAAGTTTAGTTTTGAATAATGTTTAGATTCTCTTAGCTTTCTAATGCATCAAACATCACCTCAATCGGACATCTAGAACTCAAGATATGGCCAAAACAGTGAAACATGTTACTAGGACTCTAAAAGGGTTGAACCTTTCTAAGGCTAAACTTCCTAAAACATGGACTTAGGCATATAGAAACAAACTTATACAAACATATAGAAGCGCATACAAGACTTTATGGAAAATGGGGTGTTACAATCCCACCCTGATAAACCTCCAGCTTATCTAATTTTTCAACTAGAAAGGCCAAGATTTCAATGCCAATTGAGCGACTTAACATTGCTAATCACCCAAATTTGGTTTGTTTTGTCCCTAGGAAAGGTAGTTAGTGTATTTCTAGGATTTTTGAGTATTTTGAGCAGATTTACCCTTTTTATTGCCTATTTTATATTTCAGGTTAAAAGTGAAGCTTAAGGAGACTAGGAAACTGGAGAAAACAAGCAAAAATGTAAAATTGGGTAATTCGCCCCACGAACAGCAGCCCGCCTCGTGAACGAAGACCAGACTGAGAAGGAATAGGCAATCATTCAGTCTCGCATCGCGAGTCGGGAACAGGAAAGCTGAGCACCATTCAAGCTCGCCTCACGAGCGCGTGCAGTACCCAGCACTTATAAATAGGTTGTTTTAGGGTATAGTTGTTACCTCTTGTCACATAGACTAATCCTAGTTTCCTTGGAGCTGCGTCTCGCTAAGTTTTTCTGTTTCATAGTTGCTAGGATGAATTCTCTTTACTTTTGAGTTGTTACTGTGATTATAAGGAACTAATTCCCTATTCTAAAGGAACGATGGAGCCACCTTTGATGGCATAGTGAATTCAAGTAATATTTTCTTATTCTTTTGTCTCTTTTCTTGTTTCTTAATTCTGTTTTGTTTACGTTAATCATAAAGGCATGTGGTTAACTAGTCTAGTGTGTTAATGATGGCAGGCGATTCGTACTTAGGACTTGAATTAAGAACACTGTTTGAATCTTACTAGGCATAGAATAGGAAACTGGTGCAATCGCTATAGGGAACCAAGAACTTAAAGAATCTAATTGTGAGTTAAAGAAATTGCCGATTTATAACTTGCAATCGTAGATAATTGAGGGTTTCTAGTTGATAAATAAATTGAACATAGGGATAAGAAGATAAACACTTTGTGAACTTGCTTGATAGGGTAGGTGGATTCGTGACCTTAGAGCCTTAGCCATTAATCAAATCTCATCGTAATATTTTAGCATCTTTCTTTAATTGATCTTGATATCTCTTTTGATTTAATTTTCTCTCTCTTCTCAACCACTTGTTCTTGACTTGATCAAACAATTTTAATTTCCTCGATAAATTGGTTAAATTGGTCTTCCAATCCTTGTGTTTGTCCAGGTATTTACTTACCATGTTTTATTACTTGCAACGAACCCAAGACACTTGCCGGATTGTCAACACACCCCCTTATAAAAATTTCATCCTCGAAATTTCTACTCACCTCGATCAAAAAGGTGCGGGTATGCTTCCATCATCTTGCTTTTCAGCTCTCATGTAGTACTTTCCTCAGTAGCCCCACTCCAAACAACTGTGACCAAAGGAATATCCTTGCCTCTTAGCTGCTTCACCCTCTGATCCTCAACCCGAAGGGGTAATACCTCAACAAATCAAGTTCTCTTTTAACTGTATCGCATCGGGTACTATCACGTGACTAGGGTCATGGATATACTTTCTTAGTTGAGACACATGAAAAACATTATGGAGGTTGGACAAGAACGGTAGTAAGGCTATTTGGTAGGCGACTTCGCCGACTCTTTTGAGAATTTGGTAAGGACCAATGAATTTAGGAGTAAGTTACCTTGCTTTCATCACTCTACCAACCCCAGTCGTTGTAGTAACTCTCAAGAACACATGGTCACCTTACTGGAATTCGAGCGCCTTCCTCCTTTTGTCATGGTAGCTATTTTGCTTACTTTGTGCCACTTTCATCCTTTCTTGAATCATCCTCACTTTTTCTGTTGTTTCTTGCACTACCTCAGGTCCTAGCACCACTTTATCACCAGGTTCATTCCAACACAAGGGAGTCTTACATCTCCTCCCATAAAGAGCTTCATAAGGTGCCATCCCAATACTGGGATGGAAGCTATTGTTGTAGGTGAACTCTATCAGGGGTAAAAACATGTCCCAACTACCAGACTGTTCTAGCACACAAGCTCTCAACAAGTCCTCTAAGGACTGGATGGTCAGCTCAGACTGCCCATCAGTTTGTGGGTGGTATACTGAACTTAGCCTAAGCTTTGTCCCTAAATCATTTTTCAAACTATCCCAGAACCTAGAGGTAAATCTAGGGTCTCTATCTGACACTATGCTAGAGGGCACACAATAAAGCCTAACTATCTCTTTGATGTACAACCTGGCTAACCTCTCTAAAGGATATTCCATGTTCATAGGGATGAAACCGGCAAACTTAGTCAATCTATCTACAACAACCCATATAGCCTCGTAACCAGCTGGAGTCCTGGGTAGTCCAGACACAAAATCAATAGAGATGCTATCCCATTTCCAATCTGGGATACTTAAAGGTTGCAACTTTCCTGAAGGATTTTGTTGTTCTATCTTGGCCTTTTGGCACACTAAGCATGCATACACAAACTCAGTCATATCCTTTTTCATTATAGGCCACCAAAACATGCGCTTAAGATCCTGGTACATCTTGGTGGCACCTGGGTGCACACTTCACTCATGTCCTTCCTCGATGATCAACTTCCTAAGCTCAGGAACATCTGGTATACACACTCTATCTTTAAACCTCAAAACTCGATCACTTCATTCCTTAAAACTAAGGTCTCTACCCTAAGCAAGTAACTCTCTCTAGTCTAAGAGAAACTTATCTAGCTTTTGATGTAACACCCTATTTTCTCGCGTCTTGACCGGTAATTATATTTTATATTATTACTGGGGATCTAGAAAATGATTTTGAGGAAAACAAATCATATTTGAGATCTTCTATATTGAAAGAAATTATGGTGAAATTTTGGGTTTAAAACTCAGACAGAAACTGATCTGTGTTTTTACTGACAGTATAATTTTATATCGGCAGAAAACCCTAATTTCGGCCCGAAAGTGAAAATTTTCAAAATGTTACCACTTGTTGGGGACAATATATATATATATCAAGAATTTCTACTTAAAAATAAAATTTTATTTTATCGAGTGAAATTTTAGTGAAAAATAATCGAAAACCCTAATCGGGTAAATCGACAGAGCTGGAAAAGGGTTTCCAGAGGTGTGTCAGAGGATATGAGTGACGACTCATAGGGGTGAGTCACTACCTTCACTCACCATAGTCATAAATGAGCATTTATGATTAATGTGGTGAATCACCAAAGCCATTAATGCAAAAATTGTGATTCATCCAATCTTGCACATGTTAAGAGTTTGTGTTCAAATTCTCTTCCTCTTGTTCCATGGTCCATGAATTCGACCAAGCCCTCCTAGACACACAAAAGTCACACTAGTCATCATGATTTAAACACAAAATTATTTTAATATCCTTGTGATATGATCCTAATCCGGACCGCCTTGAAGTTTCAGACAAAAGAAGGATATTGACGCCACACTCAAGATATAGGTGAGAAGGTGAGTGATAAGTCATGGGTTTGATCGCCACAAGTTGCCTTGATAAGATCGGATTTAGTTATTTTACCCAAGAACCCAAGGGAAGCTCTCACAATAGAGAAAACTCTTCAAATTTCATTATCTTCAAAATTGATTTGTGTAGTACAAGAGTTCCCTATTTATAGGCTAACTTAGAAATACAAGAAATAAAATTCACACTATCATGCATTTACCACAAATTGGTAATTGCATTTACATTACCTAGTAAATGAGCATAAACATGGTATCCCACTATCATGCATTTACCACAAATTGGTAATTGCATTTACATGACCTAGTAAATGAGCATAAACTTGATAATAACTTCCCACTATCCATTATTATGATTTAGAGCACTAATAGGATGCATTTAGTGAGACTAGGAGAATACAAAAGGTCATCCTAAAATTCAGCCCAAAAATAATACGAAAATTATAAAAATATAATAATATGAATATGCTTCTTTCCACGTGCTCAAGCCATCCATGTTCCTATCATTCCCCACTTCTTGAAAGTGATTTGTCCTCAAATCCAAACCTGCATTAAAAGTCAGTGGAGCTTTTGTGCTCTCCACATTTTGCTTGATAATTGGCTCTTCCATCCCCTTTTCTCTCATAATTCTCATTTTTCATGAGATATTTCTCATTGTTCCCTTTTTCTTCAACTTTTATCTCATGGTTCTCCACTTTTTCTCTCTCATGGGTTTCTTTTTTCTTTAATTCTTCTTTTTCCTCAGTGGTTTCTTTTTTTTCTTCTTCTTTTTCACCACTCGCCATTTCCTCTTCCTTTATCTCATGAGTTTCCTTTTTCTTTCCTTCTCCTTTCAAGTACATTTGATCTTCATACACTTGTTTTGGTGACAATGGTCCAAGAGTAATTTTGTGATTATTAAATACAAATGAGTACTTATTTTTGTAGACATCATATTTCGCTTGTCGTTCAACTCTCCAAGGACGCCCAAGTAACAAATGCCTAGTTTCCATGGGAACCACATCACATAACACCTCATCTTCATATCTCCCAATCCGAAATGACACTCGTACTTGTTTGTTCACCATCATGTCACTAAGATCACTAAACTCCGGAATGCTCCAAACGACATACGGTTGTGGATGCTCTATAAGAGGAAGTCCTGACTTTTGTACCATGGTGGTACTAGCTAGGTTAACATATCCCCTTCTATCAATGACCAAGCTACATATCTTGTCCTTCACATAGCATCTAGAATAGAAAATAACCTCCCTTTGCTTTGCATCATTTTTCTTCATTACCTCCATGAAGAACCCACTGAGAAAAATTCAAACTTTGCATACAACCACCAAGAAAGATTATTAAAATTTGGAATTCCTCAAATAATTTTTTTTATTTTCCTATTTTTTTTCATACAGAATAGAAAAGAACAAAGAAATATAGCACCTGAAATTCAAGGATCCTAAGCTCTGATACCAAATGATATGATCCTAATCCGGACCGCCTTGAAGTTTCAGACAAAAGAAGGATATTGACGCCACACTCAAGATGTAGGTGAGAATGTGAGTGATAAGTCATGGGTTTGATCGCCACAATTTGCCTTGATAAGATCGGATTTAGTTCTTTTACCCAAGAACCCAAGGGAAGCTCTCACAATAGAGAAAACTCTTCAAATTTCATTATCTTCAAAACTGATTTGTGTAGTACAAGAGTTCCCTATTTATAGGATAACTTGGAAATACAAGAAATAAAATTCCCACTATCATGCATTTACCACAAATTGGTAATTGCATTTACATTACCTAGTAAATGAGCATAAACATGGTATCCCACTATCATGCATTTACCACAAATTGGTAATTGCATTTACATTACCTAGTAAATGAGCATAAACTTGATAATAACTTCCCACTAGCCATTATTATGATTTAGAGCACTAATAGGATGCATTTAGTGAGGCTAGGAGAATACAAAAGGTCATCCTAAAATTCAGCCCAAAAATAATACGAAAATTATAACTAAAAATTATAAAAATATAATAATCTGAATGTGCTTCTTTCCACATGCTCAAGCCATCCATGTTCCTATCACCTTGTGAAATGACCAAAATACCCTTTGATCATTTTATGAATTCATTTGATGCCCAACAAGTGTTTTGACAATTTTATCCTTCTACCATGTATAATTTTGACCAAACCCTCTTGGATGGGTATTCTTTCACTTCATTCTAGATGCTTATGATGATTTTGAAGACACCTAATTATTATAAGTTATTTTCTAAACTAACCTATCCTAGTTAAACTCTAACCATGGTTTATAAGACAAATTCAATTTGATTTCTCTTCCTCATTTGTGGTCCAAATTCAGTCACACCACTCCTTTCACCCTCCACCACATATTTCTCTCCTTCATCCTTGTCCACTCAATTTTAATGATGACAAAGTTACAAATATCTTAGATATCATACATACTATATATTATTTCTAACTCAACCATGGTCATCAACTAAGGTTAAGAAGACAATTTCAAATTGAATTCTTCTCCTCGTCACATGTGGTGTATAACTCAGTCATACCACCCTAAGAGTACCTCCACCACACATTCATTTCATAGCCTAATGATTCCTAAGCCTAGCTATGTTATAATATAGTATTTTCGTAACCTAACCTAACCTAGCTTTGATTAACATCAACTATGGTTGTCATTAATGTTAACCAAGCCAATTCTTCTCCTCTTCAAACCATTACACACGGCTTCCCACCCACATCCACACAACTTGACTTCATTTCATTTCATTTCATCTAAATCATCTAAGTTCAAGAATACTAAAGTTCTTCCTTGTTCTTCATCATCCTAACACAAAAGTCTTACTTCCTCTCCTTCTTAATTTCGTCCAGCCCCTAATCTGCCCATCTTCATATTGATTTTATTTCATTTCCTTTCAATTCATTTCACTCCTAAGTTATCATTCAAGTTCATGACACAAAGTGTTCTTCTATCCTTTCTATGTTCAAGTTTCGGCCATCATCATTTCAACTTGATCCAAACATTTCCTTGATAAATCAATATGAAATCCTTAATTCTCTTTTCATTCTAAACCTAATCCATCTCACACAAATTACTATTTTGAAGCAAAATCTTTTCCTTGTTCTTCATACACAAATTTCGGCCAACATCACTTCTCCATCATCCTAGAGTTTGTTTCATGAATCAACCATAGATCCATGATCCTCTCATCATTCTAAGCCTTAGTTATCTCATCCAAAAATCCTTTTTGAGCCTTATACAAAAATGGGTATTTCTTGGTCAAGAACATCAATCTCTTGATCATCATCCTTTTGGCTTAAGATAAGTGATCTAAGCCTTGATTCCTATCTTTGGTTATGTCTAAGCTTAGTTGTATAATCCTTTTTGAATTTTGTTTGTTGATCTCTAGGTTTTTGGAAGCAAAACCGTGGCCATTCCTAGGAGAACAGCCAACCTTTGCTTGATTTTTTTCGAATGATCTACAAGAGGTAAGGGGGGAGATTACTACTATCCTACCTTATTGTAGATATGTATGTGATTTATATTGTTTTTGTGTTGTCTTGAAACCCTAAAAGTTAAGGCTATGTCTTTGTGTGGTTGTGAGCCTCTAAGAGGACTTGGTGTAATAATTATGTGGTGTATGTTGTGTGATGAAATTTTATGGATGATAGGATTATTTGATGCATGATGGTTAAAAGAAAATTGGTTGTATGCCTACTTGTTCATTGAAAGATAATATGTGGAATATGCTAAATAATCATGCCATGATTTAGTGTTTGAATACATGAATATGTATGATGTTTTGAGATTGATTGATGAAGAGAAAATCTTCATTTGTGTGGGACTTGGTTTCGGTCATGATGAGAAAAATGATAGGAGAATCTTAAGGATTAAAATCGTAGAATCTTATAAGTATTTCAAGTTTTTAAAGAATAATAAAATCAAGAAAAATCACTAAGTTTGAAAAACTGTTTTTAGGGCAGTATACAGTGCCTTGTCTATTTTTGAGGACTGCCTTATTCTATTTTAAAGGATCCAAAATTGGTTTGAATTGAATTGGTTAAGTATATTGAAAGTTATGGGTTTTTAAAGAAATAAGGACTCATGAAAATTCTAAGAATTTCAGGGACTGTTATGAAAATTATTATTTTTCTAAGTATTGGGATGATAGTCCTTAATGATATAAGACCATAGAAATTGGTTTGGTGTTAATTGGATTAATACATAAAAAGATATAAGCTTTCTAGTAAACAAGGACCTTTTTACAAATATTGTTGATGAGCCTCAGTTTGACTGGTTTTATAACTAGTCAAGACCTTGTCTTTGTGCTAATTTTATATCATTTTCACCCAAATTAGACTTGATTGTCCTTAAGTAGTATTTTGAGTCTGTAAAGTGTTTTTAAGTTAATTTAGTTGATTTAGAGTGAATAAAGTATTTACTTTTATTTTCTATTTTCAGGTTAATAAAAAGGAATAATTCTGGAGTTTCTCGCCCCGCGAGAAGACTGCTCGCCCCGCGAACCAGAAGGTGACTGTTCCTGAAAATTGCAAAACTTTCTGTCTCGCCCCACGAAGGAGGACTCGCCTCGCGAGTACCTGGAAGTCAGAGAGCATCACGGTTTACCCGTGTTGAAGGCCACGGGCGTTACAGTTGGGAATTTGAAGAGTTCGCCTCGCGAGCAGTGCTTCGCCTCGCGAGGACTTGAATTTCAGAAGTTGTATATAAACTGCTCTATAGCAGAATGAATTGGGGGGGCTAGTCAGTTTTGGCTAAGTCTCAGTTAGTAGTTAATTAGTTTTAGTCTTATTTTCTCTTCTTTTGTTTTATTTCTGTAATGGAGAATTAGTCTCCTAGATTAATCTACTGTAATTGGCTTCTATCCATACTTGAGGTTCTTGTATTTCCTGTTTTCATTTCCTTTTCTCTTTTCAATGCCATGCTTTATATTTCTGTTTGCTTAATTCAGGAGTATATTGTGTTGTGTTGGTTTATCTCGGTGATATCATGTTCCTATATATAATCGCGTTTGCTTAATTCGCGTGTGTACGTTTCGTGTTCGCTTAGTTCACGAAGTGCTTAACCCCGCTTGCTTAATTCGGGAATAGGGACATATATCTGTAGTAGTGGTTCCGCTTGTGAGTTGTTGCTACAACCGGGAGGGGATTAGAATCGCTTAGGGCTAGGAATTTGCATGAACCGATGATAGTTGGGAAACCAAAAGCGATGAGGTTAATCGCTTTAGCTTATTTGGTAACTGCTCTATTTTCTTGCTTTGTTTTCTGTTTTGCTTCTTTATTTTAGTTTTAATCTCAAAACCCCCATTTCTAACTTTTACTAATTTTCTGTTAATAATAACAACACCTAAGAGTCCTTGAGAGACGATCCGAGTTGTCGCTCTATACTACATTATTTTCATAACCGCTCGTTCTTTTTGGCGCGTGGCGACAGCGCGGTCAAAAATTGGCGCCGTTGCCGGGGACTCTGGTTTGTTGTTATTAGCAGAAAATAATTTTTGAAAAAAAAAAAAAAACTTTTTGCTTTGCTAATTAGTTTTGTCTGCTTTGTCTGGTCTGCAAATTTTATTTTTCCCCCATGGATAATTACATGTATGGGTATTTGCCTAATGTTTATCATGAACCACCACCTTGCATGTATTATCCTGATTTTAGTAAACCACCACCATGCACAAATTATCCTAATTTTGCTGGAAATTATGAGTATAGAAATGGTTTTGATATGACTGGAATGAATGCTTATCCTAGCCAACAGGTTAGAGATCAAGGCAGCTTGGATGAGATTGCTTCAATGCTACAACAAATGGAAGAGAACAATCAACGGATGGCACAACAAGATCTTGAATTTCAACGGATGATGGAGGCGAGCAATCTTGAATTTCAACAGAAGATGGAGGCTCAATACCAAAGGGACCAAGCTGAATCTCGGAAGTTGTGGGCTCTAATTGATCAAGTTACCGCCAACTCATCTGCAATGCTAACTCCACAGCCCATTGAAGAACATAAAGATTCACAATTTATTCCTGAAAATATTTCTGATGATGATTGTGATAATATTTCTGTTGATGATGAATTGTGTGTTGAATCCCCTGACTCTAATGCATGTGATTAGTGTTATTGTAATGGCACTGCTTTGTGTGTAGATTGTTATTTTGAAAGGTATGTTAAGCAAAGCATCCATATGGAACAGGAGATGGATGAGGTGGAGGGCCATGTTCATATAGGAAATGAGCATCGGGAGGATCGGAGAACATTTGCTCCACCGTGCTTGAGGATAAAGAAGAATCTTTGGTTTTAGATGCATGTGTTAAGAGTGATGGGGTGGATGAACCGTGTGCAGAAAGTCCGGACAATCGGACCTTTACTAACTCAGTTTCTTTTACTACATGTACTAATCAGATCGACACTAACCCGTGTGATGTTTGTGCTGGGTTTCTTGACTCTATTTTGCGGGGGTGATAGTGAGAGTGATGCTTGTTTGTTCGATGAAGTTCCAAATATACCATCCATTGAACAGCCACCCTCCATAGAGCTCGAGCAAATTCCGGACATTCAGTACTTTTCGATTTAGTTTATTGTAATATATTTACTAACTGTACTAACTCTAACCTTTCGTGGTGTGTGACGAGATTTGCGGCAGTTTAACAAGTGATGAATCCGGTAGTGCAAAGTGGATGAAGACATTGCAGGAGTTGAAGCAACACCGGAGACCCCAACTAACTGTTTGTCACCTCCCCTGTGGAACCAAAAGTTCTCGGACTCTGCACCCTTGGATTTTGCACCATGGCCAATCCAAGAGGTTGAGCCCCACTTCTATTGGGGAGACTTTATTGAGAAAGAGGTCATCCGTGACCCCGGAGGAAGTGAGAAGTCCGCCGCACTCGGCGAGGTTGTTATAATTGTCAAGCGCTCACCTCCGCATCAAAGCTGCAAGTTAGGGAGGCTTGGAATGAATTTCAGTCCTTTGGCTACCACGTGGGACTTATGCTACAGGCAGTGGGATCCTGGTGGAACCGCCTCTGAATGAGCTTTTCTTAACCCTTTCTCCTTTTTAATTTTCTTTTGCTTTGTTTTATTTCTGTTTTGTTTTGAATAAAGCTCCTGAATAATTTGAGAAGCTCAGGAGTATTTGTGTGTTGAGTCTGGTAGTGGCAAGTTTGATGGATTTTATTGATTTTGCATAGATTGATTGCATGATAGTGTTGATTGTTTTCCCCCTAGGATATGAAATTTTTGAAAATATGATCCCCATGTGATTGAAAACTGAACTTTGGGATTTTGTTATGATGGCATGATTTATGATAAGTTTGGGGTGATAGGAAGCACACACTAGGGATAGAATCTCTGTCAAATAATTTGCATAAATGTCCAGGTGAGGTTTTGAGCCTCCAACATGTTTTAAACTGTGTGAAAATCACTTTTTAAGTTGCACTTTCCTGAATTTGCTTGAATCTCTTTTTGGTTTGCATGATTATGTGTTTGCTTCATATGATTTAGGCATTTTCTTTGTAAATAGCTACTTAGCCTAAAAATAACCAATTCCTAATGCATGTTCCTTAGTTAGCCCCATTGAGCCTATTAGCCTGTTAATTCTTGATAACCTAATGTTATAAGCCCAAAAATCTGGAAAACCATGTTAACCCGATCTTAGGATTAGGAGAGCATGTAATCTTAGAATGGGTGCAAGAAACCAAAGTTTGGGGTGGCTGCAAGGTGTAATGTGTTGTTTGGGATTGAGAAAAAAAAATTATTATGAAAAAAATAGAGAAAAAAAAAGAAATAAAAAGAAATAAAAAAAATGAAAAAAAAATAAAAGTGCAAAAATTTCAAAAAGACTGTTTGAATAAAAAGGCTGTAGCCACCCAGAAGCATAAAGAAAAAAATTAAGAAAGGAACTTGAGTGAATTTCAAAGTGTAAAAATGTTTCATGCTCTCTTAGTTCCTAGGGTCTTCAGCCTAGTTTCCTTTGTATATCCTACCCTTAGCCAGGCCCTATTACAACCCATAAAAGACCTTTTGATGTTGCATGCATGTTTTCTGTGGGAATCATTTTGAGATGAAAATCAAATTTATGGGAAGTGCTCTTAAAAGTGAAAATTGAGTGAAAATGTTAGCCTGACAAAAATTGAGTGATTGAGTGAACATAAATTTCCCTTGTGAGGAAGGCAGTTGTTTGATTTTGGTGATCTCTCTTTTGTGTGTAACTTAGATCCCCTGCTTAGATTGATGATTGTTTGAATGATGAAATTCTCAACTGTTTAGAATAAATGCATGTGGGGATTGTTTTGCTTGTAAGGGGGGAACATTGAAAGAAAAATTCTTTTGAAAAATTGCTTGAAATCTATGGAAAGTTGATTGAATTCTTAAGCTTGCCAGGTCTTGAGTCTTTTTAAGTTTTTGAGTGTAGTTTGCTTGGGGACAAGCAAAGTTTAATTTTGGGGTATTTTGATGAGCCTCTGTTTGACTGGTTTTATAACTAGTCAAGACCTTGGCTTTGTGCTAATTTTATATCATTTTCACCCAAATTAGACTTGATTGTCCTTAAGTAGTATTTTGAGTCTGTAAAGTGTTTTTAAGTTAATTTAGTTGATTTAGAGTGAATAAAGTATTTACTTTTATTTTCTATTTTCAGGTTAATAAAAAGGAATAATTGGAGTTTCTCGCCCATGAGAAGACTGCTTCGCCCCACGAACTGTAAGGTGACTGTTCTCGAAAATTGCAAAACTTTCTGTCTCGCCCCGCGAAGGAGGACTCGCCTCGCGAGTACCTGGAAGTCAGAGAGCATCACGGTTTACCCGTGTTGAAGGCCACGGGCGTTACAGTTGGGAATTTGAAGAGTTCGCCCCGCGAAGATATGCTCGCCTCGCGAGAAGACCAAGAGTTGCAGACCTTTCGCATAATTCGCCTCCCGAGCAGTGCTTCGCCTCGCGAGGACTTGAATTTCAGAAGTTGTATATAAACTGCTCTATAGCAGAATGAATTGGGGGGGCTAGTCAGTTTTGGCTAAGTCTCAGTTAGTAGTTAATTAGTTTTAGTCTTATTTTCTCTTCTTTTGTTTTATTTCTGTAATGGAGAATTAGTCTCCTAGATTAATCTACTGTAATTGGCTTCTATCCATACTTGAGGTTCTTGTATTTCCTGTTTTCATTTCCTTTTCTCTTTTCAATGCCATGCTTTATATTTCATTTGCTTAATTCAGAGTATATTGTGTTGTGTTGGTTTATCTCGGTGATATCATGTTCCTATATATAATCGCGTTTGCTTAATTCGCGTGTGTACGTTTCGTGTTCGCTTAGTTCACGAAGTGCTTAACCCCGTTTGCTTAATTCGGGAATAGGGACATATATCTGTAGTAGTGGTTCCGCTTGTGAGTTGTTGCTACAACCGGGAGGGATTAGAATCTCGCTTAGGGCTAGGAATTTGCATGAACCGATGATAGTTGGGAAACCAAAAGCGAGTGAGGTTAATCGCTTTAGCTTATTTGGTAAATCGCTCTATTTTCTTGCTTTGTTTTCTGTTTTGCTTCTTTATTTTAGTTTTAATCTCAAAACCCCCATTTCTAACTTTTACTAATTTTTACATTAATAATAACAACACCTAAGAGTCCTTGAGAGACGATCCGAGTTGTCGCTCTATACTACATTATTTTCATAACCGCTGCGTTCTTTTTGCGCGTGGCGGCATAGCCCGCCAATTGTAAAATGAGGGGCAGAAATGTAATTTCTGGAAATTTTATGAGAACTAGAAAAATATTTCTATACAAGTTGGTTTGGTGTGATTTGAAGTTATAGACAAAAAGTTATATGGTTTTAAGTACATAAGTATCTTTTTGAAAATAATGAAAGTTTAGGGACTAAAATGTAATTTTCAAAAATTTATGTAACTGGACAGTTAGGAACTATGTTTCATACCTATCTAAGTGTTCTAAAGCTCCAAATTGAGTTTTGGACCAAAAAGTACTTACGCGATTTACAAATTAACGACATTCGATCGAGTTTTTAGGAATTTTGTATAAATGATGATAAAGATATAAAATCAATGTTTCAACATCCTAAAATGAGTATTATAACTTAGGAAAGTTATATATTTGAGGTGATGAACCATATTTTCAAAAGTATGACTTTTGAGCCTAAATTTAGTAAAAAGCGGGGAAACAATCGTTTAGCGCTTTTAAAGATTTTCGAGAAAACATTTTGATGAATTTGGTACTTATGTATTTTGATGGAATATGATTTCAAAATGGTTTGGTTTTAACCAAATGTTTTGGTTTTAAGACAAAAGAACTTTAGTCCGTAAGGACGAGTATTTACAGTAAAATGTAAAATCTAAGTCATAAATGACTTAGTAAAAATATGAACTTAATAGTTTATGACTTATGGTGAAGCAAGACCATTTGTCATAAAGTGTGGATAATTCCATATCCATACATCCATAATACTTAATTACAAAGAGTATTTTAAGGTTACTTGCTCGACAAGTAATTCCATTCGGGAATGGACTTAAAGAGGTATAATGAGTTGGTGAGAACGACCAACCTACATAATATACTAAATCGTTGAAACATGGATAGACCAATGATGGATCCTAAATCTTGTGCAAGGATTCACGGGTTGGTAATATCTTGCCTCTAGAATGGCTATTGATTCCGTCAAATGAATCCCGAAGTTTATCCGGTAGATAAATACGAACGCATATGCCGTTATCGGCTTAATCCAAATGAAATTGTAAGTAAGGCCTTTGTGCCTAGGAAGCGGGTTGACATGCTCTGTGCGCATGTGGAGGTGCTAGTGACGATCTTCAATGGTCTTGGTGGTGGTCAGGGTAGGAAGGCCACAAATGTCTAGTTGATGATTCTTCTGGTCGTGGTGTTTCATGCAATACACTGACATCTACTACTAGATGCTAGCCGTACCAGGTCATCGAGAATATTTCACAATCAGTTCTAATTCCACCTGTGGTTGTTACTATTGATTGGAGCAAGATGCCTATATTAGTAGTTGCAAAACATCGAGCTCTAATCACTCCTTCCGAATGTTCTCTTAAGCTCCAGAGTTAGGGTCGGATCTTCCTTGAGACTGTGTAGGAATGGGACTATGCAGTTTCAATCAGTTATCACTATTCTCGAGTCTCAATGAATTAACAACGTCTGATGGGTTTTGAGAAGCTTGTTGTGTGTAGATATTGTTTACCTTCATGTATGTGTGGATTTACTGTTAATCATCTGGTTATACTGTGATATATATGTTGTCATATGTATGTGAGTAGTATCACTGCATATCTGCCTTATGTGTAAGATAAATGGAAATCTCACCTCCTTATTTTTATATTGCCTATGTCGGCCGGCTATGTGACTTATGTATTCTTTTGAGAAGATTGAGACGTCAAGATGTCCTTTGGCTGACGCATCGTAGAGATTGAGGTTCGAGCATGCGGACGATATGTTGGAGTCTCTAGTGGACGTCTTCCAGATTATCGATAGTTTGTAGATCATGTTTTTCCTCTTGGAAGATGGAAGGGCTTAGTCCAAGAGTTACTTTGTAGTGACTCTAGTAGTGTCTTTTACGATGATGTCGGTAGTGAACTCAAATAGAGTTTCCACTAGATCTCGCCAGTTGGGTTTGTCTTTCTCACGATGTACGAGAGGGGATTATCTTTTATATTTTAGTTTCGCCAGCTTGGGAGGTCGGGGAGTTAGTGTTATCGTTAATGGAGCTGCGACTCCAAGTATCTTATATTTTAGGAGCTATGTCTCCATATCTTTATACTGGATTAGTATATTTCTATAATTTCTATTTATGAGTTGGGTTGGGTATCATGTAAATTATTTACGAACTTATGACCCTAATTGTGATAATGGAATATTTTATTATCCATTCATCTAAATCAAGGTAGTTATATTTATGACTTGCGAAAAAGAAAAAAATTACCCCATCCTTTTATAGTCAATTTTAATTAACCTACTTTTCAACCTTAAAATGTCATTTACGATGTAGCGCCCGAAAAGGGTGTTACATTTGACCCTCTCTAATCTGATCCATTAAACTGTTGGTAACATTCAAGGTTCCAAGCCTAATACTCTTAGGGGTAACTTTCCAAGCTAGATTAAGGTCTATAAACTCCTCAATCAGGTCCATCTCCCTAACCATCAAAGCGGAGATGTGCAAGGTCTTTCTACTCAAGGCATCTGCCACTACATTGGCCTTCCATGGGTGGTAGGTTAACTCAAAATCGTAATCCTTAAGGAACTCCATCCACCTACCCTGCCTCATGTTCAACTCCTTCGGGTCAAAAAGATATTTAAACCTCTTATGATCACTAAAGACCTCAAAACTTGCTCCATAAAGGTAATGCCTCCAAATCTTCAAGACAAACACCATAGCTCCTAACTCCAGGTCATGGGTAGGGTAGTTCTTCTCATGGGTTTTCAACTGTTATAAAGCATAAGCCACTACCTTACCATTCTGCATCAACACACCACCTAAACCTTGCTTAGAATCAGCAGTAAACAACGAAAGGTTCGCTAGGGTCTGGAAAAGCTAACACCGGTGCTAATGTCAACCTATCCTTAAGGGTTTGGAAACTCTCATCACACTTACAAGTCCCACACAAAAAGTTGTCCCTTCTTGGTGAGACGGGTTAAGGGTGAGGCTATTTTAGAGAAACCTTCTATGAACCGCCTATAATACCAGGCTAAACCCAAGAAACTCATAATCTTGGTCACAGAATTCGAGGCTTCCCACTGGAGCACCGTCTCTACCTTAGCTGGGTCCACGGCTATGCCACCCTTAGATATGACATGCCCTAAGAAGCTCACTTCCTCTAACTAAAACTCACACTTAGACCACTTAGCATACAACTGCTTTTCCTTAAGGGTCTGCAAGACAACCCTCAAGTGATACTCATGTTCCTCCTTGGTCTTAGAGTACACTAAGATGTCATCTATGATAACCACCACAAACTTATCCAAGTAAGGTGAAAGGTCTTGTTCATATAGTCTATGAACACAGCAGGAGTATTGGTCACACTAAAGGGCATAACCAAGTGCTCGTAGTGACCATAACGCATCCTAAACGATGTCTTCGGGATATCCTCAGACTTAACCCGAATCTGATGGTACCTTGACCTCAAATCTATCTTAGAAATGACGCAAGAGCCTATCCACTGGTCCATAAGATCATTGAGACACCCCGATATCCCATTAAAGAAAAAACCTAATTAATTAAAATTTAATCGTAATATTAGCGTGAGACATATATAGAAAATCATAAATATTAAAATGTGGATATATGCCTTGACAGGTAATTTGGTTTTGATGATGAGAAAAAGGGGAATTTCAAGTCCAAGGACCAACACGCAATATCCAAAACTAAAAGGATCAAATTACAAAAAGCGTGGAAAGGACCAACACACAAAATCCAAAGCTAAGAGGATCAATTTGCAAAAAGCGTGGAAATGACTGAACAAATAATCAACATGGGTTAAAAGGGAAATTTTCTTATTTGTATTGTTTGTTTTAGCAAAAATTGTAAATGGGTGTGTGTCTCTCAAAGGTAAAATAAATCATACACACACACACACACAAATCTGTTTTGAAAAAGGTCTTCGAAATTAATTTGACCATATTTTTTAAATACCTTAAAAGATTTTCAAAAACCATTTTACACGAAGAATAATCGATTATTGTAATCGATTATGCAGGTCCTAAATGTGCTTAAATGATTTTCCAAATAACAGAGTTGTCAGGTTTTTGAAATTCAAAATTTGAAGAAGGGATAATCGATTATGGTAATCGATTACTCAGCTCTTAATTATGCTTAATTGAGTTTTTAAATGATAGAGTTGTTGCCTATTGAAAATTCAAATTTTAAACTGTTACAATCGATTATGGTAATCGATTATGATCTATTTTCAACATGTTTTAAACTCAGTTTTAAATGGCTTAAATGTGCTTTGATGGAGATTTGATTCTGCCTTAGTCGTTGAGTTTGAAATTTGAACTATAATCGATTATGGTATTGCAAAAATCGGTTATTAATTTTCTGATCAAAAGTCAGTGGCTTCATAATCGATTAAAGTAATCGATTATGCTTAGTTGATTAAGTCTGAGATTTTTCACAGAGACCATGTAATCGATTATTGTAATCGATTATGACCTGACTATTTCTCCATGCGCCTTTTGACTTTGGTTAAAATAATCGATTATGCTTTTCTGATAATCGATTATTGCTCGAGAAAAATGAGTTTTCAAGAGTTTTGACCTAAGCTTCAATGAGTTATATATTGGTCTAAACACAGAAAAATATACAACACCTGAACAAAATTTTGTGAACATTTTCTCTAAGCTTTCTATACTCTTGAACAAAACTCTATATCACTCTCATACTGTTACACTTGCATATCAATCTATTACTTGAGAGAGACATACACACCATATAGGTGATTGTTGTTTTATCTTCAACTTGTTTTGTATCTGCACTTTTGAGTGCTTTCTGATTGTAACCTTTTGATAAATTTTTGTGTCGTTATCTCACATTTTTGAGACTCTATCACTAGGGGATCGTATTGTCCCTGGTCTGTGAAGAGTTTCGTTGTAGAGGTTCTAGCTGCGCCTGTTTTAAAAGCTAGGGATTGATTGAAAACCCTTGGTGGCATTGCCTTGGGGACTGGACATAGGCCACGTGGGTAGTCTGTGGCCAAAACAGGATACATCACCGTGTCAATTTTCTTACCCTAAACTCTTTTACTTTTTGCTTTGTTTTCCGTAAATCATTTTTACTAGCACGTGCTTTCGTTAATATATTTCGACAACTATTTTAACACTAAAAAGATCTCAATTTTATCAAAGTTTTCATAAATCACAATTCACCCCCCTCTTGTGTTTGGAGTCACTTGTCAACATAAAACTTTAAGTATAAAGAACGAGAACATAGTCATTACACAGATATATACATAAAAGTACAAGGTACTATATAGGGCACCACATCAGAGTAGGGCCCCAAAGTACAAACTGAAAAAATAAATGAAAATACAGTAAACCGTAAAAAGACCTGCAAAAAGACACACTGGCCACAGACTCTCTCTACTTAACTACTCCGGTCCACTGTTCGTCCTCCAGCATCTGACTCACAAGGAGTCCCGTCAAGCTCCTCCACAGCTGGATCCTCCGCAAGGTCTTCTCAAAAAGATCACATAAAAGAAACACATATAGAAAAGTAATAGGGAGATAAGAAACTATCTATCATCATATATGGAAAAGGTTATGCAACATATAAACAATAAAGGCACATAGACATGCATCTTATGCTGATGTGGCCGCCACCAATCCTGTCACACATCCTTTGTCTGATGAGGGATGTCAGTTAGTCGTCCAAGCTACACGTCCCCAAACCCCGGTGCACACTCTCATCCGGGGTGAGAATGCTCATGCAAAGCAATGACACTATAGCTGCACAACTCGCTCCAGTCCACACCCTGTTTCTCTCTTGAGGGTGCTCTTGCATAATGATGACACTATAGCTGCACAGCCTAAATCTAAGTTGGGACGATCCCACGAGGACTTCGGACCTCGTGTATTCCAAACACACGGCTGTGATCAACAACATGCATCTATATGGGTCTCACCGACGTTTACCAAGTCATACCCTAGTGCCTTAACCTCTCATCACTATCTCATACAATATCCCCAATAATATCACATCATCAATCTCACCATAATAAAATATTAATTAATTAGGTTAGGCACATCAAAATCACATATCATACTCTCCCCCAACATGCATCACTTTGAGATATCAAATATCATCGCCTAGATGTCACTAAGCGGATCATTACAGATAAAACATATTATCACTCAAGACAACATGTTATCAACCATAATCAAAATAAGATAATAATAACATAATAATAATAATAATAATAATAATAATAATAATAATAATAATAATAATAATAATAATAAATAACAACACTCTAAAATAAACATAATGACTATAATTAACATGCTCATCCAAACAGCATATAGCAGGCAGCTCAATATAGTAAAAATCAGACAACCTCAATATCATAAATTTAACCTAACGACGATAAACATACAATCTCCATATCATCATTGGTACCACTAAGTAGTCCCCAATGTGATATTGACAGTGTCAATTATTCGGCCACTAGTAGGGTTTAGGTCGCCCTACGCCAATAAAATGTTTCTTAGCCATTTTCGACGTTAGATGGCTTCTTTTCGCCACCTGAGGTATCGTAGGCTAGCTTTAGAGCAACGAAACGAGCCCACTCCAACTACTCAAATATGCCACGTGAGGTTCTCCTACCTTCGGGGCTCCAAAAATTTGCCTGAATACATATTCATGAAGCACACGTTCCGTATAACCCAAACCTGAAGACGGAATTGAAAACTGATAAACGGATTGAGAAATAACTTCGATCCTGTCACCAACAGCATTTCGGCATAAGAACATAGGCTTACCTTAGCCTAATCAAGAAAATAAAGGTAGGATGATGAAGTAGAATACGCAAGGATCACAACAGTACAATCGGCTTTTCAATAGGACGAACGAATTGATTGAAATCAGCTCTGGAAGTTTCTCTCTTCTTTCTCTCCTCTCCCTCTCTCTCTCTATTTTTTGGTTTCTGCGAGTTTGTAAATGGTTCCACCGGTGATTCGTACTTAAGAACATCTAGCATATGATAAAGCAAATTGAAAGGATTCCGATGGAATCAAGATGTCATCTGGTTGATGGACGAGAAGAACGCATTTTTCTGGCTAAGTTTACCTAAGCACATAGTGAAACTATGTTCTGTAAGGTCGTCGTGCCTAGGATATTAAGCTAACACTTTAATGCTGGTGTGAATTTCGTAATGATGATCTATTGATGCTAGGGGATGTCGGGTATGAAATACTCACATGGGCCCAGTTGGTAGCTCCTTCCGTGACGTGGTGATCTTACAATGCGCCGACATACTCAAATATACGCTACGTGTTTTCTGGTAGTGTAGGATGTTACTGAAAAAGCCGTGTTCACGTTGTTGATTCAGGACGCATTCTATTGCCCAAGGCAGGTGTAATCCGGAACAATCCTCTGAGCCACTCTCTCCGACTGTTGTTAAAACCATGGTATAGGAATCAGAGGTCATTCCTCGAGTCTTAGATGTTTTATATCTGGGAAAATGTTGTGATGGAGTCATGTTTCTATGAAACATTATCTCTATGATATGAATGATAATATGATTGACTCACGTTTCTGCGAAATATCATTTGTGTTTTGAATGATGAAATGATTGGATATTGATATTTGAGTGTACCTGAGAGTCGCGTCACTGCATGTCTGCCTTATGTGTAAGATAAATAGAAATCTCACCTCTCTATTTTATATTACTTTTTTCGGCTGGCTATATGCCTTCTGTGTTCTTGTGAGAAGATTGAGATGTCAAGAAGTCGTTTGGCTAATTCATTATAGAGGCTGAGGTTTGAGCATGCGGACGATAGTTGAAGTTACTAGTGGACATTTCCAGCCCTCAGATGGTCCCAGATGATAGTGTCTGTTTTTCTGTCATGCCTGAATTTTCTTTCTTGAGACAGGCATGAACGTCGATGGTTCATAGATCATGTTTTTCCTGTTAGAAGGAAAAGGGCCTAGTTCGAGAGTTACTTGTGTAATAACTCCAGTGGTGTTTCTGTGAAGACGTCGGTAGTGGACTCACATAGAGTTTCCACTAGATCTCGTCAGGTTGGTTTATCCTTCTCGTGATGTGCGAGAGAGGATTCTCTTTTATGTTTTAGTTTGACCAGCTGGGTATGTTGGAAGTTAGTGATGTTGTACATGGAGCAGTGACTCCAAGTATCTTATATTTTGGGAGCTGCGGCTCTATATCTTTATGATGAGTCTATATGTCTTTATGATTTTTGTTTGAGTCGAGTTGGACCATATGTAATTATTTTGCGAACTTATGACCTAATTGAGATATTGGAATGTTTCATTGACCATTCATTTAAATCAAAGCAGTTATTTTTTTTATAACTTACTGAAAAGGAAAAAAAAATTACCCCATTCTTTTATAGCCAAATTTAAGTCATCTGCTTTTCGGCCTTAAAATATCACTTACCTTGTAGTACCGAGAAGGGTGTTACAAGGAATAAGACCAAGCCCTCAAACATACCTAATATCTTCCTCAAAACAAATTTCCTATTGTGCATTCTTAAGCTTGTTAAATAGTATAACGGAAATTCTAGAACACGTTCTTATTCAATTCTACACCGGTTAATCTCGTGCTTTCCATGCAAGATTTACCTAAACATGCATATTAAACCTTAAATCAAGGTCTTAAACCTAGTTATCCAACATATAAATAATATCTTAAAACACGGATGTTACAATCATTAATCCTAGGGAGGGGATACCGATTCTTAATGGTCACCTTGTTGAGCTTCCAATAGTCGACACACAACCATATGCTGCCATCCTTCTTCTTCAACAACAACATTGCTGCTCCCCACGATAACACACTAGGCCTAACAAACTGCTTCTATATCAGGTCCTCTATCTGTTTCTTCAACTCAGCTAGCTCTAGAGGAGACAATCTATAGGGTGCTATGGAGATTGGCCCCGTGCCAGGCACTAAATCTATGGTGAACTCAACATCTCTCTCGGGGGCAAGTTATAAACATCCCATGGGAAAACTTCAGGAAATTCCAGCACAACAAGCACACTTCCAACATCAAGAGGGCTCTCTACTTCCAGGAAAGATAGCATAATGTACACTTAAGCTTCGTCTTTCATCGAAGCTTTAACATGGTTGGCAGAGAGAAATATAGGATCCTTAGACTCCACAAGAGTTCCAAAAACTAAGGTTTTATCAAAGTGCTTCACGAGGACGTGGTTGGAACATAGCTACCCAAGCCAAAAACAAGATCGTACTGTTTTTAAAAGGTAAGCACAAAAGATCAGTCGTGGAGTTCTTACTATCAAAAGATAATAGAACAGTCTTTCTAAACACAAGAAGAACTCGCAGGCTTCTTGGATCGTTCAAGACAAACCACCAAATGCAGTAAGTCAAGCCAAAACGGAGCTATAGGTACTTAGTACCACGTAACATTGTCTATATAAATATAGACAATTCAAACAAGAGCACACAGAAGACTCATAACAGACTCATGCCACTGCCTCGAGCAGGAGACCACTGCCCGATACCACTAAATATGACACCCTGCTACCCCACATATTATAAAAGCATAAAAGGTAAAGATACAAAAATATGAACATCGTCCTTTATTAAAAAGGTTCATTGGTAGAAAGGTCCCACATGAACTAGTTCAACAAATGCGGAAAATAGACCAAGTTTAAAAAGAAAATAAAACATAGATCCGAAACATAAACAAAAACCTAACCCTGAAGTCACATACAGAGCTGGTATAACCGTTCCGGAATAAAATCCTCAGAATACAAACCAAACTAAACAAACTGAAACAACTAAACTAAAAATACTAGCTAAAGAGTCGCGGATCCTCAGAGTCATTCCTATTCTGGCTGCTCGCCGTCCTCTACATAAAATGATACATGCCAAACAAAGAACAGAGAAACGGGGAATAAGAAAACATATAATCACAACGGCATGGAGATAGGAAGCAAGATGAAAATACATCATGGTATGCGGTGCAACTCTACTCCGTTACTCCGGTATGCATGTGGATCCAAACTATCTCAGGAAGAGCAACTTCGGAGCTACATATCCATATTGACCAAAAAGCACCAACGCCGGCAGTCCACCAAACTATGGGTGAACCCCTTGGATAGTCAACTGATCAAACCTTGGATGCATCATCACGGGGTGCCACGGTCCACCAAACCTTGGGTGAACCTACCGTGGATGGCCAGATCGCCTAACTCTCAGATGACCTCCCCTATGTTGAACTTCCCCCAACTAACAACTCCAATGCGTGATGCATGAGCACAACAACAAACAAATGGGCAACCTCCACCTCCATCAACACCATTTATTATGGCTTAACGTCTTTGGCCAAAAAGCACCAAACTTATCATCATCTTTAATCTTTTAACTTTAGATGTTAAACAACACTCTGGCCAAAAAGCACCAGAGCCTCAACACCTTGACCATTAAGCATCAAGGCCCCCTAAGAGCGAACACAAGGCTACGAAGGGACAACTTATCAACACCTCGATCGAAAAGCATCGAGCCCACTTTGGCCACAAAGCACCAAAGTCCATCAACGTGCGGCAACCCGTTGGGAGCCGGCTTAACCAAGTAACCAACTCATCGTCTTTAATCATCCTAATTAATCTTAATTAAGTTATCTAACCTTCATCATTTGATTGGTGTATTATCACATCATTATTGGGAACATTTGGGGTTAAGACTCCTTTAAAACATAAGTCTCAGATTCTGCTTCGGGAGGGGAGCACGGCGTGCTCACCCTAGCAAGGGCGTGCTTCCCAAGAAGTGAAGCACGGCATACTTCTACTCGCACGGTTGTGCATAATGCGCGACCAACCAAAATTCAAACCGGGAGCACGGGCGCTGCTTCCCTGCTCAAGACGATCGTGCTCCTGGACAGTCATATCATCTTGCCTGCGGCAGATTTCGGTTAAGTTCTTTAGCCAAAAACTACCTAAAAACTCTCTTGATCCATTCCTATTGTCATAAACTAAACCATTGGCATAAATCTCACCTTTATTAATCATCCATGTTTTATAACCAGTTTTTTGGGGAATTAAATCATTTAATCACGTGTTAACTAGAGCCCTATTTTAACCAATTAAGGGTTCTTTAAATATATTGGCTTTAAGCCACAAACATTCAACCAATAGGTATAAACATACCAAACCATCAACATACATGGCATAACAATCATACCAATGTAACCAACTTTATCATGGCATAATCATCCATATCAAACAACCAATTAAACATGGCATCAACATAGCAACGAGGCATACATGATTGGCATACCAAAATAAATAAGTAAACATATCAACCAGCACATGATAGGCATTTATAACAAATAGGCATGTTAAAACATAGCATTTATCATACAAGCAACTACGAGGTCATGGGAACCCTTCATCTTACGCTACCCCCTTGCCTAATGATCATACTATCCTTCTCCCCATACCTAGTATGAAGATTCCTCCCAAGGTATCCAAATGACAAACCGGTCACGTTCCCTCGAGTGGCTCAGTCTGCTTCCAAGCCTTGGTTAACCAAGAACGTTAGCCAATTAACTTCCAATCACCAAAAAGAGAAAAGGAAACCAATGAGCGAATAACTATTACCTTTTTGGGTTGGCACAGACCAACTAAGACCTCCCAAAAGCCTCCAAAACTCCAACATAGCAATGGGTTTAGAAAAAATAGGGAAAAGACAATAGGTAGCCGTACTAGGGTGGCTGTTGTTGCCAAAATAGGGTTTAAAATGCAAACCCTCGGGTACTGGCATCTATTTTTACTGTCAGAACAGTATTTACGGCCATGATTCGTGATGTACGGCCGTGCATAACTTATTTTACAAAGCGTTCAGCGAATCGACGCAAAACAGGACGCAGGTGGGACATAATATGTACGGGCTGTACATAATATGTACGACCATGCATATATATGTACAGCCGTGCATCCTAACAACAGAATTTGGCCAAAACACCAAAAATAATACTTGTAGTTAATTCTCTTAGCTTTCCAATGCATCAAAGATCACCTCAATCGGACATTTAGAACTCAAGATATGGCTGAAACGGTGAAATAGGTTTCTAGGACTCTAAAAGGGTTGAACCTTTCTAAGGCTAAACTTCCTAAAACATGGACTTAGGCATATAGAAACAAGCGTATAGAAACATATAGTATAGCATCTTTTTTTCTCAGTTTCATATCTTATTATGTTATAAATTAATTCAAATAATGGATTTTTTCCTAATTTTCATCTTGTATTTTTTAAAAATTAAGTTTTTGGATCGATATATGTTTGTTTTATTTTTATTTCAAATAATTTTTTTTCTCAATATGTTTCACAGTGTATTATTTTACTTTTATATGATATTATATTATTATTATTTAAAATGACAATTTTAATTAAGCACGTATATTTTATTATGCTTTTAGATAAGGACTTTCCCCACTAACTTCAATTTTTTTTTCAAATAATTTATTTACTCCATTTGATCACTTAATATGTTTTTATAGACCATGATATTTTAAGCACAATTTTTATTTCATCATTTATTATTATCATTATTTCATATTCATAAACAAAATTTGTCACTCAAATTCAACTATCATTATTTATTAATAAATATATTGGTTGTTATTAAATTATTAATTATTAAATAATTTCTAAATAAGTAGAATTTCTATTTTCCAAAATTCACTCCAGAGTCCAGACGGTGATTACACCAAAAAAGTTTATTATTATTTTAATATTATTAAATATTAAATAAATAATTAAACCATAAGTAATAATAATTTGTTAAAAATATTTAAAAATAATATTTAACTATAAACTATGTTGATTTAAAATTTAACAAAATAATATTTAATTAAACACATGAAATTTAAATTTTATTCATTTTAATATATGTGTCCGTAATTAAACGACATATCATCTATCACATCATCAGTTAACAGCAATCCCTTTAATGATAGAGACCATTTCCAAACTTTTAAAATGTTTAAAGATAATAACCTAAGTGAAAAAATTGGAGGGACTAAAATAAAATCCCCCTCTATTTATAGGGATCAAAATAATCATTAAAACTTTTTATAGTGAATTTTTCTACTTAAATTCATGTCAAAAGTGACCTTTCAAGTCAACAATGGTTACGAAGAAACTAACTAGTACATGAAACTAACTATATATAAAAACTAATGTGGGCTCCACCATTCAATTCAAGAAAGAAGTTTGCCCAACTCAACTTTATGTCTTTAACGTCCTCATCGGAGAGTGAAGTCGGAGTATTGAACATCTGCAAGTTCAATTACCATAAGATATACCTTATAGGTAATCAACTAAAAAAACCATAATTAATCTATTTTTATTACAAATTTTGTTACTTAATTACCTCCATCCATCCTTCGGTAATACTGGCGGAGACAATACCAAGCATCCAATTCATCACGTAATATCCGCACTCCCATCCGCCCTCTTGCTTATTAGACTACAAACAGACCCAATTTGAATATAACAAGTAAACACACAATAATAACGATTGTAAACTGCAATTGCCTCTCGGGTACTAATAAACTACTTACATTAGCGTAAATCCACCTAATAGGCTCAGGCATATCACCACCTAACGTGCCACTTGGTTGCATAGCCCTATCATAAGAAAATAAACATTAAAAGTATCTTATATATTACAGATTAATTAATAAAGAGACTCTATTACTAATTAAATTAATTAAATGCTTACTTATCAATAATGGCCTTGAGGTCCTCCTCTGGGTTTTTTCTCAACGAACAGAAGAAGACCACGACATTCATAGAAGGACATAAGATCAATAATTGCCAATGACCACTACATTTAGGAAATAGTTAATGACAAGTCACATATACAGAATAAGTCACTTGTAAACTAGTACTTACTTCGCAATGTAAGGTGCTAAGTAGCACTGTTTGTCGCCTTGATCAAGTACATTATGTATGTTCATTATCATTTCGTCTGACCTGCCATTAGTGTGATTGGGGTCAGTGAATCCATAAAGTTTGAGGGAACCCTTAGCAATACATATGTGATGCAGATACCTAAGATATTGGGAAAAAAATGTTAATTGTAATAGTATTTAAAATTTAATTAGCTAACTTACAAGTAAAATGTACTTACATGCACCATAATGAGACGTTTGATGCGTTAATCCATTCACGATCACGAGTTATTTCTATAATTTCCTTCTTATTGATATATAAAGGCATCCGGAACTTGTCATATTCGCACTCTACAAAAGCCTCATGTTTATCGAATCTCGCAGCCGCTTTAATCAGACGATTAAAAATATAAATAAGATTCCCTTTGACGATTCCCTTCCGGATAGGGGTCATTTGATGCACCATTACCTGCTCAGTGTTCCGGCTCTCCATAATTTTATTCCCACTGATATATAAAGGCTCATTGAACTTGTCGTCATGTTCCAACTCTAAAGAAGTTGGATCTTTACTCAACCGCTTCTCCATATCCCCCAGCTTAGGCTGCTGCTTAATCTCCAACATCAACCGCTGCTCCATCGCCCTTAGCTCCCTAATCACGACAGACTCCTGAGAATTTGTTGTTGCTCCTTCAACTTTATTTCTCTAAAAATAATAAAATCATATAGAAATATATTAAAACTTAAAAAAAATTGATTAGGTAATAAAATTGAGTTTGATTATAATAATTAATAATTTACTTACATAGTTTTCTGCTCTGTTACGTACAATCAAATCCCCCAAATTGGATGTGATGTAGGTTAGCAAGGCAATACTTAGGCTGATAACTGTAATGGCAAAAAGCTTCTCGAGGGTGCTTACTGGGGTTATATCCCCGTATCCAACCGAGGATAGGGTCACAACAGCCCAGTAAGTGGCAGTTACATATTTATCCCACCAAGATGGTAACTGATTATGCTCATCAAATTCAGTGAGCCATGTCTTATGGCCTTGAGTGCGACCAATTGATCCAATGACGTAAAAACAACACCCAAAGTAATGGATCCCATAAATAATAACCTATAAAAAGCATTCAAATAAATTTAGTCTGTGTCATATGATTTAATACTAATCAATATGTAATATTTTATTAATAAAATTTTAAAAAAATATAAAATATCAACCAAATTTACTTTCAGGTTAGAAACTTACACAAATAATCTTAAAATAGCGAATATAGATATATTTCAGCCACATATACTCCCTATTCATCCTGTTAAAATAAACATAATTATTTTGAGATTTATGACAAAGAAAAAAAAATTCTCTACAAAAGTGATAAAGCGTGGATGATACCTTGATATAACAACACCAACACTCCAAATACGAGGAAGCATCAGCCAGAGATGATGTTGTTGTATGAGGTGAGAAACTTGTAGGACAAATAAACTAATGGCCGGTAAAATATCTAGGATGGGTACAAAAAATTTAAATATCTTTTTACTCATAACCCACTTAGCGACAACAGTGGATATTTCGGTGTTGTTATGATATGCAGTGGCTAAATGTTTGAAAATGACACGGAGCAGTAGGATGGGGCTGATTACATATTGTGTAATAGCGATCCATTTGAGTTGATCCTTGAAACATATTTGAACTGGAAGCGTAATGATCATATAAATCCACAGAAAAAAGGAGACGATCTCCAACGTCCTACAAAACACTCATACTAGTTACAACAAAAGAACTGACACATTTAATAAGCAAATAACATTACCTATTATGTATTATTATTTATTTTAAATCATTTTCCATCTTTAGCTATCAGTCTAGCACCATTTTTTCTTTACGAAATTAAGATCTTATGCTGAAGCAAAATATATACTAGAAAGAGAATTAAACAATAAAAAATCGTCAAAATCCTATACTAACTTGTCAAAATTTTGTTCTGATCTCTCCTACAAGATGGTTGCATATCTATGTTTGACTATAAAAAGAATACAAGAAACAATTCATGTACAGTATTCCAACATCATTATACATTGCATATATATACATTGTATTGCCAACAATAATAATGCATTAATAAGTGTTCCTGTCGAGATTCGACTTGCCGGGATCTCGCCATAGAATGTCAAACCAAGAGTGAACAATAGGGGTTGTTTTAGATTATGGCTTGACAGAATATTGTATTCCGGTCCTACGTATCCCAATAGGAATCAAAGCCAGACGTAGTTCTAGGTTCAACCCTTGGCCATACGATGATCTCGATCCCCTAATCTTGTATCTGATGAATACCAGCGAGCAAGGACTCTTCAATAGTCTCTTGGTCGAGCTAGTTTCTCTAATACGCTTAAGGGAGAGTCACCGGGATTCGGTGAAAAGTGAGTCTTCTCTTGGGTTCTCCTCCTTTAATAATAGGATCCCCATGACTTTAAGAGATATGGATATATTTCCTTTTATCTCTTAAATCTTCTGAGATGTGATTTCTTTAACTTAAGGGATATTATCTCTTTTAACCGGATAAGGTTATGTGAGATAATATCCGGATTGATTAAGATGATAACTTAAATTGATCTCTTAACCGTATAAGGTTATTTGAGATAATATCAGGATTATTGAAGATAATATCAATATCTTATCCTTAATATCTGGGTTGGATCGGGTATCCAAGCTCGGTGGCCGGGTTTTACTCCTCGGCCAGTACACAAGTCCCCCCAAGCTTTGAGCTAGTAAAGCGTAGAAGCTTTCATTACATTGGCCGAGCTTAGGAACTTGGTTTCTTCTTTGGTCTTTTGAGTTGGCGAGGTAATTGGCCGAGCTTCATACTTCGGTATATATCTATATCCTCCAACTCGGTGAACAGCTCGGGTGACCGTGCTTGATGCTTCGAGCTACTGAGCTCCACACCTCGGCCCAAACACAAGCCCCCCAAGCTTTGAGCTGATTGCGTGGAAGCTTTTTTCGAAGGAGCCGAGCCTAGCCGAGGTGGAGGTAATCACCTGAGTTTCGTACTGAGGCCATACTTTATCGGTTCCCAAGATGGAAAAGAGATGTTGCTCTTTGTGATTACGGCAAAGCTGACTTGAGACGCATGGCTTTTATGGCATCATTTCTGAGACTTGCGCTGTAGCTGCGTGCTCATATTTTTCCTTGATGACAACGCATGTTCCGACCTCTCTGCCAGGTGTTTCCTTTCTATTAGTGTGCCGAATTTACGCAGACTTGAAGGGACGTTTCTCTTCTCCCGTACATCAACAACCATCATCATTTCGCCAAAAGGAACGTTTCATTTCTCATTGAGGGGTTGTTCTTTTTCTATAAATTGAGCAAGCCCCTAGTGTAGGGATTTATCTTCTTTGAACCGTAGATTTTGTTATCATCTCGAGCCTTTTCTAGTCCAAGCTTTCACACCCCCCTTCTTATTCGAGGTACATCCCTCTCATCTCTTTTTTTTTCAGTTTGATTTCTGATTTTTCATCGATGGAGACTTCATTCGAGGTATCCCAGAATGCCTCTTCTGGGGTTCAGATTGTGGAGCCTGAAATCACTCCGATTGGGGGCTCTCCTCGTCCTTCTCCATCTTCCTCTCATGGCGGTGGTGGTGCTAATGGTGCCTACTCCTCCACTGATGGGAGTAGCTCGGCTACTCCTAATGCCATACCTATCTCCAAACGTCGTAAGCGTACCAACAGGATGCCTAGAGTTCCATGCCCAGATATCACTATACCTGGGTATTTCTGGGTAAGGCCAGATGTGGGAGCCTTTCATTCAAATTTTAGGGATTCTGAATCTCTCTCGTCCATGAAAAACAAAGTTTCTTCTTGTAGTGGTACTGTAGAGTGTTTGTCGTGTTCTGAGAATGAACATGTCTTCCTTCATGTCGCTCTAGGTCAACCTTCTTTCATATACGTAAATAAAACCATGTTTGAACAGATTGGAGTCACCTTGTTGTTTACCCAATTTTAGTGTGATGTTTTGAAGATCATGAATGTTGCCCCGACTCAACTCCATCCGAACAGCTGGGCCTTTTTAAAGGCTTTTCAAATTCTTTGCGAGCAGATAGGAATGGTGGCTACTGCCCCTATATTCCTCTACTTTTATAAAGTCAGGTTTGGAGATCGGGTTGGTTGGATCTCCCTTAGTGGGGTTGAGCAGAGAGGGATCATTGGGCTCTACAAGAGTTCATACAAGTTTTTCAAGTCAGACTTTTTCAAAGTCCGACCTACTGTAGGAAACGAGTCCCTATTCTATGACTCGGATGGAGTCTCCAAATTCCCTTTTTACTGGCAGCCCCATCCCACTAAGTTTTCCAGCTATGATGTTGGCTGCATGACAACTCAAGAAAAAACCGATGTTGAGCTCCTAAAGCTCTATCCTCGGCCATTGCCTTGTGGTAGACTTTTATTGCTTCCCAAATCGTCAACTCGGCAAGCCGATTTTGATTGTAAGTAGCTTTTTAGTGGGTGTTTTACTTACCCTGCAGCATACTTGTATCTGACAGATTTCACTTTTTTTTTCAGTGATAATGGGGAAGTTCAATTATAAAGATTTGCTGAAGAAGTCGGCTAACCAAGCTGCTAGTGGGTCATTTCCAGTTGCCGAAGCTAAGGGGAAAAAGAAGAAGGTCACTGATGATGCTGAACCGAACACACGCCTCTCCAAAAGGACTCGGGAAGATTTGCAGTCCGAGGTTCCGGAGATAAGTCCTTCTCCCTTACTGGTTGTTGAAGAAACTCCTACTGCCGAGAGGAGGCCGGGCAAAGCTCCTGTGATGGCCGATCTTACCTTGGACATCAAATGGTACAACGGGAATTACAACCCGGGCTTCGGCTCTCTTTGGGGTAGTGATTTTAACCCCTGTTCACTCATCGACGGCCATACAGTGACTACACGGAATGGCCCGAGGGCAGGGGTGAACAACATGAATCACGAAGATCATGAGGCTTCGAACACGAACCAGAACCATGACAATCACCCTCCCCTTCCCATCGATGAAGATAACCCTCGGCTGGGATAGGTTATGGCACGGTTAAGGCAGCTACAGGAGGAGAATGAGGAGATACGTGCTCAGAACCAAAGGCTTCTAAGAACTAGAAAACGAGAAAGATCAGTGGCACCTTCCGAGGAAGAGCAATCCTCACTCGAGGCTAGCCAAAAGGGTCCATCCTACGTACCCTCTCCTCATGATACTAACCGACCGTCCAAGACCAAACCTCGCTGATAGGCTTTGGAAGCTAAGTCTCGTGCAGAAAGGACTATCCAAAAAGAAAGGGTAACAGACCGACGACTGAGGTTGCCGTTCACAGATGACATCAATGAGGTAATCATGCCTAGACATTTTAAACCACTTAACATCGATAAATTCAACGGCACCACTGACCCAACCGAGCACGTAGAATCCTTTGTTTCTTCTGTGTACTTGGTGACCGATTCGGAAGCCGTCATGTGCAAAGTTTTTCCAACCACTTTGCAAGGCCCTGCCATAACCTGGCTTACGAATCTACCACCTCGGTCAATTAATTATTTTGATGTGCTTGTAACTAAGTTCACTGCACAGTTCGCAGCGAGCCGAAAGCATAAAAGGCACTCGGTCTCGCTGGTGAATTTTAAACAAGAAAGGAATGAATCACTCAGAGATTATATTGCTCGTTTTAGTGCCAAACAAATTTTAATTCCCAATATGAGCTCGGAACTCTATCTTTACACCGTCGTGGGCGGTCTGAAGCCGGGGCCATTCTTTGAGTATTTATCTCGAAAACCACCGAGAGACTTTGAAGAGTTGCAAGAAAAAGCTACAGGTTTCATGAACTCGGAAGAGATGCTAGAATTCAAAAGGAGTGAAAAAGGCTTTGAAGACAAGAACTCGGTTCCGAGCAAAGAAAGAGATAGAAAGACCAATGAAAGAGGATTCATGGAGAGGCAACCCAGGTACCAGTCTTATACGCCGCTGAACCGATCTCGGGCAACCATTCTCCAGGAGGTGTGCAATGTCGAGTTACTCACCTTACCTCGACCATCCAAAACACCGGCCAATGCAGACAGAAGTAAAGAATGCAAATGGCATCAAAACTATGGTCACTCCACTGAAGACTGCAGAGCAACCCAGGAAAAAATTGAGGACTTAGTACGAGCAGGTCGTCTTGACCGATTCGTTCGCCGAGATGATAATGGAGGCGGACGAGCTGGTCAACGACGACGGAGATGCGGTTATGACAATCGCAACCGAGATGCAAACCTGCAAGGAAATAATCAGAACGGAGATCGGTTAAATAATCAGAGGACTCTTCATGAAGAATCAGAATGAGGAGTCAGAGGGGTCATCAATACAATCTCAGGGGGATTTGCAGGTGGAGGAACAAAGAGTTCAGCTCAGCGGCGTCATGTAAAAGCCATCCGATCTGTAAACATGGTGTCTGGAAAACCTACAAAGACAAGACCTCCAATAACCTTCTCGGATGACGATTTCCAAGGGCTGGATCCAAATCAGGATGACCCAATGGTGATAATGGTCGAATTAGCCAACTTCTCGGTCAAACGAACACTTATTGATCAGGGGAGCTCGGCTGATATTTTGTACCTGGCGACCTTCAAAAAACTTGGAATTCCAGAAAAGCTGATAAAAGAACAGGAAGCCAAGCTAGTAGGGTTCGTTGGGGAGCAAGTAAAAACCCGAGGTTATATAGACCTCTTGACAATGTTTGGAGAAGGAAAACTCTCCAAATCCGTATCAGTCAGGTATGTTATTGTGGATGCCAGCATGTCGTACAACATCCTCATTGGAAGACCAACGTTGAATGAACTCGGAGCGATTGTCTCCACCCCACACCTAACCATGAAATTCCCAGCCGAGTCTGGAGATATAGTCGCAGTCCGAGCTGACCAAAGGATAGCCAGGCAATGCTATGTGGATAGCCTAAAGGTTACCCGAAACCAGGGTATCGCAAAGAATGTCGAGGATGATAAAACAGAAGTGGTGAGCTCGGTCAGTTCTGTAAGTTCGGCCATCTCGGTCAGCATGTTTGAACTAGACCCAAGGATGGAGATGTACGAGTCCAGGGCCGAACCAACAGAGTCTTTAGAAAGGTTCCAGTTGGGAGCCCAAGCTGAACAGTGCACCAACGTCGACAGTCAGCTCGGCCCCTCGCTCAAACAAAGGATCCAAGCGGTCTTGAGAAAAAAATGCTGATTTGTTGGCTTGGAAGACATCTGATATGCCTGGCATAGACCCCAATTTCATGTGCCATAAGCTATCTATATGTCCTGAAGCCAAGCCTGTAGCTCAGAGAAAAAGAAAACTTGGCGAAGAAAGGCATTAAGCAGTAGCCGAGGAGACTTCCAAACTGGTTAAAGCAAATTTCATCAGAGAGGTGAAATACACTACTTGGCTAGCCAACGTGGTGTTGGTTAGAAAGGCTAACGGTAAGTGGAGAATGTGCACCGACTACACCGATCTCAACAAGGCGTGCCCAAAGGATTCTTATCCTCTACCCAACATTGACAGACTGGTAGACGGGGCCTCGGGGTACAAAGTTTTGTCCTTCTTAGACGCATACTCAGGTTATAACCAGATCAAGATGTATCCACCCGATGAAGATAAAATGGCATTTATGACTGATGGGGCGAAATACTGCTATCGGGTAATGCCTTTTGGATTAAAAAATGCTGGTGCAACATATCAAAGGCTTATGGACAAAGTTTTCGTCAACCAAATCGGAAAGAACCTAGAAGTATATGTTGATGATATGGTGGTAAAATACGATGACCTAAGGTAACACTCAGCCGACCTCGAAGAAATTTTCAGCCAGCTCAGAAAATACATGAGGTTAAATCCAGAAAAATGCTCTTTTGGTGTACAAGGAGGAATGTTCTTAAGATATATGCTAACACATGAAGGGATTGAAGCTAATCCAGATAAATGCAAAGCTGTTATGGAAATGCGGAGTCCTCGGAATGTGAAAGAAATTCAGAGGTTAGCTGGCCGATTAGCTTCTCTATCCCACTTTCTCCCGAAGCCCACAGAAAAGGCAAGACCCTTCTTCCAGCTTTTGAAAAAACCAAAAGAATTCATCTGGACTGAGGAGCGTGAGAAAGCCTTCAAAAATCTGAAACTCTTCCTAGCCTCCCCCCCAATTCTCACTCGACCTCAGCTCGGTAAAGATATGTACTTATACCTATCTGTCAACGATTATGCAATCAGTCCAGTAATCATCCAGGAAGAAGAAGAACAACAGATGCCGGTGTATTATGTGAGTAGAATCTTGAAAAACGCAGAAACACGGTATCAAGTAATTGAAAAACTAGCCCTCGCCTTAATTATGGCAGCTCGGAGGTTACGACCTTATTTCCAGTCGCACCAAGTTATAGTCAAAACTGATCATCCAATAAAGCAGGTGCTCAGGAAACCCGATCTAGCCGGACGAATGATAGCTTGGTCAGTAGAATTGTCAGAATTCGGTTTGAAATATGAGTCAAGGGGGCCAATGAAAGCACAATGCCTCTCCGACTTCATTGCCGAGCTCTCTTCTAAGCCAAGGTCGGAATCCTTCATATGGCTTCTATATGTTGATGGATCATCTAACTTGAAGGGAAGCGGAGCTGGAATAATTCTCAAAGGGCCTGATGACCTAATCCTGGAACAATCTTTAAAGTTTGGGTTTACTGCTTCAAACAACCAAGCAGAATATGAAGCCCTTATTGCAGGACTGATGCTAGCTAAATAAGTTGGGGTCCAAGAATTAAAATGCCGAAATGACTCACAGCTTGTAACGGGACAAGTCTCGGGTAATTATCAAACAAAGGATCCCCAACTAACCAGATATCTCTGCAAGGTTAATAGCCTAGTTTCCGAATTTGATAATTTCACTATTGAGCATATACCTCGGGAAGAAAATTCCAAGGCAGATCTGTTGTCCAAGTTGGCTAGCACCAAGAAAGTTGGCCAGCTAAGAACTTTGATTCAGGAAAACCTTCTCGAACCGAGCATAAAAAGTGCCGAAGTAATAATGACCGAGCACTATGATCATGGCTGGACGACACCGATTTCGGAATATTTAGCCTCGGACAAATTGCCCAGTGACCCTCAAGAGGCGAGGCGAATTCATCTAAAATCTCGCCATTACACCATCCGAGACGGTGAGCTGTACAGAAGAGGATTCTCCATGCCAATACTGAAGTGCCTAGCAAAGGAGCAGTCCAAGTACGTAATGGATGAGATGCACTGAGGAATCTGTGGAATGTATTCAGGTGGTCGATCTCTGGCAGCTCGGGTCCTGCGAGCGGGGTTTTACTGGCCAACCATGAGACTGGATTGTGCTACTTGGACTAATAGGTGTGAGCCCTGTCAGAAGTTCGCCAACATAGCACGTGCTCCAGAAGAAGAGCTCCATTCCATATACTCGTCATGGCCCTTACTATGTGGGGGATGGATATAGTCGGTCCTTTCCCAGTTGCCAAAGGTCAAGTCAAGTTCTCACTGGTAGGTGTAGACTACTTCACCAAGTGGATTGAAGCAGAACCATTAGCTACGACAACTGCTAAAAAGGTTCAGATTTTTGTATGGAAAAACATCATATGCAGGCACGACCTCCCTTATGCAATTGTCACAGACAATGGAAAGCAATTCACCGATAAAGAGCTTAGAGAGTTCTACTCCAACCTCGGAATTAAACATAAAGTGACCTCGGTTGAGCATCCACAAACAAATGGACAAGCAGAGGCAGCCAATAAAGTCATTTTAAACGAGCTCAAAAGAAGGTTAGGCCAATCAAAAGGGGCTTGGGTTGAACAATTACCAAGCATCCTATGGGCTTACCATTGCTCACCGCAGTCTTCAATTGGTGAAACGTTGTTAAAGCTAACCTACGGAACCGATGCAATGATTCCAGTTGAGCTCGGCGAACTCACTTTCCGAAGGCAGCATCATGACCAAAGTAAGAACGAAGAAGAACTCCGAGTTGAGCTTGATGATGAGTGTGATTTCACCTCATTTTTCATGTACATTTCTGCATGCATTTGCATATAGTTTAGGCATTTTTAGTTTGATTTTGTTTAGTTTTGCCTTTGGAACGGATAAGGTGGTGTTGTGGTGTTGTTTTGCAGGATTTCATGATTAAATGCCCTAGGTTTGGCCATGATGAAGCTTGGATGAATTAGAGCCCTAAAAGTGAAGAAAATGAGTCAAGCAGAATTCTGGAGACTCGCCCCGCGAGCCTGGATTCGCCCCGCGACCCTGAAAGCTGACTGTTGGAGAAAATGCAAGCCTTTCTGGTTCGCCTCGCGAACCCATGTCTCGCCTCGGGAGTCTGGAAACAGAAGCCATCACGCCCAGGCCCTGATGCTCCTCACGGGCGTATTGAAGAAAAACCTTTCGGTCCCGCGTCGCGAAGCAACTCTCGCCTCGCGAGAGTTCAATTCTCTGAATGCTGACTTTTAATATTCGCCTCGCGAGACATGTCTCGCCTCGCGAATGCGCGCAAAGACTGATCCGGGTATAAGTTCTTTGTTTTAAAGGCGAAAAGAGGAGTTTTTGGGGGAGAGAGCCCTTGGGGACTTGGAGGTCATGGCCGAGCTAGGGTTTCGACCCTAGAGGGAGTTCTTTGAGAGGGTTTCTTTGTGAAGAAGAAGGAAAGCTCCCATGGAGTCTCTCCTCTCCTTTTCTCCTATTTCCCTGGTTTGGTTTTCTGTAAATATGAGTAACCGATCCCCCATTGTTGGGGCTAGATGTAGCTTTTCTGAACTTGTTGTATTTGATTTGGTGTTTTAATGCAATTCTCTATTTCTTTATGAGTATGTGATTCTGTGCTTAATGCTTTCCTTGGATTAGCTACCCATAAGAATGATATGTTGCTTTGATAGATGACTGAAAGGTTGGTGTTAAGGCATGCTCATGAATCATATGCCAAGTAGTTCAAGAATCTAGACATAGGTGTTGAATGCTTGCAATCTTATAAGTCTTGACTTAATGCAAAATCACAGATTAATCCACCTAAGACATTAGGGTTTGATTTGGGGTTTTAGGCTCAATGCACCTAAGACATTAGGCTTGAGTATTTTAGAAAAGGCTTGATTGTCATAATTGAAGTAGTGCTTGTGTTGATTACCATTTCATTGCAATTAAGGGAGGATTAGTGTAGTCTAACCCTAACAATCTTAGCCACATCTCTGTTTGCATACCAAGTGTTCGATAAAATTCCCAAAAGACCAAAAAAACATTTTATTTCTTTATTTTCTATTTAATCTCTCATATTATAGTTTAGTCTAGATAGTTGTTAAGTTTGTGAATTGGTAATTGACAACCAATCCCTGTGGATACGATAACCGGTCTCACCACCGTATTACTTGATTGCGACGAGGTGCACTTGCCTTTATTCCTAAAAACACGCATCAAGTTTTTGGCGCCGTTGCCGGGGATTGGCTTTGTCAATATCATTAGTAACAAATGAGACAACTAGTTTAGACATTTTTTTTATTTTATTTTTCTGTATATAATTGATCTCTTTCTTTTGTTAGTTTTGTACATACTTGATTTTTGTGTTTCTTTGATCTTGGGCTTAATTGTCTGTGAGGTGAAAAATTGACTAGACAGGATCATGGACTACAATTGTTATCAACCATCTGATGCAGAAATTGAGATATCTGAGCTGCAGTTGCGGGTAGATATCTGCGATTGGCCATAAACATCAAACAAGTGAGTGATGAGATGACAAGTGCACAAATATCTCCTCCACCAATGGTAGGTTGTTCTGAATGGGGAAATCAATTTCCCAACACTTCTACTCCATGGTGGGGGAACCCTCCAAACAATACTTTGATGGATGAAGAGGAACATTGGGAATCTTCCACACCTACATATGAAGCACAACCATCACCATTGGAAGTTGCTTGGGAGAACTTCAAATCCGAATTCGCAGTCAATTCTGAGCAACCTATTCCGGATAGTCGGTCTCACTTAGAGGATATTTTGGAGAGCTTCATGGTAACAACAATGGAAAGTTTAGAAAACCAAGAAGATACCATTCGAAGTCTCGGGGTACGTATTGAGGAACTCTCTAACCAACTATCCGAAATGCCAAATGGGAACTTGATGGATGATGATGAAGATGATGCCAAAATGGATGAGGAGGAAGAAGAAGAAGTGGGAGCAACCGAGGCAAGAAATGAAGACCTTGTTTTGGAGAACATAGTGGCACCATTCCCCATTGAACCCTTGACTAAGGAGCCTGAAAGGAAGAGGCATTTGGAGGACATCTATTTCACCATGCTTGGGGATGATGAAAAACTTTTGGAATTAGATGATGCTATTAGTTCCAATGCATGTATGGAATGTGATGGGAGAAACACTTGTGTGGTTTGTGCGGAGATTTCTGCATATTTGGAAGGTGGTGGATTTGGCAATGCTGAGAGTGAAGATTGCATGAAGCTGAACAAAGCACCAATGATCCTCTCGAATTGTTTGCCACCTCACATTTTAAAGCAGTCAACAATGGAGTTCATGCCTCTGCCTGAGAAACCAGATTTTGGATCTTTAAAAATGCAGGCACCATGGCCAGTCCAAGAGGTTGAACCCCATTTTTATTGGGAAGATTTTGTTGATAAAGGGGTCATCTTTGACCCGAGAGGAATTGAAAAGCGCTTCCCATTTGAAGAAGTCAGCATGAATTTCAAGCGCTCACTTCCACATTTTTGCTGCAAACCGTGGGATCCAGGTGAAAGATCTCACATGGTTAGCATCCCTTGGTCCTTATACCACATGTTATGGGATCCAGGTGGATGCTTCTTAATAAGTCAAGCTAGTGACGTTAAAGAAACGCTTATTGGGAGGCAACCCAATTTTCTTTTTTCCTTTTTCCTTAGTTAGTTTTTGTTTGTGATTTTGAAACTCTTGAATAATTTGAGAAGATCAAGAGTTTTCTTTTACTAATAAATTTGTCAAGTGTTTTTAGGATAATAAGGAAGGAGAAGCAAAAAGAGCAGGGAGAAATGAAGCCAGAAAAGCAAAGTCAGCACCCGCTACCGCCTCGGTAAGCCGTTCCAATTTTTTTGCTTTATTTTATTTTTCTTCTCCTCTCTCCAACTTGATTGTTTACATTGGGGACAATGTAAATCTTTAAGCTTGGGGTGGGGGTAATCTTTTTGCTTGCATTGTAAATATTGCATTCATATAGGCTTAAGTTTGCATGATCGCATGATTCGGTTACCCCTGCTTAGATTGAACTTATGATTGTGAGAGCTAAGTGCCAATTTTTCTGTGATAGTGAATTTTTGGACCCTGATTTTCTATTCTTGTGATATGGCTTCATTAAATATGCTTGAGATGATCTTGGATAGTTGATGATTAGCATATGTTTCTTTAGACTTGTGTTTCTCACTGGTTCTTGAACTGATAAATGTGAGCTTTTGAGCCATTAGGGGGTACTCACTAAATCTGCCCCCGTTCTTTGTGTTGAGTGTTGCTCCTCTTGGATGAATTTCTCTAGAACTTGACTTGAAACCATTTTGAAGCTTGAAAATTTTTGAAAACATTTTTGAAAATGATTGAGGCAATAGGTATTTTTCCGGCCTTCTGAGCTTTGAATGATGAAATGCTACCCCTTAGTTGCCCAATTTTGAGCCTGAATGAATAAAATGCTTTTCTTGGTACCCTGAAAAATTTTGATAAATATACTTGATAAGGGACCTTCTAAAGTATTACAAAAAGGGTGAAAAAGGTAGTTGAAAGCTTGGGATAAGAATCAGAAAAAAATAATTCTTTTGAGTTGAAAAATCTCCCCTCTCCGAGTATATATAAAAAAAATAAAAAAAATAAAGAGATGGGGATGACAAACAAGAGAAGTGAGAAATAAAAGAAAAAGAAAGAAAAGAAAGGTGGAAAAATGTATTGAAAACCCAAGAAGGTATTTTAGAAGGTGTCTTGTGTTGAAATGTTTGATACTTGGTTTAGCCTTTTGAAATATCCCTTTCTTGTTATCCCCACCTAAAGATTAATCCCATGGCCATGTTACAACCAAATAAAGACCTCTTGATTCTTAAGTGTTTTCATAAATAAAGTGGAGATTTGGTTGATAGTTAAGCATATGGTAGGAATCATTCCTTGAGGAAAATGGAGCGAATTGTTATATATACTTGAACACTTGAGTGAGTGAGGCAAGAAAGAGAGCCAAGCAAATAAACAAGCTTGGGGTGAGCTTCAAGTGAGCAAGAGTGCCCGAATCAGTGAGAATGTGAGTCTAGGAAACTTAAGCCCCTGATTGGACTTGAATTGATTGCCTCTTGCTGAATTGTTTGAATTGCCTATTGCTTGGATCATTTACTCGGGTTCTTGGTTCACTATCCATGCTTTGACTGCTTATCTCTTCTGGCCTTAGTTTTTGCTTGAGGACAAGCAAAGTCTTAAGCTTGGGGTAATTTGATGAGTGTGATTTCACCTCATTTTTCATGTACATTTCTGCATGCATTTGCATATAGTTTAGGCATTTTTAGTTTGATTTTGTTTAGTTTTGCCTTTGGAACGGATAAGGTGGTGTTGTGGTGTTGTTTTGCAGGATTTCATGATTAAATGCCCTAGGTTTGGCCATGATGAAGCTTGGATGAATTAGAGCCTTAAAAGTGAAGAAAATGAGTCAAGCAGAATTCTGGAGACTCGCCCCGCGAGCCTGGATTCGCCCCGCGACCCTGAAAGCTGACTGTTGGAGAAAATGCAAGCCTTTCTGGTTCGCCTCGCGAACCCATGTCTCGCCTCGCGAGTCTGGAAACAGAAGCCATCACGCCCAGGCCCTGATGCTCCTCACGGGCGTATTGAAGAAAAACCTTTCGGTCCCGCGTCGCGAAGCAACTCTCGCCTCGCGAGAGTTCAATTCTCTGAATGCTGACTTTTAATATTCGCCTCGCGAGACATGTCTCGCCTCGCGAATGCGCGCAGCAGACCTGGACCGGTATAAGTTCTTGTTTTAGGGCGAGAAAAGAGGAGTTTTTGGTGGAGAGAGCCCTTGGGGACTTGGAGGCTACGGTGAGCTAGGGTTTCGACCCTAGAGGGGAGTTCTTTGAGAGGGTTTCTTTGTGAAGAAGAAGGAAAACTCCCATGGAGTCTCTCCTCTCCTTTTCTCCTATTTCCCTGGTTTGGTTTTCTGTAAATATGAGTAACTGATCCCCCATTGTTGGGGCTAGATGTAGCTTTTCTGAACTTGTTGTATTTGATTTGGTGTTTTAATGCAATTCTCTATTTCTTTATGAGTATGTGATTCTGTGCTTAATGCTTTCCTTGGATTAGCTACCCATAGGAATGATATGTTGCTTTGATAGATGACTGAAAGGTTGGTGTTAAGGCATGCTCATGAATCATATGCCAAGTAGTTCAAGAATCTAGACATAGGTGTTGAATGCTTGCAATCTTATAAGTCTTGACTTAATGCAAAATCACAGATTAATCCACCTAAGACATTAGGGTTTGATTTGGGGTTTTAGGCTCAATGCACCTAAGACATTAGGCTTGAGTATTTTAGAAAAGGCTTGATTGTCATAATTGAAGTAGTGCTTGTGTTGATTACCATTTCATTGCAATTAAGGGAGGATTAGTGTAGTCTAACCCTAACAATCTTAGCCACATCTCTGTTTGCATACCAAGTGTTCGATAAAATTCCCAAAAGACCAAAAAAACATTTTATTTCTTTATTTTCTGTTTAATCTCTCATATTATAGTTTAGTCTAGATAGTTGTTAAGTTTGTGAATTGGTAATTGACAACCAATCCCTGTGGATACGATAACCGGTCTCACCACCGTATTACTTGATTGCGATGAGGTGCACTTGCCTTTATTCCTAAAAACACGCATCACTTGACATGGTGGAAGAAGGCCGAGATGAGGCGAAAATCAGAGACGAGCTATGCAAGCAAAGGGCAACTCGGAAGTACAACTAGAGGTTGCAGCCAAGGGAATTTGTGCAAGGTGACTTAGTGTTGAGGCTGCAAAACGACGCGAGAAAGGACACCAGAAAGGGTAAGCTCGCAGCGAACTGGTCTGGCCCATTCAGGATAGTTGAAAATTTGGGAAATGGTGCCTACAGGCTAGAAGAATTGTCAGGAAAGGTTGTTCCAAGAACATGGAACACTTCCCACCTTAAGTTTTATTTTAGTTAAGGTTATAGGTGATACACTCTTTTTCCTATCCCGGACTTTTTCCCACGAGGTTTTGGCCGAGAAGGTTTTAATGAGGCACACCCGTAAAAATAAATAAAAAGAATCATTTTCAGTTGAGCTATTAGGCAAAAATATTGTTATGGTTAAAATTTTATTTATGAAAGCAATTAAAAACCTAAAGAGGCTGACCGAGCTAAAATCGACCGAGTTGAGGTCGAAATGCCGAGCCTATAAAGGTATACAACACCCGAAGGTGGTTTAAAAACCTAAAGAGGACGACCGAGCTAAAATCGACCGAGTTGATGTCGAAATGCCGAGCCTATAAAGGTATACAACACCCAAAGGTGGTTTACAAACCTAAAGTGGCTGACCGAGCTAAAATCGATCGAGTTGAGGTCGAAATGCCGAGCCTATAAAGGTAAACAACAACTAAAAACCTAAAGAGGCTGACCGAGCTAAAATCGGCCGAGTTGAGGTCGAAATGCCGAGCCTATAAAGGTATACAACACCCTAAGGTGGTTAAAAAATCTAAAGAGGCTGACCGAGCTAAAATCGACCGAGTTGAGGTCGAAATGCCGAGCCTAAAAAAGGGTAAACAACATTTAAAGGCAACCAACGCCTAATAAGGTAAGTAAATACCTACAGGTATTCCGAGTTTCAAAAAACTTGAGTAAACCGTATAACACGCCGAACCGTAGAAACCGAGCAATAACTTAGAAAAATAGTTACAAACATTTTCTAAGTAAAAAAGTAACTCATAAGAAAGCACGTGATTCCATTAATAAAAGAGGCGCAAAGCCTGGAGTACATAAGAATTCAAAATAAAAGCATTGCCCTAGGAACCTTTCCCCTAGGCTACTCATGGGCATCCCCATGAGCAATGATTTCAACAGGAGTGGAGTTGGGCTCGTCTTCGGCACTCGTAGGCATAGCATAAGATTGGTCAGGTAAGCCCATTTCGCCTTCACCATCGGCTCCCTCCTCTTCTTGAGTTACCTCATCCTCCAGCTCGGACAACGGAAAGAAAATTCCATCGCTGTTAAAATCCTTGTCCACGTCAGCAAGGGAGAAGTCGGCATTCGAGTTGAAGTGCTTAAGCTGCTTCACGGCTTGGGAGAAGCCATTAACGTGCTCCTTCATAATGGAAGCCTCGGCTTCAGGCAAATCGGACCAGAGCTTGAGATTGGCCTCCTTCTCGCCCTCTAGCGACTTTCGCAGCTCAAGATGGGCCTCCTTCTCGGCTTGAAGCCCCTCCGCAACCTTTTGAAGATTGAGTCGTTCGGTTTTTTCCGCATCCAGCTCAGCCATAAGAGCGATATTGCCTTTTTCCAGCTCTGCCTTTTGGGCCTTCAGCTGGCCAATAACCCGAGCTTGCTCCTCACACTTGGCCACAGCTTGAGCCAATTCATCCCTCACTTTCAAGGCACGAGCTGCATCGGCCTTCATCACTTCCATCTTCTTGGTGTTTTCTAAGAACTGGTAACTCCAGAAGCGGGTAATCGATGCTATCCGGAGAGCATATGCAGCATCAGCCTCCATGCTTTCACCAGGCCCTTGCTCCAGCAAAAGACGGGCATCAGCGGGTTTGAGCACCTGGTCGTCGATGAGTGAACAGGGGTTAAACTCACTACCCCAAAGAGAGCCGAAGCCCGGGTTGCAATTCCCGTTGTACCATTTGATGTCCAAGGTAATATCGGTCATCATAGGAGCTTTGCCCGGCCTCCTCTCGGCGGCAGGAGTTTATTCAACAACCAGTAGGGGAGAAGGACTTCTCCCCGGAACCTCAGACTGCAAATCTTCCCGAGTCCTTTTGGAGAGGCGTGTGTTCGGGTCAGCAGCATCAGTGACCTTCTTCTTTTTCCCCTTAGCTTCGGCAACCGGAAATGACCCACCAGCAGCTTGGTTAGCCGACTTCTTCAAAGAAATCTTTATAATTGAACTTCCCCATTATCACTAGAAAAAAGGAAATCATCAGGATACAAGTATCTTTGCGCAGGTAAGTAAAACACCCACTAAAAAGCTACTTACAATCAAAATCGGCTTGCCGAGTCGATGATTTGGGAAGCAATAAAAGTCTACCACAAGGCAATGGCCGAGGATAGAGCTTTAGGAGTTCAACATCGGTTTTTTCTTGAGTTGTCATGCAGCCAACGTCATAGCTGGAAAACTTAGTGGGATGGGGCTGCCAGTAAAAAAGGAATTTGGAGACTCCATCCGAGTCATAGAATAGGGACTCGTTTCCTACAGTAGGTCGGACATTGAAAAGGTCCGACTTGAAAAACTTGTATGAACTCTTGTAGAGCCCAATGATCCCTCTCTGCTCAACCCCACTAAGGGAGATCCAACCAACCCGATCTCCAAACCTGACTTTATAAAATTAGAGGAATATAGGGGCAGTAGCCACCATTCCTATCTGCCCGCAAAGAATTTTAAAAGCCTTTAAAAAGGCCCAGTTGTTCTGATGGAGTTGAGTCGGGGCAACATTCATGATCTTCAAAACATCACACTCAAATTGGGTAAACGGCAAGGTGACTCCAATCTGTTCAAACATGGTTTTATATACGTATGTGAAAGAAGGTTGACCAGGAGCGGCATGAAGGAAGACATGTTCATTCTCAGAACACGGCAAACGCTCTACAATACCACTAGAAGAAGAAACTTTGTTTTTCATGGACAGGAGGGATTCAGAATCCCTAAAATTTGAATGAAAGGCTCCCACATCTGGCCTTACCCAGAAATACCCAGGTATAGTGATATCTAGGTATGGAACTCTAGGCATCCTGTTGGTACGCTTACGACGTTTGGAGATAGGTATGGCATTAGGAGTAGCCGAGCTACTCCCATCAGTGGAGGAGGAGGCACCAATAGCACCACCACCGCCATGAGAGGAAGATGGAGAAGGACGAAGAGAGCCCCCAATCGGATTGATTTCAGGCTCCACGATCTAAACCCCAGAATAGGCATTCTGGGATACCTCAAATGAAGTCTCCATCGATGAAAAATCAGAAATCAAACTGGAAAAAAAAAGAGATGAGAGGGACGTACCTCGAATAAGAAGGGGAGTGTGAAAGCTTGGACTAGAAAAGGCTCGAGATGAGAAGAAAATCTACGGTTCAAAGAAGGTAAAGCCCTACACCAGGGGCTTGCTCAATTTATAGAAAAATAACAACCCCTCAATGAGAAATGGAACGTTCCTTTTGGCGAAATGATGATGGTTGTTGACGTACGGGAGAAGAGAAACGTCCCTTCAAGTCTGCGCAAATTCGACGCACTAATAGAAAGGAAACACGTGGCAGAGATGTCGGAACATGCGCTGTCATCAAGGAAAATTATGAGCATGCAGCTACAGCGTAGGTCTCGGAAATGATAACATAAAAGCCACGCGTCACAAGTCAGCTTTGCCGTAATCACAAAGAGCAACATCTCTTTTCCATCTTGGGAACCGAGAAAGTATGGCCTCAGTACGAAACTCAGGTGATTACCTCCACCTCGGCTAGACTCGGCTCCTTCGAAAAAAGCTTCCACGCAATCAGCTCAAAGCTTGGGGGGCTTGTGCATGGGACGAGGTATAGAGCTCGTTAGCTCGAAGCATCAAGCTTGGTCGCCCGAGATGTTCAGCGAGTTGGAGGATATATATATATATATATATATATATATATATATATATATATATATATATATATATATATATATATATACACCGAAGTATGAAACTCGGTCAATTACCTCGCCAACTCAAAGACCAAAGAAAAAACCAAGTTCCTAAGCTTGGCTAATGTCATGAAAGCTTCTACGCTTTACTAGCTCAAGGCTTGGGGGGCTTGTGTACTGGCCGAGGAGTAAAACCCGGCCACCGAGCTTGGATACCCGATCCAACCCAGATATTAAGGATAAGATATTGATATCATCTTCAATAATCCTGATATTATCTCAAATAACATACGGTTAAGAGATCAATTTAAGATATCATCTTAATCAATCCGGATATTATCTCACATAACCTTATCCGGTTAAAAGAGATAATATACCTTAAGTTAAGGAAATCACATCTCAGAAGATTTAAGAGATAAAAGGAAGTATATCCAGATCTCTTAAAGCCATAGGGATCCTATTATAAAAAGAGGAGAACCCAAGAGAAGACTCACTTTTCACTGAATCCTGGTGACTCTCCCTTAAGCGTATTAGAGAAACTAGCTCGACCAAGAGACTATTGAAGAGTCCTTGCTCGCTGGTACTCATCGGATACAAGATTAGGGGATCGAGATCACCGTATGGCCAAGGGTTGAACCTAGAACTACGTCTGACTTTGATTCCCATTAGGATACGTAGGACCGGAATACAATATTCTGTCAAGCCATAATCTAAAACAACACCCATTGTTCACTCTTGATTTGACGTTCTACAGCGAGATTCCGGCAAGTCGGATCTCGGCAGGAACACTTATTAATGCATTATTATTGTTGGCAATACAAGATATATATATGCAATGTATAATGATGTTGGAATACTGTACATGAATTGTTTCTTGTATTCTTTTTATAGTCAAACATAGATATGCAACCATTTTGTAGGAGAGATCAGAACAAAATCAAGTTAGTATAGGATTTTGATGATTTTTTATTGTTTAATTCTCTTTCTAGTATATATTTCGCTTCCGCATAAGATCTTAATTTCGTAAAGAAAAAATGGTGCTAGACTGATAGCTAAAGATGGAAAATGATTTAAATTAAATAATAGTACATAATCTGTATTGTTATTTGCTTGTTAAATGTGTCAGTTCTTTTGTTGTAACTAGTATGGGTGTTTTGTAGGACGTTGGAGATCGTCTCCTTTTTTCTGGGGATTTATATGATCATTACGCTTCCAGTTCAAATATGTTTCGAGGATCAACTCAAATGGATCGCTATTACACAATATGTAATCAGCCCCATCCTACTGCTCCGTGTCATTTTCAAACATTTAGCCACTGCATATCATAACAACACCGAAATATCCATTGATGACGCTAAGTGGGTTATGAGTAAAAAGATATTTAAATTTTTTGTACCCATCCTAGATATTTTATCGGCCATTAGTTTATTTGTCCTACAAGTTTCTCACCTCATACAACAACATCAGCTCTGGCTGATGCTTCCTCGTATTTGGAGTGTTGGTGTTGTTATATCAAGGTATCATCTACGCTTTATCACTTTTGTAGAGAATTTTTTTTTCTTTGTCATAAATCTCAAAATAATTATGTTTATTTTAACAGGATGGAGAGGGAGTATATGTGGCTGAAATATATCTATATTCGCTATTTTAAGATTATTTGTGTAAGTTTCTAACCTGAAAGTAAATTTGGTTGATATTTTATATTTTTTAAAAATTTTATTAATAAAATATTACATATTGATTAGTATTAAATCATATGACATAGACTAAATTTATTTGAATGCTTTTTATAGGTTATTATTTATGGGATCCATTACTTTGGGTGTTGTTTTTACGTCATTGGATCAACAGGTCGCACTAAAGGCCATAAGACATGGCTCACTAAATTTGATGAGCATAATCAGTTACCATCTTGGTGGGATAAATATGTAACTGCCACTTACTGGGCTGCTGTGACCCTATCCTCGGTTGGATACGGGGACATAACCCCAGCAAGCAGCCTCGAGAAGCTTTTTGCCATTGTAGTTATCATCCTAAGTATTGCCTTGCTAACCTACATCACATCCAATTTGGGGGATTTGATTGTATGTAACAGAGCAGAAAACTATGTAAGTAAATTATTAATTATTATAATTAAACTCAATTTTATTACCTAATCAAAAAATTTTTAAGTTTTAATATATTTCTATATGATTTTATTATTTTTAGAGAAATAAAGTTGAAGGAGCGACAACAAATTCTCAGGAGTCTGTCGTGATTAGGGAGCTAAGGGCGATGGAGCAGCGGTTGATGTTGGAGATTAAGCAGCAGCCTAAGCTTGGGGATATGGAGAAGCGGTTGAGTAAAGATCCGACTTCTTTAGAGTTGGAACATGTCGACAAGTTCAATGAGCCTTTATATATCAGTGGGAATAAAATTATGGAGAGCCGGAACACTGAGCAGGTAATGGTGCATCAAATGACCCCTATCCGGAAGGGAATCGTCAAAGGGAATCTTATTTATATTTTTAATCGTCTGATTAAAGCGGCTGCAAGATTCGATAAACATGAGGCTTTTGTAGAGTGCGAATATGATAAGTTCCAGATGCCTTTATATATCAATAAGAAGGAAATTATAGATATAACTCGTGATCGTGAATGGATTAACGCATCAAACGTATCATTATGGTCATGTAAGTACATTTTATTTGTAAGTTAGCTAATTAAATTTTAAATACTATTACAATTAACATTTTTTTTCCAATATCTTAGGTATCTACATCGCATGTGGATTGCTAAGGGTGCCCTCAAACTTTATGGATTCATTGACCCCAATCACACTAACGGTAGGTCAGATGAAATGATAATGAACATAGGTAATGTACTTGATCAAGGCGACAAACAGTGCTACTTAGCACCTTACATTGCAAAGTAAGTACTAGTTTACAAGTGACTTGTTCTGTATATGTGACTTGTCATTAACTATTTCCTAAATGCAGTGGTCATTGGCAATTATTGATCTTATGTCCTTCCGTGCATGTCGTGGTCTTCTTCTGTTCGCTGAGAAAAAACCCAGAGGAGGACCTCAAGGCCATTATTGATAAGTAAGCATTTAATTAATTTAATTAGTAATAGAGTCTCTTTATTAATTAATTTGTAACATATAAGATACTTTAAATGTTTATTTTCTTATGATAGGGCTATGCAAACAAGTGGCACGTTAGGTGGTGATATGCCTAATAGGCCTATTAGGTAGATTTACCCTAATGTAAGTAGTTTATTAGTACCCGAGAGCCTATTGCAGTTTACAATCGTTATTATTGTGTGTTTACTCATTATATTCAAATTGGGTCTGTTTGTAGTCTAATAAGCAAGAGGGCGGATGGGAGTGCAGATATTACGTGATGAATTGGATGCCTGGTATTGTCTCCGCCAGTATTACCGAAGGATGGATGGAGGTAATTAAGTAACAAAATTTGTAATAAAAATAGATTAATTATGGTTTTTTTTGGTTGATTACCTATAAGGTATATCTTATGTTAATTGAACTTACAGATGTTCAACACTCCGACTTCACTCTCCGATGAGGACATTAAAGACATAAAGTTGCATTGGGCAAACTTCTTTCTTGAATTGAATGGTTGAGCCCACACTAGTTTTTATATATAGTTAGTTTCATGTACTAGTTAGTTTCTTTGTAACCATTGTTGACTTGAAAGGTCACTTTAGACATGAATTTAAGTAGAAAATTTCACTATGAAAAGTTTTAATGATTATTTTGATCCCTATAAATAGAGGGGGATTTTATTTTAGTCCCTCCAATTTTTTCACTTAGGTTATTATCTTTAAACATTTTAAAAGTTTGGAAATGGTATCTATCATTAAAGGGATTGTCGTTAACTGATGATGTGATAGATGATATATCGTTTAATTACGGACACATATATTAAAATGAATAAAATTTAAATTTCATGTGTTTAATTAAATATTATTTTGTTAAATTTTAAATCCACATAGTTTATAGTTAAATATTATTTTTAAATATTTTTAACAAATTATTATTACTTATGGTTTAATTATTTATTTAATATTTAATAATATTAAAATAATAATAAACTTTTTTGGTGTAATCACCGTCTGGACCCTGGAGTGAATTTTGGAAAATAGAAATTCTACTTATTTAGAAATTATTTAATAATTAATAATTTAATAACAACAAATATATTTATTAAATAATGATAGTTGAATTTGAGTGACAAATTTTGTTTATGAATATGAAATAATGATAATAATAAATGATGAAATAAAAATTGTGCTTAAAATATCATGGTTTATAAAAACATATTAAGTGATCAAATGGAGTAAATAAATTTATTATTTGAAAAAAAAAATGAAGTTAGTGGGGAAAAACCTTATCTAAAAGAATAATAAAATATACGTGCTTAATTAAAATTGCCATTTTAAATAATAATAATATAATATCATATCATATAAAAATAAAATAATACACTGTGAAACATATTGAGGAAAAAAAAATATTCGAAATAAAAATAAAACAAAAATATATCAATCCAAAAACTTAATTTTTAAAAAATACAAGATGAAAATTAGGAAAAAATCCATTATTTGAATTAATTTATAACATAATAAGATATGAAACTGAGAAAAAAGATGCTATTTAAAAAAATATTCATCAAATTAATCAAAAAAAAACTTAATAGAAAAAGTCGGTCTCTGAAATTGTTAATTAAACAAGTCGAGATAGTTAATAGATTTAATTGATATATATTGATAGTGTAAAGTTTTTTTATACTGTCAACCAATCAGAAATTGACACATCATTATAAATATTTGATTCTTATCCTAACCACCTTAAAAGTCATCAATTTCATGATTTATGATTGGTTGACTGTGTAAAAATCTTTACACGACAGTACATAGAAATTAAACTCTTAGTTAATATCAAAAAATTGTTAATTAAACAATAGGATATAGTCAATATATCTGAAATTGTTCAGTTATTTGTCTATCTTTATAAATTAGATGTTATTTTTTTCTAAACAATATAGTCAATATTGAAAATTTTGAATTTCTGAATTAAATATAGATTAAATTACTCCCCCTCTTGGGGTGGTTAAAGTGCAATATTGACGCTACTTTCTTTAAGGAGAAAAATCTTACTTCGTTTGGATGTTGTTTGCGCGATGAGTTTGGTACTTTTGTGCTTGCCAAGTCTGGATGGATGAACCCATTGCTGCAGGAAGTAAAAGTTACTAAAAGTTACTAGTAAATGGTGTCTAGAGCTAAGTACCCATTTCGGAACGTTGACAACAAACAGGAAGTACATCCAAAATGTGGGCATTCACGAAAGAGTCACACTCCATATGAGATTCTCGCAATAACTAAATAGGAAGTACATCCAAAATGGCTACCACTAACAATCTCGCACTTATCATAAGCTTCACTCAGACCCGAGTATGGGGCCCCACTCATAAGTGTGTACAAAGTGTAAGTGTGGTATGTGAAGGGAGCAAAACTTAATTAAAACTACCCAAGCTACAAAACAAACAACATAGACATACAATATAAAGAGAGATCTTCTATATCCTAAGATTCAATCCAAGCATCATGTATACAACAAAAGAAAATTACAACATGCACAAATAAGCGGTAAAGCAAAGAGGGTGAAATTAATAAAGATTAAGAATCAACAATTTTGCAAATATAATTATGTGATGCCTGACTCTCTTAAAAATGACCCCAGTGAAGTCGACATCTGTCGCAACCACATCGCGACGGAAGCGACGAACAAATATTAATAGTCTTACAAAAATGGAGTCGCCGCTAAAGTTTATTTATTTAGGGAAACGTTAGAAAAACCTTTTCAAGTGAATAGCCTTCGAACACAAATTTAGAGTTCAGGAATCGGTTATGCGTAGAGAAGGTATTGGCACCCTACGACATCCATTTACAAAATGGTTATCTCTAATTAACTGTGTAAAATTCTTTGTTAACTCCAAAAATATTTATTTCACCCTTATTATTGAAATTTTATTGCAAAAGAGGAAAGAAAACACATAAGGAATTTATTTTGTTATATTTGTTTCTTTAAATAAATAATATTTATGATAACTTAAAAACACATTTTAAAATCAGAAATTATTTTCTAACATCACAAAATCAACACTGAGACTACATTTTCAAAAATAAAATAGTATAGATTAGATAGAAATAATAATGTGTGGGCCACACATACTTATATGTCATTGGTGTTCAAGTTAGGTGTACAAATAACACACCTCTTTTATAATATAAGGAAATTTTTTAAAATTTATTTTTGGACTTGAAAAGAGTAAACCATGCTCCTACATATCCACGGGTGCAATGAGAAATTGAAAACTATGTAGTTCTCTGGAAAACATTTGTTGGCTTGGTTGATTTTAATTAACTTTGATTGAGAAATTTTAAGATCAGAGCTGTCACAACTTAGGTGTCCCGAAACCAAGAGGGTTAATAAGATGTCACATCTCAGTTGTCCTAAAAAACGTTTAGAATCATCAAGTTGTCACAACTCAGATGTCCTAAAAAATAATGATTAACAATATATCGCATCTCAACTACTCCTTTTATTTTAAAAGAAATTGATATAGTTTTATTTTTATTTTTAAACGTTTAGGATCACCAAGCTGTCACAATTTAGGTGTCCTGAAAAAACAAGGGTTAACATGATATCATATCTCAGCTAACCCTTTTATTTTTATTTTTTGTTTAAAAATATGAGTAATTTGATAAAAATATATTTAAAGTAATTTGATATATTATTGTAATTAAATATTTTTATTTTAGTATATATATATATATATATATATATATATATATATATATATGTGTGTGTGTGTGTGGGCGTGCGCGCGCGCGCGGGCGTGTGTATATATTTAGGTACTTTTTTTTTTGACAAAATATGTTTTCAAATACTAATTATAACTTGTTTGGCAGACATTTTAACTTTAAATCGTATAGTGTCTGATGTATTTAAAGACTGGTAATAAAATCAAATAAAATAATAATAAATAAATAAATAAATAATAAAATAATTATAACTTACTTGTGTATATGGTGTTTTGGGTGTGGAATCCATGTCCAAAGTCTACTACAGAAGTCCATATTTTCAGAAAAGCTGGAACATGAATAGTAATAATATAAGTTAAAAAAATACAAAAAAAAAAAAAAAAAAGCCACGCTCCGTATGAGAGTATGTGACATTAGGATTTCTGTTTTTGTTTTATGTGCATAGTAAATAAGCGTCCTGATTGGTTCGTGGAAGGACATAAAAGTGGGTATTGTTGTACCTGCGAGTATTATCTGAAGGATCCTCCTGGTTTTAGCAGCTGCAACCAAATGTTATCCTTCCTTGATGATTCTGCTGCACAAATTAAGTGCACACACACTAACATTACTACCACCGATAGTGACTAATTTGATAGGAAAAAACAGAGCATAAACCATCAACACAGATACAGATTGTGACAAATGTCCTATTATATATTAGATACTTTTTTTTTATAAATAAAACCATAAAACAGTAAAGCAATCCCAGGGTCCTTCTTTCAAACAGATCGAGAAAAGGTAAGTAGCGTCTAGCACTCCGATCCACTGCTACCACCGGGCCGACCACCACACCAGCGACTCCGACCACCATGCCGGCAACTCCAACCACCACAAATTGAACGTTCATTTTCTATGTTGATACAAATGTGAACTACAGAAATCAAAGAAGTAGAAAAGTTCCAACATGAAGCCATGAAGGTAGAAAAGTTAATATAGTCACTACCAGTTATACAACAAAAGAAAGAATGTTCGGCGAGCTTAATACAAAGAGTATAAATGAGACCAAAGGAAATTATGATTGCTAATATAAAATCGTTGATGATAGACAGACTTATTAAAACAATTTGTGGACTCCAATTTGCACAGCAGCCCAGTAAAGAAAACGCAATCAAAGTACAAGGAAATGTTAAAAATGAATATAAATAAAAAAATCAAAAAAATACAATTCAAAAATTAAAGATAAGGAGTTACATGCGAGGAGAAAAAACAAGGGGGAACTTAAACAGCTGTGTCAGTGTTGGGAAAGGGACGGGCCGGGAAGAGGGGACGGTCCGTTGGGGATGAGGAGACTGTGTGTGATGGCTAGGTGAGGAAGAGATAAGTAAAGAAGAGGATGAAGTGAGGTGTGTGCGCTGTTTGAGGGGCAAGATGGCGGCGGCGGCTAAACTACGGCGGCGTGAAGGCCGTCAAGTAGATGACGGCGGCGACTACCAATCACGCTACTTCAATCTAAGAACCATTGACAAATCATAAAATGAAACCAAATATTTGCAAACAATACTGACGAAAAACCATCACGCTACTACCAATCTAAGAACCATTGACAAATCATAAAATGAAACCAAATGAAGTATTAAAAAAAAAGTTGGTGGTGCGCGAAGGCACCAGCATCACACTTCAAAATGGATTGGAGTCAGAATAAGTTTCTTTAACATCATATATAAAAAAACAAAAAATTATGCCAAACATATCCGATAACATAAGATGTCCACAGCAAGAAGTTGGAGGGACCAACTATTATACTGGCTGCTGCTTTGATTTACCATTAAAGATTGATTTATCTAATGAAATGCCATTTTCCTGACTGTCTAACCATCATTGGTTATTGAGTTCATTCAAGAATATGAACTTCTGCTCCTCAAAAACGCCAAAAATGAACAACATTGAGCAAAAAAAGACAAACCTGTAAGATGCTAATAGCTGCTTGAACTCATCTTCTAACTTAGAAATAGCTTTGGCTAGCAAATTATTGGCATGGTTGATGATACCATCACTACTCTTAAAACCCTTGATACTGCCAAAAAACTGAATGTTGCTTCTCAGCTTAGCAATTGCTTGAAGATAGTTTTCCAAGTCTTCATGTGGCCCTTTAAGTATTTTTGCCTCTGCCTGTGCATTGGATCAATGAGAGCATCAATGAATGTATTTGAAAAATATATATATATATGAGAAAACAAACACTACTACAGAAAAGGGCTTCAATAGCGTTTTTTTTTTGCCTTTAGTAGCGCTTCAAAGCGCTATCTATTCACCCGCTACCGAAGGTGGGAGAGATTCAATAGCGCTTAAAAAAGCGCTACTAAAAGAAGGTATAGGTAGCGCTTCCTTGAGAAAGCGCTGTCTAAAGTTGGTAATAAGACAATCTATTACATACTTTAGACGGCGCTTTCTCAAGGAAACGCTGTCCTAAGTTTTCAATAAATAGCGCTTTCTCAAGGAAGCGCTATCTATTTGTAACTTTAGGCAGCGTTTTTTCAAGAAAGCGCTACTGAAAGTGAAAATAGGTAGCTCTTCCTTGAGAAAGCGCTGTCTAAAATTAGAAATAAGGCAATCTATTGCATAGTTTAGACAGCGCTTTCTCAAGGAAGCGCTGTCTATAGTTTGCAATAGATAGCGCTTTTTCAAAGAAGCGCTATCTATTCCTCACTTTAGACAGCGCTTCCTTGAAGAAGCGTTGTCTATTCCTTTTATTTATTTATTATTATTTACATTGTTTTTCTACATTTCCCACTTGCACTCAACAAGACCAAGACATTAAACAGTTTATCTATCCCACTGCACTCAGCAAAACTTAACAAAACCATGCATTTACATATATATTATAGTGTACAAAGCTTACATAAAACATTGATAAGTATATATAAACCTACACTAGACAACTATAGCTAATCAATGCATGCACGCACTACTAACAATATATACAAGCTAACCAATACACTAGTAATTCTACACAATTTCTGCATGTGGCTTCCATCATATACAAGCTAACCAACACACTAGTAATTCTACACAATTTCTGCTTGTGGCTTCCATCTTCTACCTGATGGCAACAAATCCTTACATTCGGCCTGCATAAGATACACACACAGATCACTTACACATACACAAGTCTAATTATATATAGGAGAGACACTAGCTAGCATAATATCGTAGTATGTTGTACCCTTTAGTTGCTGATAAAATTCATAACATAGAGACATCACTCTTCCTTAAGTTGAGTAAGTTGATCATCAGAGTATGTTACCCATTTACATTCAGGAAAGTGCTGCAAAATGAAAATTAAACAAAGTAAGAATTAAAGTACATTTGAATGATCAAATGTAAGAGTAAATAAATTAAAGTGCACGTGATCGAAAAACCTATATTGGACTCCTCAAAATCCACTGACAAGCAATATTTTGTTATAAGACATTGTGCATAATAAGTATCCAGGAACCATCATAACAAGCAAACAACCATTACAAGACATACAAAGTTTTGCCAGAAATTTTTGTAACGAGTGGAAATGATGGATAAGAGCATGGAGAGCTTACCAAATAAGATGCTACATATTACACCTTGAACCAAGATTACATCAGCTATTGAACCAAGATTACAGCCTAAACGAGTTGAAAATCAGAGGAAAAAAATCATTGGAATTTTGAGACAAGTAATTTCGTATAAAAACAATATGAAGAAATTTTGTGGAATAAAAAAAAATCATTAATGTTAAGAATACAAAAAACATGCAAAAATGAGCAAAAAACATACCTTTTCTGCTTTACAGCTGCTCGAGCTTGGTATTTTCCTCTTTCCTCCCTTCCTGCTCTAACCAATGCCAACCTTTCATCCTTGTTCAGCTTTTTCCTTACATGAACCTACAAGGTGTGTGCATGAATAGCTAAATTTGATTATTTAAAATTAAAAATTAATATATATATATATATATATAAAGCAAATCTAGAAATGTATTCCGTTTTATCAAAGGCTAGTGTTTTCTCTTTTTAGCATGGATTGCAGATCTACAAAACAATTTAAACAAGCAAAAGCTACTTACTTCAAGCATGGCACCATCCACTCGCTTTAAACTTAGTTGATGCATATTGAAGGAGAAGCATAAACTGATATAAGGGATCTGGTTGCAATAAACCCAAGTGTGTTGCCCCTTTTATAATTACAATACCCAAAAGTGGCAGGAAAATATATCGGAATACTATAATTCCTATAGATGTCCACATTGGAGTAGTTGCTCCCTTCAAACCTGGTCCAATATCCATGAATTTTTTTTACTGATAAATCACCAAAGAGAAACAAAATTTGAGCCAGGCTATATAAGAAACTACAAAAGTAGCATTATATATAGTTTACCTTTAAGGAGGTTTGCACCTATTATAAGGGTGATAGTTGGAATGGCTGCATCGCTGCATGTAACAAGATGATATAAGGAAATCAAACTTCTTAAGAACGGTTCAAGTGAGTTCCAACGAAATGCATGAATTAGGTAAAGTTACTTCTTTTAGGTACTTTCACTATTTTGGCTTTTCATTCTTCTGTTACTTGAAAATTTTAAAGATGAAGTTTTGGGATGCATACCCCAGCATAGAAACTGAGTCTTCAACCACATGAAGTGGACCATTGCTACCAATCATGAAATTACGTAACAGGGGGACTACACCAATAATAAATCCAACAATCTGTATAAAAAATTCATCTTTCACTTGGAGATCCACAGAATAATATGTTAATACAACATAAGAAACTATATTAGCCCTTCTTATCAAACATGTATTCTGGTAAAAAGAAGATTTTAGAGAATAAGCATGACTACTGCACTCTAGATCCAATTAAAAAGGGAGGGGGGACTAACATGGCAATATCTGAAGCTGTAAATTCTAGGACAGTAAGTGTCCAAACTCCAAAGGGCTCGAATTAATTCACACATCTTTTATTTCACATTCTAAAATGTTATATAAATACTTCACATTGTGGTGTGCATCAGATATATGAAGGGCCCTATACTTAAAGGTATCTTGGTGGCTACAAACTAGTGCATCTCATATTTACTATATTTGCATTTCACTAACATAAGTACACACACAGGGAAAATATGGTCTCTAAATTTCCAAGGAAATGAACACTGTATCATACCGCTCCAATAGTTGATGGCGAAAATATGCCTTTGAAATTAGGGTTGTCTGCAAACATTCTCAGTTGGTGCTTGATTTTATCTAAGATTGGTACCTGCAATGAAACTCTCAAAATTGGTTGGCATCACAATTCTTGGCATTCCAGAAATGAAAAGAAAGAGTTTAGAAGATTATGTGACTCTTATAATGAACTTTATTGCTCTCAGTGATGCACGCATAATTTATTGACCATAAGATGAGTTCTAGAACCATCAATACTACAGAAACAGAAAAAACTGAGGTGATCAATGCAAAGATGTTGGTGGTACTATATTAAAAATTCTGCAATTTATAGAGAACTCATTGAGGACTAGAGATTCAAAGTACAATTATACGAGTTATTATGTTCTAAAATCTACTGTCTAGGTTCAATTTGAACTCACTGTATGTCAATATGTCATACACTGGCTGAAGCAGAAAGGAAAAGTTAGAAGCAAAAAATTGACTCTTTGTACAGTTTATCCTTCTTTCTTAAGTATAGTCAGTGTGATATAGGAACCTAGCATGCTAATATTTTTTATACTTACATGAAATTTCTGAAATAAGCATTATATATAAGTTGGTCCTTTCTTTTTGGACTTTCTAAATATACAGTATAATATATCTTTTGAAAACTACTCTAAGATTATAATCTCCCTTAGATCAATATAATATATCTTTTGAAGGGAAGTTTGTAGCAACCTTCACATGTTCCTCAGATTCTTCAGAAGAAAGCAGTAGTGTGTGTGCATCATCCTCGTCGCCTTTTGCTGGATTTTGGGGTTCTGAGTATTCCTCAAGGAATGATTCTAATATCACCCCTGAAGCCTCTAGATTTATGGAGCGACTGCTTGTATGGTGGACTTTACTTGAGGAAATCTGCATTATGTTGTAAACATAAGACCATATAAAAATTGCTCCAATCTACAGTTTCCCCAATGAATACCAGTTAAGAAAATATAATTTTTTTTCAATTTTTAGGTTGGATAACTTCACATTATACTTCCAGAATTGTAATTTCAGATCAATTATAATAAGAAAGGAGGTAATGAAGTTACTTACTGCCATAGAAAGTGAAGCATAACCCATCCCATATTTATGGCAGACATCAGGATCTCCAAAAGGACTACCTTTATCTTTACATATAGCTGGGAGAATGATTATAGGCAAGTTTCCTAAGTTTCCTGTTCATATCAATCAAAATAATCAGATCAACCAAAAGATGCATCGGGCAGGAACAGTTGCTGCAACTTGAAGAGAACAGATTTAATTACTTGCGGAACAGACACCCAAGACTAGACCTTCTATGTGTTTGGGAGGCCTTGTGATTTTGATTAGGATCCATCCTAAGGCTGAGCCTATTAGAAATGTAAAAAGAATGTTGACTGGCATGAACCACCTAAATCACAACCAAAAATGTAACAGTCATTCCTCAAAGTAACAGTTTAAGGTTGGAACCTTAATTGCTGCTCACTTTGCTAGCCCATGCTGAGCCAGTGCAAGTTTTGCAGCTTTTTTGGCCTATAAAATATATTTCACAACTCAAAGAATCAATTACATGTTTGGACAGTACATTTAATTTGTTTTATTTTACACAGCCCTTAGATTATACCAAATGATATGTGTAAAAATCTATCTACTTTATAGCTTAAAAAGGTTATAGATTCTAATCAACAAACTAAACTAGATTGCAAAAAAAAAAAAGCAAAGAGACAAAAGAAAGAAGTCATACATTTTCCTTGAGGTAACCATTGGAAAAGGTCAGTTCACTTAGCAATGCTTGCTCTGTTTCATCATTGGGATCTTTGCTCTTCAGAAACCCAATAAAGGTAGGAAAGATCTTCGACCCACTACATGCAAAATTTAAGATAACTTAAGTATATAATTCTAGCTAATCTTAAAAAACAAATGAAGATTCGAGATTGAAAACAAACAGAAACCAAGCCACATAAGCCATGTTACAGCAACTAACTTTGATTACCATCTCGGAAGCACAGGTTATATGCATAAAAAAATAGCATGTCCATGTCATCTAATCCCAATCTCCAAGTAGCCATGATGTATGTAGAAACGAAAATGGAAGTTTTTTCAAGGAAAAATATAAGATAAATCATAGAAGAAATGTATAGCAGACAACGAAAGGTAAGAGTATAAACAATGAAAAGAAAAGAAACACATAACAGTGACAAGACCCGATCTTCACATCACTCCCCTCAAAGTGAAAGTAAGACAATGAGTCAGACTAAAACCTACACATGTTAGAAATCAGATTACTGAATTAGAAATCAACAAACCTTTAGTTGCATAAGGAGGTGCTGTTGGAACAATGGAGACAGCCGTCGCAGTGGACACGCGGTGGTGGTAGTACCTGCAACGACGACACAGTAGAAGCTGCGGTGGGGACACAAAACATCAAAGAGGAGGATAGCAACCAGAAACCCAGAAAATTACAAACATTGACCAGAAACATCAAACTTCAACAAGAACATAAACCCATAAAGTTTCAAACTTTCAATAGAAAACATAAAATTTTCAACAAAAAAAGTATCAAAATGTTCAACTAAACACCTATTCTTCTTTGTCATGTGTTGCTTCATTCAATCTTAACATGCTGCGGCAGGGATGACGGCAGAGAGAAGGGATGGTCGGGTGGCTGGTCTTGGGCCCTCCCTGGCTGCGAATCCGCGACAGAGCTGGATGCGTCTCACGGCGGAGTGGAAGATCTGTGATGGGGCGGAGTGGAAGAACAAAGACCGAGGATGGCAGAGCGGCTCCCAACCAACCCAACCAACCACGACAGAGGGCCTTTGATGCGACTCGCGACGGAGTGGAAGACGAAGGACATGCATGGCAGGGCGGATCAACGGTGCCGGTCAGAGCAGAACGCGGCGATGATGGCTAGAAACGTGGCGGTGAGGGTCATATCTGGAGATGAATTTAGATCTTGACAAGTTCGGGCCGGAAACGGTGCTGGGAGAGTAAGAGCCAACGGGAGAGAAAGACAGTCGGTGGAAGAAGAAGAAGATGCAACGAAGTGGGGGAGGACAGCTGAGGGGCCAGCAGCTTCTTTTTGCGTGGAGAACTAGCGAGGCAAATTTGAGAGCGATGATATAAAAATTCGCGTGAGGGAACAGTTTATTCTTACGGAAAGAATTAATATTTAGGCATAGGAATAGATAGCCTTTCCTTACAAAAATGTTGTCTATTATTGTATATAAGATAGTGTTTTCTTAAGCAAGTGCTATTTATTCCTGTCTATCAGGAATAGATAACGCTTCCTTAAGAAAGGGCTATCTTAGGATGCACCAAAAATAGCATTTTCTTAAGGAAGCGTTATTAAAGGTCTTCCGCCTCTTTTTAAATAGTGTTTCTTATTAAAACGCTATTGAAAATGTACTATTAAAACTCTTTTATGTAGTAGTGAAATCATAAAAATAACATATATCTGTACCAAGTATCTTACAAAGAGAAGAAGAAAAGTTCTGAATTTTTAGATGACGGCGGCATCAAGTAGATGACGGCGGCCCTCTAATAACACCATTTGTTGATGATTCCATCCTCTCTTGCATCGGATGAATTTGTAGTGGGTGCGCAACTTTATACACAAACAGAATATGGGGACACGTCGTCAATTCTGGGCAAGAAACGTTGGTACGTTTTGGGCGAAAAAATGTTGGTAAATAGTACACTGACAGCTGCTCATGGTGAAGAGAGAGGAACTTGGATAGTGAAAGGGAAAATAAAATGGTGGGATGGCTGAGGTTGTACCAGGCAGACGTGCATGCTCTGTGTCTGATAAAAAATAACCACCTCCCACTACTACCTACAGAAAAGGGTTTTAATAGCACTTTTTTTTAGCCTTTAGTAGCGCTTCCAAACACTATCTATTCACCTGCTACTGAAGGTGGGAGAGATTCAATAGCGCTTAAAAAAACGCTACTGAAAGTGGGAATAGGTAGCGCTTGCTTGAGAAAGCGTTGTCTAAAGTTCGTAATAAGGCAATCTATTACATACTTTAGACAGTGCTTTCTCAAGGGAGCGCTGTCTAAAGTTTGCAATAGATAGCGCTTTCTCAAGGAAGCACTATCTATTTTTAACTTTAGGCAGCGTTTTTTCAAGAAAACGCTACCTATTCCCCCCACCCCATTTTTTTAATTATTTACATTGTTTTTAGACCGCGCTTTCTCAAGGAAGTGCTATCTAAAGTTTGCAATAGATAGCGCTTTCTCAAGGAAGTGCTATCTATTTTTAACTTTAGGCAGTGTTTTTTCAAGAAAACGCTACCTATTCCCCTTTTTTTTAATTATTTACATTGTTTTTAGACAGCGCTTTCTCAAGGAAGCGCTGTCTAAAATTTACAATAGATAGCGCTTTCTCAAGGAAACGCTAACTATTTTTAACTTTAGGCAGCATTTTTTCAAGAAAACGCTACCTATTCCCCTTTTTTTAAATTATTTAAATTGTTTTTCTATATTTCCCACATGTACTCAGCAAAACTAAGACATTAAACAGTTTATGCATCCCATTGCACTTAGCAAAACTCAACAAACCATACATTTACATACAAAAGTATATTGATTAAAGGGTACAAGGGGTACACCAACCCGTATACAATAATAACCCAACAACATAAGGAAGAACCATTGTAACTAAAATGCTACACTCCAAATTGCCCATCATTGCCATTACAGAGTCCTTACACAAATCCACCTAGGAACAGAAATAAATAAATCTGTATAACCTAAGAATCCAAAAAGCTATTTCTTTGTTATATACCTCTTAAACTGACAGTGAAGAGGATTTGCATTTGATTTGCATGAGGATTTTCCACCGTTCCAGACACAAACATTATTGGCATTGAAGTTCCTGTAGGATGCAGTGAATTGAGCTTTGGACCAATCTGTCTTGATGAGTCCACCCCTTGTAGCCCAATCATCTGCATTCCACAGGCTTGAGTATATTCTCATGGGCTGCTTCTTTGGAAATGGAACTCCAACTGATTCCAAATTCTTGAACTCTCTGATGGGCGTGCCATCCACTGAGAAGCTGAAGCACATGTACGTATAACAATATTTAGTAACTAAACTAATGAAGTACATGTATATTATATTATAGGAAAATGTTAATCAGTGTACTTAGGTTACTCGATAAGTGGTGGGTGCTTACACAATGCGTTGGGGATTCCAGAGAATAGAATAAGTGTGGAAATCTGCATTTGGGTCAAACCAGAGATAGAATTGCTGCTCCCTGTTGCCTTTGCCTTGGCTGAACACATTGGTGTGTAGAGTATAAGGATCACCACTTAGGTTCCCCAAGAATTCCAAGTCAATCTCATCCCATGTTGACCCCTTTGAGGAAAGCTGGAAAAAAGAAGAAATATTCAATATTCATTTGTTAGTCATATTCATATGATTGAACATTCATGTTTTAAACTTACATAATAGGCAGTGACAGTGCCAAAAGAGTTTCCAGGAACCAACTTGATCTGCATATCAATCTTGCCAAATAAGTATTCATTGGTGGACTGGAAGCCAGAGCCAGAGGCTCTATCAAGGGAAAGGGTGACAAGATTGGTGTTGTTGAGTATTTTTGCACGACCATCTCCCCATGTAATCTGAAACTCCTTGTTCAAGTTACCAGCAGCACAGACCACGACAATATAAAGAAGGATAGCTGACAGGCTTGAAGAGGTGGTAGAAGCCATAATGTTCATGTTATGTACCAACTATTGTTTTTTTAAGTACGTAAGCTAACAAGTTTAAGTGGTGAAGGGTGTGGAGGGAAGGTTGAAAGAGTGAGCATATATATATATAGTGATAGTGGGCAATGAATGAGCAGCAAGATTTGGATAGGAAGGTGCCCTGTCACCTGATAAGCTGTAAATAGTTGTTGTATGGTAAGAAGAAAGCTGTCAAAAGCTCAAAAGGTTGCATTTATTTATTTATTTAATATAATTAAGGAGGTAAAGGTAATATTGCTAAAACAAACCAAATACTAGCCCAGACCTGAAAAACAAAACAATTAGAGCTTAGAAATGCATTCAGAGTAGCATCAAAAGAAACTATTGCTACTTAAAATAGAAGCATGTTACAGGTCAACACATGTTACAGTAGTGTTAGTAATTTCACCAATTATCAAGACCATACTCAATTGAGTTTATGAGTAATAACAATGCTATCACCAACAGCATTCACAAGGGCTCTAACAGCATAATCTTTCAGGTTCTCAAGTACCCTAACACATAAATTATAAACCTTAGGATTTGGTACACAAGTACTGAAGTACATACAAAAATGATTTCAATTATTGTAGTATACTAGTATAATACAGATTAATATCAAAACAGGTTGATTACGTCAGCCAAGAAAGCAGAACTAGCATAGATTGTTTACCTGCATGGCCTCACCCCTCAGTTTGACCAACTTGAATCCATCTACAAAGCTTACAAAGCACATTAAATACATGGGTCAATAACATGGCAATTATGAATTAGTTGTACTTCAAATAATAGTAACAATACCACTCCTTGGACATCTTAGTCACAACTTATATCCGTAAAATTAAACAATTTAATTCTTTATTCTACAGATTTTTTTTTTTTTAAGAAGTTATTCTACAAATGTTGAAAGCTGGCAAGCAGACAAACAATGGTTCTAACTGACAGTATGTTTCCCATAGGCTACCAACAATAAATTCATTTACAAGATTGTGATGATATTTAAAGCAAACGATTTAAATATTCAGATTCAGAAAAACCGAGTCACTAAAACATGCACTTGGTTTCTCTATAGCCACTCCAAGCCTCAAAGTAGAGGCGTAAGTCAACTCAATGGTACAGAAGTGTCATGACCGAAAAGAAAGGATACACATGTCATACTTATTATTCCTTTATTTCTGTATAGATTTATTGATAGGTGGCAGAAAATATATAAAAAAAGGAGGGAATGAAATGGGAAAGCAATAGAAAAGCCATTGTAATTGTAATTTGTAATAAATAACAATTATTTTTGGCAACTCACCTGAAAGCCCCAGGAAATGCCAGAGTAGTGTATTCTCCCAGGCCTAAACCACATGTAACATCAACAGAATCAATAACCTGCTGGCCTCCCTCACGTGCACGAAGTAGCTCTACAGCAGCAAGACTTGTGACATAAATAGCAGGCAGAAGAAGTAGAGAATCGGATGGTGAACAATGCGTCAATGACTATCTTCATAAACAGAAATTACATGAAAAGATGGACTGATACATGTGTAATTGTGTACTAGTATAATATCATAATCAAGCAAGAACACTATGCTTGCTAATGATCTGAAATACTAGCATCCAAGTTAATCTCACAAAAGACAATTCAGGAGAAGGAAGCAACTTGGAATAAGAATTTGAAAGAAAAGTACATGGTAATAGCACTTGATGCCGACCCAATTAGGTGGCGTGTTCTGCCACTCTTGCTTTATAATATGCAGAGCAGTGTCTGCACCAGAAATTCAAAAGACAATCAAAGACATATTTCAATCACTGAATCTTAATACTAAAACTACTATAGAATCTGAGAGTGAATGCTGAAGGCGCCTTTACAAAGGAGCTGCTGAAGCCAATGGATAGTTTTTTGGTATCATGAAGCAATACCTGTAGATGCAAGACTAAATATGACATGAACTCCAGCAGGGTACTTAGTTAACATGAACTCAAACATGTATTCTCAACATTGAGTAACAGTCTTAAATATATAAAACTCAGAATTATTTTAGGAAGTAAAAGAACAATTTCATGATAGTTGATATGTAATTAGCATCTATTATGTTCACCTTTCGTGAACTACAATGTAACTGGAATATCCTCCCTTTGTAATTGTACCATCAACATCAACACCGTTAAAGGTAGAAATTGATCCCTTCACACAATGAACTTCTTGTCTTTCATTACAATACTCACAATCTCTGCATGAGTTGACATAAGTCCCCACTCCAACCACTAGTGGAAAATATACATTAGACGGTAAAGGTTTACGCCAGTTAACCAAAAACTAGACGTTAAAAAGGGGGCGGTGGCAGTTTTGTAAATAATTAATTCACTGTTAATGTCAGTTGTTTTAAGGACTGACGTTAAAAGTGAGGCGGTGGCAGTTTTGTAAATATAAAATCACTATTTGCGTCAGTTGTTTAATGAACTGGCATTAAAAGTGTTTTGGAAGAAATTATTAAAACTTTTAACGTCAGTTGTTTATAAACCTGACGTTATAAGTGTGATTTTTACTTCAGTTAAATAAATAACTGACGTAAATAATCAACTCATTCCTATCTTTCTTTCGTTGTCATCTCAGTGTTGTCACTCTTAACGCAGATCATCACTCCATATAGTACAGTTTATTTATAATCTTTTTCTTAAAAAAGTTTATTTTTAATTTTAATTAATTAGCTTGAATTAGTAAATTAACAAATTCTTGTGCAAATTAAAATAAATAAACACTTAACATAAAACAAGTTATATATGTATAATCAAATCGTATCTCATTGAAGCGATTCATAAGTTACAATTACATGTTTAAAAGATAAAAAATTTCCGCAAGATATATAGCACTAAAATTAAAAAAGTTTCTGCTTCAACATCATTTTCTTCTCGATCTGTCTTTGATCGGAATCTCCAACATTGATTCTTCTCATTGAAGCGATTCATAAGTTACAATTACATGTTTAAAAGATAAAAAATTTCCGCAAGATATATAGCACTAAAATATAAAAAAGTTTTCGCTTCAACATCATTTTCTTCTCGATCCCTGTGCTCGGAATCTCCAACATTGAATGCATGCCCTCCCTCATTTGAAGTCGATGCTCCATCCGAATCCACGAGTCACTTTGGAGCCGCGGCAGAGTGAAGGGTGCACTCGATCTGTTTCAAGAATATTCTTGGAACAGCCACTTGGTTCCAAAGGCGAGGTTTTGGAACCGTAGTCTGCCGATTCTCCCGAAGGATGATGGTGTGTGCAAATCACATTACGTGATTCACCCAACCTTACCATCCATGTTACGTGATTCACACAACCTCAGAAGTTGTTTTGACCATTAAGACAGAGACCTTTAAGTCTAGGTATAGGAAGAAAGAGTGATGAAGTTAATCTCCATGGCAGGGCCATATTGTGAAGCAGAAAAATTAAAGGAAGTAAGGAAGCTATTTAAAGGAGTAGGGGATGAAGTTACTAGGCGTCGTAAGTTGCTAAAAAATTAAATTGATCATTAAGAGCATTAGGTTCCAAGGTGCATTGGGAGTTGGCCTGGCAGTCATATATTATAAACGTGCAGAAAAGAAAACGCCAGAAGGAGTAGGAAGATACACTTTTAACGTCAGTTGTTGAATAAAACTGACGTAAAAAGCGTTTTTAAAATAAAAAATATTTATTTTTAACGTCCGTTGTTTATACAACCGACGTTAAAGTGTGATTTTTACTTCAGCCTATATCCCTATCTGAAATGCCCTGTTGTCACACAGGTCTGTTAACGTCAGTTGTTGAATAAAACTGAAGTTAAAAGTGTTTTTAAAATAAAAAATATTTATTTTTAACGTCTGTTGTTTATACAATTGACGTTAAAAGTGTGATTTTTACTTCAGTTAAATAAATAGCTGACGTAAATAATCCTATATCCCTAGCTATATGAAATGCCCTGTTGTCACTCAATTAACACAGGTCTCAGAGCCATTTTGTGAAGGAATAGAAATATAGAGGAAAAGAAGAAGCGAGATGTGCATCATTATGAAGTATGTTACTTTATATAGACAACACTTTTAACGTCAGTTGTATTCAACAACTGACGTTAAAAGTGTTTTTTTAAAAAAATATTAATATTTAACGTCAGTTGTTAATAAAACTGACGTTAAAAAAATTAATTTTAACGTCAGTTGTTTAATACAACTGACGTTAAATGTTGTTTTATGTTTACACCCGCGCGCCTTCTGCACTTCGCTCTGTACGTATGTCTCTTTTCTCTTTTCATCACGCTCAACCCTAAATCACTCTCAACCCTCACTCTCACTCTCACCCAGCACAGAACCCTAATCGCGAGCTCATCTCCACCGCAACCACCGCGAGGGCTTCTTCGCCACCACCTTGAGGTACACTATTAACCCTAACTCTGTCTTTCCATTCATTCTTTGCAAGAACTTGACGTACATCTCTCTTTCCCCTTCCCGCGCACTAACTCTCCTTGTCCCTCTGCTCTCAGTAACCACATCAAACGTTGGCCACCACTCGAGCTCCCCTCCCCACCACCACGCGAGCACCTATTTCTGGTGACTATTTAGGGCACATTTTTGTATTTTTGGTTTTGAGTGTATGTTGAAACTGTAGTCTCGGTAGTTGAAACTTGAAACCGTGAGTTTGATTTGTTTGGAATGTACGTCTCTGTTTTTGGTTTTGAGTGCATGTTGCTCTGCTGGTTGATCTGTCATCACGGCTAGGCCGTGATCAGTTCTGCCTGTGATGGCATGGTCTGTTCAGTTGGCACGTTACGGTCGTGATGGACATCACTGCCAGGCCGTGACCAGTTCTTGGCAATTAATCTTTAAAAACTATAGTTTTCAATCTCTTGTATTGTCCTTATATTGGATATATATATGTTTTGTATATCTACAGGACCTATCTAGTTATGGATCGTAGTTGGATAGTTTATAAGCGTACTAGTGCTGAGTATTTGAAGGGGGTGGGAGAATTTATAGAATTTGCTCAAAGGAATGTTCCTAATAGTAATGGAATGTTCTGTTGTCCTTGTGTCAAGTGTTTGAATACGAGGAAATGTACGGTGAAGGATATACGTACTCATTTGATTTGTGAAGGGATTTGCTTGAGTTATACAAGATGGATATGGCATGGTGATATGTTGTTGAGTAGTAATACGGCGAGTGTCTCCCAAAGTGAGGACGTTGACGTAGATATGGAGGATGATTGAGTAGAGGACATGATCCGTGATATTGGACAAGAATCTTTTCATCGAGCGCATGTGTATGATAGGTTGTGCGGTGATGCGGATAAGGCTTTATATCCAGGGTGTACTACTCATACACGGTTGTCGGCGGTGCTAAAATTGGTTTGTGTGAAGGCGAGAAATGGTTGGAGTGATAAAAGCTTCACGGAATTGCTTGAAGTGTTGAAAGACTTGCTTCCGGAGGACAACACATTGCCTGACCGTAACTATGAGGCCAAGAAGGTATTGTGTCCTATGGGTATGGAGTATAAGAAGATACACGCATGCCCCAATGATTGCATATTGTACACCGGTGTTCATGAAGGCAAACACGATTGCCCCAAATGTGGGTTATCACGATACAAAGTGAAGGGTGGTGGTGATGATGATGATGTTGATGATGTGAGAAAAAAGGGTCCTCTTGCGAAGGTGTTGTGGTATCTTCCAATAATTCCAAGGTTCAAGCGATTGTTTGCCAATGGGAAAGATGCGAAGAATCTTAGATGGCATAATGATGAGAGGAAACGTGATGGAAAGGTTCGTCATCCTGCTGATTCTATTCAATGGAAGAATATCGATACTATGTTTCCGGATTTCGCCGATGAGCCAAGAAACCTAAGGCTTGGACTTGCTACGGATGGAATGAATCCTTATGGTAACATGAGTAGTATTCATAGTTCATGGCCTGTTCTGTTGGTGATTTACAACATGCCCCCTTGGTTGTGCATGAAACGGAAATACATGATGTTGTCTATGATGATTTCGGGCCCAAAGCAACCGGGAAATGACTTAGATGTTTATCTAGGTCCCTTGATTGAAGACTTGAAAACGTTGTGGGTAGAAGGTGTTGATGTAGTTGATGGGTATTCTCATGAGACTTTCAAGCTTCGTGCCATGTTATTTTGCACCATCAACGACTTTCCAGCATACGGTAACTTGTCATGCAGTGTCAAGGGGCATAAAGCATGCCCTATATGTGAAGAAGGCACATGCTACACTCAGTTGCATCATGGAAAGAAGACGGTTTACCTTGGGCATCGGAGATTTCTTAGACGTGATCACCCATATCGTAAGATGAAAAAAGCTTTTAATGGATGCCAAGAGACAGAAGAAGCGCCGGCGGCCTTAATTGGAGAGCAGATTTATCAGAGGGTAAAGGACATCGATGTTATATTCGGCAAGTCCAAAAAGAAAGGTAAAGCTGTTGAGAAAAACATATGGAAGAAGAGGTCGATATTCTTTAATCTTCCATACTGGCGCAAGCTTGATGTCAGACACTGCATTGATGTGATGCATGTGGAGAAAAATGTGTGTGATAGTGTGATCGGGACGCTTCTCATGATGTGGGCCGGTTTTTCTGAGATGGATGTACCCAGTTGAGCGCTACATGAAGATCTTGAAAGGGTACGTGAAGAATCCTCATCGTCCGAAAGCATCTATTGTTCAAAGGTATGTTGCAGAAGAAGCTATTGAGTTTTGTTCGGACTACCTTCATAACACGGATCCTATAGGGGTTCCTAAGCCTCGGCATGATGAGATCAGATGTCAAGGTAAGGGTACACATGGCTTAAGAATTAATAGGAAGGATCGGGAGGAAGTGCTTCAAGCACATTTGTATGTATTGAACAACATCGAATGTGTTCAGCCTTTCTTATTTGAACATAAAAGAAAAGTCAATCAAGAAAACCCTCGAATGAGCGAAAGGTGGTTGTTGAACAAGCATAACAAGACTTTCTTACCATGGTTCAAGGAAGAAATGCTTAAGGATGGTAATCCGCTTACGATGACGTAAAATGGCTAGCACGTGGGCCTAACTTCAACGTCATATGTTGGAGCGGATACGACATAAATAACTTTTCCTTTTATACAAAGGAACAAGATAACAAGAGTACCATGCAAAATAGTGGGGTTATGATCGTGGGTGAAGCAATGCACTTCTCTAGTGCAAAGGACACAAAACCCGTTACAAAGACCGACACCTTACTTTGGATATATTGAAGATATTTGGGTGCTCGATTACACTAAGCTTACGGTGCTTAGGTATTTAAATGTAAGTGGGTTGATAGTAACGGTGGTGTACAAACCGACGAATTGGGGTTCACATTGGTAGACCTCAACAAGTTAGGTCATATAAATGAGCCTTTCATAATGGCTTCACAAGCAAAACAAGTGTTTTACATCACTGATCCTTCTAACAAAAGGTTGTCCGTGGTTCTCCAAGGAAAAAGCATGTATAATGGTAGTGATGAAAATGAAGATTCAAATCTTGATATTCCTGAGACTCCTTCTTTTTCAACAAACATGCCTACTATAATCGAGGAGACACAGGTGGACGATGTACATGCCACTCGTGATGATTATCACGAAGGGATATTGATATAGGTAGTTTAAACTTAGTATACATTTATAACCTATGTTAATAAATTAATATATATTGTTTTGAACAGGCATACATTATATGGATCATTGTTCCATTTTTCCTTTGCAATTCTGTAATGTGTGTGATATTCTGTGTTACTGGGATATTTACTGAATGCAGGGATGGCTTAGGGGAGTGATATTTTAAAACTGAATTCAAAAAAAAATATACTATTAACGTCATTTGTATCATACAACTGACGTTAAAAGTATTCTATAAAAATATACAGTACACTATTAACATCAGTTGTTTACTAAAACTGACGTTAAAATTAAGACCTTTAACGTCAGTTCTTTATAACAAATGACGTTAATTTTAACAAAATTTACGTCGGTTATGTTAAAGAACTGACGCTAATTTTGACAAAACTAACGTCAGTTGTGTTAAAGAACCGACGTTAATAGTGTTATATTTAACGTCAGTTCTCAACTGACGTTAAAAGTGTAACTTTTAACGTCAGCTGTATTTACGTCAGTCAGTATTCTGACGTAAAAAATCAATTTTAACTGACGTAAAAAGCACTTATTGCACCAGTGAACATGGTCACCAACATTAACACGGTGGATACTGGAACCAACCATTTCTACAATCCCAGCAATCTCATGTCTGATATGTAAAAAAAACACAGATAGATTAGTTTTACTAATAGTAAATTGGATAGTCACTAATACAGACAATTAAGCCAACCTACCCAAGTACTAGAGGATATTTGAAATCACAAGTATATTCCTTGTCCAAACAACATCAGCATAACAAATTCCACAGTGAGTGATTTTTATGTAAACATCGGCATTACCAAGAGCCCTGGGCAACGATCATTGTCATATGATCAAGAATCAAGCAAATAATTTAGCTGGTATATTTTCTAAGAAAAAGAAAACTCCTTCATCCCCCAAAAATGGAAATTGGTCATCTATTAAAAAAGAGTTACTTCTACTCAACAAAGTGGAATGATAATATGCACATGCCTGCGACTGAATTTGTAAGGTGATAGAACTCCAGATGCATCTCTGTTTGAAGGATCGTGTTGAAGGAGAATGCGTTTCTCTTTGACAAAAAGCATATCTCTGAAGCAAAACGAGAGCGATGGTCAAATCTGAAGATTCGAAGGAACAAATTCAATATATTAAAGAAATAAATGACTCACAATGGTCAGAAATAAAGAACGGCAGAGGTGGCGGTGAACCCTCGTTTCTGACCAGACGATGGCAGCGAACCCGTGCTGTCAAGGGCGAATAGCGGTGTGTTGTGGGTTAGTGCTGTCAAGGGCAGTTTCGTGTTGTTGCGCGGTGCCTGGTCAGAGTGAGAGTGTCTGGAAGCGACGGCAACATCGATCTGAGGCAGAGGGACTCACCGGTCTGGGCGGAAGAGCTTCGTGGTTGTCCAGGCACGGTGGCAGGGTAGGCAGCGAAGGAGCTTCGCGGTGGTCCAGGCACGGTGGCTAGGTAGTGGAAGAGCTTCGCGGTGGCTGTGTGTTTCTGAAGGAGAAAAGAGACGAGTAAGGGTTTGGTTGGACTCAGAAGAAAAGAGACGAGAAACGAGGTTATGGACTCAGAAGAGGGGAAGAGTACTTTTATTTTAGTAAAGAGGAATAGAGGGTGTTTTTTCAAGGAAGCGTTGTCTTAGGTAAAAAAATAGATAGTGTTTTTTTTAAGGAAGCGCTGTCTATTCTTATCTATCAATATTTAATAGCGCTTCCTTATCTATCAATATTTAATAGCGCTTCCTTGGGGAAGCACTGTCTTAGAATAAGGAATGGATAGCGCTTCCTTTAGGAAGCGCTAACAAAAATATCCCGCCTCTTTTTTAGTAGCGTTTCTTATTGAAGCGCTATTGAAGGAGCGTTATTAAAGACATTTTCTGTAGTAGTGTCCATACAAAATTGGTGTGAGTGGCAAAATTGTTTTTTAAACAATTTTTTTTAATACATCACAATTTTTTTAAATATTCCGATAATACCCTTATTGTCTATTTTTCGGTATGTATGTGTTCAGGATTTAGTCACCGAAATTATGTTTTCCGGTACTATAAAATTATAATACCAAAATTATAATTCCGATATGTTATTGATATTTTTAATTCTTTGGATAGTATATCGAAATTAAATTTCCGGAAAAAAATTACAATACCAAATTTATATTTCACTAACCGCTTTATTGAGGGATTAAGAAGTTTTGTTCAATTGATTTTCTTTGTCTTTATGGTGGTGTTTGGTATCTGGAATGTTTTATTCTCAGGCAAATTACATTCCTAGGAAATCCTTTTATGCATAAGAACAACATTTTAAAACTTGTACCAAATATGGGAAACTTTTATTCTCATGCCTACATTCCCGAGAATGTTTTTATGTTTTGGAGGATTCCTTAATTTTCCCCATTTCTCTCTATAATTTCTATAATTTGTCTTATTATATTTCTTCATTTTCTGGATAAAAAAGAAAAACACCTGAGCTTACCTTAGTCATTTACTTACTTTTTCTTTTGACTTTCGAGCAAGATATCGACCCTGCTAATAGCCCAAGTTTAAGATTCATTTTATTGCAACATCAATTAGACATGAATTTAGGTTAAGATAATGTGAGTATGCATTTTCATTTCTAAGTGATAACCAATCATTTTTTTGTATCGCAGGTGCTAGCATTGAGGTATGATATAATTGTCATTCCATATTTTTTTCATATATTTATATTTATTTTTGTTTATCTCAATTTAAATTTATTAACTTATGTTTTATGTCCAGGATTATGTTATTCAACATGAGAAATTAAGTTACAATTGATTGACATATGGCATTGGCAGTTGAAAGTTGAAAACGTGTAAGCAAGTTGACAAGAAATAACAAATCCAAGACATTGAGTGAAGTAATGAGGGAAAAGACAAAGGCAGCTATTATAAATTAAGGGTGATAAATGGTTGGATTGGATATATTTTTATTCGAATTATAATTAATGGATTGAAAATAATATATTAATCTATTATGATTTATTAAAAATTCATTAAAAAAATTAAATTCATTCATGATTCATTTAATAAAATACATCCATTTACAGATGAATATCAAATTCATCCATAAAAAATATTTTAAAACTTGAAAAAATAGATGACTTTTAAAATTATTAAAAATTAAATTATTTTGTGACTTTTAAAAATATCTCTCTCCCTCCCCCTCTCTCTCACACACACACACTCACTCACTCTCAGCAAAGCCCCAGTTTTAGTCGATCTTTTGACACTTTTCACGTGCTCTCTCGTACATAGAATTTGAACCAAATCTTCCACAATAACTGCACCATATGCAAACTATAACGAAAATATCACTGCAAAACTGAAAATGATGATTGATTGTTGCCCACACATTTTGAATTATTTAATAAAATATGATTTTATTATTTAGTGACGTGCAAAGAAATATAAAGAAAGAACATCAAATTAAATCGTGATAAACTCTTTACGCATCATTTTTAAAATATTGAGAAATGACACTCCGAGTTTATTGTTAATATATAAGACAACTCTAACAAGAAAGATAAGCAGTGAGGTGTAGCATGAGAGGGAGAGATTTAAAAGTCATATGAAATAACCATAAATCTTATATATCAAGATTTATGATTTTCCATTTGATATATAAGATTTATGATTGTCCATTTGATTTGTCAAGTGGTTATATTTGGTCTCCCGAATCCAATGCATTTGTTAATTGTGTGATTATCTACTGCATGTAAATTTGTTTAGTAAAGGAATGAGAAGTTTTTACTTTTTAATTAAGACTAAAGAGGTGTGTTATTTGGGTCGAAATCACTAATGTGCTGACTTACTTTCTATTAGAGAGCATTTAGAACTTAAATTTCTACACTCTTTGATGGTTTATGGTGTATTAAAAATAGTATTATAAAAAAATCAACCGAATTGATTTTGAAATTTCCTTTTAGTTATGATTATGATAAATGATTAATAACTAAATTATATATTAAATATTATATTTTATGACTATAATTATTAGCACTTTGCTAGTTGTTTTATAAACCACTAAAACGTGTTGGCTGATAGCCTTGTTTTTTTTTTTTTTTGCTAAGCAAGAAGATTTGTATTAATTGAGTACAAGTTGTACCCACAAAAAACAATGAAAATCTGTAAATTACAAAGACATAGCAGTAGAATGATAGCTATTTATTCAACCAGCAGCGCCTCATTTCAGCTAATGGGTTAAAGAATAACTGCGGACTACCCAACACACAAATGGAGCACCTTCCCCCACCACAAAACAGTGAAACGCCAACTCTAGCAAGCTCAATAGTTAAAATGATTTTGACACAATAATTTATGTAATTCAATTATAATTATTAATTTAGCCAAGTATTTTATATAAGTAATATTCTAAATATTATGATTTTAGAGCCGTCTCTCTCTCAACCTTCCCTCTTTTTCTCCTTCCCCATCCACCGGAAGGGGTGGTTTTGGGCCATTTTTTGACCTGGAATCACCCATCTACATCGTTTTTTCTCTCCTTTTATCTAAATAAGTGGTTTTTCCACATAAATCTGGTTTTTCTTTTGTGTTTTCGTCGTCTGTGTGCGGCAGTGTTTTGTTAGTCATCTTGTTGCGGCGTCGTTTGGTTTCTCGTCTTGTTACGATGTTCGTTTGGTTCAGATTGGCAGATCAGCTTCGATTCATTACAGATTCAATCAAGACTTGGGTGTCAACGTTATAGATCCGGAGTCATGGGTCACTTTGATTTTATCACATTTGTAGGTATTTTACTGTGTTGCTATTAACCTGCGTGTTGTGAGTTTGTTCGTAGATTCATCCTTTTTGGTTTTTAGTAATGTTGAGTTTGTATTATTTTCGATGTATTTTACCAATTTGAATGAATGAATATTTTTTTAATAAAAAATTTATATTATGATTTCATATATATATATATATATATATATATATATATATAATTATATATATATATATATATATATATATATATATATATATATATATATCCATTACCACATTACCACAAAAACAGGAGCCAAAGGGTCGGTCCAAATTTTGGATGAGAAATGGTACAATGACATAGCTGCTCATGGCGAAGAGAAAGGAGACTTGGCTAGTGGAAGGAATAACAAAATGGTGCGATGACTGAAGTTGTACTAGGGGGAGACGTGCATGCTATCTTTCAGATAAAAATAACAACCTCCATGCAAAATTGATGAGAGAGGTGTGTGTGGCAAGAATGAAGAGACAGTGGGCCCAAGTAATCCTAAAGATGATAATGAATCAGAGCAAAGAAAGGGAGTTACTTTTTACACAATTTTTTTAAATACATCACAAATTTTTTAAATATTCTCATAATACCCTCATTGTCTCGTTTTCGGTATCTAAGTGTTTAGGATTTAGTTACCGGAATTATGTTTTCGGTACTGTAAAATTATAATATCAGAATTATATGTTATTGATATTTTTAATTCTTTAGATAGTATACATGAATTAAATTTCCTGTATTATAAATTACAATACTGAAACTATATTTTCGGTATGTTACAAATTCACGATTTTATCACCTTTCCTTGTTGAAGTTGGTGGAATGACAATCTGAAAACAAGCATATTGGAAAAGCTGGAAAAAAAAAGAAAAAGATTATGCAGATAATCTGTTTTCAAATAATCGATTATAATCAAAATATATTTTTGTTTGTGTATGTTTGCTAAAAAGCGATGTTAAGCTAATTTATTTCGTTTGGGTGGTGCAAAAATAATCACATTTTCATAGTAAAGATGGAGAATATTGTGAATAGAGGGTTGGGCTAAGATGCACCACCCATATTTTACACCACCCACTACACCACCCATATGTGGCAAATTTTGGACCAATCAAATTGCCACATGAGTTTGGTCAAAATTTCAAACTTTCTAGTTGTATTTCTACTGTAGTCAAATATATGAATACAATATATTGTAGTATAGTATATGTAATCTTTGTATTCACAAATTTAACCCATAATAAAATAATATTTTTTGATTAAAAAACTGATTATATTTTAAAAAAATATTTTAATATGAATTAAAATAATGTTCGTTGTCAATAATATTTTGCAATATAATCAGTGTTTTTAATCAAAAAATATTATTTTAATATGGGTTAAATTTGCGAATACAAAGAGTACATATACTATACTACAATATACTGTATTCATATAGTTTGACTACAGTATAATACAACTAGAAAGTTTGAAATTTTGACCAACCTATGTGCAAATTTGATTGGACCAAAATTTGCCACATGGGTAGTGTAATGGGTGATGTAAAACGTGGGTGGTGTACCATTGCCACACCCTGTGAATAGATACTGGTTAGATAAAGCTTTTTTAGAAAACAACTGAGTCTTGCAGCTTGATAGAAAACAGCTAAAATATGGAGAAAAAAGCTTTTTTAGAAAATAATCTAGATACCCAAACAAATCAATTTTTTTCACAAAACCACTTAATTGCTCAAGAACAGTTGAATGGGAAAGATTTAATCTTTCCCAAACACACTCTAAATCTACATGTTTTTGAAGGCAGATGAACTTTTCCCATGAAATTGTGCATATATAAAATAATTGAGATTAATCGAGAAATCTTTATCTTTATATATATATATATATATATATATATATATATATATATATATATATATATATATATATATAAAAGGAAGAAGGTCTACAGTTTTGCCAAACTTTGTTTGTGAGTTTAGAGGGAAAGGAAATGGAGGAGATCAAATGGGAAGGAAAGGAAAGTGAGGGGAGGGAATGGGAATGAGAGTATTATCCTTCACCTTGTTTGTGAGTGTATATTGTATGAGGAAAAGTAAATGGAGGGTTTATAACATACTTTTACAATTTTACCTTTATTTTAGAAAATTAACATAAGAAATATTTTTTAAATAATATTAATGCACCTTTCAAAAAAAAATAATATTAATGCAAAAAAAATATTTATTTTCCTCTAAAAATTGGGGTAAACCCCCAAAAAACCCCAAATTGGGGTAAACCCCCAAAAAACCCCAAATTGGGGTAAACCAAAAAATTGAGGTGATGAGGGGTTTGGGGGTTTTCTAAAATCCTCAAAAACTTCCCCTCCAATTTTTTACACTCACAAACAAGGGAGAGGTTCTCATAAACCTTCCATTTCCCTTACTTTCCCTCCTAAATAAGACTCACAAACAAAGCCTAAGGTAATGTTGGTATAATAATTTGGTAATTTTATTTGGGGATTTTAGTAATTGTAATATTAACTAAAGGCTGCTGTGGTAAATTGGTAACAATTCAGGAATTTTTCAGTTTGCAAATATTGGGTGCTTAAGGGTCACAGTTATGCATCATTATGTTAGGTTTTAAGTGAAATGCGAGTAAGTGAAATGTGTGTGTTTTTAAGGCTTCAACATTTTGTTCAATTGCTTTCGCAATCATTTGCATCAAAACAATGGTGCAATTTGTTAGAAGATAATGTTGTGAAGGGCCAATTGTTTGGATTTGGAACCGTTCCAATTGTGTGATTTTGAATTCAGACGTTGATTTTTAATTTTTAATTTGCAGAAGCCGGTCATCAAATGGAAAAACAAAAAATCAACAAATGAGGGTTTGCCATGCATTAAGGAACATCAGGTTGAGAGCTGAAGATGTGCAAGGAAGGAATGTTTTGACAATTTTTTAGGTATGATTGGTTGATATAATTTCTTTTGATCATAATATTGTCTTATTATTAATATTATTATTATTATTATTTGATATAAATTATTATTAATACTTTATTATTATTTGATCATAATACGTGAGTGCCTGTCTGGCCGCATTTCTAATGCTTTTACTCATCTTTATTGTATGTATTTATCCTATTGTACAATGTGACGTAATAATATAAACACGCATTATATACATCACTGCGTTAATAACATCATGGTTAATAACATCCTTTTGAATGTGCATGTATTTTGGCAATTGATTTGCTTTGATTAATGACATTTCAATTGAATTATTTTAAATTTCAAATTGTTTTGATTATTGCCATTTTAAAATGTAAACTGATAGATGATATTCAATGTATTTCCAAATTTATTCAATAATTGATATATGTTTGAGATTTTTGAATTATTTCCTTTTCGAAATATGAGTCTTGTGTATTGAAAAAATGATGTGTCCCATTTTTTGTGAGATGTTATCATAAGTTGACACATGTAAAATCTTTTCGTATGTAAATTCTTGAAACATTCTATTTTATGTGTTGTAGCTGCAAGACAGGCACTCACGTGCCTGTCTGGCCGCATTTCTAATGTTTTTAGCCATCTTTATTGTATGGATTTATCCTACTTTACAATGTGATGTAATAATGTAAACACACATTATATACATCACTGCGTTAATAACATCATGGTACAAATAATGTAAAAATAACTAAGATACATATGCTAATAAAAAAAAAATCCAAGGTACCAAATATAATTTAGTAAGCGACTATTATTTGACCTCAACATCTCAGCATTTAGATTTATAAGGAGATTAAGTATGGATCGATTTTCAGTAGCTTTTTGCATTTCCCTGCATTACAAACAAAATAAATTTATGTTTTTTTTGTTAGATAAAAAGTAACAAAGCATATAATTTTTTTTTAAAAAACATAATTTATTTCTAATAGTCGCTTCCCTTGTCACAATTCTCAAAAAATCTTCATACTTTTTATCATCTTTAATGTTTTTTTTTAATAAACTACAAATGAAATAAAAAAATGTAAGACTAAAATTTGGAACATTCATTAGCATATCATTCATAACAAATATAATGTATTATTAAAAGAACATAATACATCCTCAAGTAAGACCATTTTTTGTTTCAAATGTATTGAGCTATCACGACTTCTTAGTATAAAAATAAATAAAATACATAGTATTATTTAGTTACAAATATCATTTGGCCTTTACATATTAGAATCTGATGTAATTGGGAGATTAAATATGGATTGAATTTGAACACCAAAAATATGGATTGAATTTCAGGATCTTTTTATATTTCCCTACATAACAATTTAAATAAAGTTATATTGTTAATTTATTTTGATAAAAAAGTAATAAAAAATACCAAACGAATAAAACATAAATAACTTGTAGCGGAAAGATATTGTGTTCATTTCTATTTCTTTTACTCGTGTACATCCTTGTTGTTGGTACATAATAATTCTTTTGTCACTTGTGTTAGGCAGATATTTATTAACATACTGATATGTATTTATATACAATAACCAATCAAACATACATGTCAATATAAAATCACCAAAGTAATCAATCAAACATATACATCTCATACAAATAACCAATCAAACATACATGTCTTTCTCAAAACGTTAAAATAGCAATTGATGTGAGAGCTGGTTAAGGATCTTGGAGCTTCATATAGCTTTTGATAGATGATTAGAAAAGAATTTTCTCCAAATTTTGCTCTCTTGCGTTTGTTTGGAATAGGATGCGGAATTAGAGGAAAAAGTAGGAAGGAAAAGAGTAGGAGAGGAGAGAAAATAAGTATACAAAAACAGAAATTTTTAGGTTGTTTTTGGATTGGAAAAGTATGTGAGAAATAGAAGAAAATAAAAGTTAACTCTTTTTGTAAAGACTTATTTGTTACCAATAACATATTTGCACATTCCAAAACAAATTGCTGACATTGTTATTTAATAATTTTGCCACATCATGGTTGAGGAGAAATTTTGTTTTTGGGTAGGACCCACTTAAAGTTTTCGTCTTCTCTGCTTTCTCTCGTTACCAAATAATGAAAAGGCTTTTTTCTCTCACACTTATCTCTTCTTAACCTCCCTCTCTAAACTCCATTGAAACAAAGCATGTAGTAACATTATCAACCTCTTCCAGGTAGCGCTTAAGCAAGGAATTAAACAAATATAACTTACACTCAAGTGAAGCTTTCTCAGCATAATTTGTGATTCCTCAAACACATTCACTCAAATCCCCAAACAATAAATAGAATGGAAGGGAGCTAAACTTTCAAAATAATCTTACCATGTTTCCCATTTTCTACAGCAACATGATTGTAAGTAATTTTTATATGCGGCTTTGTAGCATAATTTGGGAACAATAGCGAATACAAATACCTCAATGACATAAAAGCATGCTTCAATTTGTTATAGGGTTTGTTTTGTAACTTGTATATAAAATAACAAAACATTATGGTTATATTAAAATGTTCAACGTTAACACTTCCTTTGATAAAGTCAAACACAATTGATTATAGCAGATCTACAATAATGATAAAAAAATTGTTGCCTTATAGAAATTGTTATGGCCATGAACAACATCAATCACATAATCATTAGAATTCCCAGCCTAGTCGATCAAGCAACATTTTGAAATCATTCACCATCTTAATCCAGTCTGTTGGAGAGGCATCTTGCTTTGGAACACTCCACCACTTAGCACACAGCCTACACCAAAAAAAAAATAATTCAATTTTGAGAAAAACATGCATTATATTCCTTCTATTTGACATATATATTTAATTTTAACCAAAGAAAAACAAAGTGCAACTTTACCAATAAAGTATTTCTTTATCACATCACCAGATGCAACATTGGGATCAATCTGCACCAGTTGGCAAATTTTATCTTCCAAAAGTCATTCTGTTAATAAGATCCTTGATGTATTCAATGGTTTTTTTAGATCTTTATATTTCAAGTACTTTGCCTCTATCATGGCTACCAAATAGTGTTATAACATAAGCCCCACTTAAAAGATCGGAACTTTGGCCATTTCTTTTCTTGCTCAAAACTTCACAATGAGATTAGAAAAAGGATCAGGTTATAGTAGCAATTATGATTCAAGAAGTTGTGATACAAATACATTCAACCACATCCGAAAATTTAATATCATGAGGGTAAACTCAACAGAATCCAAATAGGAAGTGCTAGAGAAAACAGGAGACAAAGCAATAAAAGTAGTTGATTTATCAAAACAACATTACTGAAATTGAATAACTACACTCGTGTCATTTATGAAACTGTGTCATTCAAGAAGCCAAACAACTAAACTCATTTTTTTGAAACTGAATTGCAAAGAAAGCAATATTCTTTCAACATTGGTAAGATTTCAAATAAAAAATAGTATTGAAAGCAAAAAAGTAAGGAAATAAAAGGAATGATGCCTAACCAATTTAAAGTCTCTGTTTGTAGCCTAGAGGCCCTCTCTTTGGCAGAGAAAGAGTTGATTCTATATGCAATGAGTATAGAAAAAAAAAACCACAACTTGCAAAGAGAAATACCCCTGACACTCCCAATCATATGGTAGGCCAAAGCATAAACAATTATAAAGGTATAATTTTTATTAATTTGGGGGTGGTAAAGAAGACATAACTTTACTAACATGATTTGCATCATTAACTTTTCCAATTGCTATAACATCACACTTCATCATACCACAAAAAATGTAAAACAAAATTGCCTGCATTTTGTCATCAACAGTCATTATTTTAAATGCTTCAACCACCTGATTTACGTAATGGGACTAAAATGCTTTACTTTAACTGATCTATCTTTCTTATGAATAAGAGATATAAAAGTAGAATTCATGCCAACTCACTCTCAAGGTATTAGAAGGGCTGAAAGGGAAAATGATATCAAAAAGATCATAAGAAGAAGATCATTTAAGATAATAATTTAGCAACAACTAAATAAAAATTCCTCTGATTTCATTTTTTGGGGTAAAGTTCGGGTTAATGCACCAAGAGATTATAAATTGTCCCGATAAAGGATCAAATAAGAGCATTTATCTTATATAATGGTGGAGCTAAGACCAATACAACAGTGGGAGCAATCCTAACTTTAAAACATTACCTGGAATTGGCAAGAGTACCCCCATGCAATTTAATATCAATTGTGGCCATGCCCTGCTCCATTCACCATGTAGCCAATTACCTATATCTAACACAATATAATTTGAATCTGCCTTTGCAGTAGCCACCTATTCAAAGAAAAAAGGAACAAATAATGTAAAGTTACTCAGAAGAAGTACAATTTTCTCTACAGGGACTAAAGTTGAATATGTTGTTCATTTCTCAACAAAATTATATTGTAGATATAGGTAATTTACCTACCTAGGGTAATTGAGAACTGGGGTGCTTAGGGACGACTCGCACAGTTGCATGCCTTATGATAAATAGTCTCAAAAGAAGTTGCAGATAGGTAATACTATCCATGAAGATGAGAAACTTGCGTCATAGTAAATTTCAAATGCCTTATTTGAGACTGTTTATCATAAGGCATGTTGAAGGAACCTACTGTAGATTACTTGCTACCTTTTGGAACTGGCAACCAGCTGATTACAAATTTCTAGGACAATTTATACTCTTAATAGTACAACCAAAAAAACATATAAAGGGAAATCATTTCATTTGGACTCCAGTCACATGGCATGTTCAGCTTGTTGCCCAAGTGGGGATTGAAATCAATATCAGGAGAAGTTCTTTGATATTCATGAGGGAGTATTACACCAATCTAATCAAATTGTAATATGTGTCATCTATAACCGTAGTTTCCGTTGGCTCAAAAAATAAAATATTATTAAATTTAATGTGAACCATTATAATTGGAATTGCCTTGAGTAATAATAGAATTTCACATAAATTCATCCATGTGTAAGAAAAATGTCTGTAACAAAATGTAAATTTTCCATTTCATTCCAATGATAGTTTTCACTTATTATCTAAGCATCTCTTTTGAGAGAATCAAGTTCCTATGGGCTCAAATCCCATTCGAACTCTTACCATGTATAACACACTCTCACTCACATTGCTTTGTGTTATTCTCTCCTCTTTCTGTTGGTTCAAGACATCAATGCTGCCATAGCTCTTCGTTTCCATCGAAACCAACCCGACCACCGCCCTTCTTCTCTATTGCACTTGCTAACTTGCTCCCTCTCCCTCTTGAACAAAACACCCCGAATTAAGAACCCGTGTATTTAATTAACAAATGATTAACTTAAGTTTCATTCAACTAACTTAATTGAAAAATAAATGTAAAATATTCTAATACTGAATGAATATTTATCCAAATGCAATGCAAAAAATAATATTCCTATGATGTAAATTTAGTTCATTCATAAATAACGATTAGAGTACTAACCGAAATGGTGTGCAGACCCAAGTGTTGGTCCATCAATAAGTTGCGTACAATGTCACCAACGAACATTTGAAAAGAACAAAAACAACAAAAGTTTACATGATGTTATATGTCTGAAGAATAGAAGAGGAAGGCACCACTGTAAGGTTGAAGAGCCATATAATGAAATTGCAAATATAATATGATAAGTGATAACAATAATAAAATGGTGGTCAAATGGGCAATAGATTTTTGTTGCTTACCTTGCCTATTCAACTACTATAAACCTCACATTATTTTTAGTTTACTTACAAATCATCATCTCAATATAAATTTCCAATCATAACCTTTTTTATATTATGATGATTTATGATTTTTTCAGAATAAATATATTTCAAATGCAACAAATTATCATCTATATGTAATTCTATGCTAATCTATATCTTCTATGTATGGGAATGAGTTCTATGGGTTTTTTTTTTGTGTGTGGGGTTGGTTTTGAATAATGTGAATTGCTAACGTAAACCAATCTATATCTTTAATGGTCTGTTTAGTTTTAAACTTTATGACCACAAATGATTAATGATGTGAATCAAGAGTATATCAAACTACTAATAATTTCAAATTGATCAGTAATGAAAGATCTTCGAGTTAAAGAATTGAGATGATGAAAAGAGATGCTCTAATTCGGAAGACATTGAGTATAGACACAAACTTCACATAATTGAATGGTTTAAGCATTTAATCAAACAGGAACAAGGCAGCAAGAACATCAAATCAAATTCTCAATTTCAGATGTCATCATCACTGACAATGTAACTAATGTTCAACACAGATTCATAAATGATGTAAAGGAGAAAAAATACAGAAAGATTGTGTTACAATAATTTACCAAAATTGATCTGAAAATTGATTTCTTCCAACAACGGAAACACCCCTATCTACAGAATCTGCTGGGTCAACTTGAATCCTAACGTGATGCTTGAAGTCTCAATGCCTTTTTTGATATTCTCTATGTTACATGTCCTTATAGTTCACAACTTCGTTTGACCTTGGCACCTATCACCAGACGAAACTGAATGAAACAGAAAATTTAAAAACGCTATGAAACTGGATGAGATCGAGAGATAGAGATAGAAAGAGACGAAAGTAGCGGAGAAGAAACATAGGCGATGTTCTCTGTGTGTGTGACAGAGAGATAGCGAGAGAGACCCCAATAATCAGTAAACCAATCTATTTGTCTCTATGCTTCAGAGAGTAAAAGAGAAATAGGAGGAAACTGCCGTGGTTTTTTTTTTTTTTGTTTTTTAACAAAACTGTTGTGCAGTTGCATGTATGACTTTAAAATAAAAAGTGGAGAATGGATTCAGTTTTATCCAATTTTTTTCTTGTTATATGATGATGAATAATGTAAATATATAGTTTTAGGGGGTATATTTGTAATATTCAAAATTTGACACCAAATAACCGTTTTTTTTTGTAACTCTGACATTATATGATTGTATAGATTATTATTATCTAATTTGAATTTTCTACTTAGGAAATGAGTTACACTATTGACAACATTTTTTTATTTGATAAGCTGCACTATTGACAGCTTGACGTCAATGTGGTAGCCTCATGGGACCGTTCTCTCCTTTAAGCTTCATTGCTTCTGTTTTTATTTGTTAATTTATCTTATTTATGTCATAAAGCTGAAATTTTTATTTTTATCATGGTATATTCCGTCCAGTTTTATAGCTTCTTTCATTTCTTTTATTCATTCATTTTAAAATTTTCTTATTTGTTTGATTTTCTATAAAGTTGCCATCATTATATTCTTATTTTTTCAATGCACAAAGAATGTTTGTGGAATTCAATCACTTTCAAATTTATAGGGTTTCATGTTCTAATCTGAAGTGCAATTTATTTCGATTGGTTTTTTATTTTTTGCTTTCTGCCTTAATATATACTAAAATGAATTTTGAGTTAGTTATTGGTTTAGTGCTTTCATGCTCTAACCACGGTGTAATTGACTCAGGTTAGCGTAAATGATTTAGTTTGATTTTTTAGTTTGGTTTTCTGTTCTATTTTTAGTTTGACTATGATGGTTTAACAATTATGAAATTGGTATGCACTGATAGTTATCAATCAAAAATCATGAAATAAATTATTTTTAAAGTGATTTGATAAGAATCAAAGATTTTCAATGATATGACAATTTATTATTGGTTGACAGCATAAAAAAAATTACACTGACACGTGTATATCAATTAAACTCTTTTCTTTCACATTTGATTCGTTTTTCATTGTGAAAATTTATCACAAGTGAAACATTAATTAAGATTAGAAGAGGTATTTTTGTAAATTTATATGAATATTAATTACAATTAACTTATTTCAATACATTACCTTGGTCTGTGTGTTTATACACAAACCAAGGAAATACATTGGAATGAGTTAATTATAATTAATACTCATATAAATTTCCAAAACACTCATTCAAATTTTAATTAATATTCTGATGACATATAATTAATGACACTAATTAATAAGGATAACATTAGAAATTAACATTTAATAAGTATAAAAATTGTTATATATTTTTTATATTTTGAAAAAAAAATAGATCAAATTGTTTCATATATTATGAATTGGAGGGAGTAATATTCTAAGGTGGAATATTTATTCCCTCCACATGACCTTGCAACTTGCATCACACCTTCATATTTATCCTCACGTGCCACACTTATATTCTTTTTGTGCATATATCGCCGTTTGGGCCCACCATATTCTTTATGGCCGACATCTGGTTATTTTGTTTGTTTCCTTTCCTACCGTTACCGCACTATCATGCCCTCATCATTGGCTGCTCCCTGCATGGCCTCGTTCGTACCACGTGGTGCTCAAAAATCGCAAAACGGGACCCACCCATGCTGTGCCCATTTTCTTTCCTGGTGTAGACGTAGTACTACCCTGCTGTACTCCCTGCAGTAGCCCTTCGTGGAGCATTGCGCTTCCTGTTCTCCTCCATCAGTTATGTTAATTTGACATATTTTATCAGACAACATACGGTATATCGTATGAACAGTAATGCACAGTGCGGTACTGTAGTTGTATTGTGCGGCACTGTAACACAGTTTTTTTTTAAATTTAATTTTTTTTGTAAATAAATTTTTTGATTAAGTATGGGCATTCACCACATATTTGAAGGCATTCACCAGATAATTGAACTACGTTCACCAGATAATCTAAGGCATCCACAAGCTAATATAGTATAGGCATTCACCACATATTCGAAGGCATTCACCAGATAAGTGAACTACGTTCACCAGATAATCTAAGGCATCCAAAACTTGGTTTTAGTATGAGCATTCACCAGATATTCGAAGGCATTCACCAGATAATTGAACTACGTTCACCAGATAATCTAAGGCATCCAAAACTTGGTTTTAGTATGAGCATTCACCACATATTTGAAGGCATTCACCAGATAATTGAACTACGTTCACCAGATAATCTAAGGCATCCAAAACTTGGTTTTAGTATGGGCATTCACCAGATATTTGTACCCTGTTCACCAGATATTGACACATACTTAATCAAAAAATTTATTTACAAAAAATTTAAATTTTTTAAAAAAAAGTGGTACAAAGGTGTCAAGACAGTCAGCTCTGATCTTGTCATCATAAGACTTGTTCATACGGTGTACCGTATGTTGTCCCAAATTCTGTGTCAATTTAGCATTTTTCTGGGCCAAATGCCTCTTCATGTTGACGATCAATTGTGTGATTTTGATGTAATGTGAATTAATTTTTTTTTGGTAACACCGTGAAAGGTTTTATATAATATACATTTATAAAATTATATAGTAAACAGTAAAATAATTAAATATTTAATCATAGCACATATTTAAAATGTTTGATGTAACGACTATAATATTATCAAATACTACCTCTGGTCCACAATATAAGAAAAAAATTTTAAATTTCTTGATCCAAAATATAAGTAAATTCTAACTACTTTTATCCTATTTAATGAAGTTATTCTCAAAATACCCTTCATTTAATACAAATTTTTTTTTCCAATGACATATTTTATTCTCAACAAAACAAGCTTAATAAATAAGATGGAGGACAATTTAGGTAACAAACTTAACTTTTTATTCTCAATGACTCTTTTAAGTGAGATTAGCTAGTCACCATAATATGTGTGTTCCATTAAATTTTTGCTTATATTATGGACTGGAGGGAGTATTGAATATCGTATGTGACACTGTATATGTTTATCTCTATTTATCACTTATTTTTTATCTTATTTATTTATGCACATTCCTAAAATACATAAAAGAAACAAAGAGACACCGTATCGGTATCCCAATTTAGTTGTTGAAAAACCATTTTCCTAATACTATTTAATGGTATTAGTCTTTTTTCTTAAATGTCTACCAAGTTCTCATCAATTTTTGATATTAGTCACTTTTCATAAATGTTTTATTTTAATATTTGAAATATGTGGGGACTGTTGTATATTAGTTCTATTTTAAAAAAATTTAAATTTAGATTGTTAATTTAATTCAATGTTTTATCTTCTCTTTTCATTATTTTCATTTAATTTATGTAACTTTTCATTTAGCACTATTTTATTTTCTATATTTACTCTAATTAATTATGAATACAAATGTGCATATTTTTCTATTCAATTATAGAATTAAATCTAATTGAATGTAAATTATTGTTGAAAGTTTTTTCGTAAGTTTCATTCGGTTTGTCTGGAAAACAAAATATGTTCTTCATGCTTTCAATTTGGTCTATGATATTAAAATGTTTTAAATTATTTATTTAATCTTATTCAAAAAAATTATTTTTTAAATCACTTCTGGAATGTTGTTTTTGTTACATGTATTAATAAATTGTTCGGGCTTAAAATGAAAGCCTTATGTACATATAAAATTTTAAATGTTAAATGGGTCGATGAAGCCCTTGTAAAAGTGAATGAGAACTAATAAGAGGAAGATTTGTCCTTTAACAACCAAGAAATATAATACTTTAAGACTAACTTACATAGCTTAAATTTTAGACTTGTTACCTAGCTATTGGCTAATTTAATTTCATAACTGTATTAATATTTAATGTATAATTGATTGTATATATATTAATTATTTGTGAAAGTAGATGAAAGTGTTCATGGTAGTGTGTGGCATATAAATATGTACTTTATTTATGATGAAATAGTAGCTCAAAGTTTCATAAGTGACAATATGAGAAATTATAAAAATAGATGATTGATTTTAATTTTTATAATAATTAATTTAAAAAATTAAACTGTAATAATGTGATAGATGAAAAAGTGATTTAATATTAATTTAAAAAATGAAAATAAGTAATCGGGAAAATTTTATTTGTAAAACTTAGGCTGTAGAACATATACTTTTTCCTGTAATTTTTTAAATAAAATAAAGTAAAGTAAATAAAATAAAGTAAATAAAATTGATGAGAGAGGTGTGTGGCAAGAATGAAGAGACAATGGGCCCAAGTAATTCTAAAGATGATAATGAATCAGAGCAAAGAAAGGCACTACAACAGAAAATGCTTTAGATCGATAGCATTTTTGATGTATTTTAATAGCGTTTTTAAGCGTTATCTATGCCACCGCTATTAAAAGTAGTTAGCAAAGATAGCAGTTAAGAAGTGCTATTAAAAGATGACCTTAGATAGCGTTTCCGCGTATTTACAAAACGCTATCTTTAGTGTGTGTTTTCTGGCATCATTGGAAGGTCATCTGTGACTTTAGATAGCGTTTGTTTTAACAAATACTATCTAAAGGCAGACTTTAGATAGCGACTGCCTTTAGATAGCGTTTACTAAAACAAACGCTATCTAAAGTCTGCCTTTAGATAGCGTTTACAAATACAAACGCTATCTATTCCCTTTTTTTTTTAGTTTACATATTTCTTAACTTTACCTCCATCCTGCATGTTCATAAAGAAGGTTTACACAAAGAATTGAAGCACAATCCAGATTATGGGTAGCAAATAAAACCCAGACACCTAAGTTACTTGTACCAAACCATACATATAACACAATACAAAGTTTAGACCATATATAACAAGTGTAATCAAATAAACTTTTCAACAATATAGTGACACCAATCTTCCTTGACTTCAAATAGTTGAGCAGTGGAGTATGTGAAGCATTTGAAGTCAGGGAAGTACTGCGACATAAAAATTAAATAAATTAAGTTACAATTGCTAAAACATTTGAACAGTCACAGTTAAAAGCTAAGTAAACAACAAGCACTGAAACTACATACCGCCATTGGTATTTTAACTTGGTTCTGTAAGATAATTTCCTTCATGAAACGCATGACATAATACCCACAATCTGTATTGTTGGGTTGTCTTGGGCTCTATAAAAAATAAAATAGTAAATCAATATAGTTTTTTTTAACTAATTGCTCATTAAGTTTTTTCAAATATACCTCTATCTGAATCCATTTAATGTTGCTTGCTTTTAAACGAGGCACCTTAGCTCTGCTACGTGCGTGATAAACTTACAAAGCACTAATCACAAAATCAAACAGACTTCATTAAGAAACATATTTTCAATCATCACAAACACACGCATGGATTTTCCAACAAAAATTCTCAATGGTAACATCTAAATACAAAATGAAGGTTCCGGTTGCCACAACAGCCACAATCCAGTATATGCCAATTCAACACAGTTATTCTAATGTCAAAAATCAAATGCACATTAGGACCATGACAACTTGCAACATGTATCTACCATGGAAGCCATTCGACAGAATCATAGAAAATCAGAAAAATAAAAGCATGCTTACTTATTGAACAAATTCTTTAATTCTGGGCGATTCCTAGGATCAACATGCAAGGAATCCAGATAGTAAACAATCTCTTCAACAGTATTTATCGCTAACAGTACCCAATGATTCCTACAAAAATGTTGAGATAACAAATCCTAAGCACCTCAACTTTTATATAATTCATTATTGTGAATTAAGTCCTATAGGATAAGTGACTCACCCAACATTGCACGGCGCTAGAAACAAGGGCTGATATTCTCTTTCTGTTGTTTGCAAAGCGGTCAGCTATATACTTTGTCTGTGAATCCCCCCCCCCCCCCCCGAAGAAGCCGTATGTATCTGTTTGGTGTGGGGACAAGAACAGAAACCTCCTTGTTCTTTCCTTTGGAAGCAAAAATTCTTCATACAAATACCTTCAATTAAAATATAAAAATGGATTACACCAATGACATCAATATTTAAATGGAAAGACTAAAAAAATATTGTACACTTTAAGCCTGATTTAGTACCTGATATATACGGAAATAACGGAGGCAGATACCCATTCATGATTTACAATTTCTCTGATATTTTCAGCATTAATTCTATCAATGATATGATCACCAAAAATATTTTGTTCTATCTCTATGTCCAACCGAGCAAAAATATTTATAGTTCTACACCCTAACCTTAAGTTTAAGTACTTTAACCTCTAGTAAAAATCTAAACATGGATATGCCAACTAAACATATCAAATCATCAACTGAGTACAGGAATCTAATAGAGTGTAGACCTTTCCTCATTATCCCACAAAAGACTATAGAAGCCATATAAAAACTAAACCAAACAATCATGTCAACAAGCTTCTGTACATTAACTATATAATTTAAAGAATTCAGTGTTAGGCATGTGAAGTTTTGAAGCAACATGATTAAAATGCACCATAAGCAGCTTCTTTATCTGTAGTCTACATTTATGTACAGTAAATCATACTCAACCTTATATTTTAAACAAAAATGTCTTGAAAACAAATATAACCTGTGAACTTTGAAGCATAAGAGCCGGCTGTTGCTTTGGAAACTGAGTTGGAATTATGAAGTGTACCTAATAAACAAAAAACAGTGAGATCCTTTGTCAAGCACAAAGATAAATAAATAGAACCTAAGAAATGCAGGAAAAAAATTATACAAGATATCAACATCAGCCTTAGAGCATAAAACTATTGGGAAGACTAAATTCAACCAAACAATTATAGGCCAATGCCATTTTAATGGATGACCAGCCCAAAATAACATCGATTATAAAATTTAGTGAGATCCTTTGTTGATCACTTGAAACAAGAGGATGATGTTCACCTAGAACTCATGGTTTGAAACACCAAAACCTAGCCATGGATCATCAACAAAACAACAACTTTAAATGAAGAAAAACTACCAAACCCATTTTGAGCATGGTTCGGCCAACTCTAAAAAAAATAGCTCGAAATCTCCAAAATTTTCAAGCTTTTGGATAATGAAAATAGAAGTCATATGAAGATCATAGAAATTGGAATCACATTAAAAGGATTTTTCTATGATTTTCTAGAGATTTTTGAAGTTCTAGATCTAAGAATTGAAAATAATGAACAAGGCATTGAATCATGAAAATAATTGAAGAACATGATCATGATTGAGTGAGTAGAGTATGGTATACCTCTTGGAATTGAAAAATGGGCAAGGAATCAAGCACTTTCTTCACAAACTCAACTATGGTGTTCTTAGCTTTTTGAGAGAAAATGTGAGATGATGAAGATGAAGTTAGAAAATGACTAAGTGTGGATGTGGGGAGGCTACACGAAATTTAGGGAGTGAGGGGCAGTTTTGTCCATCAAAAATTTCCTTGGGGACAAAATGGTAAAAATACATAGGGACTAACTTGTAGTTCCATTAAAATTCAAGGACATTTTGGGCATTTCACACCTAAAGCCATCATGACAAACATGTGGTGAGGATTGGTTGGAGATGTGGCTGATTTGTGTCCACAAATTGTGGGGCAAACTTGTCATTTCAATGAAAGTTATAGGGCAAAATCATCCATGGGCAAAATCGTCCAAGTTTTGGTGCAGTGCAATCCCTAGCGAAATATCCCCAATGATTGCAGTTGAAACATTTGATTCCATTGATTGGACACTTATCCGCCATATGATTTGGGTCCCCACACTTAAAACATTTTCTAACTTGACCTTGACTTAGATTCCTTTGGCCTCCACTTCCGGTTGCAGAACCATTCAGACGATATTGTTGTTGACTTTGATTATTTCCTGGTGGTCGAAAATAAGGCTTCCTCTGATCCTGTTTCCCCTTCTGATTCTGGTTTTGGTTCTGATATTGGTTCTTGGGTCGAGAAGGTCCTCCAGCATTCCCTCTACTGTCTCTTCCCTTCCTCATCTGCTCTATCTTCCTACTCATCTCGACTAGAGCTTGAAAATTCCTTAATTGTAGTGGTAGTACAGATTCTTTAATCTCGAACCTTAAGCCTATTTCAAACCTCTCACATTTCCAGCTTTCATTTGGTTGTACTTGAAAGAAACGGAAATATTTGGCGAGCGATTCGAACTTCGCCGCATACTCCCCAACAGTCAGATCTCTCTGGTATAATCACAGAAATTCTTGTTCTTTTTCGATTCTAACACTCTCAGAAAAATACTTGCCCAGAAATGCGTTTTTGAACACATCGCGAGTAATTTCCTGATGATCAGCTTCCAGCAGTTGTCGAGCCCTTCTCCACTAGTACTCGCATCTCCTACCAGTAAGAACATCACATAAGAAACCTTAACTCCTTGTGTGTTGAGAATGAGTTCAAAGATCTTCTCTAATTCTTGGATCCATAAATCAACTTTTTTGGGTTCAGCATCCCCGTGAAACTATGAAGGATTCTGACGTTGGAATGTAGTCAGGTCTCTACCTTCCGCCGCTTGTTGAGTCTGAGCAGCCATAGCAGCTGTCTGCATAGCAATAGCAGCTGCAATGTTATCCATTTCTTGTGCAGTATAATCTACACCACCATCGTATTCCTCATTCACATTGCCACGGCCACCAAAGGGACCACTGCTACGACCCCTTCCACGACCGCGTCCACGTCCACATCCACGTCCACCTTCTGGTTTGAGTTCCATAACTGACCTACAAGACCAAATCAGTTAGACCACAACCAGAAAATGAAACGCTTACTTACTTATTAATAGACATTACTTCTAAGAAGTAATTTCAAACAAATATTACTCAGAGAACACGCAACATCAACACAACAAACCTATTCCCCAAACATTCCCGAAAGACTCGACCAGCTTTGATACCACATATGCGACACCTCTTCTTTGGTCATCACATAGTAACACATTGCGGAAAAATAACGTTAATTATGCTGGTTACTTTAGAAAATAAGATTTTCAAACACTTTTAATAATAAGAAAATTGTGATACATTTTTTTTCTTTTTAATTTATCATACAACAACATAATCAAACACAACCTATATATAAACATATGCATCAGTAGTTTTGTACAAACTATATCACTATATAGGGCATTTATCATAACAGGCCATTCTCAACATAACAAAGTAAAGAAAATAAAAACCTAACTGACATGTAACGAACTGTCTATGACCGTATACAAAAACATTCCTCTAATTAACCAGACATAGAATGAAGAAGTCACTACGTAAACAATGGAATCCTCCTACAGTTGGTCATACCTAATGATACTGACCGCGCTGTCGCCACGCGCCAAAAAGATCGAGCGTTTACAAAAATAATGCAGATAGGGAGCGACAACTCGAGTATCGTCTCTCAAGGACTCTTTAGTTGTTGTTGTTGTTAACAGAGAATTAGTAAAAGTTAGAAATGGGGGGGGGGGGGGGGGGTTTGAATTGAGATGCAATTAAAATAAAGAAAACAAAATAAAAACAGAGTAAGAAAACAAGCAGTTAAAATATTATCAAATAAACTAAAGAACGATTAACCTACTGTTCTCGGTTTCCCCACTATCATCGGTTCATGCATATTCTACTAAGCAGATACTAATCCCCTCCCGGTTGTAGCAACAATTAACAAACGAAAACCGCTACTACAGATGTATGTTCCTATTCCCGAAATAACAAACGGGGTTAAGCTCTCATGAACAAACGAACATGAATGAACACACGCGAAATAACAAACGCGATTATATATAGGAACATAACATCACCGAAATGAAACAATACCACACTATACATTCCTGAAATAACAAACAGAAACATACAGCTTTGCATTGAAAAGAAAAAAGCAAATGAAAGAGGAATCACAGAACCTCAAGTGTGGTAATGGAAACCAATTACAGTAGATTAATCCTAGGAGACTAGCTCTCCATTACAGAAGCAAAACAAAAGAAGAGAAAATAAAACTAAAACTAATTAACTACTAACTGAGACTAGCCAAAACTGACTAGCCACCTTTTCATTCTGCCATAGAGCAGTTTATATACAAATTCTGGAATCCAAGGCCTCGCGAGGCGAAGCACTGCTCGCGAGGCGAATTATGCGAAAGGTCTGCAACTCTTGGTCTTCTCGCGAGGCGAGCATAAATTCGCGAGGCGAACTCTTCAAATTCCAAACTGTAACGCCCGTGACCTTTCACACGGGTAAACCGTGATTGTCTCTGACTTTTCAGGCTTGGATGACTCGCGAGGCGAGCCATTTCTTCGCGGGGCGAGACAGAATGGTTGGAAATTTCTGGAACAGTCACCTTCTAGTTCGCGAGGCGAACAGGCTTCTCGCGGGGCGAAAGCTCCAGATTTATTCCTTTTTATTTACCTGAAAACAGAAAATAGAATAAGTATTTTATTTAACTCTAAATCAACTAAATTAACCTAAAAACACTTTACAGACTCAAAATCTTACTTAAGGACAATCAAGTCTAATTTGGGTAAAAATGATATAAAATTAGCACAAAGCCAAGGTCTTTACTGGTTATAAAACCAGTCAAACAGAGGCTCATCAATACCCATTGGGAAGACCATGGTGATCATTCCCACTCCCAGTAGAAGTGTTCAATGAAGACACGACTACTCCCTCATCAGGTGAATCGTCATCATCGCCGCCAAGTGGAATGTACTGCCTCGTCCTCAATAAACTCCTCCGGATCCTCCTCAATATCTGGATCCACAACCATCTGCTCAGGAGGTGGTGCCGGTGCTGCCTCGTTCAAGGGCTGTGCAATAGGAGGAATGATGTCGAGCTCTCCCTGGTCTACCAAATGCTGTAGTAGAAACCACATCAGGGGGGAGGGATACCTCAATGGTATCTAACGAACGATGCTCTCTCTGTGGCCCGGTTGCAATAGTGCCCTCTAAAGTACGTATAGGCCGGGTGTACGTCGTGCTATGGGCCCCTAGGTTAATCACCCACGCGCCGATGTTGTTTGCATCCTCAAACCGGAGGGAACGTACCCCCGTATGGGCCAGTGGTATCTCCGGGTCCATCTATACTTAGATAGAAATATACACCACACAGAAGAGGAACCAACAATAAAACACGCAAGGGTGAGAACCATTATATGGATTTTAAAACGATAACCATATGCACGACACACAAACATCATATATCATGTATATTCAATAATAAACAATTGTTTATCAACGGTTTCATATCTGACAGTCGTCGTCGTTTTAAAAATGACACTTCAATATTCATCATCTAAATTTTGTACTTAATCTCCAGAGATTCACTCACCAAATAAATGAGTTGATCAAGCTCCCTTTGCCAAATAAGGCATACCAGATTTGAACCATAGCACTGTCCAAAACGAGGCACAGTGGTTACTATTTATAGTATATGGTTTCATTGTCCATCAAGGCACAATGATGCAACATTATGAATATCTTGCCATCAAGAATTCAAGTCCAAATGCATAGGCACGTCTGCCCCAAAAATGCATGTAAAACATTTTGTTCACGTCATTTTCTTTGTGTTCATTCTTTCCTTGTCGAAACTCAAAGGCTCACGACCATTCCAACGTTTAAACATTTAAGTTTATCAATAATTCCAAAAAAGACTCCAAGTCCAAATCTGCAAATCACGAAATCTAAACCGATGCACCAGTCTTAGATACGTAGATTTTAGCGCACAAAAATCAATACAACGTTTTATAGAACATATAGTCCATAACTTCAACTTTAGGACACACCATCCACACCATAGAACATTAGAACCCCGACGTCTCGGCTTTAGGTTCGTTTTTCATCTTTAAAATCATTTTCATTCTGTGAAACACAAATCAAAAACAAAATTTCCTCAACTTATCCAAGTTGTTGGAAATAACACCGTTGTATAAAGCTACTTTACAGAAAATGCTTTTACATTGGAAATTGGTTTATAAAATCATCAAATCCCTTAAAAAAATATTTTCTTCCAAAAATATTTATTTTGAACCTTAATTCAAAAATATCTTTTTAACCAATGTTGCTTGTTTTTAAGAATACTTCCGTAAACATTATCGGAATTGTTCGTCGTTTGACGTTTTAAAACATTTTAAGTCAGAATTTGACTTTTCTAGTAAAATAATTTTCTCAACACCATAATAAAATTAATTTTGAAACTTATTTTTTTATAATAACATTTTCTAATATTTAGAAATTTCTTACGTAAAAATTAGCAGTACTAAAATATTTTCACAGTTACGCCCTCGCTATGACTCATAAAACACTCTTACACCTTTAAATCATTAAAATAATAGTATTTTTAAATATTCCGCATTTTTAACCAATCAAATAATTAAGTAATATTATATTACTATTTTCCATCAATTAAAACTCATTATTTCACAAAAAGCTTTTTAACACTTTTAACCTCGTAATTAATTGAGCACAGACCACTGTCAGGCTTTTCAATCCACAATCAACATCAATAATAATTTCATGCTAATAATATAGCAAATAGCATAATTTATGACATGCATTAAAATACGATAACAATTAAATGCAGATAAATAATTAAAAACAAATAATTTAAAAGCAGATAATTCTAACTGCGTAAAATAATAAACATACTAAATAAATTATACAGATCACAACTAATAGCATATAGCTATCGGAAAAGCCCCTCAGGTACTCCCCTTACCTCTTAGAGACTTTTCCTTCCGATTTAGGTTTTCATCGAAAATCTGAACGACAGTATCACACGTACCCGATACGATAGTTATCCTTCAACAAACCATAACAACCAATCAACAATCAAACAACTAAAAACACCTATTTTCCTACATGAAGGGTTCGGCCATGAGGTGTTTAATTGGCCAAAATTTCTAAAATTCTTAAGCTCTTGGATTAGTGATCCTTAATCACTTGAAACCTTAAATCAATGATTAAAATACAAAGATTGAAATAAAATACTTCAACCTTTCAAGAACCAAATTTCGGCCATGACACAAAATATAGGCTAGAGATTTTAGTTTGATTCAACATCTTGGATTCAATACATACATGAATAAAAAGGATTGAATCAAGCATGATTTTCTAAAAAAAAAGAGCAAAGTTCCTCCACCTACACAAAGTTAGGTTCGTCCTTGAGAGGTTAAATAGGAAGGAAATTTTTGCTTGATGCATACTCTTGGGTTATAAATATAGAGTTGATTATAAGATCGTAGAAATTGGTTTCATGATAATAGGATTTTTCAATGATTTTCTATGAATTTTTGAACATGAAAACCCTAAGATGAGAATGAAAAATAGCAATTAAAAATCATTTGGAGCTGTTATAATTGAGAGAAAAAAAGTAAACATTCCATTCAAAATGAAACATTTACATTATGAAGAATTGCAGGAAAAAGCCTCGGGTTTCATGAACTCTGAAGAAATGGTAGAGTCCAAAAAGAGAAAGAGGTTTTGAGGACAAGAGCATGGTCCCGAGCAAAGAAAGAAACAGAGGAGCCAATCAACCGAAGGCTTTTAAAAGCAGTGAAAGGGGTTTCTCAGAGAAGCAACCTGTAACACCCCGATTTTTCTGTTTCTTAATAATCTGTGCTTATGTATGTTTGTGTGTGATTACTAATTTAGATAAGAGAAAAATATTTTGATAAATAAGAATTTATTTTCATTGCTTATTTTATTTTAGAAAACTGCAGTTAAATTTTCGGTTGAAGTTTCAAACGAAAACGATATACGTTTTCGCTTTCAGCAAAACTTTACTAATACAGAAAACGAATTTCGACTCGAAAAATAAAATTTTAGATTTCCTAAAATATTTACAATAATTCCCATGATTTTTTAAAAAATATTTATAAATATTACAAAAATTAATTTTTCCGGGTAAATACGATCGGTTTTCACGGTCAGAAAATTAATGAAACCGGAAAGAAACAAATTTTTGTCCAATTTTCATTGGTGCAGATTTTGAAATGACTTGATGGGAAATGTAACGTCCCGATTTTTACTGTTCTTCAATATAGGTATATATATATATGTTTATATTTTATTCGAGACTTAGGAAATGATCTTGGAGAAAACAAAATCATATCTAGAACCTACTCTATGGTAGGAAGCTTTGGTTAAAATTTGGGTTTAAAACTCAGACGGAAACCGATCTGCGTTTTTAACTAACAGTATAATTTTATACTGGCAGAAAACCTTAATTTGACCCAAAACTGAAATTTGTAATTTTTTTTATATTATGTCCATGAGGAATCCTACTTTCCAAATTTCTAATCATTATAATCTTACTGTCAGTGAAAACACTGACTGTTTTCCGTTCGAACTGTTACCAAAATTCGTCCGAATAAATATAATATTTTATTTCTGATCAGAAATTTGGAAAGTAGGATTCCTCACGGACATAATATAAAAAAATCTACAAATTTCAGTTTCAGGTTAAATTAGGGTTTTCTGTTGGTATAAAATTATACTGTCAGTTAAAAACGCAAACCGGTTTCCGTCTGAGTTTTAAACCCAAATGACTTCTCCTCATTTGTGGTGCTAAACTCAGCCACACCACTCCTTTCACCTGCACCACATATATTTTCAACTATGTTATAATTACTATTAACTATAGATAAAGTATTATATTGTATTTTCTAACCTAGATTAAGTTATTATCAATCATGGTTACCATTTACCATTAAACAATAAACTTTTTCTCCTCATTTTGGGCCAATTTCGTGGCTGCCTCACCTCCCTATATAAGGCCATCTTTATTTCATTTTTTTTTGCTTTATACAAGTGTTCATCTTAATGTTCTTCAGTTTCCTACACAAAACACAAGTTCTTGAAAAATTTAGAGATCCCTAGCTATTTCTTTTGGTCTTGGCCGAACCTATGCTTCAAATGGGTTATGATGATTTTCTTCATTCTTTAACTTGTTTTCATGTTGCTTGTTCATGACTAGGTTTTAGTGGACAAAACCGTGGCCTACCTTGCTTGGCTTGACTTGTGTTTGTTTGATCTTCAAGTGGTCTACAAGAGGTATGGGAGAGATTACCACTATCCTACTTTAATGTAGATATGTATGTGGTTTATATTGTTTTTATGTTGTCTTGAAACCCTAAAAGTTAGGGTTATGTCTTTGTGTGTTTGTGAGCCTCTAAGAGGACTTTGTATCATGATTGTGTTGTGATCATGATAGATGATATATATGCTTATTTGATGCATGATAGTTAAAAGAAAATGGTTAATATGCTTACTTGATCATTGAAAGATAATATGTTGAATATGTTAAATAATCAAGCCAGGATTTAGTGTTTGAATACATGAATATGTATGATGTTTGGAGATTGATTGATGAAGATAAAATCTTCATTTGTGTTGTTCATGGTTCGGCCATGTTGTAGAACAAAAAGGTTATCAAAATCTTAAGGATTAAAATCATGGAATCTTATGAGTATTTCAACTTTTCAAAGAATGACAAAACCAAGAAAAATCACTAAGTTTGCAACACTGTCTTTAGGGCAGTATAAACTGTTTGTCCTATTTTAAGGACTGCCTTATCTTATTTTAAATGATCCAAAATTGGTTTGAATTGAATTGGTTGATTATATTGAAAGTTATGAATTTTTAAAGATATAAGGACTAATATGCAAATACTGAGAATTTCAGGGGTTGTTCTGCAAATTGTATTTTTATGTACTCTGATTGTAGTCCTTAATGATATAAAACTATAGAAATTGGTTTGAATTATTTGGTTTAATACATAAAAGAGATATAAGCTTTTTAGTAAACAAGGACCTTTTTGCAATTATTGTAAAATATTTGGGCAGAAATATAATTTCTAGAAAATTGAGGGCAACTGAAAAATATTTCTAAATAAGTTGGTTTGGTGATTTGAAGTTAAAAATAAAAAGTTACAATGTTTTAAGTGAATAAGGACCTTTTTGTAATTAATGAATGTTTAGGGACTAAACTGTAATTTTCGAAAATTTTTGTAATTGGACAGTTAGAAACTGTTTTTCATACTTACGTAACTGTTCTAAAACTCCAAAATGAGTTTTGGACTATTAGAGTGTAAAATCGTTGAAAAATGATTTACGCGATTTATAACTTAACGACGTTCGGTCAAATTTTTAAGATTTTTGTATAAATGGAAAGAAAGATATAAAATCAGTGTTTCAACATTTTCATATAAGTATTATAACCTAGTAAAGTAATATATTCTAGGTGAAGAACCATATAAAAGTAGGACTTTTGGGTTTAAATTCAGTAAAAAGTGGCGAAACCGTCGTTAAACATTTTTAAGGATTTTAGAACAAATGTTTTGAGAAATTGATACCTATGTATCTTTGATGGAAATTATTCTTGAAAATTTATTTGATGTTATCTAAAGGTTTTGGTTTTAAGTCAAAAGGATTTTAGTCTTCAAAGACGAGCTTTTACAAGAAATGTAAAAACCTTAGTCAAGAACGACTTAGTGAAAATACGAACGTAATAATTTATGATGTAAGGTGGAACAAGACCTTGTATCATAAAGTATGGATAATTCATTATCCGTATTCCATAAAATTTAATGGTCTCAATGGTTTTTTCTTGGAAGCCAAAGAAAAAGGCTCAATTAGAAAAGTACAGAGAAATAAATAATTGGACTTGTGTTCCTATCTCATAATGCGTTAGGATTTTTAATCAAGTGTTTTAAGATATCTTTACACAAAGATGAAAGGTTACTTGAGAACTTCCACTCGATGTTAAGTACATCTAACATATGAGAAAGCACGTTGAAAGAATTCCGATGGAATCAAGATGTCATCCGATGGATAAACAAGAAGAACACATTTCCGACAATTTTGCCTAAACACATAGTGAAACTATGTTCTGTAAGGCCGTTGTGCCTAGGATAAGGAGCTAACACTTTAATGCGGGTGCGAATTCCGTAGTGGCGAATCTTGCTTATATAGGGGGTGTCAGGGTATGAAATACTCACATAGGCCTAGTTGGTAGCTCCTCTGTGGCGTGGTGATCTTGCAGTGCACCGACATACTCGACTAGACACTACGTGTTTTCTGGTAGTGTTCCGAAAAAGTCTATGTGCACCATGATGACTGTTGATGCATTTTATTACCCAAGGCTGGAGGACTCCGGAACAATCCTCCGAACCACTGCTTCACGATCGTCAGAAACCATGGTATAGGAATTCAGAGGTCATTCATCAAATCTTAGATGTCTTCTATCTAGGAAAACGTTGTGCTGGGGTCATGTTTCTGTGAAATATTATTGTTCTGTTATGAATGTAGATATGGTTGAATGTATATTTGATTGAATATTGATAATTGTACGTACCTGAGAGTCGTACCACTACATGTCTTCCTTATGTGTAAGATAAATGGAAACCTCACCTCCTTATTTTTATATTGCTTATGTTAGCTGGCTATGTGCCTTCTGTATTCTTTTGAGAAGATTGAGACATCAAGATGTCACTTGACTGACGCATCGTAGAGGACGAGGTTCGAGCATGCGGACGATATGTTGGAGTTTCTAGTGGAGTCTTCCATACTGTCGATGGTTCAGAGAGCTGGTTTTCCTCTGGGAAGAGGAAAGGGTTTAGTCCGAGAGTTACTATTGTAGTAACTCCGGTAGTGTCTTTTGTGACGACATCGGTAGTGGACTCAAATAGAGTTTCTACTAGATTTCGTCATTTGGGTTTGTCCTTCTCACGGTGTTTGGGAAAGGATGGCCTTTTCTATTTTAGTTTGGCCAGCTGGTATGTTTGGGAGTTAATGTTACTATTATGGAGCAAAGCAACTCCAAGTATATTCCATTTTAGGAGCTGCATCTCCATATCTTTATCTCGTATTCTGTGTATGGTTATGATTTATGTTTATGAGTCGGCCTGGGTATCCTCGTAAATGATTTTTGAACTTATGATCCTAATTGTGATAATGGAAAATTTCATTGTCCATTCATTTAATCACAAAGTATTTATATCTATGACTAACAAAAAAGGAAAAAAATTACCCCATTCTTTTATAGCCAATATTTAATTAATTTACTTTTTGGCCTTAAAATGTCACTTACGATGTAGTAACTCCGGTAGTGTCTTTTGTGACGACATCGGTAGTGGACTCAAATAGAGTTTCTACTAGATTTCGTCATTTGGGTTTGTCCTTCTCACGGTGTTTGGGAAAGGATGGCCTTTTCTATTTTAGTTTGGCCAGCTGGTATGTTTGGGAGTTAATGTTACTATTATGGAGCAGCAACTCCAAGTATATTCCATTTTAGGAGCTGCATCTCCATATCTTTATACTGTATCTGTGTATGGTTATGATTTATGTTTATGAGTCGGGTCGGGTATCCTGTAAATGATTTTTGAACTTATGATCCTAATTGTGATAATGGAAAATTTCATTGTCCATTCATTTAATCACAAAGTATTTATATCTATGACTAACAAAAAAGGAAAAAAATTACCCCATTCTTTTATAGCCAATATTTAATTAATTTACTTTTTGGCCTTAAAATGTCACTTACGATGTAGTAACTCCGGTAGTGTCTTTTGTGACGACATCGGTAGTGGACTCAAATAGAGTTTCTACTAGATTTCGTCATTTGGGTTTGTCCTTCTCACGGTGTTTGGGAAAGGATGGCCTTTTCTATTTTAGTTTGGCCAGCTGGTATGTTTGGGAGTTAATGTTACTATTATGGAGCAGCAACTCCAAGTATATTCCATTTTAGGAGCTGCATCTCCATATCTTTATACTGTATCTGTGTATGGTTATGATTTATGTTTATGAGTCGGGTCGGGTATCCTGTAAATGATTTTTGAACTTATGATCCTAATTGTGATAATGGAAAATTTCATTGTCCATTCATTTAATCACAAAGTATTTATATCTATGACTAACAAAAAAGGAAAAAAATTACCCCATTCTTTTATAGCCAATATTTAATTAATTTACTTTTTGGCCTTAAAATGTCACTTACGATGTAGCGCCCGAGAAGGGTGTTACAGTATACAAGAACCTTAGGAGATTATCCAAACAAAAATCGAAATACCGATCCAAAATGGTTGCTGAGCTAAAGTCAAAATGTCGACCCTAAAAAGGTAAACTAAAAACCTAAAAAGGTAATAAAAAACCTAAGGAGGTTAGCCTAAATGTGTTAAAAGGTGAGTAAGAACTCAGAAAAAGTTAGAAAACTTAAAAGGGTTAGAAAACCTAGTCTAAGTCGATGAAAAAATTTGGGAAGTTAGCAGTGTAAATTTGAATACATGGTTGAATACCATAAGTAAAAACCCGAGCTCAGTAAAACTTAGAAAAATTTCTAAGTGTCGATAGAAAAATAAGTTATGTTTCTAAAAGTATAAAATTGCAATATTCATAACTTAAAAAGAGCAATGCCCACAATAAGAGGGCACTGCCCTAAGAAAAAAAAATACATAATAACACAAAGTATTTTTCAAAGTTACTCATGGGCATCCCCATGAGCAGCAGATTCAGCAGTATTGGAATCGATGACATTTTCAACATGGGGAGAAACAACCGAGGACTGATCCGGCATACCCATTCCACCTCCGCCATTTTCCTCCTCCTCGGCAGCCTGTTCTTTGATTTCTTCTTCTTCTTGGGTCTCTTCTTCTTCCTCCTCGAGCTCGGACAAAGGAACCATGACACCATCCTTGTTGAAATCTTTGTCCACATCGACTCGGGAGAAGTCAATATCAAGGTTAAAACGTTGAAGCTGCTTCATAGCACGAAACAACCCAGAAACATGCTCCTTCATAATAGTAGCTTCGGCTTCCTTCAGGTCAGATTGGAGTTTGTGATTAGCCTTCCTCTCGGCATCAAGATATTTTCGAAGCTCTTCAAGAAAAGCTTGAGAGACCTCGGCAGCCTTCTGAAAGCCAATCTTCTCATTCTTCTAAGTGGAGAGCTCGGCCTGAAGAGAAGCATTGACCTTTTCGAAATCGGCATTTTGGGTTTTCAGCTGCCCAAATAGCCGAACTTGCTCTTTGTAACATCCGTGTTTTTATGTACGATTTATGTATAAGAATTAGGGTTAGGACTTTGATTATATGGTTGAGAGGTGGTTTGAGGCATAGAGACCCTTGCATGTTAAGTACGAAGCTTTTTCGGGTGAGTTTGAACTTAGAAACCAATTAGGGTTTCCCGGTTATCGTCTTTGAGACGTCTGAATGTGAAATAAGAACTTTGGAGTTAGAGATGAGACTAGGCCTTGTTGATGGTTTTAGGTTGTTTATTATGTCCTAATGAGCCTATATCTCAAATTTGAGCACAATCAGACGTCGAACGGACCCTGAACGCAAAGAGTTGATTTTTGGTCAGAAGTCAATGCTCGAGCGTGGGTGTATCCACGCTCAGGCGCCGAAGTCAACAGACAAGGGCCATGCTTTGACCTTCCACGTGTCACCAGGGATGACTTGGCACTCCAGGAGTGGTTGCATGGCACGGTGGTCCACCCACTCCCAACACTCGGGAGTGGAAAAACCAACGCTCAAGCGTTGGAATGGTCGGACACTATTTTTCCAGCGCTCGAGTGCTGGCGTGAACACCAAATTTTGTCCTATATTTATTTGGTCTAATTATTATTTTTATTATTTTATAGCAAGAAAATAAAAAAGAAAACAAGGATGAAGAGGGAAACAAAAGAAGATAAAATAAGAGGAGATTAGCAAAAGAAAACAAAAAATGGAAGGATTGGGCTCAATTTCCACCCAAACCCATCAGAAACAAAAGAAAGAAAAAAAATGATGACATTTTAGCCCAGCAGAACAGCCCAAACAAAAGGAAAAAAAGAAAGAGGGAAAAGGGGCTGACCCGCACCAGTGAACCGGGTCACACCCGACCCGGTTGGCAACCCATTTCACTAAACTATGTTTCGTTGATACTGGGCCGGCCCGCGCACACATAAGACCGGGTCACGACGACCCGGTTCCTGCCAACCCACCCCACTCATTTTTTTGCCCTTTCTTCTTCTTCTCCTTCACCATCAGAACCAGAAGAACTTCAATTTTCTCCTCTTCTCTCAGCCGTGGCCGGCGCACACTATCACCCACCATACCCATATCCTCTCTCACTCGCATGGCCCCTCTCCTTCCATTTATGGCATTTCTGACACAAGGATGAGGATGAAGTTAGCAATGACGGCGGCAAGGAGCCTTCTCCTTCTCTGAACAAGATCGAAAAATCCCTGCCATCATCTGAAGCATTGAAGGGCCATTAAATTCGAGCGGCAGGTTGAACAAGTGGGTCTCTGGGATTTGCCTATAAAAGGAAACAAAGATGAAGAGAAGAGGGGGACAAGTCCTATGTCTCTGATTTCTGTATGGTGAGCTCTGAGTTTCTTTGATCCGAAATTTTCCAGAAAAAGGAGTGTTCAAGAGGGTTCTGTACTGTCTCTGTATTTTGGGTTAGGAGAAGTCTTTCATTGCATTTGAGAGAACTTCAATTAGCAAGCACAAAGAGGGTTTGCGTTTGGTAAATTCTTATTGCTAGCTACCCTTCTGTTTCTGTACCAATTATTGTATGAAAATTATGGATGTTGTTAGACTTTACACATGATGAATTATGAGACTTCTCAGTGTTGTAATGATATTAGCTTACTTGTTATTCATTTAAACAACTCAGTTTGCTATTCTGCTGTCTAAGAATTTTTGTGCTTTAATTTTGAATCAGTGTGTGTAAAATATGGCTGTTCTGGTAGGATGCAGTTAGTATGATGTGGTTCTGGTTGTCCTTCATTCAGTTTCTTATTGAGTTATTATTAGCCTGTTTGGTTTAGATTTTTTCCAATGCAACAGTGGCCAAATGCTCCGTTTCGAGGTTACTATTCATATATATGGTACTATTCATGCGTTTGTTTATGAAACTCCGTTGGAAATAATTGATTCTTGGTGGGTCAAAACTGAGTTTTGTGGAAGGAAAAATTTCTAGCTTTTCCGTTGAAAATAATTGATTCCAGATGTAGGCCCCACAAAATTCTACATATTTACACTTCAAAAGTGATTTTACTTTATCATCCAAACCAAAACAATTCTTCTAAACCCACTTTTAAAATATCATTCCCATACACAAATCAATTTTTTCAAACTCCATTTTTCAAAATCAATTCTTCCAAAATCAATTCCCCAAATCTATGGTAATGACCTGGATCATTAATGCTATTGATCCAAATCTGCACGGCTCTATTTCACATGCCTCTATAGCACGCGACGTGTGTTCAACCATGTACTCGGGGAAGAATCATGCTTTGCTGCAGAGAAAGAAAGAACCACCAAAGCTGAAACAGTTTTAGCATTCCAAGCTTCCAAGAAAGGAAGAGATGGACCAAGGCCAAGGTGTGATCATTATGGGAAGGTGGGGCACATAAAATCGAAGTGTTTCAAGATTGTTGGGTATCCACCTAACTGGGAATCTTGCAGGACACAGTGCAACTTCAACAGACAAGGAACACAGTCAGGTGCTCATGTGGCTCGAGGAGATGAACAGCAACGCACTGGTGCACATGCGGTTCAAGCTGATCATGTAAATTCAGATGGATCTGTAGCAGTGTACGCTCTTCATGGAACACGCAGGGCCACACCACATGAGAATATGGCTGGTAACAATAAAGTTTATAAAGAAACCGAATGGGTGTTGGACAGTGGTGCATCGCACCACATGACACCACTGTTATGCATGCCAAAAGAAGTTTGCAAAATTGAAAAAACCATTTTACATTACTGTCCCTACTGGAAATTCGGTTCTAGTTAACAAAATGGGCAGTGTTGAACTTGACACAAATGTCAAGTTACACAATGTTTTATTTGTTCCCGAGTTTAGTTGCAATTTAATTTCTATACACAAATTGACACATGATTTAAATTGCACAGTGATTTATGATCAAAACTGTTGTGTAATACAGGGCCAAACCACGAAGAGGACGATTGGATTAGGTGAGATGCATGACGGGGTTTATGTGTTCATGGGACAAGTGCAAGGATCATCTTTATCCGTAGTTCATAAGGATACAACCAGTCTTTGGCATTCAAGAATGGGACACCCCTCCTCTCGAGCTCTTCAACAGATTTCACATTTAATTCATTGTAGTTTTGATTTGAATAAAGTAGAATGTTGTGATATATGTCACAAATCAAAACAATGTAGACTTTCCTTTAATCATAGTGACAATAAAGCTGAAGAGCCTTTCCATCTTATACACTATGACTTATGGGGGAGATATCACACTACTTCACACAATGATTCTCATTATTTTCTAACCATTGTTGATGATTTTACCCAAGGAACATGGATATATTTAATGAAGCACAAAACCGAGACTATGGATCTTCTCGTAAATTTTTGCAACATGGTGAAAGGACAGTTTAACACTAATGTCAAAAGAATTCGAAGTGATAATGGTACCGAGTTCACCAACACTAGTTTTCAAAAATTTCTTCAACAAGAAGGGATAATGCATGAAACTTCTTGTGTGGTAACGCCTCAACAAAATGGGCCCGTAGAGCGAAAGCACAGGCACATACTTAATGTAGCTAGGGCTTTACGTTTCCAAGCCAACCTTCCTTTAAGCTTTTGGGGAGATTGTGTGTTGGTAGCCACCCATCTTATTAACAGAACACCAACAATCGCAAATAAGGGAGTCACTGTGACACCCTAAACCCGGCATCACATGGTTATCCAATTGCGGAGATATTTCTAATTTACAATGCTAGTTACTTTCGGAAAGTATCATTTGCTCGATGGATGAGTACACTAAAAACGGTAGTTATTTTTTTTTAAAGGAATGAAACAAGATAAAGGTGATGAACACTCAGAACATGAATTGAAGACAAATATATATATATATATATATATATATATATATATATATATATATATATATATAACATGTCCCAATGAAAGCCAAGTTCCAGTACATAAGTTAGGGCCTTATCAATGGCCATTGCAACAGAATTAGACATCTAGAGGATACAACTTAAAAGAGAGTAAGTAAGACACAGGGAAAGAGGGTCCGGAACCACATCCAAAAAGGTAACTCTAAAAAGTCAGATGTCGGAAGACTATCCACAAAACGCTCCGAACTGGTTACTGACACTGAATGCAAGTAAGGTCTCAACAAATGCTCCCACAAGACGAGACCTCGGGTAATGGATCTATGACGTCGTCACCCTCATCTGCGGAATCGTCATTGTTGTCATGATCCATAACGTGATAATCCGGCTCATCCTCATCCATGACCTCATAGAAGTCTTCCTCAGGGTCCTCCTCAGGATCCTCCTCCGGGTCCTCCTCGGGATCCTCCTCAATCGGTGCTGCCGGCTCTATGTCTAGAGGTGGTGGCTCATGTAGCAGTCCGTTAGCTCGCAGTGTGTGAAGGTAAAACTAAGTCGGAGGCAGAGCTACCCTCCTAGTCTCCACAGTAAGGCTCCTACGGATTGGGTATCCGTCAGCATTTTAATCGGTTGTGGTAATTTCTCTGTAGTATGTGGCAGATGTTGCCCCCGGATGTATCAGCCATGCCCCAGCATTCCCTGCATCATCGAAGACCTCATTCTTCGACGTTGTCGGCACAAGTGGGATATTGGGATCCATCTGAACTCATATATGTACGGTGATACCAAAAAGGAAGAGAGAATAACAAGTAGAAATGAAAGAGTGAGATATCGACAACGGATATATCGAACAACAACCATACACATGATACATACAACACCTTGACATATTAACATTTTAAACATTACTTATAGGTAAACAATAAGTATTATCTCAGTGGGTCTCATACCCTAATCAATCAATTTTATAAAGATAATACATGACACTTCAATCATCAGGCTCTAATCTTAATCTCATGAGATACCATCACCGTTTTATCATTAAGAAAGAAAGAGTTGATGAGGCTCATACGCCACATTTGGCAAGTTGTCTCCGTCACCTCATGTACCCGGATCAACACCATCACAAATCCCTTATAACGGCCATTCGGATGTATACCTCATCAAGTACCACATCTTAAGCGGGTATCTTGTAACTCAAGCACGTCTGCCAAGGGGAAATGCATATGAATAAAAGACTTTTCATTAATGAGACTTTTCTTTGTGTTCATTCTTTTTCGTTGTCGAAGCCCAAAGCTAACGACTATTCACAATTTTCATCACGTGAAAATTAATAACACAGGACGCACATTCCGAGTGCTCAATCACAACACCTTAGACCGAGGCCGTAGTCCAAGGTTGTGGTCGTAGAAACAATTATAATTTTATCCATGTTTTATGTCAATAAGATAAGGACTCCTAGCCCATAACAATGAAATTAGAACAGTCCTCAATTCCAAGATTTGGACTCCTAGCCCATAATATCACAACTTGGACCCTTGGTCCATAATTCTTGACACGGATCCCAGATCGCGTGCTTATAACTGAATACTAGAGGCAACGTCTCGCGAACTAGATTCTCTTTCACGTGTGCTTACTTTTCGCTCAGTGAAAATCAAAAACCAAAACAAAGGTCTCGGTCACTTATCCAAGTAACCGGAATGTTTCTAAATCATTTAGGAGAAAATATTTTCCTTTACAAATTCTTTTATAAAACATTTAGGAAATTCGTTTGCTTTTGAAATCCTTGATGAAATAAGGTCAAATATTTTCGAAGGGGTTTTTCCTTCACAAAACATAGTTCGAAAAAGGTTTTCTCTCGTACCATCTTTGGATCATAAAAAGGTAGTTTCTATTGTTTTAAAAACACTTCAACGCTTCTTTTCAAAATAAGAATCTCATTTTCTTGAAGTAAGCGTTTTAAACAAGGAACTTTTATAAATGAAACCAATACTTTCAAAGTTCTATTCAAGGCTTATTAAGGCTTTTAATCCTTTATAATCATTGTGCACAGACTCAAGTCCGGCTTCTCAAACTTCAATCAACAGTAATATATTCTCAATAATAATATCACAGTTAACAACAGTTCATCACATATATATAATCCATAACACTTTAAAGCAAGTAACGTTCAACTTCAAGTAAGAACCACAATAGTTCAAGTAAACAGTTATTCAAGTATTGACTCAATATCACAATAATATTCAATCACTCAAGTAAACACATACACACATGCATATAGTCATTGAATATCCCTAGGCAATCCCCTCTTACTTTCCGTGAAGGTAAGAAGATTAGATGCTCGAAGAGGTATGTCACGAACGTCCTCGTTTCCACCGCAATGGAAGTCTAAGGTTATGAACACAAAATCACAAGTTAAAATCAAACAAGAACACTAAACCACAAGGTATAGGTTCGGCCAAGACTAGTTATTAGGGTTAGAGATTCCCGAAAATTATACAACTCATGGATTTATGATCCTTAAGTGTTAGGAGTTCATAAACAATGATCATTTAACAAAGTTGAATAAAAATCCCACTAAATTATAAACATAGGGCATTCGGCCAAGGCTAGTAAAGTAGGTTAGCATTCACTAAAATTTCCAATCTCTTAGGTTTAGCATCCATATGTATTAAGGAGCTCAAAACCATGATCATTTTGGAAAAATAAGAACAAAGTATCCTAGGTCCACAACCTTCTAGGTTCGGCCTTCATAGGATTTATAGGCTAGAAATCTTTAAACTTTCCAATCTCTTAGACTTAGCATCCAAATATCTTATGGAGCTCAAGTCCATGATCATCTTGGAAAACAATGGAAACTTAAACATTCCAATCTCTTAGACTTACCATCCAAATATCTTATGGAGCTCAAGTCCATGATCATCTTGGAAAAATGAAAGTAATACATACTAGCTTTAATAACATAGAATAAACAAGTTAGAAATCCTTAAACTTTCCAATCTCTTAGACTTCGCATCCAAATATCTTATGGAGCTCAAGTCCATGATCATCTTGGAAAAATGAAAGTAATACATACTAGCTTTAATAACATAGAATAAACAAGTTAGAAATCCTTAAACTTTCCAATCTCTTAGAGTTAGCATCCAAATATCTTATGGAGCTCAAGTCCATGATCATCTTGGAAAAATAAAAATAATACATACTAGCTTTAATAACATAGAATAAACAAGTTAGAAATCCTTAAACTTTCCAATCTCTTAGACTTAGCATCCAAATATCTTATGGAGCTCAAGTCCATGATCATCTTGGAAAACTAAAAACTCAAACATCCTAGCACCTAAACACTAAGTTTCGGCCATCATAGGATGATGAAGAAAATATTCTTTGTTAAACAATAACTCATAGGTTTTGAATCACAAGGTATTAAGAGTTCTAAATCCATGATCAATACTCGGAAAGTTGAAACATAGTATCCTAGGCCTACTTATTCATATTTTTCAGCCATCATAGGAACAAGCTATCAAAACTTCCAAGATTTATAGATCCAAGATCAAGGGATAGTTAGAAACTCAAACACATGATCATATTCCAAAAGTTGAAACAAAAACTTCCTAGGTCACAAATGCAAGCATTCGGCCTTCATTGGAAGAAATGGATAGAGATTTTTGTTTTACACAACATCTTAGTATGTGAAAATATAAGTTAATACAAGACTATAGAAAGTGGTTTCAACTCAAAAGGAGTTTTCTACCATTTTAGATAAATTTTAGAAGTTCAAAGCATATAAAGAACACATAAAGTAAACTAGGAAATAAAAGATGGAACTTGTAAAAAGATTCATATGAGAGAATTACCCTTAGTATAAGGAAGAACTTTAATGAAGAACTTAAGTAGAAAAGATGAATAAAAACTAAAGCTTTAAGAGCTTGAATCTTTTAGAAGAAAGAAGAAGATGAAGGTTTAATGGAGGTTGAAGGAGGAAGATGATGAAGTGAAAATGAAAGGGGGAGAGTTCCACGACTCCAAGGTTGTGAGGGAAAGCTTGTGGAGCAAGCTTGGTGGTTTAATGCTTGATTGGATGGAAGAAAAGAGAAATGACTTTTGGATTAGAATAGTATTATAATTTGAAATGTGTGATGATTGGACTTTTGGTGTGTGTCATAGCCTCTTCCATCATGTCTCCTTACTTCTTTTATGGTCCCTAATCTGTTCCATTTCGTACCCGGTTGCATTTTCGATCGTAATTCTTCCGACGTTTTCACCCGAATAAAATATTATATTTAATTTTTGAACGAACATTTTCAAAATAACCAAGGTTGAAGGAAACATAATAAAAACACTAACTGTCTCGTTCACGGGTCAAAATTAGATTTTATGCACAGTAAACTTGTACCGGCAGTGAAAACGAGGACCGGCTTCCGTCTGAATTTTCAACCGAAATTTTTACCGTGACTTCATATGATATAACAACACAAGAAAATGATTCTAGTTTAATTAAAATCATTCTCTAAGTTTAATCTAAAATAAACACATTTAATTATGTATTTACTGTTATAGAAATCATAGGAAAAACAGGGTGTTACAGTCACTCCTTATGAGATGTTGTTTGGAAAACCAATTAGCTATGCACATCTAAGTATTCTTGGTTGTCTCTGCTATGTGAAGAGTTCCTCAAAGCAAAGAGACAAATTTGCAACAAGAGCCGAGAGGTGTGTATTTGTTGGCTACCCTCAAGGCCAAACAGGATGGAAAGTGTAACACCCTCCCTTGGGCATTACCTTCTAAACACGTGTAGAAATAAAAATTAAAAGATAATTTGCTGGTGCTTTCGGAAAATAACTTATATAAGTACATAAGTGTCTGAAATTGGGTATAAAATTTTTTTCATGACGACTCCACACCTAAGCCATAATCGACACACAAACTTAATATCATAGCTTGGCAAGCCTATTTCATTTAAAGAATATACTTAAATACAAGATAGTAGTTTTACAAAATTTCGACAGAGCCTCCTCTGTAATTCGGACATCCCAGATAAAATAACACCTGTTAAAATGATTACATTTTCACTCCAGAATTCTAGCTACACTAAATTCAACCAGGCATCATTACATAAAAATAATAGTTATAGCCATAAGCTTTACAAAACCAAAAGAAATAGCTTAGATTTTCATTCAAAAGATAGGCTCTCCGAGCCACAAACATTCCATTATAAAATAAAGGCTCTCTGAGCCAAACTCATACATACTATCAAAATAATCTAAGTCTTAACCCTAAAGCTGGTCGTTCTAAAAGTTATTCCGCTAGTAATACCTCATCAAGCAACTAGATCTAAGTCTCTGAATGACTTAGACAGACTCCTCTCGCACCATCTCGTGATAGAGTACCCAGGGTACAATATCGAACTTAGAAGAATCCTGAAATGTGTGTGTAAGGGTGAGACGCCAATATATAGTTTTAACCCAATAACTAAATGCTCGACACCACATAACACATATACATTTACCACACGAGCATTTATAAGCTAATAGTTTATCAGTGGGTTTAACACCCCAAACATCATCCATAAAATTATGCATGACACTTCTATTCATCATCTACTTTTCGTCCTAATCTCATGAGATATCCCAACATCATATGAGTTGATCAGACTCCATAGCCACATCAGCTAACTTGGCCAATCGCCAACAGAGCGCAACCTCTTCCCATCTTCAAAGGCATACATAGCCAGGCATACAAGGTGTGGCTCCTCGAGGCACACTGCCAAACACATTGCTAACGTCCACAACCAGTGGCAATACCTATTAGCAAGTAAGATGGGGTCCAAATCTCCATGTCCTCACTAGGCACATGAGATAATGCACATCGGAATTACCTTTCGCCGCTGGTAATTAATGCATTAAACCACAAATCGCAGGCACGTCTGCCAAATGAATGCAAAACACTTTTGTTTTCTTCTTTTCTTTGTGCTCACTCTTTCTTTGCCGAAGCTCAAAATGGCTTACGACTCACATAGTTTTAAAACACTTTTTAAAACTTTCATCACAACACAGGACCTCACTGTCCATAAAACTTTCATCAAAACATAGGACCTCACTGTCCATAAAACCTTTGTCAAAACATAGGACCTCACAGTCCAAGTGCTCAATCGCGACACCTCTCGCTAGGTGCACCAGTCTTAGGTTCGTGGCACTAGAAACATCTTCAATGTTTCATCCCAGTATACCTCATGTATACAATTCATCACAGTATACCTCATGTATACAATATAGGCCCTCAAAGTCCAAATGACTGAGTCCATCACAACACAGAACCTTGGTACCCCGACGTCTCGGATACTAAGTTCCACACCACTATTAACACGAAATCAGTTTTGCTTTCATAAATTCTTTTTCCAAAAATTGGAAATTCATCAATAAAATCCTTAAATAATAAAACTTGGTTTTCACAAATTTAAGTCACGTGAGGTTTTAACTTCCTTAAAATATGTACTGTTGTTTCAAAATACTTGCCTTCTACGTTTTTCCAAATCTGTCATCACTCTTTTCCAAATCATTCATCAATTATCACTTTTAAAGCTTCTCAAGCCAATACTTAACTTTTTCCACTGAAAACACTTTCTAAAATCATCTTAACTTCTTTTCAACAATTAATTTCATAAAATGACTTTGTATAATATTACAAACTTTCTTACATAAAAATTAGCAGTACTTAATATTTTCACAATTTCGCTCTCATTGTGACTCGAGTTACTTTTGCACTAATAAATTATCATCATCAAAACTCCTTATTTTTCCAAAATAATGCTTTTCACCACTATTATATTCCAACGTTTCCCATAAAACATTGAATATAATTTACACAGCTTATTAAAGCTTTTATCCGATTAGTTTCGGTTGTGTAATCGACCACGTCAAAGCTTCTCAAAACAACATTCACAAGCAACATTCAACAACAAACCACTAGACAGATCATGTACCATAGCAATATCATATACAAATAAATAATTTAAAACAGATCAAACACTGATACTCAGATATACAACACAACATAAACCACATAATCAGATAACCACAACCACATCAATTATACAGAATACACAACAAGCAAATGGTCAACAAGCAAATGGTTATTGAGAAAAATCCATCGTGCAAGCTCCCTTACCTTTGAAGACAAGTAAAGGATCCTCGTCCTAATGCCCACGTTAGCTCATATCTACTCCATCAAGCAAGCATAGCCGTGTCCAAACGTCTCAGAGAGTATATCCAACATCGCGCAACAACCAGAAATCAAGAAATCAATTTCACATAATCAAACACATATTCTAACTTTATCTAAACACTTAATCTAATTACCAAACAAGGTTATTTTTAAAGAAAATCATGTTTGACGCTCACGCTTCCCAATACCCTTTAAGGAAACTTTGTTTTTATTAAAAGATCTTGAAAAAGAACTTTGGAAATCATCCATTAAGAGTCCTAATTACACTAAATCATAATTATTTTCATAAAAACATACCCAAATTTAAATCAAATTAAATTGGGGTTTTAGGGCTCCTTATTAAAATTTAGGGAAAACTCATAATAATAAAATTGGTTTAGGGAAACACAAACTCACAGTCCCAATCTCATAAAACAACCTTAAATTTCAAAATTAAAATATGAAATCAAAGGGTTAGGGTTAGGGTTTCAAATCAGATTTTGGGGGTTTTGAATCTGAGACACTTAGAGAGGGTTTTGACTCACCCAAGCTTGAAAACAACTTGAAGGTGGTGCTGTGGTGCTCCTTGCGGCGGCGAACGGCGGCCTTGGCGGAGGACGGCGGTGGATCGAGGTTCTACAACAACCATGGACAAAAAGATGAGAGAAAACATAAAAGAAGGAGATTCAACACTTAAGGGTGGTAGAACCACCATGAACGGCGGTTAATGGAGCTTACCACGGCTGGGAACGGCGGTTCTGACGCGAGACAGCAGCAGCCGTGGCGAGGAACGGGTCGTCTGCTCTCGCCGTGCGGTGGCCGAACGGCGGCCTCAGGGGTGGTCGCGCGACGGAGAAGAAGGAAGGAAGGAAGGTGGGTGATGAAGATGATGTTGAGATGGGAGGAAGAAGAAGAAAAGAAAAGGAAGAAAGAAAGAAGAAAAAGTTGCAGAGAAGGAGAAGAAAAAGAGAGAGATGGCGTCGAGAATAAGAGAGAGAAAAGTGAGGAATTTTCGTTTTTAAACTAGTTACTTAGTGATAGGTACAAAATGAGTGATAAATATTAGTCCTAAAATAAACATGTTTTTACTTTTTAGAATCTAAAAATAAAGATTGATAAGGATATGATTTAGAAATTCAAATTAGAGTAAAGATTAATAATTGAACCGATCCACTAAGAAAATACTCAGTCCAATATTTAATCTACGAAAATTACCAAACCAAAATATTCTTAACTCTAAAATTAAATAGAATAGGAATATGAAAATACTTTTCTCTTAATCATATTATTTAAAATATTTTTCTGTACTGGTTTAATAGTGACAATAACGTAATTATTGTCTAGTAAGCGTGCATTCACTGAACTAAGTCAGTGCTAACGCACCCAATAAAATAATTTGAAGAGAGTAATTTAATTACTCAGACTAAACCACATAACATAATAAACTTAAACATCCAAATAAAATAATTAATCCTAAGTGTAAAAACTAGGGTGTTACATTACTACCCTTCTAAAAAAAAATTTCGTCCTCGAAATTTCGTAACTCAGAACTAAACAGAATTTTGTAATCTCACTTTGATCCTAAGATCCTACTTTGTATTTCCCTTCGCTCATTCCTTTCATCTATAACACTATAACAGGATCAATTCCTATGCCATTCTATTTATCCTCGAGACTTTTCACTACCGCATTATTTCTACTACCTTCGATATTTCACCTTAGTCTATTACACTTCAAAGAACAAAATCAACGCTTAATCTCTTCATTTAACTTTCTCAATACAAATCCATTAGGAAAAACTTTCTCCAATATCTAACTTTCACAGCTAACATCAAACCCCACACTAACTTTACCATAACCTCAATTAACCTTCTACTCAAGAGATGCAATCATAGTCTTAGTCCAATTGGGCTTAGTCTACTCTTCTAGTCATATCAAATTCACACTTTTCAAGCCTCCAATCAAAACGTCATAACATTCCTAAGTTGCACATGATAAACTTTGCTCCAAGAACCTAAGAAATTCAATCTCATTGAAATTGAATCTTACCACATCCATCATAATTCGTTCTCTTATTAATTCCACTTGAATCTTTTGCCTACTTCGATTTCATATCCTTCATTTGCCTCTCAATTTCAATTTGGTTCTCAAGCCCCGTTAGTATCCCTAGTTTAAGAAATTTCCCATACACATCTACCCTATTGTCCAAGGAAATACACAACTCCTAACAATTCCTCCATTCGAAGACTTAGCTCTATCACTTATACAAGGAAGTGCTTGTATCCTATCTGCCCTTATCTTATATATTTGCAGCCAAGAAAAGATATTATAAAATAGAGTTTCTCTAAGGTCATTACCCCTAAGAGTTGCACCAAAACAAAGCCAAGAAATCCCGGTGAACGCTCCCCAATGGCAATCTTGAAAAACATGTCCAATTTCTACTATGGATCATCAACCACATTTTTACCAAAATAAGACCTCAAAGATTATAAACATTTCATCATAGCTTATCACACTCGAAAGACATAATCAAAGCTTAATCACTTCTTGCCTCCAAATTAGTCTGCTAACAAAACTTCTTCCACACCTTATCCTCACAACGAATATCAAGCTCAACACTAACTTTTACCCCATCATACATCAACCTTCAACTCACAATTATATCCTAATCATTCCTTTGAACATATTCCACCACTCCAAATTATATCATTATCATTCATTTCAATCTTAAAGAATACAATTACATTTCTCCATGCAACTACAACCAAAAGGAATCACTTCAATTTGAATTATCCAAAATCATAATTCTTAAACTTTTCTAACAACTTAGCTTCACTCAAGAACTCCTCTTTACTATTTTCGTTCAGCTTAAGGACAACTACCATATCTTTTTCCGTTAATCCTCGGACTCACTAAGTCAACATTAACCATAAACATTGATCACTACTCTAAATTCCTTTAATGATATATCTACCTCGATCATAAAGTCCACTGTAATCATCTTACTCAAAAATGTTGAACTTAAGGGTTCTCATAATACCATTCACATCTATACACTAACGAAACTCCTGTCAACTCTGGTTCATTCTACCATAGAGATGACAAAACTTAGGTACCACACTATCTCCCAACTAACCCGCTAAGGATAGGTCACCTCATTCCTTATCCATCCCACTGAGGATGATCAGTTGGACTTAGCCTCAACTTAGTCCTTAACACTTAAAGTAAACTTAACCGACACACTTTGATAAACTTCCGTTTTTCATTTGAAACAACACTTGAATATACGCTATGAAGTCTGAACAATTCTCTGATATACTATTTGGTTCACTAACTCTGCTTGTGGATCTTCACTCGTAAGAAGGGTGTAGACTTCACCAGTCGATCAATGATCACTTGAATTCAAACAAGACTCGTACAGGTCTTCATAAAACTCATAACAAAGATTGAAGGAATACCAACATCTCAACAAGGAAGGTCTCAATTGTACATCTTGATGTAGAGACATTCAACTCATGACTGATGAGATAAGTCACACATCGACAACATTTGAAAAGTACATAGAATTAAAATGATCAATGACAACAAGTACTTTCGAATGACAATAAGACATGACCTTAGTGATCATAAAAGAATTTCTCAAGAAAAGAAATTTTTCTGGATTCCACTTTCACATAAGCATAGAAAAGAATTTCATTAATGTGAAGGATATTGGAACATCCAGTATGGAAAAAGATCATTCCATCAGGTTCGTGGATGTAAAAATGCATGATCAATACACATTTACAAACATGAATCTAATAAAGTTCATTCTTCCACAAGAATCTTCCAACGGATTCAAATAATCAAGGAGTGAATAATGTCTAATCCCAAGAGGATTAATTCTTATTCTTAATACAAAGAATTTACAAAAGGATGACTTTCACCTCTATCAAAAATAGAAGTGACGAAACTAAGTTTCACCAAGAAACTTCTGCTATCACGAAATTATTTGTGTTATAACTCAAGAAATAGTCATAACCACTTATCTCAACAAAATGTGAAAGTATCCAGACCAATCGATTCCTTTAAACCAATTCACTCAAATGTCTAATACATCGAGGATCATTTGGAAGTGTGAGTACGACTTCTCACAACAAAGAAATGAATAACTGGAAATTTATGAATCAGCATAACTAATTCATGAGTCGTAACAGACTGTAAATTAAAATCAGAAAATATGTCTGACACATACCAACTTCACCGTTGTGATTATCTAATACAATCACAGGATTCGAGAAATAATTGTCAACTGACAAACACAAGAGAATCAAAGGGTACAATGAAGAGTTCCTTAATCACGAGACACTCACCCGAGATCGAAAATCCACTCGATTCATCTTGGTTCTAACCAACATACACGTCCTTCTAGCCAAGCTTAGTATGACCACCTTGAATTGGGTACGATCCCGAACAACTTAATCAATCGATCAAACATACAAAAGGTTGATCTTTCCTCATAATCTGAGTTGACGATGCAAAACCTTAGATAACTCCAATCTGGTACTAACTCGTCTTCAAGTCGATCTTTGAGTAGATGACAACTCCTCGCAATTAATTTACCAAATCAACTACGCCAGTTAGAAAATACTTATTCCTAATTCGTCCTTTTACCTAGTCGTCAGAAATCTAGACGGTGACACGAACTTCCACACAACGTTGGTGATTCACAAAGAAAACACTCGGTCTAGCAAACGGTTCAGACCACCGATCTTTCAATTGAATCGAGTCGTCGAACTCGTTTCAATCTTTATAGACAACATCTTACACAAAAGGACAGAGATCTGACCGCATCCAGAAACTAGATCAATCAAAAATCAATGTCCTTTGCTAACCATAAACCTAGAATATTTCCAGGAAACATTCCCGGAAAATCCTTTTACACAAGCATCTTGTTTCGAATGTCTGACACGATTCGCAAGGATAATCGAATGTCATATCCGAACCCAAGTAACATTCAAGATCTAAGGTCTCCCCAGATATAAAATCCTTGGAAAAACCTTCAACAAAACATATACTTGTGTGTCAACAAACATTGCTTCAACAAGAAACAATTCAAACAAAATCCAACCAGAGATCACACAACAAAAACTTAACAGACCTATTCCCCAAAGATCCCGAAAGACTCGACCAGCTCTGATACCACCTTGTAACACCCTCCCTTGGGCATTACCTTCTAAACACGTGTAGAAATAAAAATTAAAAGATAATTTGCTGGTGCTTTCGGAAAATAACTTATATAAGTACATAAGTGTCTTAAATTGGGCATAAATTTTTTTTTCATGACGACTCCACACCTAAGCCATAATCGACACACAAACTTAATATCATAGCTTGGCAAGCCTATTTCATTTAAAGAATATACTTAAATACAAGATAGTAGTTTTACAAAATTTCGACAGAGTCTCCTCTGTAATTCGGACATCCCAGATAAAATAACACCTGTTAAAATGATTACATTTTCACTCCAGAATTCTAGCTACACTAAATTCAACCAGGCATCATTACATAAAAATAATAGTTATAGCCATAAGCTTTACAAAACCAAAAGAAATAGCTTAGATTTTCATTCAAAAGATAGGCTCTCCGAGCCACAAACATTCCATTATAAAATAAAGGCTCTCTGAGCCAAACTCATACATACTATCAAAATAATCTAAGTCTTAACCCTAAGCTGGTCATTCTAAAAGTTATTCCGCTAGTAATACCTCATCAAGCAACTAGATCTAAGTCTCTCGAATGACTTAGAGAGGACTCCTCTGCACCATCTCTGTGATAGAGTACCCGTGGTACAATATCGAACTTAGAAAAATCCTGAAATGTGTGTGTAAGGGTGAGACGCCAATATATAGTTTTAACCCAATAACTAAATGCTCGACACCACATAACACATATACATTTACCACACGAGCATTTATAAGCTAATAGTTTATCAAAGTGGGTTTAACACCCCAAACATCATCCATAAAATTATGCATGACACTTCTATTCATCATCTACTTTTCGTCCTAATCTCATGAGATATCCCAACATCATATGAGTTGATCAGACTCCATAGCCACACTGGCTAACTTGGCCAACTGCCAACAAAGTGCAACCTCTTCCCATCTTCAAAGGCATACATAGCCAGGCATACAAGGTGTGGCTCCTCGAGGCACACTGCCAAACACATTGCTAACGTCCACAACCAGTGGCAATACCTATTAGCAAGTAAGATGGGGTCCAAATCTCCATGTCCTCACTAGGCACATGAGATAATGCACATCGGAATTACCTTTCGCCGCTGGTAATTAATGCATTAAACCACAAATTGCAGGCACGTCTGCCAAATGCATGCAAAACACTTTTGTTTTCTTCTTTTCTTTGTGCTCACTCTTTCTTTGCCGAAGCTCAAAATGGCTTACGACTCACATAGTTTTAAAACACTTTTTTAAACTTTCATCACAACACAGGACCTCACTGTCCATAAAACTTTCATCAAAACATAGGACCTCACTGTCCATAAAACCTTTATCAAAACATAGGACCTCACAGTCCAAGTGCTCAATCGCGACACCTCTCGACCGGTGCACCAGTCTTAGGTTCGTGGCACTAGAAACATCTTCAATGTTTCATCCCAGTATACCTCATGTATACAATTCATCACAGTATACCTCATGTATACAATATAGGCCCTCAAAGTCCAAATGACTGAGTCCATCACAACACAGAACCTTAGTACCCCGACGTCTCGGTTACTAAGTTCCACACCACTATTAACACGAAATCAGTTTTGCTTTCATAAATTCTTTTTCCAAAAATTGGAAATTCATCAATAAAATCCTTAAATAATAAAACTTGGTTTTCACAAATTTAAGTCACGTGAGGTTTTAACTTCCTTAAAATATGTACTGCTGTTTCAAAATACTTGCCTTCTACGTTTTTCCAAATCTGTCATCACTCTTTTCCAAATCATTCATCAATTATCACTTTTAAAGCTTCTCAAGCCAATACTTAACTTTTTCCACTGAAAACACTTTCTAAAATCATCTTAACTTCTTTTTAACAATTAATTTCATAAAATAACTTTGTATAATATTATAAACTTTCTTACATAAAAATTAGCAGTACTTAACATTTTCACAATTTCGCTCTCATTCTCGAGTTACTTTTGCACTAATAAATTATCATCATCAAAACTCCTTATTTTTCCAAAATAATGCTTTTCACCACTATTATATTCCAACGTTTCCCATAAAACATTGAATATAATTTACACAGCTTATTAAAGCTTTTATCTGATTAGTCGGTTGTGCACTGACCACAGTCAGGCTTCTCAAAACAACACTCACAAGCAACATTCAACAACAAACCACTAGACAGATCATGTACCATAGCAATATCATATACAAATAAATAATTTAAAACAGATCAAACACTGATACTCAGATATACAACACAACATAAACCACATAATCAGATAACCACAACCACATCAATTATACAGAATACACAACAAGCAAATGGTCAACAAGCAAATGGTTATTGAGAAAAATCCATCAGGCAAGCTCCCCTTACCTTTGAAGACAAGTAAAGGATCCTCGTCCTAATGCCCACGTTAGCTCATATCTACTCCATCAAGCAAGCATAGCCGTGTCCAAACGCTCTCGGCAGAGTATATCCAACATCGCGCAACAACCAGAAATCAAGAAATCAATTTCACATAATCAAACACATATTCTAACTTTATCTAAACACTTAATCTAATTACCAAACAAGGTTATTTTTAAAGAAAATCATGTTTGACGCTCACGCTTCCCAATACCCTTTAAGTAAACTTTGTTTTTATTAAAAGATCTTGAAAAAGAACTTTGGAAATCATCCATTAAGAGTCCTAATTACACTAAATCATAATTATTTTCATAAAAACATACCCAAATTTAAATCAAATTAAATTGGGGTTTTAGGGCTCCTTATTAAAATTTAGGGAAAACTCATAATAATAAAATTGGTTTAGGGAAACACAAACTCACAGTCCCAATCTCATAAAACAACCTTAAATTTCAAAATTAAAATATGAAATCAAAGGGTTAGGGTTAGGGTTTCAAATCAGATTTTGGGGGTTTTGAATCTGAGACACTTAGAGAGGGTTTTGACTCACCCAAGCTTGAAAACAACTTGAAGGTGGTGCTGTGGTGCTCCTTGCGGCGGCGAACGGCGGCCATGGCGGAGGACGGCGGTGGATCGAGGTTCTACAACAACCATGGACAAAAAGATGAGAGAAAACATAAAAGAAGGAGATTCAACACTTAAGGGTGGTAGAACCACCATGAACGGCGGTTAAGGGAGCTTACCACGGCTGGGAACGGCGGTTCCGACGCGAGACAGCAGCAGTCGTGGCGAGGAACGGGTCGTCTGCTCTCGCCGTGCGGTGGCCGAATGGCGGCCTCATGGGTGGTCGCGCGACGGAGAAGAAGGAAGGAAGGAAGGTGGGTGATGAAGATGATGTTGAGATGGGAGGAAGAAGAAGAAAAGAAAAGGAAGAAAGAAAGAAGAAAAAGTTGCAGAGAAGGAGAAGAAAAAGAGAGAGATGGCGTCGAGAATAAGAGAGAGAAAAGTGAGGAATTTTCGTTTTTAAACTAGTTACTTAGTGATAGGTACAAAATGAGTGATAAATATTAGTCCTAAAATAAACATGTTTTTACTTTTTAGAATCTAAAAATAAAGATTGATAAGGATATGATTTAGAAATTCAAATTAGAGTAAAGATTAATAATTGAACTGATCCACTAAGAAAATACTCAGTCCAATATTTAATCTACGAAAATTACCAAACCAAAATATTCTTAACTCTAAAATTAAATAGAATAGGAATATGAAAATACTTTTCTCTTAATCATATTATTTAAAATATTTTTTCTGTCTTGGTTTAATAGTGACAATAACGTAATTATTGTCTAGTAAGCGTGCATTCACTGAACTAAGTCAGTGCTAACGCACCCAATAAAATAATTTGAAGAGAGTAATTTAATTACTCAGACTAAACCACATAACATAATAAACTTAAACATCCAAATAAAATAATTAATCCTAAGTGTAAAAACTAGGGTGTTACAGAAAGTTTATAATCCAAAAACACATGAGTTTTTGGTTTCTAGAGATGTAATTTTCTATGAGGACATCTTCCCTTATAGCTTGCATGAAGGGAACGTGACCAAATCCTTGGTACCTACTATCTTTCATGACACCTTTTGGCCTACTGAGGATGAAAGCCACACACATCCTGATCAAGCTAAACAGGATGAAATACGAGAAACACAAAATGAGGTAGATGAGCCCAAGACACAATGAGGAGGAATCACAGATGGACATGGAAATTCACAATGAGGGGGAGCAAGAAGCAGTCCCCACTGGAGAAGAAATTGTCCCAAGAACACGGCAACCACCAGCTTACCTCAGAGACTATTATTGTCACACTGCTATTATAAACCCCGCATGCACGTTATCTAGTTCCTTCACCTCTTCAGGTACGGTCTATCCTATTTCCAATTTTGTGGGTTATGATCATTTTTCACAAAAGCATCGAGCTTATCTTGCAACCTTAGCCTCTCATGAAGAACCCAAAACATATTCTCAAGCAGCAAAGCATCCAGAATGGCGTGATGCAATGGCACAAGAACTTAAGGCCTTAGAAGATAATGACACTTGGGAATTAACACAGCTTCCACCAGGCAGAAAAATCGTTGGGTGCAAGTGGGTGTACAAAATTAAACATAAGGCCACAGGTGAAATTGAAAAGTATAAAGCACGACTCATGGCAAAGGGTTTCACCCAAGTTGAAGGAGAAGATTTCAACGAAATCTTTGCACCAGCTGGAAAGATGACCACAGTTCGATGCCTTCTTTCTGTTGCAGTCGCTAATGATTGGGAGCTACACCAAATGGATGTAAGCAATGCCTTCTTGCATGGGGAGCTAGAGGAAGAAGTTTACATGGCCATTCCACAAGGACATAAAGCCCCTGGAAAAGACATGGTGTGTCGCTTGAAGAAGTCTTTGTACGGATTGCGTCAAGCCTCACAAAATTGGTACTCCAAACTCTCACAAGCGCTAATACAGTATGGATTCAAAGAATGTCCAGCAGATCATAGCCTCTTTGTTTACTCTCATAATTCCATTTTCCTTGCTGTACTAGTTTATGTCGATGACCTAGTAATAGCAGGCAATGATTCTCATAGCTGCACCAAGTTCAAGCAATCTTTGAGCAATTGTTTTAATATGAAAGATCTTGGATCTCTCAAGTACTTCCTCGGTTTAGAATTGACACGAAGTTCACATGGTTTGTTCATTAGTCAGAGGAAGTACACCTTGGACATCTTGCATAGGACGCCTCATCTATCTCACTATCACACGTCCAGAAATCACTTATTCGATTCACATTCTAAGCCAATTCATGCAAGCACCACAACAATTTCATTGGGATGCTGCCATGCGTGTTTTGAGATACCTAAAGTCCTCACCTGGGCAGGGAATCATACTGCCAAAGGAGAATAATCTCCAACTTGTTGGTTATTGCGACAGTGACTGGGCTTCTTGTCCAATCACAAGGAAATCCATTTCAGGTTACTTAATGAAGCTTGGTTCAGCTCCTATCTGTTGGAAAACCAAGAAACAAACAACCGTCTCCCGATCCTCTAGTGAAGCAGAATATCGTGCCATGGCCCATGCCACCAGTGAAATCCTTTGGTTGCGTAGTTTATTGTCTTACTTGCAAGTACGTTGTGATTCCCCCACACTCCTATATTGCGACAATCAAGCTGCCCTTCATCTTGCAGCTAATCCAGTTTTCCATGAGCGAACGAAACACATAGAAGTTGATTGCATTTCATTCGCAAACACTTACAAGAAGGTGCAATTTCAACTACTTATGTGCCAACAAAACAACAACCAGCTGATATGGCATTCGAGTTGGGAGTTCATAATCCTCACTCTCCAACTTGAGGGGGAGTAATAGAATAGCCGTTACAAGTTTGTTATCCTGATATAGGTTTGTTAGGTTTGTTAGAGTAAAAGATAATTAGTTTACTTGATAACTATTAGTTGTTGATAGAAGATAACTTTGTTATCTTTTTTTGTTATGGATTTGGATATTAGATGATCTCTTTCTGCCTATAAATATAAGGTGTGAACTCTTTGTAAACAAGCTTTGCAATCAATAAAAAACAAATATTCCAATACATCCAGCTTCCTCATCAAAGAAATCTCCAAAGCATCCAGCTTCATCTACCCCGCATCCAGCATCTGTGTCTCCTAGGTTTTCCATCCATGGTGGTCGAAGCAGAGGAGACAAAAATCTCACCGATACGGATCCATGGTGGTCAAAGCTCGAAGACGAAAATGGAGAAAGAAGCACGAAGATGAAATGCGATTTTGGCTCTGCAAGAAAGAAGGTCGAAGACGTGATGATGGATGAAGGAAGCCCACACGCAAGGAAGAAGAAAGGTCCCAGACGGTGATAAAGTGATCACCTTTATTTTTTATTTTTTTAGATTTCTGATTTTTAGAAAAGTAATAATATTTTAATGTTATTTTAATAATTTATTTTTAAAATAAACATATTTACTTACATGGCAACTTCCGTTATGGACGAAATCATAACGGAAGGACTATTTTCGCAACATTTGAATTTTAGGAGGACTAAATTCACAAAAATAAAATAAAATTGAAGGACCATTTTCACCAAAATGAAAAAAATAGAGGGATGAAAACTGTAATTTAGCCAAGTCCATTTCTTCGTAAATAATTTGATTTTCAAAATAAAATTCAAAAAAGGGAATAAGTTTAGTTGCACAAATTATTGATCCTTTAACCATTTGAGGAACGTCTAAGTTTTACAAGTTGACCTCTCAAGAGCTTCTTTTTCTAACTAAAAAATTAATTTTTACGCTAAAAGAAATATATAACTGTTAAATTTCTTTTGAATAATTTAAATCTCAAAATCGATAAATATCCAAAGGAACTAATATAGTCGTACGACTTATTAATTCCTTAATCATTTGAGGGAAGTTTAAGCCTATACGGTTTGATCTCTCAATTTTTATTTTTAAATAAAAATTCTCTTTACGTCAAGACGTAAAATTACGAGCGCTGCCTTACAGAAAAATAAAGAAAAAATATCAATTTAGTCGTAACGACTTATTTATCCTACAAATTCGAGTTTTTTAACTATACAATTTAATGGCTCCTTTTTTCGGATTTTTAAAAGGGGTAATCTTAATTTGCACAATCTAAGGGTAATCGTCGTAATGGCGGATGCCCTAGGGTGCCGTGGGGATAATCACCCATGCCTTCCCTAGACTTAATCGACTCCCGAATCCTATTCATCTCTATTTAAAAATAAAGACCAGTCGATTTTCACAAAGGGTTTTCCCAATGTTTCTCAACAAAAAACCTTGGTGGCAACTACATTCTCAGGAAGGAAAACAGTTATCCGTTTTTCCTTCTCTTCGATTCCGGTCGCGACAAGAGTTTGAGAGTTTCTATCATCCCGTCACGAACCGGAGCACATCATTGCGTTCGTATCGATGATATCTACGTCGTTCTCTTCTTTGTTTCTTCAAAAACCAAAGGTAAATAATCCTCGTTTATGTCGAAACTCGTTCTGTTATGTTTCTCGTATTATCTTTCGTTTCGTTTGTTAGAATTCGATTCCGTCTTCGATTATGAACTTGTGGTAACGTGTGCTTCAAAATGTGATGCTTGGGTGAATTTTTGGAAGCTCCGAGGCCTTAGAAATGCGCAGGGCAGAATCGAGGAAGTTAAAGGACGTTGTGTTTTGTTTCGTTCCAGACATCGTACAACTCTCCAGGTGGGGGAAAGAAATCATTTAATGTCAGAAAAGGTGCGGTCACATTTAATTCGATAACGGCGTCGGGCGACCTAAACCCTACATGAGAGCGAGTAACAGACAATGTCCATATCACATTGGGGACTACTTAGTGGTACCCGTGATAATATTGAGATTGTGCGTTTATCGCCGTTACGTCTAAAATATATTATTTTATTATATAGTGATTGCTTGCTTGGACTGTTTGGCTAGTTGGTTTGATATTGGTATTTGATGGATGATGATGTTCTGAGAGTGCAATTATTTTATGAACATGTTATATTATTGTTATTACTATTATTATTATGATTATTATTCTTCTTGGAAATGAGGTTAAGGATAAAGTTATGATTTTATGACACAATGGTAATGATGATGATTGTGATGATATGATGAGTGTTATGATTTTACCTAGAGGTTGAGTAAGTAATAAGTTATGTTGAGACATGATGATGTATTGGGGGATGCATATGATATGTCATAGTAGTGCCTAACCGAGTTGATTACTGAGATATAATGATGAGATGAGATTATTATTGAGGTTACTTATGAGATTATGATGAGCAGTTAGGGCACTAGGGGGTGACCTGAAACATGGTTTGTGATTTGGTTGACTGAAACATGGTCCAGTGGACTGAAACATGGTCGTGTGGGGTCTATGCCTCGGAGGGAGAATTCCCGGGGATAGGCTAATGACGTAGATAGGTTTTGTCGGCACGTTCTGCTTTGGTACTACCCTTCTGTTTCAGGCAGGACAGCTTGATGGACATATACCGCCGATGCTGCCGATGCCCGGCATGGCCCCAGTTCCCTTCATGGTACCCTTCGAGGCATTGGTACGTGGCTCGCACCAAGACCGCACCCGCCCCTGATTCAGCTCGAGTTGGCACCCATCCCGGAGGAGGACCCAGTTGCCCCCGCCCATGACCTAGCACCCCTTCAGAAGGTACCAGCACCTCCAGAGGTTCGGGCTACGGTTTCAGAGTCTTCGCGGGTATCTTCTAGACGGCTACATCCCCGTGACAACAGACTTTTCAGGCAGAGGTTTCAGATGCAGCCAGATAGGAGCTCTTCCAGTGAGAACGGAAGAGTGTCCGGACCTGCTGAACCCCAAGACGTAGACGAGGGTGGTAGTATATGATGGCTCGGGCCAGTTCCATCTGCATAGGTGTGAGGGAGGTTTTATTGTATTTTGAGTGGGGACGAGGTGCGGAGTGCATCGGTGAGGCATCTTTCTTCAGATCTTTGATGTATTTTGTTGATGTTACCAGTCTGTATATATATCGGGATCATACTGATGGGATTCCCTTTATTATACTGTATCGGGTCTGATGTATATATAGTTATGTTTCTGTATGTATATATATATTGTTTATATTTTAAGTTTTAATTTTTCCACCATTTTTAATATATACGTCTAACGATAATAACACAATTAGGTCCTAAATATTATGGGTTTTCTTCAATGGGAGGTCGGGGCATCTCATTTAGTGTTATCATAGCAGTTCGGTTCTAAAATGGACTGTGAGAACTATGATTAGGTCAAACTGGCCATTTAGTTGAATCCACATCGGATAACAGCTATGCTTAGGAGTTGGGTAGTGAGTCCGACGGTACATTTCCATGACATATAGTATTTATATTCCAGTTTATGTAGTATTATATGTCATATTGATGTGGGCTAATGATTTCTTTTAACAGGATCATGGCTCGAGGCCGAGGACGAGGACATGGTGGTGGTAGAGCGATGGAGAATGTTGAGGAGGAGCCTTATCAGCCAGAGGCAGGGATTAGAGGTGGAGGATAGTCCTCCGACACCCTTCAGACTATCCGCGAGTTAGCATATGTTCTGTTGCAGCAGGCGCAACAGAATGCTTAGAGGGTGCAGAGAAAGGCAAAGTTACATGAGCGACAGGATAGGAGGAGAGCCACTGAGGCTGAGGATAAAGGATTGGCTACCTTTATCAAAGGTAAGCCACCACAGTTTCATGGAGAGTATGATCCAGAGCGAGCAGAGTGGTGGATACAGGAGCTCGAGAAGATCTTTGTACACCATGAGATGCAGAGATGGCAGGAAGGTGACTTACACCGCCTTCATGCTGACCTAAGGGGTCGAGTCATGGTGGAGAGGCAAAAGGAGATTGCTTGAGGCTAAGGGCAGGTTGATTAGTTGGAAGCTGTTCAGAGTGTGTTTCTTCGAGAAGTACTTCCCGCGGTTGGTCAGACGCGAGAAGGAGAGAGTTCATGAATCTCTAGCAGGGAGACCGGTCTGTTGGTGATTATGCGGCTAGGTTCGAGGCTTTGATTCAGTTTTCTGAGTTCTACCAGAGTTTTCCCGATGAGGACTGGATGTGCCGGATATTCAAGGAGTGTTTACGGCATGAGTTGAGGAGGGCTATAATGCCCTTGGATATTTTGAGTTTCCCAGAGCTTGTAGAGAGGTGCAGTGCCATTGAGAGTATGGACCAGAGGCAGGCTGCAGAGTAGTGACAGTAGCATAGTGGGGGTCCTACCAGAGCAGGTCATCAGAGGAGAGATGATAGATGTTCTCAACGGAGGAGACGGCCTTATACTAGACCTGGGCAGAGTGCTCAGACATCTGCACCACCAGCACCAGTTACCAGAGAGGGACAACAGCAGCGGGGCCCAGAATGTTTCAGATGTGATGGTCCGCATTATATCAGAGATTGTACAAATAGATCTGGTTGCTACGTCTGTGGCAAACCAGGTCATTTTTCTAGGGATTGTCGACATAGAGCGGTACAGCAGCAGCCAGCTGCCGGCAAAGGAGCCAGGGGTTCTAGAGGTGGAGCTGGGAGAGGAGATCCAGCAGCAGGACGACAGACGGCCAGACCTCAGGCCATGGGGAGGGTGTTTCAATTGAGAGGATATGAGTCCTCTCTACAGATCTTATTCAAGGTATGTGTTTAATATCTGGCAAACTCTCGTCTGTGTTGTTTGACTCAGGTGCTACACATTATTTTATTTCACATGAGTTTGTGGATCATCTACATTTTCCCGTTCTTAGCTACCATATACTTAGATGATTTTTAAGAGAAAGAAATCTCTTAGTCACAAAAAAAAGCTCAACTAAAAAGATGCATGAAGAAAATCAATTTTCATAACCTGCATTAAAAGGAATAAGTTTTCGTTAATGAAAATGATTTTTGGAAATAAGAAGCATCGTCCAACACTAAAGTGATAGAAGCACTCGTCCAACACAAGTGACATAAGTGCTCGTCCACTAAAGTGAAAGAAGTGCTCGTCTACTAAAGTGATACAAGCGCTCGTCCACTAAAGTGATAGAAGTGCCCGTCCACTAAAGTGACATGTGGATCTCGTCTACTAGGTTACGTTCAACCAGTTCAAGGAGTATCCGTCCAATGAAGTGGCATATGGAGCTCGTCTACTATCAACTACCTATCAACTATGAGCCTTGAGGATTGAAGACGACACCAATGTAGAATATTATTTCAAGAACCAGAATCAAGAAAACATATTCAAATATCAGATCGAAATCTATTTTAATTGATCCCAACAACTATAACTTGTTTTCTATATATAGAGGGATCAAAGGAACACTTTCAAAAATATTGAATATCAAGAACATATCACGATAAATATATCATTCATCATCTTTCTTGAGCTTGCTGTGAAAAAGAGTGTTTCATTCTCATAAGTGCTTCAACTTGTTTATCTGACTATTGAGAGTTAGGAATCAATTTTTCGTTTTATTTGATTGTAAAGAGAGAGGGAGTCTCTCTGAGTGATTAGGGTGAGGTATCCCTAAGGAAGAACATTGAGGCTCTTCACAAGAGTGTGGTATCTCGAGGTGAAGGAGTGCTCTGTGGTGTAAAGATTTTTCAAGCTACTTGGCTAAAGCTTGTTGTGTTAGTATGTGAAAACCCACAGGTGGAGTGGGGACTGGATGTAGGTCACGGTGGTGGTGACTGAACCAGGATAAATCTGGTTGTGTGGTATCTCTAAACTCAAACTCGATAATTTCTATCTTGCGCATATAACTGTGATCTTGATGCTCTAAGTATTCAATTGATATTAGTTCTTGATTTGAATAATCAGTATTGAACCTTGAGTAAACTGTAATAATAACTGTGTATTCAATTCTATTCTCAAGGATCAATATTTGAATTGAATCTTGCATCATATACTGAAACTGAAACCTGCAAGTTTGTTCTTAATTGTTAATGCTTGTATCTAAAACTTGCATAACTTGTTCTTAATATTTAAAGGCTTAATCGGTTTCTGTATTTTGTTATTATTGAGTTTTGAACCTGAACCTATTCTGAATTAATCTTTCTTATCTTTATCATCTTCCAATTCAATATTTTATATAAACCCTTCATTGATTTTGTAAAAGATCCTGAGGCCACAAATCTGAAAACTAAAGTTTTATGAAAAGTTTTTAAGAGGGAAATATTTTAAGAAAACTCAATTCACCCCCCTCTTGAGTCGTTGAAGCCAAAACAACAGAGTATAGATTCTCTGCCTATTGTGAGAGAGTTTCCTGAGGTTTTCCCTCCTGATGTTCCAGGTTTGCCACCAGAGAAGGAGGTGGAGTTCGCTATAGATCTCATACCAGGGACCGGACCTATATCAGTAGCTCCTTATCGGATGTTACCCGTGGAGTTGGCAGAGTTGAAGAAACAGTTGGATGATATGATGAAGAAGGAATTCATCAACCGATTGTTTCACCTTGGGGAGCACCGGTGTTGTTTGTCAAGAAAAAGGATGGAAGTTCTAGGTTGTGTACGGATTACAGGCAGCTGAACAAGGTAATGATCAAGAACAAATATCTGTTGCCTAGGATAGATGATCTGATGGATCAGTTAAAAGGAGCTACAGTGTTTTCTAAGATAGATTTGAGATCAGGATACCATCAGATTAGGATGAAGAAGGAGGATATACCTAAGACCACTTTCAGGATGAGGTATGGACACTATGAGTACCTAGTTATACCTTTTGGTGTAACTAACGCTCCAGTGGTGTTCATGGATTACATGAACAAGATCTTTAGGCCGTTTCTCGACAATTTTGTTGAGGTGTTTATAGATGATATCCTCATCTATTCCTGTAGCCGGGAAGAACACGAGGAACATCTGAGAGTGGTGTTACAGGTGTTGAGAGATAGGCAGTTGTATGCTGAGCTATCCAAGTGAGTTTAGGTTAGAGGAAGTGCAGTTTCTAGGTCATGTAATCAATAAAGATGGGATAGTTGGGGGTCCAGTTAAGGTAGAGGTCGTGATTAAGTGGGAGAGGCCTATGTCAGTGAGTGAGGTGAGGAGCTTTCTAGGTTTAACAGGGTACTACTGGAGGTTCATCGAGGGTTTCTCAAAGATCGCGTTGCCTATAATGTAGTTAACAAGAAAATGTACCACGTTTGTTTGGACGGAGAAGTGTGAGGAGAGCTTTCAGAAGCTAAAGGAGAAGTTGACTACCTCTCCAGTGCTGACGTTACCAGATCCATTATGACTATTTGACGTGTACTGCGACTGGTCATATCAAGGATTGGGTTGTGTTTTGATGCAAGAGGGAAGAGTTGTGGTTTATGCTTCCCGAAAGTTGAGGGTTCATGAAAGAAATTACCCGACCCATGATATGGAGTTAGCAGCCATAGTGTTCGCATTGAAGATATGGCGACACTACCTTTACGGAGCCAAGTTTAATGTGTTCAGTGATCACAAGAGTTTAAAGTATCTGTTTGATCAGAGGGAACTGAAAATGAGGTAGCATAGATGGATGGAATTCATTAAGGACTATGAGTTTGAGCTACAATACCATCCAAGGAAGGCTAATGTTGGGGAAGATGCACTAAGTCGGAAATCTCTGCATGTATCCGCGATGATGGTGAAAGAGATGGAGTTGCTTGAACAGTTTAGAGATATGAACCTAGGTATTGATATGAATGAGGATAGAATATGCTTAGGTATGATCACCATGAGTAGTGAGTTTTTGAGAGACCTTAGGATTAAGCAAGGTCAGGATGAATATCTGCAAGAGGTAAGTCGAGTCATAGATGAGGGTAAGGTTTCAGAGTTCAGGATGGTGTGTTGAGGTTTAGACACAGGATATGTGTGCCAGAGGACTTATAGATTAGGAAGATGATCTTAGAGGAGGCACATAAGAGTAAGCTGAGTTTTCACCCAGGAGCCACCAAGATGTATCAAGATTTGAATAAGATGTTTTGGTGGCCAAAGATGAAGAAAGAAGTGGCGGAGTATGTTCTATCATGTTTGGCTTGTCAGAAAGCTAAGATAGAACGTCAAAAGCCCGCCGGGTTGTTACAATCCTTGGATATCCCCGATTGGAATTGGGATAGTATAGCGATGGACTTTGTGGTTGGATTTTTTGGAACCAAAGTGGTTTTGGAATAAATAATCTTTACTTTTTGATGTTAACAAAAGGATTAAATTTGCTTGGCAAAGTGTTAATTGAGATCTAACATGTGGTTTCAGTTATGCAGGAATATTTATAATATAAGTAATGGAAACTTGGGATAAGTTTTCGTTGGACTCCTTAAGAAAAATACTTGTCCACCCTTGTAGACGACTGCTCTATTTGGTAAAGTTATTTGTCTAATTAACTGAGTAGACGAGGCTTTAAAAGTTTCACTAGACGGATTCTAAGTTTAAAATCAAATAGAGTAGTTTCTATCACGCCACGTCAGTAGACGGTTATCTTAGTATATAACTCACTAGACGGCAAAATAAAATAATGAGTATATGATCTTAGTTGCCACGTCACCAGATGGTGATCAAAATAACTCAGTAAGGATTAGCAAGTTCAAAGACATGAGTAGACGAGAGTCTTTGCCACGTAAGTAGACGGTAAGAATGAAAGAATTGAATAGACCCTGCTTCTACAAACCAAGTAGACGGAAGTCTTTAATAGATGAGCCTTTACTTCTATACTTGTTGTATAATGAATAAATACAATCCGAATCTCTTGAATTTATTTCAAATGATTGATATTTATTTCAATAGAATATTTGTTATGTTTTACCTTGTTGTAAAAGAAACGTAGTACCATCAAAGAAATGCAAAAAGCAGAATCGTACCATGAGAAATTGTAAAATGATCTGTACGATGACAACTTTATGGCTGGAAAAAGATGGATTGTACACAAAGGAGGAACAACAAGCTTTCAAGCTGCAATGCTCAGAGCAGTGAGCCTCCATTTCGTGCTACCTCGATAACCAAGAGTACTTTTCAGCATTGCCACAATCAAGCTATCAGACAACGGATATCATGCATTCAATGCTATCTCTAAACGGGACTATTCAAAATAATCATTGAAGAAATACAAGTGAAGAAGAAGATCACTATAAATATAAGACCTCAGATACTGAAGTACAACTTTTGCTAGCTCAACTTTTGCCAATCGACAATCACGCATACTAATATTCCTTTAAGAGCAAGAATCTATATTCTTTAGTTTGAATATTGTGAAAATATTCATCCGATCTTAAACTTTTATATCCTCACACATAGTGTTCTAAGAAGATCATAAGTTAAATCTCTTTGTTAGAGTTAGAGCCTGGAGAGGCTTGGTAAGAAAGGAATACTTGTAAGCCTGGAAAGATGTTGAATACTTTGTAATCTATTTTGAAAATAGTGGAGAAAAACCTTAAAGTAGAAGGGACTGGACGTCTTGGCTTGAAGAGAGTGAACCAGGATAAAACATTTGGTGTCAATCTTCTATCCCTAATCTCTTACGGCTTTATTTGTTTTTACTGACTAAGGGGTTTTGATATTGCTTTTGTTAAAGCTTTTTAAAAGATCTATTTCTTTGTGCTTGCTTCTGATTTAATCTTCTTGTGTACAAAAATAGTTTTAAAGGTTGTTTTCCGAAAATTATTAACAAACACAATTCAACCCCCCTTCTTGTGTTTGCCTGTGTCAACTTCAGGATTACCACGAACTCCGAAGAAGTTTGATGCAATTTGGGTTATCATTGATAGGTTGACGAAGTGTGCTCTGATAGTGTGATTTTACATCATATTTCATGTGCACTTTCGCATGCATTTTTCATATAGTTTAGGCACAATTACCTGATTTTTGGTAGTTTTCCCCTTGGAACGGGTGAAGCGGTTTCTTGGTGTTGTTTCGCAGGAATTTAAGGAAAAATGCTCAGAAACTAGCCTTGATGGAGCTCTGATGGAATAGAGGTTGAAAAGTGAAGAATATGAGCCAAACAGAGCCTATCACGCCCTAGCCGTGATAACCATCACGGCCATGATCAAGCAGAGTAGAAGGCAGAAGTCAGAATCTGTCACGGCCTGACCGTGATGCCTATCACGGCCGTGACAATCCAGGAGGAAAAAGTCAGAAGCTGTCACGGTCTAGCCGGATACCCTTCACGGCCGTGACAGAACAGTTGGTGGAGACAGAAGCTATCACGGCCGTGACAGGCCAGGCAGAATTGATCACGGCCTAGCCGTGATGAGGCTCATGGCCGTGATGCCCCAGATTTGAAAGCACGCCCACTCCAGAATATATCACGGCCTGGCCGTGATGGCCATCACGGCCGTGACGCGTGGCCTCCCTATAAATAAAGCAGTGCAGACAGAAAAAAAAGGAGGAACTTTTGGATCATAACTATTTTTAGATCTCTTAGAATCCTTATTCTGGGGCTGCGTCTCCCTATCTTCTTTTTCTTTTGTTAGAATTATGATGAATTCTGATTGTTCGTTTGTCGTTACGGGCATGAGGAGCTAATCCCCTCATCTAAGGGATCGATGAAGCCACCCATGGCGGTATAGTGTTCATGTGATGTATGTTTCTCCCCTTTTCTCAATTGATGTTTTCCAATTCTGATTATATTGCGTTGATCATATGTGTTGCGTGATTGACTAGTTAAACATGTTGAGGCTGAGAGGCGATTCACGTTTTAGAACTCGAATTGGGATCATCGATCGACTACTGCACGAGAGTGAATAGGAGATCGGTGCAACCTTATAGGAACCAGAATTAATAGAGTTTGATGATTGGGTTATGAGACCTAGTAAGTAATTAATCCAATTGTTGAATACGTCCTAATGAGCACGACAGTGGATTTAGGAGAATTTGGGGGTCCTGGTTGACATCTAATTGAACTAGGGAGGAATTCATATCACTTGGGTATTATGCGTGATTTGGGTAGGTGGATTTGAGACCTTAGATATTTTAATTTCTGATTTTAATACCTTAGATTAATTGATTTGTTAATTTGAAGTGTGATCCTATTTTCTCTCCAACCACTTTCTGTTACTAAACCAACTTATCGAACTTCTCGCGAATTAGTTGAATTGGTAGCCCAATCCTTGTGTTCGACCTCGGTAAATTCTTACCGTGTTTTTATTACTTGCGACGACTCGGTACACTTGCCGGTGACTCAACAAGTTTTTGGCGCCGTTGCCGGGGATTGGCACAACCAATTTTCCTAATTTTTAGGAAATTTGATTACGTGGTTAAGCTAACTTTTATTTTTATTTTTTTATTTTCTGTTATTTAATTACTATTATTTCTCTCTGCTTCTTTGATTCCACTTGGTCTTGCCTTGTTTTTTTTTTTTGTATGCGAGGTACCCTTCCAAAAGAGGACTTGCTATTTGATTCAGAGATCACCAGGACCGAGAGGAGATTAAGGAAAGAAACCAGGGAACGAAAGAGAATTGAAGGAATTAAAATAGAGGGCATGGCTGAAGAAAACCCCCCTCCTCCTCCTCCTCCTCCTCCTCGTTACAAGCCTCTCTTCGAGTACGATCTACCCAACTTGGATGATTGTGATTCTTCTATCGTGAGGGTAAACCTGAATACAGACTCCTTCAGAGTGGAAGGATGTGTCACATTCCAGATCCGTGAGAATCAGTTTGATGGGAGTGGCAAACAGGACCCTCATAGACACATCACTCGCTTCCTTGAAGCTTGTGACTTGCAGAAGACAAGAGGAGTCTCTCAAGATGAATTTCGCTTGCGGCTTTTTCCTCTCTCTCTTAGGGATGTCGCTTGCGATTGGGTTGACAGCTTGGATAGGAACAGTATCAGAACTTGGGAGCAAATGGTACAAAAGTTCCTAACCAAATATTTTCCTCCTCAGAAAGCGGTACAAGCAAGAGTAGTCGTTACATCTTTCAGGCAGACAGAGGATGAAACGTATAATGAAGCTTGGGAGAGGTACAATGTGTTATTGAGAAGATGTCCCTCAGCATTCTTTGACCCAGTCTCCAAGGTTCAACATTTCTTTAACGGGTTAAGGGGACGCTATCAGATGAATTGTGATGCCGCAGCTGGCGGTTCGTTTTCTTACTTATCGGCTGAGGATGGATGGGCATTATTGGAGAAGATGTCATATAATGGTTACAACCGTCGTAGGGAAACCTCTAGTGGAATCAGTTCTGCGACAATGGAAGGCATTCTAGAGCAAAACAGACTATTGAAGATGCAGAATGCGACACTATCGGGGAACAAAAAGGTTAATGTGATACACGAGGGGATGCCTCCGGGTTGTGACAATTGTAATGGAGATCATGACACTCAGAGTTGTCCGCTCAACTTCTCTCAGGAACATGTGGACTCATGCCACAATTTCTATGACACTGTACCCCAGAACAACTATCAGAGGAAGAGACAGAATGACTACAGTCAGAATCAGAACAGGGGGTATATGAGGAGAGACCATCCAAGTTTCGCTTGGAGTAATGCTAGTGGCGGTCTAGCCGGGCAACAACAACCTCAACAAGGTCTGAGGCCAAACATTGGAATCCATCAGCGCAATACTCAGCAGGCTATTCCAGGGCCTAATCAAATGCAAATAACTGATGGTGGAAGGCAACCTTGGGAGTTGGCTTTTGAGAAGATGAGTGCGACAGTTGAGAAGTTGTCAATCAATACAAGCACAGCCATTGACAAGTTGGCAACTCATACAGGGTCGGAAATTCAGAATCTAGAGACGCAGATAGCTCAGCTTGCAAAGCAACTAAATGAGCGTCTCCCAGGCACTCTCCCAGGTGATACCGAGAACAACCCTAAGAACCAATGCAATGCCGTGACAACTAGAAGCGGTAGAGTGTTGGAATCTAACAGGGGTGCAACTAGTTCTCAGGAAGTTGAGGTCTCGAAACAACCACATGTTGAGGAAGAGCACCCTGAGAAAGAGGAGTTGGCAAGTGACAAGGCACTGAAGCAAGGGGGAAGGTTAAAACCTGTAGATGAAGAGTTCCGTAAGAAGAAGTAGGTTGAACCCAAAGACCTTCCGCCCTACATGAAGGTACCATATCCTGAAAGATTGAAGAAGCCTCTACAGGATAAATAGTTCAGTAAATTCCTTGATGTCTTCCGCAAACTTCAGATCAACATTCCATTTGCGGAAGCCCTGGAACAAATGCCGTCTTATGCCCGATTCATGAAGGAGCTTCTCTCCAAGAAGCGGAAAATAGTGGATGAGGAAACGGTTGCTTTGACCGTGGAGTGTAGTGCCATCCTTCAAAGAAAACTCCCTCCAAAGTTGAAGGATCCCGGTTCTTTTTCGATACCATGCACTATTGGGGATATGAATATAGGGAAGGCGTTGTGTGATCTAGGGGCAAGCATCAACTTGATGCCCCTCTCTATGATGAAGAAGTTGGGGATCAGGGAAGCCAAGGATACACGGATGTCGCTCCAACTAGCCGATCGTTCTATAAAATATCCTTATGGGGTGATCGAAGACTTGCTAGTGAAGGTGGACAAATTCATATTTCTGACAGATTTTGTGGTGCTTGATATGGATGAGGACGCCGAGATCCCTCTCATATTGGGGAGGCCCTTCTTGGCCACTGGGCGTGCTTTGATTGATGTGCAACAAGGGAAGCTCACCCTCCGTGTGCAAGATGAGAATGTAGTCTTCAAGTCTTTGAAGCAATGAAGTACCCCGCGGAGAGGTCGGATGTGTATCGAGTGGATGTGGTGGATTCAATTGTCAAGGAAAAGGCCACTAGAGAAGCCCATGGTTCATCACTTGCACAAGTGTTGGTAAAATCCCATGATTATGATAGTGAGGAAGAAGACCCTTTGGGGGATGAGGACTATCTTGAATACTTAAAAAACATGGAAGCCTTACCAAGTCTCCAAAGGGATGAATGTGCAAAGGAGAAGCTCAACAAGGAAGGAAATGAGGAAGATGGCAAGACACCGGAATTAAAGCAACTCCCAACCCACTTAAGGTATGCATTCTTGGGGGAGAAGGGACAACACCCGGTGATCATTAGCAATGCCTTGAAAAAGGATGAAGAGGAGAAGCTGTTGAGAGTTCTTAGGGAACACAAATCCGCCATTGGGTGGAAGATTTCGGACCTAAAAGGTATAAGCCCTTCCCTATGCATGCATAAAATTTTGATGGAGGATGGGTATAAGCTAGTGGTTCAACCACAAAGACGGCTAAATCCCATCATGAAAGAAGCCGTGCACAAGGAAGTGATTAAACTTTTAGATGCCGGAATCATCTACCCAATCTCGGATAGCAATTGGGTTAGTCCAATTCATGTGGTCCCAAAGAAAGGGGGAACAACCGTGGTGGTCAATGAAAGCAATGAATTGATCCCAACAAGGACCATCACGGGGTGGAGAGTGTGTATCGATTACAGAAGACTAAACGAGGCAACAAGGAAGGATCACTTCCCTCTCCCCTTCATTGATCAGATGCTTGAGAGGTTAGCCGGCTATGAGTACTATTATTTCTTGGATGGTTACTCCGGCTATAATCAAATTGTGGTGGATCCTCAAGACCAAGAGAAGACGGCCTTCACTTGTCCCTATGGAGTCTTTGCCTATAGGAGGATGCCCTTTGGATAGTGCAATGCCCCTGCTACTTTCCAAAGATGCATGCTTTCTATTTTCTCGGACATGGTGGAGAGATGCATTGAGGTGTTCATGGATGACTTCTCGGTCTTTGGGACCTCATATGATAATTGCTTGAAGAACTTGACTTTGGTGCTTAAAAGGTGCCAAGAGACTAACCTTGTGTTCAATTGGGAGAAATGCCACTTCATGGTCAAGGAAGGTATAGTCTTGGGGCACAAAATCTCCCAAAGGGGGATTGAGGTTGACAAAGCCAAGATTGAGTTGATTGAGAAGCTTCCCCCACCAACCAATGTAAAAGGGGTGAGGAGTTTTTTGGGGCATGCCGGGTTCTACCGGAGATTCATCAAGGACTTCTCCAAAATCGCAAGGCCGCTTTGTGACTTTCTTGTGAATGATGTATCCTTTGAATTTAATACTTCTTGTTTAAATGCCTTCACTATTCTGAAGAATATGCTTGTCATCGCACCCATAATCACTGCACCTAATTGGAATTTGCCATTTGAAATCATGTGTGATGCTAGTGATTATGCGGTGGGGGCTGTTTTTGGGACAAAGGGTGGAAAAATTAGCTCATGTCATTTACTATGCAAGTAAAGTTTTGAATGAGGCACAAGCTAATTATTCCACCAACGAAAAGAACTACTTGCTGTGGTTTTTGCCTTGGATAAGTTTAGATCCTACGTTGTGGGGTCTAAGATTGTTGTTTTCACTGATCATGCGGCCATAAAACACTTGATGACAAAACAAGAGGCCAAACCTAGATTAATTCGGTGGATTCTTCTTTTGCAGGAATTTGATCTCGAGATTAAGGACAGGAAGGGATCCGACAATGGTGTGGCAGACCACTTATCTAGGTCGGTCAATCCCGACACCAAGGAGGAATTGTTAGACATCAAGGAAGAATATCTTGATGAAAAGCTGTTTGCACTTATTGAAAATTCCCCTCCTTGGTTCGCGGACATGGCCAACTTCAAATCCTCAAATGTGGTTCCGCAAGGTTGGACTAATCAACAGAGGAAGAAGTTCTTCTCAGATGCAAAGTATTATGTGTGGGAGGACCCCTATCTTTTCAAGCAATGCTCGGATGGGATCCTAAGGAGGTGCATTCCCCATGACCAAATCGGGAACGTGTTGTGGCATTGTCATAGCTCGGATTATGGTGGGCATTATGGGGGAAAGAAGACCGCAGAAAAGATCCTCCAAAGCGGGTTCTATTGGCCGACGCTCTTCAAAGATGCCTACACCTTTGTTGAAAACTGTGATCGTTGCCAAAGAGTTGGCAATATCTCTAAGCGGCATGAACTCCCCTTGAATTGCATGCTTGAAGTAGAGCTCTTTGATGTGTGTGGGGGGGGGGGTAGATTTCATGGGACCATTCCCACCCTCCTTCTCTTACCAATACATTTTGGTGGCTGGGGACTACGTGTCGAAGTGGGTAGAGGCAATCCCAACAACCACAGATGATGCGCGGGTAGTCATGGAATTTCTGAGGCGCAATATCTTCTCGAGGTTTGGGGTCCCAAGAGTGTTGATTAGTGATGGGGGATCCCACTTTTGCAACAATCAAATGCACAAGCTTCTTGAGAAGTATGGGGTCAAGCATATAGTCTCTACTCCTTATCATCCCCAGACAAATAGGCAAGCGGAGGTATCCAACCGTGAGTTGAAGCGTATTCTTGAGAAAACCGTCAACTCCTCACGAAAGGATTGGTAAAAAAAGTTGGATGATGCTTTATGGGCTTATAGGACTGCCTTCAAGACTCCAATTGGAAGGTCTCCCTACAATTTGGTGTTCGGGAAGGCATGCCACCTACCGGTGGAGTTGGAGGAAAAGTCTTATTGGGCAATTCGAGAACTCAACTTTGACTTGACGAAGGCCGGTGAGAAGAGGCTTTTGGATTTAAATGAAATGTCTGAGATCCGCATGCAAGCTTATGAAAATGCAAGAATCTACAAAGAGCGGACTAAGGCGTGGCATGACAAGCACATCTTGCCTAGAAGGTTTGAGCCCGGACAAATGGTACTCCTTTATAATTCAAGATTGAGGCTCTTTCCTGGAAAGCTGAAATCGAGGTGGTCGGGACCATTCAAGATCCTACAAGTCTTCCCACACGGGGCAGTGAAATTAGAAGGGGCCTCTGGCAACTTCAAGGTAAACGGGCAAAGGCTAAAGCATTATCATGGGGAATCAATCCCAAATGGCAAGTAAGTCCTTCTTCTGGATTAACCCTCTAGGGTGACTTGAGTCAGGCTCGGGACGTTAAACAAGCGCTTATTGGGAGGCAACCCAAGTCTCTTAACCCCTCTCTTTAGTCATTTTCATTTTCTTAGTAATTTTGTTTTTAATTTAACTCTTGAATAATTTGAGAAGATCAAGAGTTTTCTTTTACTAATAAAACTTCCAAGTGATTTCAGGAAGGGAGAGTAAGAAGACAAGGAAAAAGCAGAGGCAGCAGCCATCACGCCCAGGCCGTGACACTGGTCACGGCCGTGAAAAGCTAAAAATGAAGACCAGAAAGGATCACGGCCCAGCCGTGATACCCATCACGGGCGTGATGGAAAGACCCTGAAGAGCAGAAAGCATCACGGCCTGGCCGTGATGGAGGTCACGGCCGTGACAGCCAGCCACGAGGACTGGAGTGATCACGGCCTAGCCATGATGAGGCTCACGGCCGTGACGTACTTCCCAACAAGTTTCTGACTGGAATGAGAGTCAACACCCACTACCGCCTTGGTAAGACGTTCCAAATTTTCTCCCCTCTCCGACTTGAATGTTTACATTGGGGACAATGTAAATTCTTATGCTTGGGGTAGGGGTATTTTGCATTTGCATTGTTCATGTTGCATTCATATAGTTTTGCATGATAGTTTTGCATGATCACATGATTCAATTGCCCTTTACTTAGATATGATGAGTCCAATTGTGAGAAATGAGTGCCAAATAAATAGAGATAGTGGATTGTTGAACCCAATTTTTATTCTTGTGATGAGGCAAATAATGAAAATGTTTGAGATGATCTTGATAGTTGATAATTAGCACATGGTTCCGTAGATTCACGTTTCTCATTGATTTCTGAACTACAAAATGTGAGATTTTGAGCCAAAGGGGTACTCACTATATCTACCCCTTTCCTTGTGCTAGAGTGGTATTCCTCTCGGAGTGTATTTCTCTAGAACTTGACTTGAAACCGTTTCAACACGTACAAAATTTTTGAAAACATTTTGAAAATGATTGAGGCACTAGGTATTTTTTTCCGGCCTTCCGAGCTTTGATGGACTAAATGCTACCCCTTAGTTGCCCAATTTTGAGCCTAAAGGAATGAAATACTTTTCTTGGTACCTTGAGATATATTGTTGAATGATGCTTGATAGGACCTTCTAAAGTGTTACAGAAAGGGTAAAAAGGTAGTTGAAAAAGTATGGGATGAGAAAATAAGAAAAAATATTTCTCCTAAATTGAAAATCTCCCCTTCTCAAATAAAAATAAAAAGAAAACAAAAAGGGAGAAGGGGACGACAAAAGAAAAGTGAGAAATAAAAACAAAATGAAAGAAAGAAAGGTGGAAAAGCGAATCAAAACCCAAAAAAGGGTATTTTAGAAGGTCATGTTTGCAATGCTTGATGTTTTGTGTAGCCCTTCGGAAATTTCCTTTTCTTGATTTCCCCACCTAACGATTGATCCCATGGCCCCGTTACAACCAAAGCAAAGACCTCTTGATTCTTAACTGTTTTCATTAATACAGTAGAGATTCGGTTGATAGTCAAGCCTATGGTAGAATGCATTCCTTGAGGAAAATGGAGCGAAATGTCATATATCCCTAAACACTTGAGTGAGGTGAGAAAGAGTGCCAAGCTAATGAACAAGCTTGGGGTTATTTTCTGGTGAGAAAGAGTGCCCAAATCAGTGAGAATGTGATTCTAAGAAACCTAAGCGCCTAATTGGACTTGAATTGATTGTCTCTTGCTAAATTATTTGAATTGCCCATTACTTGGATCAGTTACTACTCGGGTTCTAAATCACATTATCCATGCTTTTTGATCTTCTGGCCTTAGTATTTGCTTGAGGACAAGCAAGTTTTAAGCTTGGGATGATTTGATAGTGTGATTTTACATCATATTTCATGTGCACTTTCGCATGCATTTTTCATATAGTTTAGGCACAATTAGCTGATTTTTGGTAGTTTTTCCCTTGGAACGGGTGAAGCGGTTTCTTGGTGTTGTTTCGCAGGAATTTAAGGAAAAATGCTCAGAAACTAGCCTTGATGGAGCTCTGATGGAATAGAGGTTGAAAAGTGAAGAATATGAGCCAAACAGAGCCTATCACGGCCTAGCCGTGATAACCATCACGGCCATGATCAAGCAGAGCAGAAGGCAGAAGTCATAATCTGTCACGGCCTGGCCGTGATGCTTATCACGGCCGTGACAATCCAGGAGGAAAAAGTCAGAAGCTGTCACGGCCTAGCCGGATACCCTTCACGGCCGTGACATAATAGTTGGTGGAGACAGAAGCTATCACGGCCTAGCCGTGATACACATCACGGCCGTGACAGGCCAGGCAGAATTGATCACGGCCTAGCCGTGATGAGGCTCATGGCCGTGATGCCCCAGATTTGAAAGCGCGCCCACTCCAGAATACGTCACGGCCTGGCCATGATGGCCATCACGGCCGTGACGCGTGGCCTCCCTATAAATAAAGCAGTGCAGACAGAAAAAAAGGAGGAACTTTTGGATCAGAACTATTTTTAGATCTCTTAGAATCCTTATTCTGGGGCTGCGTCTCCCTATCTTCTTTTTCTTTTGTTAGAATTATGATGAATTCCGATTGTTCGTTTGTCGTTACGGGCATGAGGAGCTAATCCCCTCGTCTAAGGGATCGATGAAGCCACCCATGGCGGTATAGTGTTCATGTGATGTATGTTTCTCCCCTTTTCTCAATTGATGTTTTCCAATTCTGATTATATTGCGTTGATCATATGTGTTGCATGATTGACTAGTTAAACGAGTTGAGGCTGAGAGGCGATTCACGTTTTAGAACTCGAATTGGGATCATCGATCGACTACTGCACGAGAGTGAATAGGAGATCGGTGCAACCTTATAGGAACCAGAATTAATAGAGTTTGATGATTGGGTTATGAGACCTAGTAAGTAATTAATCCAATTGTTGAATACGTCCTAATGAGCACGATAGTGGATTTAGGAGAATTTGGGGGTCCTGGTTGACATCTAATTGAACTAGGGAGGAATTCATATCACTTGGGTATTATGCGTGATTTGGGTAGGTGGATTTGAGACCTTAGATATTTTAATTTCTGATTTTAATACCTTAGATTAATTGATTTGTTAATTTGAAGTGTGATCCTATTTTCTCTCCAACCACTTTCTGTTACTAAACCAACTTATCGAACTTCTCGCGAATTAGTTGAATTGGTAGCCCAATCCTTGTGTTCGACCTCGGTAAATTCTTACCGTGTTTTTATTACTTGCGACGACCCGGTACACTTGCCGGTGACTCAACATGCTCACTTCTTACCTATTGGTGAGAGTTATAGTCTTGAAAAGATGACCCAGATATATATCAAGGAAGTAGTGAGGTTGCATGGTGTGCCGTCGAGTATTGTCTCCGACCGAGATCCCAGATTTACATCTAGATTTTGGAGACAGTTACATGATGCTTTGGGAACAAAGTTGAGGATGAGTTCTGCTTATCATCCTCAGATGGATGGACAGTCAGAGAGGACAATCCAATCATTGGAGGATATTTTAAGAGCCTGTGTGTTGGAACATGTGGGTAGTTAGGATGAATTCCTACCATTGGTTGAGTTCACATACAATAAAAGTTTCCACAGCAGTATCGGGATGGCACCGTATGAGGCTATGTATGGAAGAAAGTGTATGACTCCGTTGTGTTGGTATGAGATTTGCGAGAGCCAAGTGTTGGGTCCTGATGTGGTACAACAAACTACGGAGCAAGTCAGGAAAATCAAAGAGAAAATGAAGGATGCGCGGGATAGGCAGAGAAGCTACAGTAACAAGAGGAGGAGACCCTTAGAGTTCCAAGAAGGTGATCACGTGTTTTTGAGAGTCACTCCGAAGACCGGAATTGGCAGAGCTATAAAGTATAAAAAGCTCACTCCCCAATTCATTGGACCATTTCAGATTCTTCGACGAATTGGTCTGGTAGCTTACCAGATAGCCTTAATCCCTTACCTTTCCAACCTTCATGATGTCTTCCATGTGTCCCAGTTGAGAAAATATTACCCCGATCCTTCTCATGTCATTGAGCCTGAGTCCATACAACTCCGAGAGAATCTAGAATATGAGACTTTACCGATTAAGATTGCAGATAGAAGGATTAAAGAACTCTGTGGTAAACATATTCCCCTGGTCAAGGTCATATGGGATAGTGTTACCGTAGATGCTACTTGGGAGCGTGAGACAGACATTTAGCAGCAGTACCCTATCTGTTTTCAGGTATGTAAATTTCGAGGAATTAAGGGGGGTAGAAATGTAACATCTGTGTTTTTATGTACGGTTTATGTATGAGAATTAGGGTCAGGACTTGGATTATATGTTTGAGAGGTGGTTGGAGGCATAGAGACCCTTGCATGTTAAGTACATAGCTTTTTCGGGTGAGTTCGAACGTAGAGACCAATTAGGGTTTCCCGGTTAGCGTCTTTGAGACGTCTGAATGTGAAATAAGAATTTTGGAGTTAGAGATGAGATTAGGCCTTTTGATGGTTTTAGGTGGTTTATTAGGTCCTAATGAGCCTATATCTCAAATTTGAGCACAATCGGACGTCGAACAGACCCTGAACACAAAGAGTTGACTTTTGGTAGAAGTCAACGCTCGAGCATGGGTGTGTCCACGCTCAAGAGCCCAAGTCAACAGACAAGGGCCATGCTTTGACCTACCACGTGTCACCAAGGCTGATGTGGTACTCCAGGAATGGTTGCATGGCATGGTGGTCCACCCACTCAACGCTCGAGCGTGGAAAAACAAATGCTCCAGCTTTGGAACACTCGAACGCCGTTTTTCCAGTGCTCGAGCACTGGCACGAATTACAGCAAAATGAAATGGCTTAAGTGACATAAGTCACTTAAGCCATAAGAGAAAGAACAGAAGACAGAAATGATAGCTGAGAGTTGAGAGGAGCAAATAGAGAGTTTTGGAGTGTGTGTGAGAGAGAAATCAAGAGAGAGAAAGAGTCCTACCAAGAGTTTGAGAGTTTCTATCATCCCGTCACAAACCGGAGCACATCGTTTCGTTCGTATCGAAGATATCTACATCGTTCTCTTCTTCGTTTCCACAAAAACCGAAGGTAAATCATCCTCGTTTATGTCGAAACTCGTTCCGTTATGTTTCTCGTATTATCTTTCGTTTCGTTTGTCAGAATTCGATTCCGTCTTCGATTATGAACTTGTGATAACGTGCTCTTCAAAATATGATGCTTGGGTGAATATTTGGAAGCTCTGAGGCCCTAGAAATGTGCAGGGAAGAATCGAGGAAGTTAGAGGACGTTGTGCTTTATTTTTTTCCAGACATCGTACAACTCTCTAGGTGGGGGAAAGAAATCATTTAACGTCGGAAATGGTGTGATCACATTTAATTCGATAACAGCGTAGGGTGACCTAAACCCTACATGAGAGCGATTAACGGACAATGTCCGTATCACATTGGGGACTACTTAGTGGTACCGGTGATGATATTGAGATTGTGCGTTTATCGCCATTACATCTAAAATATATTATTTTATTATATAGTGATTGCTTGCTTTGACTGTTTGGCTAGTTCGTTTGATATTGGTATTTAATGGATAATGATGTTGAGTGTGCAATTATTTTATGAACATGTTATATTATTATTATTACTATTATTATTATGATTATTATTATTCTTGGAAATGAGGTTTAGGATATAGTTATGATTTTATGACACAATGATAATGATGATGATTGTGATGATATGATGAGTGTTATGATTATGCCTAGAGGTTGAGTAAGTAATAAGTTATGTTGAGACATGATGATGTATTTGGGAATGCATATGATATGTGATAGTAGTGCCTAACCGAGATGATTATTGAGATATAATGATGAGATGAGATTATTATTGAGGTTACTTATGAGATTATGATGAGTGGTTAGGGCACTTTGGGGTGACCTAAAACATGGTCTAGTGGACCTGAAACATGGTCGTGTGGGGTCTATGCCTCGGAGGGAGAATTCCCGGGGATAGGCTAACGGCGGACTGTCCTAGACATGATTTCATTATAGTCGCTGCTATAGTTCATGCATTGCATGAGCACCCTGGCCGGGGTTCAGAGGTGTGCACCAGATTGTGCAGCTATAGTGTCATTGATTTGCATGGGCATCCTCCATCCGTGGACGAGGGTGTGCGCCGTGGACTCTGGGACGTGTCAATTTTATTGTTGTAATATTCGAATATTGTCGATACCTGATGAGATGATTCATACAACATTTGCATTGCATCATGATGGAGGGTAGAGGAAAGATCCTAGATATGGATTGAAGATGATTGTGTTGTGTGTGTGTATATATATATATATATATATATAGATATATACACTTATATTTTGGAGACGGATATTTCGTGTGTCGTTATTTAATTAAATGTTGCTAAACCCTTTCCACGTTTGATGTTATATGGCTTCTTATCCCCTTTTCTTTTGCTGTGTGTTGTGTGTGTGTGTGTGTGTATATATATATATATATATATATATATATATATATATATATATATATATATATATATATGCTTTGTATCACAGATCCAGATATAGTTGATGGCGCACTAGGATCACCCATGGATGACTCGAGACCCGGTGTTCCCCTCCTCGGGGACCTTTGAGGCAGAGTACGTGGATCCGAATGGGTGGCTTGTGGACCCAGTCACTCGCTTCATGGTATATACGGGTCCTATGTCCATCACTTCAGGACTCAGACAGGCAGCGCCGATAGGTTTTGTCAAGACGTTCCGCTTTGGTACTACCCTTCCATTTTCGATAGGACGACCGATGGACATATACCGTCGATGCCCAAAGAAGGCCCCGCTTCCCTTCATGGTACCCTTCGAGGCATTGGTACTGGGCTCGCACTAGTACCGCAACCACCCCGCACTCCGAGCCCTAGTTGGCACCCATCCCGGAGCAGGACCCGGTTGCCCCCGCCCAGGACCTAGCACCCCTTCTAGTGGTCCGGGCTACGGTTTCAAAGTCTTCGTGGGTATCTTCTAGATGGCTACATCCCCATGACAACAGACTTTACAGGCAGAGGTTTCATAGGCAGTCAAATAGGAGCTCTTCCATTGAGAGCCGAGGAGTGTCCGGACCCGAGGATGCAGACGAGGGTGGTAGTATATGATGGCTCGGGCTAGTGCCATCAGCATAGGTGTGAGGGAGGTTTTACTGTGCTTTGAGTGGGGACAGGGTGTGGATTGCATCGGTGAGGCATCTTTCTTCAGATCTTTGATGTATTTTGTTGATGTTACCAGTCTGTATATATATTGGGATCCTACTAACGAGATTCTCTGTACTGTATTGTATCGGGTCTGATGTATACATGGTTATGTTTCTGTATGTATGTATATATATATATATATATATATGTTGTTTATATTTTATGTTTTATTTTTTCGTCGTTTTTAATATATACGCCTAACGATAATAACACGATCAGGTCCTAAATATTATGGGTTTTCTTTAATAGGACGTCGGGGTGTCTCACTCTTCACACTTGGCCACTGCTTGAGCTATCTCATCCCTCACCCACAAAGCACGAGTAGCGTCGGCCTTCATAACTTACATCTTCTTTACATGGTCAGAAAGCTCATGACTCCAGAAGCGAACAATCGATGAAATTCGAAGGGCGTAAGCAGCAGTAGCTTCCATGCTCGCATAGGGTCCCTATTCCAACAAAAGCCAAGCATCTACCGGCTTCAACACTTGCCTATCGACAAGTAGCCCAGGGTTGAAATCATCCCCCCAAAGTGAGCTGCCTGGATTACAATGATCGTTGTACCATTTGGTATCGAGGTCAGGTCGGTCACGTATCATAGGAGCTTTTTCAGTCCTCCTTTCAGTAGCAGGAGTCTCCTGGATCACGGGGAGGGGAGAAGCACTTCTTCGAGGGACCTCTTGGTGAATGTCTGCCCGAGCACGCTTGGTGGCACGCTGTCGCGCACGCGCCAAAAAGCGAACGGTTTTATAAAAATGTAGTTTAGGGCGACAACTCGGATATCGTCTCACAAGGACTCTTTGGTTGTTGTTATTAACACAAAATCAGTTTTAGGGGGTTTTGGATTTGAAATTAAATAAAGAAAACAAAGCAGAAAGACAATGCAAACTAAAAACAAAGCAGTTTAAATGATTACCAAATAAACTAAAGCGATTAACCTACTGTTCTCGGTTTCCCACTATCATTGGTTCATGTAAATTCCAAGCCCTAAGCAGATCCTAATCCCCTTTCGGTTGTAGCAACAATTAACAAACGAAATTGCTACTACAAATATATGTTCCTATTCCCGAATTAAAAAAACGGGGTTAAGCCCTCATGAACTAAACGAACATGAACGAACACACGCGAATTAAACAAACGCGATTCAATATAGGAACATAACATCACCGAAATAAATTAACACAACACTATACACTTCTGAATTAAACAAACAAAAATATATAGCATACTATTGAAAAGGGAAAAGCAAATAAAACAGGAATTACATAACCTCAAGTGTGGTGGAAACCAATTGCATTAGATTAATCAAGGAGACTAGTTCTCCATTACAAAGGAAAAACAAAACATATCTAAACTAAAGAAAAACAAAAGATGAAAAGCTAAGATCCCCTGATCAGTTATGCCTAAAAGACTTATATACAGCTTCTGGGTTCCGCTGGTTCGCGAGGCGAACACTATCTCACGACGCGAATATTATGAATAGTCTGCAACGTTTGATCTTCTCGCGAGGCGAAGTGCGGCTCGCGTGGCGAGACTTTTCAAATTCCAAACTGTAACGCCCATGACCTTCAACATGGATAAGCCGTGATGGTCTCTGACTTTCAGGATTGGATTACTCGTGAGGCGAGTCATGTTTCGCGGGGCGAGACAGAAAGGTTGGCAATTTCTGGAACAGTCACCTTCAGGTTCGCGAGGCGAATGCCTTCTCGCGGGGCGAAGAACTCCAGAATTATTTCCTTTTATTACCTGAAAACAAGAAATAGCAGTAAGTACTTTATTTTACTCTAAATCAGCTAAATTAACCTAAAAATACTATAGAGACTCAAAATGCTTCTTAAAGACAATCAAGTCTAATTTGGGCGAAAATGATATATAATTAGCACAAAACCACGGTCATACTAGTCATAAAACTAGATGAGCCAGCGGCTGATCACTTGGGAATGCGAGAGTTGGGATCAGACGATTCAACAACTTTCTTCTTCTTGCCCTTCGTGGTGGAGGCGGGGATTGAACCACCAGCATCTTGATGGGTCGACTTCTTCATCAAAGCCTTGTAGTTGAACTTACCCATTATCACTGCAAGAAAGAGATCGGTCAGAATATAACAAGTATAATGCTAAAAGGTAAATTAAAGTACCTTATAAAAATCTACTTTACAATCAAAGTCGGCTTGCCGAGTGGAAGAGATGGGGAGTTTTAAAAGTCTTCCACACAACAGTGGCCGGAGATACAGTTTGAGAATCTCAACATCGGCTCGCTCTTGAGCAGTCATAGAACCGAGATCAAAACTGGAAAATCTGGAAGGGTGTGGTGATAATATGCTGGCTTATCATGTTTTATCTATTATTTTAGAGTGGATTTAATTAATTAAGTTGAGTTGAATACTTGATTTAGCCCAAATTAGACTTTGTTTTCCTATTTTTGTTATTTTAGAGTCAATGTGTGCATTTAATTGATTTAATTAGATCTTAGATGATTTTCTCAAGATTTTTATTATTTTTATTTTTAGGAAAGGACAAAGAAGAAGGATATCAATTAAATTGAAGATTGCCAAGTAAATTGCAAGGGCCCACATGATGGATTTGAATCCAAATCAATTTGGATTTGGATTATTATGATTAAAAGATAATTCAATTGGCATTGAGATAAAAGATTGGATCCAAATCAAATTGGATTTGGATAATAATTGCCCATCACAACAACAAAGGATATGATAAGATTTGGCAATTGATTTGGAGATATTGATTTGGCAATTAAGTATGAAGATTAAAATGTTCAAGATCAACCATGATGGATCTTGAAAAGCAAGAAAATTGAGCCAAACAGAGCCCATCACGGCCTAGCCGTGATAGCCATCACAGCCATGATCGAGCAAGGCTGAAAAGAAAAGAACGAAAAAGTCAGAACCTGTCATGGCCAGGCCGTGATGGCCATCACGGCCGTGACAGGCCATCAGTGCCAAGTTTTCCAAGACAGAATCTGTCACGGCCGTGACGCGCAATATCTGGAATTTTAAAACCTGATTTGATCTGATTTTGTAATTGCTTGGGATTCAAGTTACCCTACTCTATAAATAGGGCAATTAGGCTCGAAAATAGGGATCCCCTTGGGCTGCTACCTTAGGCAAAAACTAGGATTTCTCTTCTTCTCCAATCCCTTCCCTTCTCTTAGGTTTTCTTTTATGCTTTTGTTAATCAAGCTTGCTATGAACATGGCAATGCTTGTGTAGTTGCTTTTATTTCTAGGAATTAGGGCTATGCCCAAGATTTGTTTTATGTTATGAATTGACGTTTTACTTCTTGTTAATTTCAATTCGCTTTCGATTTGATTCCTATTGCATGAATTATTTGTGAATCTGGTGCGCACTTATTTGCCTGTCATAGATAATCTAAGGAGGAACCTAGCGGTGAACTTAGGTATTGGATATATAGGTATTGAACTTAGGACTTAAATCACGAGAGTTAGAAGCGGTCCTTCGAGGGTTCACTGAGTTGTCACAAAGCTTAAAGGGTTCGATTTAAATTCAATTACCACAAGAGTAGGGGTTGGTTTAATCGGGCACGGTTCTTGTATCCCGAGAGGGAATATTAACTTATTTAGGATAAATTCACCTTCAAAGCAAATTTCAATAATTAACAAGAGGGGTAGTCAATTTAGTAACATGAGCAGTCTTGTTGGTTACCCAATTCCTGGAAATCTCTTTTTCATATTTAAAATCCCAAAGATATTTCATTTGATTTTATTTTTTCTTTTATTTTCTTGAAATCTATTCACACTTATTTCTTAATCTAAAATAATTTTTTAATTTGTGAAGTGGTACTTGGTTTCCAATCCCTGAGTTCGATACTCGGTTTCTCACCATTTTAATATTACTTGCTTCGATCCGGTACGCTTGCCGGAGCCTATCAAGTTTTTGGCGCCGTTGCCGGGGATTGGCACTACCAATGCAACTACTTTAGACATTTTAACTTCTTCTTTTTTTGTATATATCTGACCTTTTCTTTTGAGTTTTGTTTGTGCAAGGTTGATGAAACACATGGACTATCGTTACTATCGAACTTGGGAATATCAACTTGATTGGATCGTGTTTGATGGTATCACTGAGAAGCATGTGAAGATATACTCCAAAGAGGAATGGAAATCCTATTTGTCATCCTTGCAACCACCACCATACTTTGAGTTGGATCCCGATTTGCTAGAGATTCTTTGGGATATAGATACTTATCCTTTGAGCTTGAGCATAGAGCATATCAAGGAGGAAGTTAGTTCCATGATTCAGAGGGCAGAAATGCGAGCAAGGGAAAATGCTAGTAAGATAGCGGCATCGCTAAGTGACAACTTTCAAAAGTTAGAAGAACAAGCTAGTGAATTTTCTAAATTGCTAGCAGAAAAGCAGCATGGAATTCAAATTGAAGAGAATCTATTTGCTAGCATGGACGTGAATGAAGATGAAGTGGTGGTGGAAGATGATTCAAGAGGAGAGGATCATGAAAAGGAGTGCAAGGAGGAAATATCTCCTATTGTTCCTTTGTAAGGGACAAAAGAGACCAATCATGTGGAAAATACTTCTCTCACCATTCCTATTGAGGAGCCTAAAAATTATGAGTTGGATAAGTATGTTGGTTTGCATGCATGTTTGGATATAACAAAGTTGGTACCTTCTATTTGTCTACAACATTACTTTGTGAAAATACCAACTTTGGAGTTCAAGTCACTTCCTGAGAATTGGTAGTTTTCATCAACAGCGGCAAAGGCTCTAAGGTCGCCTCAAGAAGTTATGGTTCTAGTGCTTCATGGAGAAACTAATTACATAAAGACCATTCTTAGAGTAGGTGACTTACCATTTGACCCAGGAGGAAGTGAGCTCGTCATAACACTTAAAGAAGTCAATGGAATCTCATCACACTTGCTTCTTCCATCTCCACTCCACAAGCCATGGGATCCGGGTGGAAGGTCTTACATCTTGGGCATCTCTTGGTCTTTTTACCACATGCTATGGGATCCGGGTGGAAACGTCTTCAATGAGTTTTTCTAAACCCTTCTCTTTTTAATTATTTTGCTTTTCTTTACTTGAGTCATATGTGTGCGAGTCTTGTGTTGGCAAGCTTGAAGGAATTTAATTGAATTTAGCATAGATGGATTGCATGATATATGTTGATTTTTGATGATTTCCCCCTAGGTTTTGAAAATCTGAAAATTGATCCCCATGAAAAATTGAAAATTGATCTTTGAGAATTTTTGTTTGGAATGCATGATTTATGACAAGTTTGGGGTGAAGGGGTGCATACACTAGGGATTGTATCTCGGTTAAATAATTTACTAAAAAATGTTCAGGTGAAGAATTTGAGCCTCCAACATTGTTTTTAAATTATGTGAATCACTTTTAAGTTGCACTTTCCTGGATTTGCTTGAATCTCTTCATGGTTTGCATGGTTATATGTTTGCATCAAATGATTTAGGCAATTTTCTTTGAAATAGCTACTTGGACTAAAAAGAACCATCCCTAATGCATGTTCCCTAGTTAGCCACATTGAGCCTAATAGCCTATTGTTTCTTGATGACCTTATGTTATAAGCCAAAAATCCGGAAAAACCATGTTAACCCAATCTTAGGATTTAGGAGAGCATGGATGCTTAGCAAGACAAGGGTTGAAGGAAACTAAGTTTGGGGTGGCTACAAGGATATGATATGTTGTTTTGGATTGAGAAAAAGAAAAAAACATAGGTTGAAGCCAAAGGCAAAAGGGAAAAAGATAAAGAAGAAAAATAAAAAAATGCCAAAAAAGGACAAAATAAAAGGGTGTCAAAGGAAATAGGTTGTAGTCACCCAAAGCGTCAAAAATAAAAATGGGAAAAGGAATTAGACTGAAAATAAAAGTGTAAAAAGTTTCATGCTCTCTTAGTTCCTAGGGACTTAAGCCTAGTACCTTTGAATATCCTACCTTTAGCCAGACCCCATTACAACCTTTAAAAGACCTTTTGATGTTGCATGCATGTTTTCTTGGGAACTATTTTTGAGATGAAAATCGAATTCATGGAAAGTGCTCTTAAAATGTAGAATTGAGTGAAAGTTGATATCCTAGACAAATTGAGCGAATGAGCGAATTACTAAATGCCCTTGCGAGGAAGGCAATTGTTTGAAATTGGTGATCTCCCTCTTATGTGTAACTTGGATCCTTTGCTTAGATTGATTATTGCATGAATCATGAAATTCTCTTTGTTTGAAGTAAATCAATGTGGGGATTACTATAATGAAAAGGGAAAACATTGAATAAAAATTGAATTGATAAAATTGCATGAAATTTGTGCGAAATTGATTGACTCCTTTGAGCTTGCCAAGTTTTGAGTCTGTTTGATTTTTAGTTTGCTTGAGGACAAGCAAAGTTTAAGTTTGGGGTATTTTGATAATCTGCTGGCTTATCATGTTTTATCTATTATTTTAGAGTGGATTTAATCAATTAAGTTGAGTTGAATACTTGATTTAGCCCAAATTAGACTTTGTTTTCCTATTTTTGTTATTTTAGAGTCAATGTGTGTATTTAATTGATTTAATTATATCTTAGATGATTTTCTCAAGATTTTTCTTATTTTTATTTTTAGGAAAGGACAAAGAAGAAGGATATCAATTAAATTGAAGATTGCCAAGTAAATTGCAAGGGCCCACATGATGGATTTGAATCCAAATCAATTTGGATTTGGATTATTATGATTAAAAGATAATTCAATTGGCATTGAGATAAAAGATTGGATCCAAATCAAATTGGATTTGGATAATAATTGCCTATCACAACAACAAAGGATATGATAAGATTTGGCAATTGATTTGGAGATATTGATTTGGCAATTAAATTTGAAGATTAAAATGTTCAAGATCAACCATGATGGAGCTTGAAAAGCAAGAAAACCGAAAGCAGGACAGAGGCCATCACGGCCTCAGCGCGTGACAGCCATCACGGCCATGATCGAGCAAGGCTGAAAAAGAAAAGAACGAAAAAAGTCGAAACTGTCATGGCCAGGCCGTGACAGGCCATCGATGCCAAGTTTTCCAAGACAGAATCATCACACGGCCTGTGGACGCGCAATATCTGGAAATTTAAAACCTGATTTGATCTGACTTTGTAATTGCTTGGGATTCAAGTTACCCTACTCTATAAATAGGGCAATTAGGCTCGAAAATAGGGATCCCCTTGGGCTGCTACCTTAGGCAAAAACTAGGATTTCTCTTATTCTCCAATCCCTTCTCTTCTCTTAGGTTTTCTTTTATGCATTTGTTAATCAAGCTTGCTATGAACATGGCAATGCTTGAGTAGTTGTTTTTATTTCTAGGAATTGGGGCTATGCCCAAGATTTGTTTTATGTTATGAATTGATGTTTTACTTCTTGTTAATTTCAATTCGCTTTCGATTTGATTCCTATTGCATGAATTACTTGTGAATCTGGTGCGCACTTATTTGCATGTCATAGATACTCTAAGGAGGAACCTAGCGGCGAACTTAGGTATTGGATCTATAGGGATTAAACTTAGGACTTAAATCACGAGAGTTAGAAGCTGTCCTTCGAGGGTTCACCGAGTTGTCACAAAGCTTAAAGGATTCGATTTAAATTCAATTACCACGAGAGTAGGGGTTGGTTTAATCGGGCACGGTTCTTGTATCCCGAGAGGGAACATTAACTTATTTAGGATAAATTCACCTTCAAAGAAAATTTCAATAATTAACAAGAGGGGTAGTCAATTTAGCAACATGAGCAGTCTTGTTGGTAACCCAATTCCTGAAAATCTCTTTTTCATATTTAAAATCCCAAAAATATTTGATTTTATTTTATTGTTTTTTTCTTTTTTCTTGAAATCTATTCACACTTATTTCTTAATCTAAAATAGTTGTTTAATTTGTGAAGTGGTACTTGGTTTCCCAATCCCTGAGTTCGATACTCGGTTTCTCACCGTTTTAATATTGCTTGCTTCGATCCGGTACGTTTGCCAGAGCCTATCATGTGGTTGCCAGTAAAAGGGAAATTTCGGGATTCCTTCAGAGTCAAAAATGAAGAAATCATTCCCCGCAGTAGGTCGGACCTTGAAAAAGTTAGACTTGAAGAATTTATAAGATCTCTTATAGAGTCCAATAATGCCTCTCTTTTCAACTCCATTAAGGGAGATCCAACCAACTTGGTCCCCAAACCTAAACTTTATAAAAATAATGGAATTTAGGTGCAGTAGCAACCAACCCTACTTGACTGCAAAGAATTTGAAAAGCCTTCATAAAGGCCCAGTTATTAGGATGCAACTGGGTAGGGGCGACATTCATGATTTTCAAGACGTCACACTCGAACCGAGTCAAGGGGAGGGTGACACCAATATGCTCAAGAAAAGTTTTGTACATATAGGTGAAATGTGGTTCAACTAGAAGAGCTTGTAAGAAAACGTGTTCATCATCTGAACAGGGCAAACAATGAACAGTCCCACGAACAGCAGAAACTTTGGTTTTAATGACCCGGAGGGAGTCATGGCTCCTAAAGTTTGAAAAGAAGGCCCCAACATCTGGCTTCACCAAGAAATAACCAGGAATAGTGATGTCCGGGTAGGGAATTTTGGGCATCCTAGCAGCACGTTTACGACCCTTAGGGGCCGCAATAGCTTGAGCATTAGAAGAAGTAAGAAGAAGAAGAAGAAGAAGAAGAAGAAGAAGAAGAAGAAGAAGAAGAAAAGGAGGAGGAGGAGGAGGAGGAGGAGGAGGATAAGAAGAAGAAGACAAAGAAGAGGAGGAGGAGAATAAGAAGAGGCCCCAGGGTTATCTTCATTACTCTTCGAAAGAGGAGAAGAATGGGGAGAGTCACCTATAGGATTTATCTCATGTTCTATAATTTGAACCTCAGGAGGCATTTTGAGATACCTAAAAGGAAGGTTCCATGGTTGTGTAAAGAGAATGAAAAGGAACTCGATAAAAATCAGAGGAAGAATGAAAAGCGTACCTGGAAAAGAGGAGAGAGTACATAAGTTCTTTTGAGGAAGAAGCTAGAAAGATGAAAGTTATGACGAAGAAGACGGTAAGTGAGCTCCAGAGTGTGAGTTTACTTCATTTTATAGAAGAGACCTTGTCGTTTCAAAAAACAAAATGGAACGTTACTTTAAGAATTAATGACGGTAGTAGCCGTGTGCAGGAAGAGAAACGCCACTTCAGGACTGCGAAATTTTGGCACACCAATAGAAGGGAACCGCGTGTCAAACACATTGAAATACGCACTACAACAGCCAAGAACTTGATTATGCAGCGGAGGAGCAGTGATAAGCCTCTGGCTCATCTAGTTTTATGGCTAGTATGACCAGGGTTTTGTGGAAATTATATCCTATTTTCACCCAACTTAGATTAGATTGTCCTCAAGCAAGGTTTTGAGTCTCTAGAGTAGTTTTAGGTTAATTTAGCTAGATTTGAGTTAAATAATACACTTATAGTTATTTCTTTGTTTTCAGGTTAAGTGAAAGTCAAGAGAATAAGGAAACAGGGGTTCGCCCATGAATGCTTACTCGCCACGCGACCCCGAAGCCTGACTGTTCCAAGAAAATGCAAGGTCTCTGGTTCGCCCCGCGAAGAAGATCTCGCCCCGCGAGTCTTGCAACCCTGAAAAGTCAGAGACGATCACGGCTTGCCCGTGTTGAAGGTCACGACCGTGGTAGTTTTGAAGTTTAAGAGTCTCGTCTCGCGAGCATACATTCGCCTCGCGAGCCTGGAAGTCAGAGAGCATCACGGTTGGCCCCTGATATTCATAACGGGCGTCATAAGAAGACTCTTCAGTGACTCGCCTCGCGAAGGTGTGTTCGCCTCGCGAGAATACCAAAGGTTGCAGACTGTTCGCAGGATTCGCGTCGTGAGAGAGGCTTCGCCTCGCGAATAAGCTTTATTTCTGACTTGTATAAATTGATGTTCTGAACAGTTTAGGGAGACTTTTGCTTCTCCATTTTTCTGTTTTTACGTTTTTCTCTGTGTGATTTCGTTTGTGTTATGGAGAACTAAGTTCTAGGATTGATCTATTGTAATTGATTTCCATACACTTGAGGTTCTTGTATTTCCCTGTTTTGTATGCTTTTCCCTCTTCAATGCCATGCTCTATATTTCTGTTTGCTTAATTCAGGAGTATATAGTATTGTATTGATTTATTTTCGGTGATATCATGTTCCTATAATTAATCGCATCTGCTTAATTTGCGTGTGTACGTTTCGTGTTCGCTTAGTTCACGAAGGGCTTAACCCCGTTTGCTTAATTTGGGAATAGGGACATGTATCTGTAGTAGTGGTTTCGCTTGTAAATTGTTGCTACAACCGGGAGGGGATAAGAATTTGCTTAGGGCTTGGAAATTGCATGAACCTATGATAGTGGGAAATCAAGAGCAATAGATTAATTTATTTTTGGCCATTTGATAACCTCTTTGAACTGTCTTGTTTTACTCCTATGTTTTCATTATTTTGTTTTCTTTGATTGCATCTCAATCCAAACCCCCCACAAAAAATTTATTTTTGTGGAAAATAACATTTTAAGAGTCCTTGAGAACGACATCCGAGTTGTCGCCATAAACTACATTTTTAAAAAACCCTCTCGTCCTTTTTGGCGCGTGCGCAGGTAATGACCAAAATTGGCGCCGTTGCCGGGGAGGTGGCAGATAGGTAGGGAGGGCCTCCGGTGCTGCTTCAGTAAGGAAGGAGATATGTGGCATTAGGCAAGGAAATGAGTCGCTAGCTGAATATTGGGAAAGGTTCAAGCAGTTGACATCCAGTTGCCCCCAGCATCAGATTTCTGAACAGCTCCTCATCCAATATTTTTATGAAGGGCTACTGCCGATGGATAGGAATATTTTGGATGCTGCTAGTGGGGGAGCGTTGGTTGACAAGACTCCATCTGCTGCCAAGCAACTCATTGAGAACATGTCACTGAATTCCCAACAATTCACTACCAAAAGAAATTCTGTTGAGACTAGAGGTGTACATGAGGTCCGCACTTCCTCTTCCAGCCATGACCGTGATGATAGAATTGATAGGCTCACTTCTTTGGTAGAGAAATTGGCAATGGATAGGGTTCAGCCTGCGGTGTTGTGTGGCATGTGCAGTTCTCCTGAGCACCCATATGAGGCATGCCCCATTTTGCAAGGAGGATCAGTTACTGAATCACCTTAAGCCTTTGCAGTCCATCCGTATAATCAGGGCAATAATCAGAACAGATACAGCACTCTAGATCTCTCAACAAATAGGTACCATCCCAGCTGGAGTAATCATCCTAATCTGCGGTATGGGAACTCATCCCAGCAACAACCGATGGCACCTCAGAATCCTCCAGTGACTACTTCTGCACCTTCTGGACCTTCAGTAGATGACATGTGCAAGCAAATAACTTCACAATTGAATGCACAAATGACTACACTTTTCCATCAGCAAATGGGACAGTTCCAGGCACAGTTCCAGGCCTCACAGCATGTCGCAGCAAAAACAAGTGCTAACATTCAAGATTTGAGGACACAGATTGGACAGATGACCACAGACATAAATAACATAAAGCAAGCTCAAAGAACAACCCAGCTGCCAGCACAGCCAGTGATAAATCCTAATGCCTCCAACCCTAATGTGAGTGCCATATCTCTAAGGTCTGGAAAAGTTGTTGAGGCCACCTCTGAAAAAGATGAAGCAACTGTTGGGGTAACTCCTGAGCCTATTGAGGTTGAAGTTGAAAAGGTATACAGACCACCGATCCCGTTCCCACACAGACTACAGAAAAATTTGAAGAGTGGTGGTGAAGACAAGGAGAAGGAAATTCTTGATGTTTTAAGAAAGGTAGGTGTTAATATCCCTCTGTTGGATGTGATCAAGCAAGTGCCCAAGTATGCCAAATTTCTCAAGGACCTATGCACCAACAAGAGGAAGATGAAGAATAATGAGAGAGTTGATTTGGGAAGAAATGTCTCAGCTCTTATCCAGTCTAGGCCTGCACCAGAAAGAGTTGCTGTTATAGCCCCTACTCAGGCACTGCCATAGAAGTGCAAGGATCCAGGCACCTTCACTATTCCATGCACTATTGGAGATAGGAAGTTTGAAAATTGCATGCTGGATTTGGGAGCCTCTATCAATGTCATGCCTACCTCCATCTTTAACAAACTTGATCTTTGTCCCTTGAAGTATACAGGTATCACCATTCAGTTGGCCAACAGGACCAGTGCCCGCCCCATGGGAATGGTGGAAGATGTGCTAGTGCAGGTTGATGATCTGATCTTCCCAGCTGACTGCTACATCCTGGACATGGCAGGAGAGACACATTCCAGTAAATCACCAATCATCCTGGGCCGACCATTCATGAAGACAGCCAAGACTAACATTGATGTTGATGATGGGACCATGTCTATTAAGTTTGGGGATATAGTTGCAAAGTTTAACATATTTGATGCTATGAAACATCCAGTGGAAGAGCACTCTGTATTCCACATAGAGCTGATCTCTGAAACTATTGAGGACACCCATGAGAACTTGTTTTCTAATTTTCCACTTAATTCTGGCTGTGATGATATTTTTTCTTGCCTTGATTGTACTAACGCTAACCATTGTGTAGTTTGTGATGAGATTGCTGTATGTCTAGCAGGTGATAAATTTGTCAGTGCAGTGGATGGGAAACATACAGAAGATGAAGCAGCACCGGAGGCCCTCCCTACCTATCTGCCACCTCCCCCTGCGAAGCCACCAGAGGAAATAGATTTTGCACCATGGATAGTTCAAGGGATTGAAGCCAAATTCTATTGGGAGGACTTTGTTGATGAAGCGGTCGTCTTTGACCCAAGAGAAGGTGATGAATCCGCCGCACTGAGCACGGTCACCAAAAGTGTCAAGTGTTTACTCATATATCAAGGCTGCAAGTTATGGGACCATGAAATGAACTCTACCTCTTTGGCCTTAGACTACAAGAAATGGGATCCAGGTGGCAGCTCCCGCATACACTGCACTTGATCAGGGAGTACTCTTTTCCTTTCCCTCACTCTGATTGTATAGTTCTGTTGTTCATTGGGGACAATGCATGTTTTAAGTGTGGGGGAGGGAACTAGCTGTAGTTTTTCCTTTTCTTTGAATAAAGCTCCTGAATAATTTGAGAAGCTCAGGAGCATTTGTGTGTTGAGTCTTTTGTTGGCAAGTTTGCTAGATTTTGATTGATGTTGCACAGATTGCTTGCATGATTGATATGTGATGATTCCCCCTAGGCTGAAAAATTTTTTTGATCTTGAAAAGTGATTCCCATGTGAAATTGAAAACTGAACTTTGGGATTTTGTTATGATGGCATGATTTATGATAAGTTTGGGGTGATAGGGAACACACACTAGGGATAGAATCTCTTTCAAACAATTTGCAAAAATGTCCAGGTGAGGTTTTTGAGCCTCCAACATGTTTTAAATTGTGTGAAAATCGCTTTCAAGTTGCACTTTCCTGAATTTGATTGAATCTCTTTTTGGTTTGCATGATTATATGTGTGTAGCAAATGATTTAGGCATTTTCTTTGTAAATAGCTACTTAGCCTAAAATAAACCATTCCTAATGCATGTTCCGTAGTTAGCCCTTTTGAGCCTGTTAGCCTGATTAATTCTTGATAACCTAATGTTATAAGCCCAAAAATCTGGAAAACCATGTTAACCCGATCTTAGGATTAGGAGAGCATGTAATCTTAGAATGGGTGCAAGAAACTAAGTTTGGGGTGGCTGCAAGGTGTAATATGTTGTTGGGATTGAGAAAAAAATATATAAAAAAAAAGAAAAAAAAGTTGGAGCCAAAGGCTTATGAAAGAAAAAGTGTATAAATGTAAAAAAAAACAATAAAATAAAAAGTGTTGAAATAAAAGGCTGTAGTCACACAGAAGTATAAAGAAAAAAATAAAGAAAGGAACTTGAGTGAATTTCAAAGTGTAAATATAGTTGATAAGCCTCTGGCTTATCTAGTTTTATGACTAGATGAATTAGGGTTCATGTGCCTATTTATTCGAGTTCACTCTCGTTTTAGCCCAAATTTGCCTTGTTTTGTTCCTAAGTTGGACTTTGACTCATTTTACGTATTTTGTGTAGTTTTTAGGTTATTTTGAATAGAATTACGCTTGTGGGTGCTTTTGTTGTTTCAGGTTAAATAAGTGAAGCTCCGGGAGTCAAGAAAAGTCGAAAAGCAGTGGAAATTGTAAGTCTGGAGACACTCGCCTCGCGAGTGTATGCTCGCCCCGCGAGCCTGAAAGTCAACAAAGCAGCAAAGTCATCACTTCAGTCTCGCCACGCGAGAGGTGTCTCGCCTCGCGAGATCATGAAGACCTGCAAGACAGAGACCATCACGGCCAAGCCGTGATGAAGACCACGCCCGTGGCAGTTTAAGATTTGAAGTCTCGCCCCGCGAGAGTTTGAAGACCCTGGAAGTCAGAGACCATCACGACCCAGCCGTGATGAAGGTCACAGCCTAGAATTGAAGACTCGCCCCGCGAACACGCTTTCGCCTTGCGAGAGTTCAAATTGAAAGCGCGCCAATTTTAACTCTCGCCTCGCGAGAGGCTGCTCGCCTCGCGAACGAGCGTAGATCGGGAATCCTATTTAAAGGTCATTGCGGATCGGTTGAGGGATCTTGAGGAGGCTGTAGGGCTTTAGGAGGGCCGCGAATCCTAGTAGTTTTCCACTGTTTAGAGTAGCGTTTAGGGTAATTTCTTTTCTCTTTGGAGCTGCGTCTCCCTCTTTCTTATGGAGATGAATTCCGATTGTTTGTCTATGAGCATGAGGAACTAATCCCCTCGTCCGAGGGAACGATGAAGCCACCCATGGCGATGTAAATCCGATATGATGTATGTCTTTCTCCTTTAATTCAATTCTTGTTTTCCGATTCTGATTTGAATGTTTGATCATATGTATTGCGTGATTAATCAGTTAAACGTGTTTGAGGCCGAACTGCGATTCGCGTTTTAGAACTTGAATCGGGATCGCTAATCGAATATTGCACGAGAGTGAGTAGGAGATTAGTGCAACCTTATAGGGAACAAGAATTAACCAAATTCGAGATTAGGATTATGAGACCTAGTAAGTAATTAATCCAATCGTCGAATACGTCCTAATGAGCACGAGAGTGGATTTAGGAGAATTTAGGGGTCCCGGTTGACATTGTAATTGAACTTAGGGAGGAATTCATCATCACTTGGGTGTACATATTGGGTAGGTGGATTTGTGACCTTGGACATTTTAATTTCAGATTTTTAGTTAATTAGTTTATTAGATTCGTTAATTGAATTTTTGATATTAATCTCTCTCTCTCAACCACCTTCTGTAACTTGACCGAACGTATCGGATTTCCCGCGGATTAGTCGAATTGGTAGCCCAATCCCTGAGTTCGACCTCGGTAATTACTTACCGTGTTATTTTTATTACTTGCGACGACCCGGTACACTTGCCGGAGTCACACAACAATAGTTCATGCTCTCTTAGTTCCTAGGGTCTTCAGCTTAGTTCCTTTTGTATATCTTACCCTTAGCCAGGCCCCATTACAACGCATAAAAGACCTTTTGATGTTGCTTGCATGTTTTCTGTGGGAACCATTTTGAGATGAAAATCAAATTTTTGGGAAGTATTCTTGAAAAGTGAAACTGAGTGCAAGTTGTTAGCCTGACACAAACTGAGTGATTGAGTGAACAAATAATGCCCTTGTGAGGAAGGCATTTGTTTGGATTTGGTGATCTCCCTCTTGTGTGTGACTTAGATCCCCTTCTTAGATTTCTGATTGTTTTCATGATGAAATTCTCAACTGTTTAGAATAAATGAATGTGGGGATTGCTTTGTTTAAAAAGGGGGGACATTAAAGAAAACTGTTTTGATGTATTGCTTGAATTTGTGCAATGTTGATTGAATCTTTTAAGCTTGCCAGGTCTTGAGTCTTTTTGATTTTTGAGTCTTAGTTTGCTTGGGGACAAGCAAAGTTTAAGTTTGGGGTATTTTGATAAGCCTCTGGCTCATCTAGTTTTATGGCTAGTATGACCAGGGTTCTGTGCAAATTATATCCTATTTTCACGCAACTTAGATTAGATTGTCCTCAAGTAAGGTTTTGAGTCTCTAGAGTAGTTTTAGGTTAATTTAGCTAGATTTGAGTTAAATAATACACTTATAGTTATTTCTTTGTTTTCAGGTTAAGTGAAAGTCAAGAGAATAAGGAAACAGGGGTTCGCCCCGCGAATGCTTACTCGCCACGCGACCCCGAAGCCTGACTGTTCCAAGAAAATGCAAGGTCTCTGGTTCGCCCCGCGAAGAAGATCTCGCCCCGCGAGTCTTGCAACCCTGAAAAGTCAGAGACGATCACGGCTTGCCCGTGTTGAAGGTCACGGCCGTGGCAGTTTTGAAGTTGAAGAGTCTCGCCTCGCGAACATACATTCGCCTCGCGAGCCTGGAAGTCAGAGAGCATCACGGTTGGCCCCTGATATTCACAACGGGCGTCATAAGAAGACTCTTCAGTGACTCGCCTCGCGAAGGTGTGTTCGCCTCGCGAGAATACCAAAGGTTGCAGATTGTTCGCAGGATTCGCGTCGCGAGAGAGGCTTCGCCTCGCGAATAAGCTTTATTTCTGACTTGTATAAATTGATGTTATGAACAGTTTAGGGAGACTTTTGCTTCTCCATTTTTCTGTTTTTACGTTTTTCTCTGTGTGATTTCGTTTGTGTTATGGAGAACTAAGTTCTAGGATTGATCTATTGTAATTGATTTCCATACACTTGAGGTTCTTGTATTTCCCTGTTTTGTATGCTTTTCCCTCTTCAATGCCATGCTCTATATTTCTGTTTGCTTAATTCAGGAGTATATAGTATTGTATTGATTTATTTCCGGTGATATCATGTTCCTATAATTAATCGCATCTGCTTAATTTGCGTGTGTACGTTTCGTGTTCGCTTAGTTCACGAAGGGCTTAACCCCGTTTGCTTAATTCGGGAATAGGGACATGTATCTCGTAGTAGTGGTTTCGCTTGTAAATTGTTGCTACAACCGGAGAGGGATAAGAATTTGCTTAGGGCTTGGAAATTGCATGAACCTATGATAGTGGGAAATCAAGAGCAATAGATTAATCTGTTTTTGGCCATTTGATAACCTCTTTGAACTGTCTTGTTTTACTCCTCTGTTTTCATTATTTTGTTTTCTTTGATTGCATCTCAATCCAAACCACCCCCCCCCAAAAAAAATTTATTTATGTGGAAAATAACATTTTAAGAGTCCTTGAGAACGACATCCGAGTTGTCGCCATAAACTACATTTTTAAAAAACCCGCTCGTCCTTTTTGGCGCGTGCGCGACAGCGCGACCAAGCAGGTCTTGAAAATGATGCAATAAAGGACACGCGGCATCAACAAGACCATGCTTTGATTACAGCTCTCACATATTTTCTAAGCTCGGGCCTTAGAATCTGGCATATCGGCCAAAAGAATAAAGTATGACATCAATATCAAGCTACAACTCAGCTCGGCTCATTTCGTGAAGCTTTTACGCTCTAGTAAGCTCAAAGCTTGGGGGGCTTGTGTATTGGCCGAGGTGGCAAGCTCGGTCACCGAACCACCAAAAACATCAAAAAAAATCAAAGAGGAAAGTATTATTAGGCTCACTCACCGATGTAACAGCCTGATTTTAATTATGATGTTCAATCGGTTAAAATATAATTAATTATATTTTAATCTGAAAGTTAGAAAGTGTTTTTGAATAAAATAAAATAAAATCATATTCATGGTCTACTTTATGGTAGAAGGTTACGGTAAAATATTGGGTTGAAAATTCAGACGAAACTCGGTCTGCGTTTTCACTGACAGTAAACGTTTACTGAGCAGAAAACCTAATTTTGACCCGTGAACGAAAAGGTTAGTTTTTTTGTCGTGTTTCCAATGACTTCAGTAATTTTTGAAATTTTACGTTCGGAATTAAAATATAATATTTTATCCGGACAAAAACATCACGAATTACGATTGGAAACTTTAATCGGGTAAACAACGGAGTAGAATGGAGAGCTAAGGTGACCGACATGACTTGATGGAGTTGAAGTGACTTGACTTGATGGACTAAAGTCACATGTCACATCCAAGAAAATAATCATGATGTTTTGGAAAGTAATAGTATTTTAATCCTAAAACCTATTAATCTCTCTCCTAACCAACCAAACATGTCCTAAGTCAAACTTGGCCTCCAAGTTCTCTCCTCCCCTTCTCCCACACGCCTCTCTCTCTCTCCCATCTTTATATATTCATTCATTTTCTTCATTCATGGTTTACACTCTCAAAAACCTCATTTTCTTACTTCAAACTTCATTGGATTTCTTCAAGAGCTCATCTTCTTCCTCCTTTTAATTCATGCTTCAAAGGTAATATTTCTTTATCCTACTCATCTATGTTATTTCATTCACTTGTTTGTTGAGTTAATGTCATTTTCTTCCATTTATCATTCTTAGATCCATAACTTCTAAAATCTCTAGAAAATTGTAGAAAAATCATAAAAATGTGAAACCAATTTCTATGATCTAGTTATGATCTCTATTTTCATCATCTAAGAGCATGTGAGCAAAATCATTTCCCTTCCTATAGATCTAAACAGGGCCGAACATATGTCTAAATGGACAAAGGAGATTTTGTTCAATTTTTAACTTAAATGAGGTTAGATCTAAACTATTTAGGGTTTCTATGTTCCTAATCCTCAACTAATCTTAAGTTTCATCAAGTTTTATCTATTTCAAGTCTTAGATCTATTTATTCAAAGATTATGTAAAAATGTTTAAAAGTGTTTGATGAGTTAAGATTATGGTTTTTATACTTTTAGATACTTATACTTTTATGATCCAAGGGTTTGAATCCAAATAAATTTTATAACCTATTTTTATGTTCAAGGCCGAAACTCTAACCTTAGTGGTTAGAGGATTTTGTTTCATATTTTCAACTTCTAACAATTTATTCTAGTTATCTAAGACCTAAGTACCTAGAATCCAAAAGATTAGAGTGAGAAAATAATCCTAACCTCATTTTTAATTAGAGGTCGAACCTGGTATTAAAGTGAACCTAATGGGAATCGTTTGATTAATCGTTGTTATGTGATGTTGGTTGAAGGATATCGGATATTCGTGACGTAGTTACGAAGATTGGGAAGTTCGTGAATCTGGTGTTAGCTCAGGTGGGGGAAAGAACCAACCTATCGTCGGAATGGATAAGTAGTAGATTATATAATAATTGTGTAGGGCAACCTAAACCCTACTAGTAGTTGGGTAATCGACAAGACCAAAATCACATTGAAAACTTTTTCTGAAAAACCAATGGCGATTCGGGGATTGTAGGTTTATCGACATTAGGTTGATTTTATATTGTTGATGGTTGATTTGATTTTATTACCTTTATTGAATTGATTTTGTGCTATGTTGGTGATATTGGAATATTTTGATTGATATTGTGTTATGTATGATCTGCCTGGTTTTTATTATTATGCTTAGTGGATTTTAAGCAAAGATATATATGTTGTCTAAGAGATGATTGTTTTGGGTGTGAGGATAATGATGTTTTAGAAGTGCCTAACCTAGATGATGTATGTTAAAGAGGTGTTATGACATAGAATATGTGTCAACTTCTAATGGAAGGTTAAGGCACTAGGATGTTGTTAAAACGGGTTGGTAAGATTCAAGTATAGGTGTTGTTGTCCACAACCATGTATTGGTAATATAATACACAAATTGAAAAGTGTATTGGTAATATAATACACAAGGACATTTGTGTATTGGTAATATAATACACCATGTATTGGTAATATGATACACGTAAAACACATCTATAATACATCGTGTATTGGTAATACAACACACGTAAAATCAAGAGTTCTCGCGAGACCACTTTCACCTTAGAAATAGGTGTGCAGCTATGGTGTCCTTGAGTAGCATGAGATTGATGGTAGAGGATGATATACTAATTTGAGGATGATTTGTTAGTTAGATGTATTGATTGTCTGTGACAATTACTGTATAATGTACTATGACACTTTTCCGCTTTTGATGATAGAACTGTTTCTTATCTCCTGTATATTTCTGTATGTTGTATTTTATCTCCTTGTGGAATCGTACGAGAAGACCCCGTGGATGAGCGTAACCAGGAGGAGTTGGATAGAACTCCCTACGAACCGGAGGCTGGAGTACGAGCTATGACCCATGGTGATTAGGGTCTAGTTAGTTATGGCCGGTGCATCTCGTGAGGCGTATTTTTATATGTTTCTGCTTTGTTTAACTGTTGTTTAAGTATATGCTTGTGATGAATCTTACTGAAAGGATACCCTCAACAGTATTTTGTAATATGTTTAATATACTTATATTGTGATGTGTATTCTATATGAAGCTGTATACGTCATAAGTTAAGTTTTTAATTTCTACGTATTTTCATATTAAGTCACAAGTGAGAAATTAATTAATGAGGTTTTAGTCTAATAAAATAGCGGGACACAACGGGGTGTCTCAGTCGAGCCCATTGAATTTAAGTGGACGAGTGTAAAGATCGGCCACGGAACCCAAATAAACGAGGGGATTCTCCAAAAGTAATATATATAGGCCAAGCTTGGCTTCTACCATGAGCACTTTTACGCTCTTTTGAGTTCAAAGCTCGGGGAGCTTGTGTACTGGCCAAGGTGGCAAGCTCGGCCACTGAGCTTGGAGAACCTGATCTACCAAAAATAACACTTATCTAGGCCTAACTAACAACCTTATCTCAGTATGAGAGATAAATCTTATCAGGAGATAATGGTATTTGGAAGTTGGCTAAAAAGATAAGGTATAAGAAGAGATAACCCTGATCTCTAAGGAAAGGGATCTGATAACTCAACTATAAAAAGAGAAAGAACCCTAGGAGGATGGCACTTTTGCTAATCTAGGTGAATCTCCTTTAAGCGTACTTGAGGAACCAGCGAACCAAAAGATTACCTAAGATTCATTGCTCACTGGTATTCATCATATACAAGATTAAGGGATTGACTTCACCATATGGCCAAGGGTTGAACAAAGAACTACCTTCAGCTTTGATTCCCTTTGGGATACGTAGGACCGGAATACAATATTCTGTCAAGCTATAATCTAAAACAACATTTGTGTTAATTCTTGGTTATATGCATTCTGGCTAGACTCCGGTGAGTTGGAATTTGGCATGAATAAAAAGCAACTTTCATTAGCTTTTGCAAAAAAAAAATCACTTTTTATAATTAACTACTTTAAAAAATTAATTTTTGTGATTGTAAACAAACACAAACCCACTTCTGTGTTTTTTAAAACTGTCTAAAAATAATCATTAAATTATTTTGTAATAAAATCATTAAATTTTTTTGAGCAAAAAATATTTAATTTTTAATCTTAAACAAAATCACAAATTTTGTTTTTTTTTTCTTTATCATTTTTCATTTTACTCGGTCAAGCACAAGGTTTCAAAATCGAGATCCCACATAAGATCAGGAAGACCAAAGAAATACGTAAAATATGAATCGTAACACGAATCGTAAGGTCATATATATATAGGGTTGGGCTATGGTGCACCACCCACATTTTACACCACCCACTACACCACTCATGTGGCAAATTTTGGGCCAATCAAATTGTCACATAGGTTGGTCAAAATTTCAAACTTTCTAGTTGTATTATACTGTAGTCAAACTATATGAATACAACATATTGTAGTATAATATATGTGTTTTTTGTATTTACAAATTTAACTCATATTAAAATAATGTTTTTTGATTAAAAAAACTGATTATTTTGCAATATAATCAGTTTTTTTAATCAAATAAACATTATTTTAATATGGATTAAATTTACGAATACAAAGAGTACATATACTATACTATAATATATTGTATTCATATATTTGACTACATTAGAAATACAACTAGAAAGTTTGAAATTTTGACCAAACCCATGTGGCAATTTGATTGATCCAAAATTTGCCACATATGGGTGGTGTAGTGGGTGGTACAAAATATGGGTGGTGCACCTTAGCCCAACCCTATATATATATATATATATATATATATATATATATATATATATATATATATATATATATATATATATATGAATGTTCATATAAAATATAATTAAACTATTAAGTAAAAGTAGATCAATTCACATAAATAATTAAATTAAAAATTGAAGCAATATATTAGAAGAAAAAAAAAATCCTCTCACCTACCAAGTTTTAAAAGATCTTTTTCATTTAAATTTCTTTCTGCCACCATCTGTATGTTTATAGCTGTGTTATTTGCACATCCAAAAGTGACACCCACTTTTGACACCTGATTAATCACGTGTAAATATTTGGTTAATTCAGTTCATTATATGGTTAATGGGTCATATGATACTTATTTTTCATAACCATGTAAATATTTGGTTAATCACATGCAAATATCTATTTAATTCAGTTCTTTATATAATTAATAGGTCACCATGAATTAACCAAATATTTGCATAGGATTAATTACATAATGAACTGAATTAACCAAATATTTGCACCGATTAACCAAGGTTGTTTGGGTGTTTTTCTCGTATTTTTAAGTTTGAACGGTGTAGGTGTCAAAAAAAGTTTGAACGGTGTAAGTGTAAATGTAACAGACAAGTAAAAAAAAAATACCAATTTTTTTATGAATAAAGCTTAGGATGGGCATTGCTGCAAAACCCATGATAATTTTAGTGTATTGAAACCCTTCCCAGCTGGACCAATTAATTGGTAACCAAAATTTAAATATTCCAGCTCACTTTTATTATGTCTTATGCTTATATTAATTTAAAAATTTTCAGAATAGTCCTTAGATTTTATCTATTTATTTTTTCATACCCTTCTTCAAAGTCTTCTCTCTTTGCTATCGAAAATTCCCTTCATCTTCTATTCGTCTTTCGTTCCTTTCATGACCTTCTGTAAATCGGTTTATCCACATGGTCATGGGCATCAAATAAATGGGTATATCCACCTTACATTTTATTCAATTTTGTTCAAAGTAAAATAAAGTTACCTCAACAGATTGTTTTGGTCAAAAACCAGCTTCAGAAGTACAGATGGCAGAGCTTGAGGGTTTTGAAACAGAAATTGGGAACGAAGGGGTGCAATAAAGCATAGGATTAAATTGCAAAAAAAACCCAAATTTGACATATTATAAATAGGGTTGGGCTAACGTGCACCACCCACATTTTACACCACCCACTACACCACCCATGTGGCAAATTTTGGGCCAATCAAATTGCCACATAGGTTGGTCAAAATTTCAAACTTTCTAGTTGTATTATACTGCAGTCAAACTATATGAATACACTATATTATAGTATAATATATGTGCTTTTTTTATTTTCAAATTTAACTCATATTAAAATAATGTTTTTTATTAAAAACAAACTGATTATGTTGCAAAATATTATTGACAACGAACATTATTTTAATACATATTAAAATATTATTTTGCAATATAATCAGTTTTTTTAATCAAAAAACATTATTTTAATATGGGTTAAATTTGCGAATACAAAGAGTACATATACTATACTACAATATATTGTATTCATATATTTGACTACAGTAGAAATACAACTAGAAAGTTTGAAATTTTGACCAAACCCATATGGCAATTTGATTGATCCAAAATTTGCCACATATGAGTGGTGTAGTGGGTGGTGCAAAATATGGGTGGTGCACCTTAGCCCAACCTTATAAATAATAAAACAAATTATATGAAAGAGTTATAGCATGTGGCACTTAATCATAGTTCCTACTTGGTAAGGGTTTCGATACCCTCAAATTACAAAAACCGATCTAAGTGACCTAGAGTTGACACATGCAGTACTAAGCCGTGAAGATTACTTAACAAAAAATAAAAAGAGATGGATGTGGGATGTAATTTCAGCCATGGGAGCCATGGAATTAACCCCAAGAACAAGTACGTTTTCTCTCGGCTGCCTTCCGAATTTCTTCTTCACGACGAGCTTCCGCTACATGAAAGAATTTTGCTCCAGTCTGTAGCTGCATTTCCTCCTCCCTCACCTCCTGTTGCATTTTCTTCATCTTCAGGAGTTGGTCCTCCTCCCTCATCTCCTGTTGCATGAGTTGGTCCTCCTCCCTCACCTCCTGTTGCATTTTCTTCATCTTCAGTAGTTGGTCCCCCTACCTCCTGTTGCATTTTCTTCACCATGAGTGGTAGTCCTCTCAACTACCACAGGAGTGGCTACATTATTCACAAGGCTAGAGATGCATGCCAAGAACCCAATAAAATTCATTAACATAACTACGATACAAAACACCATCTCTACTCTGTTGACCGCATGCACGTCACCGAATCCTACTCTGGTCGTAGTAGTAACTGCCCAGTAGAATGCTGATATATATTTTCCCACGAGTGACTTGTTTTGACCTTCCACTGTCGTCCTCCACGTGTGTCCATTATCATGACTATCAGCCATATAATTAAATAGACATCCCATACAGTGGATCCAATAAATAGTAGCCTACAAAAAGCACACAGATTTAGAAACTTGTATAAGATATTTCATCCATATTAAATTACTACTCTACATTCCAATTGTACATAGGCTAACTTCAGGTTTAGAAACTTACCCATACGATCTTAACAATATGAAGCACAACAAAAGAATTTATGAATGCCAAGAAAAACTCAGTCAAGACCAACCAAACCTCCATCTTATTAAAAAACATAATAATATAAGATTACGAGATTATATGACAAAAAATTAAATATCTTTAACAAAACTGTAGTGATAAAGTTTAAACGATACCTTTTAAAAAAAGCACCAATAGTGATAGCACGTAAGAATAGAAATGGCGGGATGATAAATAGGTATGGCCTCCACTTTAGTACTATTAGATACGTAAAGAAGATTATGGTTGAGCTAAAATCTAAGTAGAATAATGGTGATTTCCTACTTTTCTCCCAAATTCTGTTGTGATAATCAATCAGACGTTTAGACCTCTCATCAACATATGCTGTGTAGACAGTTGTGGCTACAACATCAATTAATAATGCCACAATGGCCAATAGCCACTCTGATGAGGACAATAGATATATGCTTGAGGAAGCAAATTTGAAATGGGATCGTAAATGTAATGAATAGCGCCGCACAAAATATTATAGTCTGCCGCAACCTACAAATCCCATACTTATAAATAAAATAATAGTACTTGGATGAAATTAAAAGAAAATAAAATACTTTAAAAACAGTAAAATGTAAAGCTTGAGGGAAAAAGAATGAAGAAATAACCTAGTCCCGATATCATATGGGGACATAATCCCTTTGTTGAGACTCCGACCCCGATCAATTGCTTCATAGAAAGCCATCAAAAAAGCTGCATGCAATATACAACTAGTTAAATGATTCAAAACTGAAACAGTTTGTTTGATTATTTTATTTTCATTTTCAAACTTTTTTTTAGCAAAAATATATTTTTTTAAGTAAAATAAAATGGTGTAGAAAAGTCTTTCCACCGAGCAAGGCTCCTTTAGATAAAAGAGCAAGCAAAAAAACTGCTACTTATTCTATGGTCAAACAAATAGAGAAAACATAATTTTAAAGCATATTTATAGTATCATCGCCAGAGCAGATTAACCGAGATATGTGCTCAAGATAGATGCATCTCATTAGCTCGTAAGTCCCTTGCTAAAGCTACCAGCAAAAAGAAACTCATGGCACAACAAAAACCTGACAGCAAAGGCATCTCTAACAGCAAGATCAAACCAAAAAAAAAATGATGAGGAACATGGTGAACCCATCATAGTGATAGGAACAAGACATTGAGCTTAAGAAGCCTTTAGCAAAGCAATTACATTAGCAGCAACCAACATCATTTAGCAACCCAATGAGCATCCAAGAACTAATTTGTACTTAAAAAAGACAAGGATATATACTATAAAGGCCATAAAAAATATGACAGCTTCATAGAAAGCACAGCCTGAAGAAGTAAATATCTCAGTGTTTACACTCAGCCTTGCAAAATCACCAAATGTCTCAGCATCATTATCAAGTGCCTTGCAAGAAAATGATTTTTACCTTACAGTTGCGAGGAGAAGATGGAGAGGTAGAAGTTTAGTAAGTTTTATATGTCAGCTCCTTAGTGTGAAATGGGCAATAAATAAGGAAATAGTTTGGAAAGTTTGGCTGGGTTCTATATGACAGGATGGTATGAACGTTTGGTTGCCTGGTGTATATATGGTTTATATTTCGCATGATTAAATAATATAACTTCATTTCACCAAAAATAATAATAATATAACTTTAAAAAAAAAAGTTACTCCTTTGTTTTATGTGCATATGCCAATAAGGGTCCTGATTGGTTAGTGGAAGGACATCAAAGTAAGTATTGTTGTACCTGCGAGTATTACCTGAAGGATCCTAGCTTTGTGTGCAGATGCATTTATCTTTGTATATTTCTTGGATGTTTTTTTTAAATTTATTGGATGATTTTTATTTGATTATTTGGTTTTTAGTGTTTGTACATATGCATTTATCCATGCATATATGTAAGTGTTGTGTTATAAGTTTTTTTTTATATATAAAACATACATGGTTCACAAACCAGCAAAGTTCTAGTCAAGTAAGTGAAAGAAGCATATATAGAGGTAGGTTGGAACTTACAATGATACTATTAAGTAGAGCAAATATATTTGTCAGGAAAAGGGTACGTGGCTTTTGTTCTGATGGATGGGGGTACTTTGATACAATTTGCTGCGGATTACTCTAGGAGTAGCTTCAATGGGTTCTGACGATTTTTCTTACAGTTCTACCCAAATGAGTATGAACACTGGCATATCGAACAATTCCTCTACAAAAATTAAAAAGAAAAGCCTCAAGATTGTTAACCATATAAGAACAAAATATAAGAACCAAACCAAATACATACAAATAAAAAAATAGAAGAAAAGATAATAGCAAATAACATATTTTAAGAAACAGTGACGGAAAGAAAATGGAGGGAAAAAAGTTACCTAAACATATCAGGATGTTGATCATATTCAACATGCTGCCCACTGGAGGTGTCTCTCCACTTTGTTGCTGCAAAATGTACTTATATAAGAAAGGCCGAAAAGAACCAGGGTAAATAAGAAGGAAACATCTCATCCTTGAATCCAAACTACTAACCTAATCCAAGATCAACAAGAAACAATTTCTTCTCTTGTGGTGCAGATGGCTGACCTAGCAAAAAGTTCTCTGGTTTTTCATCTCCATGCACGTATCTAAAATGAACAAAAGGAACCAAAAAATCATGTTTAGAAACCAAGAAATTCAAAACTAAATCAACATAACGTTAAAACTCATACACAAACCAGGAAGAAAGAAGCTGAATACACAAAGTAAGCTCATTCAGGTTCTCTTACTGTTGCAGCTGGGGCATATATATAGACTCATAAAGTAAAGAACACAAAAGACAAAAGATCAGAAACAACAACTAGCATCAATATAAAAAGAATATTTCTTCATTGATTAGGAGTACTCAACTGCTTGCCATCACAAATGAGGTAAAAAAGAAAGAAAGTTGACTTACACCTGATCTTGCTTTTAGTACTATCTTTTTTGTTGAATTAATAATTTATATTTTTAAATTTCTATTTATTTATATTTTATCTTAATTTAAAAAATTGAAATAATACTTTTAAGTCATTGGCTCCAATAGTCCTGGAAGATTTTTTAAGAATATATATATATATATATATAGATATATATATATATATATATATATATATCTGTTTGTGTTTTTGTTTTTGTGTTTGTGTGTGTGTGTGTGTGTGTGTGTGTGTGTGTGGAGACAAGGTAACGGGTATGCAGACTTTAGGGCTAAATGTGATATACCTAATAGGAATTCTTTTCGTTGGGACTTTGGCCTTTTCTTTCTTAGTTTCAGCACAAAGAACAAACAATATTAAAAACACTTACGAGAACTTTTCATTGATCAGAATCGATGATGAGCTCTTTCTCTAATGCATTTTAATTTTGTTCCGGTATACTTGGATGAATGTAAATATTGCAACTTCTCTTTCTGCATGTCCTGCATCGACTCTACCACTGCCGAATTTTCTGAAAGTAAATATTGCAACTTATCTTTTTGGTCCATGAACTATTTGAAAAATTTCAATTAGGTTCCTGAACAAAAGTAATTTCTAGTTAGGTCCCTGAACTTAAAAAATTTTCAATTGGGTCCCTAACGTAAAAATGTGACTATATAAAATAAAAAATAATAAAATGATAGATGATGAAATTTAGAAAAAAAAATATTTGGCAGAATAATAAAATGACTAAAGATGAATATGAGAGGAAAAAACTCACTATTTAAAATAATAATGATAATAAAATGAAAAATAAAACTTAGTGAGAAAAATTATTGTTTAGCATAATAATTAAATTAAAATGGATAAATTTGAGAGAAGAGATTTAGTTCTTGAAATGATAATAACAAAATAATGAAATGTGAAATTGTGCTAGAAAATCCATGTTTTATTACAAAATATTAAGAGATTAAACTGATAAACCTCAATTAAAAATTAATAAATAAAATAAAGTTAAACCTAAATTAACAACAAAGTTATTGTTTAAAATAATAAATAAAATAAAGAATCTAGTTAAGTAAACATCTCATCTTAATTAGTTTGATTGTCAATTTTTTTTTGAGTTATTTAATTTATTTTATTATTTGATATGTTATGTTATAATTTAATTGAGGTTTTTCTTAAATTATTTTAATATTTCTTAAAATAATATTGTTGTTTGCTATGTGTATTGTTATTATTTTAATGTTATTTCAAATATTAAATATTTGTCTCAGTTTAATATCTTAATATTTTGTTACAATTAAAATATGAATTTTCTAGCACAAATTCATATTTCATTATTTTGTTATTATTATTTCAAAAACTAATTTTTTTCTCTCAAATTTATTTATTTTTATTTAATTATTATGCTAAACAATAGTTTTTCTCACTAAGTTTTATTTTTTTATTATTTTAAATAGTGAGTTTTTCCTCTCATTTTCATCTTTTGTTATTTTATTATTATGTCAAACAATATTTTTTTTAAAATTTCATCATCTATCATTTTATTATTTTATATATTAAAAGTTTTACTTTAGGGACCGAATTGAATTTGTTTTAGTTTAGGGACCTAACTGAAAATTTCCAAATAGTTCAGGGACCAACTCAATAATATTTGGTAAAATGTAAGAGCATGAATAAAAAAAATCAGAGACTTAAAATAAATGTCTAATATATAAATTAAACATATAGTATTATAAAAAAGAGAATAGTTTTACGTATTTAATTTAATATACTTTAGTATAAAAAAGAATTTATACTCACGTGAAAATTGGTGATTGAATTGTAATATTAAAAATCTTTTAGAAGTTTTTAAATATTCCTAAACAAATATATAATGGTGTAGGATTTAATTGGTATGCACTATGAATTATATAACTATTTTTGACATTGTTAACCAATCATAAATTTGTCATATCATTAAAAATGTATGACTCTTATCATGTATGACTATATCAAAAGCATCACACATGATGATTTATTATTGGTTGATAATGTAATTTTTTTTTACATTAAAGTGTATCAAAATTAAACACATAAGTCTATTGAATTTAATTGATATATACCATAAATGTAGTTTTTTAAACTATCAATTAATCAAAAATAAGGTATATATGACTTTTTGGGTGTGTTTGATTGGTATTCAGGTACAGGAAGAACAACACAGAACAAAAATATAAGTTACTGGACAATCTTTTATCATGTATTTATATGATATTTGATAAATAATGGATAAGATAAACAAAATAATATTAAATTTACTACAATACTCTTTCGGATAATATATATAATCAGTTTGAAACAGCAGATACGTGTAAGCTAAGAGTAATAAGAGCCTAGCTAACACGCCTCAACTTATAGAAGTATGAGCTAAGTAAGAACTATAATAATATATAATATAAGGGTTGGGCTAAGACGCGGCACCCATATTTTGCACCACCCACTACACCACTCATATGTGGTAAATTTTGGACCAATCAAATTGCCACATGGGTTTGGTCAAAATTTCAAACTTCCTAGTTGTATTTCTACTGTAGTCAAATATATGAATACGATATATTGTAGTATAGTATATGTACTCTTTGTATTCGCAAATTTAACCCATATTAAAATAATGTTTTTTGATTAAAAAAACTAATTATATTAAAAAATAATATTTTAATATGAATTAAAATAATGTTCGTTGTCAATAATATTTTGCAATATAATCAGTTTTTTTAATCAAAAAACATTATTTTAATATGGGTGAAATTTGCAAATACAAAAAGTACATATACTATATTACAATATACTGTATTCATATAGTTTGACTGCAGTATAATACAACTAGAAAGTTTGAAATTTTGACCAACCTATGTGACAATTTGATTGGCCCAAAATTTTCCACATGGGTGGTGTAAAATGTGGGTGGTGCACCATAGCCACCCCAAATAAAGAAGAAAATGCAACATTAAGGAATAGGATAAAGGTGAAAGGTTAGAGGGAGGAGCAGAAAGATGGACTGTCCATTTTCTTAAAATAATAGTCATATATCAGTCTGTTTGGGTTTGTAATTGTCCTATTCCCTGGTATATGGTTTTAGAAATAAAACAAGGTGATCTTGTGCAGAAGACTTTGAGGGTGGCAGCAGTCAATGCTTGATTTGCACTTTCATGAACGGTTCAAAAGCATCCAGTAAATGTTTATGTTTGATCGAGGCATGGTTATGGGCGTCCTAATCTGTCAAATAGGTGGAAATAGGACCTTTCTGCTTTTTAACAATCTTTGATTGGCTAATCTGGTGTAACAAAACAGAAGGTGCGGTTATGTGGTGTTCATTTTTAGTAGTTTTGATTTTCTGTTTGGGAGGAGCAGAACAAATCCTTCCAATTTCAGCATATATTTGGACTGTCCATCTTCTTAAAATAATAGTCATATATGTTTATTGTTATGTTTGCATGCACATATACACTAGACATATCATGCATCTCTACCACTGTACGAATCAATCTCTCTCTCTCTATATATGTATATATATCCCATTTGTTTATATAGTAAAATGTAAGAGCATGAATAAAAAAATTCTGAGAGTTAAAATAAATGTCTAGTATATAAATTAAACATATAATATTATAAAAAAGATAATAGTGTTGCATGTTTAATTTTTTTATAGGCAAATGTTAGATTGTTAGTATTTGTTACGTTAATGGGGAAGTTGAACCCATGACCTCCACATTACCACTCAAAACCCTATCTCCCTCCCACAAACCACCAAACCACCCTATAACTCCCAGTTTTGCATGTTTAATTGATATGCACTATCACTATAACAATTTTTGACATTGTTAACCAATCAAAAATTTGTCATATCATTTGTAATTTTTTTTACATTAAAGTGTATCAAAGTTAAACACATAAGTCTATTGAGTTTAATTGAAATATACTGTCAGTGTATTGTTTTTTACATTGTCAACCAACCAAAAATCAACACTACCAAAAGTTCACTATTTAGCGACCGATTTAGGGACCAGAAAAGCTAAATTGACACAGTTTTTCAACACAGATACGACGACATCGTATGTGCCGCACTGTGCGGCACTGTAGCTGCACTGTGCGGCATTGTAGCGGGTCTTTTTTTTTAAAAAATTTAATTTTTTTTATAAATAAAATTTTTGGTTAAGTATGTGTAAATATCTGGTGAATCGGGTACAAATATCTGGTGAATTCAGTTCATTATCTGGTGAATGGGTTTTGTTGAGAAATAATTTTTTTGGTTAAGTATGTGCAAATATCTGGTGAATCAGGTATAAATATATGGTGAATTCAGTTCATTATCTGGTGAATAGGTTTTTTTGTGAAATAAATTTTTCGGTTAAGTATGTGCAAATATATGGTGAACCAGGTATAAATATCTGGTAAATTCAGTTCATTATTTGGTGAATGTATTTTTTTTATAAATAATTTTTTTGGTTAAGTATGTGTAAATATCTGGTGAATGGGTATTTTTGATAAATAAATTTTTTGGTTAAGTATGTGCAAATATCTGGTGAATCATGTACAAATATCTGGTGAATTCAGTTCATTATCTGGTGAATGGGTTTTTTTGAGAAAGAATTTTTTTGGTTAAGTATGTGCAAATATCTAGTGAATCAGGTATAAATATCTGGTGAATTCAGTTCATTATCTGGTGAATAGGTTTTTTTGAGAAATAAATTTTTTGGTTAAGTATGTGCAAATATATGGTGAATCAGGTATAAATATCTGGTGAATTAAGTTCATTATTTGGTGAATGTGTTTTTTTTATAAATAAATTTTTTGGTTAAGTATGTGTAAATATCTGGTGAATGGGTTTTTTTGATAAATAAATTTTTTGGTTAAGTATGTGCAAATATCTGATGAATCATGTACAAATATCTGGTGAATGGGTTTTTTTAGAATTAATTTTTTTTTTAAAAAGTCAATTTTTTTTTAAAAAATAAATTGGTGCTACAGTAGCGCTACAGTAGCGCTACTGTAGCATAAATCAGTCACTAATTTGGTTGCTAAATGAGTTTGTGACCGATTTGAACTAGTCGCCAAACCACTGGTCGCTAATGTGTAGTGGTCGATTTAGCGACCGGTTTGAAATTTTCGGTCTCTTAGTTGGTCGTTAAATTGATCGCTAAATAGCAACTTTTTTGTAGTGCAAGGTATAAATGACTTTTAAGGTGGTTGAGATAAGAGCCAAAGACTTTTAATGATGTGTCAATTTTTAATTGGTTGACATTATAACAAATCTTTACACTATCAGTATATACCAATTAAATCCTAAGTTTGTTTCTCATTTTTATAATATTGTATGTTTAATCTATATATTAGACATTTATTTTATAATTTAACTTTTTATGCATTGTCAGTATAAAGGATTTTTACACTGACATTCAATAATATTTTGAAAATAATATGATTGTTATTTATCTTTGTTAGTTATTAAAATAAAAGCTCACATGGCAAAATTTTAATGGAAGTAAGTGTAAAACTTTTTAGACTAATAATACATAATTCTTTATTTTGACTCTCTAAATTTTTTTATTTGCGCTCTTAGATTTTACTAAGGCCATGTTTGCAAGTTTGGAGGGAAAGGAAAGGAAGGGAATCAAAGGGGAAGGAAGGGGGAGGGAAGGGGAGAATGAGAGTATTATCCCTCACCTTGTTTGGGAGTACATATTGTATGATGAGAAGGAAATGAAGGGTTTATGACATGATTTTACAAATTTACCCTTATTTGAAAAAAATAAAATAAATAATATTATTTAAAAAGTGTAAATTTTAAAAATGGATGGGGGTAAATTATTATTTTCAATTACTTTTCCTCCAAAATATCTCAAATTGGGGGAAATGGAAAAAGTGTATTGAGGAGGAGAATGAAGGATTTATTAAAACCCCCATAGTATTTCCCTCCAATTAATAGAAATCTTTACATATTGATAGTGCATACAAATTTAAACTCAAAAAAATTAATTAATTATAAAGTCCATCAAATTTATAAATACACGGGACATGTTAGTCCCTAGAACAGTTCAATGTCTGTTTACTTGTCTATGTGTCTAATTAACCATTTTGCCTTACACATCAGTGGTTTGGTGTAGCCTATGACAAATTTCCATAGTGAAAAACATAGAAAAATGAAAAAAATATATACAATTTTGAAACAGGCATACTTAAAAATTGAGAATGATTTTTGTTTTCAAATTTGATTCGTTTTTCATTGTGGAAATTCATCACAAATCACGCAGTATCGTCGTCGGGCAAAGCAACATGGTTAATGGGAAGTGTAGGCAAGTAAATGAACGTTTAAGGTTTGTCAATTTGATGGAACAAATATATAGTTTTTTTTTTCAGGGACCAAAAATGTGCCAGTAATTATCTCGAGGGATCAAATTGAGCTTGTACTCAATTTATAATATTCATTGGTTAACCTTTATACATTTATAATATTTTTAAGCATCTTTAAGGAATCAATAAAAGGTAAATATAGGAATGTATCAAGTTACTAACCGTCCTCTATATAAAGGAATAGCAAGAGATATTATAATGGAATAAAGGCAGTATGCTCTCATGTATACTTTTTAATTCACTAGAAATGCTTTGAACGATAATGTCTCTTTCACACTCCAGGTTGTTTAAATCTCCTCTAAGTTGGAAGATTGTAAATTCTTGCATCGTTAAGAAGAAATTTTCTATTCGATTTCCTTGAAAAAAAAATGTCTTCTATCCTGAAACATGGCATCAAACCATTGTGTTGGTCTATTATTGCCTCCAAATCTTCGATAGTATATACTAGTGCATACACTAACTAAAGTATATATATATATATATATATATATATATATATATATATATATATATATATATAGGATCGTATATTATACTAAATAGGCCTATCACAAAAACTAACAGACTTGCACACTCCATGTAGAAGGAAACCAAGTAGGCCTGACACGAAAACCAGCAAAAGGAAGGATGGAGATACTTTGTCCCACTTTCCTGTCATATTTCCTGTCCCCCACCAATTATAATTTGTCACTTAATAAAATAAAATCATAAATCATCAATACTTAAATACATTCCTAACTTGATTGGTATGGGACATGAGACACCATATTTTGGGACAGCAGAATCTTGTTCCAAAAAAGGACACCCCATGCTACCACTAAAAGCATAAAGCAGATCGAACAATAGAACAGCAGGACTCCAACACAGAAAATAGCAAAATTAGTTAAAACCAGTACCCCTACACAAAGTAGTACTACAACAAGCTAACTATAGTTGAAAACAAATTAGCACAAGGGCACCAAAAGCAGAGAACCAATACCACTTTTCTAGACTCCAATGTACTACTTATATTAAATAGTTAAAAGGAAAAGGTTTACAATGTTAGTATATCACTTTCATTATTATTAATTAATTAATTAATGGCTTCAATAAAAACTGGGCAAAGGGGTTTTATATATGTTATCAATCATCTTTTGTTTGACAAAAGGGTAGAGATTTGTTTTCGCTCACTCTTTAGTCTTTACAATTTTTTCTACTGTGGGAGTAAGATCTCTTTCAAACTTGTCAGAGACTTTTCCTAAAAACAAAAGCTTCTTTATGATTTAGAATTGGTTTTGGTTAGAGAGAAATGTAAATTAGCTTTTGGTTTGAAGTAATTTAACATAATGTGGGAGCTTTCTAAATTTCCTTTCTTCTTCATCTTCTCATTTGTTTAAGGGTATGAATTGATAGCTTTTTTGTTGTTGTTCGAAGTACTAAATTAACACAATAATTAACAAATGCTTGTATTACTGACTTTGCACTTTTGCAGGTGTTTTGCATGAGAAGGATTGAATACATTATACAACTACATAATCTCCCAAAAATTTCTTGCAGATAAATCCTAAAAATTGAGCTGATTGTGGTAATTGTGTGATATGGAGTTGACTATATGAGTTATGAGAACTTTTCAATTGATCATAATGGATAATGATGAGCTCTTTCAGTCTTTCTCTAGGTGCATTTTATGAGACCCTTACAATGGTTGGCTAAACGTATTTTCTCACCACCAGAAGTCAACTATAGGTGATACAGATACACCTTCCAAGCTTAGGTTGGGTTCCTTTCAAGCATGTTGCTTTGGCTATAGGTGTGGTTCGTTGCGTGTAATGCGACAACCCTTAATCATATCGGTCGCTAAATATTAAAATGTGGTCGCTAAATCATTCAGCAACTACAAAACAGTTTAGCGACTAGGCAATCTGCTACCACGTCTAAGGTTTACAAAACCGGACCGGCCATCGAACTGGGGAAGACATCGGTTCAAGGTTCAATGGTCCAACCGAGGTTGAACCATGGTCGAACCAGTATTAATTAAATAATATTTTTTAAAACTTTTAATATAATATATATGATAAATTAAATAAAAAATAATATAATATTTAGAATTCTATCACATTAAAAATTAAACATCACTTAAAAATACCATAAAAAGAACTCTTCACTCCTACTGGACATCTATCAACGGAATTTTCATTTACTATTATTTAATATATATGTACAAACTTCAAAGTGCTGTACATTTATCATGGCAGTCTGATAACAACCTTTATGACATTTTTTATTATTAAATAAAAGCTTCTTTTACAAGCTAAGCTATATCTCAGAGATACTATGACACCCTTAACCCGAGTATCACATTAACTACATTAATTAATCACTTTTAACGAGTTATCGATTAATCACTACATGTTTACTAAGTTGAAGTTAAATTAAAGTTAAAAGTCACAACTAACATCAGTTTTCAAAATACTTTGTTCATATCAAACTACCCCTAAAGATAGACTTCCTAAGAGCTGGCCAGACCTACAGATGTCCATTTGGGAGACCATGGTAGTCATCCCCATCCCTAGGAGGTGTAGCCGGTGCAACCACCTCCATCTCTACTCCCTCATCGGGAGCATCGACATCATCATCATCTCCAATCGGGGGATCCTCTTCCATCGTCTCTATGGGATCCTCCTCCATCAACTCCTCCGGATTCTCCTCAATTAGGACCACTGGAGCCTCTTCCGACTGAGGCTGGGCTTGAGGAAACTCAAGATCCAAAAGACCCAGGTTGGCCAAATGCTGCAGATAAAACTCCATAGGTGGCAGTCAGATATGAACTGTCTCAACAGTATGAACTCGTCTTATGGATGCTTCTTTTGAACCCTCCACGGTACAAAGAGGTCCCGTATACGTCACTGTGCGGGCTGAGACTGGAGAAAAGGTCCATGCAGCAGGGTCCTCTCCGTTCTCAAACAAAAGGGCCCGAGTCCGGGAGTGGGCTAACTGTATCATAGCTGGATCCATCTATTCTCATGTATATAGCATATATACATATAACAAGCAGAAGAAAACAACAAAAACGCAAGGGTGAGATTCCTCGAGAATCATCTTCTTCATTTCTGGATTATCGGGTACGCAGACTCGTCCACTGCACCTCAGGATGTTGTCTGGTCCCATACTGAATTATGGGGCCTTTCCATGCCCCATGAGTTATTTCTTTTCTTGAAGAAACACATCGGTAGTTTACTGATCTCTGATTTCTTCCATTAACCCATTTGAGATCTTAATCATTCCAACACTGATCCTCTTCGGACTTACTTCTATCATCAAATCAAGATCACGAAACTTCTCGATGAACTCTAACTCTTTCACCATCATTGCTGAGACATGTATGGCCTTCAGACTTAAGGCATCAGCTACAATGTTCGCCTTTCTAGGATGATACTATAATGCGAAGTCATAGTCTTTAAAAAATTCCATCCACCGTCTCTACCTCATGTTAAGCTCTTTCTAGTCAAACAAATATTTTAGGCTTTTGTGATCGCGGAATACATCGAACTTAGCTCCATACAGATGATGCCTTCATATCTTTAGTGCAAAGACCACCGCATCTAGCTCAAGATCATGCGTCGGATAATTCTTTTCATGAGTCTTTAATTGATAAGACGCATACGCTACGAACTTCCGGTGTTGCATCAATACACGACCCAGACCTTGATAAGAAGCATCGCAGTACACCTCATAAGGTTCAATGGGTTCAGGAAGTATCAACACTGGTGAGGTTGTTAAACGTTCCTTTATCATTTGAAAGCTTTCTTCACATTCTGTCATCCACACAAAAGGTTGATCCTTCCGTGTAAGTTGAGTCAACGTCGCAACAATCTTGGAGAAACCTTCAATAAATCTCCGGTAGTATCCGACCAAACTGATAAAACTTCTAATCTCTGTTACGATCTTCGGTCTTTCACAAGAAAGCACTGCTTCCACCTTGGCAGGATCTACGGCAATCCCATCTTTGGAAATCACGTGCCCCAAGAACTTCACTTCTTTAAGCCAAAACTCACACTTAGAGAGTTTTGCATAGAGTTCCTTCTCGCGTAAGATCTGTAGGACTTGTCGCGGATGTACTTCATGTTCTTCAGGACTCCTAGAGTATATGAGAATGTCATCTATGAACACTACCACAAACTTGTCAAGAAACGGTCGAAAAACTCGATTCATATAGTCCATAAAGACAGCAGGTGCATTGGTCACTCCAAAAGGCATTACCAGATACTCATAATGTCCATAACGGGTTCGGAACGCCGTCTTTGGTATATCTTCAGTCTTCACCCTAATCTGATGATAACTCGTCCTCAAGTCTATCTTTGAGAAAATAGCGGCTCCTTGCAGTTGATCCATCAGAGCATCTATTCTCGGCAATGGGTACTTATTCTTAATCGTTACCTTGTTAAGTTGCCTGTAATCAACACATAGTCGTAAACCCCCATCCTTCTTTCGTACCAAAAGAACAGGTGCTCCCCACGGGGAAACACTCGGTCTTATGAATTATTTTGACAACAAATCCTCCAATTGAGCCTTCAGTTCAACGAGTTCTATAGGTGACATCCGATATGGAGTAATCAATATCGGACCGGTTCCTGGAATAAGATTGATGGAGAATTCAATATCCCTCACTGGTGGTAATCCTGGTACATTATTTGGAAACACTTCCGGAAAATCATTCACGACAGGTATCATACTCACATCAACTTCCTCTTCGGCTTCTAAGTTAGCCAGAAGCAAGCATTCCTAGCCTTTTCCTTTTAAAAGAGTCCTCAATTGTTTGGTGGACAAAAATCCAGAAATCTCGGGATCAGGAAAGGTCAGGGTTCTATGAGCACAATCTAGAAGAACATGATTGAAATATAGCCAATCCATTCCTAATATCACATCTAGTTGTACAAAGGGTAAACAAATTAGGTCAACAAGGAAGTGTCGATCCTGAATGACGATAGGACAGTTTAAGCACACCGTATTTACAGTCACAGGTTCAACAGTAGGGGTTAAAACAATCAAATCATATGGTAAAGATGAAACAGGTAATCCTAGCAGTTTCACACAATCCACCGATATAAACGAATGCGTTGCACCTGAATCGAATAACATAGTTAAGAGGTTACCGGCTATGTCACAACTACCTTTTATGAGATCTTTGGAGTTCGAGGCTTCAACTCCACTCATAGTAAAAACTCTCCCTCTAGATGTTGGTTTGTCAACTCTGGCACTGTTGATGGTAGGCTCCCGCTTTGGTGCCTTACAATCCTTTGCCATGTGTCCCAGTCGATTCCAATTGAAGCACTTTACTCCATTCATAGGACATACATCAGCGAAATGACTTGGATCACCACATTTATAGCATTTCTTTCCTTGGCTTTGGCTTCTCTGATTCCCGCTTCCGGTTGTAGAAACAACGGGAAGATAAGTTGGCTGGCTATGGGTGGTTCCAACGGGTCTACTGTATGGTTTCTTTCGATTTTGTCCCCCTTTCGGATTCTGACTTCTGGACCTAAAAGGTGGTACAACATTCCTTCTGGACCTTTTGGTATTTTTTATATTTCCCTTGATTTATCTTACATCCGTCTGAAACGGATTTGATTTTTAAAATATTTTTTCATTAAGAAGCAAAGAAGTGAAAATCTTTTAAACTCATTTTTTAATTTTTAATTTTATTACTTTTTTAAAAAGGATTTATTTTGCCTAAAAAAGGGATTCATTTTTTATTTTCAGGAAATGAAGTTTTATAAATTTTCGTCTTTTTTAATTTTTAAAAGGATTTTCCATATTTAAACAACACAATTGATATATTTTTTGGGATATATATTTTTTATAATACTAGAACAAAAATCTGGAACCAACCCTAAAGTCTCAGAAAAACTGAAATAAAGTAATATAAACTAAGGAATGTCAAAAAGCAAATTGGGTTTTGTTAATGGACCTATCTGCTTGACCTAACAACAATATGATAGCTTTAACCCAAACATTGCCAAGCTGAAATTAGTGAAATGTGATAATAAGAAATAAATAAATTAAAATATAGAGACAAATAAAAAGGAACCAGAAGAAAGTGCACAAAAGGATGTGGTGGAGACACGGCAAACGGAGGCGAGGTGGAGGGGCTCCGGGGTTCGACGCGACGGAGATGGCGGAGGCAGCCGGCACGAGGAAAGTGGTGGCCAAGGAGAAGGATCTGTTATGTTACTTTTTTGGGGTGTTTAGATGGTGAAGGGGTTGATGGGTTCAGGTTGTGTTTTTCTCTTTTTTTCTTTTTTGTTGTAGTTTACGTTTTTGTGTGGTGGCTGAGAGGAACAAGAAAATGATGGGTTATGTGTGTTTGGCTTGGTAGTGGATAGAGTGTTGGATTTATATCAAAAATTGAGAGAAGGAAAATGAGATATTCTTAGGCCAACTGTGAGGAGAGTCATGATAATATTGATGGAGTGCTGCTGTGTTGGTGGGATTAAGGGATCATATTACATTTTTTTGTATAAAGGAATCAAAACCAAGAATAGAAGTAAAAGCGCTTATACTTAAAAAGGGTGAAGACTGAGTAATCGGTGGGTGTGACTGGTAATCGTGTTGATAGGGTGAATCAACTTTGTCCTTAGATGGTGCACAGAAGTAGGTAATAGGGATCATGTTACTATATATTTGTTAAAAGATAAGTAAAATTTAAGAGAGCAGGGAAAGCATCATTGACTGATACTGGAAAAAGAAAAACTGAAGAAGGGTGGAAAATGACGTAAATGGAGTAGTTTACTGGTTCATAAGCAAAATATTTGTTTTTGATTTTTTAATTTTATCTTTATTAATAATCAGAAATTTGTTTTCAGTTTTTTCTTCTTTTTTATTTGGGCCTGAATGCTGGGCTCAAAAAGTTGCAACCATAAAAGGAATCCAGGTTATATCTACTCATGTAATTGGGCTAAGAGCAAGCACTACTAGAAAACTTGAATTTTAAGACGGAATTTTCGGACGGAAATGTTTCTGTCTGAAATTTTATGAAAATTTCAAACGGATTTCACATGGATATGTTATTTTTTATATTTTCCTTGATTTATCTTGCATTCGTCTGAAATCCCTCCGAAAATTTCGGACGGATTTCCCACGGATTTGTTATTTTTTATATTTTCCTTGATTTAGCTTACATCCGTCTGAAATCCGTCCGAAAATTTTGGACGGATTTCACACGGATTTGGTATTTTTTATATTTCCCTTGATTTATCTTACATCCGTCTGAAAAGGATTTGATTTTTAAAATATTTTTTCTTAAAGAAGCAAAGAAGTGAAAATCTTTTAAACTGATTTTTTAATTTTTAATTTTCTTACTTTTTTAAAAAGGATTTATTTTGCCTAAAAAATAGGGACTTATTTTTTATTTTCAGGAAATGAAGTTTTATAAATTTTCGTCTTTTTTAATTTTTAAAAGGATTTTCCATATTTAAACAACATAATTGATCTATTTTTTGGGATATAATGTTTTTTATTATACAAGAACAAAAATCTGGAATCAACCCTAAAGTCTCAGAAAAACTGAAATAAAGTAATATAAACTAAGGAATGTCAAAAACCAAATTGGGTTTTGCTAATGGACCAATCAACTTGACCTAACAACAAAATGATAGCTTTAACCCAAACATTGCCAAGCTGAAATCAGTGAAATGTGATAATAAGAAATAAATAAATTAAAATATAGAGACAAATAAAAAGGAACCAGAAGAAAGTGCACAAAAGGATGCGGTGGAGACACGGCAAACAGAGACGAGGTGGAGGGGCTCCGGCGCGACGGAGATGGTGGAAGCGGCCGGCACGAGGAAAGTTGTGTCCAAGGAGAAGGATCTGTTATGTTGCTTTTGTTGTGGTGTTTAGATGGTGAAGGGGTTGATGGGTTCAGGTTGTGCTTTTCTCTTTTTTTCTTTTTTGTTGTAGTTTGCGTTTTTGTGTGGTGACTGAGAGGAACAAGAAAATGATGGGTTATGTGTGTTTGGCTTGGTAGCGGATAGAGTGTTGGATTTATATCAAAAATTGACAGAAGGAAAATGAAAGATTCTTAGGCCAACTGTGAGGAGAGTCATGATAATATTGATGGAGTGCTGCTGTGTTGGTTGGATGAAGGGATCAGATTCCATTTTTTTGTATAAAGGAATGAAAACCAAGAACAGAAGTAAAAGAGCTTATACTTAAAAAGGGTCAAGACTGAGTAACCGGTGGGTGTGACTGGTAATCGTGTTGATAGGTTGAATCAACATTGTCCTTAGATTGTGCACAGAAGTAGGTAATAGGGATCATGTTACTATATATTTGTTAAAAGATAAGTAAAAGTTAAGAGAGCAAGGGAAGCACCATTGACTAATACTGGAAAAAGAAAAACTGAAGAAGGGTGGCAAAGGACGTAAATGGAGTGGTTTACTGGTTCATAAGCAAAATATTTGTTTTCGATTTTTTAATTTTATCTTTATTATTAATCAGAAATTTGTTTCCATTTTTTTCTTCTTTTTTTATTTGGGCCTGAATGCTGGGCTCAAAAAGTTGTAACCATAAAAGGAATCCAAGTTATATCTACTCATGTAATTGGGCTAAGAGCAAGCACTACTAGAAAACTTGAATTTTAAGACGGAATTTTCGGACGAAAATGTTTCCGTCTGAAATTTTATGAAAATTTCAGATGGATTTCACACGGATTTGTTATTCTTTGTATTTCCCTTGATTTATCTTACATCCGTCTGAAATCCGTCCGAAAATTTCAGACGGATTTCACACGGATTTGGTATTTTTTATATTTTCCTTGATTTATATTACATCCGTCTGAAATCCGTCCGAAAATTTCGGATGGATTTTCTACGGATTTGTTATTTTGTATATTTTCCTTGATTTATCTTACATCAGTCCGAAAATTTCGGACGGATTTCACACGGATTTGTTATTCTTTGTATTTCCCTTGATTTATCTTACATCCGTCTGAAATCCGTCGGAAAATTTCGGACGGATTTCACACGGATTTGGTATTTTTTATATTTCACTTGATTTGTCTTACATACGTCTGAAAAGGATTTGATTTTTAAAATATTTTTTTCATTAAGAAGCAAAGATGTGAAAATATTTTAAACTGATTTTTTAATTTCTAATTTTCTTACTTTTTTAAAAAGGATTTATTTTGCCTAAAAAAAAGGGATTTATTTTTTATTTTCAGGAAATGAAGTTTTATAAATTTTCACCTTTTTTAATTTTTAAAAGGATTTTCCATATTTTAACAACAGAATTGATATATTTTTTGGGATTTTTTTTTATGATACAAGAAAAAAAATCTGGAACCAACCCTAAAGTCTCAGAAAAACTGAAATATAGTAATATAAACTTAGGAATGTCAAAAACCAAATTGGGTTTTGTTAACGGACCTATCAGCTTGGCCTAACAACAATATGATAGATTTAAACCTAACATTGCCAAGTTGAAATTAGTTAAATGTGATAATAAGAAATAAATAAATTAAAATATAAAGACAAATAAAAAGGAACCAGAAGAAAGTGCACAACAGGATACGGTGGAGACACGGCAAACGTAGGCGAGGTGGAGGGGCTCCGTGGTCCGACGCGATGGATTTGGCGGAGGTGGCCGGCACAAGGAAAGTGGTGGCCAAGGAGAAGGATCTGTTATGTTGCTTTTGTTGTGGTGTTTATTATACAAGAACAAAAATCTGGAACCAACCCTAAAGTCTCAAAAACTGAAATAATGTAATATAAACTAAGGAATGTCAAAAACCAAATTGGGTTTTGCTAATGGACCATTCAACTTGACCTAACAACAAAATGATAGCTTTAACCCAAACATTGCCAAGCTGAAATCAGTGAAATGTGATAATAAGAAATAAATAAATTAAAATATAGAGACAAATAAAAAGGAACCAGAAGAAAGTGCACAAAAGGATGCGGTGGAGACACGACAAACGGAGGCGAGGTGGAGGGGCTCCGGGGTCTGGCGCGACGGAGATGGCGGAGGCGGCCGGCACGAGGAAAGTTGTGTCCAAGGAGAAGGATCTGTTATGTTGCTTTTGTTGTGGTATTTAGATGGTGAAGAGGTTGATGGGTTCAGGTTGTGTTTTTCTCTTTTTTTTCTTTTTTGTTGTAGTTTGCGTTTTTGTATGGTGGCTGAGAGGAACAAGAAAATGATGGGTTATGTGTGTTTGCCTTGGTAGTGGATAGAGTGTTGGATTTATATCAAAAATTGAGAGAAGGAAAATGAGAGATTCTTAGGCCAACTGTGAGGAGAGTCATGATAATATTGATGGAGTGCAGCTGTGTTGGTGGGATGAAGGGATCATATTCCATTTTTTTGTATAAAGGAATCAAAACCAAGAATAGAGGTAAAAGCGCTTATACTTAAAAAGGGTGAAGACTGAGTAATCGGTGGGTGTGGCTGGTAATCGTGTTGATAGGGTGAATCAACTTTGTCCTTAGATGGTGCACAGAAGTAGGTAATAGGGATCATGTTACTATATATTTGTTAAAAGATAAGTAAAAGTTAAGAGAGCAAGGAAAGCACCATTGACTGATACTGGAAAAAGAAAAACTGAAGAAGGGTGGAAAAGGACGTAAATGGAGTGGTTTACTGGTTCATAAGCAAAATATTTGTTTTCGATTTTTTAATTTTATCTTTATTAATAATCAGAAATTTGTTTCCAGTTTTTTCTTCTTTTTTTATTTGGGCCTGAATGCTGGGCTCAAAAAGTTGTTACCATAAAAGGAATCCAAGTTATATCTACTTATGTAATTGGGCTAAGAGCAAGCACTACTAGAAAACTTGAATTTTAAGACGGAATTTTGGGACGAAAATGTTTCCGTTTGGAATTTTAGGAAAATTTCAGATGGATTTCACACGGATTTGTTATTCTTTGTATTTCCCTTGATTTATCTTACATCCATCTGAAATCCGTCGGAAAATTTCGGACGGATTTCACACGGATTTGGTATTTTTTATATTTCACTTGATTTGTCTTACATCCGTCTGAAAAGGATTAGATTTTTAAAATATTTTTTCATTAAGAAGCAAAGATGTGAAAATCTTTTAAACTGATTTTTTAATTTCTAATTTTCTTACTTTTTTAAAAAGGATTTATTTTGCCTAAAAAAAGGGATTTATTTTTTATTTTCAGGAAATGAAGTTTTATAAATTTTCACCTTTTTTAATTTTTACAAGGATTTTCCATATTTTAACAACATAATTGATATATTTGTTGGGATATATTTTTTTTTATGATACAAGAAAAAAAATTCTGGAACCAACCCTAAAGTCTCAGAAAAACTGAAATAAAGTAATATAAACTTAGGAATGTCAAAAACCAAATTGGGTTTTGTAAACGGACCTATCAGCTTGGCCTAACAACAATATGATAGCTTTAAACCAAACATTGACAAGCTGAAATCAGTGAAACGTGATAATAAGAAATAAATAAATTAAAATATAAAGACAAATAAAAAGGAACCAGAAGAAAGTTCACAACAGGATGCGGTGGAGACACGGCAAACGGAGGCGAGGTGCAGGGGCTCCGGGGTCCGGCGCGATGGATTTGGCGGAGGCGACCGGCACGAGGAAAATGGTGGCCAAGGAGAAGGATCTGTTATGTTACTTTTGTTGTGGTATTTAGATGGTGAAGAGGTTGATGGGTTCATGTTGTGTTTTTCTCTTTTTTTTTTCTTTTTTGTTGTAGTTTACGTTTTTGTGTGGTGGCTGAGAGGAACAAGAAAATGATGGGTTATGTGTGTTTGGCTTGGTAGTGGATAGAGTGTTGGATTTATATCAAAAATTGAGAGAAGGAAAATGAGAGATTCTTAGGCCAATTGTGAGGAGAGTCATGATAATATTGATGGAGTGCAGCTGTGTTGGTGGGATGAAGGGAACATATTCCATTTTTTGGTATAAAGGAATCAAAACCAAGAATAGAAGTAAAAGCGCTTATACTTAAAAAGGGTGAAGACCGAGTAATCGGTGGGTGTGGCTGGTAATCGTGTTGATAGGGTGAATCAACTTTGTCCTTAGATGGTGCACAGAAGTAGGTAATTGGGATCATGTTACTATATATTTGTTAAAAGATAAGTAAAAGTTAAGAGAGCAAGGAAAGCACCATTGACTGATACTGGAAAAAGAAAAACTGAAGAAGGGTGGAAAAGGACGTAAATGGAGTGGTTTACTGGTTCATAAGCAAAATATTTGTTTTCGATTTTTTAATTTTATCTTTATTAATAATAAGACATTTGTTTCCAGTTTTTTCTTCTTTTTTTATTTGGGCCTGAATGCTGGGCTCAAAAAGTTGTAACCATAAAAGGAATCCAAGTTATATCTACTCATGTAATTGGGCTAAGAGCAAGCACTACTAGAAAACTTGAATTTTAAGACGGAATTTTCGGACGAAAATGTTTCCGTCTGAAATTTTATGAAAATTTCAGATGGATTTTACACGGATTTGTTATTCTTTGTATTTCCCTTGATTTATCTTACATCCGTCTGAAATCCGTCTGAAAATTTCAGACGGATTTCACACAGATTTGGTATTTTTTATATTTTCCTTGATTTATCTTACATCCGTCTGAAATCCGTCCGAAAATTTCGGATGGATTTTATACGGATTTGATATTTTTTATATTTTCCTTGATTTATCTTACATACGTCTGAAATCCGTCCGAAAATTTCTGACGGATTTCACACGGATTTGGTATTTTTTATACTTCCCTTGATTTATCTTACATCCATCTGAAATCCGTCGGAAAATTTCGGACAAATTTCGCACGGATTTGTTATTTTTTATATTTCACTTGATTTGTCTTACATCCGTCTGAAAAGGATTTGATTTTTAAAATATTTTTTCATTAAGAAGCAAATAAGTGAAAATCTTTTAAACTGATTTTTTAATTTCTAATTTTCTTACTTTTTTAAAAAGGATTTATTTTGCCTAAAAAAAAGGGATTTATTTTTTATTTTCAGGAAATGAAGTTTTATAAATTTTCGTCGATTTAAATTTTTAAAAGGATTTTCCATATTTAAACAACATAATTGATATATTTTTTGGCATATATTTTTTTTTATGATACAAGAACAAAAATATGGAACCAACCCTAAAGTCTCAGAAAAACTGAAATAAAGTAATATAAACTTAGGAATGTCAAAAACCAAATTGGGTTTTGTTAACGGACCTACCAGCTTGGCCTAACAACAATATGATAGCTTTAAACCAAACATTGACAAGCTGAAATCAGTGAAACGTGATAATAAGAAACAAATAAATAAAAATATAAAGACAAATAAAAAGGAACTAGAAGAAAGTGCACAACAGGATGCGGTGGAGACACGGCAAACGGAGGCGAGGTGCAGGGGCTCCGGGGTCCGGCACGATGGTTTTGGCGGAGGCAGCCGGCAAGAGGAAAGTGGTGGCCAAGGAGAAGGATCTGTTATGTTACTTTTGTTGTGGTATTTAGATGGTGAAGAGGTTGATGGGTTCATGTTGCGTTTTTCTCTTTTTTTTTCTTTTTTGTTGTAGTTTACGTTTTTGTGTGGTGGCTGAGAGGAACAAGAAAATGATGGGTTATGTGTGTTTGGCTTGGTAGTGGATAGAGTGTTGGATTTATATCAAAAATTGAGAGAAGGAAAATGAGAGATTCTTAGGCCAATTGTGAGGAGAGTCATGATAATATTGATGGAGTGCTGCTGTGTTGGTGGGTTGAAGGGATCAGATTCCATTTTTTTGTATAAAGGAATCAAAACCAAGAATAGAAGTAAAAGCGCTTATACTTAAAAAGGGTGAAGACTGAGTAATCGGTGGGTGTGACTGGTAATCGTGTTGATAGGGTGAATCAACTTTGTCATTAGATGGTGCACAGAAGTAGGTAATAGAGATCATGTTACTATATATTTGTTAAAAGATAAGTAAAAGTTAAGAGAGCAAGGAAAGCACCATTGACTGATACTGGAAAAAGAAAAACTGAAGAAGGGTGGAAAAGGACGTAAATGGAGTGGTTTACTGGTTCATAAGCAAAATATTTGTTTTCGATTTTTTAATTTTATCTTTATTAATAATAAGACATTTGTTTCCAGTTTTTTCTTCTTTTTTTATTTGGGCCTGAATGCTGGGCTCAAAAAGTTGTAACCATAAAAGGAATCCAGGTTATATCTACTCATGTAATTGGGCTAAGAGCAAGCACTACTAGAAAACTTGAATTTTAAGACGGAATTTTCGGACGAAAATGTTTCCGTCTGAAATTTTATGAAAATTTCAGATGGATTTTACACGGATTTGTTATTCTTTGTATTTCCCTTGATTTGTCTTACATCCGTCTGAAATCCGTCTGAAAATTTCAGACGGATTTCACACAGATTTGATATTTTTTATATTTTCCTTGATTTATTTTACATCCGTCTGAAATCCGTCTGAAAATTTCGGATGGATTTCACACGGATTTGTTACATTTTATATTTTCCTTGATTTATCTTACATCCGTCTGAAATCCGTCCGAAAATTTCGGACGGATTTCACACGGATTTGTTATTTTTTATATTTCCCTTGATTTATCTTACATCCGTCTGAAAAGGATTTGATTTTTAAAATATTTTTTCATTAAGAAGCAAAGAAGTGAAAATCTTTTAAACTGATTTTTTAATTTTTAATTTTCTTACTTTTTTAAAAAGGATTTATTTTGCCTAAAAAAAAGGATTTATTTTTTATTTTCAGGAAATGAAGTTTTATAAATTTTCGCCTTTTTTAATTTTTAAAAGGATTTTCCATATTTTAACAACAGAATTGATATATTTTTTGGGATATTTTTTTTTATGATACAAGAAAAAAAAATCTGGAACCAACCCTAAAGTCTCAGAAATACTGAAATAAAGTAATATAAACTTAGGAATGTCAAAAACCAAATTGGGTTTTGTTAACGGACCTATCAGCTTGGCCTAACAACAATATGATAGATTTAAACATAACATTGCCAAGCTGAAATCAGTGAAATGTGATAATAAGAAATAAATAAATTAAAATATAAAGACAAATAAAAAGGACCCAGAAGAAAGTGCACGACAGGATGCGGTGGAGACACGGCAAACAGAGGCGAGGTGGAGGGGCTCCGTGGTCCGGCGCGATGGATTTGGCGGAGGCGGCCGGCACGAGGAAAGTGGCGGCCAAGGAGAAGGATCTCTTATGTTGCTTTTGTTGTGGTGTTTAGATGGTGAAGGGGTTGATGGGTTTAGGTTGTGTTTTTCTCTTTTTTTTCTTTTTTGTTGTAGTTTGCATTTTTGTGTGGTGGCAGAGAGGAACAAGAGAATGATGGGTTATGTGTGTTTGGCTTGGTAGTGGATAGAGTGTGGGATTTATATCAAAAATTGAGAGAAGGAAAATGAGAGATAAATAGGCCAACTGTGAGGAGAGTCATGATAATATTGATGGAGTGCTGCTGTGTTGGTGGGATGAAGGGATCGGATTCCATTTTTTTTGTATAAAGGGATCAAAACCAAGAATAGAAGTAAAAGCGCTTATACTTAAAAGGGGTGAAGACAGAGTAATCGGTCGGTGTGACTGGTAATCGTGTTGATAGGGTGAATCAACTTTGTCCTTAGATGGTGCACATAAGTAGGTAATAGGGATCATGTTACTATATATTTGTTAAAAGATAAGTAAAAGTTAAGAGAGCAAGGAAAGCACCATTGACTGATACTGGAAAAAGAAAAACTGAAGAAGGGTGGAAAAGGACGTAAATCGAGTGGTTTACTGGTTCATAAGCATAATATTTTTTTTTTCGATTTTTTAATTTTATCTTTATTAATAATTGGAAATTTGTTTTTAGTTTTTTCTTCTTTTTTTATTTGGGCCTGAATGCTGGGCTCAAAAAGTTGTAACCATAAAAGGAATCCAGGTTATATCTACTCATGTAATTGGGCTAAGTGCAAGCCCTACTACAAAACTTGAATTTTAAGACGGAATTTTCGGACGGAAATGTTTCCGTCTGAAATTTTATTAAATTTTCAGACGGATTTGTTATTTTTTATATTTTCCTTGATTTATCTTACATCCGTCTGAAATGCGTCAGAAAATTTCAGACGGATTTCACACGGATTTGGTATTTGTTATATTTTCCTTGATTTATCTTACATCCGTCTGAAAATTTCGGACGGATTTCACACGGATTTGTTATTTTTTATATTTCCCATGATTTATCTTACATCCGTTTGAAAAGGATTTGATTTTTAAAATATTTTTTCATTAAGAAGCAAAGAAGTGAAAATCTTTTAAACTGATTTTTTAATTTTTAATTTTCTTACTTTTTTAAAAAGGATTTATTTTGCCTAAAAAAAGGGATTTATTTTTTATTTTCAGGAAATGAAGTTTTATAAATTTTCAACTTTTTTAATTTTTAAAAGGATTTTCCATATTTAAACAACAGAATTGATATATTTTTTGGGATATTTCTTTTTTATGATACAAGAACAAAAATCTGGAACCAACCCTAAAGTCTCAGAAAACTGAAATAAAGTAATATAAACTAAGGAATGTCAAAAACCAAATTGGGTTTTGTTAATGGACCTATCAGCTTGACCTAACAACAATATGATTGCTTTAACCCAAACATTGCCAAACTGAAATCAGTGAAATGTGATAATAATAAATAAATAAATTAAAATATAGAGACACATAAAATGGAACCAGAAGAAAATGCACTAAAGGATGCGGTGGAGACACGGCAAACAGAGGCGAGGTGGATGGGCTCCGGGGTCCGGCGCGACAAAGATGGCAGAGGCGGCCGGCACGAGGAAAATGGTGGCCAAGGAGAAGGATATGTTATGTTTCTTTTGTTGAGGTGTTTAGATGGTGAAGGGGTTGATGGGTTCAGGTTGTGTTTTTCTCTTTTTTTCTTTTTTGTTGTAGTTTGCGTTTTTTTGTGGTGGCTGAGAGGAACAGGAAAATGATGGGTTATGTGTGTTTAGCTTGGTAGTGGTTAGATTGTTAGATTTATATCAAAAATTGAGAGAAGGAAAATGAGAGATTCTAGGGCCAACTATGAGGAGAGTCTTGATAATATTGATGGAGTGCTGCTGTGTTGGTGGGATGAAGGGATCAGATTCCATTTTTTTGTATAAAGAATCAAAACCAAGAATAGAAATAAAAGCGCTTATACTTAAAAAGGGTGAAGACTGAGTAGTCGGTGGGTGTGACTGGTAAACGTGTTGATAGGGTGAATCAACTTTGTCCTTAGAATGTGCACAGAAGTAGGTAATAGGGAGCATGTTACTATATATTTGTTAAAAGATAAGTACAAGTTAAGAGAGCAAGGAAAGCACCATTGACTGATACTGGAAAAAGAAATACTGAAGAAGGGTGGAAAAGGACGTAAATGGAGTGGTTTACTGGTTCATAAGCTAAATATTTGTTTTCGATTTTTTAATTTTATCTTTATTAATAATCAGAAATTTGTTTTCAGTTTTTTCTTCTTTTTTTATTTGGGCCTGAATGCTGGGCTCAAAAAGTTGTAACAATAAAAGGAATCCAGGTGGTATCTACTCATGTAATTGGGCTAAGAGCAAGCACTACTAGAAAACTTGAATTTTAAGACGGAATTTTCGGACGGAAATGTTTCCGTCTGAAATTTTATGAAAATTTCAGAAGGATTTCACACGGATTTGTTATTTTTTATATTTCCCTTGATTTATCTTCCATCCGCCTGAAATCCGTCCGAAAATTTCCGGCGGATTTCACATGGATTTGTTATTTTTTATATTTCCGTTGATTTATCTTGCATCCGTCTGAAATCCGTCCGAAAATTTCAGACGGATTTCACACGGATTTGTTATTTTTTATATTTTCCTTGATTTATCTTACATCCGTCTGAAATCCGTCCGAAAATTTCAGACGGATTTCACACGAATTTGGTATTTTTTATATTTCCCTTGATTTATCTTACATTCATCTGAAATCCGTCCGAAAATTTCGGACGGATTTCACACGAATTTGTTATTTTTTATATTCCCTTGATTTATCTTACATCCGTCTGAAATCCGTCCGACAATTTTGGACGGGTTTCACACGGATTTGTTATTTTCTATATTTCCCTGGATTTATCTTGCATCCTTCTGAAAAGGATTTGATTTTTAAAATATTTTTTCATTAAGAAGCAAAGAAGTGAAAATCTTTTTAACTGATTTTTTAATTTTTAATTTTCTTACTTTTTAAAAAAGGATTTATTTTGCCTAAAAAAAAGGGATTTATTTTTTATTTTCAGGAAATGAAGTTTTATAAATTTTCGTCTTTTTTAATTTTTAAAAGGATTTTCCATATTTAAACAACAGAATTGATATATTTTTTAGGATATATATTTTTTATGATACAAGAACAAAAATCTGGAACCAACCCTAAAGTCTTGGAAAACTGAAATAAAGTAATATAAACTAAGGAATGTCAAATACCAAATTTGGTTTTGTTAATCGACCTATCAACTTGACCTAACAACAATATGATAGCTTTAACCCAAACATTGCCAAGCTGAAATCAGTGAAATGTGATAATAAGAAATAAAAAAATTAAAATATAGAGACAAATAAAAAGGAACCAGAAGAAAGTGCACCAAAGGATGCGGTGGAGACACGGCAAACAGAGGCGAGGTGGAGGGCCTCCGGGGTCCGGCGCGACGGAGATGGCGGAGGCGGCCGGCACGAGGAAAGTGGTGGCCAAGGAGAAGGATCTGTTACGTTGCTTTTGTTGTGGTGTTTAGATGGTGAAGGGGTTGATGGGTTCAGGTTGTGTTTTTCTCTTTTTTTCTCTTTTGTTGTAGTTTGCGTTTTTGTGTGGTGGCTGAGAGGAACAAGAAAATGATGGGTTATGTGTGTTTGGCTTGGTAGTGGATAAAGTGTTGGATTCATATCAAAATTTGAGAGAAGGAAAATGAGAGATTCTTAGGCCAATTGTGAGGAGAGTCATGATAATATTGATGGAGTGTTGTTGTGTTGGTGGGATGAAGGGATCAGATTTCATTTTTTTGTATAAAGGATTCAAAACCAAGAATAGAAGTAAAAGCGCTTATACTTAAAAAGGGTGAAGACTGAGTAATCGGTGGGTGTGACTGGTAATCGTGTTGATAGGGTGAATCAACTTTGTCCTTAGATGGTGCACATAAGTAGGTAATAGGGATCATGTTACAATATATTTGTTAAAAGATAAGTAAAAGTTATGAGAGCAAGGAAAGCACCATCGACTGATACTGGAAAAAGAAAAACTGAAGAAGGGTGGAAAAGGACGTAAATGTAGTGGTTTACTGGTTCATAAGCAAAATATTTGTTTTTGATTTTTTAATTTTATCTTTATTAATAATCAGAAATTTGTTTTCAGTTTTTTCTTCTTTTTTTATTTGGGCCTGAATCCTGGGATTAAAAAGTTGTAACCATAAAAGGAATCCAGGTTATATCTACTCATGTAATTGGGCTAAGAGCAAGTACTACTAGAAAACTTGAATTTTAAGACGGAATTTTCGGACGGAAACGTTTCCGTCCAAAATTTTATGAAAATTTCGGACGAATTTCACACGGATTTGGTATTTTTTATATTTCCCTTAGTTTCTATGTTTTTCTAAGTGGATTGGGCCAAAATCTTTGTTCCAAGACCATTAGTGGACGTGGCCATGAGGCCCAAATTCCTAGTCCATGAATTAAATTTCATGAAGCCCATTAGAAATCATATAAGTTTCCTATGTCATGTTTAAGCTTTAAGCCTTTTGGTGGGCCCCACAAAAATAAATCCAAGCCCAAATTTATTAGGCCCATGCGCAAGCCCATGAGGGAGTAGGGGCTGCCCTCATCTTGGATGAGCCAAGATTATTCTAGAATTTTCTACCATGTTCTCACATATTCTACAAGGTTCCACACCATTCCACTATGTTCTCCATCCTTCTAGGTTCTTCCCAAAAAGTTTGAAGAAAATTCAACCAAGATGAGTCAAGATGAGAACACATTTAATGTGGCACATGGTCATCATGTCAAACTATTGACAATTTGCAAAATAGTCCTTATACTTTTGGAATCTTTGCAAAATGGTCCCTAGGAATTAATTGCACTTAAGTCCTTAGAAAAATCACCTCCTTTCTATTTGGTCCTCAAAAGTGGCGCAGCCACTCTTCTATAAATGCCCTCCCTCACATTTCATTTTCTTCATATTGCCATTTGTTTGAAAAACTCTTAAGTTCATAAGCCTTTTAGCATCACTTTGTGAAGCAAGTCCTGGGATCTTCACTTGCCTTTGATCTTCAAGAGGTGAATCCTATTCTTCTTTCCTAATCATGTCTATGTTCTTCAGTAATTTTCATGATTCAAAGTCTATTTCATCTATGTTCATCACTTTTAAGTTTCTAGATCTAGAACTTTGAAAATTCATAACTAATTATAGAAAAATAGTTTTGACATGAAACCAATTGCTATGATCTTATAATCATATCTATTTTCATCATCTAGAAGCATATGATCATGAGAAATTTCTTTCCTTGATTTCTGGACTGGGCCGAATCCATTGAATAGTGATGTTCATGGGTTTTGTTTCATTTTCATGCCTTGATTCATTATTCAATCTTCTAGTATCTTGATAGTTCTTGTATGTAAGTACATAAAAGATCATAAATCAAACTCTAACCTATTTGTTTCATAAAGACCGAACCCTAGGTGGATGAGATTTGATGAGTTTTGTTCAAAGTTTTTATTAATGACCTTAGTAATCAAGCTATTAGTATGTATGCTTAATAAATCCAAGTTGGTTTATCAAACTAAAAACCCTAGCCCCATGAACATGTCAAGGCCGAATCTAAGTATATGAGAGTTAGGAAGTTTTGAGTTTAAAATTTAGTTGTTTGGCCATTAATCCATGATCTTGGTTGATTAAGGACCATTAATCCATAACTTAATCATGATTAGAAATTTTAGAGATTTCTAACCCCAAAGTCAGCCCTTGGCCGAAACCAACATGTAGGATTTTAGGCTTGATTTAGTTGTTTGTTTGTTGATTGAGTGTTATGTTTAATGAAGGATAAACTAGATTATCGTGTACGTGCGTTGACGGTTCCCAGATTCACGACAAAGTTTTGAATCGGAAGTTAAGTTCTTCGAGAGGTAAGGGGAGCTTACCTGAGGGATTTTCTCAATAACTAATTGCTTTTAGTATGGTTGATATGATTTATATGTGGTTGTGGTTAATTGTTTATGTTGTGTACGTTGTGTTGTTTATCTGTGTATCGGTGATTAATCTGCTTTTAATTTATTTAATTATCTGCAATAGTATATTATATTGCTATGATGCATGATCTGCCCGGTGATATAATTATGATGATGTTGTTGAATGTTGTTTGAGAGGCCTGACAGTGGTCAGTGCACAACCGATTAATCAGATAAAAACTTTAATAAGCTGTGAAAATTATATTCAACGTTTTATGGGAAATGTTGGAATATAATAATGGTGGAAAATATTATTTTGGAAAAATAATGAGTTTTGAGAAATATTATTATTTTAATGATTTATTAGTGTAAAAGAAATTTGTGAGTCACGGTGAGAGCGTAACCGTGAAATTTTTTTAGTACTGCTAATTTTTATGCAAGAAATTCCGAAATATTATAAAAAGTTATTTTATGAAAATAATATTCAAAAATACTTTATAAAAATAAAAATAAAAATAAAGATAAAAATAAAAATAAAAATAAAAATAAAATAAAAATAAAATAAAAAGTCAAAGTTTGACTTTAAAAACGTTTTCTTGGAAAATGATAAACGATGGCAAGTTTCGAAATTATTTACAGTGAAAGTTTAAAAACAGCAGTACTTAACTTAAGAAGAGATTTAATCTGAATTGATTTAATTTTTAGATTTGAAGTTTCAGTAAAAGAGTTCTTGACGATTGGACGTTTTATAAACGAATTTCAAATAAAAATGATTTTCTGTAAATGAGTTTACTCAATGACGTATTTTCGGTAACTTGGATAAGTTGCGGAGATCTTATTTTGGATTTGTTTTCATAGACGAAAAACGACGTAAACAACGATATAGAACTTAGTAACCGAGATGTCGGGGTACTAGTGTTCTTATGACGTTATCCTATTTTGCATTTGTTTTTCACAGACAAAAAAATGACGTAAACAACGATATGGAACTTAGTAACCGAGACGTCGGGGTACTAGTGTTCTTATGACGTTATCCTATTTTGCATTTGTTTTTCACAGACAATAAAACGACGTAAACGACGATATGGAACTTAGTAACCGAGACGTCGGGGTACTAGTGTTCTTATGACGTTATAGACTTGGTGTCTAGTAGGTAGACGGTGTGTCTACTTCACGACGTAATAAACGATGGTAAAAGATTTATGATGTTTTCTATTACCACGACCCTAAGACTGATTGCAAGGTTTAGGGTTTCGTGACTAAGCACTCGGACTGCGTGTCCTGTGTTGTTAATAAAAGACTTTAAGACATTGAAAACTACATTGGTCGTAAGCTTTTGAGCTTTGGCAAAGGAAAGATTACACACGAAGAAAACGACGAGAACAAAATATTTTATATGCATGCATTGACAGACGTGCCCACGATGTCCTATGTCGGATACCTTGATGATAGGGTATTTTGGCTACGAAGTTATGTTAGATACCTTAATGATAGGGTATTTTTGCTACTAAGTTATGTATGATGCCTAAATGATAGGGTATTCATGCTATGTCTTATGTCGGATACCTTAATGATAGGGTATTTTGGCTACGAAGTATGTATGGTGCTTTGATGAATAAAGTATTCCATGCCATTAAGTGCCTAATATACCTGGCTATCGAGCTTGATCAGCTCATTCGCGCGGTGTTGTGATCTCATGAGATTAGGTGCGAATGTTTAGATGATATATAGAAGTGTTCATGCATAGTTTTCCAACGTTGATATTTGGGGTGTGAAACCCATTGATAAGATGTATGCTATAGTATTGATGCTTATGTTGTTATAACATGAAATTGTACATGTGCCTTCTTTTGTGTCGCGCATTTAGTTATTTTGTTAAATCCATATATTGGCGTCTCACCCTTACAAACATATCAGAATCGTACAAGGGGTATGATCTCTACAAGAAGAAGAAGGCTGTTTAGTTCGAGGCATGCTGTTGCTGCTTTTATCGGTTGTAGTGTCTGTTAGTTACAACCAGCTTAGGTACTATTATGTTGTATTATGTTTTGAGAATAAAGCTGATTATGAGTTAGGTGAGAAAACACTACAACATATTAGACTTTTAATAACGCACCTTTTATAGCATTTCCGTGTGGAAATGCTATTAAAAGTGATGGGGGGACTTTTAATAGCGTTTCCTTTAGGAAACGCTATCTTAGGTATCACCTAAGATAGCGTTTCCTTAAGGAACCGCTATTAAAAAAGTGCCATCTGCGAGAAAAAGATAGCGGTTCCACACTGGAAACGCTATCTTAGGTGATATACCCGCGGCGCGTATCCTTGCATCCTTCAATTCCCGGTTTTGCGCACCACTGACCTCATCAGTTCAAGTCTAGGGTTGCCTTCTCCCTCTCACTGTTGCTCTCACGCCTCAGACTCCCTCTCACGCCCCCATTGCTCCGCCACTCATCACCACACCACCTACGACCAAGGTATGCTCTCTATGTCCCTCTCCCCTATTGCGAACGAAAATGAATGTAGTTCTTGGGTCTGAGAGTTCTTGGTCCGAGTTTGGGAACAAAGGGTAGTCATAGGACATAGATTCTGCATAGGCTGGCCTAGGGAAAGCAAAAGGGTGCTTGGAATCCTCATCTCTAGACACAGCAGAGTAGTACTGGCCTTGGGGACTGCTCTGTCTGTTTGTCTTTGAAGCGATTATCAAAATGGCCGCTGCAGGCTTTTGGATTCAAATCTGTCAAAGCTGATGGAGTTGGTGATACCTTGTAGTTTTCTTCCTTTGAGTACGAACCATTGTTTGAATAATAAGTGGAAAATCTATGCTCAGACTGATCTTGATGTCCATGATGATATACATTGATGTTTCTGCTTCTAGAGTTACCTTTTGATTCACAAACATCCATTTCCACAATCTTGATGTTGTCTACCCAGACTCTGTCCATTTCCTAGATGCACAAAACCCACATTTCATATCAATGACAAGAAAACATCATTCTTTTTCCTTTTTCAGTTGGACAGACAAAACAATTTCATGTATTCAAATTCACCACATTTTCTCTTGATATTTACAAGCAGTTCACACAAAAGAAACAAATTTCTTTGCATGAATTGAATTTAGTACAAAGTTTGTTAATGTTAGTGACTCTTAAAAGAATGCGTCACCGATCAATGCAAAATGAAACTTGACATTTTGTTTCCCTACAAAAATTCTAGAAATAAACAATGCTTTTCATTCCTCAGATAATATTCCGTGTGTATGACAGCAATGCAAAAACTTTCTACCATATTACTATTAAAAGATATTTGGCAGCGATTATGGAACCGACATTATAAATATGCTTGAATAAGTCAACCTCTGTGGTATTTCTGTAGGTTGATTGCTTTTGATTGTGCTTTCCTTCCGATGCCATTCGGATCCTTTGAGCACGGGCTCTAGCTTGTCTTGTCACCAAAGCCTTGCATGCATCTTAGTGTTGCCTTGGTTTGTTTTCTCACTAAGTGACCCCTTACTAGTGCCTGCAACTTCACTAATCCTCTAAGAGCACACAATGCTTTTGTTGCCTATTCTGAAACATTAGCATATATCACATATTTACACATACTCACAAAATCACATAACAGTACAATTCTCTTGAGAATGAAAGAGTTTGTAGCTTCCTTTATAACATACCAAGTGAGACCGAAAGACAGATTGAATATTAATGGCAGCAGCCTCTTCAATGCTTGTAGCATTTGTTCCATTGTGTCGAAGTTGTATATACTAGTTTGCTTCATTGCATCTATTTCTGGTTCAATAAAATTTAAGATAACAGGTATTGATGAAACAAGTGAATGTTAGACTAAAACAAACCCACTGCATAACCCCTGAATGTTAACCACCAAACTCATACAACATTTGCTACATCCCAACAACATGAAGATGACTAACACTGCAATAATCTATCCAACATTACAAGGCCAACTAAGAAATTTTCCCTCAACTTCCTCTCATCATATTTCGTCAGTAAAGCTTCTATAATTGGCTTGTCTTGGTTGTTCACCTCATCATCATCATCATAACATAACTGCCTTAGTTGTTTTTAGGTTGTTGAGCATGGTCTAGGTCATCTGCCATTCACTGAAAAGCAAGTGGTTACTCCAACAGGTAATCATCTGTCTTTGTGTCCTGTCAGTTTTTATGTTCATCATAATTGCTTCTCTTGTTTTGGGAACAAGAGTTGTGCTTTGTGAACTGCAACATGTGAGGTAAAGAGGCAATAGTAGTACATCAATGGAGGTTTAGTTTGGCAGCACTAATTAACTGAAATGAGATTTATATTGCAGGGTCTGTCTATACTGGTGTTGATTTCTGTAAGAAATTGTGTGGTGTTTCAGCTGTTCGAAGGTGAGATTTCAACCAGGTATTAATTTTGGCAGGTCCACCCTAAATGACATGGTGCTACTAGAATTGCAGAAATAGAAGCAATAATCTCAGTTCCCTAGTTTGGTTTCTTTAGTTGTATTATGAACTGAGAAGTGAGAGGATTAGGATCCTCTCTTTTTTCTCTCTCCTTTTTCTCTCATATTATGAGCAAGAAAGACAAAAAGCAAGTTTTAGTGGATCCTATACACAAGGAAATTTGATTTTGTGTTTGTCTCTAACGGGAGAGGACAATGGAGAGAATCCAAATCCAAAGTGAGACAATAGAAGAGAGAGAGAGAGTTCTCTAGAACTCGATATTGAATCGAATATTGTTAGTTGAAAAATGTGATACACTTGGTGAAGTCACATTACTTACATTGTCACTTCTAACAAACCCTTAACGGTTCTGTAACCATCTTGCTTAGTCAGCAAGGATATAAGTTACCTAACCTGATGTGAGTGGCGTGCATAGTACACCATACTCTAACAAGTTGTCTCAGATTCTTAGTGTCAGGGTGTTTATCATCCAGCCATATTTTGTGTTTTCCAATCCTAAAACTGGAATTGTTCACTGTCCTAACACAATGCCTTGTTTAGGCGGTTCCTCTTTAGCTGAATATTTTAGTTGTTTTTGCATTGCAGTTTAATTTATGTAAGTTGAGAACCATTCAGTTCTCTTGCAGACTTACTATGTTTATTATAATTCTCTTCTTTCTTATATCTTTTTAGTCTATGCCATATGCTTGTCTATACTTTGGTTATTTTCAATATGATATCAAATATCTTGTGTGATAAAGAATAATCGGCAATGAAAAACCTATATGAGTATTAAGAGTACCAACCTTTTAAAGATAAATAACCTTTCCTTGAATGCACGAAGTTTTGTTTTTCTTCAAGGGACCTGAAACTGCTACACTGATCCTTTCCTTTACCCAACTGAATACCCCCCTCTCTCCCATCTTTCCCTTTTGATGCTTCCCCACTAATACACAGCCCCTGTCCACACTCAATTTACCATGCGGAAAACCGGTAACAGTTTTCATTCCTTTCATTCCTTTAATCTGTATACATTGCATGTAGACATCAACCACTCCAAACTCATAGTAAATATGTTTAATAAATATTTTTGTAGATCGTGAAAGCATGGATCGGAAATGGATGTCTGCCAATCGTTTAACGAAGGAGTATGAGGATGGGGTGAAAGAGTTCATTAGGTTTGCAGTCCGGCATGTGGAAAACCCTAGTACAATCATATGTCCTTGTTTAGATTGTTGTTATGCAAGGCGAGTTAGTGCAGCCGATTTGGAAGAACATTTAGTGTGTAATGGAATCGATCAAAGTTATACATGTTGTACAAAACATGGTGAGACAAGAGCAGAGTCTAGTGAAATGAGGAATCGTGTGAGATATTCATCATACGATACCGACACAAATACTTATGAGGGCGATCGTTTTGAAGACATTGCAAATGTTGTTGAAGAGGATCTTCGGGATTGTCCTCAAATGTTTGAGAGGTTGGTAAGTGATGCAAAGCAACCATTGTATGATGGTTGTACTAAATTCACAAGATTGTCGGCGATGTTAAAGTTGTATAACTTGAAATCGGGCAACGGATGGACTGATAAGAGCTTTACGGACTTACTCACACTATTGAAAGACATGTTGCCGGAGGATAATGTGCTTCCTAGTCGGACATATTAGGCTAAACAAATGTTACGCTCTATTGGCATGAGCTACGAGAGGATACATGCTTGTCCTAACGATTGCATTTTATTTCGGAATGAATATGGATCGTTAAAGATGTGTCCTAAATGTAATGCCTCACGATATAAGAAGAAAGAATCAGATCCAGAGAAGGTTGTGTGGTATTTTCCCATAATACCCAGATTTAGGCGCATGTACCGTAGTTCAGAAGATTCAAAGCACTTGACATGGCATGAGGATGAAAGGATCAAAGATGGCAAGCTGCGGCACCCGGCAGATTCTCCTCAAGAAACCTACGACTTGCATTGGCTACTGACGGATTTAACCCGCATGGTGTTCAAAGTAGCTCTCATAGTACATGACCTGTGATTTTGGTGATTTATAACCTATCCCCATGGCTATGCATGAAGCGCAAATTTATTACGTTATCTATGTTAATTTCTGGGCCCAAACAACCAGGAAATGATATAGACATCTATTTGACTCCTTTGATTGAAGACTTGAAACAACTGTGGGAGACAGGTGTGGAGGTGTATGATGGGTATAAGGAAGAAAGTTTCAATTTGAGAGCTATGTTGTTTGGCACAATTAATGATTTTCCAGCCTACGGTAATCTGTCAGGATATAGCATCAATGGTCAGTGTGCATGCCCTATATGTGAAGAGGGTACGGATTGGATGCGGTTAGAACATTGTAAGAAGAATGTCTTTCTTGGGCATCGTAGATTTTTGCATCCAAGTCATCATTACCGGTGGTGGAGAAAGGCATTCAATGGGAACTCAGAAGAAGGTAGAGCTCCTTCACCATTGACGGGTGATCAACTTTTTGAAAAGGTAAAGGATTTGAATATCCAATTCGGTAAACCTTTTGCGAGAGATATTGTCACAAGAGGGTGGAAGAAAAGGTCGATTTTCTTTGAGTTGCCATATTGGAAATCATTATATGTAAGACATTTCCTCGATGTGATGCACGTTGAAAAAAATACCTGTGATAGTGTCATTGGTACATTACTCAATGTGCCAGGGAAGACTAAAGATGGCATCAATGCAAGGTTGGACTTGGTTAGTATGGGAATAAGAAGAGAATTGGGATCGACGAAGAAGGGTAAAAGTACATATCTTCCTTCGGCTGCTTACACTCTATCTAGAAAAGAAAAAACTGTTTTTTGTAAGTTTCTTGACGGAGTTAAGGTTCCGGAAGGGTACTCTTCAAACATTAGGAACCTCGTATCGATGAAAGATCTCAAGTTAAAAGGTCTAAAGTCCCACGATTGTCATGTTCTCATGGAGCAGTTGATACCCATTGGTATACGGTCTATTTTACCTAACAAAGTGCGGGGGGGACTTAACTAAACTCTGTTTCTTCTTCAAGGCAATTTGCAGCAAAGTGATTGACCCTGGGAAGTTGCCATCATTGCAAAGAGAAATTGTTGTGACTTTATGCGAGCTTGAGATGTACTTTCCACCTTCATTCTTTGACATAATGGTTCATCTAACCATTCACCTTGTTAGAGGTGCCGCGTTTAAAGGCAACCAACATTAAATGGATTCAGATAGAGGTATATTTGCAAAAACTTAATGCGCAATTAGATAAAAAAAACTATATTGATTTACTATTTTATTTTTTATAGTGCCCAAGACAACCCAACGATACAGATTGTGGGTACTATGTCATGCGTTTCATGAAGTAAACTATCTTGTAGAACCAAGTTAAAATACCAATGGCGGTATGTTGTTAATAGACTAATGGTCGAGGATAAAGTATTTTGCTCTTTGATATGAAGTCTATGAAGGAATCATTTTGGTAGTATCACCTCTGGATCCATCTTATTTAGTTACTCTGTCTGACATTTAATTTAGTTTAGTTAATCAGAACTCATTGTTTTATATGATGTTCATTGATGTTGGAACAATGATTTCTCCAACAAATCATGTTTTGGCTGGCCTAGGTGAATCTTATGCTGTTATGAGATTGAAAATATCATATTTTGAACACATAAGATGATGGAAATCTGAGGGGAATATCTGATGCTCTAACCTCTAGGTTTTGATTGAAGCTTAGGTGAATAATATGTGTATGTTTAGGGTGATATTTTTTTTTCCATTGCAGATATTCCATATGCTTTTCAGATCTGTTTTTTAGTGTGCAACTATTGCATTTGCAGGGACATGGTATAAGCAGTACATGCTAGGTTCTGTCCTAACTATATGAGCATATTGCATTTTGTTGACTGGATGACTCATGAAACTGAATTAGTTTTATTTGTTTGCTATTTATTAGGACCTTATCTGGTGTAGCAGATTTTTCTGCAAGTTTATGCTATATATGTACTTGGTTTGTTGCTCAATAAAAGATATCTTTTGCCTCTCACTTTGTTGGAATTGATATTTTCACTGCCAAGAAGCTTGAGGATATTGTGCCCTCTTCCAACAACTGTGATGTACGTGCACTTAATTGTGTTGACTTATTGTGATTTCTTTCCTCTCAATGACTCACAGTAATTTTTTGTTGTCAGGTCCCTCATGTGAATCGTACTGACTACCAGCTCATTGATATCTCTGAGGATGGATTTGTGAGTTGTCATTTCTCTTACCAACTCCATTGATTCACTCATTATTAGTCTTGTTTCTGTATTCTGAATGTGTGATTGCTGTTATGTTATCAAATGATGCTTAGGTGGGTGACTCACTCGAAAATGGGAACACTAAGGATGATCTCGGGCTTACTACGATGAGAGTCCGCTTACTCGGGTTTGTGGAAATCTGAAATCTAATGTGTGTTCTTTTTCTGTTGGATTCGAGTCCGAAAGCTAAAATCTGTCAATGCCTTTTCTGTTTCAAAATGTTTGTTATTCCTCTATTTTGTTTATTTGTTTGTTGGTTGTCTATTTACTCTAATTGGGCATATATAATTGACTGGTCTCTGCAGATAAAGGATGGATTTGCTGAGGGAAAGGACCTTGTTGTTTTCTGTCATATGTCTGCTATGGGTGAGGAAAGCAGTTAATGCTCCGAAGGATATTGGGCCAAAGAACTAGATTCAATTCTTTGCCGGTTTGTTTGTTGTTTCTATTTAAGAAAATATATTTCTGTAAGCCTTTATAGTTATTTGTTGAAGACCAGACTTATAAAATCTAGTCGGACCACCGGTCGTACCAAGGTTATTTATTTATGCATGTGGTGACAAAACTAGATCACGTTTTTCTGTTTTCTATGTTATCCTGTGACTTTCTTATAAAGGAGGAGTCTCTTTTAAGAAGTGATGTTTATTTTGATTGCAGTGATGATGGAATCTTATGCGCTAATGTACTACACCTTCTCGTATGAATTGTCAAAGTAGCTAACAATATATGCATATGGATTGTGCTTCATTTCTTTGTTTACACCTTCTGTTTTTTATAAACAATATGCAGGAATGGAGGTAAAGTTAATAAGTAAAATTAAAAAAAAAGGGGAATAGATAGCGTTTGTTTTCACAAATGCTATCTAAAGTCTGACTTTAGATAGCATTTGTTAATACAAACGCTATCTAAAGTCAGCTTTTAATAGCACTTCCTAAATGCTATCTTTGCTAACGAGTTTTAATAGCGGTGGCATAGATAGCGGTTAGAAACGCTATTAAAAGGCTTCCGGAAACGCTATCTAAAGTCATTTCTGTTGTAGTGAAACATATGAGGCAGTATAGTTGTATGTCTTATATACCTTTTGTATTTAAGTGTGATTTGATTACGTTGTTGTTGTTATGAGGTTATGAAGTAGAAAAAAAAAAATTATCACCATATTTTGAAAAGATAAACGTTGAGAAAACATTATTTTCCGAAAGCAACCAGCAAATTAAGTTTTATTTCCGCAAAGGGGTAACCATGTGATGACCCGAGTTAGGGTGTCACATTAGTGGTATCAGAGCTGGTCGAGTCTTTCGGGATCTTTGGGAAATAGGTCTGTTGTGTTGACGTTGTGTTTTCTCTGAGTTAGGTTTTGTTTGAATTACTTCTTAGAAGTAATGTGTGTTAATACACCAATGCACGTTTCATTTTCTTGTTGCGGTCTAACTGATTTTGTTCTACAGGTCAGTTATGGAACCAGCACTAGAAGGTGGACGTGGACGAGGACGTGGACGCGGTCGTGGACGTGGTCGCAGAGGTGGTCCTATTGGTGGCCGTGGTAATATGAATGAGAACTATGAGGATGTAGTGGGCTATGCCGCTCAGGCTATGGAACATGTGGCAGCTGCAATTGCCAATCAAACTGCATCTATGAATGCCCATAATCTACAAGCTGCGGAAGGAAAAGCTCTGATTGCGTTTCGAAGCCAAAATCCTTCACAATTTGGTGGGGATGCGGATCATGAGAAAGCTGATTTATGGATTCAGGAGCTGGAGAAAATCTTTGAACTGGTGGTTACTCCTGCAGAAGTAAGGGTTATTTATGCTACTTTCCTATAGATAGGAGATGCGGAGTATTGGTGGAAGGGTGTTCAACAACTGCTTGAAGCTGATCATCAGGAGATTACCTGGAACGTTTTCCGAACTGCATTCATGGATAAGTATTTTCCGGAGAGCGTTAGGATCGAGAAAGAGATGGAATTTCTGGGATTACAACAACAAGATATGTCTGTGGGAGAGTATGCGGCTAAGTTTGAATCGCTTGCCAACTACTTCCATTTCTTTCAGGAACAACCCAATGAGAGCTGGAAGTGTGAGAGGTTCGAGGCAGGACTGAGATTTGAAATTAAGGAATCTGTCTTACCTCTGCAACTTCGAACTTTTCAAGCGTTGGTTGAGATAAGTCGGAAGATTGAACAGATGAGGAAAGGAAAAGACAATAAGGGGAATGCCGGAGGACCCCCTCGTTCCAAGAACCAGAATCAGGATCAGAAAGAGGAACGAAATCAGCATAAGCCTTATTTCCATCCACCAGGAAATAACCAAAATCAACAACAATATCATTCTAATTCTTCTGCATCATGGGGTGGAGGCCAGAGGAACCAAGGTCAAGGCCAAGTCAGGAGGTGTTACAATTGTGGGGATATAAGCCATATGGCTGATAAATGTCCAGTGAGGGGAATCAAGTGCTTTAATTGTGATCAAGTGGGACACATATCGAAGGAATGCAATGCACCAAGGCGTTGATCGGCTATCAATAACACCAATGCTGTCAAGCCAAAGACTGCAGGTAGAGTATATAGTGTGTGGGGAGCTGAGACTTCAAACCATGACGGTAACCTGTTAACTATACTATTTTAATTCGGGTACAATTCATACTTTGTTTCGATGGATTCTGTGTGGATGTGTTGAAATTACTTGTTTCTGTGATTATCATGAGATGATCGTTTCAAATTTCAACTATTCAATTGGTCACTGTGACATTTAGTATGTTTGACTGTCGTATTTTGTTCGGGATAGACGCTTTCTAGACAAAACTAGTTTCTCAAATGAGACTTGCTCTAGTCACTTTTACGTTTGGTAGAAAGTGATTCAGTCCAAATTCTTGACGGACCATAGTTCTTTTAAATTGTTGGCAAAGATATTCTTGTGAGGGAAGAAACTTTCTTAGATTCATGTTTGTAAAAGTGTACCGATCATACATTTTTACTTCCCTGAATTTGTTAAAGAATCCTTATGCACAGAATATTCTTGTATTCTTATCAGACTGATGAAATTCTTATATATACTTTCTTGTGAAAGTAAGGTTTTGGGATCTTTCATTCCTGTCTAGCTTCGTGTCTCCAAATTTCGAGGACGAATTTTTTTTTAAGTGGGGTAGTAATGTAACACCCCGATTTTCACTGTTTCAAAATAATCGAAATGCGGACGATTATTTGTATATATTTATATGAGTATTAGAAAATTATTTTAAATAAACGGAGTTCATCACTCAATCCTACTAGAATGTAGGAAGCTACGATTAAAATTTAGGTTGGAAAGCCAGGCGAAACCCGGCCCGCGAATTCCATTGACAGTATAGTAATACTGCTCAAAAGACCTAATTTTAATTCGTGAACGAAAGACTTAAGATTTTTATTTTATTTCCTATAATTCTGTATTTTTAGAATTATTTTAGAAAAAAAATGAAATAATTTACGTTTTACGGACGAAATACGTAATCGGGTAAACGACAGAGAGGATTTCGGAGTTTCCAAGAGCAGGGAAAGAGGTTATCTTAGAATTTTGAGATGATTCATGAGGGATGAATCACACTTTTAAGTCTAGCAGGTTCTACAAGGTTAAAGTGGCAAATTATGGATTTTGCACTTTAGTCCCTGAACTTTCTATCAATTACACTTTCGTCCCTAAGTTAGTTTCTATGTTTTTCTAAGTGGATTGGGCCAAAATCTTTGTTCCAAGACCATTAGTGGACGTGGCCATGAGGCCCAAATTCCTAGTCCATGAATTAAATTTCATGAAGCCCATTAGAAATCATATAAGTTTCCTATGTCATGTTTAAGCATTAAGCCTTTTGGTGGGCCCCACAAAAATAAATCCAAGCCCAAATTTATTAGGCCCATGCGCAAGCCCATGAGGGAGTAGGGGCTGCCCTCATCTTGGATGAGCCAAGATTATTCTAGATTTTTCTACCATGTTCTCACATATTCTACAAGGTTCCACACCATTCCACTATGTTCTCCATCCTTCTAGGTTCTTCCAAAAAAGTTTGAAGAAAATTGCACCAAGATGAGTCAAGATGAGAACACATTTAATGTGGCACATGGTCATCATGTCAAACTATTGACAATTTGCAAAATAGCCCTTATACTTTTGGAATCTTTGCAAAATGGTCCCTAGGAATTAATTGCACTTAAGTCCTTAGAAAAATCACCTCCTTTCTATTTGGTCCTCAAAAGTGGCGCAGCCACTCTTCTATAAATGCCCTCCCTCACATTTCATTTTCTTCATATTGCCATTTGTTTGAAAAACTCTTAAGTTCATAAGCCTTTTAGCATCACTTTGTGAAGCAAGTCCTTGGATCTTCAAGAGGTGAATCCTATTCTTATTTCCTAATCATGTCTATGTTCTTCAATAATTTTCATGATTCAAAGTCTATTTCATCTATGTTCATCACTTTTAAGTTTCTACATCTAGAACTTTGAAAATTCGTAACTAATTCTAGAAAAATCCTTTTGACATGAAACCAATTGCTATGATCTTATAATCATCTCTACTGTCATCATCTAGAGGCATATGATCATGAGAAATTTCTTTCCTTGATTTCTGGACTGGGCCGAATCCATTGAATAGTGATGTTCATGGGTTTTGTTTCATTTTCATGCCTTGATTCATGATTCAATCTTCTAGTATCTTGATAGTTCTTGTATGTAAGTACATAAAAGATCAAAAATCAAACTCTAACCTATTTGTTTCATAAAGGCCGAACCCTAGGTGGATGAGATTTGATGAGTTTTGTTCAAAGTTTTCATTAATGACCTTAGTAATCAAGCTATTAGTATGTATGCTTAATAAATCCAAGTTGGTTTATCAAACTAAAACCCTAGCCCCATGAACATGTCAAGGCCGAATCTAAGTATATGAGAGTTAGGAAGTTTTGAGTTTAAAATTTAGTTGTTTGGCCATTAATCCATGATCTTGGTTGATTAAGGACCATTAATCCATAACTTAATCATGATTAGAAATTTTAGAGATTTCTAACCCCAAAGTCAGCCCTTGGCCGAAACCAACATGTAGGATTTTAGGCTTGATGTAGTTGTTTGTTTGTTGATTGAGTGTTATGTTTAATGAAGGATAAACTAGATTATCGTGTACGTGAGTTGACGGTTCCCAGATTCACGTCAAAGTTTTGAATCGGAAGTTAAGTTCTTCGAGAGGTAAGGGGAGCTTACCTGAGGGATTTTCTCAATAACTACTTGCTTTTAGTATGGTTGATATGATTTATATGTGGTTGTGGTTAATTGTTTATGTTGTGTACGTTGTGTTGTTTATCTGTGTATCGGTGATTAATCTGCTTTTAATTTATTTAATTATCTGCAGTAGTATATTATATTGCTATGATGCATGATCTGCCCGGTGATATAATTCTGATGATGTTGTTGAATGTTGTTTGAGAGGCCTGACAGTGGTCAGTGCACAACCGATTAATCAGATAAAAACTTTAATAAGCTGTGAAAATTATATTCAACGTTTTATGGGAAATGTTGGAATATAATAGTGGTGGAAAATATTATTTTGGAAAAATAATGAGTTTTGAGAAATATTATTATTTTAATGATTTATTAGTGTAAAAGAAATTTATGAGTCACGGTGAGAGCGTAACCGTGAAATTTTTTTAGTACTGCTAATTTTTACGCAAGAAATTCTGAAATATTATAAAAAGTTATTTTGTGAAAATAATATTCAAAAATACTTTATAAAAATAAAAATAAGAATAAAATAATATAATAACAAAATAATAATATAAAATAAAAAGTCAAAGTTTGACTTTAAAAACGTTTTCTTGGAAAATGATAAACGACGACAAGTTTCGAAATTATTTACAGTGAAAGTTTAAAAACATCAGTACTTAACTTAAGAAGAGATTTAATCTGAATTGATTTAATTTTTAGAGTTGAAGTTTCAGTAAAAGAGTTCTTGACAATTGGACGTTTTATAAACGAATTTCAAATAAAAAGGATTTTCTGTAAATGAGTTTACTCAATGACGTATTTCCGGTAACTTGGATAAGTTGCGGAGATCTTATTTTGGATTTGTTTTCATAGATGAAAAACGACGTAAACGATGATATAGAACTTAGTAACCAAGATGTTGGGGGTACTAGCGTTCTTATGACGTTATCCTAGTTTGGATTTGTTTTTCACAGACAAAAAAACGACGTAAACGATGATATGGAACTTAGTAACCGAGACGTCCGGGTACTAGTGTTCTTATGACGTTATAGACTTGGTGTCTAGTAGGTAGACGGTGTGTCTACTTCACGACGTAATAAACGATGGTAAAAGATTTATGATGTTTTCTATTACCACGAACCTAAGACTGATTGCAAGGTTTAGGGTTTCGTGACTAAGCACTCGGACAGCGTGTCCTGTGTTGTTAATAAAAGACTTTAAGACATTGAAAACTACGTTGGTCGTAAGCTTTGGAGCTTTGGCAAAGGAAAGATTACACACAAAGAAAACGACGAGAACAAAATATTTTATATGCATGCATTGGTAGACGTGCCCACGATGTCCTATGTCGGATACCTTAATGATATGGTATTTTGGCTACAAAGTTATGTCGGATACCTTGATGATAGGGTATTTTGGCTACGAAGTTATGTATGATGCCTAAATGATAGGGTATTCATGCTATGTCCTATGTCGGATACCTTAATGATAGGGCATTTTGGCTACGAAGTATGTATGGTGCTTTGATGAATAAAGTATTCCATGCCACGAAGTGCCAAATATACCTGGCTATCGAGCTTGATCAGCTCATTCGCGCGGTGTTGTGATCTCATGAGATTAGGTGTGAATGTTTAGATGATATATAGAAGTGTTCATGCATAGTTTTCCAACGTTGATGTTTGGGGTGTGAAACCCATTGATAAACTGTATGCTATAGTATTGATGCTTATGTTGTTATAACATGAAATTGTACATGTGCCTTCTTTTGTGTCGCATATTTAGTTATTTTGTTAAATCCATATATTGGCGTCTCACCCTTACAAACATATCAGAATCGTACAAGGGGTATGATCTCTACAAGAAGAAGAAGGCTGTTTAGTTCGAGGCATGTTGTTGCTTCTTTTATCGGTTATAGTGTCTGTTAGTTACGACGAGCTTAGGTACTATTATGGTGTATTATGTTTTGAGAATAAAGCTGATTATGAGTTAGGTGAGAAAACATATGAGGCAGTATAGTTGTATGACTTATATACCTTTTGTATTTAAGTGTGATTTGATTACGTTGTTGTTGTTATGAGGTTATGAAGTAGAAAAAAAAATTTATCACCATATTTTGAAAAGATAAACGTTGAGAAAACATTATTTTCCGAAAGCAACCAGCAAATTAAGTTTTATTTCCGCAAACGGGTAACCATGTGATGACCCGAGTTAGGGTGTCACATCTGAAATCCGTCTGAAAATTTCGGACGGATTTCACACGGATTTGTTATTTTTTATATTTCCCTTGATTTATCTTACATCCGTCTGAAAAGGATTTGATTTTTAAAATATTTTTTCATTAAGAAGCAAAGAAGTGAAAATCTTTTAAACTGATTTTTTAATTTTTAATTTTCTTACTTTTTTAAGAGGATTTATTTTGCCTGAAAAAAAGGGATTTATTTTTTATTTTCAGGAAATGAAGTTTTATAAATTTTCGTCTTTTTAAATTTTTAAAACGATTTTCCATATTCAAACAATAGAATTGTTATATTTTTTGGGATATTTTTTTTTTTATGATACAAGAACAAAAATATGGAACCAACCCTAAAGTCTCAGAAAAACTAAAATAAAGTAATATAAACTAAGGAATGTCAAAAACCAAATTGGGTTTTGTTAATGGACCTATCAGCTTGACCTAACAACAATATGATAGCTTTAACCCAAACATTGCCAAGCTGAAATCGGTGAAATGTGATAATAAGAACTAAATAAATTAAAATATAGAGACAAATAAAATGGAACCAGAAGAAAGTGCACAAAAGGATGCGACAGAGATGGCGGAGGCGGCCGACACGAGGAAAGTGGTGGCCAAGGAGAAGGATCTGTTATGTTGCTTTTGTTGTGGTGTTTAGATGGTGAAGTGGTTGATGGTTTCAAGTTGTGTTTTTTCTCTTTTTTTCTTTTTTGTTGTAGTTTGCGTTTTTGTGTGGTGGCTGAGAGGAACAAGAAAATGATGGGTTATGTGTGTTTGGCTTGGTAGTGGATAGAGAATTGGATTTATATCAAAAATTGAGAGAAGGAAAATGAGAGATTCTTACGCCAACTGTGAGAAGAGTCATGATAATATTGATGGAGTGCTGCTGTGTTGGTGGGATGAAGGGAACTGATTCCATTTTTTTGTATAAAGGAATCAAAACCAAGAATAGAAGTAAAAGCGCTTATACTTAAAAAGGGTGAAGACTGAGTAATCGGTGGGTGTGACTGGTAATCGTGTTGATAGGGTGAATCACCTTTGTCCTTAGATGGTGCACAAAAGTTGGTAATAGGGATCATGTTACTATATATTTATTAAAAGATAAGTAAAAGTTATGAGAGCAAGGAAACCACCACTGACTGATACTGGAAAAATAAAAACTGAAGAAGGGTGGAAAATGATGTAAATGGAGTGGTTTACTGGTTCATAAGCAAAATATTTGTTTTTGATTTTTAAATTTTATCTTTATTAATAATCAGAAATTTGTTTTCAGTTTTTTCTTCTTCTTTTATTTGGGCCTGAATGTTGGGCTCAAAAAGTTGTAACCATAAAAGGAATCCAGGTTATATCTACTCAAGTAATTGGGCTAAGAGCAAGCACTACTAGAAAACTTGAATTTTAAGACGGAATTTTCGGACAGATATGTATCCGTCTGAAATTTTATGAAAATTTCAGACTGATTTCACACGAATTTGTTATTTTTTCTATTACCCTTGATTTATCTTGCATCCGTCTGAAATCCGTCCGAAAATTTCAGACGGATTTCACACGGATTTGTTATTTTTTATATTTCCCTTGATTTTTCTTACATCCGTCAAAAATCCGTCCGAAAATTTCAGAACGATTTCACACGGATTTGTTATTTTTTATATTTCCCTTGATTTATATTACATCCGTCTGAAATCCGTCCGAAAATTTCGGACGGATTTCACACGGATTTGTTATTGTTTATATTTCCGTCGATTTATCTTACATCCATCTGAAATTCGTCCGGAAATTTCGGACGGATTTCACACGGATTTGTTATTTTTTATATTTCCCTTGATTTATCTTACATTCGTCTGAAAAGGATTTGATTTTTAAAATATTTTTTCATTAAGAAGCAAAGAAGTGAAAATCTTTTAAACTGATTTTTTAATTTTTAATTTTCTTACTTTTTTAAAAAGGATTTATTTTGCCTAAAAAAAAGGTATTTATTTTTTATTTTCAGGAAATGAAGTTTTATTAATTTTCTTCTTTTTTAATTTTTAAAAGGATTTTCCATATTTAAACAACAGAATTGATATACTTTTTGGGATATTTTTTTTATAATACAAGAACAAAAATCTGGAACCAACCCTAAAGTCTCAGAAAAACTGAAATAAAGTAATATAAACTAAGGAATGTCAAAAACCAAATTGGGTTTTGTTAATGGACCTATCAGCTTGACCTAACAACAATATGATAGCTTTAACCCAAACATTGCCAAGCTGAAATCAGTGAAATGTGATAATAAGAAATAAATAAATTAAAATATAGAGACAAATAAAAAGGAACCAGAAGAAAGTGCATAAAAGGATGCGGTGGAGACACGGCAAACACAGGCGAGGTGGAGGGGCTCAGGGGTCCGGCGCGACGGAGATTGCGGAGGCGGCCGACGAGAGGAAAATGGTGGCCAAGGAGAAGGATCTGTTATGTTGCTTTTGTTGTGGTGTTTAGATGGTGAAGGGGTTGATGGGTTCAGGTTGTGTTTTTCTCTTTTTCTTCTTTTTTGTTGTAGTTTGCGATTTTGTGTGGTGGCTGAGAAGAACAAAAAAATGATGGGTTATGTGTGTTTGACTAGGTAGTGGATAGAGTGTTGGATTTATATCAAAAATTAAGAGAAGGAAAATGAGAGATTCTTAGGCCAACCGTGAGGAGAGTCATGATAATATTGATGGAGTGCTGCTGTGTTGGTGGGATGAAGGGATCAGATTCCATTTTTTTGTATAAAGGAATCAAAACCAAGAATAGAAGTAAAAGCGCTTATACTTAAAAAGGGTGAAGACTGAGTAATCGGTGGGTGTGACTGGTAATCGTGTTGATAGGGTGAATCAACTTTGTCCTTAGATGGTGCACATAAGTAGGTAATAGAGATCATGTTACTATATATTTGTTAAAAGATAAGTAAAAGTGAAGAGAGAAAGGAAAGCACCATTGATTGATACTGGAAAAAGAAAAACTGAAGAAGGGTGGAAAAGGACGTAAATGGAGTGGTTTACTGGTTCATAAGAAAAATATTTGTTTTCGATTTTTTAATTTTATCTTTATTAATAATCAGAAATTTGTTTTCAGTTTTTTCTTCTTTTTTTATATGGGACTGAATGATGGACTCAAAAAGTTGTAACCATAAAAGGAATCCAGGTTATATCTACTCAAGTAATTGGGCTAAGAGCAAGCACGACTAGAAAACTTGAATTTTAAGACGGTATTTTCGGACGGAAATATTTCCGTCTGAAATTTTATGAAAATTTCAGACGGATTTCACACGGATTTGTTATTTTTTATATTTCCCTTGATTTAACTTGCATCCGTCTGAAATTCGTCCGAAAATTTCGGACGGATTTCACACGGATTTTTTATTTTTTATATTTTGCTTGATTTATCGTACATCCATCTGAAATCCGTCCAAAAATTTCAGACGGATTTCACACGGATTTGTTATTTTTTATATTTCCCTTGATTTATCTTACATCAGTCTGAAATCTGGCGGAAAATTTCGGACAGATTTCACACGGATTTGTTAATTTCTATATTTCCCTTGATTTATCTTACATCCGTCAGAAAATTTCGGACGGATTTCACACGGATTTGGTATTTTTTACATTTCCCTTGATTTATCTTACATCCGACTGAAATCCGTCCGAAAATTTCAGACGGATTTAACACGGATTTGGTATTTTTTATATTTCCCTTGATTTATCTTACATCCTTCTGAAAAGGATTTGATTTTTAAAATATTCTTTCATTAAGAAGCAGAGAAGTGAAAATCTTTTAAACTGATTTTTTAATTTTTAATTTTCTTACTTTTTTAAAAAGGATTTATTTTTCGTAAAAAAAAGGGATTTATTTTTTATTTTCAGGAAATGAAGTTTTATAAATTTTCATTTTTTTTAATTTTTAAAAGGATTTTCCATATTTAAACAACAGAATTGATATATTGTTTGGGATATATTTTTTTTATGATACAAGAACAAAAATCTGGAACCAACCCTAAAGTCTCAAAAAAACTGAAATAAAATAATTTAAACTAAGGAATGTCAAAATCCAAATTGGGTTTTGCTAATGGACCTATCAGCTTGACCTGACAACAATATGATAGCTTTAACCCAAACATTGCCAAGCAGAAATCAGTGAAATGTGATAATAAGAAATAAATAAATTAAAATATAGAGACAAATAAAAAGGAACCAGAAGAAAGTGCACAAAAGGATGCGGTGGAGACACGGCAAACGGAGGCGAGCTGGAGGGGCTCCGGGGTCCGACGCGACGGAGATGGCGGAGGAGGCCGGCACGAGGAAAGTGGTGGCCAAGGAGAATGATCTGTTATGTTGCTTTTGATGTGGTGTTTAGATGGTGAAGGGGTTGATGGGTTCAGGTTGTGTTTTTCTCTTTTTCTCTTTTTTGTTGTAGTTTGCGTTTTTGTGTGCTGGCTGAGAGGAACAAGAAAATGATGGGTTATGTGTGTTCGGCTTGTAGTGGATAGAGTGTTGGATTTATATAAATAATTGAGAGAAGGAAAATGAGAGATTCTTAGGCCAACTGTGAGGAGAGTCATGATAATATTGAAGGAGTGCTGCTGTGTTGGAGGTTTAAAGGGATCAAATTCCATTTTTTGTATAAAGATATCGAAACCAAGAATAGAAGTAAAAGAGCTTATACTTAAAAGGGTGAAGACCGAGTAATCAGTGGGTGTGACTGGTAATCGTGTTGATAGGGTGAATCAACTTTGTCCTTCGATGGTGCACAGAAGTAGGTAATAGGGATCATGTTACTATATATTTGTTGAAAGATAATTAAAAGTTAAGAGAGCAAGGAAAGCACCATTGACTGATACAGGAAAAAGAAAAACGGAAGAAGGGTGGAAAAAGACGTAAATGATGTGGTCTACTGGTTCATAAGCAAAATATTTGTTTTCGATTTTTTAATTTTATCTTTATTAATAATCAGAAATTTGTTTTCAGTGTTTTCTTCTTTTTTTATTTGGGCCTGAATGCTGGGCTCAAAAAGTTGTAACCATAAAAGGAATCCAGGTTACATCTACTCATGTAATTGGGCTAAGAGCAAGCACTACTAGAAAACTTGAATTTTAGACGGAATTTTCGGACCGAAATGTTTCCGTCTGAAATTTTATGAAAATTTCAGACGGATTTCACACGGATTAGTTATTTTTTATATTTCCATTGATTTATCTTGCATCCGTCTGAAATCCGTTCGAAAATTTCGTACGGAATTAACACGGATTTGGTATTTTTTTTATATTTCCCTTGATTTATCATACATCCGTCTGAAAATGATTTTATTTTTAAAATATTTTTTCATTAAGAAGCAATGAAGTGAAAATCTTTTAAACTGATATTTAATTTTTAATTTCCTTACTTTTTTATAAAGGATTTACTTTGCCTAGAAAAAGGGATTTATTTTTTATTTTCAGGAAATGAAGTTTTATAAATTTTCGTATTTTTAAATTTTTAAAAGCATTTTCCATATTTAAACAACAGAATTGATATATTTTTTGGGATATATTTTTTTTATGATACAAGAACAAAAATCTGGAACCAACCCTAAAGTCTCAGAAAAACTGAAATAAAGTAATATAAACTAAGGAATGTCAAAAACCAAATTGGTTTTGTTAATGGACCTATCAGCTTGACCTAACAACAATATGATCGCTTTAACACAAACTTTGCCAAGCTGAAATCAGTGAAATGTGATAATAAGAAATAGATCAATTAAAATATAGAGACAAATAAAAAGGAACCAGAAGAAAGTGCACAAAAGGATGCGGTGGAGACACGGCAAACGGAGGCGAGGTGGAGGGGCTCCAAGGTCCGGCACGACGGAGATGGCGGAGGCGGCCGGCACGATGAAAGTGGTGTCCAAGGAGAAGGATCTGTTATGTTGCTTTTGTTGTGGTGTTTAGATGGTGAAGGGGTTGATGGGTTCAGGTTGTGTTTTTCTCTTTTTTTCTTTTTTGTTGTAGTTTGTGTTTTTGTGTGCTGGCTGAGCGGAACAAGAAAATGATGGGTTATGTGTGTTTGGCTTGGTAATGGATAGAGTGTTTGATTTATATCAAAAATTGAGAGAAGGAAAATAGAGAGATTCTTAGGCCAAGCTGTGAGGAGGGTCATGATAATATTGATGGAGTGCTTCTTTGTGTTGGTGGGATGAAGGGATCAGATTCCATTTTTTTGTATAAAGGAATCAAAACCAAGAATAGAAGTAAAAGCGCTTATACTTAAAAAGGGTGAAGACTGAGTAATCGGTGCGTGTGACTGGTAATCGTGTTGATAGGGTGAATCAACTTTCGACCTTAGATGGTGCACAAAAGTAGGTAATAGGGATCATGTTACTATATATTTGATAAAAGATAAGTAAAAGTTAAGAGAGCAAGGACAGCACCGTTGACTGATACTGGAAAAAGAAAAACTGAAGAAGGGTGGAAAAGGACGTAAATGGAGTGGTTTACTGGTTCAAAAGCAAAATATTTGGTTTCGATTTTTTAATTTTATCTTTATTAATAATCAGAAATTTGTTTTCAGTTTTTTCTTCTTTTTTTATTTGGGCCTCAATGCTGGGCTCAAAAAGTTGTAACCATAAAAGGAATCCAGGTTATATCTACTCATGTAATTGGGCTAAGAGCAAGCACTACTAGAAAACTTGAATTTTAAGATGGAATTTTCGGACGGAAATGTTTCCGTCTGAAATTTTATGAAAATTTCAGACGGATTTCACACGGATTTGTTACTTTTTATATTTCCCTTGATTTATCTTGCATCCGTCTGAAATCCGTCCAAAAATTTCGGACGGATTTTACAGGGATTTGTTATTTTTTATATTTTCCTTGATTTATCTTACATTCGTCTGAAATCCGTTCGAAAATTTCAGACGGATTTCACACGGATTTGTTATTTTTTTATTTTTTCCTTCATTTATCTTACATCCGTATGAAATCCGTCCGAAAATTTCGGACGGATTTCACACGGATTTGGTATTTTTTATACTTCCCTTGATTTTTCATACATCCGTCTGAAATCCGTCCGAAAATTTCGGACGGATTTCACACAGATTTGGTATTTTTTATATTTCCCTTGATTTATCTTGAATCCGTCTAAAAAGGATTTGATTTTTAAAATATTTTTTCATTAAGAAGCAAAGAAGTGAAAATCTTTTAAACTGATTTTTTAATTTTTAATTTACTTACTCTTTTAAAAAGGATTTATTTTTCCTAAAAAAAGGGATTTATTTTTTATTTTCAGGAAATCAAGTTTTATAAATTTTCATCTTTTTTAATTTTTAAAAGGATTTTCCATATTTCAACAACAGAATTGATATATTTGTTGGGATATAATTTTTTTTTATGATACAAGAACAAAAATCTGGAACCAACCCTTAAGTCTCAAAAAAACTAAAATAAAGTAATATAAACTAAGGAATGAAAAAACCAAATTGGGTTTTGTTAATGGACCTATCAGCTTGACCTAACAACAATATGATAGCTTTAACCCAAACATTGCCAAGCTGAAATCAGTGAAATGTGATAATAAGAAATAGATCAATTAAAATATAGAGACAAATAAAAAGGAACCAGAAGAAAGTGCACAAAAGGATGCGGTGGAGACACGGCAAACGGAGGCGAGGTGGAGGGGCTCCAAGGTCCGGCGCGACGGAGATGGCGTAGGCGGCCGGCACGATGAAAGTGGTGTCCAAGGAGAAGGATCTGTTATGTTGCTTTTGTTGTGGTGTTTAGATGGTGAAGGGGTTGATGGGTTCAGGTTGTGTTTTTCTCTTTTTTTCTTTTTTGTTGTAGTTTGTGTTTTTGTGTGCTGGCTGAGCGGAACAAGAAAATGATGGGTTATGTGTGTTTGGCTTGGTAATGGATAGAGTGATTGATTTATATCAAAAATTGAGAGAAGGAAAATGAGAGATTCTTAGGCCAACTGTGAGGAGGGTCATGATAATATTGATGGAGTGCTGCTGTGTTGGTGGGATGAAGGGACCAGATTCCATTTTTTTGTATAAAGGAATCAAAACCAAGAATAGAAGTAAAAGCGCTTATACTTAAAAAGGGTGAAGACTGAGTAATCGATGCGTGTGACTGGTAATCGTGTTGATAGGGTGAATCAACATTCGACCTTAGATGGTGCACAAAAGTAGGTAATAGGGATCTTGTTACTATATATTTGATAAAAGATAAGTAAAAGTTAAGAGGGCAAGGACAGCACCATTGACTGATACTGGAAAAAGAAAAACTGAAGAAGGGTGGAAAAGGACGTAAATGGAGTGGTTTACTGGTACATAAGCAAAATATTTGGTTTCGATTTTTTAATTTTATCTTTATTAATAATCAGAAATTTGTTTTCAGTTTTTTCTTCTTTTTTTATTTGGGCCTGAATGCTGGGCTCAAAAAGTTGTAACCATAAAAGGAATCCAGGTTATATCTACTCATGTAATTGGGCTAAGAGCAAGCACAACTAGAAAACTTGAATTTTAAGATGGAATTTTCGGACGGAAATGTTTCCGTTTGAAATTTTATGAAAATTTCAGACGGATTTCACACGGATTTGTTACTTTTTATATTTCCCTTGATTTATCTTGCATCCGTCTGAAATCCGTCCAAAAATTTCGGACGGATTTCACACGGATTTGTTATTTTTTATATTTTCCTTGATTTATCTTACATTCGTCTGAAATCCGTTCGAAAATTTCAGACGAATTTCACACGGATTTGTTATTTTTTTATTTTTCCCTTGATTTATCTTACATCCGTCTGAAATCCGTCCGAAAATTTCGGACGGATTTCACACGGATTTGGTATTTTTTATACTTCCCTTGATTTATCTTACATCCGTCTGAAATCCGTCCGAAAATTTCGGACGGATTTCACACGGATTTGGTATTTTTTATATTTCCCTTGATTTATCTTGAATCCGTCTAAAAAGGATTTGATTTTTAAAATATTTTTTCATTAAGAAGCAAAGAAGTGAAAATCTTTTAAACTGATTTTTTAATTTTTAATTTACTTACTTTTTTAAAAAGGATTTATTTTTCCTAAAAAAAGGGATTTATTTTTTATTTTCAGGAAATCAAGTTTTATAAATTTTCATCTTTTTTAATTTTTAAAAGGATTTTCCATATTTAAACAACAGAATTGATATATTTGTTGGGATATATATTTTTTTTTATGATACAAGAACAAAAATCTGGAACCAACCCTTAAGTCTCAAAAAAACTGAAATAAAGTAATATAAACTAAGGAATGAAAAAACCAAATTGGGTTTTGTTAATGGACCTATCAGCTTGACCTAACAACAATATGATAGCTTTAACCCAAACATTGCCAAGCTGAAATCAGTGAAATGTGATAATAAGAAATAGATCAATTAAAATATAGAGACAAATAAAAAGGAAGCAGAAGAAAGTGCACAAAAGGATGCGGTGGTGACACGGCAAACGGAGGCGAGGTGGAGGGGCTCCAAGGTCCGGCGCGACGGAGATGGCGGAGGCGGCCGGCACGATGAAAGTGGTGTCCAAGGAGAAGGATCTGTTATGTTGCTTTTGTTGTGGTGTTTAGATGGTGAAGGTGTTGATGGGTTCAGGTTGTGTTTTTCTCTTTTTTTCTTTTTTGTTGTAGTTTGTGTTTTTGTGTGCTGGCTGAGCGGAACAAGAAAATGATGGGTTATGTGTGTTTGGCTTGGTAATGGATAGAGTGTTTGATTTATATCAAAAATTGAGAGAAGGAAAATGAGAGATTCTTAGGCCAACTGTGAGGAGGGTCATGATAATATTGATGGAGTGCTGCTGTGTTGGTGGGATGAAGGGATCAGATTCCATTTTTTTGTATAAAGGAATCAAAACCAAGAATAGAAGTAAAAGCGCTTATACTTAAAAAGGGTGAAGACTGAGTAATCGGTGCGTGTGACTGGTAATCGTGTTGATAGGGTGAATCAACTTTCGACCTTAGATGGTGCACAAAAGTAGGTAATAGGGATCATGTTAATATATATTTGATAAAAGATAAGTAAAAGTTAAGAGAGCAAGGACAGCACCATTGACTGATACTGGAAAAAGAAAAACTGAAGAAGGGTGGAAAAGGACGTAAATGGAGTGGTTTACTGGTTCATAAACAAAATATTTGGTTTCGATTTTTTTATTTTATATTTATTAATAATCAGAAATTTGTTTTCAGTTTTTTCTTCTTTTTTTATTTGGGCCTCAATGCTGGGCTCAAAAAGTTGTAACCATAAAAGGAATCCAGGTTATATCTACTCATGTAATTGGGCTAAGAGCAAGCACTACTAGAAAACTTGAATTTTAAGATGGAATTTTCGGACGGAAATGTTTCCGTCCGAAATTTTATGAAAATTTCAGATGGATTTCACACGAATTTGTTACTTTTTATATTTCCCTTGATTTATCTTGCATCCGTCTGAAATCCGTCCGAAAATTTCGGACGGATTTCACACGGATTTGTTATTTTTTATATTTTCCTTGATTTATCTTACATTCGTCTGAAATCCGTTCGAAAATTTCAGACGGATTTCACACGGATTTGTAATTTTTTTATTTTTCCCTTGATTTATCTTACATCCGTATGAAATCCGTTCGAAAATTTCGGACGGATTTCACACGGATTTGTTATTTTTTTATTTTTCCCTTGATTTATCTTACATCCGTATGAAATCCGTCCGAAAATTTCGGACGGATTTCACACGGATTTGGTATTTTTTATACTTCCCTTGATTTATCTTACATCCGTCTGAAATCCGTCCGAAAATTTCGGACGGATTTCACACGGATTTGGTATTTTTTATATTTCCCTTGATTTATCTTGAATCCGTCTAAAAAGGATTTGATTTTTAAAATATTTTTTCATTAAGAAGCAAAGAAGTGAAAATCTTTTAAACTGATTTTTTAATTTTTAATTTAATTACTTTTTTAAAAAGGATTTATTTTTCCTAAAAAAAGGGATTTATTTTTTATTTTCAGGAAATCAAGTTTTATAAATTTTCATCTTTTTTAATTTTTAAAAGGATTTTCCATATTTAAACAACAGAATTGATATATTTGTTGGGATATATATATATTTTTTTAAGATACAAGAACAAAAATCTGGAACCAACCCTTAAGTCTCAAAAAAACTGAAATAAAGTAATATAAACTAAGGAATGAAAAAACCAAATTGGGTTTTGTTAATGGACCTATCAGCTTGACCTAACAACAATATGATAGCTTTAACCCAAACATTGCCAAGCTGAAATCAGTGAAATGTGATAATAAGAAATAGATCAATTAAAATATAGAGACAAATAAAAAGGAACCAGAAGAAAGTGCACAAAAGGATGCGGTGGAGACACGGCAAACGGAGGCGAGGTGGAGGGGCTCCAAGGTCCGGCACGACGGAGATGGCGGAGGCGGCCGGCACGATGAAAGTGGTGTCCAAGGAGAAGGATCTGTTATGTTGCTTTTGTTGTGGTGTTTAGATGGTGAAGGGGTTGATGGGTTCAGGTTGTGTTTTTCTCTTTTTTTCTTTTTTGTTGTAGTTTGTGTTTTTGTGTGCTGGCTGAGCGGAACAAGAAAATGATGGGTTATGTGTGTTTGGCTTGGTAATGGATAGAGTGTTTGATTTATATCAAAAATTGAGAGAAGGAAAATGAGAGATTCTTAGGCCAACTGTGAGGAGGGTCATGATAATATTGATGGAGTGCTGCTGTGTTGGTGGGATGAAGGGATCAGATTCCATTTTTTTGTATAAAGGAATCAAAACCAAGAATAGAAGTAAAAGCGCTTATACTTAAAAAGGGTGAAGACTGAGTAATCGGTGCGTGTGATTGGTAATCGTGTTGATAGGGTGAATCAACTTTCGACCTTAGATGGTGCACAAATGTAGGTAATAGGGATCATGTGCTATATATTTGATAAAAGATAAGTAAAAGTTAAGAGAGCAAGGACAGCACCATTGACTGATACTGGAAAAAGAAAAACTGAAGAAGGGTGGAAAAGGACGTAAATGGAGTGGTTTACTGGTACATAAGCAAAATATTTGGTTTCGATTTTTTAATTTTATCTTTATTAATAATCAGAAAATTGTTTTCAGTTTTTTCTTCTTTTTTTATTTGGGCCTGAATGCTGGGTTCAAAAAGTTGTAACCATAAAAGGAATCCAGGTTATATCTACTCATGTAATTGGGCTAAGAGCAAGCACTACTAGAAAACTTGAATTTTAAGACGGAATTTTCGGAAGGAAATGTTTCCGTCTAAAATCCGTCTGAAAAGGATTTGATTTTTAAAATATTTTTTCATTTAGAAGCAAAGAAGTGAAAATCTTTTAAACTGATTTTTTAATTTTTAATTTTCTTACTTTTTTAAAAAGGATTTATTTTACCTAAAAAAAGGGATTTATTTTTTATTTTCAGGAAATGAAGTTTTATAAATTTTCGTCTTTTTTAATTTTTAAAAGGATTTTCCATATTTAAACTACAGAATTGATATATTTTTTGGGATATTTTTTTTTTATGATACAAGAAAAAAAATCTGGAACCAACCCTAAATCCTTAGAAAAACTAAAATAAAGTAATATAAACTAAGGAATGTCAAAAACAAAATTGGGTTTTGTTAATGGACCTACCCGCTTGACCTGACAACATTATGATAGGTTTAACCCAAACATTGCCAAGCTGAAATCAGTGAAATGTGATAATCAGAAATAAATAAATTAAAATATAGAGACAAATAAAAAGGAACCAGAAGAAAGTGCACAAAAGGATGCGGTGGAGACACGGCAAACGGAGGCGAGGTGGAGGGGCTTCGGGGTCCGGCGCGACGGAGATGGCGGAGGCGGCCGACACGAGGAAAGTGGTGGCCAAGGAGAAGGATCTGTTATGTTGCTTTTGTTGTGGTGTTTAGATGGTGAAGGGGTTGATGGGTTTAGGTTGTGTTTTTCTCTTTTTTTTCTTTTTTGTTGCAGTTTACGTTTTTGTGTGGTAGCTGAGAGGAACAAGAAAATGTTGGGTTATGTGTGTTTGGCTTGGTAGTGGATAGAGTGTTGGATTTATATCAAAAATTGAGAGAAGGAAAATGAGAGATTCTTAGGCCAACAATGAGGAGAGTCATGATAATATTGATGGAGTGCTGCTGTGTTGGTAGGATGAAGGGATCAGATTCTGTACTGACCGAATATATAAAGCCGAGGACTTGTTAGTACACTTGTTTGACCGAGCTTACTCCTGTAAATGGGCCTTGACCCAAACTCCTCCAATGCCGAGGACTTGTTAATACACTTGTCAGCCGAGGATAAATACTCGGACCTATCCCATCATAGACCGTGGATGAAGACACCTCGGTCCCGTGCAATCCAGTCACAAGTGACTGAGTCAAACATCTTGGTGGCCCAAATATCCCTCCGTATAACTCGGAGCCTCATCCTTATCTTTATCTAGTTATGATAACAACATAATCCTATCAGATAGAGACGATCTCATTAACAGTCCAACTAAAACTGTTATACCTGAAAATCTCTATAAATAGGGGACCAACCCCCTCACTTAGAACTACGTAGCTTTGATTCCCACTTGGGATACGTAGGATCAGAATATCAATTCTGTCAAGCTATTCCATAATACTCCCACACAGTTTCACCGGACGAGTATCTCTTGGTTGAGATATTTGGATGGAACACTGGCACATTATGTGGGAATCGAAGCAAAATTTCCCATACCACATACATTGGTGAGGACAAGGAGCGGGAATGGCAGGAGAGAGGGGCTGGAGAATGCCAACATTGGTGATAATGGAGAACGATCCATAAACCCACCGACGATGACCGACAATCCCATTATTCAAGAACTTCTCGCGCAGGTGGCAATGCTGAGAATGGAGAATGGAGAGATTCATCGGCAGAATAACCGTCGTGAACGAGAACAAAGCAGAGAAAGATCTGCCTCTTCTCCTCATGAGAAAGAGCACCAGATAGCTGAGAATGAAGGATCCAGGAACACGAGCAGAGAAGGAGGAATCTCACAACCCCGTGTTTCTCATCATGTTGACCGAAGAGACGAGGAGGAATTTCCTAGACAGGCCGCTGAACTTTCACTTCAGGTAAATAGGCCTAATGAAAGGGCTGGCGTGCGGAAGCCGAGACATCCCTTCACTGATGCCATCATGGAAGTTCCTCTACCAGCCAATTACAAACCAATAAACATTGACATGTATGATGGCACCACGGATCCGGAACGTCATTTAGATGCTTTTACCACCCAAATATATCTCTTTACCAATGACGATGCTGCTATGTGTAAAGTCTTCCTTACTACTCTGAAAGACGCTGCGTTGAGCTGGTATACCCAGCTACCGCCAGTGTCAATTGACTCTTTTGACACGTTTATGATTAAATTCAATGCTCAGTTTGCCACGAGCTGAGCCCATCAAAAAACCTCGGCCTCGTTGGTAAATTTTAAGCAAGGAAAAAACGAGTCTCTGCATGATTTTATGGCCAGATTCAGCAAAGAGATTGTCCTGATCTGGAATCTCAGTGCCGATGTCGCATTGCATACTATCTTGACCGGATTACAACCCGGCCCTTTTACCAGACATCTAGCTCGGAAGCCTCCATCCAGCATGGACGAGTTGAGGAGAAAAGCTGCCGGATTCATTAATATGGAAGAAATAGAAGAGTCTAAGAAGAGAGAAAGAACCGATGATTCTGATAGACGAGAGGGGAAAGAGAAGAGGAGAGCTGGAGGCGACAAGCAGAAATTCAAAAAGACATCTAAGCATGTATATAGGGGGCCAAAGTACGAGCACTATACCCCCCTCAACACCAATCGAGCTCGGGTGTTTGAGGAAGCCTACAACGCAGAACTCTTGCCACTCCCCAACCGTGGTCACACGCTTGAGAATGCTGATCGACAGAAGCATTGTCGGTACCATCGTAACTACGGACATACCACCGAGGAGTGCTGGGTCTTGCATGACAAGATTGAAGAGCTAGTACAAGCTGGTCATCTGAATAATTTCGTTCAGAGAAGTCACAACAATGGTGAAGGGCGTGGCAGAGGTAGAAGAAGAGGAGGCGGCCAAAACCCGGGAAGGGGTGGTGGTCGGAAAAATGATGAAAGAAGAGAAAATAGAGAAGAGTCGAACGAGAGGAGGGCGAAGGATAATGTTGTCCGAGGTGTAATAAATACTATTTCAGGTGGATTTGCGGGAGGGGGCACAGCGAGTTCAGCCCGGAGAAAACACCTGCGGGCTATTCGGGCTATAAACTCGGTAGTTGGCAAACCCCCGAGAATTTCCTCGCCAATTATTTTCTCTGATGAAGACTTCTTGGGTGTGGATCCTAATCAGGACGACCCAATGTTAATTCTTGTGCAATTGGGCAACTTCTCCGTCAAGAGAACTCTCGTCGACAGGAAGCTCAGGTGATATTCTATATTATTCAACATTTCGAAGCTCGGGATCCCAGACAAATCTATTCAGCCATACCACAGTAAACTCGTCGGTTTTGCTGGAGAGCAGGTGGATACCTGAGGATACATAGACCTCCTAACTACCTTTGGAGATAGCAAAACTTCCAAAACTATTCTGGTCAGGTATGTGTTGGTTAATGCAGTAACATCGTACAATATCTTGATCGGAAGACCATCCTTGAACGAGTTGGGAGCCGTGGTCTCTACTCACCATCTTACTATGAAGTTCCCTTCCAACTCGGGAGACATAGTTACTATCCGTGCTGATCAAAAAATGGCCAGACAGTGCTATGCAGATAGCTTGCGTGTGAGGAAACTCAGACCTACCCCCTGAAGAAACACTATAAAGAGGAAAAGACGAGTCTATAAACTCGGTTAGTTCTGTTGAACTAGATCCGAGAATTGACATGCAAGAAGGACGGCCACAACCCATCGAGGAATTGGAAAAATTCCAGCTTGGATTACAGCCTGATCAGTGCACTAAACTAGGAGGTCAACTCGAGCCGAATGTAAAAGAAAAGATAATGGAAGTACTCCGGAGCAACTCCGATTTGTTCGCCTGGGTAACATCAGATATGCTGGGGATTGACCCCAATTTCTTATGTCACAAATTGGTAATCTGTCCCGAGGCAAAACCGGTAGCTCAGCGGAAAAGGAGACTCGGTGAGGAAAGAAGAAAAGTGGTAGAAGAAGAAACAGCAAAATTGGTTAAAGCCAACTTTATTCGAGAAATAGAATACACTACTTGGCTGGCCAACATGGTTCTGGTTAAAAAAGCAAACGGCAAGTGGCGAATGTGCACTGATTATACAGACTTAAACAAAGCCTGTCCAAAGGATTCTTATCCTTTACCAAGTATTGACAGGTTGGTGGATGGTGCTTCCGGGTAAAGAATTTTGAGCTTCTTGGATGCATACTCGGGGTACAATCAGATACGAATGTATCCCCCAGACGAGGAGAAAACAACTTTTATAACCGAAGGCTCAAACTATTGTTACCGGGTAATGCCATTCGGATTAAAAAATGCTGGGGCAACCTATCAGAGGCTCATGGACAAAGTGTTTGAAAAACAGATCGGGAAGAACATGGAGGTTTACGTGGATGATATGGTTGTAAAATCCGATGACCACAACAATCATCCGAGGGATTTGGAAGAAATTTTTCAGCAGTTAAGAAAGTATAATATGAGACTAAATCCAGAAAAATGTGTTTTTGGGGTCCAAGGCGGAAAATTCCTCAGTTTTATGTTGACGCACCGGGGAATCGAAGCCAATCCGGACAAATGCTAAGCCGTGATTGAGATGCGAAGTCCACAAAATGTTAAAGAAGTGCAACGGCTTGCAGTACGACTAGGATCATTATCTCGGTTTCTCCCCAGATCTACAGAGAAAGCTCGGCCTTTCTTTAAATTGTTGAAGAAACCTCAAACTTTCGCATGGACTGAGGAATGCGAGAAGGCCTTTGTTGACTTTAAGACCTTTCTGTCTTCACCGCCAATATTAACTCGACCTATCCCAGGGAAAGAGTTGTATTTGTACTTGTCAGCCACCGAGTATGCCATAAGTGTGGTCATTGTGCAAGAAATAGAGAAAACACAAATGCTGGTGTATTTCATCAGCAGAGTTCTTCATGACGCTGAAACCCGGTATCAACTTATAGAAAAGCTAGTTTTAGCTCTTATAACTGCAGCTCGGCGATTGCGTCCATATTTCCAGAGTCACCAGGTGATTGTCAAGACTGATCACCCTATTAAGCAAATTCTCAAAAAGCCTGAGTTGGCAGGCCGCATGATTGCTTGGTCGGTGGAATTATCCGAGTTTGGCCTCAAGTAAGAATTGAGAGGTCCCCTGAAAGCTCAATGTATCTCTGACTTTGTAGCCGAGCTCAATCCGCAGCCGATTACTGAAGATTTTTGGTGGAATTTATATGTGGATGGATCCTCGAATGTCAAAGGCAGCGGAGCTGGGGTAATACTGGAGGGTCCGGGAGAGTTAATCCTAGAGCAATCATTAAAGTTTGAGTTCAAGACCTCAAATAACCAAGCTGAATACGAAGCCTTAATAGCAGGATTAATGTTGGCTAGGGAAATGGGAGCAAAAGCTGTTAGATGCTGAAGTGATTCACAGCTGGTCACAGGTTAAATCTCTGGAGAATACCAAACAAAAGAACCTCAACTTACCAGGTATTTATGTAAAGTAAATCAGTTAATTTCCAATTTTGAGAAATTTACTATTGAACACATTCCCAGGGAAGAAAATACTCGGGCTGATCTACTGTCAAAATTGGCCATCACGAAGAGGCCAGGCCAGCATAAGACAGTTATTCAGGAAACTATTAATGAACCGAGTATTACACTTGGAGAGGTGATGGCGAATGAACCGACTGACTGAGAATGGATGACACCCATATGGGAATATTTATTCTTAGGTACTCTGCCCCCAGATCACACCGAGGCCAGAAAAATCAGGCTTAGAGCAAGTCATTTTGTTATTATTTCTGGAGAGTTGTATAAAAGGGGATTCTCGGTACCGATGTTGAAGTGTCTAACTAAAGCCCAGTCAAAATATGTAATGGAAGAGGTTCACAGAGGAATCTGTGGTTTTCACTGCGGGGGCAGATCGATGGCTTCCAAGGTAGTCCGAGCAGGATACTATTGGCCTACCATCCGAGCAGATTGTATCGAGTGGACGAAACAATGTGATGAATGTCAAAGATTTGCCAATATAAGTCGTACCCCACCCGAAGAACTTCACACATTGAACTCGCCTTGGCCCTTTACTATGTGGGGGATGGACATACTCGGACCATTCCCCATAGCCAAAGGTCAAGTCAAATTTCTTTTGGTCGGGGTAGACTACTTTACAAAATGGATTGAAGCAGAACCTTTGGCAAAAATTACTGTAAAGAAAGGAACAAAAGTTCGTTTGGAAAAACATCATCTGCAGGCATGGAATTCCCTTCGCAATTGTCACCGACAATGGAAGGCAGTTTATAGATAAATCATTGCGAGAATTCTATGTCAATCTTGGTATTAAACATCATGTCACATCGGTGGAACATCCCCAAACCAACGGACAAGCCGAGGCAGCCAACAAAGTCATTCTCGAAGAGCTGAAGAAGAGAGTGGGAAAAGCCAAAGGAGCTTGGGCAGAAGAATTGCGGAGTATTCTTTGGGCCTACCATTGCACGCCACAATGCACTACTCAAGAAACACCCTTCAGGCTGACATATGGAACGGATGCCATGATCCCGGTTGAGGTCGGAGAGCCGTCTTTTCGGCGAATGCAATACGAACAGAATGAGAATGAAAGGAACCTAAGGTTCGAACTTGACTTAGTGGAAGAGATCAGAGAAGAGGCTAAAATCAGAGAGGAAGCCTGCAAACGAAGAGCTACTCGGAAGTATAATTCAAAGCTAAAATGGAGGAGTTTCTTACACGGGGACTTGGTGCTAAGAATGCAAAGGGAAGGAAGAAGAGATCATACCGAAGGCAAGCTAGTAGCAAACTGGGGAGGACCATTCCGAGTAGTAGAAAACTTAGGAAACGGAGCATACAGATTAGAAGAATTGTCAGGGAAATCTATCCCGAGAACTTGGAATGCCTCCCATTTGAAATTTTATTACAGTTGATGTATATAGTCTGGTGATGTACTCTTTTTCCTACCTCGGTATTTTATCCCAAAAAGGGTTTTTACCGAGAAGGTTTTAACGAGGCACACCGTATACTTTTTCTTCTATCTCAAAAAAGAATTTATTATGAACATTAGTTCATTATTTTGCCGATGTATTTACTATTATTCCACGAACATTAAATTGTTAAGGCCAAGTTTGAGCCTAAAGGCCGAGTACGAGCCATCAAATTGTTTAAGGCCAAGTTTGAGCCTAAAGGCCGAGTACGAGCCATTAAATTGTTAAGGCCAAGTTTGAGCCTAAAGGCCGAGTACAAGCCATCAAATTGTTTAAGGCCAAGTTTGAGCCTAAAGGCCGAGTATGAGCCATCAAATTGTTTAAGGCCAAGTTTGAGCCTAAAGGCCGAGTTCGAGCCATTTAAATTGTTAAGGCCAAGTTTGAGCCTAAAGGCCGAGTTCGAGCCATTTAAATTCTTAAGGCCAAGTTTGAGCCTAAAGGCCGAGTAAGAATCATCAAATTGTTTAAGGCCAAGTTTGAGCCTAAAGGCCGAGTACGAGCCATCAAATTGTTTAAGGCCAAGTTTGAGCCTAAAGGCCGAGTTCGAGCCATTTAAATTGTTAAGGCCAAGTTTGAGCCTAAAGGCCGAGTTCGAGCCATTTAAATTATTAAGGCCAAGTTTGAGCCTAAAGGCCGAGTTCGAGCCATTTAAATTGTTAAGGCCAAGTTTGAGCCTAAAGGCCAAGTTCGAGCCATTTAAATTATTAAGGCCAAGTTTGAGCCTAAAGGCCGAGTACGACAAATTGTTTAAGGTCAAGTTTGAGCCTAAAGGCCGAGCACGAGCCATCAAATTGTTTAAGACCAAGTTTGAGCCTAAAGGCCGAGTTCGAGCCATTTAAATTAAAAGCCGAGTTCGAGCTATTAAATTTTTAAGGCCGAGTTCGAGCCTTAAAAATACAAAAAAGAGAGGAGTTACAAATCCGAGATAGAAAATAAGGCCGAGCCGCCCTCAAAATCCTCGGAGCCGGAGCAAGACCAAATGGCCAGAACATTCTGGGTCTTGGAGTAGGAGCCCTGATATTACCAGTAGTCCCTACACTCGGATGCCCCGACCTCCCTTTGGCGGAGGGAGTAATCACTTCCTTGAGAAAGCTGGATGACGAGGCGCTCGGCCATCTTCGGAAGGAGATGGTTGGTACCCCATTATCCAGTCCCGTAAACTGCTAGTCTCCCAGTTAACATCCTTTTTAAAAAGGATTAAATCACGAAAGGGATTCTGGATCTCATCTTCCAGTTACATCCTTTTTGGCAGCTATAAAGCTCAAAAAAGGATGTTAACTGGAAGAGAGGAACGTAAACCCATGGAAATGTTATGAAGAGAATTACTCGGGTCAGAAGAGGACGAACTTTGCGGGTCGAAAAGATGAAGAATGAAGAAGAGAAGAAAACAAACAGCCCTATTTAAAAGGGGGAAGAGGCGTTGGAAAAAGGAGATATCCGTTGTGAAAAGGTTTATTGAAAAAATAAATCTCGAAACTTAACAAAAAGTAGTAATTGCATGAACCTACTGGAATTTCCAAGGCACATAACGTGTGAACGCATATATAAAACGTGAATCATGTGTTTAGCATTTGATAACAACCAGTCGTCTTTGATACGAATGACAAAATATCTCGGCCTTAGTCGAAATCTTGTTTAAACAGCCGAGCACGCAATACAAACAACCTCAGAATTTAAAAATATCTCGGTCTTACTCGAAGTATTTGAAGAATATCTCGACCGAACAAATGCTATAAGAGGAAGAGGAAATCATCAAAATACTGAAAGAGCTTTCATTAGATCAACGAGGATTACAAAGAGAAAACTCATTACAAGGGTATGAAAAAACAAAAAATACAGTTATTCATCCCTATGCCTATCTTCAGCATCGACATGATCCTCGGGAGAATCTTCCCCCCCCCCCCCCCCCCCCCTCTTTCCTCCTCTTCCTCCTTTTCGGGGATAATGGGAACAAGTTCCCCATTTTGTACCTCTTTATTTACATCGGCACCCGAGATATCAATCCCCGGAGCGAGAATTTGAATCTGAGTAATGGCCTTTGTGAAACCCGCTCGATGCTCCTCAAGGATGCAATCGGTGGCCTCTTTCAAATCTTCCTGAACCTCCATCTTGGACTTAGTCTCGGCATCCAAGTCGGCTCTAAGTTGTTCAATTACAACTTGAGCCTTCTTGAACTCCTCCTCAGCATGAGCTTTATCCTCTTCAGCACGAGCTTTATCCTCCTCAGCTAATTTTCCTTGGCAGTTCAACTCGGAGTTCGGACCATTAAGCTCGGCGATGGTAGTGTTCAGAAGATTATTGGCTTGGGCCATCTCATCGCGCTCCAAGGAAACTTGGGCGAAATCCCCCTTCAGCTTCTCGATCGAAGCAAGCTCAGCCTCTAAGTGCTGGGACTTTCTCTCAGTCTCCGTCAATTCTCGGCTACAAAAGCGGGCCAGAGCAGCAGCTCGGATACAGTAGACTGAGAGGGCCTCCATACTAGACTGAGCCCCATGCTTCTTAATTAAGCGGAGATCGGCAGCCTTCAGGAAATGCGGGTCAAAAGAAGGGAAGGGGTTGAAGTCGTCGCTCCAGAGAGACGAGGTCCCTGCCTTCAAAGAAGTGTTATACCACTTCAAGTCGGCAGGAAGAGGAAGTTGCTCCTTTCGCTCCTTAGCACCCGTCTCACGGGAGGTAGGACGTTTGGGACTTTGGCGAGGAGGGGAAGAATCTTCGGCATCAACTACCATCTCCACCCTTTTTCTTTTTTGAGGGGCAGACGATGAAGTCCCCTTAGCAGCGGCCTTAGCAGCGGCCGAAGAAACTCTTTTCTTCTTCTGCTTCTCGATCGCTGAGGGACCCTCCTTCGGGGCAGATTTCAAAAGCTTTGAGAAGTCGAATTTCCCCATAATAACTTCCGAAAAGGAATGTTGTTAGTACAGGAATACATACAAAAAAAGATTTAAAAACTAAAAAGTCGAACACTTACTTTTAAAATCGGCTCTCGGAGTGGATGAAAAGGGGAGTTTCAGAAGACGTCCACAATGGAGAGGCCGAGGAAGTTTTTCTAAGATATCTATATCCTGTTTATCCTCGGCAGGAAGGGATTCGTATTCAAAACCAACAAATTTGGTAGGGGACGATTGCCAGTACAAAGGAAATCTGGCACATCCGTTTTCATCAAAAAATAAGGAAAGGTGAGAGTCCGAGGGGCGAACTCGGAAGAAGTCGACTTTAAAGTTTTTATACGATGATGTATATAAACTAATCAACCCTCTTCGGTTCAGCCCACTGAGGGAGATCCATCCAGTTTTCTCACGAAACCTTGTTTGGTAAAAGTACAGAAATTTGGGAGTAGTAGGCTCCATCCCGATGTATTTACAGAGAATTTGAAAGGCCTTTAAGGAAGCCCAGCTGTTTGGATGAAGCTGAGTAGGTGCGACATTCATGGTTCTCAGAACGTCACACTCAAACTCAGTAAAGGGGAGGGACACACGAAGTTGAGAAAAAAGTGTTTTATACATATATGTAAAGGAAGGCTCGAAAGGATGAGCCTTGAGGAAAACATACTCGTTACCCGAGCAAGGAGAACAGATGAACTCGGACTCGTCTCCAGATGCCGAGATAGAAATCTGGGACCGAAGACGAGCGATTGAATCCGAAGATTGATAGCTAGAAAAATAAACCCCAACTTTGCCCTTAACCCAGGTATACCCAAGGAGGGTAATATCGGGAATAGGGTCTTTTTGAACCCTTTGGCGTCGTTTGTGTGCTGTGGGTTTGGAAATTTGGGGGGAGGGAGAACCAGACCTAGAATAACCAGAGCCAGAAGAACCAAACCCGGAAGAAGACGACCCGGAGGAGGACGGCCTTACCTGACCGACGTTTAGTTCCTGTGAAGGAATAGAAGAAGTGGAAGGAGAACCCCCAATGGGGGAAACCTCGCATTCCACCAGAGGCAAAGTGTTCGACTCACTAGACTCGGATGAACTCATATCCGGAAGCAAGAAATAAACTTAGAAACACGAAAGAGGGAAGAAGGCTGGGCATACCTGAAGAATGAAAGGCAGAAAAACGGTTGCAGAAACTTGAAAGATAGAGTTGAAGAGCGAAAGAAGGTAATGGGCAAGGAAGAATAAGGTGGAATTAGAAGAGATATTTATAGATGCCAACGTTTGATGAAGAAACACGATCAACGGTCCACGTTCCTTTGAATAAAAAAGGAAAAAGGGCGCGGCTTTTAATCCCCCCCCCCCCCCCCCCCTCATTAAATGAGCACGGAGCTATAGGGTTACTCAACTATAACGTGCAGCGGAAGGATGAAGGGGAATGATTGACTTCTCTGACAAAAAAGGGGGAGAAGGAAAATTCAAATGAAATGACAGTTTGAAATACGGAAGGAAGAAAGTCTACGTGGCCGAAGTTTAAGCTCGGTTTGATGCTTGTCAGCTCTTTCACTTATTTAAGCTCGGAGCTCGGGGGGCTTGTGTAATGACCGAATATATAAAGCCGAGGACTTGTTAGTACACTTGTCTGACCGAGCTTACTCCTGTAAATGATTCTTGACCCAAACTCCTGCAAAGCCGAGGACTTGTTAATACACTTGTCAGCCGAGGATAAATACTCGGACCTATCCCATCATAGACCATGGATGAAGACACCTCGGTCCCATGCAATCCAGTCACAACTGACTGAGTCAAACATCTTGCTGGCCCAAATATCCCTCCGTATAACTCGGAGCCTCATCCTTATCTTTATCTAGTTATGATAACAACATAATCCTATCAGATAGAAACGATCTCATTAACAGTCCAACTAAAACTGTTATACCTGAAAATCTCTATAAAAAGGGGACCAACCCCCTCACTTAGAACTACGTAGCTTTGATTCCCACTTGGGATACGTAGGAGCAAAATATCAATTCTGTCAAGTTATTCCATAATACTCCCACACAGTTTCACCGGACGAGTATCTCTTGGTTGAGATATTTGGATGGAACAGATTCCATTTTTTTGTATAAAGGAATCAAAACCAAGAATAGAAGTAAAAGCGCTTATACTTAAAAAGGGTGAAGACTGAGTAATCGGTGGGTGTGACTGGTAACCGTGTTGATAGGGTGAATCAACTTTGTCCTTAGATGGTGCACAGAAGTAGGTAATAGGGATCATGTTACTATATATTTGTTAAAAGATAAGTAAAAGTTAAGAGAGCAAGGAAAGCACCATTGACTGATACTGAAAAAAGAAAAACTGAAGAAGGGTGGAAAAGGACGTAAATGGAGTGGTTTACTGGTTCATAAGCAAAATATTTATTTTCGATTTTTTAATTTTATCTTTATTAATAATCAGAAATTTGTTTTAATTTGTTTTCTTCTTTTTTTATTTGGGCCTGAATGCTGGGCTCAAAAAGTTGTAACCATAAAAGGAATCCAGGTTATATCTACTCATGTAATTGGGCTAAGAGCAACCACTACTAGAAAACTTGAATTTTAAGACGGAATTTTCGGACGGAAATGTTTCCGTCTGAAATTTTATGAAAATTTCAGACGGATTTCACATGGATTTGTTATTTTTTATATTTCCCTTGATTTATCTTGCATCCGTCTGAAATCCGTCCGAAAATTTCAGACGGATTTCACGCGAATTTGTTATTTTTTATATTATCCTTGATTTATCTTACATCCGTCTGAAATATGTTCAAAAATTTCGGACGGATTTCACACGGATTAGGTATTTTTTATATTTCCCTTGATTTTATTACATCCATCTGAAATCCTTCCGAAAATTTCGAAAATTTCGGACGGATTTCACACGTATTTGTTATTTTTTATATTTCCCTTGATTTACATTACATCCGTATGAAATCCATCCGAAAATTTCGGACGGATTTCACACGGATTTGTTAATTTTTATATTTCCCTTGATTTATCTTACATCCGTATGAAAAGGATTTGATTTTTAAAATATTTTTTCATTAAGAAGCAAAGAAGTGAAAATCTTTTAAACTGATTTTTTAATTTTTAATTTTCTTACTTTTTTAAAAAGGATTTATTTTGCTAAAAAAAGGGATTTTATTTTCAGGAAATGAAGTTTTATAAGTTTTCGTCTTTCTTTATTTTTAAAAGGATTTTCCATATTTAGACAACAGAATTGATATATTTTTTGGGATATATTTTTTTTTATGATACAAGAACAAAAATCTGGAACCAACCCTAAAGTCTCTGAAAAACTGAAATAAAGTAATATAAACTAAGGAATGTCAAAACCAAATTGGGTTTTGTTAACGGACCTATCAGCTTGACCTTACAACAATATGATAGCTTTAACCCAAACATCGCCATGCTGAAAACAGTGAAATGTGATAATAAGAAATAAATAAATTAAAATATAGAGACAAATAAAAAGGAACCAGAAGAAAGTGCACAAAAGGATGCGGTGGAGACACGACAAACAGAGGCGAGGTAGAGGGGCTCCGGGGTCCGGCGCGACGGAGATGGTGAAGGCGGCCGGCACGAGGAAAATGGTGGCCAAGGAGAAGGATTTGTTATGTTGCTTTTGTTGTGGTGTTTAGATGGTGAAGGGGTTGATGGGTTCAGGTTGTGTTTTTCTCTTTTTTTCTTTTTTGATGTAGTTTGCGTTTTTTGTGTGGTGGCTGAGAGGAACAAGAAAATTATGGGTCATGTGTGTTTGGCTTGGTACTGGATAGAGTGTTGGATTTATATCAAAAATTGAGAGAAGGAAAATGAGAGATACTTAGGCCAACTGTGAGGAGAGTCATGATAATATTGATGGAGTGCTGCTGTGTTGGTGGGATGAAGGGATCAGATTCCATTTTTTTGTATAAAGGAATCAAAACCAAGAATAGAAGTAAAAGCGCTTATACTTAAAAAGGGTGAAGATTGAGTAATCGGTGGGTGTGACTGGTAATCGTGTTGATAGGGTGAATCAACTTTGTCCTTAGATGGTGCACAGAAGTAGGTAATAGGGATCATGTTACTATATATTTGTTAAAAGATAAGTAAAAGTTAAGAGAGCAAGGAAAGCACCATTGACTGATACTGAAAAAAGTAAATCTGAAGAAGGGTGGAAAAGGACGTAAATGGAGTGGTTTACCGGTTCATAAGCAAAATATTGTTTTCGATTTTTTAATTTTATCTTTATTAATAATCCGAAATTTGTTTTCAGTTTTTTCTTATTTTTTTATTTGGGCCTGAATGCTGGGCTCAAAAAGTTGTAACCATAAAAGGAATCCAGGTTATATTTACTCATGTAATTGGGATAAGAGCAAGCACTACTAGAAAACTTGAATTTTAAGACGGAATTGTCGGACGGAAATGTTTTAGTCTGAAATTTTATGAAAATTTCGGACGGATTTCACACGGATATGTTGTTTTTTATATTTCCATTGATTTATCTTACATCCGTCTGAAATCCGTCTGAAAATTTCAGACGGATTTCACATGGATTTGTTATTTTTTATATTTTCCTTGATTTATGTTACATCCGTCTGAAAGCCGTCCGAAAATTTCGGACGGATTTCACACGGATTTGGTATTTTTTATATTTTCCTTGATTTATCTTACATTCGTCTGAAAAGGAATTGAATTTAAAAAAAATTCATTAAGAAGCGAAGAAGTGAAAATCTTTTAAACTGATTTTTTAATTTTTAATTTTCTTACTTTTTTAAAAAGGATTTATTTTGCCTAAAAAAAGGGATTTATTTTTTATTTTCAGGAAATGAAGTTTTGTAAATTTTTGTCTTTTTTAATTTTTAAAATGATTTTCCATATTTAAACAACAGAATTGATATATTTTTTTTTGATGATACAAGAATAAAAATCTGGAGCCAACCCTAAAGTCTCAGAAAAACTGAAATAAAGTAAGATATACTAAGGAATGTCAAAAACCAAATTGGGTTTTGTTAATGGACCTATCAGCTTGACCTAACAACAATATGATATCTTTAACCCAAACATTGCCAAGCTGAAATCAGTGAAATGTGATAATAAGAAATAAATAAATTAAAATATAGAGACAAATAAAAAGGAACCAGAAGAAAGTACACAAAAGGATGCGGTGGAGACACGGCAAATGGAGGCGAGGTGGAGGGGCTCCAGGGTCCGGCGCGACAGAGATGGCGGAGACGGCCGGTGACACGCTGTCGCACCCGGGTCAAAAGCGAGTGATTATAAAACTGTAGTTCAGGGCACGACAACTCGAGTATCGTCTCACAAGGACTCTTGGATTTGTTATTAACCTATTTATCGATTTGGGGGGGGGGGGGGGGGTTGAAGGTTTGAAATTCAATTGAAAAATGGAACAAAAACAAAGCAGAAAAGCAGAGCAATTTTAGTGATTATCAAATAAGCTAAAGACGATTAATCTGCTGTTCGGTTTCCCACTATCATTGGTTCATGTAACTCCAAGCCCTAAGCGGATTCTAATCCCTTTTCGATTGTAGCATCAATTAACAAGCGAAATTGATGCTACGAGATATATGTTCCTAATTCCGAATTAAGCAAACGGATGAAGCTCTCGTGAATTAAGCAAACACGAATGAACACACACGAATTAAGCAAACGCGATTGAGTATAGGAACATAGAATCATCAAAACAAATCAATACTTTTTTGATACAAACTGAATTAAGCAAACAGAGAATATAGAATAGTATTGAAAGGGAGAAGCAATTTGATCCGGGAATTACAAAACCTCAAGTGTCGGCGAAAGCCGATTACAGCAGATTAATCCAAGGGGATTAGTTCTCCATCACAAACACAGTACAAAACCCTAAAAATAATTGTAAAACTGTGAAAATTGGATAATTGTTTCTGTCTGACGTGGCCTTTTTATAGATCAGGATTGCGTCACGGCCGTGATGGCCATCACGGCTAGGCCGTGACCGGTTCTTCCAAGGGCGCGCATTCAAATTCTGGTCCGTCACGGTCGTGATGGCTATCACGGCTAGGCCGTGATCCTTTCTGACTCTGGGTGCTGATCTGTCACGGTCGTGACCATTGTCACGGCTAGGCCGTGATGCTTTCTGACTTCAGGGTCTTCATATCACGCCCGTAATGGGCATCACGGCTAGGCCGTGATGCTTTCTGTCTTTCATGGATAGCTCATCACGGCCGTGACCAGTGTCACGGCTGGGCCGTGATGGCTTTTGCTTCTAAGTGTCCTTCCCTTCGTGCTCTCCTTTTTAACCTGAAAACATGAAATACCAGTAAGTGCTTTATTTGGCTTAAAACTAGCTAAAATATCCTAAAACTACTTAAGAGACTCAAAACCTTTATTGAGGACAATCAAGTCTAATTTGGGCGAGAACGAGATATAATTAGCACAAGACCACGGTCATGCTAGTCATGAAACTAGATGAGCCAGCGGCTGATCAAAATACCCCAAACTTGAACTTTGCTAGTCCCCAAGCAAATTAAAACTTAAAAAGACTCAAACTTGGCAAGCTTAAAGGATTCAATCAATTTCGCACAAATTTCATGCAATTCATCAAAACAATCTTCCTTCAATGATTTCCCCCCTTTCCACAAATGCAATCCCCACATTCATTTACTTTAAACAATTGAGAATTCCATTATTCATGCAATCATTAATCTAAGCAAGGGATCCGAGTTACACACAAAAGGGAGATCACCAATTTCAAATAATTGCCTTCTTCATAAGGGCATTTAGTATTTCACTCATTCGCTCAATGTCAAGGCTATCAACTTTTCACTCAATTTCACATTTCAGAAGAGCCCTTCCCATGAATTTGATTTTCATCTCAAAAATGGTTCCCACGAGAACATGCATGCAACATCAAAAGGTCTTTTGAAGGTTGTAATGGGGCCTGGCTAAGGGTAGGATATACAAAGGTACTAGGCTTTTACATCCCTAGGAACTAAGAGAGCATGAAACTTTTTACCTTGACTTCCACTCTTATTCCTTCTTTTCATTTTTCTTTTCGATGCTTTGGGTGGCTACAACCCCCTTTTTTTTCTTTTGAAAACTATTTATTTTGCCCCTTTCTTTTGGCAAATTTTTTTCTTTTTTCATTTTTTTTGTTTTGCCTTTGGCCTCAACCTTTATTATTTTTCTTTTTCTCAACCCAGAATGATATATCGAACCCTTGTAGCCACCCCAGACTTAGTTTCCTTCAACCCTTCTCTTGCTAAGCTTCCATGCTCTCCAAATCCTAAGATCGGGTTAACATGGTTTTTCCAGATTTTGGCTTATAACACAGGGTCATCAGGAAACAATAGACTTATTAGGCTCAATGTGGCTAACTAGGGAACATGCATTAGGGATGGTTCAATTTAGGCCAAGTAGCTATTTCAAATAAAATTTCCTAAATCATCTGATGCAACCACATAAACATGCACACCAAGAAGAGATTCAAGCAAATTAGGGAAAGTGCAACTTAAAAGCGATTCACACAATTAAAAACAGTGTTGGAGGCTCAAATTCCTCACCTGGACAATTTTTGCAAATTGTTTGACCGAGATTCAATCCCTAGTGTGTGCACCCCTTCACCCCAAACTTATCATAAATCATGCAATCACAACAAAATGTCTCAAAGTTCAATTTTCAATTTTTCACATGGGGATCAATTTTCAGTTTTCAAAACCTAGGGGGAAATCATCAACAGTCAACACATATCATGCAATCAATCTATGCTAGATTTAATTAGAATCCATCAAGCTCACCGACACAAGACTCACACACATACTCTTGATCTTCTCAAATTATTCAAGAGCTAAATTCAAAAAAAAAAAAAACAAACGGAAAAAAAAGGAAGGAAAACAAAAACAAAGCAAAGCAAAGCAATTAAAAAGAGTAAGGTTTAGAAGGACTCATGAAGGCGCTTCCACCGGGATCCCACTGCCTGTGACACAGTGGCCAAGGAATGCTCAAAGTGTAATATGATCCTCCCGGATCCCATGGCATGCAACATAAGTATGAAAGTGAGCGCTTGTTGATCATGGTGACTTCGCCAAGTGCGGCGAACTTCTCACTCCCTCTTGGGTCAAAGATGACCTCTTTGTCAACAAAGTCTTCCCAATAAACATGGGGTTCAACCTCTTGGACTGGCCATAGTGCCTTCATATTCAAGGAAGCAAAATCCAGTCTCTCAGGTAGAGGCTTGAACTCCATCGCTGGTTGTTCCACAATGGGTGGTGGCAAACAAGTGGAGAGGGTCACTGGTGCTGCTTTGTCTTCTGTACAATCTGCACTCACTGCATTACCAAATCCTTCACCTTCTATACATGCAGTAATCTCAGCACACACAGCACAAAAGTTAGTGTTAGTACAATCAGCACATGAGTAAGCATCATCAAAACCAGAAAAATATGGAAAATCAGCAGCTGCAATCAAATCACAATAAGTGTCATCAACAATGTCAGAAGGCAACTCTATTTGAGAAACAGAGTGCTCAGAGGAATTATTTCCAAGGATATCTATTTGCGAACTCGATCGCTTCTTCAAGGAGACGATTGTGATTGAAGTGCGATCAAGGCGAGGCAATGTGACCAATTTGAGTGGCCAAATCCAAGACTTGCTTCTGTCCTCTGTTGGAATTCAAGAGTGTCTTCTGCCATTTGTTGCACCAACTCTTCCAGACTTGGTTGGACTGGTGTGGGGTCAGGCTGATATTGCTGCTGGCTCATTGTCAATTGATGCACCAGAGAAGCTATCTCATCCAAACTGCCATGTTCTCCACCATGTTGGCCAGAATAATCATTCACTCCATTCATGCCAAAACCACTGCTAAACTCATAACTACCAGTAAAGCCAAGATAATATATGCATGATGGCTCATAATAAACGTTAGGCATATAATTTTGCATATAATTATCCATACTAAGATTCACAATCAGACCTAGTAGCCATAACTAATTCAGCAATGCAATTTTTTTTTGTTTATTTTTTATTTTTTTATTTTTTTATTTTATTTTTTATTTTTAATTTCTGTTAATAACAACAAGAGTCCCTGATAACGGCGCCAATTTGACACGCTGTCGCACACAGGTCAAAAGCGAGTGATTATAAAACTGTAGTTCAGGGCACCACAACTCGAGTATCATCTCACAAGGACTTTTGGATTTGTTATTAACCTATTTATCGATATGGGGGGGGGGGGGGGGGGGGTTTAAGGTTTGAAATTCAATTGAAAAACAGAACAAAAATAGAGCAGAAAAGCAGAGCAATTTAAGTGATTATCAAATAAGCTAAAGACGATTAATCTGTTGTTCAGTTTCCCACTATCATTGGTTCATGTAACTCCAAGCCCTAAGCGGATTCTAATCCCTTTTCGATTGTAGCATCAATTAACAAGCGAAATTGACGCTACGAGATATATGTTCCAAATTCTGAATTAAGCAAACGGATGAAGCTCTCGTGAATTAAGCAAACACGAATGAACACACGCGAATTAAGAAAACGCGATTGAGTACAGGAACATAGAATCATCAAAACAAATCAATATTTTTTCGATACAAACTGAATTAAGCAAACAGAGAATATTGAATAGTATTTAAAGGGAGAAGCAATTTGATCCGGGAATTACAAAACCTCAAGTGTCGGCGAAAGCCGATTACAGCAGATTAATCCAATGGGATTAGTTCTCCATCACAAACACAGTACAAAACCCTAAAAATAATTGTAAAACAGTGAAAATTGGATAATTATTTCTATCTACCGTGGCCTTTTTATAGATCAGGATTGCGTCACGGCCGTGATGGCCATCACGGCTATGCCGTGACCGGTTCTGCCAAGGGCGCGCATTCAAATTCTGTTCCGTCACGGTCGTGATGGCTATCACGGCTAGGCCGTGATCCTTTCTGACTCTGGGTGCTGATCTGTCACGACCGTGACCATTGTCATGGCTAGGCCGTGATGCTTTATGATTTCAGGGTATTCATATCACGCCCGTGATGGGCATCACGGCTAGGCCGTGATGCTTTCTGTCTTTCATGGATAGCTCATCACGGTCGTGACCAGTGTCACGGTTGGGCCGTGATGGCTTCTGCTTCTAAGTGTCCTTCCCTTCATGCTCTCCATTTTAACCTGAAAACAAGAAATAGCAGTAATTTCTTTATTTGGCTCAAAACTAGCTAAATTATCCTAAAACTACTTAATAGACTCAAAACCTTGCTTGATGACAATCAAGTCTAATTTGGGCGAGAATGAGATATAATTAACACAAGACCACGGTCATACTAGTCATAAAACTAGATGAGCCAGCGGCTTATCAGCCGGCACGAGGAAAGTGGTGGCCAAGGAGAAGGATCTGTTATGTCGCTTTTGTTGTGGTGTTTAGATGGTGAAGGGGTTGATGGGTTCAGGTTGTGTTTTTCTCTTTTTTTCTTTTTTGTTGTAGTTTGCATTTTTTTGTGGTGGCTGAGAGGAACAAGAAAATGATGGGTTATGTGTGTTTGGCTTGGTAGTGGATAGAGTGTTGGATTTATATCAAAAATTGAGAGAAGGAAAATGAGAGATTCTTAGGCCAACTGTGAGGAGAGTCATGATAATATTGATGGAGTGCTGCTGTGTTGGTGGGATGAAGGGATCAGAGTCCATTTTTTTTATAAAGGAATCAAAACCAAGAATAGAAGTAAAAGCGGTTATACTTAAAACGGGTGAAGACTGAGTAATCGGTGGGTGTGACTGGTAATCGTGTTGATAGGGTGAATCAACTTTGTCCTTAGATGGTGCATGTATAGGTAATAGGGATCATGTTACTATATATTTGTTACAAGATAAGTAAAAGTTAAGAGAGCAAGGAAAGCACCATTGACTGATACTGGAAAAAGAAAAACTGAAGAAGGGTGGAAAAGGACGTAAATGGAGTGGTTTACTGGTTTATAAGCAAAATATTTGTTTTCGATTTTTTAATTTAATCTTTATTAATAATCAGAAATTTGTTTTCTGTTTTTTCTTCTTATTTTATTTGGGCCTGAATGCTGGGCTCAAAATGTTGTAACCATAAAAGGAATCCAGGTTATATCTACTCATGTAATTGGGCTAAGAGCAAGCACTACTAGAAAACTTGAATTTAAGACGGAATTTTCGGAAGGAAATGTTTCCGTCAGAAATTTTATGAAAATTTCAGTCGGATTTCACACGGATTTGTTAGTTTTTATATTTCCCTTAAATTATCTTGCATCCGTCTGAAATCCGTCCAAAAATTTCAGACGAATTTCACACGGATTTGTTATTTTTTATATTTCCCTTGATTTATCTTACATCCGTCTGAAATCTGTTCGAAAATTTCGGAGGGATTTCACACGGATTTGTTATTTTTTATATTTCCCTTTATTTATCATACATCTGTATGAAAAGGATTTGATTTTTAAAATATTTTTTCATTAAGAAGCAAAGAAGTGAAAATCTTTTAAACTGATTTTTTATTTTTAATTTTCTTACTTTTTTAAAAAGGATTTATTTTTTCTAAAAAGAGGGATTTATTTTTTATTTTCAGGAAATGAAGTTTTATAAATTTTCGTCTTTTTTATTTTTTAAAAGGATTTTCCATATTTAAACAACATAATTGATATATTTGTTTTTATGATAAAAGAACAAAAATCTGGAACAAAACCTAAAGTCTTAGAAAAACTGAAATAAAGTAATATAAACTAAGGAATGTCAAAAATCAAATTGGGTTTTGTTAATGGACCTATCAGCTTGACCTAACAACAATATGATAGCTTTAACCCAAACATTGCCAAGCTAAAATCAGTGAAATGTGATAATAAGAAATAAATAAATTAAAATATAGAGACAAATAAAAAGGAACCAGAAGAAAGTGCACAAAAGGATGCGGTGGAGGGGCTCCGGGGTCCGGCGCGATGGAGATGGCAGAGGCGGCTGGCACAAGGAAAGTGGTGGCGAAGGAGAAGGATCTGTTATGTTGCTTTTGTTGTGGTGTTTAGATGGTGAAGGGGTTGATGGGTTCATGTTGTGTTTTTCTGTTTTTTTCTTTTTTGTTGTAGTTTGCGTTTTTGTGTGGTGACTGAGAGGTACAAGAAAATGATGGGTTATATGTGTTTGGCTTGGTAGTGGATAGAGTGTTGGATTTATATCAAAAATTGAGTGAAGCAAAATGAGAGATTCTTAGGACAACTGAGAGGAGAGTCATGATAATATTGATGGAGTGCTGCTGTGATGGTGGGATGAAGGGATCAGATTCCATTTTTTTGTATAAAGGAATCAAAACCAAGAATAGAAGTAAAAGCGCTTATACTTAAAAAGGGTGAAGACTGAGTAATCGGTGGGTGTGACTGGTAATCGTGTTGATAGGGTGAATCAACTTTGTCCTTAGATGGTGCACAGAAGTAGGTAATAGGGATCATGTTACTATATATTTGTTAAAAGATAAGTAAAAGTTAAGAGAGCAAGGAAAGCACCATTGACTGATACTGGAAAAATAAAAACTGAAGAATGGTGGAAAAGGACGTAAATGGAGTGGTTTACTGGTTCATAAGAAAAATATTTGTTTTCGATTTTTTAATTTTATCTTTATTAATAATCAGAAATTTGTTTTTCAGTTTTTTCTTCTTTTTTTATTTGGGCCTGAATGCTGGGCTCAAAAAGTTGTAACCATAAAAGGAATCCAGGTTATATCTACTCATGTAATTGGGCAAAGAGCAAGCACTACTAGAAAACTTAAATTTTGAGACGGAATTTTCGGATGGGTATGAAAATTTCTGACGGATTTCACACGGATTTGTTATTTTTTATATTTCCCTTGATTTATCTTGCATCCGTCTGAAATCCGTCCAAAAAGTTCAGACGGATTTCACACGGATTTGTTATTTTTTATATTTTCCTTGATTTATCTTACATCCGTCTGAAATCCGTCAGAAAATTTCAGACGGATTTCACACGGATTTGTTATTTTTTATATTTCCCTTGATTTATCTTGCATCTGTCTGACATCCGTCCGAAAATTTCAGACGGATTTCACACGGGTTTGTTATTTTTTATATTTTCCTTGATTTATCTTACATCCGTTCGAAAATTTCAGACGGATTTCACACGGATTTGTTATTTTTTATATTTCCCTTGAGTTATCTTACATCCGTCTAAAATCCGTCCGAAAATTTCGGTTCGGACGGATTTCACACGGATTTGTTATTTTTTATATTTCCCTTGATTTCTCTTAATCCGTCAGAAAAGGATTTGATTTTCAAAATATTTTTTCATTAAGAAGCAAAGAAGTGAAAATCTTATAAACTCATTTTTTAATTTTGAATTTTCTTACTTTTTTAAAAAGGATTTATTTTGCCTAAAAAAAGGGATTTATTTTTTATTTTCAGGAAATTAAGTTTTACAAATTTTCGTCTTTTTTAATTTTTAAAAGGATTTTCCATATTTAAACAACAGAATTGATATATTTTTTTTTTATGAGACAACAACAAAAATCTGGAACCAACCCTAAAGTCTCACAAAAACTGAAATAACGTAATCTAAACTAAGGAATGTCAAAAACCAAATTGGGTTTTGTTAATGGACCTATCAGCTTGACCTAACAACAATATGATAGCTTTAACCCAAACATTGCCAAGCTGAAATCAGTGAAATGTGATAATAAGAAATTAGTAAATTAAAATATAGAGACAACTAAAAAGGAACCAGAAGAAAGTGCACAAAAGGATGCGGTGGAGACACGGCAAACGGAGGCGAGGTGGAGGGGCAACAGGGTCCGGCGTGACGGAGATGGAGGAGACGGCCGGCACGAGGAAAGTGGTGGCCAAGGAGAAGGATCTGTTATGTTGCTTTTGTTGTGGTGTTTAGATGGTGAACGGGTTGATGGGTTCAGGTTGTGTTTTTCTCTTTTTTTCTTTGTCCTTAGATGGTGCACAGAAGTAGGTAAATGGGATCATGTTACTATATATTCGTTAAACGATATGCAAAAGTTAAGAGAGCAAGGAAAGCACCATTGATTGATACTGGAAAAAGAAAAACTGAAGAAGGGTGGAAAAGGACGTAAATGGAGTGGATTACTTGTTCATAAGCAAAACATTAGTTTTCGATTTTTTAATTTTATCTTTATTAATAATCCGAAATTTTTTTTCAGTTTTTTCTTCTTTTTTTATTTGGGTCTGAATGCTGTGCTCAAAAAGTTGTAACCATAAAAGGAATCCAGGTTATATCTACTCATGTAATTGGGCTAAGAGCAAGCACTACTAGAAAACTTGAATTTTAAGATGGAATTTTCGGACGAAAATGTTTCCGTCTGAAATTTTATGAAAATTTCAGACGGATTTCACACGGATTTGTTATTTTTTATATTTCCCTTGATTTATCTTGCATCCGTCTGAAAATTTCAGACGGATTTCACACGGATTTGTTATTTTTTATATTTTCCTTGATTTATCCTACATCCGTCTGAAATCCATCTGAAAATTTCAGACGGATTTCACATGGATTTGTTTTTTTTATATTTCCCTTGATTTATCTTACATCCGTCTGAAATCCGTCCAAAAATTTCGGACGGATTTCACACGGATATGTTATTTTTTATATTTCCCTTGATTTATCTTACATCCGTCCGAAAAGGATTTGATTTTTAAAATTTTTTTCATTAAGAAGCAAAGAAGTGAAAATCTTTTAAACTTATTTTTTAATTTTTAATTTTCTTACTTTTTTAAAAAGGATTTATTTTGCCTAAAAAAAGGGATTTATTTTTTATTTTCAGGAAATTAAGTTTTATAAATTTTTGTCTTTTTTAATTTTTAAAAGGATTTTCCATATTTAACCAACAGAATTGATATATTTTTTTTATGAGACAAGAACAAAAATCTGGAACCAACCCTAAAGTCTCACAAAAACTGAAATAAAGTAATATAAACTAAGGAATATCAAAAACCAAATTGGGTTTTGTTAATGGACCTATCAGCTTGACCTAACAACAATATGATAGCTTTAACCCAAACATTGCCAAGCTGAAATGAGTGAAATGTGATAATAAGAAATAAATAAATTAAAATATAGAGGCAAATAAAAAGGAACCAGAAGAAAGTTCACAAAAGGATGCGATGGAGGGGCTCCGAGGTTCGGCGCGACGGAGATGGCGGAGGCGACCGGCACAAGGAAAGTGGTGGCCAAGGAGAAGGTTCTGTTATGTTGCTTTTGTTGTGGTGTATAGATGGTGAAGGGGTTGATGGGTTCATGTTGTGTTTTTATGTTTTTTTTTATTTTTTGTTGTAGTTTGCGTTTTTGTGTGGTGGCTGAGTGGAACAAGAAAATGATGGGTTAGATGTGTTTGGCTTGGTAGTGGATAGAGTGTTGGATTTATATCAAAAAAATTGAGAGAAGGAAAATGAGAGATTCTTAGGCCAACTGAGAGGAGAGTCATGATAATACTGATGGAGTGCTGCTGTGTTGGCGGGATGAAGGGATCAGATTTCACACGAATTTGTTATTTTTTATATTTTCCTTGATTTATCTTACATCCGTCTAAAATCCGTCCGAAAATTTTGGACGGATTTCACACGGATTTGGTATTTTTTTATATTTTCCTGGATTATCTTACATCCGTCTGAAATCCGTCTGAAAATTTTGGACGAATTTCACACGGATTTGGTATTTTTTATATTTCCCTTGATTTATCTTACATCCGTCTGAAATGGATTTGATTTTTAAAATATTTTTTCATTAAGAAGCAAATAAGTGAAAATCTTTTAAACTAATTTTTCAATTTTTAATTTTCTTACTTTTTAAAAAAGGATTTATTTTGCCTAAAAAAAGGGATTTATTTTTTATTTTCAGGAAATGAAGTTTTATAAATTTTCGTCTTTTCTAATTTTTAAGAGGATTTTCCATATTTAAAAACCGAATTGAAATATTTTTTGGGATATATTTTTTTTTATGATACAAGAACAAAAATCTGGAACCAACCCTAAAGTCACAGAAACTGAAATAAAGTAATATAAACTAAGGAATGTCAAAAACCAAATTAGGTTTTGTTAATGGACCTATCAGCTTGACCTAACAACAATATGATAGCTTTAACCCAAACATTGCCAAGCTAAAATCAGTGAAATGTGATAATAAGAAATAAATAAATTAAAATATAGAGACAAATAAAAAGGAACCAGAAGAAAGTGCACAAAAGGATGCGGTGGAGGGGCTCCGGGGTCCAGCGCGACGGAGATAGCGGAGGCAGCGGGCACGAGGAAGTGGTGGCAAAGGAGAAGGATAGTGGTAAGTATTCCCGCCTGTCACGCAGGTGACCCGAAAATATCAAAAAGCGAGCGGTTTGTAAAATATGTAGACAGGGAAGGCGACAACTCAAGTATCGTCTCACAAGGACTCTTGGGTTGTTGTTAACAGAAAAAGTCAGATTTGGGGGGTTTTGAGTATTTGAAATTAAATAAAGAAAACAAAGCAGAAAAACAATGCAGATTAAATAATTACCAAATAAGCTAAACACGATCAACCTACTGTTCTCGGGTTCCCACTATCATCGGTTCATATAAATCCAAGCCCTAAGCGGATTCTATTCCCTTTTCGATTGTAACATCAATTAACAAGCGAAATTGACACTACGAGACATATGTTCCTAATTCCGAATTAAGCAAACGGATTAAGCCCTTCGTGAATTAAGCAAACACGAATTGAACACACGCGAATTAAGCAAACGCGATTAAGTTTAGGAACACACAATCATCGAAATAAATCAATATATATTCCATACAAACTGAATTAAGCAAACAGAATATAGAGAACAAATATTGAAAGAGAATAACATATGAGTTTAGGAATTACAGAACCTCAAGCGGTAGTGCGAACCGATTACAGTAGATCGATCAAGGAGACTAGTTCTCCATTACAAACATAAACCTAAACCTAATTCGCAGCCGTCCTATGAAAAGAAAAGAAGAGGAGAGAAGATAGGATCCTCAGTTCTGCCCCAAAACAGATATAAATATAGATACTAGGTTCCGCAGTCTCATGAGGCGAAACAAGATTCGTGAGGCGAATCTTATGAAGAAATCTGAAACATTTGGAATTCTCGCGAGGCGAGACATGCTTCGCGAGGCGAGACAGAGGAGTTTGCTTTTTCTGGCACAGTCAGCCTTCCTGCTCGCGAGGCGAGTAGACTCTTGCGGGGCGAACAACTCCAGAACTGCTTCTCTTTATTAACCTGAAAACAACAAATAGCAGTAAGTACTTTATTCGACTCTAAATCAACTAAATTAGCCTAAAAATACTTTACAGACTCAAAATGCTGTTTGAAGACAATCAAGTCTAATTTGGGCGAAAATGAGGTACAATTAACACAAAACCACAGTCATACTAGTCATAAAACTAGATGAGCCAGAGGCTGATCAAAATACCCCAAACTTAAACTTTGCTTGTCCCCAAGAAAACTAAAACTTAAAAAGACTCAGACTTGGCAAACTTAAAAGATTTAATCAAATTCGCACAAATTTCATGCATTTTCAACAAAACAGATTTTCCTCAATGATTTCCCCCCCTTTTTCAACAATGCAATCCCCACATTCATTTACTTTAAACAATTGAGAACTTCATCATTCAGGCAGTCATCAATTTAAGCTGGGGATCCAAGTTACACACAAAAGGGAGATCACCAAATTCAAACAATCGCCTTCCTCACAAGGGCATTTAGTGTTTCACTCATTCGCTCAATTTTTGTCTAGGCTATCAACATTTCACTCAGTTTCACTTTTAAGAGCACTTCCCATAAATTTGATTTTCATCTCTATCAAGGATCCCACGAAAACATGCATGCAACATCAAAAGGTCTTTAAAGGTTGTAATGGGGCCTGGCTAAGGGTAGGATATTCAAAGGTACTAGGCTTAAGTCCCTAGGAACTAAGAGAGCATGAGCATTTTTGACACATTGAAATTCCACTCAAGTTCCTTTTTCCATTTTTTTTCTTTATGCTTTTGGCTACTATAGCCTTTTCCTTTAATACCCTTTTTGACAATTTTTGTTCTTTTTATTTCCCCTTTTTTCTTCTTTTTTTTTCTTTCTTTTTTGTATTTTTTTTTCTTTTGGCTCCAACCTTTTTATTATATATTTTTTTCTTCTTTTTCTCACCCCAGAATGACACATCATATCCTTGTAGCCACTCCAAACTTAGTTTCTTATAAACCTTGTCTTGCTAAGTATTCATGCTCTCCTAATCCTAAGATCGGGTTAACATGTTTTTTTTTTCCAGATTTTAGGCTCATAACATAAGGTCATCATGAAACAATAGGCTAATTAGGCTCAAAGGGGCTAACTAGGGAACATGCATTAGGAATTGGCTCCTTTCAGGCCAAGTGGTTATTTACAAAGAAAATGCCTAAATCATTTGATGCAAACACATAAGCATGTAAACCAAGTAGAGACTCAAGCAAATTCGGGAAAGTGCAATTTGAAAGTGATTCACACAGTTAAAAACATGTTGGAGGCTCAAATCCTCACTGGAGATTTTTGCAAATTGTTTGACCGAGATTCTATCCCTAGTGTGTGCATCCCTTCACCCCAAACTTATCATGAATCATGCAATCATAACAAAATATCTCAAAGTTCAGTTTTCAATTTTTTCCACATGGGGATCACTTTTCAAAAATTTTCAAATGTTTTTTTTAGGGGGAATCATTACATAAATCATGCAATCAATCTGTGCCAAATCCAATCAAAACCCAATCAAGCTTCCCGACACAAGACTCACACACATGCTCTTGATCTTCTCAAATTATTCAAGAGTTGAAAGAAAACAAAACAAAAACAAAGCAAAGCAAAGACTAACAAGAAAATGAAAATAAACTAAAGAGAAAGGGATAAGAAAAACTCATTCAAAGAAAGGCTTCCGCCTGGATCCCATTGCTTATGGCATAGTGCCCAAGTGATAGACAAAGAGTGGGAGTTCGTTCCATGGTCCCATAACTTGCAGCCTTGATATGGAAGTGGGCGCTCGAAAGTCATGGTGACTTCGCCGAGTGCGGCGGACTTCTCTCTCCCTCTTGGATCACAGATGACCTCCTTGTCAACAAAGTCCTCCCAATAAAATTGGGGTTCAACCCCTTGGACTGGCCATGATGCTTTTAAATCCAAAGGTGCAAAATCCAGAGGCTTGAACTCCATTGCTGGTGGTTCCACAGGGGGAGGTGGCAAATAGGTAGAGAGGGTCTCTGGTGCTTCTTCATTTTCTGTACATTTTCCATCCACTGCATTACCAGATTCATCACATTTTATATATGCAGTAACCTCAGCACGCACCACACCAGTATTTCTCCCATCACAATTAGCACATGCGTAGGAGCCAATGGAATCATCTAATTCTAGAATTTCTTCATCCTCCTCTAGCATGGCGAAATAGGTGTCCTCCATACGCCTCTTCCTTTCAATTTCCTTAGCTTGCTGCATGGCATTCATCAAAGTGACAAGCTGTCCAATCTGTGTTTGTAAGTCATGAATGCTAGCATCCGTTCGCTGCTGAAACTGTCCAATCTCTCCAATCTGTGTATGCAAAGTCTGAATACTAGCATTTGCTTGTTGTTGGAACTGGAGATTTTGTGCAGCCATTTGCTTGACCAAGTCTTCTAATGAAGGTCCAGAAGGTGCAGAAGTGGTCACATGGGGAGGATTCTGTGGTGGTGCCAGTGGTAACATCAGTTGTCGTTGCGTGGGTGAGTCCCCATACTAAGGGTTTGGATGGTTTTCCTAGATGGGGTGGTACTCATCAGTGGAAGGGTCAGGAATGTTGTGCCTGTTCTGATTGTTGCCTTGATTGTAAATATTGGCTGTATATGCTTGAGGTGATTCATTAACTTGTCTAATACCAAATATCTCTCGCCTGATTGATGCAGCTCTGAAGGCAGGAAAGTATCTCAACAGGAAGACTTTCTTCAAATCAAACCAGCTTGAGATGGAATTCGGCTCAAGACAATACAACCAATCCTTTGCAGCGCCTTCAAGTGAGAGATGGAAAGCTCCCATCTTGATGTGGTCTTCTGTTATTCCTTCAGGTCTCAGCATTGTAGAACAAACAACCCGGAATTCCTTCAGATGCTCCTGCGGATTCTCACCTGCAAGACCACTAAACCTTGGCAACCAGTGCATTAAACCAGAAAAATCAGGATAATATATGCATGGTGGTTCATAATTAACATTAGGCATATAACCTTGCATATAATTATCCATGGGTAGATTCACAATCAGACCAATTCAATTTATTTTATTTTATTTTATTTTCTGTTAATAACAACAAGAGTCCCCGGCAACGGCGCTAATTTTGACTCGCTGTCGCGCACGCATCAAAAAGTAGCGGTTTGTAAAATATGTAGATAGGGAAGTGCGACCACTCGAGTATCGTCTCACAAGGACTCTTGGGTTGTTGTTAACAGAAAAAGTCAGATTTGGGGGGTTTTGAGTATTTGAAATTAAATAAAGAAAACAAAGCAAAAAAACAATGCAGATTAAATAATTACCAAATAAGCTAAACACGATCAACCTACTGTTCTCGGGTTCCCACTATCATCGGTTCATATAAATCCAAGCCCTAAGCGGATTCTATTCCCTTTTCGATTGTAACATCAATTAACAAGCGAAATTGACACTACGAGACATATGTTCCTAATTCCGAATTAAGCAAACAGATTAAGCCCTTCGTGAATTAAGCAAACACGAATTGAACACACGCGAATTAAGCAAACACGATTAAGTTTAGGAACACACAATCATCGAAATAAATCAATATATATTCCATACAAACTGAATTAAGAAAACAGAATATATAGTACAAATATTGAAAGAGAATAACATATGAGTTTAGGAATTACAGAACCTCAAGCGGTAGTGCGAGCCGATTAAAGTAGATCGATCAAGGAGACTAGTTCTCCATTACAAACATAAACCTAAACCTAATTCGTAGCCGTCCTATGAAAAGAAAAGAAGAGGAGAGAAGAGAAGATCCTCAGTTCTGCCCCAAAACAGATATAAATACAGATACTGGGTTCCGCAGTCTCATGAGGCGAAACAAGATTCGTGAGGCGAATCTTATGAAGAAATCTGAAACATTTGGAATTCTCGCGAGGCGAGACAGAGGAGTTTGCTTTTTCTGGCACAGTCAGCCTTCCTGCTCGCGAGGCGAGTAGACTCTCGCGGGGCGAACAACTCCAGAACTGCTTCTCTTTATTAACCTGAAAACAACAAATAGCAGTAAGTGCTTTATTCGACTCTAAATCAACTAAATTAGCCTAAAAATACTTTACAGACTCAAAATGCTGTTTGAAGACAATCAAGTCTAATTTGGGCGAAAATGAGGTACAATTAACACAAAACCACGGTCATACTAGTCATAAAACTAGATGAGCCAGAGGCTGATCAAAATACCCCAAACTTAAACTTTGCTTGTCCCCAAGCAAACTAAAACTTAAAAAGACTCAGACTTGGCAAGCTTAAAAGATTTAATCAAATTCGCACAAATTTCATGCATTTTCAACAAAACAGATTTTCCTCAATGATTCCACCCCCCCCCCCCCCCCCTTTTTCAACAATGCAATCCCCACATTCATTTACTTTAAACAATTGAGAACTTCATCATTCAGGCAGTCATCAATTTAAGCTGGGGATCCAAGTTACACACAAAAGGGAGATCACCAAATTCAAACAATCGCCTTCCTCACAAGGGCATTTAGTGTTTCACTCATTCGCTCAATTTTTGTCTAGGCTATCAACATTTCACTCAGTTTCACTTTTAAGAGCACTTCCCATAAATTTGATTTTCATCTCTATCAAGGTTCCCACGAAAACATGCATGCAACATCAAAAGGTCTTTAAAGGTTGTAATGGGGCCTGGCTAAGGGTAGGATATTCAAAGGTACTAGGCTTAAGTCCCTAGGAACTAAGAGAGCATGAGCATTTTTGACACATTGAAATTCCACTCAAGTTCCTTTTTCCATTTTTTTTCTTTGTGCTTTTGGCTACTACAGCCTTTTCCTTTAATACCCTTTTTGACAATTTTTGTTCTTTTTATTTCCCCTTTTTTTTTCTTTTGGCTCCAACCTTTTTATTATATATATATTTTTTCTTTTTCTCACCCCAGAATGACACATCATATCCTTGTAGCCACTCCAAACTTAGTTTCTTGCAAACCTTGTCTTACTAAGGATTCATGCTCTCCTAATCCTAAGATCGGGTTAACATGTTTTTTTTTTCTTCAGATTTTAGGCTCATAACATAAGGTCATCATGAAACAATAGGCTAATTAGGCTCAAAGGGGCTAACTAGGGAACATGCATTAGGAATTGGTTCTTTTCAGGCCAAGTGGTTATTTACAAAGAAAATGCCTAAATCATTTGATGCAAACACATAAGCATGTAAACCAAGTAGAGACTCAAGCAAATTTGGGAAAGTGCAACTTGAAAGTGATTCACACAGTTAAAAACATGTTGGAGGCTCAAATCCTCACCTGGACATTTTTGCAAATTGTTTGACCGAGATTCTATCCCTAGTGTGTGCATCCCTTCACCCCAAACTTATCATGAATCATGCAATCATAACAAAATATCTCAAAGTTCAGTTTTCAATTTTTTCCACATGGGGATCACTTTTCAAAAATTTTCAAATGTTTTTTTTAGGGGGAATCATTACATAAATCATGCAATCAATCTGTGCCAAATCCAATCAAAACCCAATCAAGCTTGCCGACACAAGACTCACACACATGCTCTTGATCTTCTCAAATTATTCAAGAGTTGAAAGAAAACAAAACAAAAACAAAGCAAAGCAAAGACTAACAAGAAAATGAAAATAAACTAAAGAGAAAGGGATAAGAAAAACTCATTCAGCAGGCTTCCGCCTGGATCCCATTGCTTATGGCATAGTGCCCAAGTGATAGACAAAGAGTGGGAGTTCGTTCCATGGTCCCATAACTTGCAGCCTTGATATGGAAGTGGGCGCTCGAACGTCATGGTGACTTCGCCGAGTGCGGCGGACTTCTCTCTCCCTCTTGGATCACAGATGACCTCCTTGTCAACAAAGTCCTCCCAATAAAATTGGGGTTCAACCCCTTGGACTGGCCATGATGCTTTTAAATCCAAAGGTGCAAAATCCAGAGGCTTGAACTCCATCACTGGTGGTTCCACAGGGGGAGGTGACAAATAGGTAGAGAGGGTCTCTGGTGCTTCTTCATTTTCTGTACATTTTCCATCCACTGCATTACCAGATTCATCACCTTTTATATATGCAGTAACCTCAGCACGCACCACATCGGTATTTCTCCCATCACAATTAGCACATGTGTAGGAGCCAATGGAATCATCTAATTCTAGAATTTCTTCATCCTCCTCTAGAATGGTGAAATAGGTGTCCTCCATACACCTCTTCCTTTCAATTTCCTTAGCTTGCTGCATGGCATTCATCAAAGTGACAAGCTGTCCAATCTGTGTTTGTAAGTCATGAATGCTAGCATCCGTTCGCTGCTGAAACTGTCCAATATCTCCAATCTGTGTATGCAAAGTCTGAATACTAGCATTTGCTTGCTGTTGGAACTGGAGATTTTGTGCAGCCATTTGCTTGACCAAGTCTTCTAATGATGGTCCAGAAGGTGCAGAAGTGGTCACTTGGGGAGGATTCTGTGGTGGTGCCAGTGGTAACATCAGTTGTCGTTGCGTGGGTGAGTCCCCATACTAAGGGTTTGGATGGTTTCCCCAGCTGGGGTGGTACTCATCAGTGGAAGGGTCAGGAATGTTGTGCCTGTTCTGATTGTTGCCTTGATTGTAAATATTGGTTGTATATGCTTGAGGTGATTCATTAACTTGTCTAATACCAAATATCTCTCGCCTGATTGATGCAGCTCTGAAGGCAGGAAAGTATCTCAACAGGAAGACTTTCTTCAAATCAAACCAGCTTGAGATGGAATTCGGCTCAAGACAATACAACCAATCCTTTGCAGCGCCTTCAAGTGAGAGATGGAAAGCTCCCATCTTGATGTGGTCTTCTGTTATTCCTTCAGGTCTCAGCATTGTAGAACAAACAACCCGGAATTCCTTCAGATGCTCCTGCGGATTCTCACCTGCAAGACCACTAAACCTTGGCAACCGGTGCATTAAACCAGAAAAATCAGGATAATATATGCATGGTGGTTCATAATTAACATTAGGCATATAACCTTGCATATAATTATCCATGGGTAGATTCACAATAAGACAAATTCAATTTATTTTATTTTATTTTCTATTAATAACAACAAGAGTCCCCGGCAACGGCGCCAATTTTGACGCGCTGTCGCGCACGCATCAAAAAGTAGCGGTTTGTAAAATATGTAGATAGGGAAGTGCGACAACTCGAGTATCGTCTCACAAGTACTCTTGGGTTGTTGTTAATAGAAAAAGTCAGATTTGGGGGGTTTTGAGTATTTGAAATTAAATAAAGAAAACAAAGCAGAAAAACAATGCAGATTAAATAATTACCAAATAAGCTAAACACGATCAACCTACTGTTCTCGGGTTCCCACTATCATCAGTTCATATAAATCCAAGCCCTAAGCGGATTCTATTCCCTTTTCGATTGTAACATCAATTAACAAGCGAAATTGACACTACGAGACATATGTTCCTAATTCCGAATTAAGCAAACGGATTAAGTCCTTCATGAATTAAGCAAACACGAATTGAACACACGCGAATTAAGCAAACGCGATTAAGTTTAGGAACACACAATCATCGAAATAAATCAATGTATATTCCATACAAACTGAATTAAGCAAACAGAATATTTCCCTTGATTTATCTTACATCGGTTTGAAATCCGTCCGAAAATTTCGGACGGGTTTCACACGGATTTGGTATTTTTTTATATTTCCCTGGATATATCTTACATCCGTCTGAAAAGGATTTGATTTTTAGAATATTTTTTCATTAAGAAGCAAAGAAGTGAAAATCTTTTAAACTGATTTTTTAAATTTTAATTTTCTTACTTTTTTAAAAAGGATTTATTTTACCTAAAAAAAGGGATTTATTTTTTATTTTCAGGAACTGAAGTTTTATAAATTTTCGTCTTTTTTAATTTTGAAAAGGATTTTCCATATTTAAACAACAGAATTGATATATTTTTTGGGATATATTTTTTTTTTTATGATACAAGAACAAAAATATGGAACCAACCCTAAAGTCTCAGAAAAACTGAAATAAAGTAATATAAACTAAGGAATGTCAAAAACTAAATTGGGTTTTGTTAATGGACCTATCAGCTTGACCTAACAACAATATGATAGCTTTAACCCAAACATTGTCAAGGTGAAATCAGAGAAATGTGATAATAAGAAATAAATAAATTAAAATATAGAAACAAATAAAAAGGAACCAGAAGAAAGTGCACAAAAGGAAGCGGTGGAGACACGGCAAACGGAGGCAAGGTGGCTGGGCTCCGGGGTCCGGCGCGACAAAGATGGCGGAGGCGACCGGCACGAGGAAAGTGGTGACCAAGGAGAAGGATCTATTATGTTGCTTTTGTTTTGGTGTTTTGATGCTGAAGGGGTTGAAGGGTTCAGGTTGTGTTTTTCTCTTTTTTTTTTCCTTTTTGTTGTAGTTTGCATTTTTGTGTGGTGGCTGAGAGGAACAAGAAAATGATGGGTTATGTGTGTTTGGCTTGGTAGTGGTTAGAGTGTTGGATTTATATCAAAAATTGAGAGAAGGAAAATGAGAGATTCTTAGGCCAACTGTGAGGAGAGTCATGATAATATTGATGGAGTGCTGCTGTGTTGGAGGGATGAAGAGATCAGATTCCATTTTTTGTATAAAGGAATCAAAACAAATAATAGAAGTAAAAACGCTTATACTTAAAAAGGGTGAAGACTGAGTAATCGGTGGGTGTGACTAGTAATCGTGTTGATAGGGTGAATCAACTTTGTCCTTAGATGGTGCACAGAAGTAGGTAATAGGGATCATGTTACTATATATTTGTTAAAAGATAAGTAAAAGTTAAGAGAGCAAGGAAAGCACCATTGACTGATACTGGAAAAATAAAAACTGAAGAAGGGTGGAAAATGACCTACATGGGGTGGTTTACTTGTTCATAAGCAAACTATTTGTTTTTGATTTTTTAATTTTATCTTTATTAATAATCAGAAATTCGTTTTCAGTTTTTTCTTATTTTTTTATTTGGGCCTGAATGCTGGGCTCAAAAAGTTGTAACCATAAAAGGAATCCAGGTTATATCTACTCATGTAATTGGGCTAAGAGCAAGCAATACTAGAAAACTTGAATTTTAAGACAGAATTTTCGGACCGAAATGTTTCCGTCTGAAATTTTATAAAAATTTAAGACGGATTTCACACGGATTTGGAATTTTTTTTATATTTCCCTTGATTTATATTGAATCCGTCCGAAATCCGTCCGAAAATTTCGAACGAATTTCACACGGATTTGTTATTTTTTATATTTTCCTTGATTTATCTTACATCTGTCTGAAATCCGTCCGAAAATTTCAGACAGATTTCACACGGATTTTTTATTTTTTATATTTCCCTTGATTTATCTTACATCGGTTTGAAATCCGTCCGAAAATTTCGGACGGATTTCACACGAATTTGGTATTTTATATATTTCCCTTGATTTATCTTACATCCGTCTTAAAAGGATTTGATTTTTAGAATATTTTTTCATTAAGAAGCAAAGAAGTGAAAATCTTTTAAACTGGTTTTTTAATTTTTTGATTTTCTTACTTTTTTAAAAAGGATTTATTTTGCCTAAAAAAAGGGATTTATTTTTTATTTTCTGGAAATGAAGTTTTATAAATTTTTGTCTTTTTAATTTTTAAAAGGATTTTCCATATTTAAACAACAGAATTGATATATTTTTTGGGATATAATTTTTTTTATGATACAAGAACAAAAATCTGGAACCAACCCTAAAGTCTCAGAAAAACTGAAATAAAGTAATATAAACTAAGGAATGTCAAAAACCAAATTAGGTTTTGTTAATGGACCTATCAGCTTGACCTAACAACAATATGATAGCTTTAACCCAAACATTGTCAAGCTGAAATCAGAGAAATGTGATAATATGAAATAAATAAATTAAAAAATAGAAACAAATAAATAGGAACCAGCAGAAAGTGCACAAAAGGAAGCGGTGGAGACACGGCAAACGGAGGCGAGGTGGATGGGCTCCGGGGTCCGGCGCGACAGAGATGGCGGAGGCGGCCGACACGAGGAAAGTGGTGGCCAAGGAGAAGGATCTGCTATGTTGCTTTTGTTGTGGTGTTTAGATGGTGAAGGGGTTGATGGGTTCAGCTTGTGTTTTTCTATTTTTTTTTTCCTTTTTGTTGTAGTTTGCGTTTTTGTGTGGTGGTTGAGAGGAACAAGAAAATGATGGGTTATGTGTGTTTGGCTTGGTAGTGGATAGAGTGTTGGATTTATATAAAAAATTGAGAGAAGGAAAATGAGAGATTCTTAGGCCAATTGTGAGGAGAGTCATGATAATATTGATGGAGTGCTGCTGTGTTGGTGGGATGAAGGGATCAGATTCCATTTTTTGTATAAAGGAATCAAAACCAAGAATAGAAGTAAAAGCGCTTATACTTAAAAAGGGTGAAGACTGAGTAATCGGTGGGTGTGACTGGTAATCGTGTTGATAGGGTGAATCAACTTTGTCCTTAGATGGTGGACAGAAGTAGGTAATAGGGATCATGTTACTATATATTTGTTAAAAGATAAGTAAAAGTTAAGAGAGCAAGGAAAGCACCATTGACTGATACTGGAAAAAGAAAAGCTGAAGAAGGGTTGAAAATGACGTACATGGGGTGGTTTACTGGTTCATAAGCAAAATATTTGTTTTCGATTTTTTAATTTCATCTTTATTAATAATTAGAAATTTGTTTTCAGTTTTTTCTTATTTTTTTATTTGGGCCTGAATGCTGGGCTCAAAAAGTTGTAACCATAAAAGGAATCCAGGTTATATCTACTCATGTAATTGGGCTAAGAGCAAGCAATACTAGAAAACTTGAATTTTAATACGGAATTTTCCGACGGAAATGTTTCCGTCTGAAATTTTATAAAAATTTCAGACAGATTTCACATGGATTTGGAATTTTTTTTTATATTTCCCTTGATTTTTATTGCATCCGTCTGAAATCCATCCGAAAATTTCGAACGGATTTCACACGGATTTGTTATTTTTTATATTTTCCTTGATTTATCTTACATCGGTCTGAAATACGTCCGAAAATTTCGACGGATTTCACACGGATTTGTTATTTTTTATATTTCCCTTGATTTATCTTACATCGGTTTGAAATCCGTCCGAAAATTTTGGACGGATTTCACACGGATTTGGTATTTTTTATATTTCCCTTGATTTATCTTACATCCGTCTGAAAAGGATTTGATTTTTAGAATATTTTTTCAATAAGAAGCAAAGAAGTGAAAATCTGTTAAACTGATTTTTTAATTTTTTGATTTTCTTACTTTTTTAAAAAGGATTTATTTTGCCTAAAAAAATGGATTTATTTTTTATTTTCTGGAAATGAAGTTTTATAAATTTTCGTCTTTTTTAATTTTTAAAACGATTTTCCATATTTAAAGAACAGAATTGATATATTTTTAGGGATATATTTTTTTTATGATACAAGAACAAAAATCTGGAACCAACCCTAAAGTCTCAGAAAAACGGAAATAAAGTAATATAAATTAAGGAATGTCAAAAACCAAATTGGGTTTAGTTAATGGACCTATTAGCTTGACCTAACAACAATATGATAGCTTTAACCCAAACATTGTCAAGCTGAAATCAGAGAAATGTGATAATAAGAAATAAATAAATTAAAATATAGAAACAAATAAAAAGGAACCAGAAGAAAGTGCACAAAAGGAAGCGGTGGAGACACGACAAACGGAGGCGAGGTGGATGGGCTCCGGGGTCCGGCGCAACAGAGATGGCGGAGGCGGCTGGCACGAGGAAAGTGGTGGCCAAGGAGAAGGATCTGTTATGTTGCTTTTGTTGTGGTGTTTAGATGGTGAAGGGTTGATGGGTTCAGGTTGTGTTTTTCTCTTTTTTTTCCTTTTTGTTGTAGTTTGCGTTTTTTTGTGGTGTCTGAGAGGAACAAGAAAATGATGGGTTACGTGTGTTTGGCTTGGTATTGGATATAGTGTTGGATTTATATCAAAAATTGCGAGATTCTTAGGCCAATTGTGAGGAGAGTCATGATAATATTGATGGAGTGCTGCTGTGTTGGTGGGATGAAGGGATCAGATTCCATTTTTTGTATAAAGGAATCAAAACCAAGAATAGAAGTAAAAGCGCTTATACTTAAAAAGGGTGAAGACTGAGTAATCGGTGGGTGTGACTGGTAATCGTGTTGATAGGGTGAATCAACTTTGTCCTTAGATGGTGGACAAAAGTAGGTAATAGGGATCATGTTACTATATATTTGTTAAAAGATAAGTAAAAGTTAAGAGAGCAAGGAAAGCACCATTGACTGATACTGGAAAAAGAAAAGCTGAAGAAGGGTTGAAAATGACGTACATGGGGTGGTTTACTGGTTCATAAGCAAAATATTTGTTTTCGATTTTTTAATTTCATCTTTATTAATAATTAGAAATTTGTTTTCAGTTTTTTCTTATTTTTTTATTTGGGCCTGAATGCTGGGCTCAAAAAGTTGTAACTATAAAAGGAATCCAGGTTATATCTACTCATGTAATTGGGCTAAGAGCAAGCAATACTAGAAAACTTGAATTTTATTACGGAATTTTCTGACGGAAATGTTTCCGTCTGAAATTTTATAAAAATTTCAGACAGATTTCACATGGATTTGGAATTTTTTTTTATATTTCCCTTGATTTTTATTGCATCCGTCTGAAATCCGTCCGAAAATTTTGGACGGATTTCACACGGATTTGGTATTTTTTATATTTCCCTTGATTTATCTTACATCCGTCTGAAAAGGATTTGATTTTTAGAATATTTTTTCAATAAGAAGCAAAGAAGTGAAAATCTGTTAAACTGATTTTTTAATTTTTTGATTTTCTTACTTTTTTAAAAAGGATTTATTTTGCCTAAAAAAATGGATTTATTTTTTATTTTCTGGAAATGAAGTTTTATAAATTTTCGTCTTTTTTAATTTTTAAAACGATTTTCCATATTTAAAGAACAGAATTGATATATTTTTAGGGATATATTTTTTTTATGATACAAGAACAAAAATCTGGAACCAACCCTAAAGTCTCAGAAAAACGGAAATAAAGTAATATAAATTAAGGAATGTCAAAAACCAAATTGGGTTTAGTTAATGGACCTATTAGCTTGACCTAACAACAATATGATAGCTTTAACCCAAACATTGTCAAGCTGAAATCAGAGAAATGTGATAATAAGAAATAAATAAATTAAAATATAGAAACAAATAAAAAGGAACCAGAAGAAAGTGCACAAAAGGAAGCGGTGGAGACACGACAAACGGAGGCGAGGTGGATGGGCTCCGGGGTCCGGCGCAACAGAGATGGCGGAGGCGGCTGGCACGAGGAAAGTGGTGGCCAAGGAGAAGGATCTGTTATGTTGCTTTTGTTGTGGTGTTTAGATGGTGAAGGGTTGATGGGTTCAGGTTGTGTTTTTCTCTTTTTTTTCCTTTTTGTTGTAGTTTGCGTTTTTTTGTGGTGTCTGAGAGGAACAAGAAAATGATGGGTTACGTGTGTTTGGCTTGGTATTGGATATAGTGTTGGATTTATATCAAAAATTGAGAGATTCGTAGGCCAACTGTGAGGAGAGTCATGATAATATTGATGGAGTGCTGCTGTGTTGGTGGGATGAAGGGATCATATTCCATTTTTTGTATAAAGGAATCAAAACCAAGAATAGAAGTAAAAGCGCTTATACTTAAAAAGGGTGAAGACTGAGTAATCGGTGGGTGTGACTGGTAATCGTGTTGATAGGGTGAATCAACTTTGTCCTTAGATGGTGCACAGAAGTAGGTAATAGGATCATGTTACTATATATTTGTTAAAAGATAAGTAAAAGTTAAGAGAGCAAGGAAAGCACCATTGACTGATACTGGAAAAATAAAAACTGAAGAAGGGTGGAAAAGGACGTACATGGGATGGTTTACTGGTTCATAAGCAAAATATTTGTTTTCGATTTTTTAATTTCATCTTTATTAATAAACAGAAATTCGTTTTCAGTTTTTTCTTATTTTTTTTTTTGGGCCTGAATGCTGGGCTCAAATAGTTGTAACCATAAAAGGAATCCAGGTTATATCTACTCATGTAATTGGGCTAAGAGCAAGCAATACTAGAAAACTTGAATTTTAAGATGGAATTTTCGGACCGAAATGTTTCCGTCTGAAATTTTATAAAAATTTCAGACAGATTTCACACGGATTTGGAATTTTTTTTATATTTCCCTTGATTTATATTGCATCCGTCTGAAATCCGTCCGAAAATTTCGAACGGATTTCACACGGATTTGTTATTTTTTATATTTTCCTTGATTTATCTTACATCTGTCTGAAATCCGTCCAAAAATTTCGACGGATTTCACACGGATTTGTTATTTTTTATATTTCCCTTGATTTATCTTACATCGGTTTGAAATCCGTCCGAAAATTTCGGACGGATTTCACAAGGATTTGGTATTTTTTATATTTCCCTTGATTTATCTTACATCCGTCTGAAAAGGATTTGATTTTTAGAATATTTTTTCATTAAGAAGCAAAGAAGTGAAAATCTGTTAAACTGATTTTTTAATTTTTTGATTTTCTTACTTTTTTAAAAAGGATTTATTTTGCCTAAAAAAAAGGGATTTATTTTTTATTTTCTGGAAATGAAGTTTTATAAATTTTCCTCTTTTTTAATTTTGAAAAGGATTTTCCATATTTAAACAACAGAATTGATATATTTTTTGGGATATATTTTTTTTTTTATGATACAAGAACAAAAATCTGGAACCAACCCTAAATTCTCAGAAAAACTGAAATAAAGTAATATAAACTAAGGAATGTCAAAAACCAAATTGGGTTTTGTTAATGGACATATCAGCTTGACCTAACAACAATATGATAGCTTTAACCCAAACATTGTCAAGCTGAAATCAGTGAAATGTGATAATAAGAAATAAATAAATTAAAATATAGAGACAAATAAAAAGGAACCAGAAGAAAGTGCACAAAAGGAAGCAGTGGAGACACGGAAAACGGAGGCGAGGTGGAGGGGCTCCGGGGTCCGGCACGACGGAGATGGCGGGGGCGGACGGCACGAGGAAAGTGGTGGCCAAGGAGAAGGATCTGTTATGTTTCTTTTGTTGTGGTGTTTAGATGGTGAAGGGGATGATGGGTTCAGGTTGTGTTTTTATCTTTTTTTCCTTTTTGTTGTAGTTTGCGTTTTTGTGTGGTGGCTGAGAGGAACAAGAAAATGATGGGTTATGTGTGTTTGGCTAGGTAGTGGATAGAGTATTGGATTTATATAAAAAATTGAGAGAAGGAAAATGAGAGATTCTTAGGCCAACTGTGAGGATAGTCATGATAATATTGATGGAGTGCTGCTGTATTGGTAGGATGAAGGGGTCAGATTCCATTTTTTGTATAAAGGAATCAAAACCAAGAATCGAAGTAAAAGCGCTTATACTTAAAAAAGGGTGAAGACTGAGTAATCGGTGGGTGTGACTGGTAATCGTGTTGATAGGGTGAATCAACTTTGTCCTTAGATGGTGCACAGAAGTAGGTAATAGGGATCATGTTACTATATATTTGTTAAAAGATAAGTAAAAGTTAAGAGAGCAAGGAAAGCACCATTGACTGATACTGGAAAAAGAAAAACTGAAGAAGCGTGGAAAAGGACATACATGGAGTGGTTTACTGGTTCATAAGCAAAATATTTGTTTTCGATTTTTTTATTTTATCTTTATTAATAATCAGAAATTTGTTTTCATTTTTTTCTTCTTTTTTTATTTAGGCATGAATACTGGGCTCAAAAAGTTGTAACCATAAAAGGAATCCAGGTTATATCTACTCATGTAATTGGGCTAAGAGCAAGCACTACTAGAAAACTTGAATTATAAGGTGGAATTTTGGGACGAAATGTTTGTCTGAAATTTTATAAAAATTTCAGACGGATTTCACACGGATTTGGTATTTTTTTTATATTTCCCTTGATTTATCTTGCATCCGTCTGAAATCCGTCCGAAAATTTCGGACGGATTTCACACGGATTTGTTATTTTTTATATTTTCCTTGATTTATCTTACATCTCTCTGAAATCCGTCCGAAAATTTCAGATGGATTTCACACGGATTTGTTATTTTTTATATTTCCCTTGATTTATCTTACATCCGTTTGAAATCCGTCCGAAAATTTCGGACGGATTTCACACGGATTTGGTATTTTTTATATTTCCCTTGATTTATCTTACATCCGTCTGAAAAGGATTTGATTTTTGAAATATTTATTCATTAAGGCATGACATCTCCCTGTGGAAGTTGAGCACCGTGCTTATTGGGCGGTCAAGTGCTGTAATTTGGAAATGCAAAAAGCTGGCATTGAAAGGAAACTCCAATTACAGCAGCTTGAGGAGCTTGGGCTAGAAGCCTATGAAAGATCATGGAATTATAAAGAGAAAACCAAGCACTTCCATGATAGGATGATTGCTAGGAAGGAATTCTCTGTGGGCCAACAGGTCTTACTATTTAACTCCCGCCTGAAAGTGATGGCTGGGAAACTTCGATCCAAGTGGATTGGCCCATTTGTTGTTACTAACGTTTTTCCTCATGGTGCAGTAGAAATTACAAGTGCAGGTAGAAACAAGGCCTTCAAGGTTAATGGGCAGTGCTTGAAGCTATTCCATGAGAGCTCGGTGCCTGAAGATGCTACTGTTGAGGAGCTCTCCTTGGAAGCTCCCACCTACACTGCCACTTGATCAGGGAGCACCTTCCCCTTTCCCTCACTCTAATTTTATATCTATGTTCTTTCATTGAGGGCAATGTATGTTTTAAGTGTGGGGGAGGGAACCAATTGTTTTGTGATTTGTCTTGTTTTTCTTTTAGCTCTTGAATAATTTGTGTGAGTCTTTGGTCGGTGAGCTTGATTGGTTCTGATTGATTTGGCACAGATTGATTGCATGATTTATGTGATGATTCCCCCTAGAATTTTTTTTTTTGAAAAGTGATCCCCATGTGACAAAAATTGAAAACTGAACTTTGAGATATTTTGTTATGATTGCATAATTTATGATAAGTTTGCGGTGAAGGGGTGCACACACTAGGGATTGAATCTCTGTCAAACAATTTGCAAATGTCCAGGTGAGGATTTGAGCCTCCAACATGTTTTTTTAACTGTGTGAATCACTTTTAAGCTGCACTTTCCCGAATTTGTTTGAATTTCTTCTTGGTTTGCATGTCTATGTGTTTGCATCAAATGAATTAGGCAGATTTTCTTTGAAATAGCCACTTGGCCTAAATTGAACCATCCCTAATGCATGTTCCCTAGTTAGCCCCATTGAGACTAATAAGCCTATTGTTTCTTGATAACCCTATGTTATGAGCCAACATCTGGAAAAACCATGTTAACCCGATCTTAGGATTAGGAGAGCATGGAAGCTTATCAAGAGAAGGTTTGTAAGAAACTAAGTTTGGGGTGGCTACAAGGATGTGACATGTCATTCTGGGGTGAGAAAAAAAAGGGGGGGGGGGGGGGGGGGAATAAAAAAGAACAAAAATGTCAAAAAAGGGTATTAAAGGAAAAGGATGTAGTCGCCCAAAAGCATAAAGAAAAATGGAAAAAGGAATTTGAGTTGAAATTCAAAGTGTAAAAAGTTTCATGCTCTCTTAGTTCCTAGGGACTTAAGCCCAGTACCTTTGTATATCCTACCCTTAGTCAGGCCCCATTACAACCTTTAAAAGACCTTTTGATGCTGCATGCATGTTTTCGTGGGAACCTTGATTGAGATGAAAATCAAATTCATGGGAAGTGCTCTTGAAATGTGAACTGAGTGAAAATTTGATAGCCTAGACAAAAATTGAGCGATTGAGTGAAATGTTAGATGCCCTTGTGAGGAAGGCAATTGTTTGAATCGGGTGATCTTCCTTTTGTGTGTAACTTGGATCCCTTGCTTAGCTTAATGATTGTTTGAATGATGAAATTCTCAAATGTTTAGAGTAAATGAATGTGGGGATTACATTGTTTGAAAGGGGGGGGGGGGGGGGGGGCGCATTGAAGGAAAATTGTTTTGTTTGCTTGAAATTTGTACAAAAGTTGATTGAATCCTCTGAGCTTGCCAAGTTTGAGTCTTTTTGAGTTATAGTTTGCTTGGGGACAAACAAAGTATAAGTTTGGGGTATTTTGATCAGTCTCTTGCTCATATAGTTTTATGACTAGTATGACCGTGGTTTTCTTCTAATTATATCTCATTTTCACCCAAATTAGACTCGATTGTCCTCAAGCAAGGTTTTGAGTCTCTAAAGTAGTTTTAGGTTAATTTAGTTGATTTTGAGTCAAACAAAGCTCTTAATGCTACTTCATGTTTTTCAGGTTAATAAGAAGAGTAAAAGGGGAAGGACACCTGAAGCAGAGGCCATCACGCCCAGGCCGTGACACTGGTCACGGCCGTGATGAGCTACACATGGAAGACAAAAAGGATCACGGCCTAGCCGTGATACACATCACCGGCGTGATGAGAGAACCCAGGAAGTCAGAATTGATCACGGCCTAGCCGTGATGAAGGTCACGGTCGTGACAGGTCAGCAACCAAAGTCAGAATGCATCACGGCCTGGCCGTGACAGCCATCACGGCCGTGACAGACCAGAATTTGAATGGGCACCCTTGGCAGAACCGATCACGGCCTGGCCGTGACAGCCATCACGACCGTGACACGCGGCCCCCTATAAAACAGAAGCGCAGCAGACAGAAAAGAATCCAGTTTTTGACTGTTTACAATATACTTTTGAGATTTTCCTTATGTTTGTAATGGAGAACTAATTCCCCTGGATTAGTCTATTGTAATCGGTTTCCACCGCACTTGAGTTTCTGTAATTCCCGTTTTGTTTGCTTTTCCCTTTTCAATACTATGCTATATATTTCTGTTTGCTTAATTCAGGATTGTATAGAGTTTGTGTTGATTTATTTCGGTGATGTTATGTTCCTATATTTAATCGCGTTTGCTTAATTCGCGTGTGTACAATCGTGTTTGCTTAATTCGGGAATTAGGAACATATATCTCGTAGTAGCGATTTCGCTTGTTAATTGTTGCTACAACTGAAAGGGGATTAGAATCTGCTTGGGTCTTGGAATTTATATGAATCGATGATGGTTGGGAAACCGAGAACAGTAGATTAAGCGTCCTTAGCTTATTTGATAATCCCGTAAATTGCTCTGTTTTTTGGCTATGTTTGCCAATTGAATTTCAAACCAACCCCCCAACTGATTTTTGTGGTGAATAACAATGCAAGAGTCCTTGTGGGACGATTCCCGACTTGTCGCACTCTACTAAAAATTTGTAAGCCGCTCGCTTTTTGACCCGTGTGCGACAGCGTGTCAAAATTGGCACCGTTGCCGGGGACTCTTGTAGTTGTTAACAGTTTTTCTTTGTTTTTCTTTCTTTTGATACATTGCTGAGTTAGTCATGGCTACCAGGTCTGCTGGTTCTGAATTATTTGATTTGACCTTGAAATTGAAAGAACCTTGCACACACGCCGTAGGGAAATTCAGGCTAACACTAATTCTGCACCTGCACTTGATAACATGGCTGATCAAAGAACATTAAGACAGCTTGATGCCCCTGATGTTAATTATAATGGCTTGTGTATTGAATATGCTGGTGCTGTTGCTCCCTTTGAATTAAAATCTGGTTTAATACACTTGTTGCCAAGGTCTAGTGGTCTTGCAGGTGAGGATCCACATAAGCATCTGAAGGAATTCCAGGTTGTCTTCTCTACACCCTTGAGACCAGAGGGAATAACTGAGGATCACATCAAGCCGAGAGCCTTCACGTTCTCACTACAGGGCGCTGCAAAGGATTGGCTGTACTATCTTGAGCCAAACTCTGTTACCACCTGGAACGATTTGAAGAAGGTCTTCTTAGAGAGATACTTTCCTGCCTCTAGAGCTGCATCAATCGGGGAAGGAAATATGTGGCATCGGACAAGGCAATGAGTCATTGGCTGAGTATTGGGAGAGATTCAAGCAGTTGGTATCCAGTTGCCCTCAGCATCAGATTTCCGAGCAGCTCCTTATTTAGTATTTTTATGAGGGGTTACTACCGATGGATAGAAATATTTTGGATGCTGCTAGTGGGGAAGCACTTGTTGATAAGACTCCGGCTGTTGCCAAGAAATTGATTGAAAATATGTCACTAAACTCCCAAAGTTCACAACCGCGGAGCAATGCAGCCGAGACAAGGGGTGTGAATGAGGTCCATAGCTCTTCTTCCAACAAGGCCCTTGAGACTAGAATTGATGAGCTCACTTCTTTGGTAAAGCAGTTGGCAATGATAAGGTTCAACCAGCAAGGTTGTGTGGCATTTGTACTTCTCCTGAGCACCTGTTCGATGCATTCCCTATTCTGAAGGATGAGTCAGTCATTGATTTGCCTCAAGCTTATGCAGCTAATCTCTATAATCAAGGCAACAATCAGAACCGGTACAACATTCTTGACCTCTCCACAAATAAGTACCACCCCAATTGGAGGAATCATCCCAACCTTCGGTATGGAAACTCATCACAACAACAACCGATGGCACCACCACAGAATCCTCCCCAAGCGACCACTTCTGCACCTTCTGGACCTTCATTAAAAGACTTGGTCAAGAAAATGGCTGCACAAAATCTCCAGTTCCAGCAGCAAGCAAATGCTAGTATTCATACTTTGCAAACACAGGTTGGACAGTTTTAACAGCGAACGGATGCTAGCATTAATACCTTGCAAACACAGATTGGACAGCTTGCCACTTCCATGAATACCATACAGCAAGATCAAGGATCGAACCAACTACCTGCACAAACAGTGGTGAATCCCAATGTCCCCAATCCTAATGTGAGTGCCATTTCTTTGAGATCTGGAAAAGTTGTCGAGGCAGCCTCTGAAAAAGATAAAGAAACTGTTGAGGTCGCTCCTGAACCTTCTGTAGTTGTTGAAGCTGAGAAAGTGTATGTGCCACCGATCCCCTTCCTGCAAAGAGTGCATAAGAATAAGAAGATTGATGGGGAAGACAAGGAGAGGGAAATTCTAGATGTGTTCAGAAAGGTGGCGGTGAACATTCCGCTTCTGGATGTGATTAAGCAGGTTCCAAAATATGCAAAATTTCTGAAGGATTTGTGCACACACAAGAGGAGGTTGAAGGGTAATGAGAGAGTCAATTTGGGGCGAAATGTTTCCGCCCTCATTCAACCTAAACCTGCACTTGAAAGGGTTACAGTTTCAGCCCTCACCCAGGCACTACCACATAAGTGCAAGGATCCGGGAACTTTTGCTATGCCATGCACCATTGGGGACGGCAAATTCGACAATTGCATGTTGGATTTGGGAGCCTCCATAAATGTCATGCCCACCTCTGTTTTCAACATCCTTGATCTGGGTCCTTTGCAACATACTGGTCTCACTATCCAGTTGGCCAACAGGACCAATGCTCGCCCCATGGGAGTGGTAGAAGATGTGCTGGTACAAGTTGATGAGTTGATTTTCCCTGCTGACTTTTACATCCTGGACATGGCAGGGGAAACAAATTCAAGTAGATCACCAATCATCCTGGGCAGACCGTTCATGAAGACGGGAAAGACAAAGATTGATGTTGATGATGGAACCATGTCCATGGAGTTTGGTGATATTGTTGCAAAGTTCAACATCTTCGATGATATGAAGCATCCCTTGGAAGAGCACTCTGTCTTTCAAATAGAGTTGCTCTCTGAAATCATTGATGACACCTATGATGACTTGGTTGCTGATTTTCCATTTGTTTCTGGATTTGATGATATTTATTCATGTACTGACTGTACTAACACTAACCCTTGTGCTGTTTGTGCTGAGATTGATGTTACTTTGCAGGGTGATAGTGTAAGTGAAGCTGTCCGTTCAGCTGAAGTTCTTGACATCATGGATGCTCCAAATATACCATCCATTGAGCAACCACCCTCCTTAGAGTTCAAGCCACTTCCTGGGAATCTGAAGTATGCCTACTTTGAGAGGAATGAAAAACTCCCAGTTATTATTTCCTCCAACCTTGACTCTGACCAGGAAGCTAAGCTCTTGGAGGTGTTGAAGAAGCACAAGAAGGCGATATGATGGACCTTGGCTGACATCCCAGGAATTAGCCCCTCTAGATGTATGCATAGAATTCTGTTGGAGGATGGGGCTAAACCAATTAGGAAGCCCCAAAGGCGGCTCAATCCATTGATTCTGGATGTTGTAAAGAAGGAGGTGACAAAACTCCTGCATGCGGGTATCATATACCCCATCTCTGATAGTAGTTGGGTGAGTCCAGTACAAGTTGTACCCAAGAAGTCCGGCCTCACAGTGGTAAGAAATGATAATAATGAGCTTGTCCCCACTAGAGTCCAGAATAGCTGGCGAGTCTGTATTGATTATAGGAGGTTGAACCAGGCCACTCGAAAGGATCACTTTCCTTTGCCGTTCATCGATCAGATGCTCGAAGGGCTGGCTGGTAAATCCCACTACTATTTTCTTGATGGCTTTTTCGGTTACTTCCAGATCCACATTGCACTAGAGGATCAGGAAAAGACCACTTTCACGTGCCCCTTCGGCACGTTTGCTTACAGGAGGATGCCATTTGGTCTTTGCAATGCTCCTGGCACTTTCCAGAGATGCATGATTAGCATTTTTACTGAATTTATTCAAAATTGTATGGAAGTGTTCATGGATGATTTCACTATATATGGTTCCTCATTTGATACATGCTTGCACAGTCTGAGTTTGGTTTTAGAGAGATGCATTGAAACTGACCTTGTTTTAAATTATGAAAAATGCCATTTTATGGTTGAACATGGGATTGTTTTGGGGCATATCATTTCTAAAAAGGGTATTTCGATAGATCCTCCTAAAATTGATGTGATTTCTACACTGCCTTACCCATCTTACGTTCGCGAGATTCGTTCTTTTCTTGGTCATGCAGGTTTCTACAGGCGCTTCATTAAGGACTTCAAAAAGATAGCTCTTCCTCTGTCAAACTTGCTGAAGAATGATGCCATGTTCAACTTTGATGACAACTACAAAAAGGCATTTGACTTCTTGAAAAGGGCATTGACCTCTACCCCCATCATCCAGCCCCCTGACTGGACCCTCCCTTTTGAGCTCATGTGTGATGCTTCTAACTATGCAGTGGGAGCGGTCCTGGCACAAAGGGTGGGCAAGGCTGTACATGTCATTCATTATGATTCTAGGACTTTAGATGCTGCACAGTCTAATTACACCACCACTGAAAAGGAACTTCTAGCTGTTGTTTTTGCTCTTGATAAATTTAGGTCATATTTGCTAGGTTTCAAGGTTATTGTTTTCACTGACCATGCAGCTCTGAAGTACCTGTTGAAGAAACCGGAAGCGAAGCCGAGATTGATTCGGTCGATACTGTTGCTCCAAGAGTTTAATGTGGAGATAAAAGATAAGAGTGGAGCTGAAAATTTAGTGGCTGATCACTTGAGCAGAATAGCAAGGGATGAGGATCCTTCTCCCATCCAGGATGACTTTCCTGATGAGCAGCTTCTACAGCTGCATGGGGTAACTCCTTGGTTTGCTGATATTGTCAACTATCTTGTTGCTGGTGTTTTTCCTGCAGGTGCAACTAGATCACAGATCCACAAACTCAAGAGTGATTCCAAGTACTATGTTTGAGATGATCCGTACCTTTGGAAGTTTGGCAGTGATCAGGTAATTAGGAGGTGTGTCCCCGACTATGAGATTGAGTCTATTTTGCACTTTTCTCATGCCACTCAAGTAGGGGGACACTTTGGGCCACATAGGACTGCAAGAAAAGTCCTAGATTCTAGGTTCTACTGGCCCACCATTTTTAGAGATGCTTATGAGGTCTACTGGACTTGTAAGGAGTGTCAAACAGCAGGCACAGCCATCACTCGCAAGAGTGAAATGCCTCAGCAACCTATGCTTTTCTGTGAGGTGTTTGATGTGTGGGGAATTGACTTTATGGGTCCTTTCCCTGCATATTTTGGTTTTCTCTACATTCTTTTGGCTGTTGACTATGTTTCAAAGTGGGTGGAAGCTATCCCCACTAGGACTAATGATTCTAAGGTTGTTGCAAAATTTGTCAGGTCCAATATTTTCTGCAGGTTCGGCATACCTCGGGCTATCATAAGTGACCAGGGCACTCATTTCTGCAACCGCACCATGGAAGCCTTACTCCGGAAGTATGGAGTTGTGCACATGGTCTCCACTGCTCATCATCCCCAGACTAATGGGCAGGCTGAGATCTCCAACAGAGAGATCAAGCAGATCTTATAAAAAGCGGTGCAGCCAAGTAGGAGGGACTGGAGCCGCCGTCTAGAAGACGCACTTTGGGCTCAAAGAACAGCTTTTAAGACTCCAATAGGGATGTCCCCCTATAAGCTTGTGTTCGGTAAGGCATGTCATCTCCCTGTGGAAGTTGTGCACCGTGCTTATTGGGCGGTCAAGTGCTGTAATTTGGAAATGCAAAAAGCTGGCATTGAAAGGAAACTCCAATTACAGCAGCTTGAGGAGCTTAGGCTAGAAGCCTATGAAAGCTCCCGGATTTATAAAGAGAAAACCAAGCACTTCCATGATAGGATGATTGCTAGGAAGGAATTCTGTGGGCCAATAGGTCTTACTGTTTAACTCCCGCCTGAAAGTGATGGTTGGGAAACTTCGATCCAAGTGGATTGGCCCATTTGTTGTTACTAACGTTTTTCCTCATGGTGCAGTAGAAATTACAAGTGCAGGTAGCAACAAGGCCTTCAAGGTTAACGGGAAGCGCTTGAAGCTATTCCATGAGAGCTCGGTGCCTGAAGATGCTACTGTTGAGGAGCTCTCCTTGGAAGCTCCCACCCACACTGCCACGTGATCAAGGAGCACCTTCCCCTTTCCCTCACTCTAATTTTATATCTATGTTCTTTCATTGAGGGCAATGTATGTTTTAAGTGTGGGGGAGGGAACCAATTGTTTTGTGATTTGTCTTGTTTTTCTTTTAGCTCTTGAATAATTTGTGTGAGTCTTTGGTCGGTGAGCTTGATTGGTTCTGATTGATTTGGCACAGATTGATTGCATGATTTATGTGATGATTCCCCCTAGAATTTTTTTTTTTGAAAAGTGATCCCCATGTGACAAAAATTGAAAACTGAACTTTGAGATATTTTGTTATGATTGCATGATTTATGATAAGTTTGGGGTGAAGGGGTGCACACACTAGGGATTGAATATCTGTCAAACAATTTGCAAATGTCCAGGTGAGGAGTTGAGCCTCCAACATGTTTTTTTAACTGTGTGAATCACTTTTAAGCTTCACTTTCCTGAATTTGTTTGAATTTCTTCTTGGTTTGCATGTCTATGTGTTTGCATCAAATGAATTAGGCAGATTTTCTTTGAAATAGCCACTTGGCCTAAATTGAACCATCCCTAATGCATGTTCCCTAGTTAGCCCCATTGAGCCTAATAAGCCTATTGTTTCTTGATAACCCTATATTATGAGCCAACATATGGAAAAACCATGTTAACCCGATCTTAGGATTAGGAGAGCATGGAAGCTTAGCAAGAGAAGGTTTGTAAGAAACTAAGTTTGGGGTGGCTACAAGGATGTGACATGTCATTCTGGGGTGAGGAAAAACAAAGGGGAATAAAAAGAACAAAAATGTCAAAAAAGGGTATTAAAGGAAAAGGATTTAATCGCCCAAAAGCATAAAGAAAAATGGAAAAAGGAATTTGAGTGGAAATTCAAAGTGTAAAAAGTTTCATGCTCTCTTAGTTCCTAGGGACTTAAGCCCAGTACCTTTGTATATCCTACCCTTAGCCAGGCCCCATTACAACCTTTAAAAGACCTTTTGATGTTGCATGCATGTTTTCGTGGGAACCTTGATTGAGATGAAAATCAAATTCATGGGAAGTGCTCTTGAAATGTGAACTGAGTGAAAAGTTGATAGCCTAGACAAAAATTGAGCGATTGAGTGAAATGTTAGATGCCCTTGTGAGGAAGGCAATTGTTTGAATTGGGTGATCTACCTTTTGTGTGTAACTTGGATCCCTTGCTTAGCTTAATGATTGTTTGAATGATGAAATTCTCAAATGTTTAGAGTAAATGAATGTGGGGATTACATTGTTTGAAAGGGGGGGGGGACATTGAAGGAAAATTGTTTTGTTTGCTTGAAATTTGTGCAAAAGTTGATTGAATCCTTTGAGCTTGCCAAGTTTGAGTCTTTTTTAGTTTTAGTTTGCTTGGGTACAAGCAAAGTTTAAGTTTGAGGTATTTTGATCAGCCTCTGGCTCATCTAGTTTTATGACTAGTATGACCGTGGTTTTGTGCTAATTATATCTCATTTTCGCCCAAATTAGACTCGATTGTCCTCAAGCAAGGTTTTGAGTCTCTAAAGTATTTTTAGGTTAATTTAGTTGATTTTGAGTCAAACAAAGCTCTTAATGCTACTTCATGTTTTTCAGGTTATTAAGAAGAGCAAAAAGGGAAGGACACCTGAAGCAGAGGCCATCACGCCCAGTCTATGACACTGGTCACGGCCGTGATGAGCTACACATGGAAGACAGAAAGGATCACGGCCTAGCTGTGATACACATCACGGGCGTGATGAGAGAACCTAGGAAGCGCAGCAGACAGAAAAGAATCCAGTTTTTGACTGTTTACAATATACTTTTGAGATTTTCCTTCTGTTTGTAATGGAGAACTAATTACCCTGGATTAGTCTACTGTAATCGGTTTCCACCGCACTTGAGGTTCTGTAATTCCCGTTTTGTTTACTTTTCCCTTTTCAATACTATGCTATATATTTCTGATTCCTTAATTCAGGATTGTATAGAGTTTGTGTTGATTTATTTCGGTGATGTTATGTTCCTATATTTAATCGCGTTTGCTTAATTCGCGTGTGTACAATCGTGTTTGCCTAATTCACGAGAGCTTCACCCCGTTTGCTTAATTCGGGAATTAGGAACATATATCTCGTAGTAGCGATTTCGCTTGTTAATTGTTGCTACAACCGAAAGGGGATTAGAATCTGCTTGGGGCTTGGAATTTATATGAACCGATGATGGTTGGGAAACCGAGAACAGTAGATTAATCGTCCTTAGCTTATTTGATAATCCCGTAAATTGCTCTATTTTTATTGCTCTGTTTTTGGCTCTGTTTTCCAATTGAATTTCAAACCAACCCCCCCAAATTGATTTTTGTGGTGAATAACAATTCAAGAGTCCTTGTGAGACGATACCCGAGTTGTCGCGCTCTACTACAAATTTGTAAACCGCTCGCTTTTTGACCAGTGTGCGACAGCGAGTCAATGGTGAAGGGGTTGATGGGTTCAGGTTGTGTTTTTCTCTTTTTTTCTTTTTTGTTGTAGTTTACGTTTTTGTGTGGTGGCTGAGAGGAACAACAAAATGATGGGTCATGTGTGTTTGGCTTGGTAGTGGATAGAGTGTTGGATTTATATCAAAAATTGAGAGAAGGAAAATGAGAGATTCTTGGGCCAACTTTGAGGAGAGTCATGATAATATTGATGGAGTGTTGCTGTGTAGGTGGGATGAAGGGATCAGATTCCATTTTTTGTATAAAGGAATCAAAACCAAGAATAGAAGTAAAAGCGCCTATACTTAAAAAGGGTGAAGACTGAGTAATCGATGGGTGTGACTGGTAATCTTGTTGATAGGGTGAATCAACTTTGTCCTTAGATGGTGCACAAAAGTAGCTAATAGGGATCATGTTACTATATATTTGTTAAAAGATAAGTGAAAGTTTTTTTTTAATAAAAGGCTAAGGCATGCATAGGCATCACAATAGAGAAGGTAATCCCAACTAGGTTGGCACCACCAGCCCTACCCATCATCTGCAGCACACCTCAATATATTAAAAAGATAAAAAGAGTACAACGAACATGGGGGACAATGACCAAAACCCATGAGAGAATTAACAAAATCTGTAAATAGGAAGACCCTGTCTATTCTTAATGAAGTCATCCTTAATAAAGGGAGGGGGAGATCCCACGGTGGAAACCATGGTTTGATGTTCCAAATGAGGCTAATTTGTCAGCGCAAACATTGCCCTCTCTGAAAATGTGAGAAACTGAAGTCTGCATCTTAGACACATACACCAACCAGTTTCTCCATCTGTTTTTCAATCTCCAAGGAATGGCCTTATTAGAACTGAAAGCGTCCACTACAAACATAGAATCACTTTCCAACCATAGCCTGACCCAACCTTTGCTAAAGGCAATCTCAATGGCAGTCATGGCAGCCATAATCTCAGATGTAAAAGCAAAGTTAATGCCAATGTAAGTTGAGAAGCAACCAAGAATAGCACCACTTGAATCCCTAAAATACCCCCACTAGCAGCATGACTCGGGGAGCCCTTAGCCGATCCATCAATGTTACATTTAATCCAAGAGCACTTAGGAGGAAACCAATCCACCTGTCTAATAGTAGGAGCCTTGCAGCACTTACCAGAGATTGAGAAAACTGAAGAATCTTAAACTCCTCTATTGAGGAAAACATTGGACTAGGAGATAAGGAGCCAGAAAGGTTGGTAGCAGCTAAAATATCACCTAACTGCCCTCGAAGGAGGAATGAAGACGTTATTGAATCTGCAATGATTCATGCAGCTCCAAATCTTCCAAACCACATTGATGATGGCAGCCTTGATAACCAAATTAAACTGCCTGCTCCAATTTCTATCCAGAACCGAGAAGATTGCATCAATTGAGGACAGATTTAGAGGACACTGCAGCGCATGACTCAACCATTTCCATAAGTGGGTTGCAAATTTACAATGTAAAAACAGATGCTCAGCAGTTTCATCTGATTCACCACATAGGGAACACATAGACACTAAGATAACACCCCTTTTCCGGAAACAATCAACCGTTGGCATTTTGCAATGAAAGATTCTCCAAACTAAAAAAGATCTGGATGGAGGGATATAATTAGACCAAAGAACCTGGCACCAATTCTGAGCTGCAGCAGGGTTGAGAAACAGAGAAGCCTCTTTGAGAGATAAAGCACCCGATTCTAAATTTTTCCAAACCAGCTGGTCTTTCTCGTCAGCACAGATTGGAATCACCACTTTGACAATTTCTTCACAAAGAACAGGGTACTTTTCGCATAATTCATGGGGAAGCAACCAAGAGCCATTACTTATGAAATCCTGAACAGTAGCCTGAAGGGATTCATGAAGAATAGAAGGCAAATTAATAGCATCTACAATAGGGATATCAAGCCAACAGTCCCTCCAAAAGTTAATGTTTTTTCCATCTCCAATAATCCAAGAGGAATTGTCATATACCAAGCACAAGAATTTCCTAAGGCCAGGCCAAATGGATGATTTGCAATAAGTAGTAGGATACTTTTTGTTTCTGAAAAATCTAGCTCTCAAGAAGGCAGCCCATAAATCATTTGATGAAACAACTTCCCGGGTTAGCTTTAGCAAGGCAGAATCATTGATTGCACGGATTGATCTCAAGCCAAGACCACCTTCCTTTAAGGGAGTGCACACTTTCTTCTAAGAAACTGTGACAAGCTTCTTAGAATGAATATCACCAGACCAAACAAAGTTTCTAATCTATCTATCAATAGACTTTAGTAAAGAAACAGGCCAGGAGTATATGTGGAAGCTGTAAAGCAACATGCCATTAATAATAGAATTCACCAACTGCACTCTACCCATAATGGACAAAAGGGAACCTTTCCAAGCACTCAACTTGACCTTGATTCGATCTGCAATAGGCTGTAAATGCAATACTTTGGGTTTTCCTTTAAAGATCGGAACCCCCAGATAATTAAAAGGCATATTGCCTGCAGGGAAACCAAGAATGGACTTAATCTCCTGCAGTCTTCTTGGAGAAACTGACCCTGCAAAGAACCTACATTTACAAAGGCTAAGATGCTGACCAGAAGCCTTAGCATAATCAACAAATAGAGACATCAACATGGAAAGGTTCTTTTTGGTTCCCTTGCAAAAAACCATAATATCATCAGCATAAAGGACATGGGAAGGAGTTTGGAACCCCCTCGGACCTGCCATAGGCAAAAGCTTCTTGGATTTCACTAAAAGATCAATGCTCCTGCTTAAAACATCTTCAGCTAAGCAAAAAAGAAGAGGAGAAAGAGGATCACCTTGTCTCACACCTCTCTTACAAGATAAATAGCCAATAGCGCGACCATTAACCATGAAAGAGAGTTTACCTGATTTAAGGATTGTAAGAATCCAACTGCAGAACTTAGGAGCAAAACCAAAAGCATCCAGCACTTTAAGAAGAAAAGCCCAATCCAAAGTGTCAAAAGCCTTGTTTATATCAAACTTCAAAGCCACATTACCACCAAAAGATTTAGAGTCTAACAGGTTAATAGCTTCAGAGGCAGAATAGATGCAATCAGAAATGTGCATGTTCTTAATGAAACCTCTTTGCTGAATAGAAATAATATTGGGGGCAATTAAAGCTAACCTGTCAGCCAGAACCTTGGTGATGATCTTGAATTGAAAATTAGCAAGAGCGATAGGCCTATAGTCTTCAATTTTAATAGCTTCAGGGAACTTTGGAATAAGAGCCACATAATTCGAATTCAACCCAGGAAACAACCAATCTTGAGTAAAGAATTGCAAAACTGATCTATGAACATCAACACAAACAATGTCCCAAAACGATTGGTAGAAGCAGCCTCCAACCCCCTCCAAAACCATCAGGACCAGGAGAACCAGATCCATTCACTGCAAAAACTGCTGACTTTACTTCTTCCATAGTCGGAAGATTGGTTAACATGCAATTGTCCACAGAAGAGACCAGCTTAGGAATGGCTCTATCAATCAATCCGTTATCAGAACAATCATTCTCAGAGGCATAGAGGTTGGTATAGAAATCAAGAACATGTTGCTCTATATCAGCTGGAGAGTCCATCACCACATCCCCCATTTCCAGAACAGTCATATGTTTTGTAGTTTGTTTTACTTTTGCCATTTTATGGAAAAAAGCAGTGTTTCTATCACTGATAAGCCTTCGGCTTATCTAGTTTTATGACTAGATGAACTAGGGTTTATGTGCCAATCAGTCGAGTTCACCCTCGTTTTCGCCCAAATTTGCCTTGTTCTATTCCTAAGTTGGACTTTGACTCGTTTTGCGTCTTTTGTGTAGTTTTTAGCTTATTTTGGATAGAATTATGCTTTTGGTTGCTTTTGGTGTTTTCAGGTCAATAAGTGAAGCTCCGGGAGTCAAGGAAAGTCAAGAAGCAGTGGAAAAAGCACTTCTGGAGATACTCGCCTCGCGAGTGGATGCTCGCCTCGCGAGCCTGAACATCAGATAAAGCAGCAACAATCATCACTCTGGCTCGCCCCGCGAACAGGATGCTCGCCTCGCGAATAATGAAGACCTGAAGTCAGAGACCCTCACGGCCTAGCCGTGATGAGGGTCACAGCCTAGATTTGAATCCTCGCCCCGCGAGACTATTCTCGCCTCGCGAGCCATGAAGACCTGCAAGACAGAGACCATCACGACCTAGCCGTGATGAAGGTCACGGTTGTGACAAATGAAGGTTGGAAGATTCACCACGCGAATATACTCTCGCCTCGCGAGCATTCAAACTCATGATGGAGCCAAAACTGAAGATTCGCCTCACGAATATACTCTTGCCTCGTGAGAGTCCAAATTTGGATGCGCGCCAATTTTAATGATCGTGTCGCGAGGGTATGCTCGTCCCGCGAACGAGCGCAGATCAGAAAACCTATAAATTGTTGTTTCAGAACCAGACGAAGATGAAGAGAGCCTCGGAGGCAGTAGCTTTTAGGGGACCAAATCCTAGTAGTTTTCCACTGTAGAATAGATTTCTTTTCTCTTTGGAGCTGCGTCTCCTCTTTTTCTTTTTATTTTACGATGGTGATTATGTCCGATTGTTTGTCTATGAGCATGAGGAACTAATCCCCTCGTCCGAGGGATCAATGAAACCGCCCATGGCAGTGTAGATTCGATATGATGTATGTCTTTCTCCCTTATCTCAATTAATGTTTTCCAATTCTGTTTTGATTGCATTGATCATATGTTTTGCGTGATTAACTAGTTAACGTGTTTGAGGCCAAACAGCGATTCGCGTTTTAGAACTTGAATTGGAATCACTAATTGAATAATAAACACGACAGTGGATTTAGGAGATTAGTGCAACCTTATAGGGAACAAGAATTAACAGAATTCGGGATTAGGGGTTATGAGACCGAAAAAGTAATTAATCCCAATCTTCGAATACGTCCTATTGAGCACGACAGTGGATATAGGAGAATTTGGGGGTCCCGGTTGACATTGTAATTGAACTTAGGGAGGAATTCATCATCACTTGGGTTTTCATATTGGGTAGGTGGATTTGTGACCTTGGATATTTTAATTTCATATTTTTAGTGAAGTATTTTATTAGATTTGTTATTCAAATTGTGATACTATTCTCTCCCTCTCAACCACCTTCTGTAACTTGACCAAACGTATCAGATTTCCCGAGGATTAGTCGAATTGGTAGCCCAATCCCTGAGTTCGACCTCGGTAATTACTTACCGTGTTTATTTTATTACTTGCGACGACCCGGTACACTTGCCACTTCCTATCGCTTCTAGTTGTTACGGCTTCGCATTGGTTGCTCCGGGGCCTTGTCACTTGTCACTTCCTCTTCCTCCTGTTGCTCTTCCTCAACATATGGCAGTTCTTCCTCAACTTCCTGAGAACTAGTTGCATCCCAGTCAGATTCCCACACCCTATCGCTTCTAGTTGTTACGGCTTCGCATTGGTCCTTAGGATTGTTCCTGGTATCTCCTGGGAAAGTGCCTCTGAGACGCTCATTTTGTTTCTCTACGAGCTGACCCAACCTGTCTACTGCAGCATTCACCTTCTCAAATGATGTGTCCAACTTGTCAATGGCTGTGCTTGTATTGATTGCCAACTTATCAAGTGCCGCATTTTTTCTTTCAAGAGCCAACTCCCAAGGTTGTTGTTGTTGGGCCATCTTATCAATTGCCGCACTTGTCTTATCAATTGCTACATTTATCCTCTCAAGAGCCAATTCCCAAGGTTTTGGCTGCCAATTCTGTTGAGGTTGTTGTTGCCAGTTCTGTTGAGGTTGTGGTTGCCAGGCTAGACCACCGCCATCATTACTCCACGCGAAATCCGGATGGTCTCTACTCATATCACCCCAATACTGATTCTGACTCTGATAGTTGTTCTGGGGCACGTTGTCATAGAAATTATGCCATGGGTCCACATATTCTTGAGAGAAGTAGAACAGACAACTCCAAGTGTCATGGTTCCCATTACAATATTCGCAACCCGGAAGCATTCCTTCGTGTACCTCGCATACAAAACAAGGCAAGACCAAGTGGAATCAAAGAAGTAGAGAGAGATAGTAGTAAATAAAAATAAAAATAAAAATAAAAATAAAAATAAAAATAACTTAACCAAATAATCAAACTTCCCTAACATTAGAAAATTGGTTGTGCCAATCCCCGGCAACGGCGCCAAAAACTTGTTGATGACGCCGGCAAGTGTACCGGGTCGTCGCAAGTAATAAAAGAAACACGGTAAGTAATTACCGAGGTCGAACTCAGGGATTGGGCTACCAATTCGACTAATCCGCGGGAAATCCGATAAGTTTGGTCAAGTTATAGAAGGTGGTTGAGAGGGAGAGAATAGTATCGCAATTTGAATAACAAATCTAATAAAATACTTAACTAAAAATATGAAATTAAAATATCCAAGGTCACAAATCCACCTACCCAATATGAAAACCCAAGTGATGATGAATTCCTCCCTAAGTTCAATTACAATGTCAACCGGGACGCCCAAATTCTCCTATATCCACTGTCGTGCTCAATAGGACGTATTCGAAGATTGGGATTAATTACTTGTTCGGTCTCATAACCCCTAATCCCGAATTCTGTTAATTCTTGTTCCCTATAAGGTTGCACTAATCTCCTAAATCCACTGTCGTGTTTATTATTCAATTAGTGATTCCAATTCAAGTTCTAAAACGCGAATCGCCGTTTGACCTCAAACACGTTAACTAGTTAATCACGCAAAACATATGATCAACGCAATCAAAACAGAATTGGAAAACATTAATTGAGATAAGGGAGAAAGACATACATCATATCGAATCTACACTGCCATGGGCGGCTTCATTGATCCCTTGGACGAGGGGATTAGTTCCTCATGCTCATAGACAAACAATCGGACATAATCACCATCGTAAAATAAAAAGAAAAAGAGGAGACGCAGCTCCAAAGAGAAAAGAAATCTATTCTACGCTATTCTACAGTGGAAAACTACTAGGATTTGGTCCCCTAAAAGCTACTGCCTCCGAGGCTCTCTTCATCTTCGTCTGGTTCTGAAACAACAATTTATAGGTTTTCTGATCTGCGCTCGTTCGCGGGGCGAGCATACCCTCGCGACGCGAACATTAAAATTGGCGCGCATCCAAATTTGGACTCTCGCGAGGCAAGAGTATATTCGCGAGGCGAATCTTCAGTTTTGGCTCCATCATGAGTTTGAATGCTCGCGAGGCGAGAGTATATTCGCGTGGCGAATCTTCCAACCTTCATTTGTCACAGCCGTGACCTTCATCACGGCTAGGTCGTGATGGTCTCTGTCTTGCAGGTCTTCATGGCTCGCGAGGCGAGAATAGTCTCGCGGGGCGAGGATTCAAATCTAGGCTGTGACCCTCATCACGGCTAGGCCGTGAGGGTCTCTGACTTCAGGTCTTCATTATTCGCGAGGCGAGCATCCTGTTCGCGGGGCGAGCCAGAGTGATGACTGTTGCTGCTTTATCTGATGTTCAAGCTCGCGAGGCGAGCATCCACTCGCGAGGCGAGTATCTCCAGAAGTGCTTTTTCCACTGCTTCTTGACTTTCCTTGACTCCCGGAGCTTCACTTATTGACCTGAAAACACCAAAAGCAACCAAAAGCATAATTCTATCCAAAATAAGCTAAAAGCTACACAACAGGCGCAAAATGAGTCAAAGTCCAACTTAGGAATAGAACAAGGCAAATTTGGACAAAAACGAGGGTGAACTCGACTGATTGGCACATAAACCCTAGTTCATCTAGTGATAAAACTAGATAAGCCGAAGGCTTATCAATCACCTTCTGAATACCAATTGAACTGACTCTTCTGTTTCCAAAAGGCCTCCTCAAAAGACAAAGCTTTTTGCAAGTCAATTTGCGCCTTATTTTCCTGATCTTGAAAGGAATCCGAGTAACCAACATCCTGGATTTGTTGCTGCACAAAATTCAGATCAACAAAAGCCCTCTCAACATTTTGAGTGACATCCCCAAAAGTGTTTTTATTCCGACTTTTTAATTCGACTTTAAGAAAATGCAACTTTTGAGCTAAGATGAACATGGGGCAGCCAACAACCTGTCTGTTCCAAACCTCCTTAACAATCCTACCACAGTCCACATGATTACACCACATATTAAAGAATTTGAAAGAGGAAGGCTTAGGAACAAAACCTTTAGTCAACGAGAGAAGAATTGGGAAGTGGTCAGATTTACTCCTGGTAAGCGTGGTGCAGGAAATTTTGTCTCAAAAGGATAAGGACCTATCATTTACAACGACCCTATCAAGCCTGAGTTCAGTATAAGCCCTCCCAGATCTTCTATTACACCAAGTGAACTGCGCACCTTTAGTACGCATGAGTCAGCTCATTATCATTTGACCAGTTGCTGAAATCTTCACAGGATTGTCTCAAAGGAAGAGATCCTCCTCTCTTCTCATGAGCTCCCAATACAGCATTAAAGTCACCAATGAAAATCCAAGGACTAGAGTGCTGTCTGGTTAAAGAAGACAGATCCTTCCAAAGCTCTCTACGACCCAAGTAAGTAGTAGAGGCATAAACACCTGAGATACAAATCTGCTGATTTTCCCAAACCACTATGAAAGAACAATGCTGGGCAGAAACTGCTATTGAAACAGGCCGAATGCTCTCACAACAAAGACACCAGATATTAGGAGCTTTATTTACTCTTTCATTAAACATAAAAGGGCTCAGACCAAGCGACTTCCGGAAAGAAGGAGAAATACTAGAGAACTCCACCCAAGGTTCAGCAATGAGAACCAAGCGAGGTTTATACTGATTGCACAGTTTTTTCAGAATAAGTCTAGATTCAGCATTACCTAGACCTCTGATGTTCCAGAAAAGTACCTTCATCAAGCCAAGTTTCTAGGACCAGCCCTGCACCGGGTGTTCCCATCCACTCTCTTTGGATTAATAGCCTCCTTCTTCCTAATTTGTTTAAGCTTCTTCTTCTGTGATTTTGACAACACGAGAGTGAAACCATTGTTTGTTTTATCCGCCACAACATCTGCCACAGTATTTGAAACTGCATTAACAACAGGTTCCTGGTCCTCATGCTCAGTTTGATCAGCCCAGAACTTTGAAACAATTCGCATGTCATTCCTTGCAGCAGTAAGAGAGCAAGGAAAGCACCATTGACTGATATTGGAAAAAGAAAAACTGAAGAAGGGTGGAAAAGGACGTAAATGGAGTGGTTTACTGGTTCATAAGCAAAATATTTCTTTTCGATTTTTTAATTTTATCTTTATTAATAATCAGAAATTTGTTTTCAGTTTTTTCTTCTTTTTTATTTGGGACTGAATGGTGGGCTCAAAAAGTTGTAACCATAAAAGGAATCCAGGTTATATCTACTCATGTAATTGGGCTAAGAGCAAGCACTACTAGAAAACTTAAATTTTAAGACGGAATTTTCGGACCGAAATGTTTCCGTCAGAAATTTTATGAAAATTTCAGACGGATTTCACACGGATTTGTTATTTTTTTATATTTTCCTTGATTTATCTTACATCCGTCTGAAATTTTCCGTCCAAAATTTTAGACGGATTTCACACGGATTTGTTTTTTTATTTATTTAACTTGATTTATCAATCATCCGTCTGAAATCCGTCCGAAAATTTCGGACTGATTTCACACTGATTTGGTATTTTTTATATTTTCAAATTTCGGACGGATTTCACACGGATTTGGTATTTTTATATTTCCCTTGATTTATCTTACATCCGTCGTAAATCCGTCCGAATTATTCGTCCAAAATTTCGGACATATTTCACATTGATTTTTATTTTTATGTTTTCAAATTTGGGCGGATTTCTCACGGTTTGATATTTTTATATTTCCCTTGATCTATCTTACATCATCAACAAATCCGTCCGAAAATTTCAGGACGGACTTCTATCCGATTTGTTATTTTTTATATTTTCCTCGATTTATGTTACATCCGTCTGAAATCCGTCGGAAAATTTCAGACGGATTTCACACGGATTTGGTATTTTTTATATTTCCCTTGATTTATCTTACATCCGTCTGAAATCCGTCCGAAAATTTCTGATAGATTTCACACGGATTTGTTATTTTTTATATTTTCCTTGATTTATCTTACATCCGTCTGAAAAGGATTTGATTTTTAAAATATTTTTTCATTAAGAAGCAAAGAAGTGAAAATCTTTTAAACTGATTTTTTAATTTTTAATTTTCTTACTTTTTTAAAAAGGATTTATTTTGCCTAAAAAATAGGGATTTATTTTTTATTTTCTGGAAATGAAGTTTTATAAATGAAGTTTTAAACAACAGAATTGATATATTTTTTGGGATATTTTTTTTTTATGATACAAGAACAAAAATCTGGAACCAACCCTAAAGTCTCAGAAAAACTGAAATAAAGTAATATAAACTAAGGAATGTCAAAAACCAAATTGGGTTTTGTTAATGGACCTATCAGCTTGACCTAACAACAATATGATAGCTTTAACCCAAACATTGCCAAGCTGAAATCAGTGAAATGTGATAATAAGAAATAAATAAATTAAAATATAGAGGCAAATAAAAAGGATCCAAAAGAAATTGCACAAAATGATGCGGTGGAGACACGGCAAACGGAGGCCAGGTGGAGTGGCTCCGGTCCTAGCGGCGAGAGATGGCGGAGCGGCGGCGCACGAGGAAAGTGGTGGCCAAGGAGAAGGATCTGTTATGTTGCTTTTGTTGTGGTGTTTAGATGGTGAAGGGGTTGATGGGTTCAGGTTGTGTTTTTCTCTTTTTTTCTTTTTTGGTGTAGTTTGCGTTTTTGTGTGGTGGCTGAGAGGAACAAGAAAATGATGGGTTATGTGTGTTTCGCTTGGTAGTGGATAGAGTGTTGCTTTTATATCAAAAATTGAGAGAAGGAAAATGATAGATTCTTACGCCAACTGTGAGGAGAGTCATGATAATATTGATGGAGTGATGCTGTGTTGGTGGGATGAAGGGATCAGATTCCATTTTTTTGTATAAAGGAATCAAAACCAAGAATAGAAGTAAAAGCGCTTATACTTAAAAAGGGTGAGGACTGAGTAATCGGTGGGTGTGACTGGTAATCGTGTTGATAGGGTGAATCAACTTTGTCCTTAGATGGTGCAAGAAGTAGGTAATAGGGATGGAAAAGGATGTAAATGGAGTGGTTTACTGGTTCATAAGCAAAATATTTGTTTTCGATTTTTTAATTTTATCTTTATTAATAATCAGAAATTTGTTTTCAGTTTCTTCTTCTTTTTTTATTTGGGCCTGAATGCTGGGCTCAAAAAGTTGTAATCAAAAACGGAATACAGGTTATATCTACTCATGTAATTGGGCTAAGAGCAAGCACTACTAGAAAACTTAAATTTTAAGACGGAATTTTCGGACCGAAATGTTTCCGTCAGAAATTTTATGAAAATTTCAGACGGATTTCACACGGATTTGTTATTTTTTTATATTTTCCTTGATTTATCTTACATCCGTCTGAAATTTTCCGTCCAAAATTTCAGACGGATTTCACACGGATTTGTTTTTTTATTTATTTAACTTGATTTATCAATCATCCGTCTGAAATCCGTCCGAAAATTTCGGACTGATTTCACACTGATTTGGTATTTTTTATATTTTCAAATTTCGGACGGATTTCACACGGATTTGGTATTTTTTATATTTCCCTTGATTTATCTTACATCCGTCAGAAATCCGTCCGAAATTATTCGTCCGAAAATTTCGGACATATTTCACACTGATTTTTTATTTTTTATGTTTTCAAATTTGGGGCGGATTTCTCACGGATTTGATATTTTTTATATTTCCCTTGATCTATCTTACATCTGTCTGAAATCCGTCCGAAAATTTCAGACGGACTTCACACGGATTTGTTATTTTTTATATTTTCCTCGATTTATGTTACATCCGTCTGAAATCCGTCGGAAAATTTCAGACGGATTTCACACGGATTTGGTATTTTTTATATTTCCCTTGATTTATCTTACATCCGTCTGAAATCCGTCCGAAAATTTCTGATAGATTTCACACGGATTTGTTATTTTTTATATTTTCCTTGATTTATCTTACATCCGTCTGAAAAGGATTTGATTTTTAAAATATTTTTTCATTAAGAAGCAAAGAAGTGAAAATCTTTTAAACTGATTTTTTAATTTTTAATTTTCTTACTTTTTTAAAAAGGATTTATTTTGCCTAAAAAATAGGGATTTATTTTTTATTTTCTGGAAATGAAGTTTTATAAATGAAGTTTTAAACAACAGAATTGATATATTTTTTGGGATATTTTTTTTTTATGATACAAGAACAAAAATCTGGAACCAACCCTAAAGTCTCAGAAAAACTGAAATAAAGTAATATAAACTAAGGAATGTCAAAAACCAAATTGGGTTTTGTTAATGGACCTATCAGCTTGACCTAACAACAATATGATAGCTTTAACCCAAACATTGCCAAGCTGAAATCAGTGAAATGTGATAATAAGAAATAAATAAATTAAAATATAGAGGCAAATAAAAAGGATCCAAAAGAAATTGCACAAAATGATGCGGTGGAGACACGGCAAACGGAGGCCAGGTGGAGTGGCTCCGGGGTCCGGCGCGACAGAGATGGCGGAGGCGGCCGGCACGAGGAAAGTGGTGGCCAAGGAGAAGGATCTGTTATGTTGCTTTTGTTGTGGTGTTTAGATGGTGAAGGGGTTGATGGGTTCAGGTTGTGTTTTTCTCTTTTTTTCTTTTTTGGTGTAGTTTGCGTTTTTGTGTGGTGGCTGAGAGGAACAAGAAAATGATGGGTTATGTGTGTTTCGCTTGGTAGTGGATAGAGTGTTGCTTTTATATCAAAAATTGAGAGAAGGAAAATGATAGATTCTTACGCCAACTGTGAGGAGAGTCATGATAATATTGATGGAGTGATGCTGTGTTGGTGGGATGAAGGGATCAGATTCCATTTTTTTGTATAAAGGAATCAAAACCAAGAATAGAAGTAAAAGCGCTTATACTTAAAAAGGGTGAGGACTGAGTAATCGGTGGGTGTGACTGGTAATCGTGTTGATAGGGTGAATCAACTTTGTCCTTAGATGGTGCAAGAAGTAGGTAATAGGGATGGAAAAGGATGTAAATGGAGTGGTTTACTGGTTCATAAGCAAAATATTTGTTTTCGATTTTTTAATTTTATCTTTATTAATAATCAGAAATTTGTTTTCAGTTTCTTCTTCTTTTTTTATTTGGGCCTGAATGCTGGGCTCAAAAAGTTGTAATCAAAAACGGAATACAGGTTATATCTACTCATGTAATTGGGCTAAGAGCAAGCACTACAAGAAAACATAAATTTTAAGACGGAATTTTCGGACGGAAATGTTTCCGTCTGAAATTTTATGAAAATTTCAGACGGATTTCACACGGATTTGTTATTTCTTATATTTCCCTTGAGTTATCTTGCATCCGTATGAAATCTGTCCGAAAATTTCGGACTTATTTCACAAGGATTTGTTATTTTTTATATTTTCCTTGATTTATCTTACATTCGTCTGAAATCCGTCCGAAAATTTCAGGCCAGTTTCCGGATTTGTTATTTTTTATATTTCCCTTGATTTATCTTGCATCCGTCTGAAAATTTGAGACGGATTCAACACGGATTTGGTATTTTTTATATTTTCCTTGAATTGTCTTACTTCCATCTGAAATCCGTCCGAAAATTTCAGATGGATTTCACACGGATTTGTTATTTTTTATATTTCCCTTGATTTATCTTACATCCGTCTGAAATCCGTCCTAAAATTTAGGACGGATTTCACACGGATTTGTTATTGTTTATATTTCCCTTGATTTATCAAATACAGTAAATCGAAATCCGTTCGAAAATTTCGGACGGATTTCACATGGATTTGGTATTTTTTATATTTCACTTGATTTATCTTACATCCGTCTGAAAAAGATTTGATTTTTAAAATATTTTTTCATTAAGAAGCAAAGAAGTGAAAATCTTTTAAACTGATTTTTTAATTTTTAAATTTTTTACTTTTTTAAAAAGGATTTTTTTTTGCCTAAAAAAAGGGATTTATTTTTTATTTTCAGGAAATGAAGTTTTATAAATTTTCGTCTTTTGTAATTTTTAAAATGATTTTCCATATTTAAACAACAGAATTGATATATTTTTTGGGATATATTTTTTTTTATGATACAAGAACAAAAATCTGGAACCAACCCTAAAGTCTTAGAAAAACTGAAATAAAGTAATATAAACTAAGGAATGTCAAAAACCAAATTGGGTTTTGTTAATGGACCTATCAGCTTGACCTAACAACAATATGATAGCTTTAACCCAAACATTGCCAAGATGAAATCAGTGAAATGTGATAATAATAAATAAATAAATTAAAATATAGAGACAAATATAAAGGAGGCAGAAGAAAGTGTACAAAAGGATGCGGTGGAGACACGGCAAACGGAGGTGAGGTGGAGGGGCTCCAGGGTCCAGCGCGACGGAGATGGCGGAGGCGGCCGGCACGAGGAAAGTGCTGGCCAAGGAGAAGGATCTGTTCTGTTGCTTTTGTTGTGGTGTTTAGATGGTGAAGGGGTTGATGGGTTCAGGTTGTGTTTTTCTCTTTTTTTCTTTTTTGTTGTAGTTTGCGTATTTGTGTGGTGGCTGAGAGGAACAAGAAAATGATGGGTTATGTGTGTTTCGCTTGGTAGTGGATAGAGTGTTGCTTTTATATCAAAAATTGAGAGAAGGAAAATGATAGATTCTTACGCCAACTGTGAGGAGAGTCATGATAATATTGATGGAGTGATGCTGTGTTGGTGGGATGAAGGGATCATATTCCATTTTTTTGTATAAAGGAATCAAAACCTAGAATAGAAGTAAAAGCGCTTATACTTAAAAAGGGTGAAGACTGAGTAATCGGTGGGTGTGATTGGTAATCGTGATGATAGGGTGAATCAACTTTGTCCTTAGATGGTGCACGTAAGTAGGTAATAGGGATCATGTTACTATATATTTGTTAAAAGATAAGTAAAAGTTAAGAGAGCAAGGAAAGCACCATTGACTGATACTGGAAAAAGAAAAACTGAAGAAGGGGGGAAAAGGACGTAAATGGAGTGGTTTACAGGTTCATAAGCAAAATATTTGTTTTCTATTTTTTTATTTTATCTTTATTAATAATCAGAAATTTGTTTTCAGTTTTTCCTTCTTTTTTTATTTGGGCCTGAATGCTGGGCTCAAAAAGTTGTAACCATAAAAGGAATCCGGTTATCTCTACTCCTGTAATTGGGCTAAGAGCAAGCACTACTAGAAAACTTGAATTTTAAGACGGAATTTTCGGACGGAAATGTTTCCGTCTGAAATTTTATGAAAATTTCAGATGGATTTCATACGGATTTGTTATTTCTAATATTTCCCTTGATTTATCTTGCATCCGTCTGAAATACGTCCAAAAATTTCAGACGGATTTCACACATATTTCTTATTTTTTATATTTTCGTTGATTTATCTTACATCCGTCTGAAATCCGTTCGAAAATTTCAGACAGATTACACACGGATTGGTTATTTTTTATATTTCCCTTGATTTATTTTACATCCTTCTAAAATCTGTCCGAAAATTCCGGACGGATTTCACACGGATTTGTTATTTTTTATATTTCCCTTGATTTATCTTACATCCATCTGAAATCCGTCCAAAACTTTCGGATGGATTTCACACGGATTTGGTATTTTTTATATTTCCCTTGATTTATCTTACATCCGTCTGAAAAGGATTTGATTTTTTAAATATTTTTTCATTTAGAAGCAAAGAAGTGAAAATCTTTTAAACTGGTTTTTTAATTTTTAATTTTCTTACTTTTTTTAAAAAGGATTTATTTTGCCTAAAAAAAGGGATTTATTTTTTATTTTCAGGAAATGAAATTTTATAAATTTTCGTCTTTTTTAATTTTTAAAAGGATTTTCCATATTTAAACAACAGAATTAATATATTTTTGGGGATATATTTTTTTTATGATCAAAGAACAAAAATCTGGAACCAACCTTAAAGTCTCAGAAAAACTGAAATCGAGTAATATAAACTAAGGAATATCAAAAACCAAATGGGGTTTTGTTAATGGACCTATCATCTTGACTTAACAACAATATGACAGCTTTAACCCAAACATTGCCAAGCGGAAACCAGTGAAATGTGATAATAAGAAATAAATAAATTAAAATATAGAGACAAATAAAAAGGAACCAGAAGAAAGTGCACAAAAGGATGCGGTGGAGAAACAGCAAACGGAGGCGAAGTGGAGGGGCTCCGGGGTCCTGCACGACGGAGATGGCGGAGGCGGCGACACGAGGAAAGTAGTGGCCAAGGAGAAGGATCTGTTATGTTGCTTTTGTTGTGGTGTTTAGATGGTGAAGGGGTTGATGGGTTCAGGTTGTGTGTTTCCATTTTTTCTTTTTTGTTGTAGTTTGCGTTTTTGTGTGGTGGCAGAGAGGAACAAGAAAATGATGGGTTATGTGTGTTTTGCTTGGTAGTGGACAAAGTGTTGGATATATATCAAAAATTGAGAGAAGGAAAATGAGATATTCTTAGGCCAACTGTGAGGAGAGTCATGATAATATTGATGGAGTGTTGCTGTGTTGGTGGGATGAAGGGATCGGATTTCCATTTTTTTGTATAAAAGAATCAAAACCAAGAATAGAAGTAAAAGCGCTTATGCTTAAAAAGGGTGAAGACTGAGTAATCGGTGGGGGTGACTGGTTATCTTGTTGATAGGGTGAATCAACTTTGTCCTTAGATGGTGCACAAAAGTAAGTAATAGGGATCATGTTACTATGTATTTGTTAAAAGATAAGTAAAAGTTAAGAGAGCAAGGAAAGCACCATTGACTGATACTGGAAAAAGAAAAACTGAAGAAGGGTGGAAAAGGACGTAAATGGTGTGGTTTACTGGTTCATAAGCAAAATAATTGTTTTCGATTTTTTAATTTTATCTTTATTAATAATCAGAAATTTGTTTTCAGTTTTTTCTACTTTTTTTATTTGGGCCTGAATGCTGGGCTCAAAAAGTTGTAACCATAAAAGGAATCCAGGTTATATCTACTCATGTAATTGGGCTAAGAGGAAACACTACTAGAAAACCTGAATTTTAAGACGGAATTGTCGGACGGAAATGTCATAAAATTTTAGACGGATTTCACACGGATTTGTTATTTTTTATATTTCCCTTGATTTATCTTGCATCCGTCTGAAATCCGACTGAAAATTTCGGACGGATTTCACGATTTGTTATTTTTATATTTTCCTTGATTTATCTTACATCTGCCAAATCCGTCATCGGTTTATTATTTTTATATTTCCCTTGATTTATCTTACATCCATCGAAATCGTCGGAAAATTTCAGACGGATTTCCATGATTTGGTATTTTTATATTTCCCTTGATTTATCTTACATCAATCGAAATCCGTCCGAAAATTTCGATAGATTTTCACACATTTGTTATTTTTTATATTTTCCTTGATTTATCTTACATCCTTCGAGATCCGTCCGAAAATTTGGACGGATTTCCCTGATTTGGTATTTTTATATTTCCTGGATTTATCATACATCCGTCTGAAATCCGTCGAAAATTTCCAAAGGATCTCACGGATTTGGTATTTTTATATTTCCTGGTTTATCTTACATCCGTCTAAAAAGCATTTGATTTTTAAAATATTTTTTCATTAAGAAGCAAAGAAGTGAAAATCTTTTAAACTGATTTTTTAATTTTTAATTTTCTTACTTTTTTAAAAAGGATTTATTTTGCCTAAAAAAAGGGATTTATTTTTTATTTTCAGGAAATGAAGTTTTATAAATTTTTGTCTTTTTTAATTTTTAAAAGGATTTTCCATATTTAAACAACAACATTGATATATTTTTTGTGATATTTTTTTTTTATGATACAAGAACAAAAATCTGGAACCAACCTTAAAGTCTTAGAAAAAATGAAATAAAGTAATATAAACAAAGGAATGTGAAAAACCAAATTGGGTTTTGTTAATGGACCTATCCGCTTGACCTAACAACAATATGGTAGCTTTAACCCAAACATTGCCAAGCTGAAATCAGTGAAATGTGATAATAAGAAATAAATAAATTAAAATATAGAGACAAATAAAAAGGAACCAGAAGAAAGCGTACAAAAGGATGCGGTGGAGACACGGCAAATGGAGGCGAGGTGGAGGGGCTCCGGGGTCCGGTGCAACGGAGATGGCGGAGGCGGCCGGTACGAGGAAAGTGGTGGCCTAAGAGATGGATCTGTTATGTTGCTTTTGTTGTGGTGTTTAGATGGTGAAGGGGTTGATGGGTTCAGGTTGTGTTTTTCCCTTTTTTTTCTTTTTTATTTTAGCTTGCGTTTTTATGTGGTGGCCGAGAGGAACAAGAAAATAATGGGTTATGTGTGTTTGGCTTGGTAGTGGATAGAGTGTCGGATTTATATCAAAAATTGAGAGAAGGAAAATGAGAGGTTCTTAGGCCAATTGTGAGGAGAGTCATGATAATATTGATGGAGTGCTGTTGTGTTGGTGGGATGAAGGGATCAGATTCCATTTTTTGTATAAAGGAATCAAAACCAAGAATAAAAGTAAAAGCGCTTATACTTAAAAAGGGTGAAGACTGAGTAATCGGTGGGTGTGACTGGTAATCGTGTTGATAGGGTGAATCAACTTTGTCCTTAGAAGGTGCACAGAAGTAGGTAACAGGGATCATGTTACTATATATTTGTTAGAAGATAAGTAAACGTTAAGAGATCATGGAAAGCACCATTGACTGATACTGGAAAAAGAAAAACTGAAGAAGGGTGGAAAAGGACGTAAATGGAGTGGTTTACGGGTTCATAATCAGAATATTTATTTTCGATTTTTTAATTTTATCTTTATTAATAATCAGAAATTTGTTTTCAGTTTTTTCTACTTTTTTTATTTGGGCCTGAATGCTGGGCTCAAAAAGTTGTTTCCATAAAAGGAATCCAGGTTATATCTACTCGTGTAATTGGGCTAAGAGGAAGCACTACTAGAAAACTTGAATTTTAAGACGGAATTTTCGGACGGAAATGTCATAAAATTTCAGACGGATTTCACATGGATTTGTTATTTTTTATATTTCCCTTGATTTATCTTGCATCCGTCTGAAATCCGACCGAAATTTTCCGACGGATTTCACACGGATTTATTATTTTTTATATTTTCCTTGATTTATCTTACATCAGTCTGAAAACCGTCCGCACGTATTTGTTATTTTTTATATTTCCCTTTATTTAACTTACATCCGTGTGAAATTCGTCCGAAAATTTCGGACGGATTTTACACGGATTTGTTATTTTTTATATTTTCGTTGATTTATCTTACATCCGTCGGAGATCCGTCCGAAAATTTCGGACGGAATTCACACAGATTTGGTATTTTTTATATTTCCCTGGATTTATCTTACATCTGCCTGAAATCCGTCAAAATTTCGAACGGATTTCCCCCGATTTGGTATTTTTATATTTCCCTTGATTTATCCTCACCCGGAAAAGGATTTGATTTTTTAAATATTTTTAATTAAGAAGCAAAGATGTGAAAATCTTTTAAACTGATTTTTAATTTTAAATTTTCTTACTTTTTAAAATGGATTTATTTTGCCTAAAAAATGGATTTATTTTTATTTTAGAAATGAAGTTTTATAAATTTTCGTCTTTTTTAATTTTTAAAAGGATTTTCCATATTTAAACAAAACAATTGATATATTTTTGGGATATATTTTTTTATGATACAAGAACAAAAATGGAACTAATCCTAAAGTCTCAAAACTGAAATAAAGTAATATAAACTATGGAATGTCAAAAACCAAATTGGGTTTTGTTAAAGGACCTATCAGATTTACCTAACAACAATACGATAGCTTTAACCCAAACATTGCCAAGCTGAAATCGGTGAAATGTGATAATAAGATATAAATAAATTAAAATATAGAGACAAATAAAAAGGAACCAGAAGAAAGTGCACAAAAGGATGCGGTGGAGACACGGCAAACGGAGGCGAGGTGGAGGGGCTCCGGGGTCCGGCGCGATAGAGATGGCGGAGGCGGCCGGCACGAGGAAAGTGGTGGCCAAGGAGAAGGATCTGTTATATTGCTTTTGTTGTGGTGTTTAGATGGTGAAGGGGTTGATGGGTTCAAGTTGTGTTTTTGTCTTTTTTTTTTTTTTGTTGTAGTTTGCGTTTTTGTGTGGTGCCTGAGAGGAACAAGAAAATGATGGGTTATGTGAGTTTGGCTTGGTAGTGGATAGAGTGTTGGATTTATATCAAAAATTGAGAGAAGGAAAATGAGAGATTCTTAGGCCAACTGTGAGGAGAGTCATGATAATATTGATGGAGTCTTTCTTTGTGTTGGTGGGATGAAGGGATCAGATTCCATTTTTTGTATAAAGGAATCAAAACCAAGAATAGAAGTAAAAGCGCTTATACTTATAAAGGGTGAAGACTGAGTAATCGGTGGGTGTACTTGTAATGCGTGTTGATAGGGTGAATAAACTTTGGCCTTAGATGGTGCACGCAGTAGGTAATAGGGATCATGTTACTATATATTTGTTAAAAGATAAGTAAAATTTAAGAGAGCAACGAAAGCACCATTGACTCGATCTTGAAAAAGAAAAAACTGAAGAAGGGTTAGAAAAGGACGTAAATGGAGTTGTTTACTGGTTCTTATGCAAAATATTTGTTTTCGATTTTTTAATTTTATCTTTATTAATAATCATACATTTATTTTCAGTTTTTTCTTCTTTTTTTATTTGGGCCTGAATGCTGGGCTCAAAAAGTTGTAACCATAAAAGGAATCCAGGTTATATCTACTCATGTAAATGGGCTAAGAGCTAGCACTACTAGAAAACTTGAATTTTAAGATGGAATTTTCGGACGGAAATGTTTCCGTCTGAAATCCATCTGGAAAGGATCTGATTCTTAAAATATTTTTTTCATTAAGAAGCAAAGAAGTGAAATTCTTTTAAACTGATTTTTTAATTTTTAATTTTCCTTATTTTTTTAAAAAGGATTTATTTTGCCTAAAAAAGGGATTTATTTTTTATTTTCCGGAAATTAAGTTTATTAAGTTTCCATGATTTTTTTTAATTTTTAAAAGGATTTCCAATATTTAAACAACGGAATTGATATATTTTTGGGATATATTTATTTTTATGATACAAGAACAAAAATCTGGAAACAACCCTAAAGTCTTAATATCCTGATATATAGTAATATAAACTAAGGAATGTGAAAACCAAATTGGGTTTTTTGTTAATGGACCTCCCAGCTTGACCTAACAACAATACGATAGCTTTAACCCAAACATTGCCAAGCTATATCCTTGATTGAAATGTGATAATAAGAAATAAATAATTTAAAATAATAGATACAAATAAAAAGGAACAGAACGAAAGTGCACAAAAGGATTTTTTAATTTTGAATTTTCTTACTTTTTGAGGAGGATTCATTTTGCATAAAAAAATGGATTTATTTTTATTTTCGGAAATGAAGTTTATAAATGTTGGCCTTTTAATTTTTAAAAGGATTTGTCAATATTTGACAATTTAATTGTGGTGTTTAGATGGAGAAGGGGTTGATGGGTTCGAGTTGTGTTCTTTCTCTTTTTTTTTCTTTTTGTTGTAGTTTGCGTTTTTGGGTGGTGGCTGAGAGGAACAAGAAATTGATGGGTTATGTGTGTTTGGCTTGGTAGTGGATAGAGTGTTGGATTTATATCAAAAATTGAGAGAAGGAAAATGAGAGATTCTTAGGACAACTCGAGGAGAGTCATGATAATATTGATGGAGTCTTTGTTGTGTTGGTGGGATGAAGGGATCAGATTCCATTTTTTTGTATAAAGGAATCAAAATCAAGAATAGAAGTAAAAGAGCGTATACTTAAAAAGGGTGAAGACTGAGTAATCGGTGGGTGTGACTGGTAATCGTGTTGATAGGGTGAATCAACTTTGTCCTTGGATGGTGCACAGAAGTAGGTAATAGGGATCATGTTACTATATATTTGTTAAAAGATAAGTAAAAGTGAAGAGAGCAAGGAAAACACCATTGACTGATACTGGAAAAAGAAAAACTGAAGAAGGGTGGAAAAGGACGTAAATGGAGTGGTTTACTGGTTCATAAAAAAAAATATTTGTTTTTGATTTTTTAATTTTTTCTTTATTAATAATCGAAATTTGTTTTCAGTTTTTTTTTTTTTTTTTATTTGGACCTGAATGCTGGGCTCAAAAAGTGGTAACCATAAAAGGAATCCAGGTTATATCTACTCATGTAATTGGGCTAAAGAGCAAGCACTACTTGAAAACTTGAAATTTAAGACGAAATTTTTGGACGGAAATGTTTCTATCTGAAATTTTATGAAAATTTCAGACGGATTTCACACGGATTTGTTATTTTTTATATTTCCCTTGATTTATCTTGCATCCGTCTGAAATCCGTTTGAAAATTTCAGATCAGAAAATTTCGGACGGATTTCACACGGATTTGTTATTTGTTATATTTCCCTTGATTTATCTTACATCCGTCTGAAATCCGTCTAAAATTTTGGACGGTTTCACACGGATTTGTTATTTTTTATATTTCCTTGATTTATCTTACATCCGTCGAAAAGGATTTGATTTTAAAATATTTTTTCATTAAGAAGGAAGTGAAAATCTTTTAAACTGATTTTTTAATTTTTAATTTTCTTACTTTTCAAAAAGGATTTATATTGCCTAAAAAGGGTTTATTTTTATTTTCAGAAATGAAGTTTTATAAATTTTCGTATTTTTAATTTTTAAAAGGATTTCCCATATTTAAACAGCAGAATTGATATATTTTTTGGGATATATTTTTTTATGATACAAGAACAAAAATTGAACCAACCCTAAAGTTTTAAAAACTAAATATAAACTAAGGAATGTCAAAAACCAAATTGGGTTTTGTTAATGGGCCAATCAGCTTGACCTAACAACAATATGATAGCTTTAACCCAAACATTGCCAAGATGAAATCAGTGAAATGTGATAATAAGAAATAAATAAATTAAAATATAGAGACAAATAAAAAGGAACCAGAAGAAAGTGCACAAAAGGATGCGGTGGAGACACGTCAAACGGAGGCGAGGTGGAGGGGCTCCGGGGTCCGACGTGACGGAGATGGCGGAGGCGGCCGGCACGAGGAAAGTGGAGGCCAAGCAGAAGGATCTGTTATGTTGCTTTTGTTGTGGTGTTTAGTTGGTGAAGGGGGTGATGGGTTCAGGTTGTGTTTTTCTCTTTTTTTCTTTTTTGTTGTAGTTTACGTTTTTGTGTGGTGGCTGAGAGGAACAAGAAAATGATGGGTGATGTGTGTCTGGCTTGGTAGTGGATAGAGTGTTGGATTTATATAAAAAATTGAGAGAAGGAAAATGAGAGATTCTTAGGCCAACTCTGAGGAGAGTCATGATAATATTGATGGAGTGCTGCTGTGTTGGTCGGATGACGGGATCATATTCCATTTTTTTGTATAAAGGAATCAAAACCAAGAATAGAAGTAAAAGCGCTTATACTTAAAAAGGGTGAAGACTGAGTAATCGCGCGTGTTGATAGGTGAAATTTTTAAGTAAAACAACTTTGTCCTTTGAAGAAGGGTGGAAAAGGACGTAAATGGAGTGGTTTCTTGGTTCATAAGCAAAATATTTGTTTTCAATTTTTAATCTTATCTTTATTAATAATCAAAAATTTGTTTTCTTTTTTTCTTCTTTTTTATTTGGGCCTGAATGCTGGGCTCAAAAATTTGTAACCATAAAAGGAATCCAAGTTATATCTGCTCATGTAATTGGGCTAAGAGCAAGCACTAGTAGAAAACTTGAATTTTAAGACGGAATTTTTCGGACGGAAATGTTTTCGTCTGAAATTTTTGAAAATTCAGACGGATTTCACACGGATTTATTATTTTTATATTTCCCTTGATTTATCTTGCATCCGTTTCAAAATCAGTCCAAAATTTTGACGGATTTCACACAGATTTGTAGTTTATATTTTTTATATTTCCCTTGAAATCTTCCTGAGATAAGATTTATTTTTATATTTTAAAATATTTTTTCATTAAGAATCAAAGAAGTGGAAATCTTCTAAACTGATTTTTTAATTTATAAATTTCTTACTTTTTAAAAGGATTTATCTTTTTTAAAAGGATTTATTAATATCGTCAAATTTGTTTTCTTTTTATTTTTTTTTATTTGGCCTGAATCTTGGCTCAAAAATTTGTAACCATAAAAGGAATGTTATATCTACTCATGATTATCTAAGAGCAAGCACTACTAGAAAACTTCGAATTTTAAGACGGAATATTTTAATGAAAATGTTTTCCGTCAAATTTTATTTGAAAATTTTCAAATGATCTTCACACGATTTGTTAATTTTTATATTTTTCCTTGATTTATCTTGCATAAAAAAAATGGAATTTTTATTTTCGAAATGAAGTTTCATAAATTTTTATTTTTATATTTTACCGGATTTCATCTTTGAACAACATAATTTTCCAGAAAGTTTGACGGGTTCACGGATTTGTTATTTTTTATATTTTTCTTGATTTATCTTACATCCGTCTGAAAAGGATTTTATTTTAAAAATATTTTTTCATTAAGACGCAAAGAAGTGGAAATCTTTTAAACTGATTTTTTAATTTTTAAATTTCTTACTTTTTTAAATCCGTCTGAAAAGGATTTATTAATAATCAGAAATTTGTTTTCAGTTTTCTCTTCTTTTTTTTATTTGGGCCTGAATGCTGGGCTCAAAAAGTTGTAACCATAAAAGGAATCCAGGTTATATCTACTCATGTAATTGGGCTAAGAGCAAGCACTACTAGAAAACTTGAATTTAAAGACGGAATTTTCGGATGAAAATGTTTCTCATAAAAAATATTTATTAAAATTTTTAATATTTCTCATTAATTTGTAATTTTTTTATATTTTCCTTGATTTATCTTGCATCCTTTTGAAATAAAGGAAAAATTTCTACCAAATTTCACACGCATTTTTATTTTTATATTTTCCGTGATTTATCTTTTCGATCGAAATCTTCATGAAAATTTCGGATGGATTTCACACGGATTTGTTATTTTTATATTTTGCTTGATTTATCTTACATCCGTCGAAATCCGTGAAAATCTCGATCAAATTCGGATGATTTCACGATTTGTTATTTTTTATATTTCCCTTGATTTATCTTACATCCATCTGAAATACGTCCGAAAATTTCGGACGGATTTCACACACATTTGTTATTTTTTATATTTCCCTTGATTTATCTTACATCCTTCTGAAAAGGATTTGATTTTTAAAATATTTTTTCATTAAGAAACAAAGAAGTGAAAATATTTTAAACTGATTTTTTAATTTTTAATTTTCTTACTTTTTTAAAAAGGATTTATTTTGCCTAAAAAAAGGGATTTATTTTTTATTTTCAGGAAATGAAGTTTTATAAATATTCGTCTTTTTTAATTTTAAAAGGATTTTCCATATTTAAACAACAGAATTGATATATTTTTTGGGATTTTTTTTTTTTATGATACAAGAACAAAAATCTGGAACCAACCCTAAAGTCTCATAAAAATTGAAATAAAGTACTATAAACTAAGGAATGTCAAAAACCAAAATGGGTTTTGTTAATGGACCTATCAGCTGACCTAACAACAATATGATAGTCTTAACCCAAACATTGCCAAGCTGAAATCAGTGAAATGTGATAATAAGAAATAAATAAATTAAAATATAGAGACAAATAAAAAGGAACCAGAAGAAAAAGCACAAAAGGATGCGGTGGAGACACGACAAACGGAGGCGAGGTGGAGGAGCTCCGGGGTCCGGCGCGATGAAGATGGTGGAGGCGGCCGGAACGAGTAAAGTGGTGGCCAAGGAGAAGGCTTTGTTATGCTTCTTTTGTTGTGGTGTTTAGATGGTGAAGGGGTTGATGGGTTCAGGTTGTGTTTTTCTCTTTTTTTCTTTTTTGATGTAGTTTACGTTTTTGTGTGGTGGCTGAGAGGAACAAGAAAATGATGGGTTATGTGGGTTTGGCTTGGTAGTGGAAAGAGTGTTGGATTTATATCAAAAATTGAGAGAAGGAAAATGAGAGATTCTCAGGCCAACTGTGAGGAGAGTCATGATAATATTGAAGGAGTGCTGCTGTGTTGGTGGGATGAAGGGATCAGATTCCATTTTTTTTATATAAAGGAATCAAAACCAAGAATAGAAGTAAAAGCGCTTAACCTTAAAAGGGTGAAGACTGAGTAATCGGTGGGTGTGACTGGTAATCGTGTTGATAGGGTGAATCAACATTGTCCTTAGATGGGGCACAGAAGTAGGTAATAGGGATCATGTTACTATATATTTGTTAAAAGATAAGTAAAAGTTAAGAGAGCAAGGAAAGCACCATTGACTGATACTGGAAAAAGAAAAACTGAAGAAGGGTGGAAAAGGACGTAAATGGAGTGGTTTACTGGTTCATAAGCAAAATATTTGTTTTCGATTTTTTAATTTTATCTTTATTAATAATCGAAATTTGTTTTTTCTTTTTATTTCATTTTTCTCTTTTTTTTTTGGACTCGAATTTGGGCTCAAAAAGTTGTAACCATAAAAGGAATCCAGGTTATATCTACTCATGTAATTGGGCTAAGAGCAAGCACTACTAGAAAACGTGAATTTTAAGACGGAAATTTCGGATGGAAATGTTTCCGTCGGAAATTTAATGAAAATTTCGGACGGATTTCACACGGATTTGTTATTTTTTATATTTCCCTTGATTTGTCTTGCATCCGTCTGAAATCCGTCCGAAAATTTCGGACAGATTTCACACGGATTTGTGAATTTTTATATTTTCCGTGATTTATCATACATCGGTCTGAAATCCGTCCGAAAATTTTGGACGTATTTCACACGGATTTGTTATTTTTTATATTTTCCTAGATTTTTCTTACATCCCTCGACGCCTTTCCAGCATTTCACACGGATCTTTTATTTTTCTATTTTCCCTGATTTATCTTACATCCATCTGAAATCCGTCCGAAAATTTCGGACGGATTTCACACGGATTTTGTAATTTTTATATTTCCCTTGATTTATCTTACATCCGTCTGAAAACGATTTGATTTTTAATATAATTTTTCTTTAAGAAGCAAAGAAGTGAAAATCTTTTAAACTGATTTTTTAATTTTTAATTTTCTTACTTTTTAAAAAAGGATTTATTTTGCGTAAAAAAATGGATTTATTATTTATTTTCAAGAAATGAAGTTTTATAAAATTTCATCTTTTTTAATTTTTAAAAGGATTTTCAATATTTAAACAGCATAATTGATATATTTTTTGGGATTTTTTTTTAATGTTACAAGAACAAAAATCTGGAACCAACCCTAAAGTCTCAAAAAAACTGAAATAAAGTAATATAAACTAAGGAATGTCAAAAAACCAAATTGGGTTTTGTTAATGGACCTATCAGCTTGACCTAACAACAATGTGATAGCTTTAACCCAAACATTGCCAAGCTGAAATCAGTGAAATGTGATAACAACAAATAAATAAATTAAAATATAGAGACAAATAAAAAGGAACAAGAAGAAAGTGCACAAAAAAATGCGGTGGAGACACGGGAAACGGAGGCGAGGTGGAGGGGCTCCGGCGCGACGGAGAAGGCGGAGGCGGCCGACACGAGGAAAGTGGTGGCCAAGGAGAAGGATATGTTATGTTGCTTTTGTTGTGGTGTTTAGATGGTGAAGGGGTTGATGGGTTCTGGTTGTGTTTTTCTCTTTTTTTCTTTTTTGTTGTAGTTTGCGTTTTTGTGTGGTGGCTGAGAGGAACAAGAAAATGATGGGTTATGTGTGTTTGGCTTGGTAGTGGATAGAGCGTTAGATTTATAACAAAAATTGAGAGAAGGAAAATGAGAGATTCTTAGGCCAACTGTGAGGAGAGTCATGATAATATTGATGCAGTGCTGCTGTGTTGGTGGGATGAAGGGATCAGATTCCATTTTTTTGTATAAAGGAATCAAAACCAAGAATAGAAGTAAAAGCGCTTATACTTAAAAGGGTGAAGACTGAGTAATCGGTGGGTGTGACTGGTAATCGTGTTGATAGGGTGAATCAACTTTGTCCTTAGATGGTGCACAGATGTAGGTAATAGGGATCATGTTACAATATATTTGTTAAATGATAAGTAAAAGTTAAGAGAGCAAGGAAAGCACCATTGACTGATACTGGAAAAAGAAAAACTGAAGAAGGGTGGAAAAGGACGTAAATGGAGTGGTTTACTGGTTCATGAGCAAAATATTTGTTTTCGATTTTTTAATTTTATCTTTATTAGTAATCAGAAATTTGTTTTCAGTTTTTTCTTCTTTTTTTATTTGGGCCTGAATGCAGGGCTCAAAAAGATGTAACCATAAAAGGAATCCGGGTTATATCTACTCATGTAATTGGGCTAACAGCAAGCACTACTTGAAAACTTGAAATTTAAGACGGAATTTTCGGACAGAAATGTTTCCGTCTGAAATTTTATTAAAATTTCAGACGGATTTCACACGGATTTGTTATTTTGTATATTTCCCTTGATTTATCTTGCATCCGTCTGAAATCCGTCCGAAAATTTCAGACAGATTTCACACGGATTTGTTATTTTTTATATATTCCGTGATTTATCTTACATCGGTCTGAAATCTGTCAGAAAATTTTGGACGTATTTCACACGGATTTGTTATTTTTTATATTTTCCTTGATTTATCTTACATTCGTCTGAAATCCGTCCGAAAATGACGGATTTCACACGGATCTGGTATTTTTTCTATTTTCCTTGATTTATCTTACCTCCGTCTGAAATCCGTCCGAAAATTTCGGACGGATTTCACACGGATTTGGTATTTTTTATATATAAACTAAGGAATGTCAAAAACCAAATTGGGTTTTGTTAATGGACCTATCAGCTTGACCTTACAACAATATGATAGCTTTAACCCAAACATTGCCAAGATGAAATCAGTGAAATGTGATAATAAGAAATAAATAAATTAAAATATAGAGACAAATAAAAAGGAACTAGAAGAAAGTGCACAAAAGGATGCGGTGTTGACACGGCAAACGACGGTGAGGTGGAGGGGCTCCGGGGTCCGGTGCGATGGAGATGGCGGAGGCGGCCGGCATGAGGAAAGTGGTGGCCAAGGAGAAGGATCTTTTCTGTTGCTTTTGTTGTGGTGTTTAGATGGTGAAGGGGTTGATGGGTTCAGGTTGTGTTTTTCTCTTTTTTTCTTTTTTGTTGTAGTTTGCGTTTTTGTGTGGTACCTAATAGGAACAAGAAAATGATGGTTTATGTGTGTTTTGCTTGGTAGTGGATAGAGTGTTGGATTTATATCAAAAATTGAGAGAAGGAAAATGAGAGATTCTTAGGCCAACTGTGAGGAGATTCATGATAATATTGATGGAGTGCTGCTGTGTTGGTGGGATGAGGGGATCAGATTCCATTTTTTGGTATAAAGGAATCAAAACCAAGAATAGAAGTAAAAGCGCTCATACTTAAAAAGGGTGAAGATTGAGTAATCGGTGGGTGTGACTGGTAATCGTGTTGATAGGGTGAATCAACTTTGTCCTTAGATGGTGCACAGAAGTAGGTAATAGGGATCATGTAACTGTACATTTGTTAAAAGATAAGTAAAAGTTAAGAGAGCAAGGAAAGCACCATTGACTGATACTGGAAAAAGAAAAACTGATGAAAGGTGGAAAAGGACGTAAATGGAGTGGTTTACTGGTTCATAAGCAAAATATTTGTTTTCGATTTTTTAATCTTATCTTTATTAATAATCAGAAATTTGTTTTCAGTTTTTTCTTCTTTTTTTATTTGGGCCTGAATGATGGGATCAAAAAGTTGTAACCATAAAAGGAATCCAGGTTATATCTACTCATGTAATTGGGCTAAGAGCAAGCACTACTAGAAAACTTGAATTTTAAGACGGAATTTTCGGACGGAAATGTTTCCGTCTGAAATTTTATGAAAATTTCAGACGGATTTCACACGGATTTATTATTTTTTATATTTCCCTTGATTTATCTTGCATCCGTCTAAAATCAGTCCGAAAATTTCGGACGGATTTCACACGGATTTGTTATTTTTTATATTTTCCTTGATTTATCTTACATCCGTCTGAAATCTGTCCAAAAATTTCAGATGGATTTCACACGGATTTGGTATTTTTTTATATTTTCCATGATTTATTTTACATCCGTCTGAAATCCGTCCGAAAATTTCGGACGAAATTCACACGGATTTGTTATTTTTTATATTTTCCTTGATTTATCTTACATCCGTATGAAATCCGTCCGAAAATTTCGGACGGAATTCACACGTATTTGTTATTTTTTATATTTTCCTTGATTTATCTTACATCCGTCTGAAATCCGTCAGAAAATTTCGGACGGATTTCACACGGATTTGATATTTTTTATATTTCCCTTGATTTATCTTACATCCGTCTGAAATCGGTCCGAAAATTTCGGACGGATTTCACACGGATTTGGTATTTTTTATATTTCCCTTGATTTATCTTACATTCGTCTGAAATCCGTCCGAAAATTTCAAACGGATTTCACACTGATTTTGTATTTTTTATATTTCCCTTGATTTGTCTTACATACGTCTGAAAATGATTTGATTTTTAAAATAATTTTTCATTAAGAAGCAAAGAAGTGAAAATCTTTTAAACTGATTTTTTAATTTTTAATTTTCTTACTTTTTTAAAAAGGATTTATTTTGCGTAAAAAAATGGATTTATTTTTTATTTTCTGGAAATGAAGTTTTATAAATTTTCGACTTTTTTAATTTTTAAAAGGATTTTCAATATTTAAACAACATAATTGTGGTGTTTAGATGGTGAAGGGGTTGATGGGTTCAGGTTGTGTTTTTCTCTTTTTTTTCTTTTTTGTTGTAGTTTGCGTTTTTGTGTGGTGGTTGAGAGGAACAAGAAAATGATGGCTTATGTGTGTTTGGCTTGGTAGTGGATACAGTGTTGGATTTATATCAAAAATTGAGAGAAGGAAAATGAGAGATTCTTAGGACAAAGGAGAGTCATGATAATATTGATGGTGTGCTGCTGTGTTGGTGGGATGAAGGGATCAGATTCCATTTTTTTGTATAAAGGAATCAAAACCAAGAATAGAAGTAAAAGCGCGTATACTTAAAAAGGGTGAAGTCTGAGTAATCGGTGGGTGTGACTGGTAATCGTGTTGATAGGGTGAATCAACTTTGTCCTTGGATGGTGCACAGAAGTAGGTAATAGGGATCATGTTACTATATATTTGTTAAAAGATAAGTAAAAGTGAAAAGAGCAAGGAAAACACCATTGACTGATAATGGAAAAAGAAAAACTGAAGAAGGGTGGAAAAGGACGTAAATGGAGTGGTTTACTGGTTCATAAAAAAAATATTTGTTTTTGATTTTTTAATTTTTTCTTTATTAATAATCCGAAATTTGTTTTCAGTTTTTTCTTTTTTTTTATTTGGACCTGAATGCTTGGCTCAAAAAGTTGTAACCATAAAAGGAATCCAGGTTATATCTACTCATGTAATTGGGCTAAGAGCAAGCACTACTAGAAAACTTGAATTTTAAGACGAAATTTTCAGACGGAAATGTGCTATCTTAAATTTTATGAAAATTTCAGACGGATTTCACACGGATTTGTTATTTTTTATATTTCCCTTGATTAATCTTCCATCCGTCTGAAATCCGTATGAAAATTTCAGATCCGAAAATTTCGGACGGATTTTACACGGATTAGTTATTTGTTATATTTCCCTTGATTTATCTTACATCCGTCGGAAATCTGTCTAAAATTTCGGACGGATTTCACACGGATTTGTTATTTTTTATATTTCCCTTGATTTATCTTACATCCGTCTGAAAAGGATTTGATTTTTAAAATATTTTTCCGTTAAGAAACAAAGAAGTGAAAATCTTTTAAACTGATTTTTTAATTTTTAATTTTCTTACTTTTTTAAAAAGGATTTATTTTGCCTAAAAAAGGGATTTATTTTTTATTTTCAGGAAATGAAGTTTTATAAATTTTCGTCTTTTTTAATTTTTAAAAGGATTTCCCATATTTAAACAGCAGAATTGATATATTTTTTGGGATATATTTTTTTTTATGATACAAGAACAAAAATCTGGAACCAACCCTAAAGTCTCAGAAAAACTGAAATAAAGTAATATAAACTAAGGAATGTCAAAAACCAAATTGGGTTTTGTTAATGGACCTATCAGCTTGACCTAACAACAATATGATAGCTTTAACCCAAACATTGCCAAGCTGAAATCAGTGAAATGTGATAATAAGAAATAAATAAATTAAAATATAGAGACAAATAAAAAGGAACCAGAAGAAAGTGCACAAAAGGATGCGGTGGAGACACGTCAAACGGAGGCGAGGGGGTGGGAGGGTCCCGGTCCGGGATGGAGATGGCGGAGGCGGCCGACACGAGGAAAGTGGAGGCCAAGCAGAAGGATCTGTTATGTTGCTTTTGTTGTGGTGTTTAGTTGGTGAAGGGGTTGATGGGTTCAGGTTGTGTTTTTCTCTTTTTTTCTTTTTTGTTGTAGTTTACGTTTTTGTGTGGTGGCTGAGAGGAACAAGAAAATGATGGGTTATGTGTGTCTGGCTTGGTAGTGGATAGAGTGTCGGATTTATATAAAAAATTGAGAGAAGGAAAATGAGAGATTCTTAGGCCAACTCTGAGGAGAATCATGATAATATTGATGGAGTGCTGCTGTGTTGGTGGGATGACGGGATCATATTCCATTTTTTTGTATAAAGGAATCAAAACCAAGAATAGAAGTAAAAGCGCTTATACTTAAAAAGGGTGAAGACTGAGTAATCGGCGGGTGTGACTGGTAATCGTGTTGATAGGGTGAAACAACTTTGTCCTTTGAAGAAGGGTGGAAAAGGACGTAAATGGAGTGGTTTACTGGTTCATAAGCAAAATATTTGTTTTCAATTTTTTAATTTTATCTTTATTAATAATCAAAAATTTGTTTTCAGTTTTTTCTTCTTTTTTTATTAGGGCCTGATTGCTGGGCTCAAAAAGTTGTAACCATAAAAGGAATCCAGGTTATATCTGCTCATGTAATTGGGCTAAGAGCAAGCACTAGTAGAAAACTTGAAATTTAAGACGGAATTTTCTGACGGAAATGTTTCAGTCTGAAATTTTTTGAAAATTTCAGACGGATTTCACACGGATTTGTTACTTTTTATATTCCCCTTGATTTATCTTGCATCCGTCTGAAATCCGTCCGAAAATTTCAGACGGATTTCACACGGATTTGGTATTATTTATATTTCCCTTGAAATCTTACATGAGTAAGATTTATTTATTTTTAAAATATTTTTTCATTAAGAATCAAAGAAGTGGAAATCTTTTAAACTGATTTTTTAATTTATAAATTTCTTACTTTTTAAAAAAGGATTTATCTTTTTTAAAAAGGATTTATTAATAATTAGAAATTTGTTTTCAGTTTTTTCTTCTTTTTTTATTTGGGCCTGAATGCTGGGCTCAAAAAGTTGTAACCATAAAAGGAATCCAGGTTATATCCACTCATGTAATTGGGCTAAGAGCAAGCACTACTAGAAAACTTGAATTTTAAGACGGAATATTCGGACGAATATGTTTCCGTCTGAAATTTTATGAAAATTTCAGATGTATTTCACACAGATTTGTAATCTTTTTATATTTTCCTTGATTTATCTTGCATCCGTTTGAAATCCGTTCGAAAATTTCAGACAAATTTCACGGGATTTTGATTTTTTTATATTTTCCATGATTTATCTTAATTGGTCTGAAATCCGTCTGAAAATTTCGAATAGATTTCACACGGATTTGTTATTTTTTAAATTTTCCTTGATTTATCTTACATCCGTCTGAAATCCGTCCGAAAATCTCAGACAGATTTCACACACATTTGTTATTTTTTATATTTCCCTTGATTTATCTTACATCCTTCTGAAAAGGATTTGATTTTTAAAATATTTTTTCATTAAGAAGCAAAGAAGTGAAAATCTTTTAAACTGATTTTTTAATTTTTAATTTTCTTACTTTTTTAAAAAGGATTTATTTTGCCTAAAAAAAGGGATTTATTTTTTATTTTCAGGAAATGAAGTTTTATAAATATTCGTGTTTTTTAATTTTAAAAGGATTTTCCATATTTAAACAACAGAATTGATATATTTTTTGGGATATTTTTTTTATGATACAAGAACAAAAATCTGGAACCAACCCTAAAGTCTAAGAAAAATTGAAATAAAGTACTATAAACTAAGGAATGTCAAAAACCAAAATGGGTTTTGTTAATGGACCTATCAGCTTGACCTAACAACAATATGATAGCCTTAACCCAAACATTGCCAAGCTGAAATCAGTGAAATGTGATAATAAGAAATAAATAAATTAAAATATAGAGACAAATAAAAAGGAACCAGAAGAAAATGCACAAAAGGATGTGGTGGACACACGGCAAACGGAGGCTAGGTGGAGGGGCTCCGGGGTCCGGCGCGATGAAGATGGCGAGGCGGCCAGCACGAGGAAAGTGGTGGCCAAGGAGAAGGATCTGTTATGTTGCTTTTGTTGTGGTGTTTAGTTGTTGAAGGGGTTGATGGGTTCAGGTTGATGGATGCGGTGGACACACGGCAAAAGGAGTCTAGGTGGAGGGGCTCCGGGGTCCGGTGCGATGAAGATGGTGGAGGCGGCCGGCACGAGGAAAGTGGTGGCCAAGGAGAAGGATCTGTTATGTTGCTTTTGTTGTGGTGTTTAGTTGGTGAAGGGGTTGATGGGTTCAGGTTGTGTTTTTCCCTTTCTTGCTTTTTTGTTGTAGTTTGCGTTTTTATGTGCTGGCTGAGAGGAACAAGAAAGTGATGGGTTATGTGTGTTTGGCTTGGTAGTGGATAGAGTGTTGGATTTATTTCAAAAATTGAGAGAAGGAAAATGAGAGATTCTTCGGCCAACTGTGAGGAGAGTCATGATAATATTGATGGAGTGTTGCTGTGTTGGTGGGATGAAGGGATCCGATTCCATTTTTTTTTTGTATAAAGGAATCAAAACCAAGAATAGAAGTAAAAGCGCTTATACTTTAGAAAGGGTGAAGACTGAGTAATCGGTGGGTGTGACTGATAATCTTGTTGATAGGGTGATTCAACTTTGTCCTTAGATGGTGCACAGAAGTAGGTAATAGGGATCATGTTACTATATATTTGTTAAAAGATAAGTTAAAGTTAAGAGAGCAAGGAAAGCACCATTGACTGATACTGGAAAAAGAAAGACAGAAGAAGGGTGGAAAATGACGTAAATGGAGTGGTTTACTGGTTCATAAGCAAAATATTTGTTTTCTATTTTTTAATTTTATATTTATTAATAATCAGAAATTTGTTTTCAGTTTTTTCTTCTTTTTTTATTTGGGCCTGAATGCTGGGCTCAAAAAGTTGTAAGCATAAAAGGAATTCAGGTTATATCTACTCATGTAATTGGGCTAAGAGCAAGCACTACTAGAAAACCTGAATTTTAAGAAGGAATTTTCGGACGAAAATGTTTCCGTCTGAAATTTTAGGAAATTTTCAGATGTATTTCACTCGGATTTTTTATTTTTTATATTTCCTTTGATTTATCTTGCATCCGTCTAAAATCCGTTCGAAAATTTCGGACGGATTTCATACGGATTTGTTATTTTTTTATATTTTCCTTGATTTATCTTACATCTGTCTGAAATCCGTCCAAAAATTTCAGACGGATTTCACACGGATTTATTATTTTTTATATTTTCCTTGATTTATCTTACATTCGTCTGAAATCCGTCCGAAAATTTCAGACGGATTTCACACGGATTTGTTATTTTTTATATTTCCCTTGATTTATCTTACATCCGTCTGAAATCCGTCCGAAAATTTCGGACGGATTTCACACGGAATTGTTATTTTTTATATTTTCCTTGATTTATCTTACATCCGTCTGAAATCCGTCCCAAAATTTCTGATGGATTTCACATGGATTTGGTATTTTTTTATATTTCCCTTGATTTATCTTTCATCCGTCTGAAATCTGTCCAAAAATTTCCGACGGATTTCACACGGATTTGGTATTTTTTATATTTCCCTTGATTTATCTTACATCCGTCTGAAAAGGATTTGATTTTTATAATATTTTTTCATTAAGAAGCAAAGAAGTGAAAATATTTTAAACTGATTTTTTAATTTTTAATTTTCTTACTTTTTTAAAAAGGATGTATTTTGCCTAAAAAAAGGGATTTATTTTTTATTTTCAGGAAATGAAGTTTTATAAATTTTTGCCTTTTTATATTTTTAAAAGGATTTTCCATATTTAAACAACAGAATTGATATATTTTTTGGGATATATTTTTTTTTATGATACAAGAACAAAAATCTGGAACCAACCCTAAAGTCTCAGAAAAACTGAAATAAAGTAATATAAACTAAGGAATGTCAAAAACCAAATCGGGTTTTGTTAATGGACCTATCAGCTTGACCTAACAACAATATGATAGCTTTAACCCAAACATTGCCAAGCTGAAATCAGTGAAATGTGATAACAACAAATAAATAAATTAAAATATAGAGACAAATAAAAAGGAACCAGAAGAAAGTGCACAAAATGATGCGGTGGACACACGGCAAACGGAGGCGAGGTGGAGGGGCTCCGGGGTCCGGCGCGATGGAGATGGCGGAGGCGGCCGGCACGAGGAAAGTGGAGGCCAAGGAGAAGGATCTGTTATGTTGCTTTTGTTGTGGTGCTTAGATGGTGAAGGGGTTGATGGGTTCAGGTTGTGTTTCTCTCTTTTTTTTCTTTTTTGTTGTAGTTTGCGTTTTTGTGTGGTGGCTGAGAGAAACAAGAAAAAGATGGGTTATGTGTGTTTGGCTTTGTAGTGGATACAGTGTTTTACTTATATCAAAAATTGAGAGAAGGAAAATGAGAGATTCTTAGGCCAACTGTGAGGAGAGTCACGATAATATTGATGGAGTGATGCTGTGTTGGTGGGATGAAGGGATCAGATTCCATTTTTTTGTATAAAGGAATCAAAACCAAGAATAGAAGTAAAAGCGCTTATACTTAAAAAGGGTGAAGACTGAGTAATCGGTGCGTGTGACTGGTAATCGTGTTGATAGGGTGAATCAACTTTGTCCTTAGATGGTGCACAGAAGTATGTAATAGGGATCATGTTACCGTATATTTGTTAAAAGATAAGTAAACATTAAGAGAGCAAGGAAAGCACCATTGACTGATACTGGAAAAAGAAAAACTGAAGAAGGGTGGAAAAGGACGTAAATGGAGTGGTTTTCTGGTTCACGAGCAAAATATTTGTTTTCGATTTTTTAATTTTATCATTATTAATAATCAGAAATTTGTTTTTAGTTTTTTCTTCTTTTTTTATTTGGGCCTGAATGTTGGGCTCAAAAAGTTGTAACCATAAAAGGAATCCAGGTTATATCTACTCATGTAATTGGGCTAAGAGCAAGCACTACTAGAAAACTTGAATTTTAAGACGGAATTTTCAGACGGAAATGTTTCCGTCTGAAATTTTATGAAAATTTCATACGAATTTCTCACGGATTTGTTATTTTTTATATTTCCCTTGATTTATCTTGCATCCGTCTGAAATTTTATGAAAATTTCAGACGGATTTCACACGGATTTGTTATTTTTTATATTTTCCTTGATTTATCTTACATCCGTCTGAAATCCATCCGAAAATTTCGGACGGATTACACACGGATTTGGTATTTTTTATATTTCCCCTGATTTATCTTATATCCATCTGAAATCCCTCCTATAATTTCGGATTTTATATTTCCCTTGATTTATCTTACATCCGTCTGAAATCCGTCCGAAATTTTCTGACGGATTTCACACGGATTTGGTATTTTTTATATTTCCCTTGATTTATCTTACATCCGTCTTAAAAGGATATTCGTCTTTTTAAATTTTTAAAAGGATTTTCCATATTTAAACAACAGAATTGATATATTTTTTGGGATATTTTTTTTTATGATACAAGAACAAAAATCTGGAACCAACCCTAAAGGCTTAGAAAAACTGAAATAAAGTAATATAAACTAAGGAATGTCAAAAACCAAATTGGGTTTCGTTAATGGACCTATCAACTTGACCTAACAACAATATGATAGCTTTAACCCAAACATTGCCAAGCTGAAATCGGTGAAATGTGATAATAAGAAATAAATAAATTAAAATATAGAGACAAATACAAAAAGGAACCAGAAGAAAGTGCACAAAAGGATACGGTGGAGACACGGCAAACGGAGGAGAGGTGGAGGGGCTCCGAGGTCCGGCGTGACAGAGATGGCGGAGGCGGCCGGCACGAGGAAAGTGGTGGCCAAGGAGAAGGATCTGTTTTGCTGCTTTTGTTGTAGTGTTTAGATGGTGAAAGGGTTGATGGGTTCAGGTTGTGTTTTTCTCTTTTTTTCTTTTTTGTTGTAGTTTACGTTTTTGTGTGGTGGCTGAGAGGAACAAGAAAATGATGGGTTATGTGTGTCTTGCTTGGAGTGGTTTACTGGTTCATAAGCAAAATATTTGTTTTCGATTTTCTAATTTTATCTTTATTAATAATCGGAAATTTGTTTTCAGTTTTTTCATCTTTTTTTATTTGCGCCTGAATGCTGGGCTCAAAAAGTTGTAACCATAAAAGGAATCCAGGTTATATCTACTCGTGTAATTTTCAGACGGATTTCACACGGATTTGTTATTTGTTATTTTTTATAGTTTCCTTGATTTATCCTACATCCTTCTGAAATCCGTCCGAAAATTTCGGAAGGATTTCGCACGGATTTGGTATTTTTTTTATATTTCCCTTGATTTATCTTACATCGGTCTGAAATCCGTCCGAAAATTTCGGACGGATTTCACACGGATTTGTTATTTTTTATATTTTCCTTGATTTATCTTACATCCGTTTGAAATCCGTCCTAACATTTCGGACGGATTTCACGCGGATTTGGTATTTTTTATACTTCCCTTGATTTATCTTACATCCGTCTGAAATCTGTCCAAAAATTTCGGACGGATTTCACACGGATTTGGTATTTTTTTTATATTTCCTTTGATTTATCTTCAATCCGTATGAAAAGGATTTGATTTTTGAAATATCTTTGCATTAAGAAGCAAAGAAGTGAAAATCTTTTCAACTGATTTTTTAATTTTTAATTTTATTACTTTTTTAAAAAGGATTTATTTTGCCTAAAAAAAGGGATTTATTTTTTATTTTCAGGAAATGAAGTTTTATAAATTTTCGTCTTTTTTAATTTTTAAAAGGATTTTCCATATTTAAACAAAAGAATTGATATATTTTTTGGGATATTTTTTTTTATGATACAAGAACAAAAATCTGGAACCAACCCTAAAGTCTCAGAAAAACTGAAATAAAGTAATATAAACTAAGGAATGTCAAAAACCAAATTGGGTTTTGTTAATGGGCCTATCACTTGACCTAACAACAATATGATAGCTTTAACCCAAACATTGCCAAGCTGAAATCAGTGAAATGTGATAATAAGAAATAAATAAATTAAAATATAGGACAAATAAAAAGGAACCAGAAGAAAGTGCACAAAAGGATGCGGTGGAGACACGGCAAACGGAGGAGAGGTGGAGGGGCTCCGAGGTCCGGCGTGATAGAGATGACGGAGACTGCCGGAACGAGGAAATTGGTGGCCAAGGAGAATGATCTGTTATGTTGCTTTTGTTGTGGTGTTTAGATGGAGAAGGGGTTGATGGGTTCAGGTTGTGTTTTTCCTTTTTTTTCTTTTTTGTTGTAGTTTACGTTTTTGTGTGGTGGCTGAGAGGAACTAGAAAATGATGGGTTATGTGTGTTTGGCTTGGTAGTGGATAGAGTGTTGGATTTATATCAAGAATTGAGAGAAGGAAAATGAGAGATTCTTATGCCAACTGTGAGGAGAGTCATGATCATATTGACAGAGTGCTGCTTTGTTGGTGGGATGAAGGGATCAGATTCCATTTTTTGTATAAAGGAATCAAAACTAAGAATAGAAGTAAAAACGCTTATACTTAAAAAGGGTGAAGGCTGAGTAATAGGTGGGTGTGACTGGTAATCGTGTTGATAGGGTGAATCAACTTTGTCCTTAGATGGTGCACAGGAGTAGGTAATAGGGATCATGTTACTATATATTTGTTAAAAGATAAGTAAAAGTTAAGAGAGCAAGGAAAGCACCGTTGATTGATACTGGAAAAAGAAAAACTGAAGAAGGCTGGAAAAGGACATAAATGGAGTGGTTTACTGGTTCATAAGCAAAATATTTGTTTTCGATTTTTTAATTATATCTTAATTAATAATCAGAAATTTGTTTTCAGTTTTGTTTCTTTTTTTATTTGGGCCTGAATGCTGGGCTCAAAAAGTTGTAACCATAAAAGGAATCCAGGTTATATCTACTCATGTAATTGGGCTAAGAGCAAGCACTACTAGAAAACTTGAATTTTAACACGGAATTTTCGGACGGAAACGTTTCCGTCTGAAATTTTATGAAAATTTCAGACGGATTTCACACGGATTTGTTATTTTTTATATTTCCCTTGATTTAACTTGCATCTTTCTGAAATTCGTCCGAAAATTTCGGACGGATTTCACACGGATTTTTTATTTTTTATTTTTTATAGTTTCCTTGATTTATCTTACATCCATCTGAAATCCGTCCAAAAATTTCAGACGGATTTCACACGGATTTGGTATTTTTTATATTTTCCTTGATTTATCTTACATCCGTCTGAAATCCGTCCGAAAATTTCGGACGGATTTCACACGGATTTGTTATTTTTTATATTTTCCTTGATTTATCTTACATCCGTTTGAAATCCGTCCTAACATTTCGCACGGATTTCACACGGATTTGGTATTTTTTATACTTCCCTTGATTTATCTTACATCCGTCTGAAATCTGTCCAAAAATTTCGGACGGATTTCACACGGATTTGGTATTTTTTTTATATTTCCTTTGATTTATCTTACATCCGTTTGAAAAGGATTTGATTTTTAAAATATTTTTGCATTAAGAAGCAAATAAGTGAAAATCTTTTCAACTGATTTTTTAATTTTTAATTTTCTTACTTTTTTAAAAAGGATTTATTTTGCCTAAAAAAAAGGGATTTATTTTTTATTTTCAGGAAATGAAGTTTTATAAATTTTCGTCTTTTTTAATTTTTAAAAGGATTTTCCATATTTAAACAAAAGAATTGATATATTTTTTGGGATATTTTTTTTTATGATACAAGAACAAAAATCTGGAACCAACCCTAAAGTCTCAGAAAAACTGAAATAAAGTAATATAAACTAAGGAATGTCAAAAACCAAAATGGGTTTTGTTAATGGACCTATCAGCTTGACCTAACAACAATATGATAGCTTTATCCCAAACATTGCAAAGCAGAAATCAGTGAAATGTGATAATAATAAATAAATAAATTAAAATATAGAGATAAATAAAAAGGAACCAGAAGAAAGTGCACAAAAGGATGCGGTGGAGGCACGGCAAATGGAGGCGAGGTGGAGGGGCTCTAGGGTCCGGCGCAACGGAGATGGCGGAGACGACCGGCACGAGGAAAGTGGTGGCCAAGGAGAAGGATCTGTTATGTTGCTTTTGTTGTGGTGTTTAGATGGTGAAGGGGTTGATGGGTTCAGGTTGTGTTTTTCTCTTTTTTTCTTTTTTGTTGTAGTTTGTGTTTTTGTGTGGTGGCAAAGAGGAACAAGAAAATGGTGGGTTATATCTGTTTGGCTTGGTAGTGGATAGAGTGTTGGATTTATATCAAAAATTGAGAGAAGGAAAATGAGAGATTCTTAGGCCAACTGTGAGGAGAGTCGTGATAATATTGATGGAGTGCTGCTGTGTTGGTGGGATGAAGGGATCAGATTCCATTTTTTTGTATAAAGGAATCAAAACCAAGAATAGAAGTAAAAGCGCTTATACTTAAAAAGGGTGAGGACTGCGTAACAGGTGGGTGTGACTGGTAATCGTGTTGATAGGGTGAATCAACTTTGTCCTTAGATGGTGCACAGAAGTAGGAAATAGGGATCTTGTTACTATATATTTGTTAAAAGATAAGTAAAAGTTAAGAGATCAAGGAAAGCACCATTGGCTTATACTGGAAAAAGAAAAACTGAAGAAGGGTCGAAAAGGACGTAAATGGAGTGGTTTACTGGTTCATAATCAAAAAATTTCTTTTCGATTTTTTAATTTTATCTTCATTAATAATCAGAAAATTGTTTTCAGTTTTTTCTTCTTTTTTTATTTAGGCCTGAATGCTGGGCTCAAAAAGTTGTAACCATAAAAGGAATCCAGGTTATATCTACTCATGTAATTGGGCTAAGAGCAAGCACTACTAGAAAACTTGAATTTTAAGATGGAATTTTCGGACGGAAATGTTTCCGTCTGAAATTTTACGAAAATTTTAGACGGATTTTACACGGATTTGTTATTTTTTATATTTCCCTTGATTTATCTTACATCCGTCTGAAAAGGATTTGATTTTTAAAATATTTTTTCATTAAGAAGCAAAGAAGTGAAAATCTTTTAAACTGATATTTTATTTTTAACTTTCTTACTTTTTTAAAAAGGATTTATTTTGCCTAAAAAAAGGTTTTTATTTTTTATTTTCAGGAAATTAAGTTTTATAAATTTTCGTCTTTTTTAATAAAGTAATATAAACTAAGGAATGTCAACAACCAAATTGGGTTTTGTTAATGGACCTAGCAGCTTGACCTAACAACAATATGATAGCTTTAACCCAAACATTACCAAGCAGAAATCAGTGAAACGTGATAATAATAAATAAATAAATTAAAATATAGAGACAAATAAAAAGGAACCAGAAGAAAGTGCACAAAAGGATACGGTGGAGGGGCTCTGGGGTCCGGCGTGACGGAGATGGCGGAGGCGGCCGGCACGAGGAAAGTGGTGGCCAAGGAGATGGATCTGTTATGTTGCTTTTGTTGTGGTGTTTAGATGGTGAAGGGGTTGATAGGTTCAGGTTGTGTTTTTCTCTTTTTTTCTTTTTTGTTGTAGTTTGCGTTTTTGTGTGGTGGCTGAGAGGAAGAAGAAAATGATGGGTTATGTGTGTTTGGCTTGGTAGTGGTTAGAGTGTTGGATTTATATCAAAAATTGAGAGAAGGAAAACGAGAGATTCTTAGGCCAACTGTGAGGAGAGTCATGATAATATTGATGGAGTGCTGCTGTGTTGGTGGGATGAAGGGATCAAATTCCATTTTTTTGAATAAAGGAATCAAAACCAGTAATAGAAGTAAAAGCGCTTATACTTAAAAAGGGTGAAGACTGAGTAAGTGGTGGGTGTGACTGGTAATCGTGTTGATTGGGTGAATCAACTTTGTCCTTAGATGGTGCACAGAAGTAGGTAATAGGGATCATGTTACTATATATTTGTTAAAAGATAAGTAAAAGTTAAGAGAGCAAGGAAAGCACCATTGGCTGATACTGGAAAAAGAAAAACTGAAGAAGGGTCGAAAAGGACGTAAATGGAGTGGTTTACTGGTGCATAAGCAAAATATTTGTTTTCGATTTTTGAATTTTATCTTTATTAATAATCAGAAATTAGTTTTCACTTCTTTCTTATTTTTATATTTGGGTATGAATGCTGGGCTCAAAAAGTTGTAACCATAAAAGGAATCCAGGTTATATCTACTCATGTAATTGGGCTAAGAGCAAGCACTACTAGAAAACTTGAATTTTAAGACGGAATTTTCGGACGGAAATGTTTCCGTCTGAAATTTTATGAAAATTTCAGACGGATTTCACACGGATTTGTTATTTTTTATATTTACCTTGATTTATCGTACACCCGTCTGAAATCCGTCCGAAAATTTCGGACGGATTTCACACGGACTTGGTATTTGTTATATTTCGCTTGATTTATCTTACATTCGTCTGAAATGCGTCCGAAAATTTCGGACGGATTTCACAAGGATTTGGTATATTTTATATTTCCCTTGATTTATCTTACATCCGTCTGAAATGGATTTGATTTTTAAAATATTTTTTCATTAAGAAACAAAGAAGTGAAAATCTTTTAAAATGATTTTTTAATTTTTAATTTTCTTACTTTTATAAAAAGGATTTATTTTGCCTAAAAAAAAGGGATTTATTTTTATTTTCAGGAATCGAAGTTTTATAAATTTTCATTTTTCAAATTTTTAAAAGGATTTTCCATATTTAAACAACCAAATTGAAATAATTTTTGGGATATATATTTTTTTATGATACAAGAACAAAAATCTGGAAGCAACCCTAAAGTCTCAGAAAAACTGAAATAAAGTAATATAAACTAAGGAATGTCAGAAACCAAATTGGGTTTTGTTAATGGACCTATCAGCTTGACCTAACAACAATATGATAGCATTAACACAAACATTGCCAAGCTGAAATCAGTGAAATTTGATAATAAGAAATACATAAATTAAAATATAGAGACAAATAAAAAGGAACCAGAAGAAAGTGCACAAAAGGATGCGGTGGAGACACGGAAAACGGAGGCGAGGTGGAGGGATCCAGGGGTCCCGGTGCGACGGAGATGGCGGAGGCGACCGGCACGAGGAAAGTGGTGGCCAAGGAGAAGGATCTGTTATGTTGCTTTTGTTGTGGTGTTTAGATGGTGAAGGGGTTGTGGGTTCAGGTTGTGTTTTTTTCTTTTTTTTCTTTTTTGTTGTAGTTTGCGTTTTTGAGTGGTGGTTTGAGAGGAACAAGAAAATGATGGGTTATGTGTGTTTGGCTTGGTAGTGGATAGAGTGTTGGATTTATATCAAAAATTGAGAGAAGGAAAATGAGAGATTCTTAGGCCAAGCTGTGAGGAGAGTCGTGATAATATTGATGTAGTCTTCTTTGTGTTGGTGGGATGAAGGGATCGATTCCATTTTTGTATAAAGGAATCAAAACCAAGAATAGAAACTAAGGAATGTCAACAACCAAATTGGGTTTTGTTAATGGACCTAGCAGCTTGACCTAACAAAAATATGATAGCATTAACCCAAACATTGCCAAGGAAATCAGTGAAATTTGATAATAAGAAATAAATAAATTAAAATATAGAGACAAATAAAAAGGAACCAGAAGAAAGTGCACAAAAGGATGCGGTGGAGACACGGCAAACGGAGGCGAGGTGGAAGGGATCCGGGGTCCGGCACGGCGGGGATGGCGGAGGGTACCGGCACGAGGAAAGTGGTTGCCAAGGAGAAGGATCTGTTATGTTGATTTTGTTGTGGTGTTTAGATGGTGAAGGGGTTGATGGGTTCAGGTTGTGTTTTTCTCTTTTTTTCTTTTTTGTTGTAGTTTACGTTTTTGTGTGGTGGCTGAGAGGAATAAGAAAATGATGGGTTATGTGTGTTTGGCTTGGTAGTGGATAGAGTGTTGGATTTATATCAAAAATTGAGAGAAGGAAAATGAGAGATTCTTAGGCCAACTGTGAGGAGAGTCATGATAATATTGATGGAGTGTTGCTATGTTGGTGGGTTGAAGGGATCAGATTCAATTTTTTTGTATAAAGGAATCAAAACCAAGAATAGAATTAAAAGCACTTATACTTAAAAAGGGTGAAGACTGAGTAATCGGTGGGTGTGACTGGTAATCGTGTTGATAGGGTGAATCAACTTTGTCCTTAGATGGTGCACAGAAGTAGGTAATAGGGATCATGTTACTATATATTTGTTAAAAGATAAGTAAAAGTTAAGAGAGCAAGGAAAGCACCATTGACTGATACTGGAAAAAGAAAAACTGAAGAAGGGAGGAAAAGGATGTAAATGGAGTGGTTTACTGGTTCATAAGCAAAATATTTGTTTTCGATTTTTTAATTTTATCTTTATTAATAATCAGAAATTTGTTTTCAGTTTTTTCTTCTTTTTTTATTTGGGCCTGAATGCTGGGCTCAAAAAGTTGTAACCAGAAAAGGAATCCAGGTTATATCTACTCATGTAATTGGGCTAAGAGCAAGCACTACTAGAAAACTTGAATTTTAAGACGGAATTTTCGGACGGAAATGTTTCCGTCTGAAATTTTATGAAAATTTCAAACGGATTTCCCACGGATTTGTTATTTTTTATATTTCCCTAGATTTATCTTGCATCCGTTTGAAATCCGTCCGAAAATTTAAGACGGATTTCACACGGATTTGGTATTTTTTATATTTCCCTTGATTTATCTTGCATCCGTCTGAAATCCGTCCGAAAATTTCGGACGGATTTCACACGGATTTGGTATATTTTATATTTCCCTTGATTTATCTTACATCCGTCTGAAATGCATCCAAAAATTTCGGACGGATTTCACTCGGATTTGGTATTTTTTATATTTCCCTTGATTTATCTTACATCCGTCTGAAAAGGATTTGATTTTTAAAATATTTTTTCATTAAGAAGCAAAGAAGTGAAAATATTTTAAACTGATTTTTTAATTTTAATTTTCTTACTTTTTTAAAAAGGATTTATTTTGCTTAAAAAAAGGGACTTATTTTTTATTTTCAGGAAATGAAGTTTTATAAATTTTCGTATTTTCTAATTTTTAAAAGGATTTTCCATATTTAAACAACCGAATTGAAATATTTTTTGGGATATATATTTTTTTTTATGTTACAAGAACAAAAATCTGGAACCAACCCAAAAGTCTCAAAAACTGAAATAAAGTAACATAAACTAAGGAATGTCAAAAACCAAATTGGGTTTTGTTAATGGACCTATCAGATTGACCTAACAACAATATGATAGCATTAACCCAAACATTACCAAGGAAATTAGTGAAATTTGATAATAAGAAATAAATAAATTAAAATATAGAGACAAATAAAAAGGATCCAGAAGAAAGTGCACAAAAGGATGCGGTGGAAACACGACAAATGGAGGCGAGGTGGAAGGGATCCGGGGTCCAGCGCGACGGGGATGGCGGAGGGGACCGACACGAGGAAAGTGGTTGCCAAGGAGAAGGATCTGTTATGTTGCTTTTGTTGTGGTGTTTAGATGGTGAAGGGGTTGATGGGTTCGGGTTGTGTTTTTCTCTTTTTTCTTTTTTGTTGTAGTTTTCATTTTTGTGTGGTGACTGAGAGGAACAAGAAAATGATGGGTTATGTGTGTTTGGCTTGGAAGTGGATAGAGTGTTGGATTTTTATCAAAAATTGAGAGAAGGAAAATGAGAGATTCTTAGGCCAACTGTGAGGAGAGTCATGATAATATTGATGGAGTGCTGCTGTGTTGGTGGGATGAAGGGATCAGATTCCATTTTTTTGTATAAAGGAATCAAAACCAGGAATATAAGTCAAAGCGCTTATACTTAAAAAGGGTGAAGACTGAGTTATCGGTGGGTGTGACTGGTAATCGTGTTGATAGGGTGAATCAACTTTGTCCTTAGATGGTGCACAGAAGTAGGTGATAGGGATCATGTTACTGTATATTTGTTAAAAGATAAGTAAAAGTTAAGAGAGCAAGGAAAACACCTTTGACTGATACTGGAAAAATAAAAACTGAGGAAGGGTGGTGATGAGCCTCTGTTTGACTGGTTTTATAACTAGTAAAGACCTTGGCTTTGTGCTTATTTTATATCATTTTCACCCAAATTAGACTTGATTGTCTCTAAGTAGTATTTTGAGTCTGTAAAGTGTTTTTAGGTTAATTTAGTTGATTTAGAGTGAATAAAGTATTTACTTTTATTTTCTGTTTTCAGGTAAATAAAAAGGAATAATTCTGGAGTTTCTCGCCCCGCGAGAAGGCTGCTCGCCACGCGACCCCGAAGCTGACTGTTCCAAGAAAATGCAAAGTCTCTGGTTCGCCCCGCGAATAAATGGCTCGCCTCGCGAGTCATCCAACCATGAAAAGTCAAAGACGATCACGGTTTGGGCGTGTGGAAGGTCACGGGCGTTGCAGTTTGGGAATTTGAAGCGTTCACCTCGCGAAGATATTCTCGCCTCGCGAGAAGACAAAGAGTTGCAGACCTTTCATGTTATTCGCCTCGCGAGCAGTGCTTCGCCTCGCGAGGACTTGGATTCCAGAAACATGTATATAAGTAGTCTTAGGCAGAACTGAGAGGGGGAAGTCAGAATTAGCCAGTTTTGGCTAGTTTCTGAGTTTGTAGTCTTTTGTCTTCTTTTAGTTTAGATAGTTGTTTTACTTTTGTAATGGAGAACTAGTCTCTTAGATTAATCTATTGCAATTGGTTTCTGTTAACACTTGAGGTTCTGTGATTCTGTTTCATTTGCTTTTCTCTTTTCAATGCCATGTTATATGTTTCTGTTTGTTATTTCAGTAATGTATAGTGTGGTATTGTTTCATTTCGGTGATGTTATGTTCCTATATATAATCGCGTTTGTTATTTCGTGTGTGTTCATTCATGTTCGTTTGTTCATGAGAGCTTAACCCCGTTTGTTATTTCGGGAATAGGAACATATATCCGTAGTAGCGATTGCGTTGTTAATTGTTGCTACAACCGGGAGGGGATTAGTATCTGCTTAGGATTTGCATGAACCAATGATAGTGGGAAACCGAGAACAGTAGGTTAATCGTCTTTTGTTTATTTGTTATTCTCTTTAACTACTTTGTTTTCATTGTTTTGTTTTCTCAATTTGGTTTCAAATCTCAAAACCCCCAATTCTAACTTTTACTAATTTTCTGTTAATAATAACAACACCTAAAGAGTCCTTGAGAGACGATCCGAGTTGTCGCTCTATACTGCATTATTTTTATAATCGTTCGTTCTTTTTGGCGCGTGGCGACAGCGCGGTCAGTGGAAAAGGACGTAAATGGAGTGGTTTACTGGTTCATAAGTAAAATATTTGTTTTCGATTTTTTAATTTTATCTTTATTAATAATCAGAAATTTGTTTTCAGTTTTTTCTTCTTTTTTTATTTGGGCCTGAATACTGGTTATATCTACTCATGTAATTGGGCTAAGAGCAAGCACTACTAGAAAACTTGAATTTTAAGACGGAATTTTCGGACGGAAATGTTTCCGTCTGAAATTTTATGAAAATTTCAGACGGATTTCACACGGATATGGTATTTTTTAATTTACCTTGATTTATCTTGCATCCGTCTGAAATCCGTCCGAAAATTTCGGACGGATTTCACACGGATTTGTTATTTTTTATATTTTGCTTGATTTATCTCACATCCGTCTGAAATCCGTCCGAAAATTTCAGACGGATTTCACACGGATTTGTTATTTAATCTGTCCAAAAATTTCGGACGGATTTCACACAGATTTGGTATTTTTTATATTTCCTTTGATTTATCTTACATCCGTCTGAAAAGGATTTTATTTTTAAAATATTTTTTCATTTAGAAGCCTGGAAGTGAAAATCTTTTAAACTGATTTTTTAATTTTTAATTTTCTTACTTTTTTAAAAAGGATTTATTTTACCTAAAAAAAAGGGATTTATTTAATATTTTCAGGAAATGGAGTTTTATAAATTTTCGTCTTTTTAAATTTTTAAAAGGATTTTCCATATTTAAACAACAGAATTGATATATTTTTTGGGATATATATATTTTTTTTTATGATACAAGAACAAAAATCTGGAACCAACCCTAAAGTCTCAGAAAAACTGAAATATAGTAATATAAACTAAGGAATGTCAAAAACCAAATTGGGTTTTGTTAATGGACCTATCAGCTAGACCTAACAACAATATGATAGCTTTAACCCAAACATTACCAAGCTGAAATCAGTGAAATGTGATAATAAGAAATAAATAAATTAAAATATAGAGACAAATAAAAAGGAACCAAAAGAAAGTGCACAAAAGGATGTGGTGGAGACACGGCAAACGGAGGCGAGGTGGAGGGGCTCCGGGGTCCGGCGCGACGGAGATGGCGGAGGCGGCCGGCACAAGGAAACTGGTGGCCAAGGAGAAGGATCTGTTATGTTGCTTTTGCTGTGGTGTTTAGATGGTGAAGGGGTTGATGGGTTCAGGTTGTGTTTTTCTCTTTTTTTCTTTTTTGTTGTAGTTTGCGTTTTTGTGTGGTGGCTGTTGAGTCACCGGCAAGTGTACCGGGTCGTCGCAAGTAATAAAACACGGTAAGGAGTTACCGAGGTCGAACACAAGGATTGGGCTACCAATTCTACCAAATTACAAGTAGTTTGATCAGTTTGGTTAAGTAACAGCAAGTGGTTGAGAATAGAGAGAATATAGGATCGCAATTCAAATAACAAATCAAATAAAGATATGGTATTAAAATCTGGAATTAAACATCTAAGGTCACAAATCCACCTACCCAGTCATGCATAGTACCCAAGTGATGATGATTCTTCCCTAGGTTCAATTACAATGTCAACCAGGACCCCCAATTTCTCCTAATGACAGTGTCGTGCTCAATAGGACGTATTCAACGATTGAGTTAATTACTTATTAGCTCTCATAACCCAATCATCAAACTCTATTAAATTCGGTTCCTATAAGGTTGCACCGATCTCCTATTCACTCTCGTGCAATATTCGATCGATGATCCCAATTCAAGTTCTAAACGTGAATCGCCTACTAAGCCTCAACACATTAACTAGTCAATCACGCATGCATATGATCAACGCAATAAAATCAGAATTGGAAAACAAGAATTGAGATAAGGGAGAGAAACATACATCACATTGAACGCTCCACCGCCATGGGTGGTTTCATTGATCCCTTAGACAAGGGTTAGCTCCTCATGTTTGTGATAACGCACAAACAATCGGAATTCATCGTGTTCGTAAAAGAGAAAAAGAAAATAAGGAGACGCAGCTCCAGAGAACAAGGATTCGTAACAAAACTGATCTACACAAGGGGTAAAACTTGGATCCTTTTCTGATCTGAAACAGCCTTTAAATAGGGATACTGGTTCTCGCCCGCTCGCAGGACGAGCAAGCTCTCGCGAGGTGAATTTAAGCTTTTGGCTCCAACCTGGTTTGAATATTCGCGAGGCGAGAGGGTGATTCGCGAGGCGAGACAGAAAGGGTGCCTTCTCTGGCACAGTCAGGCTTTCATGCTCGCGAGGCGAGCTAGTGGTTCGCGAGGTGAGACAGAAAGGGTGCCTTCCCTGGCACAGGCTGGTGTTTAGTCTCGTGAGGCGAATCCTTCCAGAATTGCTTTTCCACTGTTTTCTTCATTTTCCTTGACTCTAAGAGCTTCACTTTTAACCTGAAACAATAAAAGAAAACTAAAAGTGTAATTCTATTCAAAATAAACTAAAAACTACTAAAAATGCATAAAACGAGTCAAAGTCTAACTTAGGAACGAAACAAGGCCAATTTGGGAGATTAACAAGGGTGACTCGCCCAATTAGGCACAAAATATACCCCTTTTCTAGCTGGAAACTAGATGAGCCAGAGGCTTATCAAAATACCCCAAACTTAAACCTTGCTTGTCCCCAAGCAAGCTAAAACTCAAAAAGACTTAAGATTTGGCAAGCTTAACGGATTCAATCAATTTCACACAAATTTCATGCAATCTTAACAAAACAGTTTTTCTTCAATGATTTCCCCCCTTGCATCAATGTAATCCCCACATTCATTTACTTTAAACAATTGAGAACTTCATCATGCATGCAATCATTAATCTAAGTTGAGGATCAGAGTTACACACAAAAGGAAGATCACCAATTTCAAACAATTGCCTACCTCACAAGGGCATGTAATATTTCACTCATTCGCTCAATTTGTCTAGGCTATCAACTTCTCACTCAATTTCACATTTCAAGAGCACTTCCCATGAATTTGATTTTCATCTCAAAAATAGTTCCCACGAAAACATGCATGCAACATCAAAAGGTCTTTTAAAGGTTGTAATGGGTCCTGGCTGAGGGTAGGATATTCAAGGATACTAGGCTTACGTCCCTAGGAACTAAGAGAGCATGAGCATTTTGACACATTGCACTTCCACTCAAATTCCTTTTTCCATTTTTCTTTTAGCCTTGGGTGACTACAGCCTTTTCCTTGCTAAGCTTTTTGTTTTACCCCCCCCTTTTTTTTTTCTTTTGCCAAATTTTTCCTTTTCTTTTTTTCTTCTTTTTGCCTTGGGTTTCAACCTTTATTATTTTTTTCTTTTTCTCAACCCATAATGACATATCAATCTTGTAGCCACCCCAAACTTAGTTTCTTACAACCCTTCTCGTGCTAAGTTTCCATGCTCTCCTAATCCTAAGATTGGGTTAACATGGTTTTTTCGTATTTTTGGCTTATAACATAAGGTCATCAAGAAACCATAGGCCAATTAGGCTCAACGTGGCTAACTAGGGAACATGCATTAGGGGTGGTTCTTTTTAGGCCAAGTAGTTATTCAAAGAAAATTGCCTAAATCATTTGATGCAACACATAAACATGCAAACCATGAAGAGATTCAAGCAAATTCGGGAAAGTGCAACTTAAATGTGATCCACACAATCAAAAACAAAGTTGGAGGCTCAAATCCTCACCTGGACATTTTTTGCAAATTGTTTGACCGAGATACAATTCCTAGTGTGTGCACCCCTTCACCCCAAACTTGTCATAAATCAAGCAATCACAATAAATTTCTCAAAGTTCAATTTTCAATTTTTCACATGGGTATCAGATCTTCTATTTTCAGAACCTAGGGGGAAATCATCACAAGTCAACATAATTCATGCAGTCAATCTATGCTAAGTTTAATTAAAAACCACCAAGCTTGCCGACACAATACTCATACACAAACTCTTGATCTTCTCAAATTATTCAAGAGAGAAATGGAAAAAAAGAAAACAAAAAACAAGTGAAGGGTAAGAAAATTTTTATCTTAATGGGGTCCGAGCGGACCCCATGCTTTCAGCTGATTTCCTTTCCTCTTTTCATCTCTCTACTACCCCGCCGCTTCACAGGGGGCTAGTTTCGCCTCATCCTTGTCCAATTGGTTGGCCCATGATATTCGGGCTCTCCAAGTTTATCCATTCACAAGAAAACATGAAGGTTAAAGCAATAATATATATAAGAAGTAAGTACATACGATTATCCAAGTTTGCAAGTAAAGGTCATAAAAAGAGTTTCTAGCTAACTATCAATGTACAACCATATCGAACTCCTAGCTAGAACTATAAATAAAAATCTTGGAGGGGCCGGATCACCGATCAAAATCGATGTCGTCCACCGAGTCACCCTGGTCCTCCGGTGCCTCCTCATCCTCTGGTCCCTCGGGCACCCCCGGTGGCATAGCACCTGGTCCCCCGGGGGTAGTCCCGACACCCAAGCCGAGGGGACAGCTCTTCCTCGGAGGGGTATACGGGCACCCCACCCTCCCTCTGGCCAACTCCATCTACCGGAAGAACTCCCGCAACACCTCCCGGTCCCGCCTCATCGCTGTTGGTTCTGCAAGAGCAGGGTCATGTCCGCCGATCGTGGCCTCCGAGTGGGTAGGGGTGGTGGCCTCCTAGGTGCGGCCGGGGCTACATAGCGAAATGCCGGATGTACTCCCGGTCGATGGGCTTCCGTAGGACCTTCTCCATAATCGTACTCACGGGCACTCCCGCCGGTGGATCGGCTCGGTGATCAAGAAACCATGCCCCAGGCTCTCCTTCAATGCCCGGGAGTTCGCCTTCATCCGGATATCGACGCGATGACTCCCCGGCGTTGATCGTGCGACTGTCGAGATGCCGTAAAGGAGATGGGCTCGGCGGCGGTGACGGTGGACTCTTGAGAGCTCACTCTAAGGTTAACATGTAGGAAGGCCGACTAGACTTTGGCATCCGGGGTGAGGTCCCGCCTCCTCAACCTCAAGAGGTTCCCGATGTCCCCATCTCCCAGGCAGCTCCGTGACACGGCCAAGTGTCGATGATGGCTTGAGCGAGGGGCACGCTGCGGGAGCTGCTCATACTCACGGGGCTCCTCTCCGATGGGGATCCCCAGCGAGGAGTTAATATCTCGATGCGGTTAAGTCATGGGGACCCCACTGTACCTGCATCACGCAGCTCGGGCACGAGACCTCGAGTTTGAGAGCGTTGGCATAAAATTCATGCACCAGTTTGATGTCATATCGGTGAGGAAGATCAGCCAACATCTCCCAACCTCGGTTGCGAATCTGCTCGGAGACGCTAGCGTAGTTGTTGCCCACCAGGGACACACGCCGCTCTAAAACCATCTCCTTCCTCACCACCAGGTTCCAATGGTCCCTATGATCAGGAGAGTGGAAACTGGGAGAGTAGGAGGTGGCCCTAGAGGAGGCGCCCGGCCCTGAAGGCAACTCAACGTCGTCCCCCTGAGCAGATGCGCGCTTCTTGTGCTTAAACGACTGGTTTTCAGCAGGGTTTCTCTTAGGCGGAGCCATACCTGAAAATCAGAAAATTCCCAGTACAGTTATAATCAGTAATTCAGAATATGCAACACAGACACAAATACAGTATCACCCCCCCACTGTCCTACTATCATACAGATATGCAACAAACACCCAGACAGTGTTCCCACTATATTCTCAACTATGATACCCAGAGCAGAGAACAATGCACAGTAAGACTCCCTAGACTAGACAAGTTCATGAGCATGGCGTCTACCCTATTATCAGTTATACAGACATTTAGTGCACAGTGTGTGGTGTGTCTGTTTGAATTCCACAAGCATGAACAGGTGAAGCGTGAAGAGTGAGATGTCTTACCTCGTAGAGATGAATGAGTGCAAATGTGTGAGGGTGAGAGTGAGAGAGTGAGAGAACTGAGTGAGAGGGGAAGTTGAGCAGTGATGATGCCCACGCGAGAGAGAGGAGGGGAAAACAGTGAAGGGTCTCGAAAATGCTTCGCGATCCGCTCGCGGGGCTATATAATTTTCAGTTTTCGCGAGGCGTGAGGCTCCTCACGACGCGAATTTTAAATTTTCCCCCAAATTGAAAACCCTAATTGCAGATTCGCGAGGCGAGACACCACTCGCGAGGCGAATCTGGAAAATTGTTCTTCACACTTTCCAGAATCGCGAGGCGAATCTGGAATTTCCAACAGTTGCTGATGCCCAGATTCGCGAGGCGAAAAATGGTTCTCACGACGCGAGACAGAAGCTTGAGCTTGACACTGAGATTCCAGGGCTTCTGCCTCGCGAGGCCAGTGTGGATTCGCGAGGCGAGTCTCTCATTTTTTTTTTATTTAAGAAGAGAAAATAACAGAACTTAAAAGGTAAAGGATATCTAGCTTGGGTTGCCTCCCAAGTAGCGCTTGTTTAATGTCCCGAGCCTGACTCAAGTCACCCCTAAGGGTTAATCTAGATGAAGAACTTGCTTGCCATTCGGGATTGATTCCCCATGGTAATGCTTGAGCCTTTGCCCATTCACCTTGAAGTTTCCAGAGGCCCCTTCTAATCCCACTGCTCCGTGTGGAAAAACTTGGAGGATTTTGAATGGTCCCGACCACCTTGATTTAAGCTTTCCAGGAAAAAGCCTCAACCTCGAATTATAAAGAAGTACCATCTGTCCGGGCTCAAACCTCCTAGGCAAGATGTGCTTATCATGCCATGCCTTAGTTTGCTCTTTGTAGATTCTTGCATTTTCATATGCTTGCATGCGGATTTTGAACAACTCATTTAAGTCCAGAAGCCTCTTTTCACCGGCCTTCGTCAAATCAAAGTTAAGCTCTCGAATTGCCCAATAAGACTTCTCCTCCAATTCCACCGGCAAGTGGCATTACTTTCCAAACACCAAATTGTAAGGAGACCTTCCAATTGGAGTCTTGAAGGCGGTCCAATAAGCCCATAAGGCATCATCTAACCTTTTTGACCAATCCTTCTGAGACACCCCGTTGTGCCCCATTGTATTTTTACATTAAAACCTTAATATTTATTTACTTAATCGCGCGCTTACTGTTGAAAATACGTAAAAATTAAAACTTCAATAATAATCATATAACTTCTACGAATACAAAACACACCAAAACTATATTACATAAATACACACATAATTATTCTTTATTTTACACAACACGGTTTAGGGTATCCTCTCAGTAGGATCCCACACCGGTACTTATTTATACAAACATGCTTATAACTAACTGAAAGCAAGAAACGTCTTATATGACTCACTGGCCCTAAACTTACTACGCTACATTATCAGGATCAATAGATGGTTCTTCAGCATCGACTTCATACGGAACGTCGTTCAACTCTTCAACAATCTCTGTCTCGTATGGGGTTCCATCCATCTCCTCAGCAACATATTCGTTCATCCGGTCTTTCAACGTAACAAAGTAGACATACACAAAAATACAGAAATAGGGAGATAAGAAACAGTTCTATCATCATAAGTGGAAAAGATTCATAGCATATAATACAATAATAGTCACAAACATGCATCATTCAAAATCAACAATCATCCTCAATTCAATATATCATCCTCTACCCTTCAACTCATGCAACTAGACCTTTATCTTTGACGTGGCCACTACTACTCTGTCACACATCCCTCGTTAGGGATGCCGTCGATCGCCCAAGTGACACGTTCCCCACGCAGGTGCACATTCTTATCCATGGTAAGAATGCTCATGCAAAAGCAATGACACTATAGCTGCATTGTATCGTCGGTGCACACCCTGATTCTCTCTCTCACTCTGTCAAGGGTGCTCATGCAAAGCAATGACACTATAGCTGCACAACTTAAATTCTAATTTGGAACGGTCTACAAGAACTTCGGACCTCGTGTATCTCAAATACACGGTTATGAACAACAATGCAACACATGATTCTCACTGACTTTTATCAATAACAACCTAGTACCTCAAGCTTTTCCTCATAACCTCCACTTACATTCTATATCACATCACTTTTATAAAATAATAGCGAGGCACGTCTAATTCATATTCAAAACTCTCACCCCAACAAAATACCTCCGAGCAATATATATCTTTCCTTAAAATCAACTAAGCAATTTATCAAACCAGGCAGATCATGCATAACACAATATCAACAAAATATTCAAATATCATAAAATATCACATATAGCAAATTATCACAACCAACATATCACAATTAACTCAAATAAGTAATAAAGCCACACATCATAAAATCAACCTTAATGTCGATAAACCTACAATCCCCGAATCACCATTTGTTTTACAGAAAAGGTTTCCAATGTGATTTTGGTCTTGTCGATTACTCGACTTCTAGTAGGGTTTAGGTCGCCCTACACCATTATTATAAATTATATGCTACTTATCGGTTCCGACGATAGGATGATTCTTTCCCCCACCTGAGTTAGCACCGGAAACACGTACACAACGATCCTCGTTATCCCGCCACAAGTTAACACAACCACCTTCATTCAAACAACATAACTATAATTAATCAACTAACAACCATCTATGACACTTTAGGGCTAGGTTCGGCCAAGACTTAGAAAATAGGTTTAGGATTATCTTCTTAATGCTATCTTTTGGATCCTAGTTACTAGAGTCTTAACTAACATAGATTACTTATTACAAGACTAAAATTTGAAACAAAATCCTCTAACCTTTAGGGTTAGGGTTTCGGCCCATATTAGGAAAATAGGCTAGGAAATTTAGTTGGATTCAATCTCTTGGATAATGAAAGTGGAAGACATCACAAGATCATAGAAATTGGTTTCACATTAAAAGGATTTTTCTACACTTTTCTAGAATTATTTGAAGTTCTAGATCTTGGAATGGAAAAATATGATTCATGGCATAAACATGATAAATACATGAATATGAAAGCTTATATGATCAAGGAGATGAGCTTTTACCTCTTGAAGATTGAAGAAATGAAGAAAATGATCAACCTTCACTATGTTGAAAACTGGACAGCTTGAGGGTGTGATGGTATTGTGAGTGTATCTCACAATATACTCATCCAAAAATTACGAACTTTGGCTTGATAGAAAGATAAGAAGAAATGGAACAACTTTGGTGTTTAAGGTTTCATTTGGTTCGGATCATAACAGGGGTGAAAAGGGCCTTCTTTATGCTGTTTCGTGGGTTGCTGGGAATTCTGGGCAGTTTCTGTATTTTGACCCTTTCTCCCAATCCACTTATCTGTTTTTGATGATCTTTAGCTTGTTGGATATAAGAGAGAAATAGGAACAACTTTTATGTTGAGTGTTTTCCGAGTTTCAGAAAGAAAGAGGGTCATATGTTTGGTGGGAATTCGGTGTTCTTAGGGTTTTGTAACTTAGTTGGTGGGGAAGATGAAGAGAATGAAGAAGATGAGTGAAATGGTGAGGGAGGCCACGGTTTTTGGGTATTTATAGGAGTAATCTTATGCCTTGTTTGGTTAAAAGGAATTGGTTTAATGGGTTTTGTGATTATTAAATTAATATAAGCTTAACTAAGGTTATAATTAACTTAACTAAGGTTATAATTAACTTAACTAAGGTTATTTTGGCTAACCATGGTTAATAATATGTGGCTCACATTTGATGGAGGTGTGGCTGATTTTGGGCCACACAAAATGACTCACCAATGAGTCATCGATCTTATCCATAGCGGTTCCGGAAATTCCGCACGTGACTCAAATCGTTTACCCGATTTCAGTTTTTGAGAGGAAAATAATGAAACAAAAGCAAAATGAAATAGGTAATATTTATTGGAGGTGGATGCACGAAATTGGAGAGATGTGGGAGGTTTTCAACCACGTAAAATGAGTGGTTAAGAGTGCGTAGATGCGTCTTGTTAATACCGCGAAAGCTTGGGGGGTATTTTGGTCTTTTTACCTAAATGTCATGATTACTTGCATTTAATGCTCATAAATGCTTAGTGACTCATCCTCCATGAGTCATCATGTATGACTCATTGTCCCGATCTCTTGACGGGTTTTCGCACTTCCCTTCTACCGACTCGTCGGTTTCCCGATTAGGGTTTACGCCCGTAAAAAGCGTAATATTTTATTTTCGGTTGAAAATTTTCAAAACAACCAAACTCGTTAGAAATATGATTTAAATATAAACCATTTCGTTTCACGAGTCAAAATTAGGTTTTCTGCTTTCGGTAAAATTATACTGTCAGTGAAAACGCAGACCGGGTTCCGTCTGAATTTTCAACCCAAATTTTTATCGTAAGCTTCTACCCTAAAATAGAATATGGATATGATTTTTATTTCATAAAAATCAATCTCCATGAACTCGTATGAAAATATAAATAAATACATTTATACCGGTTAATACAGCGAAAATATTTTTACTGAAAAAAATAAAAATCGGAAAATAAAAAGTAGGGTGTTACACCTTCCGTGAGGAGTTGACGGTTTTCTCAAGAATACGCTTCAACTCACGGTTGGATACCTCCACTTGCCCATTTGTTTGGGGATGATAAGGAGTAGAGACTCTATGTTTGACCCCATACTTCTCGAGAAGCTTGTGCATTTGGTTGTTGCAAAAGTGGGATCCCCCATCACTAATCAACACTCTAGGAACCCCAAACCTCGAGAAGATATTGATCCTTAGGAATTCCATGACTACCCGCGTATCATCCGTGGTTGTTGGGATTGCTTCTACCCACTTTGACACGTAGTCCACTGCCACCAATTTTGTATTGATAGGAGAAAGATGGTGGGAATGGTCCCATGAAATCTATCCCCCACACATCAAAGAGCTCTACTTGAAGCATGCAATTCAAGGGGAGTTCATGCCGCTTAGAGATGTTGCCAACTCTTTGGCAACGATCACAGTTCTCAACAAAGGTGTGGGCATCCTTGAAGAGTGTTGGCCAATAGAACCCGCTTTGGAGGATTTTTTCTGCGGTCTTCTTTCCCCCATAATGCCCACCATAATCCGAGCTATGACAATGCCACAACACATTTCCGATTTGGTCATGGGGAATGCACCTTCTTAGGATCCCATCCGAGCATTGCTTGAAAAGATAGGGGTCCTCCCACACATAATACCTTGCATCCGAGAAGAACTTCTTCCTTTGTTGACTAGTCCAACCTTGCAGAACCACATTCGAAGACTTGAAGTTGGCCATGTCCGCGAACCAAGGAGGGGAATTTTCAATAAGTGCAAACAGTTTTTCATCAGGAAATTCTTCCTTGATGTCTAGCAATTCCTCCTTGGTGTCGGGATTGACCAACCTAGATAAGTGGTCCGCGACACCATTGTCGGATCCCTTCCTGTCCTTAATCTCGAGATCAAATTCCTTCAAAAGAAGAATCCACCGAATTAATCTAGGTTTGGCCTCTTGTTTTGTCATCAAGTGTTTTATGGCCGCATGATCGATGAAAACAACAATCTTAGACCCCACAATATAGGATATAAACTTATCCAAAGCAAAAACCACAACAAGTAGTTCCTTCTCAGTGGTGGAATAAATGACATGAGCTAACTTTTCCACCCTTTGCCCCAAAACAGCCCCCACCGCATAATCACTAGCATCACACATGATTTCAAATGGTAAATTCCAATTAGGTGCAGTGATTATGGGTGCGGTGACAAGCATCTTTTTCAAAACAGTGAAGGCATTTAAACAAGCATTAAACTCAAAGGATACATCCTTCACAAGAAGGTCACAAAGCGGCCTTGTGATTTTGGAGAAGTCCTTGATGAATCTCCGGTAGAACCCGGCATGACCCAAGAAACTCCTCACCCCCTTTACATTGGTTGGTGGGGGAAGCTTCTCAATCAACTCAATCTTGGCTTTATTAACCTCAATCCCCCTTTGGGAGATTTTGTGCCCCAAGACTATACCTTCATTGACCATGAAGTGGCATTTCTCCCAATTGAGCACAATGTTAGTCTCTTGGCACCTTGTAAGCACCAAAGCCAAGTTCTTCAAGCAATTGTCATATGTGGTTCCAAAGACCGAGAAGTCATCCATGAACACCTCAATGCATTTCTCCACCATGTCCGAGAAAATAGAAAGCATGCACCTTTGGAAAGTAGCAGGAGCATTGCACAATCCAAAGGGCATCCTCCTATAGGCAAAGACTCCATAGGGACAAGTGAAGGCCGTCTTCTCTAGGTCTTGAGGATCCACCACAATTTGATTATAGCCGGAGTAACCATCTAAGAAGCAATAGTACTCATATCCCGCTAACCTTTCAAGCATCTGGTCAATGAAGGGGAGAGGGAAGTGATCCTTCCTTGTTGCCTCATTTAGCCTTCTGTAATCGATACAAACTCTCCACCCCGTGATGGTCCTTGTTGGGATCAATTCATTGCTTTCATTGACCACCACGGTTGTGCCACCTTTCTTTGGGACCACATGAATTGGACTAACCCAATTTCTATCCAAGATTGGATAGATGATTCCGGCATCTAAAAGTTTAATCACTTCCTTACGCACGGCTTCTTTCATGATGGGATTTAGCCATCTTTGTGGTTGAACCACCGGCTTATAATCATCCTCCATCAAAATTTTATGCATGCATAGGGAAGGGCTTATACCTTTTAGGTCCGAAATCTTCCACCCAATGGAGGATTTGTGTTCCCTAAGAACTCTCAACAGCTTCTCCTCTTCATCCTTTTTCAAGGCATTGCTAATGATCACCGGGTGTTGTCCCTTCTCCCCCAAGAATGCATAACTTAAGTGGGTTGGGAGTTGCTTCAAATCCGGTGTCTTGCCATCTTCCTCCATTCCTTCCTTGTCGAGCTTTTCCTTTGCACATTCATCCCTTGGGAGACTCGGTAAGGCTTCCATGTTTTTTAAGCATTCAAGATAGTTCTCATCCCCCAAAGGGTCTTCTTCCTCACTATCATCATCATGGAATTTTACCAACACTTGTGCAAGTGAAGAACCATGGGCTTCTCTAGTGGTCTTTTCCTTTACAACTGAATCGACCACATCCACTCGATACACATCCTACCTCTCCGTGGGGTGCTTCATTGCTTCAAAGACGTTGAAGACTACATTCTCATCTTGCACACGGAGGGTGAGCTTCCCTTGTTGCACATCTATCAAAGCACGCCCAGTGGCCAAGAAGGGTCTCCCCAATATGAGAGGGATCTCGGTGTCTTCATCCATATCAAGCACCACAAAATCTGCCGGAAATATGAACTTGTCCACCTTCACTAGCAAGTCTTCGACCACCCCATAAGGATATTTTATAGAACGGTCAGATAATTGGAGTGACATCCGTGTATCCTTGACCTCTTTGATCCCCAACTTCTTCATCATAGAGAGGGGCATTAAGTTGATGCTTGCCCCTAGATCACACAGTGCCTTCCCTAGAGTCATCTCACCAATGGTGCATGGTAGAGAAAAGGAACCCGGATCCTTCAACTTTGGAGGTAGTTTTCTTTGAAGAATGGCACTACACTCCTCGGTCAAAGCAACCTTTTCCTCGTCCACTATTTTCCGCTTCTTGGAGAGAAACTCCTTCATAAACTGGGCATAAGATGGCATTGGTTCCAAGGCTTCTGCAAATGGAATGTTAATTTGAAGTTTGCAGAAGACATCAAGGAATTTATTGAACTGCTTATCTTGTAGAGGCTTCTTCAATATTTCAGGGTAAGGTACCTTCATGTAGGGAGGGAGGTCTTTGGGTTCAACCCACTTCTTTCTTCGGAACTCTTCATCTACAAGTTTCAACCTTCCCCCTTGCTTCGGTGACTTGTCACTAGCCAACTCTTCTTTCTCAGGTTGCTCTTCCTCAACATGTGGTGGTTCCGGGGCTTCAACTTCCTGAGAATTAGTAGCACCTCTGTTAGATCCCAACACCCTACCGCTTCTAGTTGTTATGGCATTGCATTGCTTCTTAGGGTTGTTCTCGGTATCACCCGGGAAAGTGCCTGCGTCTCTAGATTTTGAATTGCTGACCCTGTATGAGTTGCCAACTTGTCAATGGATGTGCTTGTATTGATCGACAACTTCTCAATTGCTGCATTTGTCTTTTCTAGAGCCAACTCCCAAGGTTGCTTTCCACCATCATTTGTTTGCCACTGATTAGGCCCTGGGAAAGCCTGCTGAGTATTGCGCTGCTGGATTCCAATGTTTGGCCTCAGACCCTGTTGAGGTTGTTGTTGCCCGGCTAGACCACCACTAGAATTACTCCAAGTGAAACCCGGATGGTCTCTCCTTATATAACCCCTATTCTGATTTTGACTGTAATCATTATGTCGGTTCCTCTGATAATTGTTCTGGGGCACAGTGTCATAGAAATTGTGGCATGAGTCCACATGTTCTTGAGAGAAGTTGAACGGACAACTCTGAGTGTCATGATATCCATTACAATTATCATAACCCGGAGGCATCCCTTCGTGTATCACATTAACCTTCTTGTTCCCAGACAATGCCGTATTTTGCATCTTCAACAGTCTCTTTTGCTCTAGAATGGCTTACATTGTTGCAGAACTGATTCCACTTGAGGTTTCCCTACCACGGTTGTAATCATTGTTCGACATCTTTTCCAATAACGCCCATCCATCCTCAGCTGATAAATACGAAAAGGAACCGCCTGCCGCGGCATCACAATTCATCTGGTAGTGCCCCCTTAACCCGTTAAATAAATGTTGAACCTTGGAGACCGGGTCAAATAAAGCCGAGGGACATCTTCTCAAGAGCACATTATACCTCTCCCAAGCTTCATTATAGGATTCATCTTCTGTCTGCTTGAAAGATGAGACGGCAACTCTTGCTTGTGCCGCTTTCTAAGGAGGAAAATACTTGGTTAGGAACTTCTGTGCCATTTGCTCCCATGTTCTGATACTGTTCCGATCCAAGCTGTCAAACCAATCGCGAGCGAGATCCCTAAGAGAGAGAGGGAAAAGCCACAAGCGAAACTCATCTTGAGTAACTCCTCTTGTCTTCTGCATGTCACAAGCTTCAAGGAAGCGAGTGATGTGTCTATGAGGGTCTTGCTTGCCACTCCCATCAAACTGTTTCTCACGGATCTGGGCTGTGACACATCCTTCCACTCTGAAGGAATCTGTATTAAGGTTGCCCCTCACGATAGAAGAAGCACAATCCTCCAAGTTGGGTAGATTGTACTCGAAGAGAGGCTTGTAAGGAGGAGGGTTGCCTTCGGCCATCCTTTCAAATTTGATTGCTTCAAGCCTCTTTCGTTCTCTGGCTTCTTTCCTTAATCGCCTCTCGGTCCTGGTGATCTCCGAATCAAATAGCAAGTCCTCTTGTGAAAGGGTACCTCGCATACAAAAACAAAGCCAGACCAAGCGGAATCAAAGAAGTAGAGAGAGATAATAGTAAATAAATAAAAGAAAATAAAAATAAAAATAGCTTAACCAAATAAACAAACTTCCTAAAAATTAGGAAAATTGGTTGTGCCAATCCCCGACAACGGCGCCAAAAACTTGTTGAGTCACCGGCAAGTGTACCGGGTCGTCGTAAGTAATAAAACACGGTAAGGAGTTACCAAGGTCGAACACAAGGATTGGGCTACCAATTCTACCAAATTATAAGTAGTTTGATCAGTTTGGTTAAGTAACAGCAAGTGGTTGAGAATAGAGAGAATATAGGATCGCAATTCAAATAACAAATCAAATAAAGATATGGTATTAAAATCTGGAATTAAACATCTAAGGTCACAAATCCACCTACCCAGTCATGCATAGTACCCAAGTGATGATGATTCTTCCCTAGGTTCAATTACAATGTCAACAAGGACCCCCAATTTCTCCTAATGACAGTGTCGTGCTCAATAGGACGTATTCAACGATTGAGTTAATTACTTATTAGGTCTCATAAACCAATCATCAAACTCTATTAAATCTGGTTCTTATAAGGTTGCACCGATCTCCTATTCACTCTCGTGCAATATTCGATCGATGATCCCAATTCAAGTTCTAAACGTGAATCGCCTACTAAGCCTCAACACGTTAACTAGTCATTCGCGCATGCATATGATCAACGCAATAAAATCAGAATTGGAAAACAAGAATTGAGATAAGGGAGAGAAACATACATCACATTGAATGCTACACCGCTATGGGTGGTTTCATTGATCCCTTAGACAAGGGGATTAGCTCCTCATGTTTGTGATAACGCACAAACAATCGGAATTCATCGTGTTCGAAAAAGAGAAAAAGAAAACAAGGAGACGCAGCTCTAGAGAACAAGGATTCGTAACAAAATTGATCTAAACAAGTGGTAAAACTAGGATCCTTTTCTGATCTGAAACAGCCTTTAAATAGGGATACTGGTTCTCGCCCGCTCGCAGGGCGACCAAGCTCTCGCTAGGCGAATTTAAGCTTTTGGCTCCAACCTGGTTTGAATATTCGCGAGGCGAGAGAGTGATTCGCGAGGCGAGACAGAAAGGGTGCCTTCTCTGGCACAGTCAGGCTTTCAGGCTCGTGAGGCGAGCTAGTGGTTCGCGAGGCGAGACAGAAAGGGTGCCTTCTCTGGCACAGACTGGTGTTCAGTCTCGCGAGGCGAGACTTTGTTTCGCGAGGTAAATCCTTCCAGAATTGATTATCCACCGTTTTCTTCATTTTCCTTGACTCTAAGTGCTTCACCTTTAACCTGAAACAATAAAAGAAAACGAAAAGTGTAATTCTATTCAAAATAAACTAAAAACTACTAAAAATGCATAAAACGAGTCAAAGTCTAACTTAGGAACGAAACAAGGCCAATTTGGGAGATTAGCGAGGGTGACTCGCCCAATTAGGCACAAAATATACCCCTTTTCTAGCTGGAAACTAGATGAGCCAGAGGCTCATCAGTGGCTGAGTGGAACAAGAAAATGATGGGTCATGTGTGTTTGGCTTGGTAGTGGATAGAGTGTTGGTTTTATATCAAAAATTGAGAGAAGGAAAATGAGAGATTCTTAGGCCAACTGCGAGGAGAGTCATGATAATATTGATGGAGTGCTACTGTGTTGGTGGGATGAAGGGATCAGATTCCATTTTTTTGTATAAAGGAACCAAAGCTAAGAATAGAAGTAAAATCACCTATACTTAAAAAGGGTGAAGACTGAGTAATCGGTGGGTGTGACTGGTAATCGTGTTGATAGGGTGAATCAACTTTGTCCTTAGATGGTGCACATAAGTAGGTAAATGGAGTGGTTTACTGCTTCATAAGCAAAATATTTGTTTTCAATTTTTTAATTTTATCTATATTAATAATCAGAAATTTGTTTTCAGTTTTTACTTCTCTTTTTATTTGGGCCTGAATGATGGGCTCAAAAAGTTGTAACCAAAAAAGGAATCTAGGTTATATCTACTCATGTAATTGGGCTAAGAGCAAGCACTACTAGAAAACTTGAATTTTAAGATGGAATTTTCGGACGGAAATGTTTCCGTATGAAATTTTATGAAATTTTTGGACGGATTTCACACGGATTTGGTATTTTTTTATATTTTCCTTGATTTATCTTACATCCGTCTGAAATCCGTCCGAAAATTTCAGACGGATTTCACACGGATTTGGTATTTTTTGTATTTCCCTTTATTTATCTTACATCCATCAGAAATCCGTCCGAAAATTTCGGACGGATTTCACACGGATTTATTATTTTTTATATTTTCCTTGATTTATCTTACATCCGTCTGAAAAGGATTTGATTTTTAAAATATTTTTTCATTAAGAAGCAAAGAACTGAAAATCTTTTAAACCGATTTTTTAATTTTTAATTTTCTTACTTTTTTAAAAAGGATTTATTTTGCCTAAAAATGGGATTTATTTTTTATTTTTAGTAAAGGAAGTTTTATAAATTTTCATCTTTTTTAATTTTTAAAAGGATTTTCCATATTTAAACAACAGAATTGATATATTTTTTGGGGTATACTTTTTTTTATGATACAAGAACAAAAATCTGGAACCAACCCTAAAGTCTCAGAAAAAATGAAATAAAGTAATATAAACTAAGGAATGTCAAAAACCAAATTGGGTTTTGTTAATGGACCTACCAGCTTGACCTAACAACAATATGATAGCTTTAACCCAAACATTGCCAAGCTGAAATCAATGAAATGTGATAATAAGAAATAAATAAATTAAAATATAGAGACAAATAAAAAGGAACCAGAAGAAAGTGCACAAAAGGATGGGGTGGAGACACGGCAAAAGGAGACGAGGTGGAGGGGCTCCGGGGTCCGGCGCGACGGAGATGGCGGAGGCGGTCGGCACGAGGAAAGTGGTGGCCAAGGAGAAGGATCTGTTATGTTGCTTTTGTTGTGGTGTTTAGATGGTGAAGGGGTTGTTGGGTTCAGGTTGTGTTTTTTTCTTTTTTTCTTTTTTGTTGTAGTTTGCGTTTTTGTGTGGTGGCTGAGAGGAACAAGAAAATGATGGGTTATGTGTGTTTGGCTTGGTAGTGGATAGAGTGTTGGATTTATATCAAAAATTGAGAGAAGGAAAATGAGAGATTCTTTGGTCAACTGTGATGAGAGTCATGATAATATTGATGGAGTGCTGCTGTGTTGGTGGGATGAAGGGATCACATTCCATTTTTTTTGTATAAAGGAATCAAAACCAAGAATAGAAGTAAAAGCACTTATACTTAAAAAGGGTGAAGACTGAGTAATCGGTGGGTGTGACTGGTAATCGTGTTGATAGGGTGAATCAACTTTGTCCTTAGATGGTGCACAGAAGTAGGTAATAGGGATCATGTTACTATATATTTGTTAAAAGATAAGTAAAAGTTAAGAGAGCAAGGAAAGCACCATTGACTGATACTGGAAAAAGAAAAACTGAAGAAGGGTGGAAAAGGACGTAAATGGAGTGGTTTACTGGTTCATAAGCAACATATTTGTTTTAGATTTTTTAATTTTATCTTTATTAATAATCAAAAATTTGTTTTCAGTTTTTTGTACTTTTTTATTTGGGCCTGAATGCTGGGTTCAAAAAGTTGTAACCATAAAAGGAATCCAGGTTATATCTACTCATGTAATTGGGCTAAGAGCAAGCACTACTAGAAAACTTGAATTTTAAAACGGAATTCTCAGACGGAAATGTTTCCGTTTGAAATTTTATGAAAATTTCAGATGGATTTCACACGGATTTGGTATTTTTTATAATTCCCTTGATTTATCTTGCATTCGTCTGAAATCCATCCGAAAATTTCGGACGGATTTCACACGGATTTGGTATTTTTTATATTTTCCTTGATTTATCTTACATCCGTCAGAAATCCGTCACAAAATTTCGGACGGATTTAAAATGGATTTGTTATTTTTTATATTTTCCTTGATTTATCTTACATCCGCCTGAAATCCGTCCGAAAATTTCGGACGAATTTCACACGGATTTGGTATTTTTTATACTTCCCTTGATTTATCTTACATCCGCCTGAAATCCGTCCGAAAATTTTGGATGGATTTCACACGGATTTGTTATTTTTTATATATTCCTTGACTTATCTTACATCAGTCTGAATTCCTTCCGAAAATTTCGGATGGATATCACACGGATTTGTTATTTTTTATATTTTCCTTGATTTATCTTACATCCGTCTGAAATCCGTTCTAAAATTTCGGACCGATTTCACACGGATTTGGTATTTTTTATACTTCCCTTGTTTTATCTTGCATCCGTCTGAAATCCGTCTGAAAATTTCGGACGGATTTCACACGGATTTGGTATTTTTATACTTCCCTTGATTTATCTTACATCCGTCTGAAATCCGTCTGAAAATTGCGGATGGATTTCACACGGATTTGTTATTTTTTATATTTCCCTTGATTTATCTTACATCCATCTGAAATCGGTCTTAAAATTTCAGACGGATTTCACACGGTTTTGGTATTTTTTATATTTTCCTTGATTTATCTTACATCCGTCTGAAATCCGTCCGAAAATTTTAGACGGATTTCACACGGATTTGGTATTTTTTATATTTTTCTTGATTTTCTTACATCCGTCTGAAATCCGTCCGAAAATTTCGGACGGATTTCACACGGATTTGTTATTTTTTATATTTTCCTTGATTTATCTAGAATCCGTCTGAAATCCGTCCGAAAATTTCGGACGGATTTCACAAGGATTTGATATTTTTTTTATACTTCCCTTAATTTATCTTACATCTGTCTGAAATCCATCGGAAAATTTCGGACGGATTTCACACGGATTTGTTATTTTTTATATTTTCCTTGATTTGTCTTACATCCGTCTGAAATCCGTCCAAAAATTCCTGGACGTATTTCACCGGATTTGTTATTTTTATATTTTCCTTGATTTATGTTACATCAATCATCAAATCCGTTCGAAAATTTCGGACGGATTTCACACGGATTTGGTATTTTTTATACTTCCCTTGATTTATCTTACATTGGTCTGAAATCCGTCTGAAAATTTCGGACGGATTTCACACGGATTTGGTATTTTTTATACTTCCCTTGATTTATCTTACATCCGTCTGAAAATTTCGCACGGATTTCACACGGATTTGTTATTTTTTATATTTCCCTTTATTTATCTTACATCCGTCTGAAATCGGTCTTAAAATTTCAGACGGATTTCACACGGTTTTGGTATTTTTTATATTTTCCTTGATTTATCTTACAATCGTCTGAAATCCGTCCGAAAATTTTAGATGGATTTCACACGGATTTGGTATTTTTTATATTTTCCTTGGTTTATCTTACATCCGTCTGAAAATTTCGGACGGATTTCACATGGATTTGGTATTTTTTTATACTTCCCTTGATTTATCTTACATCCGTCTGAAATCCGTCCGAAAATTTCGGACGGATTTCACACGGATTTGGTATTTTTTATATTTTCCTTGATTTATCTTACATCCGTCTGAAATCCGTCGGAAAATTTCGGACGGATTTCACACGGATTTGTTATTTTTTATATTTTCCTTGATTTATCTTACATCCGTCTGAAATCCGTCCGAAAATTTCAGACGGATTTCACACGGATTTTTTATTTTTTTTAAACTTCCCTTGATTTATCTTACATCCGTCTAAAAGTTTCGGACGGATTTCACACGGATTTGGTATTTTTTATATTTCCCTTGATTTATCTTACATCCGTCTGAAAAGGATTTGATTTTTAAAATATTTTTTCATTAAGAAGCAAAGAAGTGAAAATCTTTTAAACTGATTTTTTAATTTTTAATTTTCTTACTTTTTCAAAAAGGATTTATTTTACCTAAAAAAAAGGGATTTATTTTTTATTTTCAGGAAATGAAATTTTATAAATTTTCGTCTTTTTTAATTTTTAAAATGATTTTCCTTATTTAAACAACAAAATTGATATATTTTTTGGGATATATTTTTTTTTTTATGATACAAGAACAAAAATCTGGAACCAACCCTAAAGTCTGAGAAAAACTGAAATAAAGTAATATAAACTAAGGAATGTCAAAAACCAAATTGGGTTTTGTTAATGGACCTATCAGCTTGACCTAATATAACATCCTCAAATTCTAATATAATTAATTTAAATAAAAAAATGATTATGTTTTAAAAATAAATAAATAAATAAATAATAATGGTATAATAAAAATAAGATATAATTAAGAGGTTTAGTGTAAAGGATTTGTTAGTATAGAATCTATTAGAGTTGGTTAGGAATTGCAAAGGGAATAAGGAATTCAAATATATGTGTGTGTGTGTGTATATATATATATATATATGAATGTAAAAATAAGTACAGACTTTTCACGTAGGGACCTAGGGGTAGCTCATAAGTCAAGTGGGCCTAGTTATTCTACAAAATAAAAAGAAAAAAAAAAGAGAAATAAACAATAAAGCCCTATGATGCACGCACAATATATATACAATAAACACAGATCCAAGAACGCCACCAAACGGGAGGGGAATTTTTAGGGAAGCGCAAATCCTTATCATACATAATTTTTAGAGCACATTGGAGGTCTGCAAAAGGTGAGTAAAAATAACTTTTCTCACACTTTCATGGTACAGATAATTTGATGCTTCTACATGTAACTTTATCTTTTGGAAATAGGAAAATATTTTAGGGTTCTTGGTTCTTGATTTGAGACTCTTAAAATATATTGGTTGTGTTGAGGAATTAATTTAATAAGCGGATTTTCTTGAAATTTATAATGAAATAGCTTTATATTAAATTATTGTATTGTGTAAACACTGGTCGCGCTGTCGCGCACGCGCCAAAAAGGACGAGCGGGTTTTAAAAATGTAGTTTAGGGCGACAACTCGGATGTCGTTCTCAAGGACTCTTAAAATGTTATTTTCCACAAAAATAAGTTTTTTTTTTTTTTTTTTTTGGGGGGTTTGGATTGAGATGCAATCAAAGAAAACAAAATAATGAAAACAGAGCAATAAAACAAGACAGTTCAAAGAGGTTATCAAATGGCCAAAAACAGATTAATCTATTGCTCTTGATTTCCCAACTATCATAGGTTCATGCAATTTCCAAGTCCTAAGCAGATTCTCATCCCCTCCCGGTTGTAGCAACAATTTACAAACGAAACTACTACTACAGATACATGTCCCTATTCCCGAATTAAACAAACGGGGTTAAGCCCTCATGAACTAAACGAACATGAACGTACACACGCGAATTAAACAAACGCGATTAATTATAGGAACATGATATCACCGGAAATAAATCAACGCAATACAATATACTCCTGAATTAAACAAACAGAAATATAAAGCATGGCATTGAAGAGGGAAAAGCATACAAAATAGGAGAATACAAGAACCTCAAGTAAATGGAAATCAATTACAATAGCTCAATCCTAGAAACTTAGTTCTCCATAACAAAAACGAAAACACACAGAGAAAAATGTAAAACAGACAAATGGAGAAGCAAAAGTCTCTACAAACTGTTCAGAACATCAATTTATACTAGTCAGAAATCAAGCCTATTCGCGAGGCGAAGCCTCTCTCGCGACGCGATTCTTGCGAACAGTCTGCAACCATTGGTATTCTCGCGAGGCGAACAATCCTTCGCGAGGCGAGGAACTGAAGAGTCTTCTTGTTACGCCCGTTATGAACATCAGGGGCCAACCTTGATGCTTTCTGACTTCCAGGCTCACGAGGCGAATGGATGCTCGCGAGGCGAGACTCTTCATCTTCAAAACTGCCACGGCCGTGACCTTCAACACGGGCAAGCCGTGATCGTCTCTGACTTTTCAGGGTTGCAAGACTCGCGGGGCGAGACCTTCTTCGCGGGGCGAACCCCCTGTTTCTTTATTCTCTTGCCTTCCAACTTATCCTGAAAACAAAGACACAACTATAAGTGTATTATTTGACTCAAAACTAGCAAAAACTACTCGAGAGACTCAAAACCTTGCTTGAGGACAATCTAATATAATTTGGGTGAAAATACGATATAATTTGCACAAAACCCTGGTCATACTAGCCATAAAACTAGATGAGCCAGAGGCTTATCCAAATACCCCAAACATAAACTTTGCTTGTCCCCAAGCAAACTAAGACTCAAAAAAACAAAAGACTCAAGACCTGGCAAGCTTAAAAGATTCAATCATCATTGCACAAATTCAAGCAACTTCATCAAAACAGTGTTCTTCATTGTTCCCCCACCCCCCCCCTTTCAAACAAAGCAATCCCCACATTCATTTATTCTAAACATTTGAGAATTTCATCAATCAAACAATCATTAATCTAAGAAAGGGATCTAAGTTACACACAAGAGGGAGATCACCAACTTCAAACAACTGCCTTCCTCACAAGGGCATTTAGTATATCACTCAATCACTCAGTTTGTGTCAGGCTAACAACTTTGCACTCAGTTTCACTTTTCAAGAACACTTCCCAAAAATTTGATTTTCATCTCAAAACGGTTCCCACAGAAAACATGCAAGCAACATCAAAAGGTCTTTTATGGGATGTAATGGGGCCTGGCTAAGGGTAGGATATACAAAGGTACTAGGCTGAAGACCCTAGGAACTAAGAGAGCATGAACATTATTTACACTTTGAAATTCCACTCAAGTTCCTTTTCCCATTCATCTTTCCAATTGCCTTGGGTGACTACAGCCTTTTTTTTTTTTTATCATTTTTACACTTTTTTTTTTACATTCATCATTTTTTTTCTACAAGCCTTTGGCTCCAACTTTTTTTATTGTATTTTTTTTTCAATCCCAACAACATATTACACCTTGCAGCCACCCCAAACTTAGTCTCTTGCACCCATTCTAAGATTACATGCTCTCCTAATCCTAAGATCGGGTTAACATGGTTTTCCAGATTTCTGGGCTCATAACATTAGGTTATCAAGAATTAACAGGCTAATAGGCTCAATGGGGCTAACTAGGGAACATGCATTAGGAGTTGGTTATTTTTAGGCTAAGTAGCTATTTACAAAGAAAATGACTAAATCATATGAAGCAAACACATAATCATGCAAATCATAAAGAGATTCAAGCAAATTCAGGGAAATGCAACTTGAAAGTGATTTCACACAGTTTAAAACATGTTGGAGGCTCAAAACCTCACCTGGACATTCATGCAAATTGTTTGACAGAGATTCTATCCCTAGTGTGTGCTCCCTATCACCCCAAACTTATCATAAGTCATGTCATCATAACAAAATCCCAAAGTTCAGTTTTCAATGTCACATGGGAATCACTTTTCAAAAACAAAAATTTTTCAGCCTAGGGGGAATCATCACATATCAATCATGCAAGCAATCTGTGCAACATCAATCAAAATCCATCAAACTTGCCAACAAAAAACTCAACACACAAATATTCCTGAGCTTCTCAAATTATTCAGGAGTTTTATTCAAAGAAAAGGAAAATCAAAAACAAGACAAAACAAAAACTACAACTAGTTCCCTCCCCCACACTAAAAACATGCATTGTCCCCAATGAACAACGAACTATACAATCAGAGTGAGGGAAAGGAAAATAGTACTCCCTGATCAAGTGTAGTGTATGCGGAAGCTACCACCTGGGTCCCATTTCTTGTAGTCTAAGGCCAAAGAGGTAGAGTTCATTTCATGGTTCCATGACTTGCAGCCTTGATATATGAGTAAACACTTGACACTTTTGGTGACCGTGCTCAATGCGGCGGACTCATCACCTTCTCTTGGGTCAAAGACGACCGCTTCATCAACAAAGTCCTCCCAATAGAATTTGGCTTCAATCCCTTGAACTATCCATGGTGCAAAATCCATTTCCTCTGGTGGCTTCGCAGGGGGAGGTGGCAGATAGGTAGGGAGGGCCTCCGGTGCTGATTCATCTTCTGCACGTTTTTCATCCACTGCACTGACAAATTTATCACCTTCTTAACATACAGAAATCTTAGCACAAACCACACAATGGTTAGCGTTAGTACAATCAGGACATGCAGAAATATCATCAAAGCCAAGAATAAATGGAAAATTAGAAAACAAGTCCTCATGGGTGTCCTCAATAGTCTCAGAAAGCAGCTCTATGTGGAAAACGGAGTGCTCTTCCACTGGATGCTTCATAGCATCAAAGATGTTAAACTTTGCAACTATATCTCCAAACTTCATAGACATGGTCCCATCATCAACATCAATGTTAGTCTTAGCTGTCTTCATGAATGGTCGTCCCAGGATGATTGGTGATTTACTGGAATGTGTCTCTCCTGCCATGTCCAGGATGTAGAAGTCAGCTGGGAAGATCAAATCATCAACTTGCACTAGCACGTCTTCTACCATTCCCATGGGGCGGGCACTGGTCCTGTTGGCCAACTGAATGGTGAGACCTGTATACTTCAAGGGACCAAGATCAAGGTTGTTAAAGATGGAGGTAGGCATGACATTGATAGAGGCTCCCAAATCCAGCATGCAATTTTCAAACTTCCTGTCTCCAATAGTGCATGGAATAGTAAATACGCCTGGATCCTTGCACTTCTGTGGTAATGCCTGAGTAGGGGCTATAACAGCAACTCTTTCTGGCTTAGACTGGATAAGAGCTGAGACATTTCTCCCCAAATCAACCCTCTCATTATTCTTCATCTTCCTCTTGTTGGTGCATAGATCCTTCAGGAATTTGGCATACTTGGGCACTTGCTTGATCACATCCAACAGTGGGATATTAACACCTACCTTTCTTAAAACATCAAGAATTTCCTTCTCCTTGTCTTCACTACCACTCTTCAAATTTTTCTGTAATCTGTGTGGGAATGGGATTGGTGGTCTGTATACCTTCTCAACTTCAACCTCAACAATAGGCTCAGGAGTTACCTCAATAGTTGCTTCATCTTTTTCAGAGGTGGCCTCAACAACTTTTCCAGATCTCAGAGATATGGCACTCACATTAGGGTTGGAGGCATTAGGATTTATCCCTTGGTTGTCTTTGGCCGGGCTGGGTTGTTCTTTGAGCTTGCTTTATGTTATTTATGTATGTGGCCATCTGTCCAATCTGTGTCCTCAAATCTTGAATGCTAGCACTTGTTTGTGCCTGGAACTGTCCCATTTCTTTCTTTGGAAAAGTGTAGTCATTTGTGCATTCATTTGTGAAGTCAATTGCTTGAACATGTCCTCCAATGAAGGTCCAGAAGGTGCAGAGGTGGTCACTTGAGGAGGATTCTGAGGTGCCATCGGTTGTTGTTGGGATGAGTTCCCATACCGCAGATTAGGATGATTACTCCAGCTGGGATGGTACCTATTTGTTGAGAGGTCTGGAGTGCTGTACCGATTCTGACTGTTTCCTTGACTATATGGATTAACTGCATAAGCTTGAGATACTTCACCGACAAACTCTTCCCTCTGGATGGGGCATGGATCATGTGGGTGCTCAGGTGAATTGCTGATGCTACATAACCTTGCAGGCTGAACTCTGTCTATTGCCAATTGCCTTACAAAAGAAGTCAGCTCATCCAATCTATTCTCAATGGCGGCCTGGTTGGAAGATGACCTATGAATCTCATGCACACCTCTTGTTTCAACTTAATTTCTTCTGGTAGTGAACTGCTGGGAATTCAATGACATATTCTCAATGAGTTTCTTGGTAGCAGCTGGGGTCTTATCAACTAATGCTCCCCCACTAGCAGCATCCAAAAGATTCCTATCCATCGGCAGCAATCCTTCATAAAAGTACTGGATCAGGAGCTGTTCAGAAATTTGATGCTGGGGGCAACTGGATACCAAATGCTTGAACCTTTCCCAATATTCAGCTAGCAATTCATTCCCTTGCCTGATGCCACATATTTCTTTTCTTATTGAAGCAGCTATTGAAGCAGGAAAGTATCTTTCCAGAAAAACCCTCTTCAAATCATTCCAAGTGGTGATGGAGTTGGGCTAAAGATACAATAGCCTATCTTTTGCAGCTCCCTGGAGTGAAAACGGAAAAGCCTTCAGCTTGATACTATCCTCAGTGACTCCCTCTGATCTCGAGGTTGTGGAGCATACAACTTGGAATTCCTTCAAGTGCTTGTGTGGATCCTCACCTGCAAGACCATTAAACTTGGGCAACAAGTGAATAAAACCAGATTTCAGTTCAAAAGGAGTATCAGTACCAGGATATGAAATACACAATCCATTATAGTTGACATCAGGGGCAGCAAGCTGTCTTAATGTCCTCTGGTCTCCCATGTTTTCGAAAACAGTTTTGAAATTGGAATCACGACTAGTGCTGGCCCGAAATTCTCTACGGAGTGTGTGCAGTGTTCTTTCAATTTCCGGGTCAAAATCACACAGTTCAGGGCAATTAGACCTAGTAGCCAGACCAATTCAAAACAAAAACAGAAAATAAAAGAAAGAAAAGAAAATAAAAAAATTGCGAAAAATAACAAATCAGAGTCCCCGGCAACGGCGCCAATTTTTGGTCGCGCTGTCGCGCACGCGCCAAAAAGGACGAGCGGGTTTTAAAAATGTAGTTTAGGGCGACAACTTGGATGTCGTTCTCAAGGACTCTTAAAATGTTATTTTCCACAAAAATAAGTTTTTTTTGGGGGGGGGGTTTGGATTGAGATGCAATCAAAGAAAACAAAATAATGAAAACAGAGCAATAAAACAAGACAGTTCAAAGAGGTTATCAAATGGCCAAAAACAGATTAATCTATTGCTCTTGATTTCCCAACTATCATAGGTTCATGCAATTTCCAAGCCCTAAGCAGATTCTCATCCCCTCCCGGTTGTAGCAACAATTTATAAACGAAACTACTACTACAGATACATGTCCCTATTCCCGAATTAAACAAATGAGGTTAAGCCCTCATGAACTAAACGAACATGAACGTACACACGCGAATTAAACAAACGCGATTAATTATAGGAACATGATATCACCGGAAATAAATCAACACAATACAATATACTCCTGAATTAAACAAACAGAAATATAAAGCATGGCATTGAAGAGGGAAAAGCATACAAAACAGGAGAATACAAGAACCTCAAGTATATGGAAATCAATTACAATAGATCAATCCTAGAAACTTAGTTCTCCATAACAAAAACGAAAACACACAGAGAAAAATGTAAAACAGACAAATGGAGAAGCAAAAGTCTCTACAAACTATTCAGAACATCAATTTATACTAGTCAGAAATCAAGCCTATTCACGAGGCGAAGCCTCTCTCGCGACGCGATTCTTGCGAACAGTCTGCAACCTTTGGTATTCTCGTGAGGCGAACAACATTCGCGAGGCGAGGAACTGAAGAGTCTTCTTGTTACGCCCGTTATGAACATCAGGGGCCAACCGTGATGTTTTCTGACTTCCAGGCTCGCGAGGCGAATGGATGCTCGCGAGGCGAGACTCTTCATCTTCAAAATTGCCACGGCCGTGACCTTCAACACGGGCAAGCCGTGATCGTCTCTGACTTTTCAGGGTTGCAAGACTCGCGGGGTGAGACCTTCTTCGCGGGGCGAACCCCCTGTTTCTTTATTCTCTTGCCTTCCAACTTATCCTGAAAACAAAGACACAACTATAAGTGTATTATTTGACTCAAAACTAGCTAAATTAACCTAAAACTACTCTAGAGACTCAAAACCTTGCTTGAGGACAATCTAATATAATTTGGGTGAAAATACGATATAATTTGCACAAAACCCTGGTCATACTAGCCATAAAACTAGATGAGCCAGAGGCTTATCAAAATACCCCAAACCTAAACTTTTCTTGTCCCCAAGCAAACTAAGACTCAAAAAAAAAAAAGACTCAAGACCTGGCAAGCTTAAAAGATTCAATCATCATTGCACAAATTCAAGCAACTTCATCAAAACAGTTTTCTTCATTGTCCCCCCCCTTCAAACAAAGCAATCCCCACATTCGTTTATTCTAAACATTTGAGAATTTCATCAATCAAACAATCATTAATCTAAGAAGGGGATCTAAGTTACACACAAGAGGGAGATCACCAACTTCAAACAACTGCCTTCCTCACAAGGGCATTTAGTATATCACTCAATCACTCAGTTTGTGTCAGGCTAACAACTTTGCACTCAGTTTCACTTTTCAAGAACACTTCCCAAAAATTTGATTTTCATCTCAAAATGGTTCCCACAGAAAACATGCAAGCAACATCAAAAGGTCTTTTATGGGATGTAATGGGGCCTGGCTAAGGGTAGGATATACAAAGGTACTAGGCTGAAGACCCTAGGAACTAAAAGAGCATGAACATTATTTACACTTTGAAATTCCACTCAAGTTCCTTTTCCCATTCATCTTTCCAATTGCCTTGGGTGACTACAGCCTTTTTTATTTTTATCATTTTTACACTTTTTTTTTACATTCATCATTTTTTTTCTACAAGCCTTTGGCTCCAACTTTTTTTATTGTATTTTTTTTTTCAATCCCAACAACATATTACACCTTGCAGCCACCCCAAACTTAGTCTCTTGCACCCATTCTAAGATTACATGCTCTCCTAATCCTAAGATCGGGTTAACATTGTTTTCCAGATTTTTGGGCTCATAACATTAGGTTATCAAGAATTAACAGGCTAATAGGCTCAATGGGGCTAACTAGGGAACATGCATTAGGAGTTGGTTATTTTTAGGCTAAGTAGCTATTTACAAAGAAAATGCCTAAATCATTTGCAGCAAACACATAATCATGCAAATCATAAAGAGATTCAAGCAAATTCAGGGAAATGCAACTTGAAAGTGATTTCACACAGTTTAAAACATGTTGGAGGCTCAAAACCTCACCTGGACATTCATGCAAATTGTTTGACAGAGATTCTATCCCTAGTGTGTGCTCCCTATCACCCCAAACTTATCATAAGTCATGTCATCATAACAAAATCCCAAAGTTTAGTTTTCAATGTCACATGGGAATCACTTTTCAAAAATAAAAATTTTTCAGCCTAGGGGGAATCATCACATATCAATCATGATAGCAATCTGTGCAACATCAATCAAAATCCATCAAACTTGCCAACAAAAAACTCAACACACAAATATTCCTGAGCTTCTCAAATTATTCAGGAGTTTTATTCAAAGAAAAGGAAAATAAAAAACAAGACAAAACAAAAACTACAACTAGTTCCCTCCCCCACACTTAAAACATGCATTGTCCCCAATGAACAACGAACTATACAATCAGAGTGAGGGAAAGGAAAAGAGTACTCCCTGATCAAGTGCAGTGTATACGGAAGCTGCCACCTGGGTCCCATTTCTTGTAGTCTAAGGCCAAAGAGGTAGAGTTCATTTCATGGTTCCATGACTTGCAGCCTTGATATATGAGTAAACACTTGACACTTTTGGTGACCGTGCTCAATGCGGCGGACTCATCACCTTCTCTTGGGTCAAAGACGACCGCTTCATCAACAAAGTCCTCCCAATAGAATTTGGCTTCAATCCCTTGAACTATCCATGGTGCAAAATCCATTTCCTCTGGTGGCTTCGCAGGGGGAGGTGGCAGATAGGTAGGGAGGGCCTCCGGTGCTGATTCATCTTCTGCACGTTTTTCATCCACTGCACTGACAAATTTATCACCTGCTAAACATACAGAAATCTCAGCACAAACCACACAATGGTTAGCGTTAGTACAATCAGGACATGCAGAAATATCATCAAAGCCAAGAATAAATGGAAAATTAGAAAACAAGTCCTCATGGGTGTCCTCAATAGTCTCAGAAAGCAGCTCTATGTGGAAAACGGAGTGCTCTTACAATGGATGATTCATAGCATCAAATATTTTAAACTTTGCAACTATATCTCCAAACTTCATAGACATGGTCCCATCATCAACATCAATGTTAGTCTTAGCTGTCTTCATGAATGGTCGTCCCAGGATGATTGGTGATTTACTGGAATGTGTCTCTCCTGCCATGTCCAGGATGTAGAAGTCAGCTGGGAAGATCAAATCATCAACTTGCACTAGCACGTCTTCTACCATTCCCATGGGGCGGGCACTGGTCCTGTTGGCCAACTGAATGGTGAGACCTGTATACTTCAAGGGACCAAGATCAAGGTTGTTAAAGATGTAGGCATGACATTGATAGAGGCTCCCAAATCCAGCATGCAATTTTCAAACTTCCTGTCTCCAATAGTGCATGGAATAGTAAATACGCCTGGATCCTTGCACTTCTGTGGTAATGCCTGAGTAGGGGCTATAACAACAACTCTTTCTGGCTTAGACTGGATAAGAGCTGAGACATGATAATATTGATGGAGTGCTGCTGTGATGGTGGGATGAAGGGATCGGATTCCAATTTTTTGTATAAAGGTATCAAAACCAAGAATAGAAGTAAAAGCGCTTATACTTAAAAAGGGTGAAAACTAAGTAATAGGTAGGTGTGACTGCTAATCGTGTTGATAGGGTGAATCAACTTTGTCCTTATATGGTGCACAGAAGTAGGTAATAGGGATCATGTTACTATATATTTGTTAAAAGATAAGTAAATGCTAAGAGAGCAAGGAAAGCACCATTGACTGATACTGGAAAAAGAAAAACTGAAGAAGGGTGGAAAAGGACGTAAATGGAGTGGTTTACTGGTTCATAAGCAAAATATTTGTTTTCGATTTTTTAATTTTATCTTTATTAATAATCAGAAATTTGTTTTCAGTTTTTTCTTCTTTTTTTATTTCGGCATGAATGCGGATCTCAAAAAGTTGTAACCATAAAAGGAATCCAGGTTATATCTACTCATGTAATTGGGCTAAGAGCAAGCACTACTAGAAAACTAGAATTTTAAGACGGAATTTTCGGACGGAAATGTTTCCGTCCGAAATTTTTTGAAAATTTCAGACGGATTTCACACGGATTTGTTATTTTTTATATTTCCCTTGATTTATCTTGCATCTTTCTGAAATCCGTTCGAAAATTTCAGACGGATTTCACACAGATTTGTTATTTTTTATATTTCCCTTGATTTATCTTGCATCTTTCTGAAATCCGTTCGTAAAATTCGGACGGATTTCACACAGATTTGTTATTTTATATATTTTCCTTGATTTATCTTACATCCGTCTGAAATCCGTCCGAAAATTTCGGACGGATTTCACACGGATTTGGTATTTTTTATATTTCCCTTGATTTATCTTACATCAGTCTCAAAAGGATTTGATTTTTAAAATATTTTTTCATTAAGAAGCGAAGAAGTGAAAATCTTTTAAACTGATTTTTTAATTTTTAATTTTCTTAATTTTTTAAAAAGGATTTACTTTGCCTAAAAAATGGGATTTATTTTTTATTTTCAGGAAATGAACATTTATAAATTTTCGTCTTTTTTAATTTTTAAAAGGATTTTCCTTGTTTAAACAACAGAATTGATATTTTTTTTGGGATTTTGTTTTTTATGATACAAGAACAAAAATCTGGAACCAACCCTAAAGTCTCAGAAAAACTGAAATAAAGTAACATAAACTAAGGAATGTCAAAAACCAAATTGGGTTTTGTTAATGGACCTATCAGCTTGACCTAACAACAATATGATAGCTTTAACCCAAACATTGCCAAGCTAAAATCAGTGAAATGTGATAATAAGAAATAAATAAATAAAAATATAGAGACAAATAAAAAGGAACCAGAAGAAAGTGCGCGAAAGGATGCGGTGGAGACACGGCAAACGGAGGCGAGGTGGAGGGGCTCCGGGGTCTGGCTTGACGGAGATGGCGGAGGCGGCCGGTATGAGGAAAGTGGTGGCCAAGGAGAAGGATATGTTATGTTGCTTTTGTTGTGGTGTTTAGATGGTGAAGGGGTTGATGGGTTCAGGTTGTGTTTTTCTCTTTTATTCTGTTTTGTTGTAGTTTGCGTTTTTGTGTGGTGGCTGAGAGGAACAAGAAAATGATGGGTCATGTGTGTTTGGCTTGGTAGTGGATAGAGTGTTGGATTTATATCAAAAATTGAGAGAAGGGAAATGAGATATTCTTATGCCAACTGTGAGGAGAGTCATGATAATATTGATGGAGTGCTGCTGTGTTGGTGGGATGAAGGGATCAGATTCCATTTTTTTGTATAAAGGAATCAAAACCAAGAATATAAGTAAAAGCGCTTATACTTAAAAAGGGTGAAGACTGAATAATCGGTGGGTGTGACTGGTAATCGTGTTGATAGGGTGAATCAACTTTGTCCTTAGATGGTGCACAGAAGTAGGTAATAGGGATCATGTTACTATATATTTGTTAAAAGTTAAGTAAAAGTTAAGAGAGCAAGGAAAGAACCATTGACTGATACTGGAAAAAGAAAAACCGAAGAAGGGTGGAAAAGGACATAAATGGAGTTGTTTACTGGTTCATAAGCAAAATATTTGTTTTCGATTTTTTAATTTTGTCTTTATTAATAATCAGAAATTTGTTTTCAATTTTTTCTTCTTTTTTTATTTGGGCCTGAATACTGGGCCCAAAAAGTTGTAACCATAAAAGGAATCCAGGTTATATCTACTCATGTAATTTGGCTAAGAGCAAGCACTACTAGAAAACTAGAATTTTAAGACGGAATTTTCGGACGGAAATGTTTCAGTGTGAAATTTTATGAAAATTTCAGACGGATTTCACACGGATTTGTTATTTTTTATATTTCCCTTGATTTATCTTGCATCCGTCTGAAATCCGTCCGAAAATTTCAGACGGATTTCACACGGATTTGTTATTTTTTATATTTTCCTTGATTTATCCTACATCCGTCTGAAATTCGTCCGAAAATTTCGGACGCATTTCTCACGAATTTGGTATTTTTATATATTTTCCTTGATTTATCTTACATCCGTCTGAAATCAGTCCAAAAATTTCGGACGGATTTCACACGGGTTTGGTATTTTTTATATTTCCCTTGATTTATCTTACATCCGTCTGAAATGGATTTGATTTTTAAAATATTTTTTCATTAAGAAGCAAAGAAGTGAAAATCTTTTCAACTGTTTTTTTAATTTTTAATTTTTAATTTTCTTACTTTTTTCAAATGGATTTATTTTGCCTAAAAAAAAGGCATTTATTTTTTATTTTCAGGAAATGAAGTTTTATAAATTTTCGTCTTTTGTAATTTTTAAAAGGATTTTCCATATTTAAACAACAGAATTGATATATATCTTTTGGGATATATTTTTTTTTATGATACAAGAACAAAAATCTGGAACCAACCTTAAAGTCTCAGAAAAACTGAAATAAAGTAATATAAACTACGGAATGTCAAAAACCAAATTGGGTTTTGTTAATGGACCTATCAGCTTGACCTAACAACAATATGATAGCTTTAACCCAAACATTGCCAACCTGAAATCAGTGAAATGTGATAATAAGAAATAAATAAATTAAAATATAGAGACAAATAAAAAGGAACCATAAGAAAGTGCACAAAAGGATGCGGTGGAGACAAAGCAAACGGAGGCGAGGTGGAGGGGCTCCAGGGTCCGGCGCGACGGAGACGGCGGAGGCGACCGGCACGAGGAAAGTGGTGGCCAAGGAGAAGGATTTGTTATGTTGCTTTTGTTGTGGTGTTTAGATGGTGAAGGGGTTGATGGGTTCAGGTTGTGTTTTTCTCTATTTTTCTTTTTTGTTGTAGTTTGCGTTTTTGTGTGGTCGCTGAGAGGAACAAGAAAATGATGGGTCATGTTTGTTTGGCTTGGTAGTGGATAGAGTGTTGGATTTATATCAAAAATTGAGAGAAGGAAAATGAGAGATTCTTAGGCCAACTATGAGGAAAGTCATGATAATATTGATGGAGTGCTGCTGTGTTGGTGGGATGAAGGGATCAGATTCCATTTTTTTTGTATAAAGGAATCAAAACCTGGAATAGAAGTAAAAGCGCTTATACTTAAAAAGGGTGAAGACTGAGTAATCGGTGGGTGTGACTGGTAATCGTGTTGATGGGGTGAATCAACTTTGTCCTTAGATGGTGCACAGAAGTAGGTAATAGGGATCATGTTACTATATATTTGTTAAAAGTTAAGTAAAAGTTAAGAGAGCAAGGAAAGCACCATTGACTGATACTGGAAAAAGAAAAACTGAAGAAGGATGGAAAAGGACGTAAATGGAGGGGTTTACTGGTTCATAAGCAAAATATTTGTTTTCCATTTTTTAATTTTATCTTTATTAATAATCAGAAATATGTTTTCCGTTTTTTCTTCTTTTTTTATTTGGGCCTGAATGCTGGGCTCAAAAAGTTGTAACCATAAAAGGAATCCAGGTTATATCTACTCATGTAATTGGGCTAAGAGCAAGCACTACTAGACAACTTGAATTTTAAGACGGAATTTTCCGACGGAAATGTTTCCGTCCGAAATTTTATGTAAATTTCGGACGGATTTCAAACGGATTTGTTATTTTTTATATTTCCCTTGATTTATCTTGCATCCGTCTGAAATTCGTCCGAAAATTTCAGATTTGTTATTTTTTAGATTTTCCTTGATTTATCTTACATCCGTCTGAAATCCGTCCGAAAATTTCAGACGGATTTGGTATTTTTTATATTTTCCTTGATTTATCTTACATCCGTCTGAAATCCGTCCGAAAATTTCGGACGGATTTCACACGGATTTGTTATTTTTTATATTTCCATTGATTTATATTACATCCGTCTGAAATCCTTCCGAAAATTTCGGACGAATTTCACACGGATTTGGTATTTATGATATTTCCCTTGATTTATCTTACTTCCGTTTGAAAAGGATTTGATTTTTAAAATATTTTTTCATTTAGAAGCAAAGAAGTGAAAATCTTTTAAACTGATCTTTTAATTTTTAATTTTCATTCTTTTTTAAAAAGGATTTATTTTGCCTAAAAAAAAGGGATTTATTTTTTATTTTCAGGAAATGAAGTTTTATAAATTTTCGTCTTTTGTAATTTTTAAAAGGATTTTCCATATTTAAACAACAGAATTGATATATATCTTTTGGGATATATTTTTTTTTTATGATACAAGAACAAAAATCTGGAACCAACCCTAAAGTCTCAGAAAAACTGAAATAAAGTAATATAAACTAAGGAATGTCAAAAACCAAATTGGGTTTTGTTAATGGACCTATCAACTTGACCTAACAACAATATGATAGCTTTAACCCAAACATTGCCAAGCTGAAATCAGTGAAATGTGAAAATAAGAAATAAATAAATTAAAATATAGAGACAAATAAAAAGGAACCATAAGAAAGTGCACAAAAGGATGCGGTGGAGACAAGGCAAATGGAGGCGAGGTGGAGGGGCTCCAGGGTCCGGCGCGACGGAGATGGCGGAGGCGACCGGCACGAGGAAAGTGGTGGCCAAGGAGAAGGATTTGTTATGTTGCTTTTGTTGTGGTGTTTAGATGGTGAAGGGGTTGATGGGTTCAGGTTGTGTTTTTCTCTTTTTTTCTTTTTTGTTGTAGTTTGCGTTTTTGTGTGGTGGCTGAGAGGAACAAGAAAATGATGGGTCATGTGTGTTTGGCTTGGTATTAGATAGAGTGTTGGATTTATATCAAAAATTGAGAGAAGGAAAATGAGAGATTCTTAGGCCAACTATGAGGAAAGTCATGATAATATTGATGGAGTGCTGCTGTGTTGGTGGGATGAAGGGATCATATTCCATTTTTTTGTATAAAGGAATCCAAACCAAGAATAGAAGTAAAAGCTCTTATACTTAAAAAGGTTGAAGACTGAGTAATCGGTGGGTGTGACTGGTAATCTTGTTGATGGGGTGAATCAACTTTGTCCTTAGATGGTGCACAGAAGTAGGTAATAGGGATCATGTTACTATATATTTGTTAAAAGATATGTAAAAGTTAAGAGAGCAAGGAAAGCACCATTGGGTGATACTGGAAAAAGAAAAACTGAAGAAGGGTGGAAAAGGACGTAAATGGAATGGTTTACTGGTTCATAAGCAAAATATTTGTTTTCGATTTTTTAATTTTATCTTTATTAATAATCAGAAATTTGTTTTCAGTTTTTTCTTCTTTTTTTATTTGGGCCCGAATGCTGGGCTCAAAAAGTTGTAACCATAAAAGGAATCCAGGTTATATCTACTCATGTAATTGGGCTAAGAGCAAGCACTACTAGAAAACTTGAATTTTAAGACGGAATTTTCGGAAGGAAAAGTTTCCGTCTTAAATTTATGAAAATTTCAGACGGATTTCACACGGATTTGTTATTTTTTATATTTCCCTTGATTTATCTTGCATCCATCTGAAATCCGCCCGAAAATTTCATACGGATTTCACACGGATTTGTTATTTTTTATATTTTCCTTAATTTATCTTACATCCGTCTGAAATCCGTCCAAAAATTTCGGACGGATTTCACACGGATTTGGTATTTTTATATTCCCTTGATTTATCTTACATCTGTCTGAAATCCGTCCGAAAATTTCGGACGGATTTCACACGGATTTGGTATTTTTTATATTTCCCTTGATTTATCTTACATCCGTCTGAAAAGGATTTGATTTTTAAAATATTTTTTTCATTAAGAAGCAAAGAAGTGAGAATCTTTTAAATTGATTTTTTAATTTTTAATTTTCTTACATTTTTTAAAAGGATTTATTTTGCCTAAAAAAAGGGATTTATTTTTTATTTTCAAGAAATGAAGTTTTATAAATATTCATCTTTTTTAATTTTTAAAAGCATTTTCCATATTGAAACAACATAATTGATATATTTGTTGGGATATTTTTTTTTTTATGATACAAGAACAAAAATCTGGAACCAACCCTAAAGTCTCAGAAAAACTGAAATAAAGTAATATAAACTAAGGAATGTCAAAAACCAAATTGGGTTTTGTTAATGGACCTATCAGCTTGACCTAACAACAATATGATAGCTTTAACCCAAACATTGCCATGCTGAAATCAGTGAAATGTGATAATAAGAAATAAATAAATTAAAATATAGGGACAAATAAAAAGGAACCAGAAGAAAGTGCACAAAAGGATGCGGTGGAGACACGGCAAACGGAGGCGAGGTGGAGGGGCTCCGGGGTCCGACGCGACGGAGATGGCAGAGTGGTGGCCAAGGAGTAGGATTTGTTATGTTTCTTTTGTTGTGGTGTTTAGATGGTGAAGGGTTTGATGGGTTCATGTTGTGTTTTTCTCTTTTTTTCTTTTTTGTTGTAGTTTGCGTTTTTGTGTGGTGGCTGAGAGGAACAAGAAAATGATGGGTCATGTGTGTTTGGATTGGTAGTGGATAGAGTGTTGGATTTATATCAAAAATTGAGAAGGAAAATGAGAGATTCTTAGGCCAACTGTGAGGAGAGTCAAGATAATATTGATGGAGTGCTGCTGTGTTGGTGGGATAAAGGGATCATATTCCATTTTTTGTATAAAGGAATTGTTCCTGCCGAGATCCGACTTGCCGGAATCTCGCCGTAGAACGTCAAACCAAGAGTGAACAATGGGGGTTGTTTTAGACTTTATAGAATGTAATATTCCGGTCCTACGTATCCCAATGGGAATCAAAGCCAGACGTAGTTCTAGGTTCAACCCTTGGCCATACGGTGACCTCGATCCCTAATTTTGTATCCGATGGGTACTAGCGAGCAAGGACTCTTCAATAGTCTCTTGGTCGAGCTAGTCCTCTAATACGCTTAAGGGAGAGTTATCGGAGTTAGTGAAAGTGAGTTTCTCTCATTGGTTCTCCTCCTTTTATAATAGGATTCTCATATCTTTTAGAGATCTGGATTTATCTCCTTTTATCTCTTAAATCTCTTTTGAGATGTGATTTCCTTAATTTAAGGGATATTATCTCTTTTAACCAGATAAGGTTATTTCAGATAATATCTGGATTTATTTAAGGATAATATCAATATCCTATCCCTTAAAATTAAGGGATATTATCTCTTTTAACCGGATACGGTTATTTCAGATAATATCATGATAATTAAAGGTGATATTAACTTCTTATCCTTAATTTCGAGATTGGGCCGGGTATTCAAGCTTGGTGGCCGGGTTTCATTCTTCGGCCAGTACACAAGCCCACCAAGCCTTGAGCTAGTAAAGCGTGGAAGCTTTCATGATATTAGCCGAGCTTAGGAACTTGGTTTCATCTTTTGGTCTTTCAGCTCGGCGAGGTGATTGGCCGAGCTTGACGCTTCAAGGTACCGAGCTCTATGTCTCGGCTCATACACAATCCCCCAAGCTGATTGCGTGGAAGCTTTTTTCGAAGGAGTCGAGGCTAGCCGAGGTGGAGGTGATCACCTGAGTTTCGTGCTGAGGCCATACTTTCTCGGTTCCCGAGATGGAAAAGAGACGTTATTCTGTGTGACGCGTGGCCTTCACGGCATCATTTCCGAGGCTTGCACTGTAGTTGCGTGCTCAAACGATAAGTCGAGAGCCGGAGCTCAACCGAGTGGTCGGGAGCCGGAGTTTCTCGTTTCAAGTTGCCGAGCTTCACATTTCGGCCAATTCTTAAGTTCATCGGTCTCGGTGGGCGAGTCTAGTAATCATTTCCCTTTGATTGTTTGGGTTCGGTGATCTAGCTTTACTTCTCGTCCAATATTTTAGTTTGGTAGGCTCGGTGGCCGAGTTTAACATCTCGATCAGTATATAAGCTCCCCAATCTTTGAGCTTAGAATAAGCGAAAGAGCTTTATGAAAGAAGCTGAGCTTGTCCTTAGTGTTGATAAAGTACTGGATTTGCATAGATCCTCTTACTTCGGCTAATACCTCTCGGGTAGTACTCGAGTTTAGTGGTTGAGGTTCACATCTCGACCAGTAACATGTTCTGAACATAAGATACTTAAATCTTACCTTTATTTAAGACATGTTTAGAAGCTGGTAGCTGAGATTCGACTTATCAGTGATTCAGGCTCGAACCAATCTTTTGAAGAGTCAAGTTCGAACTCGGACATTAGGAATTTACCTCGGTGCTTGTATTTCATCCTTTAATTTTTTATGCTTTCAAGATGCTTATCTTGAGAGTTTGAACTTGACTCACCTTTTTCCGAATGTAGCTTGGTCTTTGAAGTTCTTGAGAGCTCTTAACATTTTCTTCGAGTAGCTCATAACCCTTTTGTTTGGTGGATTTTGAAATACCCACTAACTTTGAAACTTGATCTCGGATGTCATTATTTTTCCCGATCTTGAAGGTGTATCTCAGAATAAACTTTCCTAATATCTTCTCCAATTTGTATGAGAAAATAGTTTTCATACAAGTTCTTCAAGATGTAGGCTAAGGGATATCCTTTCTCTATAATTTCTGAGAATATCCTTCCTTTATCCCCATAAGCCCCCAAGCTCCGAGCTTGAAATAAGCGAAAGAGCTTAAATGTCAACCCGCATGTCTTAACACGCTTTTTGGTGCCGAGGACTTTGGACTATGATTCACGGGAGCATTGCTCGGAAATCATTTTTTTTAGAACCAAGTCTTTCTTAGGTTATCGGCTTACTTGGCCGAGCACTGCTCGGATTTTTGTGCGGAGCCAAGCCTTACTTGGGATTCCGGCTTATTTGGTTGAACACTACCAGGATTTCCTTCGAATCTTGGGTCTCTAACATGCATGATCTGCTGTGGCCATTATCTTGGTGCGAAGGTGTTGTACGTGGCCTAGGATTTTTAGTGCGAGGAAGGAAGCATTGCTCGACCTCGAATTTTTTCGGTGCGTAATGCGAGGGAGCATAGCTCGACCTCGGCTTTTTGGTGTGAGGGAGCAATGCTCGACCTCGGCTTTCTGGGCTCCTGCCTTTTGTTTTTGGCTAGACAATTTTAACTCTGGCCCTTTAATGGATTCTCAAGTTATTAAGCCAGCATATGCCCGGCTTTTACTAGAATTGGGACATGACGCGAGCATGAAAGATGCGGCTGCTTATGCTCTCTGAGTCTCCTCCATTACCTGTTTTTCGAGCCACGAGCTTTCTAATAATGAAAAGTTTGAAGGCGGAAGCTGCTTGAACTTTGCGCACTGAACTTGAAAAAGTCATGGCAAAGTGTGAAGAGCAAGCTCGACTAATTGGGCAATTGAAAACTCGAAATGTTGAGCTTGAGAAGACCAACCCCTCTCCTCAATCCGAGCTCTCTAAAATGAAAGGATTGACTTTCAAAGGGCTTCCAAGGCTTTAAAACTATCTCTTGACAATCTTCATCAGTTTCTTCTACTAAGAAAAAGTCTAATTGCAAGCTTCAGTTCGAGTTGAAGGAAGTTAAATCCCAGATTATAAGGGAACGCGTTTCTGGGTTCTCGCGTGCTAGAAAACAGATCCAGCGTTTTCTTCCTGATTCCGATCTATCGAGAGCCGGTTTGGACAAGGATTTTAATAAAGATGGCATAATGGTTCCTTTGTCCGAGCTCGATGATGAGGAAGAGGAGAATAATGAAGAGCAGGTTAGAGGAGGAGAACAGAGGAACTGAAGTGGTCGTGCTCGAGCCATCCTCGGTTGCTCTTTCACAAGCTGAAGTCACTATTGGTTCCAAGCTTGATGGGGTCTTTGCTTATGGAAATGCCCATGAGTAACTCAGCAAATTTTTAAGATATCTTGTACTCTTGGCTATGCCCTATGTACTTTTGCTTTATGAATGATAAAGACTTCATACTTATGGTTTTTAACCCAGCATTTGGATTTTGCTCGGTTAACTTTCCTAAGTTTTTACTCGCCTTTAGTGTTTGTTTTAATTTGGCCTCGTGAGTTTTTTGAGCTCGGCCCTACCATAGTTAACTGTTTGATGTTTTTCTTGCTTACCTTTTTAGGTTCGATTTTTAGATTTTAGCTGGGTCGGCCACTTTGATCAGGTATTTTTGCCTCTTTAGGTTCGGCGTTTCTACGACAGCTCGATCGATTTTAGCTCGGTCACCTTTTTAGGCTCTTGCCTCTTTAGGTTCGGCGTTTCGACGACTGCCCGGTCGATTTTAGCTCGGTCACCTTTTTAGGCTCTTGCCTCTATAGGTCCAGCGTTTCGACGATATCTCGGTATATTTTAGCTCGGTCACCTTTTTAGGCTCTTGTCTCTTTAGGTCCGGCATTTCGACGACTGCTCGATCGATTTTAGCTCGGTCACCTTTTTAGGCTCTTGCCTCTTTAGGTCCGGTGTTTCGACGACAGCTCGGTCGATTTTAGATCGGTCACCTTTTTAGGCTCTTGCCTTTTTAGGTCCGGTGTTTCGACGACAGCTCGGTCGATTTTAGATCGGTCACCTTTTTAGGCTCTTGCCTCTTTAGGTCCGGCGTTTCGACGACAGCTCGGTCGATTTTAGCTCGGTCACCTTTTTAGGCTCTTGACTCTTTAGGTTCGGCGTTTCAACGACTGCTCAGTCGATTTTAGCTCGGTCACCTTTTTAGGGTCTGGCGTTTCGACGACAGCTCGATCGATTTTAGCTCGGTCACCTTTTTAGGCTCTTGCCTCTTTCGGTGCGGTGTTTCGACGACAGTTCGATCGATTTTAGCTCGGTCACCTTTTTAGGCTCTTGCCTCTTTAGGTCTGGCATTTCGATGACAATTCGGTCGATTTTTTTGTGAGTTAGTACGGTGTTTGAGTGTTGGAGCTGATGGAATTTTATTTTCCATGGGGGATGTTCTCCCCACACTGTTCCATTTAACTGGAGCTTGAGCTCGATCTCTATAATTTTTATAGAGGGAGTCTAACTCGGCCTCCAAGGTTTTAATTTGAGGAGCTTCGACTCGTTTTCCTTTTATTAAAATTTTGAGAGGGAGTTTTGGCTCGACCTTTCGGGAGCCAGAGCTGAACTTTGAGTTTTTAAGGGAGTGAAACTCGACCTGTGAGTTTTGAGGAAGCCGAAGCTCGACCTTGTGGAAAGGGAAGCATGGAGCTTTGACCTGTTATTTTCAAGGGAGCCGGAGCTCAACCACTTTGTAGTCGCAAATTTTGTGACTCTGGGAGTGGTATCATCCGAACATCACTTTGCTCAAATATATAAATAACATGATATTATGCTACATAACACAACATTAAAGGCATGGAGCAAAACATATCAAATCATATTAGATTTAAACTAGATTTAAAGAACAATATCACCTGAGCATTTCGCGGCCTCTGATTTAGGCATTCCCTCAAGCCCATGTGGTCGAACTCTCCTAGACCGAGCTGTGCTGGCCGAGCTCTGTAAGATGATTTCTTCAGCTCTCCGAGATATCTTCTTCAGCTCTCCGAGGCCGAGTTGCGGTGGCCGAGCTCCGAGGCCGAGCTGTGGTGACCGGAGCTCAACCGAGTAGTCAGGAGCCGGAGCTCAACCTAGTCGGGAGACGGAGCTCGAACAAATCTTGTGTATGATAATTGCATATCCATCTTTAGCATCAGGCTTGAATTCAGCACTATAGCTAACCTCCCAGCCCACCACCCGCAGCTCCCAAACAATGATGCATTTCTCATAAGTGGCGATTTCTACAGTTTGCTTTGTGGTTGGCTTTAAAGGAATTTTCGTGACAGGATCAGACATACTGAAATCCGGGTTGCAGCCACAAATATCTACACCCAGGCCACCATACTGAACCGGCACTTGGTCTGGAGAAATATACTTGAAAAGGGTATCGGGAGACTTGGATGGCCCTGCAACACGAATTTGATGTTGAGCAACGAACTCGGGATAATTGTCCTGAAGCAATTGCAAGGCTTGTTTGGTGGCAAGGCAAAGGTTTTATCTTGCAGGTCTAGGAGAATTGTGAAGGTCATTGACTTGGACTATGGTATTAATACCACCGGGAGCGAAATCAAGGTTTCTGATACTTCTCTCCAGGAACTGTATCCTCCATCGCAGAAATTTGGTTCTTCTTTCCTCATTGGAGAAGGCCTTGTGGTAGAGCTCCTTGTTCTGGAACTCTCCAAAGACGTCGTAACCACGGGATGGCCCTGTCTGTCATATCGGTGCATGAACACCACCTTGTCTAAATCATCGCCCAGATCTTCATCTAGCAGGGCATCGATGTTGAAGCCTTTACGCCATCGAAGGGTGTTGGTGAGCATGGCGAATGCGTCCTTGACTTTGAAGTCTCGGGATCTCAAGAACTTGAGGAGGATGACATCGGTTCTGTCATCCTTCAGCAGAGGAACTCCCCAAATGGAAACCTCCTCTGCCTCTGGTTGAGTGAGTAGCTGCTGCTTCAGGTCTTCAACAGCCTTTCTCTCCGAATCGGAGAGATCAGAAACCCTATTGCTCTCCCCCTTGAAGGAAGCCAAATTGACAGGGATCCTGTGGCGACCCTCATCTTCAAGCACCACTACTATATCCTATGAGCTCTCAGCTTTCACATCGGTTTCAGGGTCGTTGTTGTTGTCATCAGCAGTAGTGAGTGGTTGGGGTTCCAGTTGGGTAGTTACAGTCTCGGGTTCTGTAACTGCTACAACAGGAGGAGGCGGTGGAGTTAGGTTTGGGTTTGAATCATTGTCGGCCATTTACTGTGTCATCGTTTTGATAGATCATCTAATCAATCGTTCGACAGATGTCGATGGATGTGCGGCCGGGGAAAGTTTGCCTCGGCCCCACGGTGGGCGCCAAATGTTCCTGCCGAGATCCGACTTGCCGGAATCTCGCCGTAGAACGTAAAACCAAGAGTGAACAATGGGGGTTGTTTTAGACTTTGGCTTGACAGAATGTAATATTCCGGTCCTATGTATCCCAATGGGAATCAAAGCCAAACGTAGTTCTAGGTTCAACCCTTGGCCATACGGTGATCTCGATCCCCTAATTTTGTATCCGATGGGTACTAGCGAGCAACGACTCTTCAATAGTCTCTTGGTCGAGCTAGTCCTCTAACATGCTTAAAGGAGAGTTACCGGAGTTAGTGAAAGTGGGTTTCTCTCATGGGTTCTCCTCCTTTTATAATAGGATTCCCATATCTTTTAGAGATCAAGATTTATCTCCTTTTATCTCTTAAATCTCTTTTGAGATGTGATTTCCTTAATTTAAGGGATATTATCTCTTTTAACCAGATAAGGATATTTCAGATAATATTAGGATTTATTTGAGGATAATATCAATATCCTATCCCTTAAAATTAAGGGATATTATCTCTTTTAACCGGATATGGTTATTTCAGATAATATCAGGATAATTAAAGGTGGTATTAACTTCTTACCCTTAATTTCCGGATTGGGACGAGTATTCAAGCTCGGTGGCCGGGTTTCATTCTTCGGCCAGTACAGGAATCAAAACCAAGAATAGAAGTAAAAGCGCTTATACTAAAAAAGGGTGAAGACTGAGTAATCGGTGGGTGTGACTGGTAATCGTGTTGATAGGGTGAATCAACTTTGTCATTAGATGGTGCACAGAAGTAGGTAATAGGGATCATGTTACGATATATTTCTTAAAAGTTAAGTAAAAGTCAAGAGAGCAAGGAAAGCACCATTGACTGATACTGGAAAAAGAAAAAACAGACGGGTGGAAAAGGACGTAAATGGAGTGGTTTACTGGCTCGTAAGCAAAATATTTGTTGTCGATTTTTTAATTTTATCTTTATTAATAATCAGAAATTTGTTTTCAGTTTATTCTTCTTTTTTTATTTGGGCCTTAATACTGGGCTCAAAAAGTTGTAACCATTAAAGGAATCCAGGTTATATCTACTCATGTAATTGGGCTAAGAGCAAGCACTACTAGAAAACTTGAATTTTAAGATGGAATTTTCGGACGGAAATGTTTCCGTCTGAAATTTTAAGAAAATTTCAGATGGATTTCACACGGATTTGTTATTTTTTATATTTTCCTTGATTTATCTTACATCCGTCTGAAATCCGTCCGAAAATTTCAGACGAATTTCACACTGATTTGATATTTTTTATATTTTCCTTGATTTATCTTACATCCGTCTAAAATCCGTCCGAAAATTTCGGACGGATTTCACACGGATTTTTTATTTTTTAAATTTTCCTTGATTTATCTTACATCCGTCTGAAAAGGATTTGATTTTTAAAATACTTTTTCATTAAGAAGCAAAGAAGTGAAAATCTTTTAAACTGATTTTTAAATTTTTAATTTTCTTACTTTTTTAAAAAGGATTTATTTTGCCTAAAAAAAGGGATTTATTTTTTATTTTCAAGAAATGAAGTTTTATAAATTTTCTTATTTTTTAATTTTTAAAAGGATTTTCCATATTTAAACAACAGAATTGATATATTTTTTGGGATATATTTTTTTTATGATACAAGAACAAAAATATGGGACCAACCCTAAAGTCTCAGAAAACTGAAATAAAGTAATATAAACTAAGGAATGTCAAAAACCAAATTGGGTTTTGTTAATGGACCTATCAGCTTGACCTAACAACAATACGATAGCTTTAACCCAAACATTGCCAAGCTTAAATCAGTGAAATGTGATAATAATAAATAAATACATTAAAATATAGAGACAAATAAAAAGGAACCAGAAGAAAGTGCACAAAAGGATGCGGTGGGGAGACGGCAAACAGAGGCGAGGTGGAGGGGCTCCGGGGTTCGGCGCGACTGAGATGGCGGAGGCGGCCGACACGAGGAAAGTGGTGGCCAAGGAGAAGGATCTGTTATATTGCTTTTGATGTGGTGTTTAGATGGTGAAGGGGTTGATGGGTTCAGTTTGTGTTTTTCTCTTTTTTTCTTTTTTGTTGTAGTTTACGTTTTAGTGTGGTGGCTGAGAGGAACAAGAAAATGATGGGTCATGTGTGTTTGGCTTTGTAGTGGATAGAGTGTTGGATTTATATCAAAAATTGAGAGAAGGAAAATGAGAGATTCTTAGGCCAACTGTGAGGCGAGTCATGATAATATTGATGGAGTGTTGTTGTGTTGGTGGGATGAAGGGATCAGACTCCATTTTTTTGTATAAAGGAATAAAAACTAAGAATAGAAGTAAAAGCGCTTATACTTAAAAAGGGTGAAGACTGAGTAAACGATGGGTGTGACTAGTAATCGTGTTGATAGGGTGAATCAATTTTGTCCTTAGATGGTGCACAGAAGTAGGTAATAGGGATCATGTTACTATATATTTGTTAAAAGATAAGTAAAAGTTAGGAGAGCAAGGAAAGCACCATTGACTGATACTGGAAAAAGAAAAACTGAAGAATGGTGGAAAAGGACGTAAATGGAGTGGTTTACTGGTTCATAAGCAAAATATTTGTTTTCGATTTTTTAATTTTATCTTTATTAATAATCAGAAATTTGTTTTCATTTTTTTCTTCTTTTTTTATTTGGGCCTGAATGCTGGGCTCAAAAAGTTGTAACCATAAAAGCAATCCAGGTTATATCTACTCATGTAGTTGGGCTAAGAGCAAGCACTACTAGAATTTTAAGACATAATTTTCGGAAGGAAATGATTCCGTCTGAAATTTTATGAAAATTTCAGACGGATTTCAAACGGATTTGGTATTTTTTATATTTCCCTTGATTTATCTTGCATCCGTCTAAAATCCGTCCGAAAATTTCGGACGGATTTCACACGGATTAGTTATTTTTTATATTTTCCTTGATTTATCTTACATCCGTCCGAAAATTTCAGACGGATTTCACACAGATTTGTTATTTTTTTATATTTTCCTTGATTTATCATACATCCGTCTGAAATCCGTCCGAAAATTTTGGACGGATTTCACACGGATTTGTTATTTTTTATATTTCCCTTAATTTATCTTACATCCGTCTGAAATCCATCCGAAAATTTTGGACGGATTTCACACGGATTTGTTATTTTTATATTTCCCATGATTTATCTTACATCCGTCTGAAAAGGATTTGATTTTTAAAATATTTTTTCATTAAGAAGCAAAGAGGTGAAAATCTTTTAAACCGATTTTTTAATTTTTAATTTTCTTACTTTTTTAAAAAGGATTTATTTTGCCAAAAAAAAGGGATTTATTTTTTATTTTCAGGAAATGAAGTTTTATAAATTTTCGTATTTTTAATTTTTTAAAAGGATTTTCCATATTTAAACAACATAATTGATATATTTTTTGGGATTTTTTTTTATGATACAAGAACAAAAATCTGGAACAAACCCTAAAGTCTCAGAAAAACTGAAATAAAGTAATATAAACTAAGGAATGTCAAACCAAATTGGGTTTTGTTAATGGACCTATCAGCTTGATCTAACAACAATACGATATCTTTAACCCAAAGATTGCCAAGCTGAAATCAGTGAAATGTGATAATAAGAAATAAATAAATTAAAATATAGAGACAAATAAAATGGAACCAGACGAAAGTGAATCAAAGGATGCGGTGGAGACACGGCAAACGGAGGCGAGGTGGAGGTGCTTCGAGGTCCGGTACCACGGAGATGGCGGAGGCGGCCGGCATGAGGAAAGTGGTGACCTTGGGGAAGGATCTGTTATGTTACTTTTGTGGTGGTGTTTAGATGGTGAAGGGGTTGATGGGTTCAGGTTGTGTTTTTCTCTTTTTTTTTTTTTGTTGTAGTTTATGTTTTTGTGTGGTGGCTGAGAGGAACCAGAAAATGATGGGTCATGTGTGTTTGGCTTTGTAGTGGATAGAGTGTTGGATTTATATCAAAAAAAATGAGAGATTCTTAGGCCAACTATGAGGAGAGTCATGATAATATTGATGGAGTGCTGCTGTGTTGGTGGGATGAAGGGATCAGATTCCATTGTTTTGTATAAAGGAATCAAAACCAAGAATAGAAGTAAAAGCACTTATACTTAAAAAGGGTGAAGACAGAGTAATCGGTGGGTGTGACTGGTAATCGTGTTGATAGGGTGAATCAACTTTGTCCTTAGATGGTGCACAGAAGTAGGTAATAGGGATCATGTTACTATATATTAGTTAAAAGATAAGTAAAAGTTCAGAGAGCAAGGAAAGCACCATTGACAGATACTGGAAAAATAAAAACTGAAGAAGGGTGGAAAAGGACGTAAATGGAGTGGTTTACTGGTTCATAAGCAAAATATTTGTTTTCGATTTTTTAATTTTATCTTTATTAATAATCAGAAATTTGTTTTCATTTTTTTCTTCTTATTTTATTTGGGCCTGAATGCTGGGCTCAAAAAGTTGTAACCATAAAAGCAATCCAGGTTATATCTACTCATGTAGTTGGGCTAGGAGCAAGCACTACTAGAATTTTAAGACGGAATTTTCGGACGGAAATGTTTCCGTCTGAAATTTTATGAAAATTTCAGACGGATTTCACACGGATTTGGTATTTTTTATATATCCCTTGATTTATCTTGCACCCGTCTAAAATCCGTCCGAAAATTTCGGACGGATTTCTCACGGATTTGTTATTTTTTATATTTTCCTTGATTTATCTTACATCCGTCTGAAATCCGTCCGAAAATTTCAGACGGATTTCACACAGATTTGTTATTTTTTTATATTTTCCGTGATTTATCTTACATCCGTCTGAAATCCGTCCGAAAATTTCAGACCGATTTCACACGGATTTGTTATTTTTTATATATTCCCTTCATTTATCTAACATCCGTCTGAAATCCGTCCGAAAATTTCGGACGGATTTCACACGGATTTGTTATTTTTATATTTCCCTTGATTTATCTTACATCCGTCTGAAAAGGATTTGATTTTTAAAATATTTTTTCATTAAGAAGCAAAGAAGTGAAAATCTTTTCAACTGATTTTTTAATTTTTAATTTTCTTACTTTTTTAAAAAGGATTTATTTTGCCAAAAAAAGGGATTTATTTTTTATTTTCAGGAAATGACGTCTTATAAATTTTCGTCTTTTTTAATTTTTAAATGGATTTTCCATATTTAAACAACAGAAATAATATATTTTTTGGGATTTTTTTTTATGATACAAGAACAAAAATTTGGAACCAACCCTAAAGTCTCAAAAAAACTGAAATAAAGTAATATAAACTAAGGAATGTCTAACCAAATTGGGTTTTGTTAATGGACCTATCAGCTTGACCTAACAACAATACGATATCTTTAACCCAAAGATTGCGAAGCTGAAATCAGTGAAATGTGATAATAAGAAATAAATAAATTAAAATATAGAGACAAATAAAACGGAACCAGATGAAAGTGCACAAAAGGATGCGGTGGAGACACGGCAAACGGAGGCGAGGTGGAGGGGCTCCGAGGTCCGGTACGACGGAGATGGCGGAGGCGGCCGGCACGAGGAAAGTGGTGACCTTGGGGAAGGATCTGTTATGTTACTTTTGTGGTGGTGTTTAGATGGTGAAGGGTTTGATGGGTTCAGGTTGTGTTTTTCTCTTTTTTTTCTTTTTTGTTGTAGTTTACGTTTTTGTGTGGTGGCTGAGAGGAACAAGAAAATGATGGGTTATGTGTGTTTGGCTTGGTAGTGGATAGAGTGATGGATTTATATCAAAAATTGAGAGAAGGAAAATGAGAGATTCTTAGGCCAACTGTGAGGAGAGTCATGATAATATTGATGGAGTGCTGCTGTGTTGGTGGGATGAAGGGATCAGATTCCATTTTTTTGTATAAAGGAATCACAACCAAGAATAGAAGTAAAAGCACTTATACTTAAAAAGGGTGAAGACTGAGTAATCGGTGGGTGTGACTGGTAAACGTGTTGATAGGGTGAATCGACTTTGTCCTTAGATGGTGCACAGAAGTAGGTAATAGGGATCATATTACTATATATTTGTTAAAAGATAAGTAAAAGTTAAGAGAGCAAGGAAAACACCATTGACTGATACTTGAAAAAGAAAAACTGAAGAAGGGTGGAAAAGGACATAAATGGAGTGGTTTACTGGTTCATAAGAAAAATATTTGTTTTCGATTTTTTAATTTTATCTTTATTAATAATGAGAAATTTGTTTTCAGTTTTTTCTTCTATTTTTATTTGGGCCTGAGTGCTGGACTCAAAAAGTTGTTACCATAAATGGAATCCAGGTTATATCTACTCATGTAATTGGGCTAAGAGCAAGCACTACTAGAAAACTTGAATTTTAAGACGGAATTTTCGGACGGAAATGTTTCCTTCTGAAATTTTATGAAAATTTCAGACGGATTTCACACGAATTTGGTATTTTTTTATATTTCCCTTGATTTATCTTGCATCCGTCTGAAATCCGTCCGTAAATTTCGGACGGATTTCACACGGATTTGGTATTTTTTATATTTTCCTTAATTTATCTTACATCCGTTAGAAATCCGTCCGAAAATTTCGGACGAACTTCACACTGATTTGTTATTTTTTATATTTTCCTTGATTTATCTTACATCCATCTGAAAAGGATTTGATTTTTAAAATATTTTTTTCATTAAGAAGCAAAGAAGTGAAAATCTTTTAAACTGATTTTTTAATTTTCAATTTTCTTACATTTTTAAAAAGGATTTATTTTTCCTAAAAAAGGGATTTATTTTTTATATTCAAGAAATGAAGTTTTATACATTTTCGTCTTTTTTAATTTTTAAAAGGATTTTCCATATTTAAACAACAGAATTGATATATTTTTTGGGATAATTTTTTTTTATGACACAAGAACAAAAATCTGGAACCAACCCTAAAGTCTCAGAAAAACTGAAATAAAGTAATATAAACTAAGGAATGTCAAAAACCAAATTGGGTTTTGTTAATGGACCTATCAGCTTGACCTAACAACAATATGGAAGCTTTAACCCAAACATTGCCAAGCTGAAATCAGTGAAATGTGATAATAAGAAAAAAATAAATTAAAATATCGAGACAAATAAAACGGAACCAGACGAAAGTGCACAAAAGGATGCGGTGGAGACACGGCAAACGGAGGCGAGGTGGAGGGGCTCCGAGGTCCGGTTCGACGGAGATGGCGGAGACGGCCAGCACGAGGAAAGTGGTGACCTTGGGGAAGGATCTGTTATGTTACTTTTGTGGTGGTGTTTAGATGGTGAAGGGGTTGATGTGTTCAGGTTGTGTTTTTCTCTTTTTTTTCTTTTTTGTTGTAGTTTACGTTTTTGTGTGGTGGCTGAGAGGAACAAGAAAATGATGGGTCATGTGTGTTTGGCTTGGTAGTGGATAGAGTGTTGGATTTATATCAAAAATTGAGAGAAGGAAAATGAGAGATTCTTAGGCCAACTGTGAGGAGAGTCATGATAATATTGATGGAGTGCTGCTGTGTTGGTGGGATGAAGGGATCAGATTCCATTTTTTTGTATAAAGGAATCAAAGCCAAGAATAGAAGTAAAAGCACTTATACTTAAAAAGGGTGAAGACTGAGTAATCGGTGGGTGTGACTGGTAATCGTGTTGATAGGGTGAATCAACTTTGTCCATAGATGGTGCACAGAAGTAGGTAATAGGGATCATGTTACTATTTATTTGTTAAAAGATAAGTAAAAGTTAAGAGAGCAAGGAAAGCACCATTGACTGATACTGGAAAAAGAAAAACTGAAGAAGGGTGGAAAAGGACGTAAATGGAGTGGTTTACTGGTTCATAAGCAAAATATTTGTTTTCTGTTTTTTAATTTTATCTATATTAATAAATATAAATTTGTTTTCAGTTTTTTCTTCTATTTTTATTTGGGCCTGAATGCTGGACTCAAAAAGGTTTAACCGTAAAAGGAATCCAGGTTATATCTACTCATGTAATTGGGCTAAGAGCAAGCACTACTAGAAAACTTGAATTTGAAGACGGAATTTTCGGACGGAAATGTTTCCTTCTGAAATTTTATGAAAATTTCAGACGGATTTCACATGGATTTGGTATTTTTTATATTTCCCTTGATTTATCTTGCATCCGTCTGAAATCCGTTCGAAAATTTCGGACGGATTTCACATGGATTTGGTATTTTTTATATTTTCCTTGATTTATCTTACATCCGTTTGAAATCCGTCCGAAAATTTCGGACGGATTTCATATGGATTTGTTATTTTTTTTATTTTCCTTGATTTATCTTACATCCATCTAAAAAGGATTTGATTTTTAAAATATTTTTTCATTAAGAAGCAAAGAAGTGAAAATCTTTTAAATTGATTTTTTAATTTTCAATTTTCTTACTTTTTTAAAAAGGATTTATTTTTCCTAAAAAAAGGGATTTATTTTTTATTTTCAGGAAATGAAGTTTTATACATTTTCGTCTTTTTTAATTTTTAAAAGGATTTTCCATATTTAAACATCAGAATTGATATATTTTTTGGGATATATTTTTTTTTTATGATACAAGAACAAAAATCTGGAACCAACCCTAAAGTCTCAGAAAAATTGAAATAAAGTAATATAAACTAAGGAATGTCAAAAACCAAATTGGGTTTTGTTAATGGACCTATCAGCTTGACCTCACAACAATATGATAGCTTTAACCCAAACATTGCCAAGCTGAAGTCAGTGAAATCTGATAATAAGAAATAAATAAATAAAAATATAGAGACAAATAAAAAGGAACCAGAAGAAAGTGCACAAAAGGATGCGGTGGAGACACGACAAACGGAGGCGAGGTGGAAGGGCTCAGGGGTTCGGCACGACGTAGATGGCGGAGGTGGCTGGCACGAGGAAAGTGGTGCCCAAGGAGAAGGATCTGTTATGTTGCTTTTGTTGTGGTGTTTAGATGGTGAAGGCGTTGATGGGTTCAGGTTGTGTTTTTCTCTTTTTTTCTTTTTTGATGTAGTTTGCGTTTTTGTGTGGTGACTGAGAGGAACAAGAAAATGATGGGTTATGTGTGTTTGGCTTGGTAATGGATAGAGTGTTGGATTTATATCAAAAATTGAGAGAAGGAAAATGAGAGATTCTTAGGCCAACTGTGAGGAGAGTCATGATAATATTCATGGAGTGCTGCTGTGTTGGTGGGATGAACGGATCAGATTCCATTTTTTGTATAAAGGAATCAAAACCAAGAATAGAAGTAAAAGCGCTTATACTTAAAAAGGGTGAAGACTGAGTAATCGGTGGGTGTGACTGGTAATCGTGTAGATAGGGTGAATCAACTTTGTCCTTAGATGGTGCACATAATTAGTTAATAGAGATCATGTTACTATATATTTGTTAAAAGATAAGTAAAAGTTAAGAGAGCTGGGAAAGCACCACTAACTGATGCTGGAAAAAGAAAAACTGAAGAAGGGTGGAAAAGGACGTAAATGGAGTGGTTTACTGGTTCATAAGCAAAATATTTGTTTTTCATTTTTTAATTTTATCTTAATTAATAATCAGAAATATGTTTTCCGTTTTTTCTTCTTTTTTTATTTGGGCCTGAATGATGGGCTCAAAAAGTTGTAACCATAAAAGGAATCCAGGTTATATCTACTCATGTAATTGGGCTTAGAGCAAGCACTACTACATAACTTGAATTTTAAGATGGAATTTTCGGACGGAAAAGTTTCCGTCTGAAATTTTATTGAAATTTCAGACGGATTTCACATGGAATTGGTATTTTTTATATTTCCCTTGATTTATCTTGCATCCGTCTGAAATCCGTCCGAAAATTTCGGACGGATTTCACACGGATTTGGTATCTTTTATATTTCCCTTGATTTATCTTACTTCCGTCTGAAATCCGTCCGAAAATTTCGGACGGATTTCACACGGATTTGTTATTTTTTATATTTTCATTTATTTATCTTACATCCTTCTGAAAAGGATTTGATTTTTAAAATATTTTTTCATTAAGTAGCAAAGAAATGAAAATATTTTAAAATGATTTTTTAATTTTTAATTTTCTTACTTTTTTAAAAAGGATTTATTTTACCTAAAAAAAGGGGTTTATTTTTTATTTTCAGGAAATGAAGTTTTATAAACTTTCGTATTTTTTTATTTTTAAAAGGATTTTCCATATTTAAACAACATAATTGATATATTTTTTGGGATATTTTTTTTTTTTATGATACAAGAACCAAAATCTGGAACCAACCCTAAAGTCTCAGAAAAACTGAAATAAAGTAATATAAACTAAGGAATGTCAAAAACCAAATTGGGTTTTGTAAATGGACCTATCAGCTTGACCTAACAACAATATGATAGCTTTAACCCAAACATTGCCAAGCTGAAATCAGTGAAATGTGATAATAAGAAATAAATAAATTAAAATATAGAGACAAATAAAAAGGAACCAGAAGAAAGTGCACAAAAGGATGCGGTGGAGACATGGCAAACGGAGGCGAGGTGGAGGGGCTCCGGGGTCCGGCGCGACGGAGATGGCGGAGGCGGCCGGCACGAGGAAAGTAGTGGCCAAGGAGAAGGATCTGTTATGTTGCTTTTCTTGTGGTGTTTAGATGGTGAAGGGGTTGATGGGTTCAGGTTGTGTTTTTCTCTTTTTTTCTTTTTTGTTGTAGTTTTGGGTTTTGTGTGGTGGCTGAGAGGAACAAGAAAGTGATGGGTTAAGTGTGTTTGGCTTGGTAGTGGATAGAGTGTTGGATTTATATCAAAAATTGAGAGAAGGAAAATGAGAGATTCTTAGGCCAACTGTGAGGAGAGTCATGATAATATTGATGGAGTGCTGCTGTGTTGGTGGGATGAAGGGATCAGATTCCATTTTTTTGTATAAAGGAATCAAAACCAAGAATAGAAGTAAAAGCGCTTTTACTTAAAAAGGGTGATCGGTGGGTGTGACTGGTAATCGTGTTGATAGGGTGAATCAACTTTGTCCTTAGATGGTGCACATAATTAGTTAATAGGGATCATGTTACTATATATTTGTTAAAAGATAACTAAAAGTTAAGAGAGCAGGGAAAGCACCGTTGACTGATACTGGAAAAAGTAAAACTGAAGAATGGTGGAAAATGACGTAAATGGAGTGGTTTACTGGTTCATAAGCAAAATATTTGTCTTCGATTTTTGAATTTTATCTTTATTAATAATCAGAAATATGTTTTCCGTTTTTTCTTCTTTTTTTATTTGGCCTGAATGCTGGGCTAAAAAAGTTGTAACCATAAATGGAATCCAGGTTATATCTACTCATGTAATTGGGCTAAGAGCAAGCACTACTAGACAACTTGAATTTTAAGACGGAATTTTCGGACGGAAAAGTTTCCGTCTGAAATTTTATTGAAATTTCAGACGGATTTCACACGGAATTGGTATTTTTTATATTTCCCTTGATTTATCTTGCATCCGTCTGAAATCCGTCCGAAAATTTCAGACGGATTTCACACGGATTTGGTATTTTATATATTTCCCTTGATTTATCTTACATCCGTATGAAATCCGTCCAAAAATTTCGGACGGATTTCACACGGATTTGTTATTTTTTATATTTTCATTGATTTATCTTACATCCTTCTGAAAAGGATTTGATTTTTAAAATATTTTTTCATTAAGTAGCAAAGAAATGAAAATATTTTAAAATGATTTTTTAATTTTTAATTTTCTTACTTTTTTAAAAAGGATTTATTTTACCTAAAAAAAGGGATTTATTTTTTATTTTCTGGAAATGAAGTTTTATAAACTTTCGTATTTTTTAATTTTTAAAAGGATTTTCCATATTTAAACAACATAATTGATATATTTTTTGGGATATTTTTTTTTTATGATACAAGAACCAAAATCTGGAACCAACCCTAAAGTCTCAGAAAAACTGAAATAAAGTAATATAAACTAAGGAATGTCAAAAACCAAATTGGGTTTTGTTAATGGACCTATCAGCTTGAGCTAACAACAATATGATAGCTTTAACCCAAACATTACCAAGCTGAAATCAGTGAAATGTGATAATAAGAAATAAATAAATTAAAATATAGAGACAAATAAAAAGGAACCAGAAGAAAGTGCACAAAAGGATGCAGTGGAGACACGTTAAACGGAGGCGAGGTGGAGGGGCTCCGGGGTCCGGCGCGACGGAGATGGCGGAGGCGGCCGACACGAGGAAAGCGGTGGCCAAGGAGAAGGATCTGTTATGTTGCTTTTCTTGTGGTGTTTAGATGGTGAAGGGGTTGATGGGTTCAGGTTGTGTTTTTCTCTTTTTTTCTTTTTTGTTGTAGTTTTGGTTTTTGTGTGGTGGTTGAGAGGAACAAGAAAATGATGGGTTATGTGTGTTTGGCTTGGTAGTGGATAGAGTGTTGGATTTATATCAAAAATTGAGAGAAGGAAAATGAGAGATTCTTAGGCCAACTGTGAGGAGGGTCATGATAATATTGATGGAGTGCTGCTGTGTTGGTGGGATGAAGGGATCAGATTCCATTTTTTTGTATAAAGGAATCAAAACCAAGAATAGAAGTAAAAGCGCTTTTACTTAAAAAGGGTGATCGGTGGGTGTGACTGGTAATCGTGTTGATAGGGTGAATCAACTTTGTCCTTAGATGGTGCACATAATTAGTTAATAGGGATCATGTTACTATATATTTGTTAAAAGATAACTAAAAGTTAAGAGAGCAGGGAAAGCACCGTTGACTGATACTGGAAAAAGAAAAACTGAAGAAGGGTGGAAAATGACGTAAATGGAGTGGTTTACTGGTTCATAAGCAAAATATTTGTCTTCGATTTTTGAATTTTATCTTTATTAATAATCAGAAATATGTTTTCCATTTTTTCTTCTTTTTTTATTTGGGCCTGAAAGCTGGGCTCAAAAAGTTGTAACCATAAATGGAATCCAGGTTATATCTACTCATGTAATTGGGCTAAGAGCAAGCACTACTAGACAACTTGAATTTTAAGACGGAATTTTCGGACGGAAAAGTTTCCGTCTGAAATTTTATTGAAATTTCAGACGGATTTCACACCGAATTGGTATTTTTTATATTTCCCTTGATTTATCTTGCATCCGTCTGAAATCCGTCCGAAAATTTCAGACGGATTTCACACGGATTTGGTATTTTTTATATTTCCTTTGATTTATCTTACATCCGTATGAAATCCGTCCGAAAAATTCGGACGGATTTCACACGGATTTGTTATTTTTTATATTTTCATTGATTTATCTTACATCCTTCTGAAAAGGATTTGATTTTTAAAATATTTTTTCATTAAGTAGCAAAGAAATGAAAATATTTTAAAATGATTTTTTAATTTTTAATTTTCTTACTTTTTTAAAAAGGATTTATTTTACCTAAAAAAAGGGATTTATTTTTTATTTTCTGGAAATGAAGTTTTATAAACTTTCGTATTTTTTAATTTTTAAAAGGATTTTCCATATTTAAACAACATAATTGATATATTTTTTGGGATATTTTTTTTTTATGATACAAGAACCAAAATCTGGAACCAACCCTAAAGTCTCAGAAAAACTGAAATAAAGTAATATAAACTAAGGAATGTCAAAAACCAAATTGGGTTTTGTTAATGGACCTATCAGCTTGAGCTAACAACAATATGATAGCTTTAACCCAAACATTACCAAGCTGAAATCAGTGAAATGTGATAATAAGAAATAAATAAATTAAAATATAGAGACAAATAAAAAGGAACCAGAAGAAAGTGCACAAAAGGATGCAGTGGAGACACGGCAAACGGAGGCGAGGTGGAGGGGCTCCGGGGTCCGGCGCGACGGAGATGGCGGAGGCGACCGACACGAGGAAAGTGGTGGCCAAGGAGAAGGATCTGTTATGTTGCTTTTCTTGTGGTGTTTAGATGGTGAAGGGGTTGATGGGTTCAGGTTGTGTTTTTCTCTTTTTTTCTTTTTTGTTGTAGTTTTGGTTTTTGTGTGGTGGCTGAGAGGAACAAGAAAATGATGGGTTATGTGTGTTTGGCTTGGTAGTGGATAGAGTGTTGGATTTATATCAAAAATTGAGAGAAGGAAAATGAGAGATTCTTAGGCCAACTGTGAGGAGGGTCATGATAATATTGATGGAGTGCTGCTGTGTTGGTGGGATGAAGGGATCAGATTCCATTTTTTTGTATAAAGGAATCAAAACCAATAATAGAAGTAAAAGAGCTTTTACTTAAAAAGGGTGATCGGTGGGTGTGACTGGTAATCGTGTTGATAGGGTGAATCAACTTTGTCCTTAGATGGTGCACATAATTAGTTAATAGGGATCATGTTACTATATATTTGTTAAAAGATAACTAAAAGTTAAGAGAGCAGGGAAAGCACCGTTGACTGATACTGGAAAAAGAAAAACTGAAGAAGGGTGGAAAATGACGTAAATGGAGTGGTTTACTGGTTCATAAGCAAAATATTTGTTTTCGATTTTTTAATTTTATCTTTATTAATAATCAGAAATTTGTTTTCAGTTTTTTCTTCTTTTTTTATTTGGGCCTGAATGCTGGGCTCAAAAAGTTGTAACCATAAATGGAATCCAGGTTATATCTACTCATGTAATTGGGCTAAGAGCAAGCTATTGGACCGTTGATTTTCTTAGTTGATCAATTCAACTATCAATCTTTACTCTATTTTAATTTTTAAAAGTATATATTTATCACTCATTATTTTTAGATCTAATGAGTAATACTATTTCCTTTTGTCTAAACTTAATCTCAACCCCTTATTTGGTACCTAATCTCTAAGTAGTTGAAAAACAAATAAAAAAACCCCAAAGTCTCTTGTAACATCCCAATTTTTTACATATACGTTTAATTACTTTATCGAAATAATTAATTATCTAGATGTTTATTTTTGTTTATTTTTATGCGGTTTAGTTTGAGTAATTTTATTTACTCATTTAAAATATTCTGAGTGTGTTAGCACTGCGTTACTGCAATGTATACACACTTACATGGCAATAATATTACGCTATTGTCACTAATATTCTTTGTTTAGAAAAATATTTTAAATAATATGATTCAAAGGAAGTTATTTTTAGATGTTACTTTATTTAATTTTAGATTTGAAAATAAATTGGTTTAGTGTTAACTGGAGATTAATTTTGGATCACAGATTTTCTTGGTTGATAAATTTAATCATCAATCTTTACTCTAATTTGATGAAATAAAATATATATTTGTCATTCATTATTTTTAAATCCAAGGGCCAATATTATTTCCTTTTTTCTAAACTCAATCTCAAACACTCTATTTTATTTTGTATCTACACTAATTAAAAGAAAAAGGAAAATAAAACAAAGAAAAGTCTCTCTCTCTGGCTCATTTTTTTCCACGACACCCATACCCCTCCTTTCTTCTTCCTTTCTTTTCTTTCTTTTCTTCATTCTCCCTCAGCTTCATTTTTCTCCACCCTCTCCCTTGCTCTCAGCTGCACGCCGGCACCCCTTGGACGTCCATCGCAGTCCAGTCGTGCTCCGCTTGGGAGGTCACCGTCTGGCGCCTGGTAGCGGAGAAGACGACGCGTGTTATGCTCCATTTCACTCCTCCTGTTCATGTCGCGCCTCCGCCACGGGTTAGCCTTCCGGCGCTGTCCAAGGCCGTTCGAGATCCATCCAACCGTCGCGCCTGGTAGGGAGCCACACGTAGGGTCGTTTGATTTCTTCCTGAACGGTTGTAGCAGTGCGAAAATGGAGCTCTGTCGCTGTCTCGGGTTGTCCGCCGTCATCACCACCTTGGGCCGCTGTCACAGTACCTCTTCCCTTCTCCTGGGGTAAGTGAAATCTCATCTATTTTGCTCAGATTCAGAAAAACCCCAAATTGATTTTAAAACCGTAAACCCTAGCTTTTGAATTCAGAGTTTAATTTTGAAATTGAACCTTGTTTTGTGCAATTGGGACTATTAATTAGTTATTCCCTAAATCAATATCATCATTCTTTAACTAGATTGATTTCTCCCAAATTTCTCTATGAACCCTAAAGCCCCAATGAGACTTATTGTGGTTCCTGTTATGGTGCAGAAGCGGTATGTTAGAAGAGTTACTTTTATAAGGACACTGTAATTTAATACCTTATTTATACATTGATTACTGGATAGCAGTGAGTGTAGATTGTTAATCACTACATTGCATACTAGGGAATCGGGCATTTTATCACTCATGTTTGCACCTGAAAAGTTAAAGGACCATATATTTGTTCTGGATAAACAGTTTCAACTAGGCAGCATTATATTAGTCAACTCCTGCAATTTTCTTCCTTCTATTCTGTCTAATAAATCTGAAGTTTTCCAGTTTGGATTTCATGATGGATTTTGTGTGGCATTAATTGATATGTTCCTAGCATCACATGTTTGATGTTCACCTGAATCTTGGCCCATATTTGTATCTGCTTCGTCAGGGAGCAATCTGCCTTCTATCAAGCTGCGTTTCTCTGTTGATTCTCAATGGCAGGGGTGGGAGAAATTGTAAGGAACCATCTGGTTATTTTTTTCTAGTCAAGCTGGGTTTTGGCATTTGTAATACTAATACTGGTTTATTTTTAGTCAGTATTATATTTACAGTTCGCCTCCCGTTTCTTTTGTTCCTATTGTATATGGGTTAGAGTACCCCTTGTACTCTATTAATATACATCTTTTCTTAGCAAAAAAAAACGAAGTGGGTAATGTGCCAAACGGGCATATCTGAATAATAGTAAGTAATTTTTTTCTTGCATCAATCTGAATTGGATTTGGAATTATTTTAAAAGATCCTTTAAGGGTGTGTCAGACGCATTTTTTAACCTTACAATGCTATACTCATGTGCTTGGATTGGTGGAGAATGTTGATGCAACAGTAATGTCCATGCTTAGTTGGACTCTTGATCATCTTCCTTAAATTATACTTGGACTCTAGATTGATTTGATTTCAGGCGAATTGAACTCTGATCCCTAAAAGCTAGTGGTGAATTCATGCTTAAAAGCTTTAGTTTTCAATTTTACTTAGTCCAAGTTTGTTACTTTGTGTTCCTTTTATGCATTGATCATCCATTTTTCTTACTACATGATTGTTAATCTTAATAATCAGTAGAGAATATTATCATTTAAAATAATATTTTGTAATGATATATAATTTTCAACCAATTGATGCTGCAAGTGAGACAAATTAGCTTTGGATGCAAGATTGTAAGTAGATTTTCTCTATGTTTGCCTTTAATTATTTAATTTATGATATTATAATGCCATCCAAAGTTTATCAGATATTGTGAATTGTAGTGTGTGCTGCCAGAGTGTTTTAGTTTCATTTTCACTTGGTTTGCTAGTTGTTCCCCTCATCATGTGACTAGCTCAGTCACTAGCTAGTGCAATTCTAAAAGAGTCTTTGATTTAATAGGTACAAATGGGCCAGCACCGTCTCTTGTAAGTTTTTTCGAACTGCTACATATACTGACATTTAATTTTTAAAGGGTCCCTGCCCTTGGCCATATGAGTTCTCCATGTTCAGACACTAATGAAGACAATGAATATGGTATCTACTTAGTATGAACTAATTCTCACTAAATTTTAATGTCCTATTGTGAGTTATGCTATTATTCATGTTCTTTTTTCTTACTTGCAGGTGAAGATTCGGAGGCTAATTTGTTTTTGACGGCGTAAACTTGGCCATTTAGTTAACATAATATGATTTCGTTGTAATTTTTAGATTTGTGTAAGACTTTATGTAGGGGTAGCACCTATTATGGTAGAGATGGTAAAATCTTATGTTATGTAGTTTAGCCATGTGAGGAGAAGACCATGAGAAACCGCACTAAAAAGAGTAGAGAGTATCTTAATGTGATGGTGTCCATTAATGTGATGGTGCTCCGAAAGGATGACTGTTGCTGCTCATGCTGGTCTTCAGGCTCGCGAGGCGAGTAGCCTCTCACGGGGCGAATTCTTCCAGAATTGCTTTTCTTGTTAACCTGAAAATAAGTAATAGCAGTAAGTGCTTTATTTGACTCAAAATCAACTAAAATACCCTAAAACTACTTAAGAGACTCAAAATGTTGCTTGAGGACAATTACATCCAAATTTGGGTGAAAACGAGATTAAACTCGAATAAAACCTATGGTCTTAATAGTTAAAAACTAGTCGAGACAGAGGCTGATCAAAATATCCCAAACTTAAACTTTGCTTGTCCCCAAGCAAACTAAAACTCAAAAAGACTCGAACTTGGCAAGCTTAAAGGATCCAATCAATTCCGCACAAATTTCATGCAATCTTAACGAAACAAATTTTCTTCAATGATTTCCCCCCTTGCAACAATGTAATCCCCACATTCATTTACTTTAAACAATTGAGAACTTCATCATTCATGCAATCAGTAATATAAGTTGAGGATCCAAGTTACACACAAAAGGGAGATCACCAATTTCAAACAATTGCCTTCCTCACAAGGGCATGTAATATTTCACTCAATCACTCAATTTGTCTAGGTTATCAACTTTTCACTCAATTTCACATTTAAGAGCACTTACCATGAATTTGATTTTAATCTCAAACAAAGTTCCCACGAAAACATGCATGCAACATCAAAAGGTCTTTTAAAGGTTGTAATGGGGCCTGGCTAAGGGTAGGATATTCAAAGGTAACAGGCTTAAGTCCCTAGGAACTAAGAGAGCATGAACATTTTGACACATTGAAATTCCACTCAAATTCCTTTTTCCATTTTTCTTTTTGCCTTTGGGTGACTACAGCCTTTTCCTTGCTAAGCTTTTTGTTTTGCCCCTTTTCTTTTGGAAATTTTTTTCTTTTCTTCTTTTTCTTTTGGCTTCAACCCTTTTTTTTTTCTTTTTCTCAACCCAGAATGACATATCAAACCCTGTAGCCACCCCAAACTTACTTTCTTACAACCCTTCTCTTGCTAAGCTTCCATGCTCTCCTAATCCTAAGATTGGGTTAACATGGTTTTTCCAGATTTTCGGCTTATAATATAGGGTCATCAAGAAACAACAGGCTAATTAGGCTCAATGTGGCTAACTAGGGAACATGCATTAGGGATGGTTCTTTTTAGGCCAAGTAGTTATTTCATAGAAAATTGCCTAAATCATTTGATGCAACCATATAGACATGCAAAAATGAAGAGATTCAAGCAAATTCGGGAAAGTGCAGCTTAAAAGTGATTCACACAATTAAAAACAGTTGGAGGCTCAAATTCCTCACCTGGACATTTTTGCAAATTGTTTGACCGAGATTCAATCCCTAGTGTGTACACCCCTTCACCCCAAACTTATCATAGATCATGCAATCACAACAAAATATCTCAAGTTCAATTTTCAATTTTTCACATGGGGATCAATTTTCAAATTTCAAGACCTAGGGCCAAATCATCAAAAATCAACATGTATCTTGCAATCAATATATGCAAAAATTAATGAAATCCATTCAAGCTCACCGACACAAGACTCACACACATACTCTTGATCTTCTCAAATTATTCAAGAGCTAGATTCAAAAACAAATGAAGGAAAAGAAAAACACAAACCAACAAGAAAATGAAAATAAACTAAGGATAAGGGTTAAGAAAACTCATTGAGGGGCTCCCGCCTGGATCCCATTGCTTGTAGCATAAGGCCCAAGTGATAGACAAAGGACGAAAGCTTATTCCATGGTCCCATAACTTGCAGCCTTGATATGGAAGTGGGCACTTGACAATTATGGTGACCTCGCCAAGTGCGGCGGACTTCTCACTCCCTCTTGGGTCAAAGATGACCTCTTTATATACAAAGTCTTCCCAATAAAAATGGGGTTCAACCTCTTGGACTGGCCATGGTGCCTTCATAGCTAAAGATTCAAAATCCAATTTTTCAGGCAGAGGCTTGAACTCCATCGCTGGTTGTTTCACAGTGGGAGGTGATAAACAAGTGGAAAGGGTTACTGGTGTTGCTTCGACTTCTGCACGATTTTCACGCACTGCATTATCAAATCTATCACCTGCCATACATGCAGAAATCTCAGCACACACCACACAAAAGTTAGTGTTAGTACAATTAGCACATATGGTACAATAGACAGAATCAGAAAAGGCTTGAAGGTCTGGAAATTCAACACACAGTTCATCCATAATAGTGTTCTTGACATCATTATCAAAATCATGTTCAAAAGAGGTATTGTCAAGAACAACTATTTGTGTATCTGTGTGTTCTTCAAGGAGATGTTGAGATTGCAGTGTAGTCAAGGCGGAGGTAAGGTGGCTAATTTGGGTGGCCAAATCCTGAAGACTTGCTTCTGTCCTTTGTTGGAATTCAAGAGTGTCCTTTGCCATTTGTTGTACCAATTCCTCCAGACTGGGTTGGACTGGTGTGGGGTCAGGCTGATATTGGTGCTGGCGTATTGTCATCTGATGCACCAGAAAAGCTATCTCATCCAAGCTGCTATGTCCTCCACCATGTTGGCCAGAATAATCATTCACTCCAAACATGCCACAATCACTACTAAACTCATAACCTCCAGCAAAGTTAGGATAATATATGCATGGCTCATAATCAACATAAGGCATATAACCTTGCATGTAATTATCCATGGGCAGTACTAAGATTCATAACCAGACAAAGCAGCCATAACTAATTCAGCAATGCAAATTTTTTATTTTATTTTATTTTATTTTATTTTCTATTTTCTGTTAATAACAACAAGAGTCCCCGGCAACGGCGCCAATTTGACACGCTGCCGCACATGGGTCAAAAAGTGAGTGGTTTACAAAAATTGTAGTTAGGGCGCGATAACTCAAGTATCGTCTCACAAGGACTCTTGGATTGTTATTCGCAGAAAAATCAGTTTGGGGGGGGGGGGGGGGGGGGGTTGGAGATTGAAGATTCAATTAAAAGAAAGCAATGCAAACTAAGTGATTATCAATAAGCTAAAAACGATTAACCTACTGTTTCGGTTTCCCACTATCATTGATTCATATAAATTCCATGCCCTAAGCGGATTCTAATCCCTTTTCGATTGTAGCAACAATTAATAAGCGAAATTGATGCTACTAGATATATGTTCCTAATTCCGAATTAAGCAAACGGATGAAGCTCTCGTGAATTAAGCAAACACGAATGAAGACACGTGAATTAAGCAAACGCGATTAAGTATAGGAACACACAATCATCGAAACAAATCAATACATATTCTATACAATCCTGAATTAAGCAAACAGAACATATAGAACAATATTGAAAAAGAATAGCAATATGTTTGGGAATTACATAACCTCAAGTGGCAATGGAAACCGATTACAGCAGATCAACCATTGGGGATTAGTTCTCCATCAAATACATCATAAAAACCCTAGGAACTAATTCGTAGTCGTCAATATGAAAATATGAGAAGAAGTCCCTAAGTTCTGCCCTAAAACAACAATTTATAACTTTCAGGCTCTGCGCGCGCTCGCGAGGCGAATCTTATGAATAGTTCTTCAGTGTTTGGATTTCTCGCGAGGCGAGAAGGTGTTCGCGAGGCGAGACCGAAAAGATGATTGTTGCTGCTCAGTCTGGTCTTCAGGCTCGCGAGGCGAGTAGCCTCTCGTGGGGCGAATTCTTCCAGAATTGCTTTTCTTATTAACCTGAAAACAAGAAATAGCAGTAAGTGCTTTATTTGACTAAAAATCAACTAAAATACCCTAAAGCTACTTAAGAGACTCAAAATGTTGCTTGAGGACAATTACATCCAAATTTGGGCGAAAACGAGATTAAACTTGAATAAAACCTATGGTCTTACTAGTTAAAAACTAGTCGAGCCAGAGGCTGATCAGACGTGATAAGATTAGGAATGATGGCATTAGAGATAGAGTTGGGGTAGCACCTATTGTAGAAAAGATTGTTGAATCTTGACTTATGTGGTTTGGGAATGTATGGAGGAGACCTTTAGATTCTGTAGTAAGGAGAGTGGACCAGGGGGAGGGCAATCCAATAGCTAGAGGAAGATGTAGGCCAAGAAAAACTATAGGAGAAACTATTAAGAAATATTTGGAGGCCAATGATTTAACTATTAACATGATTCATGATAGAACATTATGGCACCATATGATCCATGTAGCCGACCCCACCTAGTGGGATAAGGCTTAGTTGTTGTTGTTGTTGTTGTTGTTGTTGTATGTTGTTATAACTATACTTGTTATTTGATGGTTGGGTGTTGCGCATGTAGTTATCATTTTAAAATCCATGTATTGGTTCTCACCCTTGCCCGTTTTATTGTTGGTTCCTTTTTCGTGTGGCATATATTGCTATCTGAGTATAGATGGACCCGGAGTTGCCTCTGGCACATTCGAGAATCAATTCCCTCATGTTTGAGAACGCATAGGACGTTGGCACGTGGGTTATTAATCCAGGGGCACACAACACCATGTACACGGGGCCCATATGAGAGGTTGTCGGCACACTAGCAGCGGGACCTCAGAGACGAACTCATTGTTAGAGATGATTGAGGTATCACTACCACCGGCATGGTTCTTTCTATAGCATATGGTGGATCAGGGATAGCTCGAGGTTCATCCTCCACTGGCACAGTCCATACAGGTAGCAGCACCAGCCTCACCTCCTTTAGAGGTTGTTTTGGATCCGGAGATCGAGGAGGAGGACCCTGAGGAGATTGTTGATGAGGAGCCAAAGTACCATCCTCTCGGTGATGAGGATGATGGTTCTCCCGACGAGGGAGTAGGGGCAGTAGTATCTTCACCGGATACTCCTGTAGTAGGTGGGGGTGATCATCCTGATCTCCCTAATGGTTATCATTAGTTGTTTGACCAGCTGCAGTTAGAGTTCATTTTTTGGGATAGTGACTTCGACAGTCTACTTCTGGCTATAGAGAGCCATCATTTTTGTTATATGGTTCTAGACTGGTCACTATATAGTTTGTATGTTTTATTTTCTTTACTTAGTTCTTTTTGTATATATCCTATACTGATAAAGGTCTTCTGTATAAAATTGAAGATGCATGTGTGTGTGTGTGTATGTGTGTCTATGTTTGACTATGTTGTTGTATGTCAAAGTAGAAAACAAAAAAAAATTATCACCATTTTTGTATTAAGAAAAGTGTTAGAAAATATTATTTTTCGAAAGTAACCGGCACAATTAAAGTTTTGATAAATGTTGCTCGTTCCGGTTCCATTAATTTCTTGATCGTAAAAATCGATCGTATTTTACTTCATTAATTTTTCCACCCGAAAATTCACATTGAAAGAAATAATTGCTAAAATCATGGAAACAATTATAATTGAGTTACGAAAAAGGAAATTTTATTTTGCGTAACTAAAGTTATTTTTCAGGTAAGTAGAGTTTTACTGACAGTGAAAACTCAAACCGGAAATGTCTGAAATTTTCTACCGAATATTTAACTGTACTTTCATTAAATAAAATAAATTATGAGAATGAAATTTGGTTTATTAAGATAATTCTTCATAAATTATAATAATAAACACTCCATTATCCACATAAACACAGATTATAGCAAGCTGAAAAAATTGGGGTGTTACACCTATGGTGTTATAACGAGGAACGTCGGATTCGGTATTCCGGTGATAACTTAGGTGGGGGAAAGAATCATTCTACCGTCGGAATCTATAAGTAGTATATTCTATAATAATTGTGTAGGGAGACCTAAACCTTACTAGTAGTCGAGTAATTTGCAAGACCAAAATCATATTGGAAACCTTTTCTTTAAAACCAATGGTGATTCGGGGACTGTAGGTTTATCGACATTAGGTTGATTTTAAGTATTTGATGATGTCTGACTTTATTAATTATTTGATTTGATTGTGATACACCGGTTGAGGTATATTGCATGTGATGTATTATTTTTGGTGTTTGAATATTCTGTTGATTAATGTGTTATGCATGATCTGCCTGGTTTGATAATGTGCTTAGTTGACTTTTAAGGAAAGATATATGTTGGTCGGGAGATGTTCATATGGGTGATAGGATGGATGTGACTTAGAGGTGCTTAGCTTAATTAAGTTGTTTTATAGATGAGATTATGGGATATGATTTGAGGATTTATACGAGTTTCTAGTGAGAGGTTGGGGAACTAAGTTATGACTCCGTAATGGTGGGATTTCTATAATGTTGTGTGTAGCAAGTGGGATACTAGAGAGATAATTGTATGTGTAGAAATTGAGCTACTAAAGATATAATTGTATGTGTAGCAATTGGGCTACTAGAGTTATAATTTTATGTGTAGCAATTTGGCTACTATAGATTTAATTTGATAGAGGGGAGTGCTCGCTCGGATGAAGGACTAATATTCCTATTATATTGGGAGTGGTGTGAAAAGATTGGTAGTGGCCATGTTAACAAATAGACTTAGTTGCACGGGTTGAGGGTAGAGGGTGATATATTAAATTAAGGATAATGTTGATTTGGAGTGATGTTTGTTTGTGACATTTGTTATATTATATACTATGTATTCTTTTCCACTTTTGATGTTAGAACTGTTTCTTATCCCCTATATGTTTGTCTGTTGTATTTTATTTCTGATGTGATCGTACGAGAAGACCCGGCGGAGGAACCAGTTGCTGAGGAAGTAGATGGAACTCCGTATGAACCAGATGCGGGAGGACGAGTTGTGGATTCCAATAATGTAGTTTAGTGTCTAGGGCCCGTGAGTCTTATAAGACGTTTTATATTTTTCCGCTAAGCATAACTTTTGTTTAAGTATATTCCTGTGAGGGATCCTACTGAGAGGATACCCTCAACATTGTTTTGTATTATGTTTATAAGACTTAAGTGTGTATGTATAACATAAATATGGTGTGTTGTCTTAATTATCAAAGTTATATGCTAATTAACTAAACTTTTAAATTTTTATGTATTTTCATGTTAAGCGCGCGATTAAGAAATTAATTAATAAAGATTTACTTTAATAACACAACGGGGCACAATGGGGTGTCTTAGTATGTGACACCCGGGGCTGACGAGGGCAGGGAGTGGTCGTCGGCACAAGAAGGCACGGACAAGGAGCTGCTCCTGGCAGGCTTCTAGGCGGAGGGACACATGGATGAACCGATTACACACCGGAATGAGGGTGATCCTGAGACTGTGTAGGTATGGAACTATATAGTTGAGGAATGCTTATATGAATTGATTTGTACTACCTATACTAACAAGATGCATCTTCTTTTCGGGAGCCCATCACTTAAGAACTCCACAGTTAAGCACACTTGACTTGGAGCAATTTTGGGATGGGTGACCTCCTGGGAAGTTTTCCCAAGAAGCTTGTGAGTGAGGACAAAGCATGCTGAAAAGAATCATTTTAATTTGTGGGGACAGTCGTCAATCCATAAAGCAGCCTGGGATGTTACAGATGGTATCAGATCTGGTCGAGTCTTTCAGGAATCTTTTGGGAATAGGTCTGTTGTGTTGATGTTGTGTGTTCTTTGATTAAGATTTTTTTGAATTACTTCTTAGAAGTAATGTGTGTTAATAAGTAAGTAAGCGTTTCATTTTCTGTTTGTGGTCTAACTGATTTGGGCTTGTAGGTCAGTTATGGAACTCGAACCAGAAGGTGGACGTGGACGTGGTCGTGGAAGGGGTCATAGAGGTGGTCCCTTTGGTGATAGTGGCAATGTGAATGAGGACTACGATGGTGGAGTAGATTATGCTGCACAAGAAATGGATAACATTGCATCTGCTATTTCTATGCAGACAACTGCTATGGGAGCTCATACTCGGCAAGAGGCGGAAGGTAGAGGTATGACTACATTCCGACATTAGAATCCGTCACAGTTTCACGAGGATGCCAAACCGAAGAAAGCTGATTTATGGATCCAAGAATTAGAGAAGAGCTTTGAACTCATTCTTACCCCAGAAGGAGTTAAAGTTTCATATGCGACGTTTTTACTAGTAAGGAAGAAATACGAGACTTCTCATTTATGTGTAGATTTCCGTCAGTTAAACAAAGTTAAATTCAATAACAAGTATTTGCTTTTGAGGATAGACGACTTAATGGATCAGTTACGTGGAGCGACTGTCTTCTCAAAGATAGATTTACGATCGATCTATCATCAAATTCGTGTTAAGGAGGAGGATATCCCGAAAACAACGTTTTGAACACGCTACGGGCATTATGAGTAACTTGTGATGCCATTCGGAGTGACGAATTCTCCTGCTATATTCATGGATTACATGAATAGGATTTTTCGTCCTAATCTAGATCAGTTTGTCGTTGTCTTTATAGACGACATTTTAATCTATTCACCTAGTGAAGAAAAGCATGCTAAACATCTCAGTGTACTTCTTCAAATTTTAAAGGAGAAACAATTATACACAAAACCTGAAAAGTACAAGTTTTGGTTAGATCAAGTTCAATTTTTAGGACACGTTATCTCAAATGAAGGAATTGCGGTGGATCCGTCAAAAGTTGAAGCTGTTTTAAAATGAAGGAATTGCGGTGGATCCGTCAAAAGTTGAAGCTGTTTTAAAATGGGAAAGACCAAAAACGGTAACAGAAATCCGTAGTTTCGTGGGTTTAGCTGGATACTATAGGAGATTCATAGAGGGATTTTCCAAGATAGTAGGACCTCTTACCCAATTAAATTGGAAAGACCAAGCATTTACATGGACAGAAACATGTGAATAAAGTTTTCAGGAATTGAAGAGAAGGTTGACTACATCACCTGTGTTAGTATTACCTAATCCTAAGGAGCCTTTTGAGGTATATTGTGATGCTTCACATCAGGGGTTAGGTTGTGTACTACTGCAAAACCGGAAAGTTGTAGCTTATGCTTCAAGTCAATTGGAGATTCACGAGAGGAATTACCCTACTCGTGACTTGGAATTAGCAGCGGTGGTTTTTGCCTTAAAAATCTAGAGACATTATTTGTATGGAGCGACGTTCAATGTTTTCAGTGATCATAAAAGTTTGAAATACCTTTTTAATAAAAAAGAGATTAACATGCGGCAGAGACGCTGGTTGGAATTTTTAAAGGATTACGATTTCCAACTCCAGTATCATCCTGGAAAAGCAAATGTAGTAGCGGATGCCTTGAGTAGAAAATCAATGCATGAATCTATAATGATGGTTAAAGAACAAGAATTTTCGGAACAATTCTGAGATATGCGGTTGATAGTCAAAAGGTCATCGGGGAAGCTTTGTTTAGGTATGATTACTGTTACCAGTAAATTGATGGAACATATACGAGAGAAACAAGAAAGTGATCAGTACCTACAAGGAGAAAGGGAATTAGTACGACAAGGAGCGGTATCAGAATTCAAAGAAGGATCAGATGGAATTTTAAGGTTTGGTGAAAGAATTTGTGTACCTAACGATGCCGAGCTTAGAAAGTTAATTTTGGAGGAAGCTCACAAGAGTAAATTGAGTTTACATCCCGGAGCCACCAAGATGTATCAAGATCTCAAGCAGTTATATTGGCGGTATGGGATGAAGATAGACGTAATGGAATATGTAGCTTCGTGTTTAGTCTGTCAAAAGGTTAAATTTGAACATCAGAGACCAGCAGGAATGCTACAATCTTTGGACATTCCAGAATGGAAATGGGATGGTATTACGATGGATTTTGTAACAAGTTTACCAAGAACTCGAAAAGGGCCAGATGCCATATGGGTAATAGTTGATCGACTGACCAAGTCGGCTCACTTTTTTTCCATTAACATAAAGTAGTCAATTGAGAGATTAACTCAATTATACATTGGAGAAATTGTTAGATTACATGGTGTACCTTCGAGTATTATTTCGGATCGTGATCCGAGATTTATTTTAAGGTTTTGGCAAAGTTTACAAGAGTCCCTGGGAACGAAACTCGGATTGAGTTTGGCTTATCATCCACAAAAGGATGGACAATCAGAGAGGACAATCTAGTCACTGGAAGACTTGTAGAGAGCTTGTGTGGTGGAAAATACTGGGAGTTGGGATGAATTTGTACCGTTGATAGAATTCACCTACAATAACAGTTTCCACTTGAGCATAGGAATGGCACCCTATGAAGCTTTATACGGTCGACGCTACATAACACGTCTATGTTGGTATCAAGATGGTGAAAGTCTAATGCTAGGACCAGACATCGTGCAACAGACAACAAAAAAGGTGAAAATGATTCAGGAGAAAATGCAGACAACTCAAAGTCGACAGAAAAGTTATGCGGACAAAAGGCGACGACCTCTTGAGTTTGAGGAAGGCGATCATGTATTTTTGAGAGTCACGCCTACAACTGGGGTTGGCAGGGTAATTAAATCCAGAAAACTCACCCCTAAATTCATTGGACCTTACCAAATTCTTCACCGTGTGGGTCCAGTAGCCTATAAAATTTCTTTGCCACCTTTTCTTTTAAATCCCCATGATATTTTCCATGTTTTACAACTGAGGAAGTATATTCCTGATCCATCTCACGTAATAGAACCCAATATTGTACAATTAAAAGAAAACTTGTCTTATGAGACTTCACCTGTACGAATCGCGGACAAGATGATTAAGCAGCTCAGGGGTAAACAAATTTCCTTGGTCAAGGTTATTTGGGATAATACAACTGGAGAAGAAACGTGGGAAGTCGAGGACAAAATGATATTACAATATCCTAATCTTTTTACAGGTGCGTAATTTTCGGGGTGAGTTTTTTTTTGTGGGGTAGTAATGTAACACCCCGATTTTGCACTGTTTTAATATCGGTAAAATAGACAGAAATGCTTATATTTTTATTCTAAAATTTAGAAAATTATTTTGGATAAACAAATATCATATCCATACTCTACTTTGCCGTAGAGAGTTACGATTAAATTTTGGGTCAAAAATTCAGACAAAACCCAGTATGTGTTTCCCTGACAGTAAAATTTTACTACTCAGAAGACCCTATATTGACTCGTGAACTAAAAAATTAGGGTTTCTATGGAGTTTACAATGACGTCGGCTATTTTTGAAAATGTTCACTTAAAAAGTGAAATAATATATGTTATTCGGGCGTTATATTAATTCGGGAGAACGACGGACCTGAAAACGGGATTGTCGGGACCCGCTAACAGATAAAGACAATGTCATTCAAGGATGACTCACATAGGTGATTCATAAGTGTGACTCACCCTTGTCATGATGCCATTTGAAGTGAAATGACCATTATGCCCTTAAGTTGGTTTTATATAACAAAATTGCCATTAAGTGAGATTACTTCTTTGTCCCTAAAATTTTCTCACTTGGACCCTTTTTTCCCCAATCCCCACGGCCCAAACCCACTTCGTTAGGCCAACACACTTATTTTATGCATCCTTTCATCTTCTTCATTAACTTTGCTCTCATTTCTCTCAAAAAGTTTTTAAGTTCTTACAAACAATTTGTGAAGCAACTATTTGATTCTTTGCCATTTTTCAATATTCAAGAGGTATTCCTTGCTCATCTCATCTAATCATATCTATGTTCTTCAATTAATTTTATGATTCAAGGCCATGATCATCAATTTCCATTTTAGGGTTTTCAACTTCAAAAATATATAGAAAATTATAGAAAAATCCTATGATCTTTTTTTTTTTTTAGCAAAAAGGAGTGCAGAAGCATCACTGCAGTGGAAATCATCCCAACTATGTTGGCACCAAAACCACTACCAATCATCTGCAGCACCCCAAAGTATTATTAAAACAAAAGATAGAAAAACAAGAAAACATGGGGGGACATAGGACCTTACCCATGAGCAGAGGGGGGATTACAAGAATCTAAAATTAGGCATACCCCACCTATTACAGAAGAAATCATACCTAATAAAACTGGGAATCAGGCTCCACCAAGTGAAGCATTTAGAACTGACTCCAAAATTGGCTAGCTTATCAGCACAGTGATTAGCTTCTCTAAAAACATGAGAGATCAAGAAAGTTAAGTTTGAGGCCAAAGCAATACAGTTTCTCCATTTAGTTCTAATCTTCCAAGGAGCTATATCTGGGTTCGAGTAAGCAAGAACCACAAGAGAGGAGTCACATTCCAGCCATAATCTGGACCAGCCCCTTTCAACAGCAATCTGAATTGCTGTCATGGCAGCAAGCAGTTCAGCAGAGAAAGAGTCCTGATTCCCATAGAATTCAGCAAAGCAGCCAAGAGTAGCTCCATTACTGTCTCTAAAGATTGCACCACCACCAGCTTGACCCGAAGAGCCTTTAGAGGCCCCATCTGTATTTACTTTAATCCAGCCTGGTAGAGGAGGAGTCCAAACAACATGGAGAATTTTAGGAGAGGCTCTCGGATGGCCTTTGATCCTCAGCAGCTCAAAGATTCTCAATTCCTCAGCAGAGGAGAACATTTTATTTGCTGAAGCATTGCCAGACAAAGAAATGGAGGCTTTGAGCATGCTAGTAGCTGCTCTCACTGTGATTGTTCTATCATCAAACTTCAGTTTATTTCTTGAGAACCAAATGATCCAAAAGGAATTAACAATAGCTGAAGTTATAGTGTCTTTCATTTGCAGGCTCCACTGCTTATGGCAAAGGGAGAGAATAGAGAAAACAGAAGAAGTGTCCACCTGCATGTCAAAGACTGATCCAAGCCAGTGCCAAATTTGCATTGCAAAGGGACAAGTTAAGAAGAGGTGGTCTGCACTTTCTGCTGCAGATAAGCAAAGACTGCAAACAGAAACAGTGCAGCAGCCCCTCTTTTGAAGCTGATCTTCAGTAGGCAACTTATTATGAATAAGCCTCCAAATGACAAAAGACTTAGAGGGAGGAATTGCCCTATTCCAAATCAGCTTAGACCAGTCACAAATGGGATGCCTAATGTCTAAGAAATGGAAAGCTTCTTTGAAAGATAAACCACCCGAGGTTGAGTGCTGCCAAACCAGGGTGTCCACCTGCAGGAAAACAGGAATGTCCAAATGAGGCAGCTCCGACCAAAAATTGGGAGGTTAGCCATTAGAGATGCAGGAATAATCCATTTGTCATTCCTTATAAAGTCGCAAGCTTGGCTTTCAGTTTATCTTGCAGCGCTGTGAGGAACTTGCGCAAGAGATCCGCCAAGGGCTTTGAGAGCCATTTGTCGATCCGTAGTTAATTGATGAACCATCTCCAATCTGCCAAACTGAATAGTTAAGAACCGACTGCATGTGATATTTAATGCCAGGCCATAAGGAAGACTTGACATAGGTGGGGACAGGCTTGCAATGATGAGAGAATCTGCTCCTAAGAAATGAAGCCCATTCAGCACAAGAGGAAACCAACTCAAAAGATAATTTCAGAAGAGCAGCATCATTGAGAGCTAACAAAGATTTAATGCCCAATCCACCTTCCAGAACCGGTCTGCAGAGTTTCTTCCAAGCAACTGTGCAGATTTTTCCGACATTAGGATCTCCGGACCAAATAAAATTCCTAATGGATTTGTCAAGATCCTTAAGAATGATGAGGTCCAACAGTAGACAGGAAATCTATGAAGCATCATTATGTTAATCACAGACTTGACAAGCTCAACCCTTCCCATGATTGAAAGAAGTTTACCTTTCCAAGAGGCAAGTTTGGAGGTGATTAATCTGCTAAAGGCTGCAAGTGAATTCTTCTTGGCTTGCCCTTGAAAATTGGAACACCAAGATAATTGAAAGGGAAGGATCCAAGTAGAAAATCCAAGCAATCGAGCCGTTTGGATGACTTGTTAGGGGATACTACCCGAGTAGAATTTACACTTGTTGAGGCTAAGCCTTTGACACGAAGCAGCTCCATACTCAGCAAAGAGACACATCAGAGCTTCAAGACCCCTCTTGCTACCTTTACATAGAACAAGTACATCATCAGCATACAAGACATGACTAGGAGAAGCAAGGCCCCTAGGACCAGAAATCGTTTGTAACACTCCGGAAGCGACAAGAGGCAGATATTCCTCTACTCAAGGCATCTTGTCAAGAAGAGAAAAGCAGAGGAGAAAGAGGGTCACCCCTGCCTAACCCCTCTTTTTACGAGGCAAAGAAGCCTTCGGTTTACCATTGATCGAAAGGATAGCTTAGCAGAGTGAAGGATTGTTTCGATCCAATTGCGAGAAAGTAAGATTGAAGCCAAAAGCTTTCAAAACAGAAATAATGAAGTTCCAGTCCAATGTGTCAAAAGCCTTCTTAATGTCAAGCTTAAGGGCCAGATTTCCACCATAGGCCTTATAGTCCAACAAATTACAAGCCTCTGAAGCAATACATATGCACTCCTTGATGTTTCTACCCTTAACAAAACCTCTTTGTTGTGGGGAAATGATTCTGGCTGCAATATCTGCTAATCTGTCAGCTAGCACCTTTGTAATGATTTTAAGTTGAAAATTGGCTAAAGCAATAGGTCTAAAGTCTTCAATTCTATCAGCATGTGGCATTTTTGGAATCAGAACTACCAGATTTGAATTCAAGTTAGGCAGGAGCCAATTCTGAGCAAAAAATTGATTGACTGCCCTACACACATCAGTGCCAATGATATCCCAGTAGGATTGGTAGAAACAACCCCCAAAGCCATCAGGACCAGGAGCACCCTCACCATTCATTGCAAAGACAGCATTCTTTATTTCCTCCATAGAAGGCAGCCTTGTCAACAAACTGTTGTCTTCAGCTGTAACAGCATTGGGAATAACCCTGTTTATGAGATCATTAGGTTGACAATCATTAGGGACTGCATACAGATTAGAGAAGAAGTCAAGCACATGGTTAGCCAAGCCCCCTGCATCATCAATGATAGCATCCCCACACTTAAGCATACTCAGGGATTTAGCAGCATATCTGGTTTTTGCAATTCTATGAAAAAAAGCAGTGTTTCTGTCCCCTTGGCAATGCCAATCAATCCTGGCTTTTTCTCTCCAAAACTCCTCTTCAAATCAAGAGCCTGCTGCAATTCGGTTTGTGCTAGAACTTCTTGCTCCATGAGATCATCACTCACACCTCTCGGAGTTAATAAGTTGCTTTGGATGAATCCACAATGAGCCAAGGCAGTCTCAACTCTATGATGTACATTCCCAAAAACTAGCTTGTTCCAATTTTTTAGTTCAACTTTTAAGGATTTCAGTTTCTGTGAGAGCACAAACATTGGACAGCCATAAACAGGCTTGCACCACACATCCTTAATGAGCCTATAACAATCCGGATGACCAACCCACATTTTATGAAATTTAAAAGCAGAAGGGAAGGACTGAGCCGAATTAGAGCAGGTTACCATTATGGGAAAGTGGTCAGACTGGGATCTGATCAAGGTACAACAATAGGTGGAATTCCAATTGTCTAGCCAAGCTTCATTACAAAGGGACCTATCCAGCCGTTTTTCAGTGTGAGCAGACCCCTTTCTCCTATTACTCCAAGTAAAACTGGCTCCTCTAGTAGGGAGATGGATCAGGCTGGCTGCATCAGTGAAATTCTTGAAGTCTTCACAAGCAGCCTTGAGAGGTAAGGAAGAGCCTCTAACTTCATGGGATCCCAAAACAGCATTAAAATCACCAAGCATGCACCAAGGTCCAGGATTGTTGACCTGCAGACTAATTAATTCTGTCCAAAGGGATCTCCTAGAGAGATGAGAAGTGCTAGCATAAATAGCTGAGACAAAAAAATCTTTTCCATCAATGTTTATCTGAAATGAACACTGCTGAGTAGAGCATGACAGAGATGTAGGAGATAACTGGGAACTACATAACCCCCATATGTTAGGCAGAAGACTACCTCTATCATTTAGGCAAAATACCTTTAAGTTAAGCTGCCTCCAAAAGGAATCTGAAACATCAGAAACCTTGATCCACGGCTCAGAAATGAAGACAAAATCTGGTTTGTTGGCCAGACAGAAATTCTTGAAAACCAACCTTGTACTAGGATTTCCAAAACCCCTACAATTCCAATATATGAATTTCATTAGGCAAACTGTGTAGGTCCACCCCTTAAACGGGCTATGATCATGAAACCAATTTCTATGATCTTGTAATCAACTCTATGTTTATAATCCAAGAGTATGGATCAAGCAAAAATTTCTTGCCCATTTATCCTCTCAAGGCCGAACCCTAATTAGTGTGGGTGGAGGAACTTTGTGCATTTTTTTAGAAAATCATGCTTGATTCAATCCTTTTTATTCATGTATGTATTGAATCCAAAATGTTTAATCAAAATAAAATCTCTAGCTTATATTTTGTGAGAGGGCCGAAATTTTGTTCTTGTAAGGTTGAAATATTTTATTTCAATCTTTGTATATCCACCTTTGATTTAGTGTTTCAAGTGATTAAGGATCACTAATCCAAGAGCTTAGGAATTTTTAAAATTTTTAGCCATCAAAACACCATGGCCGAAACCCTCTGTAGGAATAGGTGTATATAATTGTTTGTTGATTGATGATTTGGTTGTGGTTTGTTGAAGGGTAATTGTGTGTAAATCGTGTACGAGTTTACGGAAACCGGACATTCGACGGAACTTTAATTCAGAAGGAAAAATCTTCAAGAGGTAAGGGGAGTACCTGAGGGGTTTTTCCGATAGCTATATGCTATTATTATGTGATCTGTATAATTTATTTGGTTGTGTTTGTGTTAGTTTAAATTATTTTACGTAGTTAAAATTATCTGCTTTTAAATTATTTGCTTTTAATTGTTTATCTGCAGTTAATTGTTATAGCATTTTAATGCATGTCATAAAATGTGTTAATTGCTATAGTGTTGACATGAAATTATTATTGATGTTGGTTGTGTATTGAAAAGCCTGACAGTGGTCAGTGCTCAATTAATTACGATAATAAAAGTGTTAAAAAGCTTTATAAGGATTAATGAATTTTAATTGATGGAATATAGTAATATAGAACTATTAATTATTTGATTGGTTAAAAAAGCGAAATAGTTGAAAATATTATTATTTTAATGATTTATTGGCATAAGAGTGAAGGATGAGTCACAGTAAGGGCGTAACCGTGAAAATATTTTAGTACTGCTAATTTTTACGTAAGAAATTACCATATATTAGAAAATGTAATTATAAAAGAATAAGTTTAAAAAATAATTGTATTATGGTGTTGAGAAAAATCATTTTACTAGAAAAATCAAATTTTGGCTTAAAACCTTTTAAAATGTCAAGCGACAAACAATTCCGACAATGTTTACGGAAAGTATTCTTAAAAACAGAAATATTGGTTAAAACAGAGAATTAGTCTCAAAACAATATTTTTCTTGGAACGAAAGTCCAATCAAATATTTTTAGAAGAAAATGAGTTTTAAAGTGATTTGATGATTTTATAAAACGAATTTCCAACGTAAAAGGATTTTCTGTAAACTAGTTTTATACAATGGTGTTGTTTCCAACAAGTTGGATAAGTTGAGGAGATTTTGTTTTTGATTTGTGTTTCACAGAACGAAACTGATTTTGAAGTTGAAATACGAACCTAGTGGCCAAGATGTCAGGATTCTATTGTTCTATGATGTGGACCGTGTGTCCTAAAGGTGAAGTTGTGGACTATATGTCCTATAAAAGTTGTGTTGATTTTTGTGCGCTAAAATCTACGAATCTAAGACTGGTGCATCGGTCTAGACTTCGTGATTTGCACATTTGGACTTGGAGTTATTTTTGTTAAAGTTGATGACAAACTTAGATGTGTAAAAGTTGAGTTGGTCGTGAGCTTTTGATCTTCGACAAGGAAAGAATGAACACGAAGAAAAGTAACGAAAACAAAAAGTTTTACATGCATTATTCGGCAGACGTGCCTAAGGTTTTATGCATGGTACCTTGGTAGGTATTCATGTTATGACGTATCATTGGGTCTTGGTGGACAATAAAAAACCATTCAAGGTGTTATCACTGTGCCTAGTTTTGGACAATGTGTTATGGTTAAAAGGTGTGCCTTATTTGGCAATCGAGCTTGATCAACTCATTTTCACGATGTTGGGATATCTCCGGAGATTAAGTACCAAAATTTAGTTGACGAATATTGAAGTGTCATGCATTTGTTTTAAAAATGACGATGACTGTCGGGTATGAAACCCTTTGATAAACTATTTGTTTATTTTTAAACATCTATGTTGTTATAACTATACATGTTATTTGATGGTCGGGTGTCGCGCATGTAGTTGTCGTTTTAAAATCCATATATTGGCTCTCACCCTTGCGCGTTTTATTGTTGATTCGTTTTCCGTGTGGCATATATTGCTATCTGAGTATAGATGGACCCGGAGATGTGCGACACCCCTTCTTGGAATATCACATGGTAACCCGTTTCGGAAAATAAAACTTTAATTATGCAGGTTACTTTCTGAAAATAAGATATTTTAACACTTTTCTTTATACAAAAATGGTGATAATTTTTTTTCTTTTAACTTAACATACAACAACATAGTCAAACATATATATATATATATATATATATATATATATATATATATATATATATATATATACATACACACATATGCGTCAGAAGTCTTATACAACTATATTACTACACATGGCCTTTATCAGAACAGACCATTTTCAACAAAACAAAGTAAAGGAAATAAAAACATAACTAACACGTAGCGAATCGTCTGGAACCATATAAAAAAATCATGGCTCTCAGTAGCCAGAAATAGACTGACGAAGTCACTACCTAAAAAATGGAATCCTCCTATAGCTGGACATACCTAATGATACCCATTGGGAAGACCAGAATGATTATTCCCACTCTCAGTAGAAGTGTCTGGTGGAGACACGACTACTCCCTCAAGTTGAATCGTCGTCGTTGAGTGGAATGTACTCCGGCTCCACCACGATAAACTCATCAGGATCCTCCTCAAAATCTGGATCCACAACCATCGGCTCATGAGGTGATGCCGGTGCTGCCTCGTTCAAAGCCTGACCAATCTAGGGAATGATATCGAGCTCTCCCTGGTCTACCAAGTGCTGTAGCAGAAACCACATCGAAGGTAGAGATACCTCGATGGTCTCTACTATACCAGTCTCTCTATGAGGTCCTGTCGCCATCGTGCCATCTACTGTACGTATGGGGCCGGTGTACATGGCATTGTGAGCCCCCGGGTTTGTCACCCATGCGCTAATGTTCTATGCATCCTCAAGCCGGAGGGAACGTATCCCCGTATGGGCCAGTGGCATCTCCGGGTCCATTGATGGGCTCCGGCAAGTGTACCGGATCAAAGCAAGTAATAATTAAAATGGTAAGTAATTACCGAGTATCGAACACAAGGATTGGATGACCAATTTATCTAGATTTGAAGAAAGTAATTAAGTTTGACCAAGTCAAATGAGAGAGAAATAGTAGAGATCAAATAAGATATCAAACTCAATTATCCAAACTAAAACGTGATAAAAACAAATCACAAGCAGTTATTGAGATTGAGAATATGATTGGAAAGATCTAAGGTCACGATTCCACCACACAATCAAACTTAGATCCAAGTGATTATTTTCTATCCCTAAATTCAATTTCATACCAATCGGGAACCCGAAATTATCCTAATGCCTCGGTTGAGCACAAGAGAAAATACCAAACCATGCCAGTCAATGATATCTCTATGATGAATAACATGCAAGATTCATTAAGTTATTGGTTCCCTATAACGATTGCACAAATCTTCTATTATATTTCTATCAATATTCAATTTGTGTTCATAATTCAAGTCCTAAAGTGTGAATCTCCGGTCGGACTCATCACGCTTGACAAGTAACCACGAGCGCTCATATGATTAACACAAATGAAACAGAATTAAGAAAAAGAATTAAGAATTAGGGAGTAGAAAACATCACAATATCACTATGCCGTCATGAGCGGCTTCATCCATCCCTCAGAAAAGAGGATTAGTTCCTCATAGAGTGCTTCCACATCATTGATCCAAAAGTAAACATGAATAAAATCAATAAAATTATATGTAAACCTAAACAAGACGCAACTCACAAAAAACTAGGATTGGATAGTACAACTCGCAACACTACAAGCTTTATATAGAAGTCTGATTCTGCAGTCACTCGCGGGGTGAGCACTTAAATTTGGCTCCAGTTTGAGTATGAATCCTTGCGGGGCGAGACTGAATAGTCTTCAGAAACCTGTGTCTGGCGCCCAGGGCGAGGCCAGTCTTGCGGGGCGAGATCGAAAGACTTCAATTCCTGCTTAGCATCAATTCTGGCTAGCGGGGCTAGCACTATCTCATGGGGCGAGACCTTGAAAATTCTTTTTGCTTGTTTTCTTCATTTAATCCAAGTTTCCTAGAGCTTCACTTTTAACCTGAAATTAAAAGTAGCATTAAAATGCTTTATTTGGCTAGAAAATAGCAAAACAATACTAAAAACTATTCTTAAGACTCAAGATGTTGCTTGTGAACAATTAAATCTAAATTGGGGCTAAAAACGAGAATGAACTCGTGCATTTGGTATCAACATTGACGTCTTTCTAGTCATAAAACTAGATGAACCAAAGGTTTATCAAAATACCCCAAACTTAAACTTTGCTTGTCCCCAAGCAAATTAAAAATTAGAAAGACTCAACATTAGGTAAGCTTAATGGACTCAATCAACCTTGCCCAAATTTCATGCAATTTTATCAATTCAATTTTTCATTCAATGTTTCCCTTTCCTCACTTCAATTAATCAATCCCCAAATTCATCTACTTTTAACAATGAGATTCCAATCAATCATGCAATCATTAATCTAACTCAAGGATCCATTATACACATAAAAGGGAGATCACCAATTTCAAACAATCGCCTTCCTCACAAGGGCATTTAGTGATTCACCCATTCGCTCAATTTTGTCAAGGTTTTCAACTTTCACTCAATTTCACATTTCAAGCGCACCTTCCATGGATTTGATTTTCATCTCAAAGATAGTTCCCACGAAAACACGCATGCAACATCAAAAGGTCTTTTAAAGATTGTAATGGGGCCTGGCTAAAGGTAGGATATACAAAGGTACAAGACTTTCAGTCCCTAGGAATTAAGAGAGCATGAAATTTTTTACACTTTTATGTTCACTTAAATTCCTTTTATAATTTTTCTTTTTCATGCTTTGGGTGGCTACAACCTATTTCCCTTGACACCCTTTTATTTTTCCCTTTTTAGCATTTTGTTTTTTTGTTTTTGCCTTTGGCTTCAACCTTTTTTTTTTCTCATTCTCAAGTTACATGATAACTCATTGTAGCCACCCCAAACTTGGTTTCTAAATAACCCTTTTTCTTGCTCAGCTTCCATGCTCTCCTAAATCCTAAGATTGGGTTAACATGGTTTTTTTTTTCGAATTTTCGGCTTTTAACGTTAGGTCATTAAGAAACAATAGGCTTATTAGGCTCAAATTGGCTAACTATGGAACATGTATTAGGAATGGTTCATTTTGGCCAAGTAGCTATTTCAAATGAAATTTCCTAAATCATTTGATGCAAACATATAAACATGCAAACCATGAAGAGATTCAAGCAAATCCGGGAAAGTGCAACTAAAAAGTGATTCACACAATTCAAAAACATGTTGGAGGCTCAAATTCCTCACCTGGAAATTTTTAGCAAATTATTTGACGGAGAAACATCCCTAATGTGTGCATCCCTTCACCCCTAAACTTGTCATAAATCAAGCAATTCAAACAAAAATTCTCAAAGTTCAATTTTCAATTTTTCAAGGGGATAAATTTTTCTAATTTTTCAAAAGCATAGGGGAAATCCATCAAAAATCACATATATCATGCAATCCATCTATGCTAAATCCAATTGAAATCCATTCAAGCTCACCGACACGATTCTGTCAACTTATAAAGAACCATCATTATGACTCAAGATAAAAGAAAATAAAAGAGAAGGGTTTAGAGAACAATATCTCAGAGGGTCTGAGAAAACTCATCTTCCCCATTTGTGCTCATTCTCTTTTCATTCTCTTCCTTCGAAGTTTCTTCCTACCTGAAAGTCATCAAAACTGGGCCTCGGACTCGCCCCCCGGGATGAGGATCCTGGTACCCAAGATTAGCAAGCCAGACGAATCGAGGCAGCAAAACCAATAATCAAAATTATTATTATTATTATTATTATTATTATTATTATTATTATTATTATTATTATTATTATTTATTTTATTTTTAAAAAAAAAACCCATTTGCGAGGCGAGAAGCGCCACGCGGGGCGCAGTAGAGGACCTCGGGTGTAGGTCCTTCTGTGTCGTGGGGCGAGACAAAGGCTTCCCAGAATTGGGGTCTCTGTCTCGCGGGGCGAAACTCCGCTCGCGGGGTGAGCCAGAGAAGAAATTTTGCACCCGCGAAGGGCTGAGTCACTATTAATTCACCATGATAGCCTCCAATACCTTCTTCCACAACGAGTTTTAACCTTTAACCATCAGCATCAAATGTGTCACCGGGATCCTGACAATCTTTCTTAAAGGCACCACTGGATCGAGTTGTTTTCTTTCTAACTTTCACTTGCCAATAAGACTTCAATTGGTCTGGGATTAACTTCCTCTCAGAGTTGGGAATACAAACCTTGGGTAGCCCCTTTTTACCTTGATATGCTCTCCTACAGAGTTCATTGAGCTTATTTGGATCTAGCATCTTTTTGTACCGGCTCCCTTAGTGAGTGAATCATGTTGCTCTTACGGCTTCTCCTCCAACTTGCTTGAGTCACTCATAATAGATCTAGGCAACTCATCTTTATTTATGCCCCAAGTGTGCCGGATCATCCTTTTCCATACCATCCTCAAAAGTGTGGGATTTTACCAACACATTATCTAGTGTTGAACCAATTTCTTCATATGTAGGCATTGATTTGACAAGAGGTTCCACCACATCCACACTATAGCAGTTAGCTTTCTCCACCGGATGCTTCACAGCTTCAAAGACATCAAACTCCTCTTTCTCATCTTGCACCCGAAGTGTGAGCTTTCCTAGTTGCACATCAATGAGTGCCCTTCCGGTTGCCAAGAATGGTCTACCCCATATGAGAGGAATATTGGCGTCTTCATCCATGTCCAGTACCACAAAATCTTCCTGAAAAATAAACTTGCCCACCTTCACTAGCAAATCTTCAACCACCCCATAAGGCTATTTAATTGACCGGTCCGCAAGTTGGAATGACATCATTCTGCCATTCACCTCTTTAATCCCAAGCCTTCTCATCATGGATAGGGGCATTAAGTTAATGCTCTCCCCTAGATCACACAATGCCTTCCCAATTGTTATCTCCCCAATAGCGTATGGAATACTAAATGAACCCGAATCCTTCAACTTTGGAGGTAACTTGCGTTGAAGGATAGCACTACACTCCTCGGTCAAAGCAATCGTTTCATCATCAACAAATTTCCACTTCTTGGAGAGAAGTTCCTTCATGAATTTAGCATAGGATGGCATTTGTTCCAAGGATTCAGTAAAAGGAATGTTGTTTTGTAGTTTACGGAAAATAATAAGAAACCTTGAGAACTGCTTATCTTTCAAGGGCTTCTTCAATCGCTCTGGATATGGTACATTCAAGTAAGGAGGGAGATCTTGGGGTTCAACCCACTTCTTTCTTCAGAATTATTCATCCACTAATTTCAATTTCCCACCTTGCTCCGGCACCTTCTCACTAACCACTTCTTCTTCCTTACTTTGGTCTGCTTCCTCATGTGGCACCTCTGGGATTTGATCTTCATTAGTCTTCAAAGGATTCCCCTTTGGCTCCAACACTTTACTACTTATAGTGGATATGGCATTGCATTGGGCCTTGGGGTTATTCTCTGTGCTACCCGGAAAGCTTCCTGGAAGACGCTCGTTCATCTGCTTCGCAAGCTGAGCTACCGTGTTTCCAATTGCTGGATTGCCGATCCTGGTGATTTGCTAGCTTATAAATGGAAGTATCAATGTGCACTGTCAGCTTCTCAATGGTCGTGCTAGTATGACTAGCTAATTTCTCAAAGGCCGCACTAGTCTTTTAATAGCCAATTCCCATGGTTGCTTCCCACCATCTGTGATTTGCAATTGTGAGGGTTGAGAGAGAGCCTGTTGGGTGTTGTGTTGGTGAATCCCATAATTCTGCCTTTGATGTTGTTGTTGTTTCCCGACCAAACCATCACTAGTGTTGCTCCAAGAGGAACCCGGATGATCTCTCCTGATATTTCAATTATGCCCGTGATGGTAGTTGTTCTGCCTATTCCTCTGATAGTTGTTCTGTGATACTGTGTTAGAGAAGTTGTGACACGAATCCACATGTTCTCTAGGGAAATTACCAGGACAATTCTCACTACCATGGTCACCATTGCAACGGTCAAACCCTGGAGGCAACCTTTCTTGCACTTCATTAACTTTCATCTTGCTAGTAAGTGCCTCATGTTGCTTCTTCAATAGTGTGTTCTGTTCAAGAATAGCCTCTAAAGATGCCACACTAATTCCAGAGGAAGTGCCCATACTGCGATTGTAATCATTCATTGACATCTTCTCTAATAAAGCCCAAGCGTCCTCTGCTGATTTGCAAGAGAAAGAACCATCGGTTGCGGCATCACAATTCATCTGATAGCGGCCCTTCAACCCATTAAATAAATGTTACACTTTGGTTACCAAGTCAAAGTAGGAAGAAGGACATCTCCTCAAAAGCACATGATATCTTTATCAAGCTTCATTATAAGACTCATCATCATGTTGTTTGAAGGAAGTCACGGCTATCTTCAATTGTGCAGCTCTCCGAGGAGGAAAGAATTTCGTGAGGAACTTCTGAGCCATTTGTTCCCAAGTAGTAATACTAGCACGATCCAAGTTCAAGTCCAACCAATCGCGTGCTTTACCCCGTAGAGTGAAAGGGAATAGTCGCAAACGATAGGCGTCTTCTGAAAATCCCGGAGATTTGAACATATCACATATCTCCAAGAAGAGAACAATATGCCTGTGAGGATCCTGACTAGCACTCCCATCAAATTGATCATTGTGCACCTGTGTAAAGGCAAGTTGCCTCATCTCGAATGAATTGGTTGTGATGGGAGGCCTAACAACACTAGAAGTACAATCATCCAAGTGAGGAAGATCATACTCATAGAGAGGCTTGTAGGGTGGAGGATCTACTTCTGCCAACCCTTCAAGATTGATGAGTTGGTTTGCTTCAAGCCTCTTTTTCTATCTTAGTTCTTTCCTTAACCTCTTCTCAGTCCGTCGAATCTCTGGGTCGTATAGCAAATCTCCCGGATAGAATGGTACCCTGCATACACAAAAACTCACAAGACCAAGTGAAATCAAATAAATTAAATAGAAAATAAAAAAAATTAAATAGAATAATTTTGATTTGTTCAGAAATAATTATTGTCTGCAAATAAAGAAAATTGGTTAAGCCAATCCCCGACAATGGCGCCAAAAACTTGATGGGCTCCGACAAGTGTACCGGATCGAACCAGGTAATAATTAAAATGGTAAGTAATTACCGAGTATCAAACACGAGGATGGGTGACCAATTTATCGAGATTTGAATAAAGTAATTAAGTTTGACCAATTCAAATGAGAGATAAATAGTAGAGATCAAATAAGATATGAAACTCAATTATCCAAACTAAAATGAGATAAAAACAAATCGCAAGCAGTTATTGAGATTGAGAATATGATTGGAAAGATCTAAGGTCACGATTCCACCACACAATCAAACATAGATCCAAGTGAGTGATTATTTTCTATCCCTAAATTCAATTTCATGCCAATCGGGAATCCGAAATTATCTTAATGCCTCGGTTGAGCACAAGAGAAAATACCTAACCATGCCAGTCAACGATATCTCTATGATGAATAACATGCAAGATTCATTGAGTTCTTTGTTCCCTATAATATTGATTGCACAAATCTCCTATTATATTTCTATCAATATTCAATTTATGTACATAATTGAAGTCCTAAAGCGTGAATCTCCGGTCGGACACAACACGCTTGACTAGTAACCCCGGGCGCTTATATGATTAACACAAACGAAATAGAATTAAGAAACATAATTGAGAATAGGGAGTAGAAAACATCACAATGTCACTATGCCGTCATGAGCGGCTTCATCAATCCCTCAGAAAAGAGGATTAGTTCTTCATAGAGTGCTTCAACATCATTGATCCAAAAGTAAACATGAATAAAATCAATAAAATTATATGTAAACCTAAACAAGACGCAACTCACAAAAACTAGGATTGGATAGTACAACTCGCAACACTACAAGCTTTATATAGAAGTCTGATTCTGCGGTCACTCGCGGGGCGAGCTGATGAGTGTGATTTTACCTCATTCTCCATATACTTTTCTGCATGCATTTTCATATAGTTAGGCCATTTTAGTTTGATTTTTTGTTAGTTTTTTCCTTTGGAACGGATAAGACGGTGTTATGGTGTTGTTTTGCAGAAATCAATGAAAAAATGCTCAGGATCGGCCATGATTGAGCTTGGATGACGATAGAGCTTGAAAAGTGAAGATAATGTGCCAAGCAAAGCCCATCACGGCCGTGATGAAGGAGAGCTGAAAAGACAGAAGCCAAAAGTCAGAATCTGTCACGGTCTGGCCGTGATGCCCATCACGGCCGTGACAGACCAAAAGTAAATACGCGCCCAGGGCAGAATCCGTCACGGCCTGGCCGTGATGGCCATCACGGCCGTGACACGTGACTTATCTATAAATAGAGCCACACTGAACAGAATGAGGGGACTTTTTGCAGAGGCTTGGAAACCCTAAAGAGGGCTGATGGCTGGGGGAAGGCTGGGACCTTAAATATGACATCTTCTCTGCTCTTGGATTGGAAGAAGATTGAAGGATTCGTCATGGAGTTTTCTTCCTCTCTTCTCTCTTTCTCTTTTGTAGACATTATCATGTGTAGCTAATTCCCCCATTGTTGGGTTTAGATGTAGCTTTTCTAAACTTGATTGTCTTTTGAATTGGTATTAATACAACTTCCTATTTCTTTATGAGTATTTGATTCTATGCTTAATGCTTTTCTTGGATTAGCTACCCATGGAATGATTTGTTGCTTTGATAGACAATTGAAAGATTGATGTTGAGGCATGCTCATGAATCAAATGCCAAGTAGTTCATGAACCTAGACATAGGTCTTGGGGTGCTTGCAATCTTATAAGTCTTGGCTCTTAATGCAAAATCTCAGGTTAATCCACCTAAGACATTAGGGTTTAATTTGGGGTTTTAGGCTCATTCCACCTAAGACATTAGGGTTTGAGTATTTCAAAAAGGCTTGATTGGCATAATTGAATTAGGAATTGTGTTGTTAACCATTTCATTGCAATCAAGGGAGGATTAGTGTAGTCTAAACCTGACAATCTCATCCATTTGTCAATTCTGCACTCCAATTGTTTGTTAAAAGTCCAAAAAGACCAAAAATATTGTATTGCTTTATTTTATGTTTTGATCTCTCATACCATAGTTTAGTCTAGATAGTTGTTGAGTTTGTGAATTGGTAATTGGCAACCGATCCCTGAGGACGATATCCGATCTCACCACCGTATTACTTGTTTGCGACTAGGTACACTTGCCTATATTCTAGAAAAAAATACGCATCAAGTTTTTGGCGCCGCTGCTGGGGATCGGCTTTGCCAATATCAGTAGTAACAAACAAGACAACTAATCTAGACATTTTTATTTCATTTTTCTGTATATATTTGATCTTTTTGTTTTGAGTTTTGGTTGTGCCAGGTGGACGAAATTCATGGACAATCACTATTATCCACCTGATGAGGAAGCCTCAAGTCACACCTTGGAGGACGACTGGTGTTTGGGAGACTGCATGGATTTGCTGAATCATATTACTCCAGCACAGGTTGATAGTGTGTCGGGTAGGCTTATGTATAATATCTCCGAGGAGGATTGGGAAACCTTTTGCTCGTATCTACCACCTCCACCACTATGTATGATTCCCATAGAGTCACATGAAGCAGAAATTGAGCAGAATCTGGTTGTGGGAATGGATCAAATTGAAGATGAAGTGGTGGTGGTAGATGAGCCACGAGAAGAGGAATTACCTTTCACGCACCCTTGGGGAGGAACAAGTGAGAAGGCAGGGCATTTGGAAACCATTCCCTCCACCATGTTTGCTGAATTTTCTGCATTGGACAAATATGTTGGCTTACACGCATGTGTGGACACTACAAAACTAACCCCTTCCACTTGTCTGTCAAATTTCCTCCTGAAAATTCCATTTGACCAGGGAGGAAGTGAGTTCATAATTACAGAGGTCAATGGAGTTTTCACACACTGGCTGGGTGGAGTTGAGGATAAAGTCATATTACTTCTGCAATCTCCACTCCATAAACCATGGGATCCGGGAGGAGGATCCTAACCCGTCAAGCTAGTGACGTTAAAGAAGCGCTTATTGGGAGGCAACCCAAGTTTTCTTTTCCTTTTCTCTTTTGTTTTTGATTTTTCCTCTTGAATAATTTGAGAAGATCAAGAGGTTTGTTAATAGTTTTTGTTAAGTGCTTTCAGATTTTGAAGGAAGGAGGAGAAAAAGGGCAGGGGGAAACAAAGCCAGAAAGCATGTGAACCAGCACCCGCTACCACCTTAGTGAGTTGTTCCATTTTTCTCCCCTCTCCGACTTAATTATTTACATTGGGGACAATGAAAGTTTTTAAGCTTGGGGTAGGGGTATTTTTGTATTTTTGAATTCTTTCATTCTTGCATTTTGCATTCATATAGACTTAGTTTGGCATGATCGCATGATTCGGTTACCCCTGTTTAGATTGAGCATCTGATTGTGAGAAATGAGTGCCAATTTATCTGCGATAGTGAGTTTTTGAACCCTGATTTTTCTATTCTCGTGATATGGCTTCAAATAAATATTCTTGAGATGGTCTTGGATAGTTGATGATTAGCATGTGTTTCTATAGACTTGTGTCCTCACTGATTTTTGAACTGATAAATGTGAGCTTTTGAGCCATTAAGGGGTACTCACTAAATCTACCCCATTTCTTGTGTTAGAGTGTTATTCCTCTTGGATGGTATTCCTCTAGAACTTGACTTGAAACCGTTTTGAAGCTTACAATTTTTTGAAAACATTTTTCAAAATGATTGAGGCACTAGGTATTTTTTCTGGCCTTCTGAGCTCTGAATGACAAAATGCTACCCCCCTTAGTTGCCCAATTTTGAGCCTGAAAGAATAAAATACTTTTCTTGGTCCCTTGAAAATTTTTGCTGAATGATGTTTATGAGAGACCTTCTAAAGTATTGCACAAAAAGGGTAAAAAGGTAGTTGAAAAAGTATGGGATGAGAAAATCTGAAAAATATTTCTCTTGAGCTGAAAATCTTCCCTTCTCCAAATAAAAGAAAAATAAAAGGAAAAAAAATTATATAGAGAAGGGGATGACAAAAGAAGTGAGAAATAAAAGAAAAATAAAGAAAGAAAGGTGGAAAAAATGAATTGAAAACCCAAAAAGGTATTTTAGAAGGTGTCACACTTCGCAAATATCTGATATTTTGCTAGTCTTTTGAAATTTCCTTTTCTTGATTTCCCCACCTAACAATAAATCCCATGGCCCTGTTACAACCAAAGCAAAAGACCTAAGCAAACTAATTTTTTTCATTAATAAAGTAGAGATTTGGTTGATAGTCAAGATTATGGTAGAATTCATTCCTTGAGGAAATTGAGTGAATTATCATATATCCCTAAACACGAGAGTGAGGTGAGAAAGAGTGCCCGAATCAGTGAGAATATGAGTCTAGGGAACCTAAGCTTCTAATTAGTTACTCGAGTTCTTGGTTCACTATCCATGCTCTGATTATTTTCATCTTCTGGCCTTGGTTTTTGCTTGAGGACAAGCAAAGTCTTAAGCTTGGGGTGATTTGATGAGTGTGATTTTACCTCATTCTCCATATACTTTTCTGCATGCATTTTCATATAGTTAGGCCATTTTAGTTTGATTTTTTGTTAGCTTTTTCCTTTGGAACGGATAAGGCGGTGTTGTGGTGTTGTTTTGCAGAAATCAATGAAAAAATGCTCAGGATCGGCCATGATTGAGCTTGGATGACGATAGAGCTTGAGAAATGAAGATAATGTGCCAAGCAGAGCCCATCACGGCATCACGGCCGTGATGAAGCAGAGCTGAAAAGACAGAAGCCAAAAGTCAGAATCTGTCACGGCCTGGCCGTGATGCCCATCACGGCCGTGACAGACCAAAAGTAAAGACGCGCCCAGGGCAGAATCCGTCACGGCCTAGCCGTGATGGCCATCACGGGCGTGACGCGTGACTGATCTATAAATAGAGCCACACTGAACAAAATGAGGGGACTTTTTGTAGAGGCTTGGAAACCCTAAAGAGGGCTGATGGCTGGGGGAAGGCTGGGACCTTAAAGATGACATCTTCTCTGCTCTTGGATTGGAAGAAGATTGAAGGATTCGTCATGGAGTTTTCTTCCTCTCTTCTCTCTTTATCTTTTGTAGACATTATCATGTGTAGCTAATTCCCCCATTGTTGGGTTTAGATGTAGCTTTTCTGAACTTGATTGTCTTTTGAATTGGTTTTAATACAACTTCCTATTTCTTTATGAGTATTTGATTCTATGTTTAATGCTTTTCTTGGCTTAGCTACCCATGGAATGATTTGTTGCTTTGATAGACAATTGAAAGATTGATGTTGAGGCATGCTCTTGAATCAAATGCCAAGTAGTTCATGAACCTAGACATAGGTCTTGGGGTGCTTGCAATCTTATAAGTCTTGGCTCTTAATGCAAAATCTCAGGTTAATCCACCTAAGACATTAGGGTTTGATTTGGGGTTTTAGGCTCATTCCACCTAAGACATTAGGGTTTGAGTATTTCAAAAAGGCTTGATTGGCATAATTGAATTAGGAATTGTGTTGTTAACCATTTCATTGCAATCAAGGAAGGATTAGTGTAGTCTAAACCTGACAATTTCATCCATTTGTCAATTCTGCACTCCAAGTGTTTGTTAAAAGTCCAAAAAGACCAAAAATATTGTATTGGTTTGTTTTATGTTTTGATCTCTCATACCATAGTTTAGTCTAGATAGTTGTTGATTTTGTGAATTGGTAATTGGCAACCGATCCCTGAGGACGATATCCGGTCTCACCACCGTATTACTTGTTTGCGACTAGGTACACTTGCCTATATTCTAGAAAAAAAAAATACGCATCACGAGAACTTAAATTTGGCTCCAGTCTGAGTATGAATCCTCGTGGGGCGAGACTGAAAAGTCTTCAGAAACCTGTGTCTGGCTTGCAGGGCAAGCCCTGTCTTGCGGGGCAAGTCCGAAATACTTCAATTCCTGCTCAGCATCAATTCAGGCTAGCGAGGCTAGCACTATCTCGCGGGGCGAGACCTTGAAAATTCCTTTTGGCTTGTTTTCTTCATTTAATCCAAGTTTCCTAGAGCTTCACTTTTAACCTGAAATTAAAAGTAGCATTAAAATGCTTTATTTGGCTAGAAAATAGCAAAACAATACTAAAAACTATTCTTAAGACTCAAGATGTTGCTTGTGAACAATAAATCTAAATTGGGGCTAAAAACGAGAATGAACACGTGCAATTGGTATCAACATTGAGGTCTTTCTAGTCATAAAACTAGATGAACCAAAGGTTTATCAAAATACCCCAAACTTAAACTTTTCTTGTCCTCAAGCAAACTAAAAATTAGAAAGAGTCAACATTAGGTAAGCTTAATGGACTCAATCAACATTGCCCAAATTTCATGAAATTTTATCAATTCAATTTTTCATTCAATGTTTAACTTTCCCCAATTCAATTAATCAATCCCCAAATTCATCTACTTTTAACAATGAGAATCAAATCAATCATGCAATCATTAATCTAACTCAAGGATCCATTATACACATAAAAGGGAGATCACCAATTTCAAACAATCGCCTTCCTCACAAGGGCATTTAGTGATTCACCCATTCACTCAATTTTGTCAAGGTTTTTAACTTTCACTCAATTTCAAATTTCAAGTGCACCTTCCATGGATTTGATTTTCATCTCAAAGATAGTTCCCACGAACACACGCATGCAACATCAAAAGGTCTTTTAAAGGCTGTAATGGGGCCTGGCTAAAGGTAGGATCTACAAAGGTACAAGACTTTCAGTCCCTAGGAATTAAGAGAGCATGAAATTTTTTACACTTTTATTTTCACTTAAATTCCTTTTATAATTTTTCTTTTTCATGCTTTGGGTGGATGCAACCTATTTCCCTTAACACCCTTTTATTTTTCCCCTTTTGGCAATTTTGTTTTTTTTGCCTTTGGCTTCAACCTTTTTATTTTTATTTTTATTTTTATTTTTCTCATTCCCAAGTAACATGATAACTCATTGTAGCCACCTCAAACTTAGTTTCTAAACAACCCTTTTTCTTTCTATGCATGCATGCTCTCCTAAATCCTAAGATTTGGTTAGCATGGTTTTTTTTTCGAATTTTCGGCTTTTAATGTTAGGGCATTAAGAAACAATAGGCTTATTAGGCTCAAATTGGCTAACTATGGAACATGCATTAGGAATGGTTCATTTTGGCCAAGTAGCTATTTCAAAGAAAATTGCCTAAATCATTTGATGCAAACATATAAACATGCAAACCATGAAGAGATTCAAGCAAATCCGGGAAAGTGCAACTAAAAAGTGATTCACACAATTCAAAAACATGTTGGAGGCTCAAATTCCTCACCAGGACATTTTTAGAAAATTATTTGACGGAGATACATCCCTAATGTGTGCATCCCTTCACCCCTAAACTTGTCATAAATCATGCAATTCAAACAAAAATTCACAAAGTTCAATTTTCAATTTTTCATGGGGATAAATTTTTCTAATTTTTCAAAAGCATAGGGGAAATCCATCAAAAATCACATATATCATGAAATCCATCTATGATAAATCCAATTGAAATCCATTCAAGCTCACCGACACGACTCTGTCAACTTATAAAGAAACATCATTATGACTCAAGATAAAAGAAACTAAAAGAGAAGGGTTTAGAAAACAATATCTTAGAGGGTCTGAGAAGACTAATCTTCCCCTTTTGTGCTCCTTCTCTCTTCATTCACTTCCTTCGAAGCTTCTTCCTCCCTGAAAGTCATCAAAACGTGGCCGCGGACTGCCCCCCGAATGAGGATCCTAGTCCGTAGGATTAGCAAACCAGACGAATCGAGGCAGCAAAACCAATAATCAAATTTATTATTATTATTATTATTAATTTTATTTTTTTAAAAAAACCCATTCGCGAGGCTAGAAACACCTCGCTAGGCGCAACAGAGGACCTCGGGTGTAGGTCCTTCTGTGTCGCGGGGCTAACAGCTTCCTGCGAGGTGAGTCAAAGGCTTCCCAGAATTGGGGTCTCTGTCTCGTGGGGCGAAACTCCGCTCGCGGGGCGAGCCAGAGAAGAAATTTTGCACCCTATTTCCTAAATGCATCTAAGTCCTAAATGCTTCCTAATACAATTTATCTAAACTAAAGGACCCTACATGCAGACACTTTGTATTTTTATGACTCTTTTTAAATGCATGAAAAGGATATGAAGGTTGGGGTTCGCTCCCAAGTGGCGCTTGTTTAATGTCCCGAGCCTGACTAAAGTCACCCGCGAAGGGCTAAGTCACTACGAATTCACCTTGATAGCCTCCAAAACTTTCTTCAACAACGAGTTTTAACCTTTTACCATCAACATCAAATGTGTCACCGGGATGCTGACAATCTTTCTTAAAGGCACCACTGGATCGAGTTGTTTTCTTTCTAACTTTCACTTGCCAATAAGACTTCAATTGGTCCGGGATTAACTTCCTCTCAGAGTTGGGAATACAAACCTTGGGTGGCCCCTTTTTACCTTGATACGCTCTCATGTGGAGTTCATTGAGCTTATTTGGATCTAGCATCCTTTTTGTACCCACTCCCTTAGTATGTGAATCATGTTGCTCTTGCGGCTTCTCCTCCAACTTTCTTGAGTCACTCATAATAGATCTAGGCAACTCATCTTTATTTATGCCCCAAGTGTGCCGGCTCATCCTTTTCGATACCATCCTCAAAAGTGTGGGATTTTACCAACACATTATCTAGTGTTGAACCAATTGCTTCATATGTAGGCGTTGATTTGACAAGAGGTTCCACTACATCCACACTATAGCAGTTAGCTTTCTCCACCGGATGCTTCACAGCTTCACAGCTTCAAAGACATCAAGCTCATCTTTCTCATCTTGCACCCGAAGTGTGAGCTTTCCTAGTTGCACATCAATGAGTGCCCTTCCGATAGCCAAGAATGGTCTACCCAATATGAGAGGAGTATTGGCGTCTTCATCCATGTCCAGTACCACAAAATCTGCCTGAAAAATAAACTTGCCCACCTTTACTAGCAAATCTTCAACCACCCCATAAGGCTATTTAATTGACCAGTCCGCAAGTTGGAATGACATCATTGTGCCATTCACCTCTTTAATCCCAAGCCTTCTCATCATGGATAGGGGCATTAAGTTAATGCTCGCCCCTAGATCACACAATGCCTTCCTAATTGTCATCTCCCCAATAGCGCATGGAATACTAAATGAACCCGGATCCTTCAACTTTGGAGGTAACTTGCGTTGAAGGATTGTACTACACTCCTCGGTCAAAGCAGTCGTTTCATCATCAACAAATTTTCGCTTCTTGGAGAGAAGTTCCTTCATGAATTTGGCATAGGATGGCATTTTTTCCAAGGATTCAGTAAAAGGAATGTTGATTTGTAGTTTACAGAAAATAATAAGAAACCTTGAGAACTGCTTATCTTGCAAGGGCTTCTTCAATCTCTCTGGATATGGTACCTTCAAGTAAGGAGGGAGATCTTAGGGTTCAACCCACTTCTTTCTTCGGAATTATTCATACACTAATTTCAATTTCCCTACTTGCTCCGGCACCTTCTCACTAACCACTTCTTCTTCCTTACTTTGCTCTGCTTCCTCATGTGGCACATCTGGGATTTGATCTTCATTGGTCTTTAAAGGATTCCCTATTGGCTCCAACACTTTACTAATTATAGTGGATATGGCATTGCATTAGGCCTTGGGGTTATTCTCTGTGCTACCCGGAAAGGTTCCTGGAAGACGCTCGTTCATCTCCTTCGCAAGCTGAGCTACCATGTTTCCAACTGCTGGATTGCAGATTCTGGTGATTTGCTAGCTTATCAATGGAAGTATCAATGTGCACTGTCAGCTTCTCAATGGTCGTGCTAGTATGACTAGCTAATTTCTCAAAGGCCGCACTAGTCTTTTCAATAGCCAATTCCTATGGTTGCTTCCCACCACCTGTGATTTGCAATTGGGTGGGTTGAGAGAGAGCCTGTTGGGTGTTGTGTTGGTGAATTCCATAATTCTGCCTTTGATGTTGTTGTTGTTGCCCGACCAAACCATCACTAGTGTTGCTCCAAGAGGAAACTGGATGATCTCTCCTGATATTCCAATTATGCCCGTGATGGTAGTTGTTCTGCCTATTACTCTAATAGTTGTTCTGTGGTATTGTGTCTTAGAAGTTGTGACATGAATCCACATGTTGACTATCATGGTCACCATTGCAACGGTCACACCCTGGAGGGAACCTTTCTCGCACTTCATTAACTTTCATATTGCTAGTAAGTGCCTCACGTTGCTTCTTCAATAGTGTGTTCTGTTCAAGAATAGTCTCTAAAGATGCCACACTATTTCCAGAGGAAGTGCCCATACTGCGATTGTAACAATTCCTTGACATCTTCTCTAATAAAGCCCAAGCGTCCTCTGCTGATTTGCAAGAGAAAGAACCACCGGCTGCGGCATCAAAATTCATCTGATAGCGGCCCTTCAACCCATTAAAGAAATGTTACACTTTGGTTACCAAGTCAAAGTAGGAAGATGAACATCTCCTCAAAAGCACATTTTATCTTTCCCAAGCTTCATTATAAGACTCATCATCATGTTGTTTGAAAGAAGTCACGGATATCTTTAATTGTGCCGCTCTCTGAGGAGGAAAGAATTTCGTGAGGAACTTTTGAGCCATTTGTTCCCAAGTAGTAATACTAGCACGATCCAAGTTCAAGTCCAACCAATCGCGTGCTCTACCCTGTAGAGAGAAAGGGAATAGTCGCAAACGATAGGCGTCTTCTGAAAATCCCAGAGATTTGAACATATCACATATCTCCAAGAAGTGACCAATATGCCTGTGAGGGTCTTGACTAGCACTCCCATCAAATTGATCATTCTGCACCTGTGTAAAGGCAAGTTGCCTCATCTCGAAAGAATTAGTCGTGATGGGAGGTCTAACAACACTTGCCTTTCAGCCTCAGTAACAGGTTTTGTTTTGGTTAGATTGGGTTGTTGATTTTCTGGCTTGTTTATATCAAGACCTGCAAGATCATCTTCTAGATCTGATAGTTCTTTATCAGTCTTTAATCCATCATTGAATTTAACATGAACAGATTCTTCAATAATACAAGTTCTTGAATTGTAAACTCTAAAAGCCTTAGACTTTTCAGAATATCCTACGAAAATACCTTTATCTACCTTAGAATCAAACTTTCCAAGATTATCTCTGGTATTCAGAATAAAACATTCACATCCAAAAGCATGAAAATAACATATGTTGGGGCTTTTTCCTTTCCACAATTCATAAGGAGTCCTTTTTAGAAAAGGCCTAATAAGTATTCTGTTTTGTACATAACAAGTAGTGTTTACAGCTTCTGCCCAGAAGTACTTAGGGAGATTATTTTCATTGAGCATAGATCTAGCCATCTCTTGCAAAGATCCGTTCTTTCTCTCAACCACTCCATTTTGCTGTGGAGTTCTATGTGCAGAGAAATTGTGAGAGATTCCATTCTCCTCACAGAACTGTTTAAACTGCTCATTTTCAAATTCTCCCCCATGATCACTTCTAAGGGTAGAAATACAGAAACCCTGCTCATTTTGTACTCTTTTACAGAATACTGAGAAAGCCTTAAAAGACTCATCCTTGTGTGTTAGGAAGAGTACCCATGTGTATCTAGAATAGTCATCAACTATGACAAATCCATAATTTCTTCCAGCAATTATAATGATGACAAAAAGAATCTCTTACGCATTGGACTATTATGATTTCAACTCATAAAATCATTTCATTTCAGATTGATACCATTTCAACATAAGTTGAAGCACAAGAAATATTTAAGGAACACATTTGATAACTTCAAGTGGAAAGAATCTTTATCAATATATTTCTTCCAAGTATGCATGTTGAATCATTTTAAGATGTATAACAAACATTTTATGAGAATATTCAAATTCATGCGAGGGATAAGCAAATGCGAGCTTAGATTAATGAAAATTAAAATCATTATCTTATTTTAACATGAATGCACTTTAGCACACACAAAAAAAAAACATGTGTAAAATAATTAATCACAAGTTAAACAACAACAAGAGATAAGGAGTAGATATCACCGAGTTTGATTCCTTTAATTTTTCAGCAGTCATGTTGTTCTGAACTTTTCAATAGGGAATAGGGTCAAGTAACTTCCGATGTAGCTTCTCAAGTTTAATAAACTCAACTCCAAACGTTCTTCTTGAGTTAGATCCTTCATGAAAAATTCTTCTTCATCCATATCTTCTCATCTCACAGGCTTCTTGAGACGAAGAGCCACTAATTATGTTGTGTTCTTCCTCTTGATGACATTTTTATAATCCAACTTCTATAATGATCTGCATCTTCTAATCCAAGGATATACTTTTACACAAAGAAGCATTTTTGGTAACATAAATAGCATTGAACAGAAATAAAATATTTTTAGATTTGATACACCTTTTGGGTTTGTCAAAAACAACAATTTTAAAAGACAAATTTCTTTAAAAAAAATTCTAATGTTAAAAGAAAAAAGTATTTTAACAAAATCAGTCCAAATGAATTTTGGTTTAGAAGAGAAAAGAGTATAAAGAAAAACATTTCACAAAACAAACTTAACATCTTATAAAAACAATTCCAGTTTGAATTTTTGTGAAAAGAAATTCAAAGACATGAGGTTTTTCAAATTTAAAATCAAACATATTAAAAAAAATGATTTTGGTTGCAAAGATAACAAGGATCTTTAACTCTAAGCGGTTAAGCTTCTCTACAGAGTACGTGGCTCTGATACCAATTGTTAGCTCAAACCAACCATCACACAAGAGGGGGGGGGGGGGGGGGGATTGGGTGATAATAGAAATTTAAAACTTTTACTAAGCAACAAAACATAAATCAGAGTTTTTCAAATAAAGAGAGTGTAGATGGATAGAAGAAGATAATTTTAAAACCATCTAACAAAACTGATAACATATTTTTAACCAGTTTGGAAATAAGGAAGATAAAGCACTTCACTTGTCTAATTATCTTAGACTAAACATTAACCGGTTAGACAAAATATAGCAGATAAAAACATTTGAAAATAGCTTAGAACATAAAGCTTAAAATCGGTTAGAAAACTTTGTTGAAAATATATAAAACAACAAAGATAAGGAGATAAGGGTAGAGAGAAAATAAACAACAAGATTTATCCTGGTTCACTCATATAAACGATGAGCTACATCCAGTCCCCAGTAGTAGCTGAGTTTTTCTCCACTATCACATCATATAATTACAATGAGTAGTCTTTTCACACCTAGCCTCTCCAAGCTCATTGAGTATTGTTCTTAACCAGCCTCTCCAGACTGTTGCAAGTATTATTTGCACACCTAGCCTCTCCAGGCTCGTTGAGTATTGTACTTAACCAGCCTCTCCAGACTGTTGCAAGTATTATTTGCACACCTAGCCTCTCCAGACTCATTGAGTATTGTTCTTAACCAACCTCTACAGGCTGTTGCAAGTATTATTTTCACATAGCCTCTCCAGGCTCAAGGGATTTTGATGAAGGTTACATAGAGAAAATCTCACAACACTAATGGAGTGATTTTACAATGAAGTACAGAGATGAGTTCTTCCTACACTCACAAGAGTGGATATATTTTTAAGCACTTCAAAACTGATAAAAGAAATATCTCATAACACTCACTTGAGTGAATATAGAATGTTTACATTGAGGATGATTTTTGTTGAGATGAAGATGGCGATCCTCTCATTTTTCATCAAGTGTAGCAGAAGTAGTAGCTCCAGCAACTCTCACACTTCTTCATCTTCAATGACTTCTGTATTTATAGTCTTCAAGCATTTAGGATCCGTTAGAGACATTCCCTCAGATGTTGGCTTCAAGCAGAACTTCATTAAATGCAATAGAGTCGTTCTGGGCAACCATTAATGCAATAGAGTCGTTGGTTGTACTCTAACATGAAGGATCATAGCTTTATGCATCATGATACAGCCATATCAGAGTTGTACAGAGAGCTTTTTGTATTTTGCTGAGCACACTTCCATTTTCGTGTAAGGACCAGAGGTACTAGGGAATAGAGCATGTTGGAAGCATTCTTCAACTGGTCTTTGGTTCTGATTATCCAAGGTTGCTTCTGACTTTTCTTGATAATCGTGAAACTGAGTAGGAGAGAAGGCTTCAAGTCTCTTTCTGGTTCTTGAAATACGATTATGATAATCTGTATAGAATTCGCGTCTATAAGATAAGTTCTTCCATCTTGAAAATAGCTGCGTCTATCTAGCCATTTGAGTTTTCATTCAGACTAGTAGACGAGCTCCATATTAAGGACTCAACAAGTCCAAAGACTACTGTGGACGAGCGCTTCTGTCACCTTTAGTGGACGAGCACTTCTGTTACTTTAGTGGACGAGTGGACGAGAGCCTCTGTTACTTTAGTGGACGAGAGCCTCTGTTACTTTAGTGGACGAGAGCCTCTGTTACATTAGTAGACGAGAGCCTCTGTTACTTTAGTAGATAAGATCCATATGGACGAGCCATTCTGATTACTTAATGGACGAGCTCCATCTACCATGTCATTGGACTAGCCATTCTGATACTTTAATGGACGAGCTCAATCTGCCACGTCATTGGACGAGCCATTCTGATACTTTAAGTAGACGCTGGCTTTCATCACTTTAGTGAACGACCATTTGTGTCACTTTAGTGGACGCAAGTTTCTATCTCTTGCGTTTTGGACGTGCGCTTCAATCACTACAGTGCTGGACGTTTGTTTCAATCACTTGTGTGGTGGACGTGAGCTTCTATCACTACACTGTTGGACGTGAGCTTCTATTACTTGTGTTGGATGTGAGCTTCTATCACTACACTATTGGACATGAGCTTCTATTACTTGTGTTGGACGTGAGCTCCTATTACTTGTGTTGGACGTGAGATTCTCTTATTTAATCTGCACACTTGATAGACAGGTTAGCAACCAGTATGAAGGTTAATTAAATCATTAACCAATGTTTAGTTCTCATCAAAACCTAGGGAAATGCACATAAGACATTTTAGAGACTTAACATATCATCCATCTATACTCAGATAGAAATATACACCGCACCGAAGAGGAACCAACAATAAAACATGCAAGGGTGAGAACGAATATATGGATTTTAAAACGATAACCATATGCGCGACACTCAAACATCATATAACATGTATATTCAAAAATAAACAATTATTTATCAAAGGGTTTCATACACGACAGTCGTCGTTTTAAAAATAAATGCATGACACTTCAATATTCCTCATCTAAATTTTGTACTTAATCTCCAGAGATATCCCAACGTCAAATGACTTGATCAAGCTCGATTGCCAAATAAGGCATATATTTTAACCATAGCACACTGTCCAAAACTAGGCACGGTGATAACATCTTGAATGGTTTTTCATTGTCCATCACGGCCCAATGATACGTCATAACATGAATATCTATCCAGACACCGTGCATAACATCTTAGGCACGTCTGCCGAATAATGCATGTAAAACATTTTGTTCTCGTTACTTTTCTTCGTGTTCATTCTTCCCTTGTCGAAGCTCAAAGGCTTACGACCAACTAAATTTTAAAATTCGTCTTTCGTCATTAACAAAAGGACTCCAAGTCCAAAAGTACAAATCTTGAAGTCTAGATCGATGCACCGGTCTTAGATTCGTCGATTTTAGTGCACAAAAAAATCGACATAACTTTTATAGTACACATCATCCACCTTTAGGACATATTGTCCACATCATAGAACACAAGAATCCCGACGTCTTGGGCACTAGGTCCGTATTTCGACTTTAAAATCATTTTCGTTTTGTGAAACACCAATCCAAAACAAAATTCCACAACTTATCCAAGTTGTTGGAAATAATATCATTGTATAAAACTAATTTGGAGAAAATCCCTTTTACGTTGGAAATTCATTTATAAAATCATTAAATCACTTAAAACTCATTTTATGTTAAAAATCTTTGTTTTGAAACCTTTGTTCCAAGAAAATATCGTTTTGAGACTAATTATCCGTTCTAATAAAAATTGTTGTTTTTAAGAATACTTTCCGTAAGTATTTTTGGAATAATCTATCGCTTGCATTTTAAAAACGTTTTAAGTCAAAATTTGACTTTTCTAGTAAAATAATTTTCTCAACCTCATAATTAAATTATTTTTGAAACTTAATTTTTTTATAATAACATTTTCTAATATCTTGTAATTTATTACGTAAAAATTAGCAGTACTAAAATATTTTCGTGGTTACGTCCTCACAATGACTCATAAAACACTCTTACGTCGATAAATCATTATAATAATCATTTTTTTCAGTTATTCCTCATTTCTAACCGATCAAACCATTAAATAATATTTTATTGCTATATTCCAACAATTAAAAATTCGTTATTTCTTAAAATATTTTTAATGCTTTTAACCTCATAATTAATTGAGCACTGACCACTATCAGGCTTTTCAATCCACAACCAACATCAATAATAATTTCATATTAACATTATAGCAAATAGCATGGTTCATGGCATGCATTAAAATTCTATAACAATTAAATGCAGATAAACAATTAAAAGCAGATAATTAAAAGCAGATAATTTTAACTACGTAAAATAATAAACACACCCAAATAAATTATACAGACCACAACTAATAATATATAGCTATCGAAAAAAAACCCTCGGGTACTCCCCATACCTCTTAGAACAAACCAGAACAATAAATCAACAATCAAACAACTAAATACACCTATTTTCCTACATGAAGGGTTTGGCCATGAGGTGTTTTGATGACTTAAATTTTTTTAAAATTCCTAAGCTCTTGGATTAGTGATCCTTAAGCATTTAGAACACAAGATCAATGATCATAATACAAAAATTGAAATAAAATCCCCTAACTCCAATATGAGCTAGGTTCAGCCATTGCATAAAAAAATAGTCTAGAGACTTTATTTTGATTCAACATTTTGGATTCAATACATACATGAATAAAAAGGATTGAATCAAGCAAGACTTTCCAAAAAAATTGAACAAAGTTTTTGCCTTGAGAGGTTAAATAGGAAGAAAGTTTTTGCTTGATTCATACTCTTGGATTATAAATATAGAGATGTTAACAAGATCATAGAAATTGGTTTCATGATCATAGGATTTTTCTAAGATTTTGTAGAAATTTTTGAAGTTGCAAACCCTAAAATGGAAAATGGTGATTATGGCTTGAATCATACAAGTGAATGAAGAACATAATGATGATTAAGTGATAATAGCAAGGTATACCTCTTGAAGATTGAAAAAGTGCAAGAAATCAAGTGGTTTCTTCACAAAAGTTGGCTATGGAAACTTAGAGTTTTTGAGAGAAAAAATGGAAGAAGACTTAAGCTAGAAGATGATGATGCAAAAAATGAGTGTGAGGGCCTAAGGAAATGGGTTTGGGCCGTGGGAAATGGGGGGTAAAAGGGTCCAAGTCATAAAATTTTAAGGGCAAACGAGTAATCTCACTTAAGGGCAATTTTGTCATTTAAACCAACTTAGGGGTATTATAGTCATTTCACCTCAAAAGCCATCATGACACTTGTGAGTCACCTATATGACTCACCCTTATGATTAGTGTTGCTACAGTGTAGGCAAATCAGCTTTGTCCTCGGATGGTCTAGAGAAGCACGGATCATGTTATTATTTTTTATAAAAGGCTAAAGGCCCTAATGAGTGCAGTCAAAATTCCAAAGTTAGTTATTAAAGGAAACAAAAGAAAAGGATGCAATGCAACACTTACATATAATTCAGTGTCCAAAATGATCTGCAACAATGATCCCTAACAAATAATGTTAGTAAATATTGAGTTTTAAAACTACCAATGTGTATGGGTGAAAACATTATATTATATGTCAGCATTCTCTCTCACTCCTACTATAAGGAATTTAAATGAATTATGAAACAACAATAAATAGAGAAAAGTAATTTTATGGTACATTGTGTAAGCGCCTTAAGTATTAACATTCATACACTTACATGTTCTTAGAAGTAAGCTAACATGAAATTTCAGGACCTAGGACCAACTCAAGACTTCTCCACCAATGATGGAACAGTCTGGCTCAACCTAGAACATCACTAATTAAAGAGGAACAAAACAACAAAACAAATTTTAGCAAAGGTAAACAACAAAACAAATAACATTCAATACAAAATCCAGGGTGCAATTTCCAGACAAGCTGACGAAGAACATTCAATATAGTCTCAAGACAACAATGTTGAATGCATTGTTTGTAGAAATAGTTATTTAACTTAAAACAAGACAACAATGTATTTTGTAAGAATTTGTTTAATTTGCCCTTTTTTATGGTGTTTATATTTTTCTGATTCAAGGTCCCAGAAAAAAGGCTTGTAGCAGTTGTTTTTGTTAGTTTAACGAAAAATCCACTATAATGGAAATTTATTGAATGCATAAGAAATCATGATTAAGGAAAAATTGACTACAATGGTCTATATAACACAACTTATTGAATGCATTAGGAACCATGATTAAGAAAATTTGTGGAACATGCTTTCAGTGGTATCTATTTTATATTCCTAATTCATCTTGATTGGATCTCATCAAGGTGGTCTGTGTTGGTATCATTGTGTAAAATATGATTCTCAGAGGACCTTGTGAAGCAGACCAGCTTTCATATATACTTAAAACATTCTCAATTTTCAAGTATGAGCATGTTTAGGATAGATAGATTATGTGTGTTTCCTGCTGTCTTTTGTATAAAAGCTGTTTTGGTAAATAATTGTTATGTTTGGGTCTTTAACTTAATCTTCTAAAAAGTTTTTTTCTTTGAAAAAAGTTGTTTTCCTACAATCAACAAGAGAGGACTGTTAGATTTTTTTTCAACGTGATTATTTCCAATCTCCAACTTTGTTCCCCTTTTGCCCCAACGCTGGAATGCTCTTACTTCCTTTCTTCACTACAAGGCACGAGATTTTTAATACATGATACAGCCACCTCAAGCTATTTTTACATACATGCTTTTACTTCCCTTCGCAAGGTGCAAGCTTTATTGTGTTGGATTGTACATGAGTTTGACTTTTCATAACAAAAAAAATTTAACAAATTTTGTTTAATTTTTGTATATTAGAAAAAAAATTGGTGACAAAATATAAAAAATAACCATTTTAATAATTTTTAATGTAAAAAAATCTAATATTATTAATATAAACAAATAACTTTATACCCTTTTTCATAATTTACTACGTAAAAGTGATTATTTTTTTATCACCCAAACGAAATAGATTATATTAAAATCGTTTTTTAGCAAATATACCCAAACAAAAACAGATTCTGATTATAATTGATTATCACAATAATCGATTATTTGAAAACAGATTATCAGCATAATCTTTTTTTTTCCAGCTTTCCCAAACACACTCTATGTATAGGTTTTAAAATTGTGTATATTTTTTCACTTTTATTTGTTTTTTGCTGTGAAAATTTGTCATAGGCCACGCAGAATCACTAACGAGCTAGGCATGATGGTTAATGAGACACATAGGTAAGTAGATGGACATTGAGTTGGTCTCAAGACTAATATGTCATGCGTTTATAAATTTGATGGGCTAGATAATTAATTTTTTTTATATGGACCAAAAGTGCCCTTGTGATTATTTTTAGGGACCTGATTGAATCTTTTCTCTTATAAATTCAAATTAGCAGTCCAAATTTCAAAATATATCTCTTCATTTAATAAATTTCACTTTTCTCACTGTTTATTAAAGTTATCATTAAGTATTTTTTGTTTAATGAAATAATGAATTGAGTAATTTTTAACTATTAGATTGAAGCAAAATGAATGGATAAGATTATGGTGGCTTCTAGGGTGAGGGATGCCCCTCCCCCGTCAGCTATATACTGTTATTGAGTACTTAGTCATTAGCATCATTGACTGAACCATCTAAATGAAAAAATGAGAATAAGGACAAAAAAACCCAATGGTCAACTATGTTTCATGTCCTATTAAAGGATTGCAAAATTATTATATCCCATTTAGTGCAAATTCTGTGCTTCTAGGAATGGTTGAGTAATGGTGTCGGCCCACAGTTGTATTTGTAGCGAATGGGGAGGATTCTACAGTACTCCAACCTCAAAGTTGTGTATTCATCCTCCTGGGATATAATAGGTATTCCAATAAAACAAAAAACAAAAAGCAAAAAAAAAAAAAAAAGCAACCCATCACCACTCGTATTCATCCTCAAGGGATATAATAGGTATTCCAATAAACAAAAAAAAACAAAAAAACAAAAAAAAAAAAGTAACCCATCGCCACTCTGCATTTGAACCCTCCTCCTTCGACGCAACCCCAACGCCGCCGCGCTCCACGAAAAGAGGTATCGCCACACCCACCTCCATGGATGACGTGATCCAAAGGTTTCCGACCAAATCCACCCATTCTGAGGGATTGATGATGAAGGAATCCATGAGATCTACCTCTTCCTCATCCTTGTTTTTTCAAAAAGTGCTCATCTCTCGTTTCTGGACGACATATGTCCTGCTCGTGGTCGGCGGTGCTGTAACGAGCGAAGAACGGTAGAAGGGAGGTGACGGTGTCGGGTCAAGGGGACGGCAATGATGATGAGAAGGGGGAGTGAGAAGAGTGAAAGAGAAGAGGGAAGGATAGAGAAGTAAAAGAGATTACCCATATTACCCTTGTTAATCTGGACCATAGATTTTTTTTTAATAATATATCTATGATCAAAATTGATGGAGGATGTAAACTCCAACTTTACCAAGGAGTATTGTAGCCAACGCTAGTGAATGGACCGTTGGTTATTGAACATATTTTTAATTCATGTCTCCTAGTTAGATGTCCATCACCGTTTGGTTATCCGTGAGTCTGTAACACCTCAAGCTTCGCATACTTGGAGTCTTTGACATGCATATTTACACTTAGACCATCAACATTTTAATTTTAAACAGACCACACTATGTCTACTATATTCTTGTACTATATTCTTGGGTCCCTTACAGGTGAGGGATTTCTTTCCTCCTCACCATAGATTTCAATCATTAAAAAAATATTTATATATATTTTTTAAAAAGAATTATCAGCCTATTAAAATAAACTCTCATTCCGCCTGTAATTCAGTATGGTAGAAAAATGTAGAAAAGTGGAACAAATGAGGAAGGGAAGAGACAACCCAGGGAATGTTGTAGGACCTTTTAGGTCCAGAAATCAGAATTAGAAAGGGGGACAGAATCGAAAGAAAAGATACAGTAGACCCGTTGGAACCACCCATAGCCAGCCAACTTATCATCCCGTTTTTTTCTGCAACCCGAAGCGGGAATCAGAGAAACCAAAGCCAAGGCCAAGGAAAGAAATGCTATAAATATGGCGACCCAAGTCATTTCGCTGATGTATGTCCTATGAAGGGAGTAAAGTGCTTCAATTGTAATTGACTGGGACACATGGCAAAGGATTGTAAGGCACCAAAGTGGGAGCCTACCGTCAACAATGCCAGAGTTGACAAACCAACAGCTAGAGGGAGAGTTATTACTATGAGTGGAGCTGAAGCCTCGAACTCCAAAGATCTCATAAAAGGTAGTTGTGACATAGCTGGTAACCTCTTAATTGTGCTTTTCGATTCAGGTGCAACGCGTTCGTTTATATCAGTGGATTGTGTGAAACTGCTAGGATTACCTGATTCTTCTTTACCATATGATTTGATTGTTTCAATACTGCTGAACCTGTGATTGTAAATACGGTGTGCTTAAACTGTCCTATCGTCATTCAGGATCGACACTTCCTTGTTGACCTAATTTTTTTTACCCTTAGTACAACTAGATATGATATTAGGAATGGATTGTCTATATTTCAATCATGTTCTTATAGATTGTGCTCATAGAACCCTAACCTTTCCTGATCCCGAGATTTCTGGATTTTTGTCCACCAAACAATTGAGGACTCTTTTGAAAGGAAAAGGCCAGGAATGCTTGCTTCTGGCTAACTTAGAAACCGAAGAGGAAGTTGATGTGAGTATGATACCTGTCGTGAAGGATTTTCGGAAGTGTTTCCAAATGATGTACCAGTATTACCACCAGTGAGGGATATTGAATTCTCCATCGATCTTATTCGAGGAACCGGTCCGATATTGATTGCTCCGTATCAGATGTCACCTACAGAACTCGTTGAACTGAAGGCTCAATTGGAGGATTTTTTGTCGAAACAATTCATAAGACCGAGTTTTTCCCTGTGGGGAGCACCTGTTCTTTTGGTACGAAAGAAGGATGGGGGTTCACGACTATGTATTGATTACAGGCAACTTAACAAGGTAACGATTAAGAATAAGTACCCGTTGCCGAGAATAGATGATCTGATGGATCAACTGCAAGGAGCCGCTATTTTCTCAAAGCTAGACTTGAGGACGGGTTATCATCAGATTAGGGTGAAGACTGAAGATATACCAAATACGGTGTTTCGAACCCGTTATGGAAATTATGAGTATCTGGTAATGCTTTTGGGAGTGACCAATGCACCTGTTGTCTTCGTGACTATATGAATTGAGTTTTTCGACCGTTTCTTGACAAGTTTGTGGTAGTGTTCATAGATGACATCCCCATCTACTCTATGAGTCTTGAAGAACATGAAGTACATCCGTGACAAGCCCTACAGATCTTACGCAAGAAGGAACTCTATGCAAAACTCTCTAAGTGTGAGTTTTGGCTTGAAGAAGTGAAGTTCTTGGGGAACGTGATTTCCAAATATGGGATTGTCATAGATCCTACCAAGGTGGAAGCAGTGGTTTCTTGGGAAAGATCGAAGACCGTAAGAGAGATTAGAAGTTTTGTCAGTTTGACCGGATACTACCGGAGATTTATTGAAGGTTTCTCCAAGATTATTGCACCGTTGACTCAGCTTACACGGAAGGATCAACCTTTTGTGTGGACGACAGAATGTGAAGAAAGCTTTCAAATGATAAAGGAACATTTAACAACCTCACCAGTGTTGATACTTCCTGAACCCAATGAACCTTATGAGGTGTACTGCGATGCTTCATATCAAGGTCTGGGTCGTGTATTGATGCAACACCGAAAGTTCGTAGCGTATGCGTCTCGTCAATTAAAGACTCACGAAAAGAATTATTCGACGCATGATCTTGAGCTAGCTGTGGTGGTCTTTGCACTAAAGATATGAAGGCATCATCTGTATGGAGCTAAGTTCGATGTTTTCAGCGATCACAAAAGCCTAAAATATTTGTTTGACCAGAAAGAGCTTAACATGAGGCAGAGACGGTGGATGAAATTTTTGAAAGACTATGACTTCGTATTATAGTATCATCCTAGAAAGGCGAACATGGTAGCTGATGCCTTAAGTCGGAAGGCCATACATGTCTCAGCAGCGATGGTGAAAGAGTTAGAGTTGATCGAGAAGTTTCGTGATCTCGATTTGATGATAGAAGTAAGTTCGAAGAGGATCAATGTTGGAATGATTAAGATCTCAAATGGGTTAATGGAAGAAATCAGAGATCAACAAACTACCGATGTGTTTCTTCAAGAAAAGAAATAACTCATGGAGCAAGGAAAGGCCCCATAATTCAGTATGAGACCAGAAATGAAGAAGTTGATTCTCGAGGAATCTCTCCCTTGCGTTTTTGTTGTTTTCTTCTTCTTGTTATATGTATGTATGCTATATACGTGAGAATAGATGGATCCAGCTATGATACAGTTAGCCTACTCCCGGACCCGGGCCCTTTTGTTTGAGAACGAAGAGGACCCTGCTGCGTGGACCTTTTCTCCAGTCTCAGCCCGCGCAGTGACGTATACAGGACCTCTTTGTACCGTGGAGGGTTCAGAAGAAGCATCCATGAGACGAGTTCATACTGTTGAGACAGTTCATATATGACTGACACCTATGGAGTTTTATCTGCAGCATTTGGCCAACCTGGGTCTTTTGGATCTTGAGTTTCCTCAAGCCCGAGCCTCAACCGGATGAGGCTCCAAAGTGGTCTCGATTGAGGACAATCCGGAGGAGTTGATGGAGGAGGATCCCATAGAGCTGATGGAAGAGGATCCCCCGATTGGAGATGATGATGATGTCGATGCTCCCGATGAGGGAGTAGAGATGGAGGTGGTTGCACCGGCTACACCTCCTAGGGATGGGGATGACTACCATGGTCTCCCAAATGGACATCTGTAGGTCTGGCCAGCTATTAGGAAGTCTATCTTTAGGGGTAGTTTGATATGAACAAAGTATTTTGAAAACTGATGTTAGTTGTGACTTTTAACTTTAATTTAACTCCAACTTAGTAATCATGTGGTGATTAATCGACAACTCGTTAAAAGTGATTAATTAATGTAGTTAATGTGATACTCGGGTTAAGGGTGTCACAGTATCTCTGAGATATAGCTTAGCTTGTAAAAGAAGCTTTTATTTAATAATAAAAAATGTCATAAAGGTTGTTATCAGACTGTCATGATAAATGTACAGCACTTTGAAGTTTGTACATATATATTAAGTAATAGTAAATGAAAAGTCGTTGATAGATGTCCAGCAGGAGTGAAGAGTTCTTTTTATGGTATTTTTAAGTGATATTTAATTTTTAATGTGATAGAATTCTAAATATTATATTATTTTTTATTTTATTTATTATATATATTATATGAAAAGTTTTAAAAAATAGTATTTAATTAATACTGGTTCAACCTCGGTTGGACAATTGAACCTTGAACCGATGTCTTCACCGGTTCGATGGCCGGTCTGGTTTTGTAAACCTTGGACGTGGTAGCAGATTGCCTAGTTGCTAAATCGTTTTGTAGTTGCTGAATGATTTAGCGACCAAATTTTAATATTTAGCGACCGATATGATTAAGGGTTGTTGCGTTACACGCAACGAACCACACCTATAGCCAAAGCAACATGCTTGCAAGGAACCCAACCTAAGCTTGGAAGGTGTATCTGTATCACCTATACTTGACTTCTGGTGGTGAGAAAATACGTTTAGCCAACCATTGTAAGGGTCTCATAAAATGCACCTAGAGAAAGACTGAAAGAGCTCATCATTATCCATTATGATCAATTGAAAAGTTCTCATAACTCATATAGCCAACTCCATATCACACAATTACCACAATCAGGTCAATTTTTAGGATATATCAACAAGAAAATTTTGGGAGATTATGTATTTGTATAATGTATTCAATCCTTCTCATGCAAAACACCTGCAAAAGTGCAAAGTCAGTAACACAAGCATTTGTTAATTATTGTGTTAATTTAGTACTTCGAACAACATCAAAAAAGTTATCAATTCATACCCTTAAACAAATGAGAAGATCAAGATGAAGGAAATTTAGAAAGCTCCCACATTCTGGTAAATTACTTCAAACCAAAAGCTAATTTACATTTCTCTCTAACCAAAACCAATTCTAAATCACAAAGAAGCTTTTGTTTTTATGAAAAGTCTCTAACAAGGTATAAAGAGATCTTACTCCCATAGTAGAAAAAAATTGTAAAGACTAAAGAGTGAGAGAAAACAAATCTCTACCCTTTTGTGAAACAAAAGATGATTGATAACATATATAAGACCCCTTTGCCCAGTTTTTATTGAAGCCATTAATTAATTAACTAATAATAATGAAAGTGATATACTAACATTGTAAACCTTTTCCTTTTAACTATTTAATATAAGTAGTACATTGGAGTCTGGAAAAGTTGTATTGTTTCTCTGCTTTTGGTGCCCTTGTGCTAATTTGTTTTCAACTATAGTTAGCTTGTTGTAGTACTACTTTGTGTAGGGGTACTGGTTTTAACTAATTTTGCTATTTTCTGTGTTGGAGTCCTGCTATTCTGTTGTTCGATCTGCTTTATGTTTTTAGTGGTAGCATGGGTTTTTTTTTTTTTTTGTAACAAGATTCTGCTGTCCTAAAATATGGTGTCTCATGTCCCATACCAATCAAATGTTAGGAATGTATTTAAGTATTGATGATTTATGATTTTATTTTATTAAGTGACAAATTCTCATTGATGAGGGACAGGAAATGTGACAGGAAAGTGAGACAAAGTATTTTCATCCTTGCTTTTGCTGGTTTTCGTGTCAGGCCTATTTGGTTTCATTCTGCATGGAGTGTGTAAGTGTGTTAGACTTTTTGTGACAGGCCTATTTAGTATAATATACGATCTTTTATATATATATATATATATATATATATATATATATATATATATATATATATATATATATATATATATATATATATATATATATATATATATACTCTAGTTAGTGTATGCACTAGTGTATACTATCGAAGATTTGGAAGCAATAATAGACCAACACAATGGTTTGGCGCCATGTTTCAGGATAGAAGACATTTTTTTCAAGGAAATCGAATATTTCTTCTTAAAGACACAAGAATTTACAATCTTCCAACTTAGAGGAGATTTAAACAACCTGGAGTGCGAAAGAGACATTATCGTTCAAAGCATTTATAGTGATTTAAAAAGTATACATGAGAGCATACTACCTCTATTCCATTATATATAATATCTCCTGGTATTCCTTTATATAGAGGACGGTTAGTAAATTGATACATTCCTATATTTACCTTTTATTGATTCCTTAAAGATGCTTAAAAATATTATAAATGTATAAAGGTTAATGAATGAATATTATAAATTGAGTACAGGCTCAATTTGATCCCTCGAGATAATTTCTGGCACATTTTTGGTCCCTGAAAAAAAAAACTATATATTTGGTCCATCAAATTGACAAACGTTAAACGTTCATTTACTTGCCTACACGTCTCATTAACCATGATGCTTTGCCCGACGACGATACTACGTGATCTGTGATGAATTTCCACAATGAAAAACGAATCAAATTTGAAAAATAAAATCATTCTCAATTTTTAAGTATCCTTGTTTCAAAATTGTATATATTTTTTCATTTTTCTTTGTTTTTTACTATGGAAATTTGTCATATGCTACACCGAACCACTGATGTGTAAGGCAAAATGGTTAATTTGACACATAAACAAGTAAACAGACATTAAACTATTCTAGGGACTAACATGTCCCGTGCGTTTATAAATTTGATGGACTTTATAATTAATTTATTTTTTTTGAGTTTAAATTTGTATGCACTATCAATGTGTAAAGATTTCTATTAATTGGAGGGAAATGTTATGGGGATTTTAATAAATCATTCATTCTCCTACTCAACGCACTTTTTCCATTTCCCCCAATTTGAGATATTTTGGAGGAAAAGGAATTGAAAATAATAATTTACCCCCATCCATTTTTAAAACTTACACTTTTTAAATAATATTATTTATTTTATTTTTTTCAAATAAGGGTAATTTTGTAAAAGCATGTCATAAACCCTTCATTTCCTTCTCATCATACAATATGCACTCCTAAACAAGGTGAGGGATAATACTCTCATTCTCCCCTTCCCTCCCCCTTCCTTCCCCTTTGATTCCCTTCCTTTCCTTTCCCTCCAAACTTGCAAACACGGCCTTAGTAAAATCTAAGAGCACAAATAAAAAAATTTAGAGAGTCAAAATAAAGAATTATGTATTATTAGTCTAAAAATTTTTACACTTACTTCCATTAAAATTTTGACGTGTGAGCTTTTATTTTAATAACTAACAAAGATAAATAACAATCATATTATTTTCAAAACATTATTGAATGTCAGTGTAAAAATCCTTTATACTGACAATGCATAAAAAGTTAAATTATAAAATAAATGTGTAATATATAGATTAAACATACAAAATTATAAAAATAAGAAACAAACTTAGGATTTAATTGGTATACACTGATAGTGTAAAGATTTGTTATAATGTCAACCAATCATAAATTGACACATCATTAAAAGTCTCTGGGTCTTATCTCAACTACCTTAAAAGTCATTTATACCTTGCACTACAAAAAAATTGTTATTTAGCGATCGATTTAACGACCAACTAAGAGACCGAAAATTTCAAATTGGTCGCTAAATCGGCCACTACACATTAGCGACCAGTGGTTTGGTGACTAGTTCAAATCAGTCACAAACTCATTTAGCAACCAAATTAGTGACTGATTTAGTGACCGATCACTATACTTACCAAATTTTTTTGGTCCCTAAATCGGTCGCTAAATAGTGAACTTTTGGTAGTGTTGATTTTTGGTTGGTTGACAATGTAAAAAACAATACACTGACAGTATATTTCAATTAAACTCAATAGACTTATGTGTTTAATTTTGATACACTTTAATGAAAAAAATATTACAATTGAATGACAAATTTTTGATTGGTTAACAATGACAAAAATTGTTATAGTGATAGTGCATAACAATTAAACATGCAAAACTGGGAGTTATAGGGTGGTTTGGTGGTTTGTGGGAGGGAGATAGGGTTTTGAGTGATAATGTGGAGGTCATGGGTTTAACTCCCCCATTAACATAACAAATAATAACAATCTAACATTTACCTATAAAAAAAATTAAACATGCAACACTATTATCTTTTTTATAATATTATATGTTAAATTTATATACTAGACATTTATTTTAACTCTCTGAATTTTTTTATTCATGCTCTTACATTTTACTATATAAACAAATGGGATATATATACATATATAGATATATAGAGAGAGATTGATTCATATAGTGGTAGAGGTGCATGATATGTCTAGTGTATATGTGCATGCAAACATAACAATAAACATATATGACTATTATTTTAAGAAGATGGACAATCCAAATATATGCTGAAATTGGAAGGATTTGTTCTGCTCCTCCCAAACAGAGAATCAAAACTGCTAAAAATGAACACCACATAACCGCACCTTTTGTTTTGTTACACCAGATTAGCCAATCAAAGATTGTTAAAAAGCAGAAAGGTCCTATTTCCACCTATTTGACAGCTTAGGATGCCCATAACCATGCCTCGATCAAACATAAACATTTACTGGATGCTTTTGAACCGTTCATGAAAGTGCAAATCAAGCATTGACTGCTGCCACCCTCAAAGTCTTCTGCACAAGATCACCTTGTTTTATTTCTAAAACCATATACCAGGGAATAGGACAATTACAGACCCAAACAGACTGATATATGACTATTATTTTAAGAAAATGGACAGTCCATCTTTCTGCTCCTCCCTCTAACCTTTCACCTTTATCCTATTCCTTGATGTTGCATTTTCTTCTTTATTTGACCTAAAGTAGAATGTTACTTTCTTAGCTAAATTGTACTACTAAGTCTACTATCTTCAATAAAGTAATATTAAGAATTGCTATTTGTTTTCATTATAGTGTTGCGCATAATTACATATTATACCTCTTTTCTAACTGGAGCACCCTAACTAGAGCTTATCATTATCGATTATGATGAATTGAAAAGTTCTCATAAATGTTTTCTTTGTACCGAAAAATAAGAAAGGAATAGGCAAAGTCCCAACAAAAAGAATTCCTATTAGACCTCATTTAGCCATAAAGTCTGCATACTTGTTCCCTTGTCACAACACATATTTTTTTTGGTAGTAATTTTTTTTGGTAATTCATATTTATACCTTATATAAATCTTGCAGGAGTATTGGAGCCAATGACCAAGTCCCATATTATTATGGCTCCATACGGTGGATAGAGACTAAAGCATTGTCAACAAGATAAATAATGGCTTCCAATTAACTTAATCTATCTTTAGCATATTAAACCTTTCAAAATTGCATACTGGTACGTAGCAATTCCAATTGACTCCGAAAGACCACCAGACAAGCTACTGTTCTCCTCACAAATGGAATAAATACCACTGAAACCAGTCTAAAAGTATTATTTAAAATTTTAAATTAAGATAAAATATAAATAAATAGAAATTTAAAAATATAAATTATTAATTCAAAACAAGATAGTACTAAAAGCAAGATAAGGTGTAAGTCAATTTTCTTTATTTGTGATAGTAAGATAGTAGAGTACTTCTATCAATGAAAAAATATTTTATTCATATTGAATAACGCAGACTAGGTTTACATCTAGCTGCTGTTTCTATTTTATATATATATATATATATATATATATATATATATATATATATATATATATATATAACTGATTATATATATTATCACAAAGAGTATTATAGTAAATTTAATATTATTTTGTTTGTCTTGTCTCTTGTTCATCAAATACCATACAAGTACAAGACAAAAGGCTATCCAGTAACTTACATGTTTGTCCTATGTTGTTCTTCTTGTCATGTATCTAAATACAAATCAAACACACCCTAAAAGTCATCGATACCTTGATTTTTTGATTAATTGACAGTTTAAAAAACTACAGTGACAATATATTTCAATTAAATTCAATAGAATTATGTGTGTAATTTTGATACACTTTAATGTAAAAAAAATTACATTATCAAACAATAATAAATCATAATGTGTGACACTTTTGATATAGTTATACATGATAAGAGTCATACATTTTTAATGATATGACAAATTTATGATTGGTTAGCAATGTCAAAAATAGTTATACTCACAGTGCATATGATCAATTAAATCCTAGACCATTATATATATTTTTAGGAATATTTAAGAATTTCTAAAAGATTTTTAATATTACAATTCAATCATAAATCTTCACGTGAGTATAAATTCTTTTTACACTAAAGACTATTAAAATTAAATACGCAAAACTATTCTCTTTTTTATAATACTATATGTTTAATTTATATATTAGACATTTATTTTAACTCTCTGAATTTTTTTGATTCATGCTCTTACATTTTACTAAATAACTAAATGGGAGATATCATATATATATATATATATATATATATATATATATATATATATATATATATATATATTATTGAGTTGGTCCCTAAACTATTTGGGAATATTCAGCTAGGTCCCTAAACTAAAAAAATTTCTAATTAGGTCCCTAAATATATATAAAATTTTCAATTTGGTCCCTACAGTAAAAAGTGTAATATATAAAATAAAAAATAAAAAATGATAGGTGATGAAATTTTTAAAAAAATATCGTTTGACATAATAAAATGACAAAAGATGGAAATGAGAGAAAAAACTCACTACTTCAAATAATAAAAAAAAATAAAACTTAATGAGAAAAACTATTGTTTAGAATAATAATTAAAGAAAAATTTAGAGACAAAATTTAGTTCTTGGAATAATAATAGGTATAATTACTCTCTGTAGGTCCCTGAACTTTTTGAGAATTTTCAAATAGGTCTCTATACTAAAAAAATTTGTAATTGGGTCCCCGAACTTTAATAAAGATTTTAATTGGATCCCTGAACTAAAAAACTTTCTGATTAGATCCCTGAACTTATATAAAATTTTCAATTGAGTCCCTGGGGTAGGGTTACGTGAAGAGGTTGTTAAGTTTGCTGATGTGAAACGTGACCTGGAATCCGGCCCAAAATTTGTATTTAGGGTTGTAAGAGATGATTGATATGGCTATTTGGATAACTGATATGGTTAATTGAAAATTTTATATAAGTTCTGAGACCCAATTAGAAATTTTTTTAGTTCAGGGACCCAATTAAAATCTTTATAAAAAATTTACAAATTTTGGGGGGATTCCAGGTCAAGTTTCACTTCAGGAAACTTAACAACGTCTTCAGTTCATGGAACCCTACCCTAGGGACTCAATGAAAATTTTTATAAAAATTCAGGGACCTAATTAAAATTTTTATAAAAGTTCGGGGACCCAATTATAATTTTTTTTAGTAGAGATCTATTTAAAATTTTCCAAAAAGTTCAGGGACCTACAGAGTAATTAAATAATAATAATAACAAAATAAGGAGTATGCAATTGTACTAGAAAATTCATATTAAGTATACCATGTTTAGTCATAAAAAAGTCTGCATACTTGTTCCCTTGTCTCCACATATATTCATAAAAATCTTCCAGAACTATTGGAGCCAATAACTAAAAGTATTATTTCAATTTTTTAAATGAAGATAAAATATAAATAAATAGAAATTTAAAAATATAAATTATTTAATTAAAAATATAGTACGAAAATAAGTCAACTTTGTTTCTTTATTTCCTTATTTGTGATAGCAAGAGAGTAGAGTACTTCTATCAATGAAAAAAATTCTATTCATATTAAACCTAGCTGTTGTTTCGGTTCTTTGTTGTTTTTCTCTCTATAAGTCTATGGGTGTGGCTATGGTGTACCACCCAATTTTTACACCACTTTTTACATCTCCCACATGTCCCATTCTCAGCCAATCATATTGCCACATGGATGGTCAAAATGTCAACTGTTGGAGTTGTATTTATACTATATTCAAAGCTTGTATGTACAGTATACTACAATATAGTATACGTATTTTTAGTATTTATATATTTTACCCAAAAAAAATTACTTATTATTTTTAATATCTGAAATAATGTATTTGTTAATTTTTTTTATGTATTAGAGACCAAAAATACATAAAAAAAATTATATGTACAATATACTGCAGTATAATATACATATTTTTAGTATTTATATGTTTTACCACAAAAAATTACTTATTATTTTTAATATCTGAAATAATGTATTTGTTAATTTTTTTTATGTATAACAAATACATTATTTAAGATATTAAAAATAATAAGTAATATTTTTGGTAAAATATATAAATACTACAAATACGTATACTATACTGTAGCATATTGTACATACAAGCTTTGAATACAGTATTAATACAACTCCAACAGTTGACATTTTGACCATCCATGTGACAATTTAATTGATCCACAAATTGCCACATGGGTGGTGTAAGGAGGGGTGTAATTTTTAGGTGGTGTAGCTTAGCCCAACCCATAAGTCTATATATAACAAAGCTGCACAACTCCAAGACCAAGGTTGAAGATTAACTAAGCCAACATCGACCTTCTCTCTATAAGCCAACTGAAGCTGCACAACTCCAAGGTTTTCTTTCTTCTATATTGTTTTACTTTACTCCATAAACTTCTATATATTAGATTTTTTTTTGACAGTAACTTTCTGAACAGTTGAGACATGAGACTTAAGAGCTAATGAGATGCATCTATCTTGAGCACATATCTCGTTAATCTACTCTGGTGATCTCGGTGGGTTGCATTTTAGTTCCTGCTCCAACTCGTTTCTACTAGCTGTCTCGCCTTGTTACTGTTTGCTCGCATAGGTATTGGGTGGTAACTGCTTTCATTACATATTTTGCCCTGCTGGCATATTTGGTTTGGCTTGAGTTATGCCTCTCTAGGTTTTGGGTTTTTATCTTATCTTATTTATTGGTGTGCTTAATTACAATTGATTCCATGCACATTACTTGATAATTTTGCTAAGGAGGTTATGCCAACTGGTTGTATTTGATACTTGCTATACTTTGATTGCTTTGGACTCCTTCTTTGTTTTTGGTCTGATCGGCTGGCACATAGATCCATATGGGTTTGCCTTTGTAACTATTGTAGTTAGTTTTCTGCAACTTCAGCATTGCTGTGGACCAGCAGTGTTGCTTGTTGTTGCTCACAAGCACAGCCATGCCCCGGCATCGCTCCATGCTTTTGGTGCTTAGTGGACTGTGATATCTAGTAAATGGTAAATGGTAAATGGTAAATGGTAATTGAAACATTTTGCTTTTACAAAAAGATATTTTTGCATTTATCTTTACTTATATAGGTGGTTTTTAGCGAATGATATATTTATTTGTATTTTAGTGGGTTAAGCATTGCAAATTATGTAGTCAGCATTCCTCTTCTGTTTTTACGCTTTTTTTTAATATTTTAGTTTTATGCAATTTTGATTTGATTTGGTAGTTGAATATTTATAGTTTTTTTTGTACATTTTTATGTAATTAATTTTAGATGCTTGTTACCACCCAATACCTATGCGAGCAAACAGTAACAAGGAGAGACAGCTAGCAGAAACGAGTTGGAGCAGGAACCAAAATGCAACCCATCGAGATCACCAGAGTAGATTAACGAGATATGTGCTCAAGATAGATGCATCTCATTAGCTCTTAAGTCTCCTGTCTCAAAGTTACTGTCAAAAAAAAAATCTAATATATAGAAGTTTATGGAGTAAAGTAAAACAATGTAGAAGAAAGAGAACCTTGGAGTTGTGCAGCTTCAGTTGGCTTATAGAGAGAAGGTCGATGTTGGCTTAGTTAATCTTCAACCTTGGTCTTGGAGTTGTGCAGCTTTGTTATATATAGACACATGGGTTGGGCTAAGCTACACCACCCTAAAATTACACCCCTCCTTACACCACCCATGTGGCAATTTGTGGACCAATTAAATTGCCACATGGATGGTCAAAATGTCAACTGTTGGAGTTGTATTAATACTGTATTCAAAGCTTGTATGTACAATATACTACAGTATAGTATACATATTTGTAGTATTTATATATTTTACCCAAAAAAAATTACTTATTATTTTTAATATCTTAAATAATGTATTTGTTATACATAAAAAATTAACAAATACATTATTTTAGATATTAAAAATAATAAGTAATTTTTTGTGGCAAAACATATAAATACTAAAAATATGTATATTATACTGCTAGTATACTATACATATAATTTTTTTTATGTATTTTTGGTCTCTAATACATAAAAAAAATTAACAAATACATTATTTCAGATATTAAAAATAATAAGTAATTTTTTTGGGCAAAATATATAATACTAAAAATACGTATATTATACTACAGTATACTGTACATACAAGCTTTGGATACAGTATTAATACAACTCCAATAGTTGACATTTTGACCATCCATGTGGCAATATGATTGGCTGAGAATGGGACATGTGGGAGGTGCAAAAAGTGGAGTAAAAATTGGGTGGTGCACCATAGCCACACCCATACTCTAAGATAAAATAAGATAAGATAACATATTCTAACACTCCCCCATAAGCTAAAGCTTATTAAGCTTTAAGCTTGTTACAAATATACCCTTTAAAAGAGAAAATTTAACAACCAGAGCTAACTAGACCCATAAAGATATCTTGAATAAACCGAGAAATACCGGAATCATCAACCAATAATGTTTGTGCTCAAGAACAAAACACCAACCAACCAATTGAAGTAATCATCGCTAATTTTCACGAACATCAATCAAACCAAACTGAAATGATATGGGCCAGATGTTGTCCTTAGCCTGAAACAACCAACTTAAGTGTGTGAATGGTCGCGGAGTTTTCTGTGACTGGTGCCGACGGCTCAACCATGACGATGGTCAGACGACGAGACTACCGAAACAACCAACTTAAGTGGGAAAGGAGTCACCACTGGAATGATCGTTGGTGGGAAGAGAAATCACTGGTATGATTCATCAGTGGATAAGAGAATGGGTCACTGGTATGATCCATCAGTGGGAAATGAGTAGCCACTGAAATGATCGTCGGTGGGAAGAGAAGCCACCGGTACAATCCATCAGTGGATAAGAGAAGGAGTCACCGGTATGATCCATCAGTGGGAAAGAAGTCGCCACCGGAATGATCGTCGGTGGGAAGAGAAGCCACTGGTATGATCCATCAGTGGATAAGAATTGCATGACAAACACTGGAGAAGAAGACAGTAGACCAAAGATTTGAGCTTTCGAACACAGTAAAACATAACCTAAGGGAACCAAACATATCAAGGTTGTTGCTAAAAAGTGGTCCATAGAGGGAGGTGAGAACAAATCCGAAAAAAGCATAGGCCGGAAAGTTTGGTGCGTTGGGAGGCGAACGACGGTGCGGTCTGGATGGTTGGACAAATTGGCGAGCGACGAGTCAAGTGGTGGTCAACGACTGGAAACGACGGCAGCGAACATCGACTGACGGGACAAAAATAAGGGTTGGAAAGACGAAGGATGGTATCCTCCTCCTTTAGGTTACCAAAAAATGAAAACACGATGCGGAAGAGAAAAAATGGCCAATTTTTTTTTTGTATGGCTAAGAAGAACTCCGCAGCGGAATACTAACGAGATAGGTCACGGAAGATGGTACCTCTCTGATACCATGTTGAAGTTATGTGTTTAGATAGAAAAAGAGAAGAAGAAGAATGAAACTCAAAATACGATTATGATTGATTATGATATTGAAATACAAAAAACTTAAGCACTAACTGTAACACCCTGTTTTTATTATTTTTACGGTTTTTACCGTTTTGTTATTTTTGCTGTTTTTAATGTTTTTCAATTATCGATAGATTTTTAATTGTTCGTAATTTTATATTGGATCTAGAAAATTATTTTTAATAAATAAAATCATAGTTATACTCTACCTTATGGTAGAAGCTTATGGTAAAAATTTGGGTTTAAAATTCAGACGAAACCTGATCTGCGTTTTCATTGACAGTAAGATTTTACTGGTAAAAAAACTTAATTTTGACCTGTGAACGAAACCGTTTAGGTTTATATTTTATTTCCAACCATAGTGGTTATTTTGAAAATTTTCAAAATAAATAGGTTATACGATATTCGGGCAAATACTCGACGATCGGGGATTGGCGGAATCGAGAACAGAGGTGTAGAGACAAAACCCGACCCCGGACGGATAGGAACAATGACTCATTTGTGATGACTCAAGGGGGTGAGTCATAGGGGTTAGTCACCATGCATTAAATGCATGTAATAATGACTAAAATGTGAAAAACCCAAATTACCCTAAATCCTTCATTTTAATTACAAGTTTGCCATGACACCAAATTACTCTTTGGACCCTAGAAACTCACGGCCAACTCCTCATAAACCACACTTGGACATTTCATTTCACTCATTTCTCTCATTTGTTCATGTGTTCTTCATAAACTTGACAAAAACTCCTAAGTTCCTTACACATGATTTACAAAGGAAGTATAAGTTGTGGTTGGCTTCTTCAAATTCCAAAGGTAGATCCTTGTGATTCATGATCATATCTTCCTTTCCTTTCACAAATTTTCTTCAAATCTCAAGTTTTTACAAATTTCAAATTCTTAGATCTAGAACTTCAAAAATCTCTAGAAAATCATAGAAAAATCCTTTTAATGTGATTCCAATTTCTGTGATCTTATTATGACTTCTATTTTCATTATCCAAAAGCTTGAAAATTTTGGATATTTCGAGCTATTTTTTTATAGAGTTGGCCGAACCATGCTCAAAATGGGTTTGGTAGTTTTTCTTCATTTTTAACTTGTTGTTTTGTTGATGATTCATGGCTAGGTTTTGGTGTTTCAAACCTTGAGTTCTAGGTGAACATCATCCTCTTGTTTCAAGTGATCAACAAAGGTATGGGGGAGATTACCATCATCCTACCTTAGGGTAGACATGTTGATGGTTTACTTAGTGTTATTTAGTGTAAATGGTCTTATAAATTATAAGTAAATAATTTGTGTAATTTATTGATTTATATGTGTGTGATCCTCTTGGAGGGATGGATTGATGTTTGTTTTTTGTGATAGAATTACTATTGATGTTGAATATGATTATATGATACATGACTACACGAGAAAATTATATAAATCAATTGTTTAGGCCATTCGGCCTTGGCTGTTTAAAAGGGTTCCATGATGTGTTAAATTGTTTGAATAATTTTTATGAGAAGTAAATGAATATATAAGAATATAGAAATTGGTTTGGATTGATTTGGATGTGTATATTGAAAGTTATGGATTTACGAGTCCTTATGGACTAAATTGTAATTTCTGAGAATTTCAGTGGCTGCACTGAAATTCATGTTCTTGAATGTTAATATGGTAGTCCTTGATGAGACAAAACCATAGAAATTGGTTTGGTGTTAATTGGATTAATACAAAAAAAGTTATAAGCTTTTTGGTAAAAAGGGTCCTTTTTGCAATTATTGAAAAATATTTGGGGCAGAAAAGTGATTTCTGGAAAATTTGAGGGCAACTGAAAAATATTTCTAAAGAAGTTGGTTTGGTGTGATTTGGAGTTATAAATAAAAAGTTATAAGGTTTTAAGTGAAAAAGGACTATTTTGTAATTAATGAAAGTTTAGGGACTAAAATGTAATTTTAAAAAATAAATATAATTGGACAGTTAGAAACTGTTTTCATGCGTATAAAACTGTTCTAAAACTCCAAAATGTGTTTCGGACCATTAGAGTTTAAAATCATTGAAAAATGATTTACGCGATTTACAAAATTAACGACGTTCGGTCAAATTTTAGGAATTTTGTATAAATGATGTAAAATCAGTGTTTCAACTTTTTCACATAAGTAATATAACTTAGGAGAATAAGACATTTGAGGTGAAGAACCATATCTTTAAAAGTTTGGCTTTTAAGCGTAAATTAAGTAAAAAGTAGCAAAACCGTTGTTTAACGTTTTAAAGATTTTTGAGGAAATATTTTGGAGAAATTGATATCTAAGTATCTTTGAGGGATATTACTCTTGAAAATGGATTTGATTTTATCTAAAGGTTTCGGTTTTAAGCCAAAAGGATTTTTGTCTTCCAAGACGAGATTTTACTGTAAAATGTGAAAACCTAAGTCAAGAATGACTTAGTGAAAATACGAACGTAATAATTTATGACGTTGGGTGGAATGTAATGCCCTTCGTTACATTAGTAGCCCGAATTAATTTTTCTATAAAAACCTTTAAAATAATTAAATTAAATAGTCAAGTCATAAAATTTTTCACAATATATTTATGTCTGAAAGTATCTCGTATATTCAAAATAATTAAATAAAGTAATAGTGCTAAATAAATCATTATATCCAAATAAAATAAAGCCTCATAAATATTAATTATTAAAAATCACATCACTCTTTTACAGTTGTTTTTGCCTCAAAACACAGGCGTCTAATAAACCCAAATGAAATAAATAAAAGGGAATAAACTAGAACTAATATCCTCAAGACTCTCTCAAGACGCTGCATCTTCTATCTCATCACCTGTAAACTCTGAAAGACAACACCACTAATGAGATTTATAATCCCAGTAAGTAAACACGGTTCTAAAAGGTTTTCGAAAAGATGTTGCTTTCAGCCGGCGCAATAACCGGAAAAACAACCATAGTAATCCGCCATTTCAAAAATAATATAACCCAAAATATTTTATATAAATTAAGGATAATCAATACACTCACGAAATTCATGCACAAGTCATAACATCATCAATATATATAATCTATCAATAAAGTACATATAACATAAATAAAATCATACATAAGGACATCTCCTGTGTCCAATTAATCTCAATTTATCATTCAAGTCCCTTTTATTTAATTACCCAATTTTAGTCTATGAGCTCATGACAAATGCAATGACGTATCACTGCCTTCCCCTTCCCAGAAGGAGGTATCTATAATGGGTCTTCCCCTTCCCAGAAGGAGATATCTATCTTCCCCTCTAACGAGGAGGTATCTGTCTTCCCCTCTAATGAGGATGTATCTGTCTTCCCCTTCCCATAAGGAGGTATCTGTCTTCCCCTCTAATGAGGAGGTATCTATCTTCCTCTCTAACAAGGATGCATCTGTCTTCCCCTTCCCAGAAGGAGGTATCTGCCTTCCCCTCTAAGGAGGAGGTATCTGTCTTCCCCTCTAAAGAGGAGGTATCTTTCTTCCCCTTCCTAGAATGAGGTATCTGTCTTCCCCTCTAATGAGGAGGCGTCTGTCTTCCCCTCTAACGAGGATGTATCTGTCTTCCCCTTCCCAGAAGGAGGTATCTGTCTTCCCCTCTAAGGAGGAGGTATCTGTCTTCCCTTCTAGTGAGGAGGTATCTCTCTTCCCCTTCCTAGAAGGAGGTATCTGTCTTCCCCTCTAATGAGGAGGCATCTGTCTTCCCCTCTAACGAGGAGGTAGCTGTCTTCCCCTCTAGTGAGGAGGTATCTCTCTTCCCCTTCCTAGAAGGAGGTATCTGTCTTCCCCTCTAATGAGGAGGCATCTGTCTTCCCCTCTAACGTGGAGGTATCTGTCTTCCCCTCTAACGAGGAGGTATGTTAACAATCACAAATAACAATCCAAATCATATTTTGGGCATATGTCATGACCCCAGGACATGACTTATGACCTCATACATCAATTTCAATGGTATAACTCATGTCAAAACAACTCATAGGCATTCTAAAATAACATCAATATATAATATCATGTCTCATGCATTAATATTAATCATGTTCATATCAAAACAATACTAAGACATCACATATCACAAAACATCATACCAAATAATAATAATGATATCACTCAATATTTAAATATTCAATCTCATAACAAACGATCACCAATAAACTATCAATTTTATTTTAATGACAAAATCCCAAATAATTATTCTTTAATTATATACTCGAACCCTTTGAAATCTATACCATGGAATTTTAGAAAAAAAAAGTGTTTACTTATGTAACACCCCGATTTTCGCTGTTTCGTAATATCGATAATAAATATATAAACATATATTTTTATCCGAGATTTAGAAAATGATTTTGGATAAACCAAAGTCATTTCCTTGTTATACTTATTTTTATAAGGTTACGGGGAAGTTTTTGGTTGAAAACTCAGACGGAAGCCGGTCTGCTGTTTTCTGTGTTTTCACTGACAGTAAAAGTTTACTGCTCAGAAGACCTAATTTTGAGTCGTGAACGAGATGAAAAATGTTTTTATCATATTTATTACGGTGCTGGAAGTTTTGAAAATTTTGGAAAAAAAAAATTAAAATATTATGTTTGTTGCGGGCCTATACGTCGAGATGTCTCTAGGCAGAGCCTGAGTCAGATGAATCGGGAAGTCGGCAATGTAGCAGAGACATTGGATTGACCAACTTGACAAGCATTTATGACGAGTTTATCCTATCATAAATGGCCATAATGGCACATTTAGGGCAACATTAAATTTTCCTATGAAATGACCAAAATACCCTTGTCTTTTTATGACAATTTCTACCAAATGCCATTGGACAAATTGACCAAGCTGTGCCCCATCCTCACGGCTCCAACACCTTCTTTATTAAGTTTTGAATTCTTCTTCACCAAGTTTTGATTTCTTCTTAACCAAGGTTTGATTACTTCTTCACCAAGTTTTGAATTCTTCTTCACCAAGTTTTGATTTCTTCTTCATTAAGTTGGTTTCTTCTTCATTTAAATAGGTTGTCTTTTTCCTTAAGCCATTTTTCCATTTTCATGTTCTTTGCTCCAAAGAGTTCATAACTCGTCCGATTTTGCATAGAAATTATGATCAGTTTCTATTTTGAATCTCGAAAAACTTTCAACATGAAAGTTGTTCATCTTTCTCTCTTCTTTCCAACGACATAAAGATCATCCAAAACGGATAATTATGTTGAGAGATCCACCCAAAATACTAAAACTGTTCTAAAACCCTAACTATGTTCATCTTCTTCCTTAAGTTTCTCAAGAACATCATTAAAAATTTGTGAAGAACATCATCCAAATCATCATTTTCTTTGATCATCAAGAGGTAGTCTCTCTTAATCTTGCTATTCTAAGCTTTTCTCTTCATAAGATTCTTGAGTTTATGCCTTTGATCAACATGTTCTTCATTTGTCTAAAGTTCTTGAAGCTAGATTCAAAAATTCATAACTAATTCTAGAAAAATCCTTTTGACATGAAACCAATTGCTATGATCTTATAATCATCTCTATTTTCATCATCTAGAAGCATAAGACCATGAGAAATTTCTTTCCCTAATTTCTGGACTGGGCCGAATCTAGGTCAATATGGTGTTCTTAGGTTTTGTTTCAATTTAATGTCTTGATTCATGATTATATCTTAATAGTTCTTGTATTCAAGTATATAGAAGATCAAAAATCAAACTTGAGCCTATTTGATTCTTCAAAAACCGAAACCCTAGGTATGAGCACTTGTTGGTTTTATGATTCAGAAGTTGTTTGTAACACTTGAATCTAACTCTAGGTTTTGTATGTTGATTAAATCCAAGAGTTTAGAAATTTTAGAGATTTCTAACTCCAAACTCAGCCCTTGGACGAAACCCTAGTTCTTGGAACTAGATGAGTTTTAATTTATGTTCTGGGTTCATAATCATGGTTAAAGTGATTAATCATGCTTAAGTAACTTATGGATCATTAATCCCTAAGTTAATCAAATTTTAAGTTTCCTAACCTATAAAATTTGGTGAAGCTGAACCCTACTCCCATTGATTTAAGTGTGTTGTTGTTTGATTTTGATTTATTTTGGTTGCAATTCGTTATAAAGGAATCGATCGTGTTGGTTTGACCTAAAGCCGACGGAGGAAACCGGATCAAATCGGGAGATTATTTGAAACCTTTAGTTCGAGTCTTCAAAAGGTAAGGGGAGTTACCTAGGGATATTCAATAACTATATTCATGTGTGTATATGTGTAATTGAGTGTTGTGAATATTATTGTGATGTTGAACCAATACTTGAATAACTTGTTTATTTGAACCATTGTGGTTATTACTTGGAGTTAAACATTTGGTGCTTTAAAGTGTTATGAATTATATATATGTAATTAACTGTGATATATATATATATATTAATTATATATACATGATTAACTGTGATGTTGTTGTTGTTGATTGAAGTTTGAGAAGCCAGACTTGAGTCTGTGCCCAATAATGATAAGGATTAAAAGCCTTTAATAAGCCTTGAATAGAATTTTGAAAGTGTTGGGTTCACTTAAAAAAGTTCATTTTATAAAGTGCTTACTTCAGAAGAATAAGATTATTTTGTTTTAGAAAAATTTTAAAGTGATTTTGAGTTGAAGGAAACTATATTTTTATGATCAAAAGTATTGTACGAGAGAAAACCTTTTCGAACGGTGTGCCTTATGAAGGAAAGACCTTTTGAAAATATTTAACTTTATTCCATCAATGAATTTCAAATACAAATGAATTTCCTAGATGTTTTAGAAAAGATTTTTTCAAAGGAAAAGGATTTTCTCCCAAATAATTTTGGAAACGTTCCGGTTACTTGGATAAGTGACCGAGGTTTTGTTTTGGTTTTGATTTTCACTGAGCGAAATGTTTTACAAGTCGATAAAGGAGCCTAGAAACCGAGACGTCGGGGTTCTATTGTTGTATGGACACGTAGATCAAGGATCTGTGTCAGGGGACGGAGTGTCCTGTAAAGTTTTGTTTTTGGACTGTGTGTCCTAAGTTGATGTGGACAGTGTGAGTTCCATATCCGCGAGCCTAAAACTGGTGCATCGGTTTAAGGGCCTCGTGATTGAGCATTCGGACTGTGTGTCCTGTGTTGAGATTAAAAGATTTGGACTGTGTGTCCTGTATTTGTTTAAAGTGAAAAGTCTTAATAAGACATTGAGCATGGTCGTTAAGCTTTGTGCTTCGACAGGGAAAGATTATTACGATAAAGAAAAGAAAACGAGAATAAAAGTTTTTCTCATGCATTCAATGGCAATTGTGTCATGTGATTATGGGCATTGAATCCAGAGTGGATCAATGTATATGGCAGACGTGCCAGGAGATGATGATCATTGTGTTCTGTGGAGACCAATGAGTTACCCTGTATATGACTACAACAATGGTTGGATAATTGTCATAAGGGGCCGTATGACTGAGCTGCAATAGCTGTTTGAGTGGCTATCATACGAGGTCGGATAATATTGGTGCATAGCTACAATAGCTGTTTGAGTGGTTATAGCACAAGTGACCCTGTACATAACTGCAATAGCTGTTTGAGTGGTTATGTATCTTTGTACAACTGCAATAGTTGTTTGAGTGGTTGTCACAGAGGGGTCGTGTGAACAATTGCAATAACTGTTTGAGCATGGGTCACATGTGATTGAGGTGGATTATCCGACAGTGTATCTGTGTACAACTGCAATAGCTGTTTGAGTGGTTGTCACAGAGTTGTCATGTGAACAGTTGCAATAGCTGTTTGAGCACTGGTCACATGAGTTTGAGATTTCTTGGGCATTGTTTTGTTCGTTTTTACAATGTGCCATGTGCGAGCCTGATCAGCTTGAAACGAAACAGAAAGTTGTGGGATCTCCGGAGATTAGGTATCAAGATAGAGTTGAATATTGAAGTGCCATGCATTCTCTTTATAAAACCGATTGTTCGGGTTTGAGACCCTTTGTTATAACACTGTTATGTTATGTATATGTAGGATTTAAAATGCTTATATGATTATGTGATGCATGTATCATGTGTATGGTTGTTGTGTGATATATCCATTTGTCGGTATCTCACCCTTACAAACATTTCAGGATTCTTCTAAGTTCGATATTGTACCTTGGGTACTCTATCACAGATGGTGAAGATGAGTCTTTCTAAGTCACTCAGACTTAGATGTAGTTGCTTGATGAGGTATTACTTGCGGAATAACTTTTAGAACAACCAGCTTAGGGTTGAGACTTAGATTATTGTGATAGTATCTACAAGTTTGGCTCAGAGAGCCTTTATTTTAAAATGGAATGTCTATAGCTCGGAGAGCGTATCTTTTGAATGAAAAATCTAAGCTATTTCTTTTGGTTTTGTAAAGCTTTTGACTATAGCTATTATTTTTATGTATTGATGCCTGATTGAAATTGGTATATTTGGAATTCTGGAGAGTAATTGCAAATATTTTAACTGGTGTTATTTTGTTTGGGATGTCCAAATTATAGAGGAGACTCTGTCAAAATTCTTGTAAAACTAATAGCCTGTATTTAAGTATATTCTTTAAATTAAATAGGCTTGCCAAGCTATGATATTAAATTTGAGTGTCAATTAAGGTTGAGGTGTGGAGTCGTGAAAAAAAAATTTTATAACCAATTTCAAACACTTATGTACTTATCTAAGTTATTTTCCGAAAGCACCAGCAAATTATATTTTAATTTTATTGTCGCACATGTTACTTAAGTAATGCCCAGGGGAGGGTGTTACAGAGTGGTATCAGAGGTGGTCGAGTCTTTCGGGATCTTTGGGGAATAGGTCTGTTAAGTTTTTGTTGTGTGATCTCTGGTTGGATTTTGTTTGAATTGTTTCTTGTTGAAACAATGTGTATTGACGCACAAGTATATGTTTTGTTGATGGTTTTTCCAAGGGTTTTATATCCTGGGAGACTGTAAATCTTGAATTTTACTTGGGTTCGAATATGACATTCGATTATCCTTGCGAATCGTTTCAGACATTCGAAACAAGGTGTTTGTGTAAAGGATTTTACCGGGAATGTTTCCTGGAATTATTCTAGGTTTATGGTTAGCAAAGGACATTGATTTCAGATTGATTTAGTTTTTGGATTCGATCAGATCTTTGTCGCTTTGTGTAGGATGTTGCCTACAATGTTGAAGCGAGTTGGACGACTAGATTCAACTGAAAGATCGGTGGTCTGAATCATTTGTTAGACCGAGTGTTTTCCTTGTGGAGCACCAATTGTAGTGTGGAGGTTGTGTCACTGTGTGGATTTTTGACGACTAGGTAAAAGGACGAATGATGTACAAGTATTCTCTGACTTGCGTAGTTGATTTGGTAAATCAATTGCGAGGAGTTGTCGTCTACTCAAAAATCTACTTGAAGACGAGGTATTACCAGATTGGAGTGATGACTTATCTAAGGTTTTGTGTCGTCAACTTTGTTTATGAAGAAAGATCAACTCTTTGCATGTTTGATAGATTGATTAAATTGTCCGGGATTGTACCCAATTCAAGGTGGTCATACTAAGCTTGGATAGAAAGACGTGTATGTTGGTCGGAACCAAGACGAATCGATGGATTTTCGATCTTGGGTGAGTGTCTCATGATTGAGGAACTCTTCATTGTACTATTTGATTCTCTTGTGATTGTCAGTTGACATTTATTTCTCGAATCTTGTGATTGTATTAGATAATCACAACGGTGAAGTTTGTGTGGGTCAGATAAATTTTCTGATCTTAATTTGAAATCTGTCAAGACTCATGAATTAGTTATGCTGATTCATAAATTTCCAGTTATTCATTTTTTTGTTATGAGAAGTCGTACTCACATTTATAAATGATCCTCGATGTATTAGACATTTGAGTGAATTGGTTTAAAGGAATCGATTGATCTGGATACTTTCACACTTTGATGAGAAAAGTGGTTATGACTATTTTTCTTGAGTTATAACCCAGATATTTTCGTGATAGTAGAAGTTTCTTGGTAAAACCTAGTTTCGTCACTTCTATTTTTGGTAGAAGTGAAAGTTATCATTTTGTAAATTCTTTGTATTAAGAATAAGAATTAATTCTCTTGGGATTAGACATTATTCACCCCTTGATTCTTTGAATCCGTTGGAAGATTCTTGTGGAAGAATGAACTTTATTAGATTCATGTTTGTAAATGTGTATTGATCATGCATTTTTACATCCACGAACCTGATGGAATGATCTTTTTCCATACTGGATGTTCCGATATTCTTCAAATTAATGAAATTCTTTTCTATGCTTATGTGAAAGTGAAATCCAGAAAAAAAAATTTATTTTCTTGAGAAATTCGTTTATGATCACCAAGATCATGTCTTATTGCGGTTCAAAAGTGCTTGTTGTCATTGATCATCTTAATTCTATGTATTTTCCAAATGTTGTCGATGTGTGACTCATCTCCTCAGTCGTGAGTTGGATATCTCCACATCAAGATGTACAATTGAGACCTTCCTTGTTAAGATGTTGACATCCCTTCAATTCTTGTTATGAGTTTGCTGAAGACTTACACGAGTTTTGTTTGAATTCAAGTGATCGTTGATCGACTGGTGAAGTTTACATCTTCTTACGAGTTAAGATCCACAAGCAGATTTAATGAACCGAATAGTGTATCAAGTATCGGAGAATTGTTCAGACTTCGTGGAGTATCTTCAAGTATTGTTTCATATGAGAAACGGAAGTTTATCAACGTGTGTCGGTTAAGTTTAAGTGCTGAGGACTAAGTTGAGGCTAAATCCAGCTGATCATCCTCCGTGGGATGGATAAGGAATGAGGTGACCTATCTTTAGCAGGTTAGTTGGGAGATAGTGTGGTATCTAAATTTTTGTCATCTCTATGGTAGGACGAACCAGAATTGATAGGAGTTTTGTTAATGTATAAAATGTGAATGGTATTATGAGAACCCTTAAGTTCAACATTATTGAGTGAGATGATTACAATGGATCTTATCGTGATCGAGGTAGAGTTTGCTAAAGGAACCAGGATAATGATACAATGATCATCGTTAAGATTTAATCGTATGATTGGAAGGAATTACAGAAAGGTATCTATGGTGGTTTTACCTAAGTTGAATGTGAACGGAAAAGAGAAGTTCTTGAGTAAAATTAAATTGATACGAAAGTTCGAAAGTTAAGGATTAGATAATTCTATTATATAATCCCTTTTGGTTTAATTGCATTAAGATATGCAATGAAGTTATTTTAAGGATGAAATGCGTGAAGTGATATTAAATTGGAGTAGTGAATTATAATGAATAGAAACTAAGACTATGATTAAATATTTTGAGTAGGAAGTTGATACGTGGTGCTATGTAGATATTGTTGGTATTAGTGGTAATATTCAGAGTTAGATGATTTGAATAATGTTTCTGGTGGAACCATATTGATAAGAGAAGTGATTAAGTTTTGATTTTGTTTTACAAGTGTGGTAGACTCTGATGAAATTTTGAGGATAGTACGAATATGTAGAAATGACAAAAGAATGAATTGTGTTATAGAATAAAAGGAATGAAGTGATGTGAAGGACAAGGTAAAATCTTATGGTTAAGATGGGATTACAAATTTTGTTTAAGTTTCGAGTGACGAAATTTCGAGGACGAAATTTTTTTTAGTGGGGTAGTAATGTAACACCCCGATTTTCGCTGTTTCGTAATATCGGTAATAAATATATAAACATATATTTTTATCCGAGATTTAGAAAATGATTTTGGATAAACCAAAGTCATTTCCTTGTTATACTTATTTTTATAAGGTTACGGGGAAGTTTTTGGTTGAAAACTTCAGGACGAAAGCCTATCTCATTGTTTTCTGTGTTTTCACTGACAGTAAAAGTTTACTGCTCAGAAGACCTAATTTTGAGTCGTGAACGAGATGAAAAATATTTTTATCATATTTATTACGATACTAGAAGTTTTGAAAATTTTGGTAAAAAAATATATTAAAATATTATGTTTGTTGCGGGCCTATACGTCGAGATGTCTCTAGGCAGAGCCTGAGTCAGATGAATCGGGAAGTCGGCAATGTAGCAGAGACATTGGATTGACCAACTTGACAAGCATTTATGACGAGTTTATCCTATCATAAATGGCCATAATGGCACATTTATGGCAACATTAAATTTTCCTATGAAATGACCAAAATACCCTTGTCTTTTTATGACAATTTCTACCAAATGCCATTGGACAAATTGACCAAGCTTTGCCCCATCCTCACGGCTCCAACACCTTCTTCATTAAGTTTTGAATTCTTCTTCACCAAGTTTTGATTTCTTCTTAACCAAGTTTTGATTTCTTCTTCATTAAGTTGGTTTCTTCTTCATTTAAATAGGTTGTCTTTTTCCTTAAGCCATTTTTCCATTTTCATGTTCTTTGCTCCAAAGAGTTCATAACTCGTCCGATTTTTCATAGCAATTCTGTTCAGTTTATATTTTGAATCTCGGAAAACTTTCAACATGAAAGTTGTTCATCTTTCTCTCTTCTTTCCAACGACATAAAGATCATCCAAAACGGATAAGTATGTTGAGAGATCCACCCAAAATACTAAAACTGTTGTAAAACCCTAACTATGTTCATCTTCTTCCTTAAGTTTCTCAAGAACATCATGAAAAATTTGTGAAGAACATCATCCAAATCATCATTTTCTTTGATCATCAAGAGGTAGTCTCTCTTAATCTTCCTATTCTAAGATTTTCTCTTCATAATATTCTTGAGTTTATGCCTTTGATCAACATGTTCTTCATTTGTCTAAAGTTCTTGAAGCTAGATTCAAAAATTCATAACTAATTCTAGAAAAATCCTTTTGACATGAAACCAATTGCTATGATCTTATAATCATCTCTATTTTCATCATCTAGAAGCATAAGACCATGAGAAATTTCTTTCCCTAATTTCTGGACTGGGCCGAATCTAGGTCAATATGGTGTTCTTAGGTTTTGTTTCAATTTCATGTTTTGATTCATGATTATATCTTAATAGTTCTTGTATTCAAGTATATAGAATATCAAAAATCAAACTTGAGCCTATTTGATTCTTCAAAAATCGAAACCCTAGGTATGAGCACTTGTTGGTTTTATGATTCAAAAGTTGTTTGTAACACTTGAATCTAACTCTAGATTTTGTATGTTGATTAAATCCAAGAGTTTATAAATTTTAGAGATTTCTAACTCCAAACTCAGCCCTTGGCCGAAACCCTAGTTCTTGGAACTAGATGAGTTTTAATTTATGTTCTTGGTTCATAATCATGGTTAAAGTGATTAATCATGCTTAAGTAACTTATGGATCATTAATCCCTAAGTTAATCAAATTTTAAGTTTCCTAACCTATAAAATTTGGTGAAGCCGAACCCTACCCCCATTGATTTAAGTGTGTTGTTGTTTGATTTTGATTTATTTTGGTTGCAATTCGTTATAAAGGAATCGATCGAGTTGGTTTGACCTAAAGCCGACGGAGGAAACCGGATCAAATTGGGAGATTATTTGAAACCTTTAGTTCGAGTCTTCAAAAGGTAAGGGGAGTTACCTAGGGATATTCAATAACTATATGCATGTGTGTATATGTGTAATTGAGTGTTGTGAATATTATTGTGATGTTGAACCAATACTTGAATAACTTGTTTATTTGAACCATTGTGGTTATTACTTGGAGTTAAACATTTGGTGCTTTAAAGTGTTATGAATTATATATATGTAATTAACTGTGATATATATATTAATTATATATACATGATTAACTGTGATGTTATTGTTGTTGATTGAAGTTTGAGAAGCCAGACTTGAGTCTGTGCCCAATAATGATAAGGATTAAAAGCCTTAATAAGCCTTGAATAGAATTTTGAAAGTGTTGGGTTCACTTATAAAAGTTCATTGTATAAAGTGCTTACTTCAGAAGAATAAAATTCTTTTGTTTTAGAAAAATTTTAAAGTGATTTTGAGTTGAAGGAAACTATATTTTTATGATCAAAAGTATTGTACGAGAGAAAACCTTTTCGAACGGTGTGCTTTATGAAGGAAAGACCTTTTGAAAATATTTAACTTTATTCCATCAATGAATTTCAAATACAAATGAATTTCCTAGATGTTTTAGAAAATATTTTTGCAAAGGAAAAGGATTTTCTCCCAAATAATTTTGGAAACGTTCCGGTTACTTGGATAAGTGACCGAGGTTTTGTTTTGGTTTTGATTTTCACTGAGCGAAATGTTTTACAAGTCGATAAAGGAGCCTAGAAACCGAGACGTCGGGGTTCTAGTGTTGTATGGACACGTAGATCAAGGATCTGTGTCAGGGGACGGAGTGTCCTGTAAAGTTTTGTTTTTGGACTGTGTGTCTTAAGTTGATGTGGACAGTGTGAGTTCCATATCCGCGAGCCTAAAACTGGTGCATCGGTTTAAGGGCCTCGTGATTGAGCATTCGGACTGCGTGTCCTGTGTTGAGATTAAAAGATTTGGACTGTGTGTCCTGTATTTGTTTAAAGTGAAAAGTCTTAATAAGACATTGAGCACGGTCGTTAAGCTTTGTGCTTCGACAGGGAAAGATTATTACGACAAAGAAAACAAAACGAGAATAAAAGTTTTTCTCATGCATTCAATGGCAATTGTGTCATGTGATTATGGGCATTGAATCCAGAGTGGATCAATGTATATGGCAGACGTGCCAGGAGATGATAATCATTGTGCTCTGTGGAGACCAATGAGTTACCCTGTATATGACTACAACAATGGTTGGATAATTGTCATAAGGGGCCGTATGACTGAGCTGCAATAGCTGTTTGAGTGGCTATCATACGAGGTCGGATAATATTGGTGCATAGCTACAATAGCTGTTTGAGTGGTTATAGCACAAGTGACCCTGTACATAACTGCAATAGCTGTTTGAGTGGTTATGTATCTTTGTACAACTGCAATAGTTGTTTGAGTGGTTGTCACAGAGGGGTCGTGTGAACAATTGCAATAACTGTTTGAGCATTGGTCACATGTGATTGAGGTGGATTATCCGACAGTGTATCTGTGTACAACTGCAATAGCTGTTTGAGTGGTTGTCACAGAGTTGTCATGTGAACAGTTGCAATAGCTGTTTGAGCACTGGTCACATGAGTTTGAGATTTCTTGGGCATTGTTTTGTTCGATTTTACAATGCGCCATGTGCGAGCCTGATCAGCTTGAAACGAAACAGAATGTTGTGGGATCTCTGGAGATTAGGTATCAAGATAGAGTTGAATATTGAAGTGCCATGCATTCTCTTTATAAAACCGATTGTTCGGGTTTGAGACCCTTTGTTATAACACTGTTATGTTATGTATATGCAGGATTTAAAATGCTTATATGATTATGTGATGCATGTATCATGTGTATGGTTGTTGTGTGATATATCCATTTGTCGGTATCTCACCCTTACAAACATTTCAGGATTCTTCTAAGTTCGATATTGTACCTTGGGTACTCAATCACAGATGGTGCAGAGGAGTCTTTCTAAGTCACTCAGAGGCTTAGATGTAGTTGCTTGATGAGGTATTACTTGCGGAATAACTTTTAGAATGACCAGCTTAGGGTTGAGACTTAGATTATTGTGATAGTATCTACAAGTTTGGCTCAGAGAGCCTTTATTTTAAAATGGAATGTCTATAGCTCAGATAGCGTATCTTTTGAATGAAAAATCTAAGCTATTTCTTTTGGTTTTGTAAAGCTTTTGACTATAGCTATTATTTTTATGTATTGATGCCTGATTGAAATTGGTATGACTGGAATTCTGGAGAGAAATTGCAAATATTTTAACAGGTGTTATTTTGTTTGGGATGTCCAAATTACAGAGGAGACTCTGTCAAAATTCTTGTAAAACTAATAGCTTGTATTTAAGTATATTCTTTAAATTAAATAGGCTTGCCAAGCTATGATATTAAATTTGAGTGTCAATTAAGGTTGAGGTGTGGAGTCGTGAAATTTTTTTTTTATAACCAATTTCAAACACTTATGTACTTATCTAAGTTATTTTCCGAAAGCACCAGCAAATTATATTTAAATTTATTGTCGCACGTGTTACTTAAGTAATGCCCAGGGGAGGGTGTTACAACTTACCTCTTGAAGACCCCCAAAATCCCAAAGCTTTTCTTATGAACAAATCCTATTTATAAAGCTCTCCCTTCTATCATGTAAAGTAAACACACCGTTTCTCTTGTTACATGCAATGATCCTATTTCAGGCGCAGTCCCAATTTTATTTTCTGTTGACAACCCTATCTGAACCGAAGTTGACATTGAACGTTGTCCTTCTCTTTCTTTCCCCACTTTGCTGCTGCGCTAGACTCATCGTCCATCTTCTCTTGTTATTTTTTTTTGTTTTCCTCACTCACGGTGTGGCCGCACCCAGTTTCTTTCCACGTTCAAAATAGGGACCCTGGGCTAATTGCCTTTTTAACATTAGCATGCATATACCCCCTTTTTTTTCCCGCAGCGCAACTCTTCTAGATGTCGCTGCTCTTCCTTGTTAAAACAAAACTGGGTTTTGTTCTTGGAGCTCTATATCCCCATGCCTTTTATCTAAAGTGGGAAAACTAAGTAAGTGGGTGGCTTTTCACGTGAAAGGCCCACTTTTTACTTTTTTTTAAATTATTATTTTATACATTCTCATCATTTATTATTATTTATTATATTTCATGTTTATCAAAATATTATCTATTTTTTTATTCTTTTGTAAATACTAAATAATTCAAATAAATTCTTATACTACCAATTCTCTGCACTAAACCTCATAACAACTTAAAATTTTTTATAAAAATAATTATATTAAAATTTTAGGATGTTGCATGGAACACAACCTTATGTCATAAAGTATGGATAATTTATTATCCATATTCCATAAAATTTAATGGACTCAATGATTTGTTTTATCGAAAGCCAAAGAAAAAGGCTCAACTAGAAAAGTACAGAGGAATAAATAGCTAGACCTATGTTCCAATCTCATAATATGCTAGGATTTGTAAACAAATATATTAATAAAACTTTGCACAAAGATGAAAGGTTACTTGAGAACTTTAGCTTGATGATTAAGTACCGGTGATTCGGACTTAAGGACATCTAGCATCTGTTACAGTACGTTAAAAGGATTCTGATGGAATCAAACTATGTCATCTGATGGATGGACGAGAAGAACGCATTTCAGGCAAAGTTTACCTAAACACATAGTGAAACTATGTTCTGTAAGGCCGTTGTGCCTAGGAGATCGATCTAACACTTTAATGCGGGTGCGAATTTCATAGTGACGATCTATTGATGCTTGGGGGTGTTGGGGTATGAGATACTCATATAGGCCCAGTTGGTTGCTCTTATGTGGCATGGAGATCTTGCAATACACCGACATACTCTACTAGACACTGTATTTTCTGGTAGTGTAGGATGTTCCCGAAAAAGCTAATGTGCACGTTGATGACTCTGGACGCATTTTATTGCCCAAGGCTGGCGTAGTCCGGAACTATCCTCTGAACCACTCTCTCTGACCATTTATTAAAACCATGGTATAGGGGATCAGAGGTCATTCCTCGAGTCTTAGATGTCTCTTATCTAGGAAAAGAGGTGCCTTGTGATTATGTTGTTATGAAACATTATTATTTCTATTGTGATGGATGATATAACTTTTTATTGATATTTGTGCGTACTTGTGTGTCGTACCACTGCATGTCTGCGTTAAGTGTAAGATGAAAGGCAATCTCACCTCATTTCTTTATTTTCTGGTTTGTTGTTTTCTATCTTGCTTTGGACGAAGATGACGACAACACTGTTTCTCCATCACATCCTGCTGGAGTTTGAGCGTACTTGGAGACATGGACACCGTCTCAAGGGCTTTAGTATAATGGATTTTTCTCAGTATTTTATGTCTGGCCAGTCTCGTGTCTATATTATATTTTGTGGAGCTATGTCTCTAAAGATATTATTATTATAAACATATTTCAGTCTGTTGTTATTTACTGGCGTTGGTATTTCCGCCTTCTTTCTGAATATGTATGACTAATGATACCTGGAACTTGGTTTGTATAATATTGATGCATAAGTTGGTGTTATATGTTAAAGACTATGTATGGTATTATTGTGAAAGAGAAAAGAAAAAAAAAACCCGTATTTTTGGTAAAATAATTATTTTCCGCTTTACTCGGTCTTATAAAAATAGAAATGTCACAGACAATGTAGCGCCCGAGAAGGGTGTTACACTAACCCCTAATCCTAATTGAAAAGGAAAACTAATTATGATAATAACTAACTGATAACAACCTAATCATATGAGATAATTCAAGATACTCTTATAAGATATGATGTACTCTAAGATAAGATAAGATAAGATCATCTATTCTAACAGTAACATTTTGACAAGTGTTATATATTGGCCATGTTACTAAAATGTTTTAACAACACTTTATCACATCTTTAGCAACATTTAAAAACAATATTACTAATTTAGCCTTTTTGTAACATTTCACAAATGTTGCTAATTTATCGTTTTTGTAACATTTTAAAAATGCTACTAATTACTTTTTGTGACATTTAAAGAAATGTTACTGATTACTTTTTTTTGTAAAATTTAAAAAATGTTACTATTTACTTTTTTGTAATATTTTAAAAGTGTTACTATTTACCTTTTTGTGACATTCAAAAAATGTTACTATTTATCTTTTGTAACATTTTAAAAATGTTTTTATTTACTTTGAATCTTTACCTAAAATGATTATAATAAGTGTACACCGGATTACTATTTCTTGAAGACGAGAATCTATAATATATCTGTTTTTAGGTCCCTGTTTTAGGATTTTTTTTTTACAGGTGGCACACATGCAGAAGTCCACTAATAAAAGGCCATTTGAAAATTTGCAGTTTAAGGAAATGGGCTGTATCAACCTTTTTGAAATGAAATTTTTTGGCCAAATGACTAAGGTCCAAATAAACCTGGTTACAAACCATTCAAGAAGCTCTAAGCAAACACCCGCATTGTTTCCAAAATTTGACTTGCTAATTGTTGCTAGATATGCAGTGTATCCTCACAAATCAGCCATAAAGCATATATTATTAGCCAAAAGCATGCAATCTTCTTTCTCCCAAAAACTAGCAAGGGTTTATTTTTCTTCCTCACTCTTCTTTTGGGCTCTAACCCGCACCGAAAACATCACCCAACTTTCTCACCATTATCAAAACTACTTTCCGAAATCAAGCTAAATTTCAAACGAGTCTTGAAAAATCTCTGATATATCTGTAATTTTTGTCAAAAACATGCAATCTCCATATCCCAACAAAACCTACAAAGTTTCAATTTTTTGGCCCTCCCTTCTATTTCGTATGGTGGAGGAAACAACTCAACCCCCTCTCTTTGTGAAAGGTTGTGGTTTTTGAGGTGGTTTTGGCTTTTTGCTTCCATCGGACCTTGGAGCCATTCGCTTTGACGGAACAGGGTTTTTTGAGACCACACCCTCGATAGGGGGGAGTTACAGAACCACCCACCATAATTACAGGCTGAATTTCCAGATTACAACTAGGGTTGTAATACAGGACAACGGTCTTGTGGGTACAAATATCTATGATTTTGTTCCTATTTCGCAGATTATTGGAGGTGGTTATAAAACTGATTATTTAGTGGGTAATGTTTCACTCCCTTAGATGTTGTGTCTCTCTATTGTTGCTTATTTTTTTAGTTAATTTGTTATTTGTTATTCTTATCTCTTCTCTTCTGTTATAGATGTGATTGGCTTGCTGACAGTGTTGGAACTGAAAGGGAGTTGGAGAGGAATGACATCAAAACCAAGCTTAATGTCATTTCTGTTGAGGCCGATGGGTAACAATGACATTGACTTTTTTTCCTTCATAATTACTGTTTTTGTTGTGTTTTATGTTTCTTTTTTTTTTAATGTTTCTTCTTTTGATTGTTGTTTTTTGTAATAGTCATAGGATTCGGTGTACTCTGTTTGGGAATTATGTTGATGAGCTGAATACTTTCCAAGCTTCTGGAGATTTCTAAAATGCTAGGAAATTGTGAGGTTCTGAATGGTTTACAAGAGGCAGTTAACAGAGGAGAAACCGACCCTTCTTCAACTGGAAAGCGTGTCATTTTGCCAGCATCTTTTACTGGTGGTATGAGATACATGTTCAATAATTGTCAAGATGCTATGGCTATTTGTAAAAGGTTTGGCTAACTTGATCTATTTATCACCATTACATGTAACAATAATTGGAGTGAGATACGTGATTTTGTTATTGAAAGGGGTCTAACAGCATCTGACATGACTGATATTATGTCTCGAGTTTTCAAGATGAAGCTAGATGAACTGATGATAGACTTCAGAAAGAAACAAATTTTTGGAAAGGTTAATGCAAGCAAGTCATCAAATTAATCATTCAAAATTTAAAACTATATGAAAAATTTTATGATTTTTTTATTGTAATTTTTTTATTTTTTGTAAACACAGGGATGTATACCGTGGAGTTTCAAAAGAGAGGACTTCCACATGCACATCTATTATTGTGGTTGGATGGAGAAAATAGACTCAGGAATGCAAGAGATATTGACAGAGTAATATCTGTTGAATTGCCTCATCCAGATTTGTATCCAAGATTGCATGCCGCGGTTGCATCATACATGATTCATGGACCTTGCGGACTTGTTAACATGAAATCACCTTGCATGAAAGAAAGAAGATGTTCCAAGTATTATCCCAAAAAAATTCACACACATACTACAATTGATGATGATGGATATCCATGCTATAAGCGTATAGATACTGGTATCTATGTCCACAAAAATGGTGTCAAGTTGGATAACAGGAGTGTTGTTCCTTATAGTCCCTTTCTTCTATCAAGGTATCAAGCACATGTCAACACATAATATTATAATAAATCCAACTCAATCAAGTATTTGTTTAAATAAGTTAACAAGGGACCTGAGCGAGACACTATAGAGATCTCAAACAAAGGTGAGAATTCTGAAAAACCGACTGCAGTTGATGAGATTAAACGATATTATGATTGTAGATATCTATCACCATGTGAAGCTGCTTGGAGAATTTGAACTTTCGATATTCATGAGAGGTGGCCACCGGTTCAAAGGTTATTGTTTCATCTCCTACATCAACAATCTGGAGATTCTGTGTTGATTACAGGGCCTTAAACAAACTCACTATTCCAGATAAATTCCCTATCCCCATCATTGATGAATTGTTGGATGAGTTAGGTGGAGCTAGAATCTTTTCTAAATTGGATCTAAAGTCTAGTTATCACCAAATAAGGATGAAGGAGGTAGACATTCCCAAAACTTCATTTAGAACCCATGAGGGACACTATGAGTTTCTGGTCATGCCATTTGGGTTGTCTAATGCTCCCTCTACCTTCCAGGCTCTTATGAATCAGATTCTGAAGCCTTTTCTCAGGAAATTTGCATTGGTGTTCTTTGATGACATTCTTGTCTATAGTAGAAGCGAAGGGAGTCATAAGGAGCAATTGGGAAAGGTATTGCAGGTGCTGAGGCAAAATGGGTTAATGGTCAATAAGAAGAAATGTTCCTTCGGCCAGAAGTAATTGGTGTACTTGGGGCACATTGTTTCAGGTCGAGGGGTGACTGCAGACCCCAACAAGATCAAAGATATGATAGATTGGCCAATTCCTAAAGATGTGAAAGGGTTGAGAGGGTTCCTAGGACTTATTGGATACTATAGAAAGTTTGTAAAGAATTACGGGAAGATAGTTTGGCCCCTCACTCAACAACTCAAAAAAGATCAGTTCAATTAGGGGGCAGAAGCTCAAGTTGCTTTTGAAGAATTGAAAAGAGCCATGACTTCCATTCCGGTGCTTGCTGTCCCGGATTTTGAAAAGACTTTTGTGGTGGAGACTGATGCTTCAGGGAAAGGAATAGGGGTTGTTTTGATGAAAGAAGGGGGGTCAGTGGCTTACATGAGACGATCTCACACCGACCCCAGGGCAAGTCAGTGTATGAGAAGGAGTTAATGGCAGTGGTGCTAGCAATCCAAAAATGGAGGCACTATCTGTTAGGCAGGCATTTTATGGTGCATACTGACCAGAAAAGCTTGAGGTTCTTAGCCAAACAGAGGTTGATGGGGGAGGAACAACATAGATGGGTTTCCAAACTGTTAGGATTTGATTTTGAGATCAAATACAAACCAGGAACAGAGAATAAAGCAGTGGATGCTCTATCCAGGAAGCTACAATTTGCAGCCCTATCTATAGTGCAATTTGTGGAGTGGGATGATTTAGAGGAGGAAGTATCAAAAGATGAGAAATTGAAGAAGATAGTGCAGAGCCTTTTGCTAGACAGCAACTCTCACAAAGGGTATTCCCTCATCAAAGGAAGATTATATTACAAGAGGAGGTTGGTCATTCCCAAAGATTCTCCAAAAATTCGCTTGATTTTTAAGGAATTCCATGATTCGACTGTAGGGGGACATTCAGGGTATTTCAGAACTTGCAAAAGAGTTACAGGACTGTTTTTCTGGGAAGGGATGAGGAGAGGGATTCAAGACTATATGCAGGCTTGTGAAACTTGCCAGAGGAATAAGTATGAGGCATTGAACCCATCCGGACAGCTACAACCACTTCCAATTCCTTCCCAACAGTGGTCAGATATTTCTATGGATTTCATTGGAGTGGTTCAATGAAGTGGTTCGGCTTCATGGATTTCCCACTTCAATAGTATCAGACCGGGATCGCATATTCATTAGCTCATTTTGGACTGAACTCTTCAAGCTAGCTGGAACCAAATTGAAATTCAGCTCAGTGTACCACCCCCAAACCGATGGACAAACAGAAGTGGTTAATCGTTGCTTGGAGACCTATTTAAGATGTATGACTGGCATGAGGCCAAAGTAGTGGCACAAATGGCTTAGTTGGGCTGAATTCTGGTACAATACCAACTACCATTCATCAATCAAGTCGACCCCTTTCAAGGCTCTATACGGAAGGGATCCTCCTGCTCTAATCAGGGGTGATATTGGAGGAACTGCATTGGAGGAGGTGGATAGATTAACCTCAGAAAGAAACGAGCTGTTAGAAGAATTGAAGAAGCAATTGTCCCAAGCACAGAACCGAATGAAGCAACAAGCCAACAAACAGAGAAGAGAGGTTGAGCATCAAGTGGGGGACGTGGTCTATTTGAAGATCCAGCCTTACAAATTGAAGAACCTAGCAAAAAGAGTGAACCAGAAGTTAAGTCCTCGATATTATGGCCCTTATCCCATCACTGAAAAAATTGGGTCAGTCGCATACAAGCTCCAACTACCCGAGGGAAGTAGAGTGCACCCAGTTTTCCAGTCCTCTTTATTGAAGAAATCAATTTCTACTGATGCGGTTGTGCAACCACTTCCACCTTTTGTATCCGAAGAATGGGAATTACAAGCTCAATCAGAAGAAGTGTTAGTAGTAAGGGGAACCAAGATTGCAGATATGGAAGTCCTAATGAAGTGGAAGGGTTTGCCCAGTTGTGAGAACTCATGGGAAAAAGTAACAATCATACAAGATCTGTTTCCAGAATTTCACCTTGAGGACAAGGTGAATCTTGAAGGGGAAGGTATTGATGCGGACATTAGGCCTACAGAGAATATGGTGTATGAGAGGGGGAATGGAGGTCTACCAAGTGGCTAAAAAGTGCATGAAGCACTGAATCACTCCTAAGAGAGAGGGTATTGTAACTAACTACTGCCAGCTAGGCAGTAGTCATGCATGGGGGAGGGAAGGGAGTGAATTCTGTTAGAGAGTAAGGGGGTATTATAGGAGGGCATGATGCAGAGAAAAGGCAGGCTGGAATTGGACTTGGAACCCCTGGGAGAGCTCTAGACCTCTCGAATAGTCTAGCACCCATTGTAGCCTATTTCGTTTCTGCATTTCCAGACTCAGTATCACCTTAATACTAGTTGGATCATACAAATAATACTACAGCTATTCTCTATTTCCTTCTTTACTCACTGATACTCATCACTTATTTAACCAAATACAATTTCTACTAATCTTCTCTCCTGTCAGCTATCATAAAAGAATAATAGCACATGGTTTTTCATAACCAACAGATGGAAATATCAGTAATAAGAAGAAGCTCATAATGGTGGATATAACAATCATGATTGCCAATTAGAAGAAAGATATTTCTCTACAACAGCAAGAATGAATCGTATAAATCATATACACATGTTGTGAAATGTCATCACATCAAGAAATGTTGCATGGGTATGTATCTAGGAATTGCAAAGTCGATAAAGTGTTCAGGTGGGCTAGGTGTTCTGTCAAGCCTTGGAAGAGCTAGTATTTGACAGTAGAAATGGTTCAGGTGGGCTAGGTGTTTTAGCAAATACCTCAAATGCAACATTTATCTTCTTCACTCACGTGCTTTTGGAAATGATTACAAACAATAGTGCTTACTCAGAATTTTGGCAGATCTCAATAGATTTAAGCAGAACACGAAAACGAATTTTTGAAACCAAATGTAGAGATGGAAAATGAGGAGGAGGAAAGTGAGGAGGAGTGAACCGTGAATGACGGAGGCAAACAGTGGTCGGCGATGAAGCTGCGGCAAGACGCGAAGAAGGGAGAGAAGCAACAGTGACGACTGTGTGAGGGAGAACGGAGAGAGATGGCGGCACGGGGGAGGTTCACAGTGACTAACGATGGCATGTGGTGATGAGGTTGGAGAGGGATGTAAAGCTGGGCAACCATCGGGTTTGGGCTTGGGGATTTTGAGGATTTTATGCTTTTTTTAATGTTTAAAATGGTTTTTTTTTGGACCATCAGATTAAATCGACGACTAATATGGCTGTTGGAGAGAAAGGCTGGAGAGAACCAGCAGGAGACAATCTGAATCTATTAAGTCATACTTATTTGGTAAGTCTCATTGTTTGCAGATGCAAGCCAATGAACTCATTACCAGAAAATGTCAACATTCTAATTAAAACTCATATCAGTTATAATTCATAGTCTTTAAGTATTGATTAAAATTCATACAAGTTGATGAAAGGAACTCCATGTACTTCATATTTTGCTTCATATTTTGCTGTATTTCATAAACTATGTACTTGCTGCACTTCTTATATACTGACCATATTAAGTATTGTTATACAAAAGTTTATATAATTTCTTCAAAAATTTTCTTTACATAACCCGTGATTTGCACGGGTGTCTATACTAGTGATAATAATTGCTAGACTTCGTTATTGAAAATGTGGGCAATAATATAGAATTAGAAGTATAGTTCCTGTTGATTTTCTATTTAACATACAATAAATTAAACAAAAAAAATACAAGAAATTCATTCACATTGATAACTCATTTTTTTTCTTTGAGAAGCAAAAAGAATATATATATATATGAACGAACGAGTGTTAGGGGTACTCGAACCCGTATACACTTAAGTTAAATACAAAAGTGAGAAAAAAGATAAAAATTCAACCACAAGTATGTAAGCACTAGATGGTTGAAATTCCAACTTATGCCCCACTGTCTAAACAAGGAATCTGTGGAAGTCCATTACATCAAAAGTATACCCAAAATAAACCTGAGAACCCCAATGAGAAAACCTCATCCACTGTTTGAAACGTGCTGTAACCATAGGTGGGACATTAAATGAGTTATCACATAACAACTTTCCTGATCCACCCACAAAAAACATAGTAAGAAGTGAGTGGTGAGTAATTGGATCTTATGCCTCCATTGCAATTCCGCCTAAGTAAACCAGCATGGCATTTCAGGCGCAGAGATTAAAACAAAAAAAACCTTAGCAACCTTGTTAGTCTAAATAAGTACCCAATAGCTAGCTTAGCCATCATCATCCAAAGAAAATGTTATACACTGTAAGTGATCATAAGTACCCAACAGCTTAGCCATCATCATCCAAATAAAATGTTATACACTGTAAGAAAATGTTATACACTGTATCTAACTTGAGAACAAAGCCTGAGAGTAGGAGAGAACCCAGTAAGTGATCATAAAATGCAACCCACATACCTCTCGACATGTTGTGAGGCACTAGTTATCCCAAAGATATTCCTTCAGCTTTGCAACTGAACATCACTTGCTAAAAAAATGCCTAGAAGAAACTGACTTGACAAAGCAGAGCTACTTACATCTGTTATCTGCAGACAGAAAAAGAGACCTTGCCAATTGTACAGATAGGAGTCAAAGTAGAACATAAAAAATTCAGATCAAACACTGCAGAGCACATTTAGCATAAAGGAGAAGACAGAGATGCCCATGTTTTACAGAGAACACCAAACTTTTCCATTCCTGAGTAGACACATTTGCTCTACTTGTTTTCCTTTTGCATGCTCAACCGCCACTCATGTTGCATGTATAGAAGAAGTTCTGAAAAACTGTGTTGAGATCTGAAGGAAACCTATAATTAAATATTCTAAGGAACCAAAAAATAATCTTTTGCTTTGATAAAAATGTGGTGAACTAAAATTATCTAAAAAACTAACAAGTATGATGTTCCATTTAATAATGATAGAACATTCCATTGAACTCAAGGTCTGTCCTACCTAAATCTATTTCAACATCAAACCAAACATAAATCTCTTAACAAGACCATGGACTTGATCATGCTATAAAGATAAAAGTTGACAAAGAAGCTACACCTGAAACTTCCCTGTCCAATCTATATATTTAGCAGAAAAATAACGGAAGGAGATATAGGGTGTCAAACATACTACCAACAATTATTTAGCACTGGAATTTATACCCAAAATAATACTTGTTTGCACAATCTTAAAATCACCTTTTAAAAAAATTTAAACAAATAGGCCCATAAAGTCATAACAGGTGAACTTAATTACTTTAATATATAACTAAATAGTTCAATATTGTTACCCAATAACCTTATTACAACCTCCAAAACAAAAAGAAGTAATTAGGCACATGTGATTGAAACAGAAAAGGATCAGACTTGATGAGTAAGATAGTGATCTGGATGGTTGACCAAAAAGAAAAGAAAAAGATAGCTCACTAACTGACTCATCAGGATGAGGCTGCACATTCCTAACAAGTACCTGCACATATACACAGTAATTGTTTGAAGCAGGAGCAGGAGGGAACCCCAAGCAAAAGGCAGAGTTATGAGCATTGTGACTTAGGTGTAACAATCAGTCACATATCCAAACAGAACAAATATCAACAATCATTGATGGTTGTCAAGAAAAATTAAAAATAAACTAATGAATATTTTTACCATCAGTTTATGACTACATTTAAACACAATGTTTACCTACCTTTCATGGAGTTCAGTAGATTCGATTCCTCAAAGCATAAACCAAGATAATTTTGAAAATAGAAAAGGGGGGCGGAGGATTACCTTCTAAGTTCACCACCTCTTATACTTCTCATAATTATTACACTGAAAAATCACCTATTACCTTAAAGGAAACTGAATAAGCTTTGGAAACTCATTGTACTCCAATCAAGAAAAAGAGCTAGTTGAAATGCATTCTGCATCATAGAATCAAATATAATTATTTTCAGGACATAGGAATGCTTCAAATTGATAGATGACAAAATCTAAGGAAAAACGGTGAAATTACCTGAAAGAGAACAAGATGAATTAAAAGAGGAGGAGGCTTGGACGACTGAACCAGAACAGGTCATCTCCTGGCTCAACCAGAGGTGCTCCCTTGACCACTTCCCCTCTATCTTGAATCACCATTCCCATCTTTGTTATGATTGTTTGTAGCTTAGCACCAACTAACAAGATTATCTGTGTGATATAAATTAATTCTTATGATCAATTTGAACCCTTTAAATCAAGAAAGAATCTGTAGACAAGCAACATAGACAGAATGAGTGGTCTATGCTTACAATGAATGGGATAAATGGAAGCCAGAAATGAGAAACCCACTTTGTCCACATAGAACAAAAAAATATCAAAATACATTTAATGAGGTAAACTGGAACACAAGAATTATATTTTCTACTCAACTAATCTACTTAAGGTTGTTGGATCAGAAGTACGAGAATAAGAATAGGAAGTAGTAGAATGCATATTAAAATAAGTTTCAAAACATAAATATGTCTTGTCATGAACATTTCCAAAACTATAATCCACACATCACAAACTAGTTATTCAAGCTATTCTAAAACAGTTTACTTACCATTTAAATCTTTTTTTTCATTGATGTGATGGTTTTCTCATTGTTCATAGATCATCAAAAAGGCTATGATGACGTAAGAACTAAGATAAATAAATATTACAAGACTATTGGAAGGATTTAATGAATGCCTAATCCACTGGCAGTCAGGGTTATCGATAGCGGCGGCACGGGACGGAGCGGCCGGCGGCCCCTACCTCGACGGTGGGGTAGATCTCTTTTGGGTAGTGGCCGTCGCGGCCGTGATTGCGGGCGAAAATCACGGGATCACGCACTGTTGCGGCGCTAAATGTCCGCTAGGGCTTCATGGCCCGATTTTCAGTTTCTGCCCTCCATTATTTCCGTTGGGTTATAATTTTTAAGGGTATTTTGGGGTTTTCGAGTTTTTTTGTTTTGTTTTGGGAACCAGACTTTAATGGTTTAACCTTTAGGATTAAAAGTTAAAACCTTGTTTTACTCGACACCAGACTTTCATTTGCTCGACACCCACCCCTTCTCTGTTCGACGCTCCCTTTGTTTCTCCCTTCCCTCTCATTTATGATCTCCGACCGCCATCTCCGGTGTGTTTCTGACCAAGAAACACTGTTCCCATACTCGGACCTCACATTCTCAGCTTCGGTTCTCTGTTTCGAAGTGAGTCTTCTTCTAGTTTCTCTCATTCTCTGTTTCGGTCCCCTGTTCTCAGTCTCATTCTCTGTTTCGGTCCCCCGTTCTCAGTCTCTCATTCTCTGATATGGCTTCCAGTCGTCAAGCATATGTGTCTACTCCAGCTGCTTCTAGTGGACTGGTCAAACCTACTGGTGAAAATATTGACTTAGCATGGTAGTGGAATAGCTTGAAAGATATCAAAGATAGGAAGAGTGTTACATGTGATTTTTGTGGAAAAACAACTGCTGGAGGAATTACTAGGGCTCAGAGACATCAGACGAGGGTGAGGGGAGATGTGAATCTTTGTAAGAAAACTCCAACAAATGTTAAGAACTTATTAAAGGAAGCTGTGGAGAAGAAAAGGGGGGACAAGGAGGCATGCTTGACTGAGTCATTGATTGAAGAACAAGATGATGTTTATGAAATTTTCAAGCTATCAAAAGGGAAGAGGCCTGCAACAGTAGCAATAGGAGGTGCCTCTTTGCCTCCAGCCAAGAAGCCTACAAATGTCAAAGGCCCTATTGATGTATTGCTGTGGAGAGATCCTGAAACAACCCTTGCTTTGGGAAAGAATAAGAAGCAAACAAGCATGAATGATGCTTGTATTAAGGAGGCAAGAGCAAAAACTGTCCAATACATAACAAGATGCTTTTGTTGGAATGGAATAGCTTTCAATGTTGTGCGTACAAGAAGCTTCCAACTAATGGTCGAAGCGATTGGAAACTATGGTCCGAACCTCAAGCTACCAAGCTATCACGAGATGAGAGTTCAACTCCTTAAAAAGGAGTTGGAACACACCAACTCACCGATGAAGCCTCATGTGGATGAGCGAGTAGTTTATGGGTGCTCGATTATGTCGGATGCTTGGACCGACAGGAAGAATAGGACTCTGATTAATTTTCTAGTGAATTGTCCAACAGGCTCTATGTTTGTAAGAACATTGATGCTTCTTCGTATGTGAAGAGTGGGGAAAAATTGTTTCAGCTGCTGGACAGCTTTGTCAAAGAGATCGGAGAAAGCAATGTTGTGCAACTAGTGAGTGACAACAGAAGTAACTATGTATTGGCTGGTAAAATATTGTTCATGCACAAATGTCATTAATTGTTGTTAGTTTGACACTCATTTAATTTTATTGACTTGACTCTTAGGTAAACTATTGCAAGCCAAGAGACCAGACATGTTTTGGACTCCATGTGCCGCTCATTGCCTAGACTTGATGCTAGAAGATATTGGCAATATTCCTAGAATTAAAAGGGCAATACAAAGAGGCATCAATCTTGTGGGTTTTATTTATAACCACACATTGGCCTTGAACACTATGAGGAGGTTGACAAGCAAGGCGGAGTTGGTTAGATACGGAGTCACTAGGTTTGCTACGTCTTTCCTAACTTTGCAAAGGTTGCATAATCAAAAGAACCTTAGAAAAATGTTCACTTCTGATGATTGGTTGGAGTCCAAGACAGCCAAAGAACCTAGGGGGGAAAAGGCAGCAGATGTTGTACTTATGCCTACGTTTTGGAATGATGTTATTTTCACACTTAAGGCTATGGGCCCTCTTGTACGTGTGCTTAGGCTTGTTGACAATGAAAAGAAGCCTGCAATGGGTTATATTTATGAAGCCATGGATAGCGCCAAGGAGGCAATTCATAATGCCTTCAATGGAGATGAAAGCAAGTACAAGGAGATTTGTGAAATAATTGACAAAAGATGGGAGTGCCAACTTCATCACCCACTTCATGCAGCTGGCCATTTTCTAAACCCTGAGTTCTTCTACAGCAATCCAGTTACAGAACTTGATCATGAAGTGGTGGAGGGGCTTCATCAATGCATTGAAAGGCTTAGTGCAAATGATGAAGCTGTGGACAAGATTACCAACCAGCTGTCAAAATATAAGAGAGCTTTAGGCCTCTTTGGGATAAGATCAGCTGTAAGGCATGGGACTACTATGGCTCCTGGTAAGTGGAATTGTAGAAGAGCTGTTTTTTTTTAAACATAGCAATGCCTAAATATTATTGCATTACTTGCAGCTGAGAGTGGTGGAGGAATTATGGATCCAATTGTCCAGATTTGATGCAACTTGCCATTAAAGTATTGAGCTTGACTTGCAGTGCATTGGGATGTGAGCGAAACTGGAGTATTTTTTAGCATGAAAGTTAATCTTAACATTTCAGTTTTTGTAAAGAAACTGAATGTTAAGATTCAGTTTTTGACATTCAGTTTTTGTAAAAAACTTATGACATAGATCCATTCGAAGAAGATAAGTAGGCTTGAGCATGAGAAGTTACAAGACTTGGTTTATATTAAATATAACCAAGCTCTTAAGGAACGTTTTGATAGCAGCGATGTGACTGATCCTGTTCTCTTGAATGATATTGATGATAGCAATGAGTGGTTAGTGGGACAAATGGGTGGAGATGGGGAAGATGCTAGTGCTGAATTGGTTTTTGATGATGATACCTTAACATGGGGAGATGTTGCTGACTTAACAGGGGCTGGTGATCCTTCAACCTACACTAGGCAGCATATAAGAAAAGGGAGGGCAGCTGCTTCTAGGCCTTCAAGCTCAAGGGGAGGAGTCATAGAAGAAGAAAAAAGTGATGAAGAGATTCAAGAGGAGGAGGAGGAGGAAAGACTCTACGAGCTTAGTAGTGACAGTGGAAAAGAAGAAGAAGAATACTTGGATGATCTTAAATATGGTGTTTGATGTTTAGTTTTAATGTTTATTTTCTTAAGCATCTAGGTCTAGGGTAGTAGGGCTTAAATTGATGTGCACACTACTTTTTGTACTTATTAACTAGTGTGCTTTGCTTAGGACCTATGACTATCTATATGTTAAGTTTAATGTTTAGTTTCTTTTAAGCCTCTAGGTATAGGGTAGTAGGGCTTAAATTGATATGTGCATACTACTTTTTGTACTTAACTAGTGTGCTTTGCTTAGGACTTACATATGACAGTATGACTATCTATGATGAATTATGAATATGACTTGAATTTTGAGTATTTTTAGTATTTTGTACATGTATAAGTATCTAGTATAAATTTATCTTCCTATCTAACCTGTATAAAAAAAGCCTAAAATAGCGGCCATCCCGCTATGCGCTCCGCTATAACGTTTTTTGGGTCCGCCGCTCCGCGCCGCTGTCCGGGGTTAACTACCCTACTGGCAGTAACACAAAATGCCATTCAGAGAAAAAATGAGAAGCATTTATACTTTTTAACACACTTTTGTCTTTGTATAATGAATTATTTGTTTAATTAGGATCATATCTGTGTGTTTATATATACAGAGATTGAAAAGGAAAGGGAAAATCTTGTTAAAGAAAAGTTAAACTAATGCTCGAAAAAAATGAAACAATATAAAAGACATAATTATAAAAATCATGTGCAATTAATATAGCCTTATTGATATTTTTTTATCCTTCTTCATCCTCTCCTACTTTTCTTGGATTAATACCTAGAAGTCAACAATTCTCCAGTTTGCATAAAGACATGTGACTTGAATGGAACTAAAAACAGAGTGACGTGGGATCAATGATCCTATCTCTACAAAAATTCCTCTTCCTTCCGCAATTTGAGTCAATGAATCAATACCAATATTCTATCTTAGTTTTTTTTTACAGAATTTGATTCTAAATGTCTGATCTCCACACGTTTGACCAGATTTATAGAACAAACCAATCCATCTACTGAAGCCTCATGCGTATTCTACAGCTTCAATCGAAAAGTTTCAAAGCTTCAATAAATTTCCTTATCAACCAAATAGAAACTTCTTCACATCCAAAATTGGTCCAAATCAAATAAATCACATTAAATCAAAAAATTAGATCATCAACAAATTTTTTATAAAAATGACGACAATACAACAATCAAGCTTTTCACCAGAACTAACTCCCTGATTCAAACACCTACTCAATTCAATCATCACAGCAGCAAAACACCGATAATATTGACAGAGAGTGAGTGAGAAAGTTAACCTGAAAGATGTCGAAGGAGCGAGAAGCAATAACGATTATTCTTCATTCGAGTTTCAAAGGGAGCGAAGATGGATGTTGTGGAAGAACGAGAGAGAAACAGATTGGGATTTTAATTAGGGTTCAGAAAAGAAAATATTTTAGAGAAAGAGGGGGAGAGAGAAAGTTTCAGAGATTTTCAGAGATTGAGTGTTGTGAGGGGGAGAGTTGTGGAGTCCATATGAAATTTCAGGAAGTGTTTAGAGAAATCCTTGAGCTTGCGGAAGTGAATTTGCGAGGTTTCAAAGAGCAAGTTTTAGAGAGTGACTTCCTTCCTTTTATTTTAGATTTTGATAGAATTGATGTTGGAAGAATTTATTTTGAAAAAATCAAGGTTAAAAAAATTGATTATATTTGGCAATAATATTTTAAAAATGGGTTTAGAAGAATTGATTTTATTTGGATGATAAAGTAAATTCACTTTTGAAATGTAAATAGGTAGAATTTTGTGGGGCCTACATCTAGAATCAACTATTTTCAATGGAAAAGCTAGAAATTTTTGCTTCCACAAAACTCAATTTTGACCCACCAGGAATCAATTATTTCCAACGGAGTTTCGGAAACAAATGCATGAATAGTATCCAGATACATGAACAGTGATCCCAAACTGAAAAAAAAATTGTTGTTTGCGTTGAGAAGAATCTCAACCAAACAGGCACTTGGACAATTAGCTAGTTAACGTATCAGGAAATTTTAGCAACATTTTATATTGAATAAAGAATAAAGGCCCACTTTGGTTCTTGAGAAAAATAATGCATCCGTTTTACTCCCTAACAAAATTAGAGTATCATGTTAGTCCCTCATAATTTTAAACTAGGGACACATTAGTCCTTCTATTAACCTCCTATTAGTTTGGGTTGGTTAAGTTGATGACGTATTATGTTTTCTTGCTTAGGTATACTACTATATGATATTTACAAATGCCAACAGGGGTTGGCACATATGGTCAAGCCTTCCGCTCATACTAGTTGTGACTTGAGTTCGATTCCTAGATCTCTCATGTTGGTAGGCAATATAGAAATTCCACTATAAATTCTCGCTAAGGTTGGTGGTATTCCCTGGCCCTACAAGGGGGCGTGCCTTCCCCAAATCTAAACTTTTCATTACCATGCAAAAAAATAAATATGATATTTACAAATTCCATAATGTAAATTGGTTATTAAACATTTACTTAAATGCTTAAAATAAACACCATTTTGAACACACACGGTAAAAAGAAACTGGTCCCTTGAACAACCAAAAATGCCACTTAAATGTCCAAGATGAGACCTAGACAACACCATTCCAATTTCTGCATCAAATTAGCAACTATGGAACCCATATCCACATAGATAATAGATGGTGTCTAACAAGATCAAACAGAGGGACTAATGTGTTCGTAGTTTGAAATTGTGAGAGACTAATTTGGTACTTTAGTTTTCCCAGGACTAAAACGAACCTCAGTATTTTTCTTAGGGACCAAACACTACAACAGATTAGACTTTTAATAGCGCACCTTTTATAGCATTTCCATGCGGAAATGCTATTAAAAGTGATGGGAGACTTTTAATAGTGGTTCCTTAAGGAAACTCTATCTTAGCTATCACCTAAGATAGTGTTTCCTTAAGGAACCGCTATTAAAAGTCAAGCTGCAGGAAAAGATAGCGCTTCCTTTAGGAAGCACTATCTTAACTAAACACCTAAGATAGCGGTTCCACACGGAAACGCTATCTTTTCTAATTTGCAATAAATAAATAAAATAAAATCAACTTTAGATAGCGTTTAAAATTGGAAACGCTATCTTAGGTGTTTGCTCATTTCAGAAGTACCCGCGCGCGGTTTTATCCTTCCATTCTCTGTTTCTGCCTACCTTCACTTGGTCTAGGGTTGCCTCCCTTCACTCTGACTCATTCGTCTCACTAACGCAGCCGCGCTCCATAGTCCAGAGCCTCCATCCCTCAGTCGCGTCTCTCTCTGTTCGTCTCTCTCCCGAAACTGACCATCGAGGCTTTGAGATTTCGTTCATGGCAGAAAAACGGGCATCTCCATTCATAGTTGAAACATCGAGCTCCTCCATTCCAGATTTGAGCAAGCATAACCAAAGGATGAGCATGGTTTACCTCATCTCTTCTTCTCTCTAATTCGCACTTTCCAGATCTTCTTTTCTCCATTTGTATAGCTTTCATAGCCCTATGATGTTGATATTGTTGATTTTTGTTGTTCATTTTTTGTTTGTGATTTCTTGTTGATTTTCCTTTTTAATTTTCTTCTAGATTCCAAGAACCAGATCTCCACATCAATATCAGTGCTCAGGTCTGGTTCAATTCTTCTTCTCTCGTGTTTTGATGTAGCCTTGATAAAGTATTGTTTTCATTCATTCGAAATTAGGGATGATGCCCTCTGTTTTCAGATTCTGTGCTCACCAGTTATTTGATGAAATGTCCCTACTCTCCTGTTTATGATTCTTCTGTGGCTAGCAGTAAATGTAGTTGGTGTCCAAATGAACTTTGGCTGCCATAATAAGGAAGGTAAGGTGTTACTGTTTGACGAGATTTGTGTTGTGTTTAAGATTTATGATTCTCGTCTTTGTCTCAAAAAAATGGCTACCGGAGTCAACAGAAAAAATTTTGCGGCTTCAGCTCGTGCTCATACTAGGAAGCCAAAGAAAAACACTTCATCTTTAGGTCCTTTCCTCTTTCCCTTAGATTACCATCGCAAATCAAATTCGATGTTTCATACTTCAAATCCCAATTAATCTAAATCAAATACATAAATTGGATTATTAGAGTAAAGCTATGAAATAAACATTTCTGTATTCCACGCCTTTTATTTACTTTGTTTAACTTTAACATGCAAAATTAAAATAAGGACACTTAAGGAAAGATTTGTTACAAAAAAAAATAGAAAAACCAAAAATTGAGAACACGACCCAAGGTTTTCTATATTAGCAGAGTTCTCTTTACTAGTGATATAGATAGATGCAGACTATTGTTTTGGATATATAAAATGATTTGTCTTGCATGTTCAGTTGTAAGGCTAGGAATACATTGCACCTGGGAGTTCTTCACCTTTTATTTTGTTTATACTAGTTTGTTAGCAAGAGAATTGAAGTTAATCTTACATGTGTTGCAAAATAGGGTAAAAATTAGTATGTATTGATATTTTATGCTTGAAGTTTAGACTACAGAGTGCAAAAAGTTATTTCTCTTTGACATGTTATTTTTCTCAGGAATTCTTAGAACAACACTAGCTGTGTTGTTCATTGGGTTTCTAGCATGGGCTTATCAGGCTATTCAACCTCCTCCTCCCAAGATATGTGGCTCTCCCGATGGACCACCTATAATAGCTCCAAGAATCAAACTAAGAGATGGGAGGAATTTAGCATACAAAGAGCATGGTGTTTCGAAAGATGCAGCCAAGTATAAAATCATCTTTCTCCATGGTTTTGATTCTTGCAGGCATGATGCAGTTGTTGCCAAAACCCTATCACCTGTAATTATTTGTGATACTTTTTTATTCCTTTTTAAATTGCTTTTTGATTTCATAACATTCTCTGATATCTCTGGACTTTGTACTATTTAAATTTATGGTGTGTTTTTTTCCCAGGATGTTTCTGAGGACCTGGGGGTCTACATTGTATCTTTTGATAAACCTGGTTATGGGGAAAGTGATCCAGATCCAAATCAAACAGTAAAGAGCCTGGCCCTAGATATAGAAGAACTTGCTGATAAACTGGAGGTGCCTGAAGTACATCCCTCACAGGTATATTTATTCAGGTTAAATGTAATTCTGTTGTTAATTATATATATATATATATATATATGTATATATATATATATATATATATATATATATATATATATATATATATATATATATATATATATATATATTTTGGTATTATGCAAAGTGTTGTTCTAAGTTTGTGAACAAAGCAAGTCCAGGTTTTCTTAGGAAATTAGGCTAGTCTAAGCAAAAATAGTTTAGTGTTGTGAAATTCTGTAGGGTAATTGTGACTGTTTAAGATAACAAATCTACTTGGAAGTTGAATTGCAGAGAATAGAGTAGAATAGGAGAAGGAAAATGAACCTAGGCTTCACATCTAGGGTCAGTTTGAGAAGTCCATTCGTATTGATTTTTTACAATGCATGGTATAGTTGTTTTCTTATTACATCGTGCCCCTTTCCCTATGTTAGGAGTTTTCTCACTTGTTACATCTATGTTATATCTCAAGTATTATGATAATCTCAAGTTTTCTCACTTATCTTTGGCCAAGCCATGCTACACAGTCGTCCAATTGTGGGCTTTCCACATTTAATTAGATATCTCAAGATCAACAAAATGGACTAATTAGTACCTGAATCTGTGTATTCCAGTGGTGCAATTATTTCCTTAAACACCAAGTTTAGAGCATATCAAAGTTCAATCGGTTGATGCCTTAGATATATGGCATTTTATAACATTTCCCTTTGAAATATGAAAATGTTAAATTAAATCAATAAAAGCAGAAGTACTGCAACAAGAGGCCGAAAAGTTAAGTGAAAAATGAAAGCTCGGGATCAATATTATGAAGCAGATAAACTTGTCTTGTCTTATAAAAAAGCTGAGAACTTTTCTTTAATGTCCAATGCTATCTTCATATCTGTCACAAAATCCTGGTAATTTAAGGTTTGATGTATTAATATTAACATTGCTTCTGGTCCTTTCAGTTTTTTTGTATGGTGATAATTTTTATTTTTTCTTGATGTTTCAGGTTTTGCGGAGGTGTGGAGGGTCTGTTAAACTTGTTGACGTATCTGTTTCTATGGATATGCTATAGGTATATCTTGTAATTAATCACTGGAGTGAATGGTTGTAAAATAGTTCAGATATACAGATACTTATAAATTAATATCTGTATTTACATCTTGTAATTTTATTCCTTTCAATTAGAGTTTCCCTAGAAGTTCTGTAGAATCTTCAAATGCTTATAATGCACGGATGATGATGATGATTTGAGTTTATTGATCATTGATCATTGTTAATATTATCAAGTCATGTATGAATTGTCAAAGTAGCTAACAATATATGGATATGGATTGTGCTTCATTTCTTTGTGTAAACCTTCTGTTTTTTTATAAACAATATGTAGGAATGGAGGTAAAGTTAAGAAATAGGTAAACTAAAAAAAAAGGGGGAATAGATAGCGTTTGTTTTAACAAATGCTATCTAAAGTCAGACTTTAGATAGCGTTTGTTAGTACAAATGCTATCTAAAGTCAGACTTTAGATAGCGTTTGTTTCTTTAAACGCTATCTAAAGTCTACCTTTAGATAGTATTTGTTAAAACAAACGCTATCTAAAGGCTTACTTTAGATAGCGTTTGTACACGGAAACGCTATCTAAAGTCAGCCTTTAGATAGCGTTTGTTTTAACAAACGCTATCTAAAGGCAGACTTTAGATAGCGTTTCCGTGTACAAACGCTATCTAAAGTCTACCTTTAGATAGCGTTTGTACAGGAAACGCTATCTAAAGTCACCTTTTAATAGCACTTCTTAAATGTTATCTTTGCTAACGACTTTTAATAGCGGTGGCATAGATAGCGGTTACAAACGCTATTAAAAGGCATCCGGAAACGCTATCTAAAGTCATCTCTGTTGTAGTAAAAATAAGCATTTTTTTCTTGAACGAATGTTACCAAAATATTTTATTCTTGCTATTTGGTAACATTTTAATAAGGGTACGTTTGATTTGCAAAAATTTAGGGGACTGGACAGCACAAAATTTGTTGTTCCCTGTTTGATTTAAAAAGTGATAAGGGGACAGGACAAAAATGAGTTGAAGGACAGGACAAAAACCCAGACTTTTGTCCCCCACCAAACCATGGGACAACTTTTTGTCCCACATACTAAGAAAAGACCAAATTATCCTTATGTCTCTCTCCTCTCCCCTCTTTCTCCTCTCTCTCTTTCTCTCTCCTCTCTCTCTCCCTCTATCTTTCTCTCTCCTCTCTGGCATACTGTGCAACACAAGGCACAACAACCCAGGCATATGGACTTCATTGTCCATCAAGGCATAATGAAACAACATAGCATGAAGTACCTAACCCTTCAAGGTATTCATACGAAAACAATGTGACCACGTCTTCCAAAATGCATGAGAAAATCATTTTATTATCGCAGCTTTTCTTTGTGTTTCATTATTCCCTTTGTCGAAGCCCAAGGCTCACGACCTTTCATAAATTTTCAACGTGTTAAAACTCTTATTATCAACACAGGACCTTTAAGTCCGAGTGTCTAATCACAACAGTCCTGGACCGATGCACCAGTCTTGGACTTTGTGGTTGTAGAAAACAACTTTCACATTTTTACTACTTTCACCACGTTTTAATACAATGTGTATAGGACACACAGTCCATAACAACGTACTCAGGACACAGTCCATAACAACGTGACACGAATCATAGATCAACGTATTTCTAAAACACTAGTATACCGACGTCTCGGTTACTAGGTTCACTTTTCAACGTTCTTTTTCGTTCAGTGAAAATACAAATCCAAAACCAAACTTTCGTAACTTATCCAAGTTATCGGATATTTTTATTTTGAAATAAAGCCTTCTGAAAAGACGTTCTTCTTTTGAAATTCATTTTAAAAACCTTGAGTTATAGAAAGTCTCTTTCTTTTCTAAAAAGCCATCTTTACTTTGGAAAAGATCTATTATTATGAAAATATTGAAAACTTTTTGAGAGAAATTTTTTTCTTAAATATTTAGAACAAAAATCTATTCATAAAGAACTTGAAATTGAACTTGTTTTCCTCTATGGTTCTTCACCATAAAATAATCTCAAAATTTAAGTTTCTTATAGAATAACATCTTTAAAATCTCTAAAATAAATTCTCTTTTATTTTTATAAAGAAAAAATTATTTTAAAGTTTCTTAAATCTTCACCAAACGTTAAAAGAATATTTACTTTCTCTTTTATCAAAATGCTGCTTAAAATTTTAAAATCTTTATCTTGTGGCTTTCCACATAAGTATTCTTAAGGCTTTTATCTTACATTAATAATTGAGCTCTAACCAATGGTTAGGATTCTATGCAACAACCAACACAACTTACAACAATTATAACATGGTCAATAGAATACGCATATTTATAACTCATCATAAATCATGCAAGCATGTAATTCAATCCAATATATCATCAAGGTCATAAAATTCAAAATTTTCACTAAAACTGCCACATCAACAATCAACTTCAACAACCATATAAAATCAAACACATCAAGCATATAGTTATCATAATTTAAATATCATCCCTCAGGCTTTCTCCCATTAATTACCTTTGCCCGTCAAGTAAAGGTTTGTGGTCTTTTCGCATTTTTAATGTAACGAACTGGGTTTTCTCCTCACGGTCGCAAATCTAAACAAAATTAGACATATAATATATGTTAAAATTTTGTAAAATCACCTTGTGCTTATTGTGCATGTTTCGGCCTTACTAGAAAAATTAAGGCTAAAAATTTTAAATTTCCACAAGCTTTTGGATCAATGATCCTTAAGCATTATAAGATCAAAATCAAGTCTTAAAACTTAAAAATAAATTTTTAATCCCTCCACTGTATGCAAAAATAGGTTTCAGCCTTCCTAAAAATATAGGTTAGAAATTTTTTTTTTTTAACCTTATAGATACATGCATGTAACCAAAAATAGTAAGTGTTCCTCTTAAAAATATAAAACATAATCTCTTCAACTTTTTATCAAAATCCATGAAACCAAAATGATGATCAAAGTACTTTTTCCTTCAAAATTTTAAAATAAAGTCATTTTCAACTTGTGAATCACATGCATGTTTAAGAGAATGGGTAAAACAATTGTATTTTCCTTAAAATCAAAGTCAAGCTTCCTTAACCCTAATAATTAAGGTTTCGGCCCTCATAATCTCAATGGGAAAGGAAACTTAAATTTTTGTATGAAGCTCATAAGCTTAGAAATTATATTCATTAAGATTTTAAGGACATGCATGTAGAAATCTTAACAAAACACCAACTTTCCTCTCCATATGATTTTCGGCCAACATAAAAAAAATGGGTTTGGAGAAATTTTTCACTATATGCAACCCCACAAGAAGATAGTAGAGATGATGATGAGATTAAAAAAATTTAGTCTCGTGTACAAAAGATGTTTCTAAAGCTCTTTCTCAGAGTTTCCAATTAAAACATGAACATGCAAACTACAATAAGACATGCATGTTGATATAAAAAAAAATTCTAAGAAAATAAAGAGTAAGAGATGAGAGTTATACCCTCTTGATGATGATAAGAGGAAGATGAATGAGCTTCTCAAGCATCTAATGTATCAAGTTTATTTTCACAACAAATCTTTAAATTCTGCACCTAATATATTTGAATAAAACTCTCTTTATTAGAGCAAAATTTTATTTTAAAAAATTCATTGGTTTCTTGCAAAAATGGATGAAATAATTTGATGTAAGGTCATGATTGTGTGATTTCAATGCAACACTATTCAAAATCACACCAAATCTATTTAAAACTGTATAAAATCTAATTTTGATAAATGTTGCTCGTCCTGGTTCCATTAATTTCTTGATCGTAAAAACCGATCGTATTTTACTTCGTTAATTTTTCCACCCGAAAATTACAATGAAAGAAATAATTTCTAAAATCATGGAAATAGTTATAATTGAGTTAGGAAAAATTAAATTTTTTTTTGCCTACGAAAGTTATTTTTCGGGTCAGTAGAGTTTTACTGACAGAGAAAACTCAAACCGAAAACCTCTGAAATTTTCTACCGAATATTTAATTGTACTTTCATAAAATAAAATAAATTATGAGAATTAAATTTGGTTTATTAAAATAATTCTTCATAAATTATAATAATAAGCACTCCATTATCCACATAAACACAGATTATAGCAAGCTGAAAAAATCGGGGTGTTACAGTTGTGGTGTGATAACGAGGAACGTCGGATTCGGGATTCCGGTGATAAATTAGGTGGGGGAAAGAATCATTCTACCGTCGGAATCGATAAGTAGTATATTCTATAATAATTGTGTAGGGAGACCTAAACCCTACTAGTAGTCGAGTAATCGACAAGACCAAAATCGTATTGGAAACCTTTTCTATAAAACCAATGGTGATTTGCGGATTGTAGGTTTATCAACATTATGTTGATTTTAAGTATTTGATGATGTCTGACTTTATTACTTATTTGATTTGATTGTGATATGCTGGTTGAGGTATTCTACTGCATGTAACATATTATTTTTGGTGTTTGGATATTCTGTTGATTAATGTGTTATGCATGATCTGCCTGGTTTGATAATATGCGTAGTTGACTTTTAAGGAAAGATATATGTTGTTCGGGAAATGTTCATATGGGTGATATGATGGATGTGACTTAGAGGTTCTTAGCTTAATTAAGTTGTTTTATAGATGAGATTACGGGATATGATTTGAGGATTTATACGAGTTTCTAGTGAGAGGTTGGGGAACTAAGTTATGACTCCGTAATGGTGGGATTTCTATAATGTTGTGTGTAGCAATTGGGCTACTAGAGATATAATTGTATGTGTAGCAATTGAGCTACTAAAGATATAATTGTATGTGTAGCAATTGGGCTACTATAGATATAATGGTATGTATAGCAATTGGGCTACTAGAGTTATAATTTTATGTGTAGCAATTGGGCTACTAGAGATATAATTTGATAGAGGGGGGTGCTCGCTCGGATGAAGGACTGATACTCCTATTATATTGGGAGTTGTGTGAAAAGATTGGTAGTGGCCATGTTAACAAATAGACTTAGTTGCACGAGTTGAGGGTAGAGGATGATATATTAAATTAAGGATAATGTTGATTTGGAGTGATGTTTCTTTGTGACATTTGTTATATTATATACTATGTATTCTTTTTGGCTTTTGATGTTGTAACACCCCAACTTTTCGCTGTTTTCTAATATCGGAAATTTATATAAATGCACTTATATTTTTATCCGAGACTTAGAAAATGTTTTTAATTAAACCGAAACCTTATTTACACTCTACTTTACCATAGAGTTATGATAAAAATTTAGGTTTAAAAGTCAGGTGAATCCCGGCCTGCGAATTTCATTGACAGTATAATTATACTGCTCAAAAGACCTAATTTTTACTCGTGAATGAAACACTTAAGATTTTTATTTAATTTCCTACGATTTTGGTTATTTTGAAGTATTTCACTAAAAAGTGAAATATTATATTTTATCCGAGGGTCATATTGAATCGGGGAAGCAACAGAGCAGATTACGGGATTTCCGGGAGTCGTTAACGGATAATACCAATGAGTCACATATGATGAGTCACCCATGTGAACACATTAATGGTGCACATGGCCTCATGATGACAATTTCTATGGAAATTGCATTTTGGTCCTTAAACTTATTCTTAATTGCACTTTGGTCCCTAAACTAGTTTCTATGATACACTAAGTGAAGTGGATCAATTTTTCACCCATCCAAATCATGTTGGGCTACATTTTTGAGGCCCAAATTTCGTGGCAAAGAGTTATTCCATGAAAACCAATTTCCTACTCTTAATTTCCTAGGTTTTTGATTAAAATCTTAAGCATTTTTATGTTGCAAAATTTGGTAATGGACTTGGACTTTTGCCAAGCCCAATTTCGCATGGCCCAAGCCTCCTTGTGGCTGCCATAAGCTCTTGAAGAAGCTAGGAGCTTCTCCATTTTTCCACATTCTTCTTCATCCTCTCCAAACTCTCAAAAACTTCATTTTCTTACAAGTGAAAAAGCTTGAGTTTTCAAAGGAGGTTAGTGATTCTTGCTCATTTCTTGTTCTTAGAGAGGTGATTCTTACTCTCTACCTTCATTTAATGTCATGTTCTTCATAAGTTTTCATGTTTTGAAGTCTTATATCACTATGTTCAAACTAGATTCAAGCTTATGTTCATAACTTTGAAAAATCACCATAAATCATTGAAAAATCCTAAAAATGTGAAACCACTTTCTATGTTCTTATTATTATCTCTAATATCGTGATCTAAGAGATTGTTGCAAACAAAATCTTCCTCCTCATTTTTTTGAGCATGGCCGAAACCTATAGTGAGATGTGGAGGAACTTTGTTGTTTTTCTACTTGAAAATGATCATTGATCTCATGCTTCTAGGGTATGTACTTGCTAAATCCAAGTTCCTGTATCAAGTTGAAATTTCTAACCATGTCTTTCATGTCTTGACCGAAATTCATTAGTGAGGAACTTGAATGATTTTGTTAAGTTTTATCAAGGTGATCATGTAATCATCTAGTTAATAAATGTTTATGTTAAATCTAAGTTGGTTTGTCAAAAATGAAAACCCTAACCCTATGTCCTTGTGTTGGCCGAACCTACCATTTAGAGGGTTAGGATGGTTTTGATTCTTAACTTTATTGTTTAGCCTTAATCCATTTCCTTAAGTATATTAGGATCATTAATCCATGACTTAAGCAAGTTTGGAGATTTTGAGCCACAAAACCCTAAGGAGGCTGTGACCTATTAGAGAGGATTAGGTGTTGGTTTTGCTTGTTTTGATTGGTTGTTTGGATGTGTTGTTGAAGGTTAATTGTTTTACGGCGTACGAGGGTTTCCAACAATGACAGAATTCTTTTAATTTCAAAGAGGAGCTTCGAGAGGTAAGGGGAGATTACCTAAGGGATTTTTCTCAATAACCATTTGCTTTTAGTGTAGTATGTATAATTTATATGTGGTTGTGGTCATTTGTTTATGTTGTTTACGTTGTGTTGTTTATCTGTGTATCGGTGATTGATCTACTTTTAATTTATTTAATTATCTGCAGTTGTATATTATATTGCTATGATGCATGATCTGCCTAGGGATATAATTCTGATGATGTTGTTGAATGTTGTTTGAGAAGCCTGACAGTGGTCAGTGCACAACTGATTAATCAGATAAAAGTTTTAATAAGCTGTATAAATAATATTCAATGTTTTATGGGAAATGTTGAAATATAATGTTTATGGAAAATATTATTTAGGAAAAATAAAAATTATTTGAGAAATATTATTATTTTAATGATTTATAGTTGAAAAAGTGAACTATGTGTCACAAAGAGGGTAATTAGTGAAAATATTTTACTACTGCTAATTTTTACATGAGATATTCTGCAATATTATAAAAAGATATTTTGTGAAGTTAATCTACGAAAATAACTTAACTGTGAATTTAGAAAATTTTTTAAGCAGAAAAAGCTAAGTTTTACCTTGAAATACTTTAAAATGACTTAACGGCGGCAATTTGGAAAACCGACGACGACAAGTATTTTAGAAATGGCAACATGTATTTTTTATGAACTTCAAATCTCTGTCACCCTCTTTTCTGAAAATGATGTTTTACGGTAACCGATGTTTTATGACAAAAATCTTCTCACTTAACAAATTTCACGAAACCAAGTTTTAAGTTGAAACTATTTTAAAGAGGTTTGAACTTAATAACCGAGACGTCGGGGTATTAAGGTACGCTGTGTTGTAGACTGGGTATCTACTTAAAAGAGTTAAAACATTTTGAGATGTATTCTGTTACCATGAACCTATGACTGATGCATCGGTCGAGAGGTGTCGTGATTGAGCACTCAGACTGTGAGCTGCTGTGTTGTAATGAAAGTTTTAAATATGTCAAAACTATGTGAGTCGTAGGCCATTTTGAGCTTCGGCAAGAAAGATTGAACACGAAGAAAAGTATTATGAGCAAAGTGTTTTGCATGCATTTGGCAAACGTGCCTACGAGGTTAATCATGATATCTTGATGATATTCATGTCTTGACGTATTTGTTAATCATGGTATCTTTATGATATTCATGTAATCGACGTATTCATTGTGCCTTTGGGCAATCGACGTACAATGAAAAACCATAAATCGACGTTCACCTTTGTCTTGGGACAGTGGGCTATGGTAAAAACGACATGCTTCTTTTGGCAATCAAGCTTGATCAGCTCATTTTAAATGACATTGGGGATCTCCGGAGATTAAGTGTGAATGTTTAGATGATCTATTAAAGTGTTCATGCATAGTTTTCCAATGTTGATGTTTTGGGTGTGGAACCCATTGATAAACTGTATGTTATAATATGAATGCTCATGTTGTTATAAACATGTATACGTGTATGAGCCTTCTTTTGTGTCGCGCATTTAGTTATTGTGTCAAATCCATATATTGGCGTCTCACCCTTACAAACATATCAGAGCCGCACAAGGGGGTATGATCTCTACAAAAAAGAAGAAGGCTGTCTAGTTCGGGGCATCTTTTTCTTTGCTTCTATCGGTTGTAGCGTCTGTTAGTTACGACCAACTTAGGTCCTATTATGTTATATTATGTTTCGAGAATAAACTAAACTGATAATGATCTAGATGTGAAAACATATGAGGCAGTATAGTTGTATGACTTATATACATTATGTATTTAAGTGTGATTTGATTACGTTGTTGTTGTTATGAGGTTAAAAAAGAAGAAAATATTTTATCACCATATTTTGAAAAGATAAATGTTGAGAAAACATTATTTTCCGAAAGCAACCAGCAAATTAAGTTTTATTTCCGTAAACGGGTAACCATGTGATGACCTAAGTTAGGGTGTCCTGAGATGTTAGAACTGTTTCTTATCCCCTATATGTTTGTCTGTTGTATTTTATTTCTAATGTGATTGTACGAGAAGACCCGGCGGAGGAACCAGTTACTGAGGAATTAGATGGAACTCTGTATGAACCAGATGCGGGAGGACGAGCTGTGGATTCCAATAATGTAGTTTAGTGTCTAGGGCCAGTGAGTCTTATAAGACGTTTTATATTTTTCCACTGAGCATAAATTTTGTTTAAGAATATTCATGTGAGGGATCCTACTAAGCGGATACCCTCAATAGTGTTTTGTATTATGTTTATAAGACTTAAGTGTGTATGCATAACATAAATATGGTGTGTTGTCTTAATTATCAAAGTTATATGCTCATTAACTTAAGTTTTAAATTTTTATGTATTTTCATGTTAAGCGTGCGATTAAGAAATTAATTAATAAATATTTACTTTAATAACACAACGGGGCACAACGGGGTGTCTCAGCATGTGACGCCCGGGGCTGACTAGGGCAGGGAGTGGTCGTCGGTGCAAGAAGACACGAACAAGGAGCGGCTCCTAGCAGGCTTCTAGGCGGAGGGACACATGGATGAGAAGTCTTATACAACTATATTACTACACATGGCCTTTATCAGAACAGGCCATTTTGAACATAACAAAGTAAAGGAAATAAAAACCTAACTGACACGTAGTGAATCGTCTGGAACCATATAACAAACTTAGTTTTTAAACAACCCTTTTTCTTGCTAAGCATCCATGCTCTCCTAAATCCTAAGATTGGGTTAACATGGTTATAAAGAAACAATATGAGTTTTTTTTTTATAAAGAAACAATAGGCTTATTAGGCTCAAATTGGCTAAATATGGAACATGCATTAGGAATGGTTCATTTTGGCCAAGTAGCTATTTCAAAGAAAATTGGCTAAATCATTTGATGCAAACATATAAACATGCAAACCATGAAGAGATTTAAGCAAATCCTGGAAAGTACAACTAAAAAGTGATTCACACAATTCAAAAACATGTTGGAGGCTCAAATTCCTCACCTGGACATTTTAGCAAATTATTTGATGGAGATACATCCCTAATGTGTGCATCCCTTCACTCCAAACCTGTCATAAATCATGCAATTCAAACAAAAAATTTCAAAGTTCAATTTTCAATTTTTCATGGGGATCAATTTCTCTAATTTTTCAAAAGCATAGGGGAAACCCAAGGTTTGTATTCCCAACTCTGATGACTCAAGGTAAAAGAAAATAAAAGAGAATGGTTTAGAAAACAATATCTCAGAGAGTCTGAGAAGACTCATCTTCCCCATTTATGCTCATTCTCTCTTCATTGTCTTCCTTCGAAGCTTCTTCCTACCTGAAAGTCATCAAAACTTGGCCTCGAACTCGCCCCCCCGGATGAGGATCATGGTCCCCAAGATTAGCAAGCCAGACGAATCGAGGCAGCAAAACCAATAATAAAAATTATTATTATTATTATTATTATTATTATTATTATTATTATTATTATTATTTATTTATTTATTTAAAAAAAACCCATTCGCGAGGCGAGAAGCACCTCGTGGGGCGCAGCAGAGGACCTCGGGTGTAGGGCCTACGTGTCGTGGGGCTAATGACTTCCGCGGGCGAGACAGTGGCTTCCCGAGGTGGGGTCACTGTCTCGCGGGGTGAAACTCCGCTCGCGGGGCGATTCAGAGAAGAAAATTTTCACCCTATTTCCTAAATGCATCTAAGTCCTAAATGCTTCCTAATGCAATTTATCTAAACTAAAGGACCCTACATGCAGACACTTTGTATTTTTATAACTCTTTTTAAATGCATGAAAAGGATATGAAGGCTTGGGTTGCCTCCCAAGTGGCAATTGTTTAACGTCTCGAGCCTGACTAAAGTCACCCGTGAAGGGCTAAGTCACTGCGAATTCACCATGATAGCCTCCAATACCTTCTTCCACAATGAGTTTTAACCATTTGCCATTAGCATCAAATGTGTCACCGGGATCCTGACAATCTTTCTTAAAGGCACCACTGGATTGAGTTGTTTTCTTTCTAACCTTCACTTGCCAATCAGACTTCAATTGGTCCGGGATTAACTTCCTCTCAGAGTTGAGAATACAAACCTTGGGTGGCCCCTTTTTACCTTGATACGCTCTCCTGCGGAGGTCATTGAGCTTATTTGGATCTAGCATCCTTTTTGGACCGGCTCCCTTAGTGAGTGAATCATGTTGCTCTTGCGGCTTCTCCTCCAACTTGCTTGGGCCACTCATAATAGATCTAGGGAACTCATCTTTATTTATTCCCCAAGTGTACCGGCTCATCCTTTTCCATACCATCCTCAAAAGTGTGGGATTTTACCAACACATTATCTAGTGTTGAACCAATTGCTTCATATGTAGGCGTTGATTTGACAAGAGGTTCCACCACATCCACACTATAGCAGTTAGCTTTCTCCACTGGATGCTTCACAGCTTCAAAGACATCAAACTCCTCTTTCTCATCTTGCACCAAAAGTGTGAGCTTTCCTAGTTGCACATCAATGAGTGCCCTTCCGGTATCCAAGAATGGTCTACCCAATATGAGAGGAATATTGGCATCTTCATCCATGTCCAGTACCACAAAATCTGCCTGAAAAATAAACTTGCGCACCTTCACTAGCAAATCTTCAACCACCCCATAAGGGTATTTAATTGACCGGTCCACAAGTTGGAATGACATCATTATGCCCTTCACCTCTTTAATCCCAAGCCTTCTCATCATGGATAGGGGCATTAAGTTAATGCTCTCCCCTAGATCACACAATGCCTTCCCAATTGTCGTCTCCCCAATAGCGCATAGAATACTAAATGAACCCGGATCCTTCAACTTTGGAGGTAACTTGTTGAAGGATTGCACTACACTCCTCGATCAAAGCAATTGTTTCATCATCAACAAATTTCTGCTTCTTGGAGAGAAGTTCCTTCATGAATTTGGTATAGGATGACATTTGTTCCAAGGATTCCGCAAAAGGAATGTTGATTTGTAGTTTACGAAAAATATCAAGAAATCTCGAGAACTGCTTATCTTGCAAGGGCTTCTTCAATCTCTCTGGATATGGTACCTTCATGTAAGGAGGGAGATCTTGGGGTTCAACCCACTTCTTTCTTCGGAATTATTCATCCACTAATTTCAATTTCCCACCTTGCTCCGGCACCTTCTCACTAACCACTTCTTCTTCCTTACTTTGATATGCTTCCTCATGTGGCACCTCTGGGATTTGATCTTCATTTGTCTTCAAAGGATTCCCCTTTGGCTCCAACACTTTACTACTTATAGTGGATATGGCATTGCATTGGGCCTTGGGGTTATTCTCTGTGCTACCCGGAAAGGTTCCTGGAAGACGCTCGTTCATTTGCTTCGCAAGCTGAGTTATCGTGTTTCCAATTCTTTGGATTGCCGATCCTGGTGATTTGCTAGCTTATCAATGTAAGTATCAATGTGCACTGTTAGCTTCTCAATGGTCGTGCTAGTATGACTAGCTAATTTCTCAAAGGCCGCACTAGTCTTTTCGATAGCCAATTCCAATGGTTGCTTCCCACCATCTGTGATTTGCAATTGGGTAGGTTGAGAGAGAGCCTGTTGGGTGTTGTGTTGGTGAATCCCATAATTTCGCCTTTGATGTTGTTGTTGTTGCCCGACCAAACCATCACTAGTGTTGCTCCAAGAAGAACCCGAATGATCTCTCCTGATATTCCAATTATGCCACTGATGGTAGTTGTTCTGCCTATTCCTCTTATAGTTGTTCTGTGGTAATGTGTCATAGAAGTTGTGACACGAATCCACATGTTCCCTAGGGAAATTACCGGGACAATTCTCACTATCATGGTCACCATTGTGACGGTCATACCCTGGAGGCAACCTTTCTCGCACTTCATTAACTTTCATCTTGCTAGTAAGTGCCTCACATTGCTTCTTCAATAGTGTGTTATGTTCAAGAATAGCCTCTAAATATGCCACACGAATTCTAGAGGAAGTGCCCATACTGCGATTGTATTCATTCCTTGACATCTTCTCTAATAAAGCCCAAGCATCCTCTGCTGATTTGCAAGAGAAAGAACCACCGGCCGCGGCATCACAATTCATCTGATAGCGGCCCTTCAACCCATTAAAGAAATGTTGCACTTTGGTTACCAAGTCAAAGTAGGAATAAGGACATCTCCTCAAAAGCATATTATATCTTTCCCAAGCTTCATTATAAGACTCATCATCATGTTGTTTGAAGGAAGTCACCGCTATCTTTAATTGTGCCGCTCTCTGAGGAGGAAAGAATATCGTAAGGAACTTATGAGCCATTTGTTCCCAAGTAGTAATACTAGTACGATCCAAGTTCAAGTCCAATCAATCGCGTGCTCTACCCCGTAGAGAGAAAGGGAATAGTCGCAAACGATAGGCATCTTCTGAAACTCCCGGAGATTTGAACATATCACGTATCTCCAAGAAGTGAGCAATATGCCTGTGAGGATGTTTACTAGCACTCTCATCAAATTGATCATTCTGCACCTGTGTGAAGGCAAGTTGCCTCATCTCGAAAGAATTGGTCCTGATGGGAGGCCTAACAACACTAGAAGTACAATCATCCAAGTAAGGAAGATCATACTCATAGAGAGGCTTGTAGGGTGGAGGATCTCCTTCTGCCAACCCTTCAAGATTGATCAGTTGGTTTGCTTTAAGCCTCTTTTTCTATCTTAGTTCTTTCCTTAACCTCTTCTCAGTCCGTCAAATCTCTGGATCGTATAGCAAATCTCCCGGATAGAACGGTACCCTGCATACACAAAAACTCACAAGACCAAGTGAAATCAAATAAATTAAATATAAAAAAATTAAAAAGAATAATTTTGACTTGTTCAAAAATAATTATTGTCTTCAAATAAAGAAAATTGGTTAAGCCAATCCCCGGTAATGGCGCCAAAAACTTGATGGGCTCCGGCAAGTGTACCGGATCGAAGCAAGTAATAATTAAAACGGCAAGTAATTACCGAGTATCGAACACATGGATTGGTTGACCAATTTATCTAGATTTGAATAAAGTAATTAAGTTTGACCAGGTCAAATGAGAGAGAAATAGTATAGATCAAATAAGATATCAAACTCAATTATCCAAACTAAAACGAGATAAAAACAAATCGCAAGCAGTTATTGAGATTGAGAATATAATTGGAAAGATCTAAGGTCACGATTCAACCACACAATCAAACATAGATCCAAGTGATTATTTTCTATCCCTAAATTCAATTTCATGCCAATCGGGAACCTGAAATTTTCTTAATGCCTCGGTTGAGCACAAGAGACAATACCTAACCATGCCAGTCAACGATATCTCTATGATGAATAACATGCAAGATTCATTAAGTTCTTGGTTCCCTATAACGATTGCACAAATCTCCTATTATATTTCTATCAATATTCAATTTGTGCTCTTAATTCAAGTCCTAAAGCGTGAATCTCCGGTCGGACTCATCATGCTTGACAAGTAACCATGAGCGCTCATATGATTAACACAAACGAAAAAGAATTAAGAAACCGGATTGAGAACTAGGGAGTAGAAAACATCACAATATCAATATGCCGTCATGAGAGGCTTCATCGATCCCACAGAAAAGAGGATTAGTTCCTCATGGAGTGCTTCCACATCATTGATCCAAAAATAAACATGAATAAAAACAATAAAACTATCTGTAAACCAAAACGAGACGCAGCTCACAAAAAAATAGGATTGGATAGTACAACTCGCAACACTACAAGCTTTATATAGAAGTCTGATTCTACGGTCGTTCGCAAGGCGAGCACTTAAATTTGGCTCCAGTCTGAGTTTGAATCCTCGCGGGGCGAGACCGAAAAGTCTTCAGAAACTTGTCTCTGGCTCGCGGGGCGAGACCGAAAGACTTCAATTCCTGCTCAGCATCAGTTCTGGCTCGCGGGGAGAGACCTTGAAAATTCCTTTTTGCTTGTTTTCTTCATTTAATCCAAGTTTCCTAGAGCTTCACTTTTAACCTGAAATTAAAAGTAGCATTAAAATGCTTTATTTGACTAGAAAATAGCAAAACAATACTAAAAACTATTCTTAAGACTTAAGATGTTGCTTGTGAACAATTAAAGCTAAATTGGGGCTAAAAACGAGAATGAACTCGTGCAATTGGTATCAACATTGAGGTCTTTCTAATTATAAAACTAGATGAACCAAAGTTTTATCATCCATCTATACTCAGATAGAAATATACACCACACCGAATATGAACCAACAATAAAATGCGCAAGGGTGAGAACCAATATATGTATTTTAAAACGATAACCATATGCGCGACACTCAAACATCATATAACATGTATATTCAAAAATAAACAATTATTTATCAAAGGGTTTCATACCCGACAGTCATCCTCATTTTAAAAACAAATGCACGACACTTCAATATTCCTCATCTAAATTTGGTACTTAATCTCCAGAGATATCCCAACATCATGTAAATGAGTTGATCAAGCTCGATTGCCAAATAAGGCATATCTTTTAACCATAGCACACTGTCCAAAACTAGGCACAGTGATAACATCTTGAATGGTTTTTCATTGTCCATCACGGCCCAATGATACGTCATAACATGAATATCTATCCAGACACCATGCATAACATCTTAGGCACGTCTGCCGAATAATGCATGTAAAACATTTTGTTCTCGTTACTTTTCTTCGTGTTCATTCTTCCCTCATCGAAGCTCAAAGGCTTATGACCAACTAAATTTTTAAATTCTTCTTTCGTCATTAACAAAAGGACTCCAAGTCCAAAAGTGCAAATCATGAAGTCTAGATCGATGCACCGGTCTTAGATTCGTATATTTTAGTGTACAAAAAAATCGACATAACTTTTATAGTACACATCATCCACCTTTAGGACATATTGTCCACATCATAGAACACAAGAATCCCAACGTCTCGGCCGCTAGGTCCGTATTTCGACTTTAAAATCATTTTCGTTCTGTGAAACACAAATCCAAAACAAAATTCCACAACTTATCCAAGTTGTTGGAAATAACATCATTGTATAAAACTAATTTGCAGAAAATCCCTTTTACGTTGGAAATTCATTTATAAAATCATTAAATCACTTAAAACACATTTTCTTTTAAAAATCTTTGTTTTGAAACCCTTGTTCCAATAAAATATCGTTTTGAGGCTAATTCTCTATTCTAATAAAAATTGTTGTTTTTAAGAATGCTTTCCATAAGTATTTTTGGAATAATCTATCACTTGCCTTTTAAAAACATTTTAAGTCAAAATTTGACTTTTCTAGTAAAATAATTTTCTCAACCTCATAATTAAATTATTTTTGAAAGTTAATTTTTTATAATAACATTTTCTAATATCTTGTAATTTATTACGTAAAAATTAGCGGTACTAAAATATTTTCACGGTTACGTCCTCACAATGACTCATAAAACACTCTTACGTCGATAAATCATTATAATAATCATTTTATTTCAGTTATTCCTCATTTCTAACTGATCAAACCATTAAATAATATTTTATTGCTATATTCCAACAATTAAAAATTCTTTATTTCTTAAAATCCTTTTAATGCTTTTAACCTCATAATTAATTGAGCACCGACCACTGTCAGGTTTTTCAATCCACAACTAACATCAATAATAATTTCATAATAACATTATAGCAAATAGCATGGTTCATGGCATGAATTAAAATGCTATAACAATTAAATGCAGATAAGATTTTAAAAGCAGATAATTTTAACTACGTAAAATAATAAACACACCCAAATAAATTATATAGACCACAACTAATAACATATAGCTATAAAAAAACCCCTCAGGTACTCCCCTTACCTCTTAGAGACTTTTCCTTTCGATAAAGGTTTTCGTCGAAAATCTGAACAATTGAAATAAAATCCTCTAACTCCAATATGAGCAAGGTTCGGCCATTGCATACAAAAATAGGCTAGAGACTTTATTTTGATTCAAAATTTTGGATTCAATTCATACATGAATAAAAAGGATTGAATCAAGCAAGACTTTCCAAAATTTTGAACAAAGTACCTCCCCCCACACAAGTTAGGGTTCGACCTTGAGAGGTTAAATAGGAAGAAAATTTTTGCTTGATTCATACTCTTGGATTATAAATATAGAGATGTTAACAAGATCACAGAAATTGGTTTCATGATCATAGGATTTTTCTAAGATTTTCTAGAAATTTTTGAAGTTGAAAACCCTAAAATGGAAAATGATGATTATGGCTTGAATCTTAAAAATGATCAATGAAGAACATAATGATGATTAAGTGAGAAGAGCAAGGTATACCTCTTGAAGATTGAAAAAGTGCAAGAAATCAAGTGGTTTCTTCACAAAAGTTGGCTATGGAAACTTAGAGTTTTGGAGAGAAAAAATGGAAGAAGACTTAAGCTAGAAGATGATGATGCAAAAAATGAGTGTGAGGGCCTAAGGAAATGGGTTTGGGCAGTGGGAAATGGGGGGTAAAAGGGTCCAAGTCATAAATTTTAAGGGCAAAAGAGTAATCTCACTTAGGGGCAATTTTGTCATTTAAACCAACTTAGGGGTATTATAGTCATTTCACCTCAAAAGTCATCATGACACTTGTGAGTCACCTATATGACTCACCCTTATGAGTCATCTTAGAATGACATTGTCTTCATCTGTTAATGGGTCCCAGAAATCCCGTGTTCAGCTCCGTCGATCGCCTGATTTAATATAACGCCCGAATAATATATATTATTTCACTTTTTAAGTGAAAAATTTTAAAATAGACAAAGTCGTTGGAAACTCCATAAAAACCCTAAGTATTTCATTCACGAGTCAATATTAGGTCATCAGAGCAAAGAAATTTTCATCACAAGAAAAGCTGAGCCAGGGTTTCGTCTGAATTTTCGACCCAAAATTTAATTGCAACTCTCTATGCTAAAGTAGAGTATGAATATGATCTTTGTCTATCCAAAATCATTTGCTAAATTTTAGAATAAAATATAAACATTTCTGTCTATTTTACCGATATTAAAACAGTGAAAAACCGGGTGTTACAAGATGCCTCTAGCACATTCGAGGATCCGTTCCCTCACATTTGAGAACGCATGGGACGTTGGCGTGTGGGTTATTAACCCAGGGGCACACAGCGCCACGTACACGGGCCCCATACGAGAGGTTGTCAGCACACTAGCTGCGGGACCTCAGAGACAGACTCATTTGGTAGAGACGATTGAGGTATCACTACCACCAGCATGGTTCTTTCTGCAGCACATGGTTGATCATGGAGAGCTCGAGATTCATCCTCCACTGGCACAACCCATACAGGCAGCAGCACCAGCCTCACCTCCTTTAGAAGTTGTTTTGGATCTAGAGATCGAGGAGGAGGACCCCGAGGAGATTGTTGATGAGGAGCCAGATTACCATCCTCTCGGTGATGAGGATGATGATTCTCCCAACAAGGGAGTAGGGGCAGTAGTATCTTCACCGGATACTCCTGCTGTGGGTGGGGGTGATCATCCTGATCTCCCTAATGGTTATCACTAGTTGTTCGACCAACTGTAGTTATAGTTCATTTTTGGGGATAGTGATTTCGACAGTCTACTTCTGGCTATAGAGAGCCATGATTTTTGTTATATGGTTCTAGACTGGTCACTATATAGTTTGTATGTTTTATTTTCTCTACTTAGTTCTTTTTGTATATGGCCTATACTGATAAAGGTCTTTTGTATAAAACTGAAGATGCATATGTATATATGTGTGTGTGTGTGTGTGTGTGTGCGCGCGCGCACGTGCGTGTAACACCCTAGTTTTTACACATATGATTAATTTTTTTATTTGGATGTTTATGTTTATTTTGTTAAGTGGTTTAGTTTGAGTAATTAAATTACTCTCTTCAAATTATTTTATTGGGTGCGTTAGCACTGACTTATTTCAATGAATGCATGCTTACTAGACAATAATTTATGTTATTGTCACTATTATTACCAGTACAGAAAAATGATTTCAATAATATGATTAAGAGAAAAGCATTTTCATATTTTCATTCTATTTAATTTTAGAGTTAAAAATATTTTTGTTTGACATTAATAAGAGATTAATTTTGGACCGTTGATCTTCTTAGTTGATTAGTTCAACTATCAATCTTGACTCTAATTTAAAATTTGAAAGTATATAATTTTCAACCATTATTTTTAGTTCGAAAAGCCAAAAACATGTTTATTTTTAGACTTAATATTTACCACTCATTTTTGTACCTACTCATTAAGTAAATAAAAAAAATGGTTCTTTTTATCTCCTCTCTCTCATATGTTCGACGTCCCTCACCTCCTTCTCTTTTTATTTCACGTTTTCCTCCCTTTCTTCAACATAACCCACACACTTCTTCCCCTCTTCACATCAACTCCCACTCCAAGCTCATCTCCTTCCCTCTCCCTAACACCATCAGCCGTGCGTCGCCACTAGGGAGGCCAACGTCTGGCCACCGCTCAGAGCAAGGGTAGGATGCATGCTTCTGTTTTCCTCCTGCGCGTTCTATTCAGGTGCGCCTCAGTTCGCCGCTGTCACTGCCACGGTGAGCTCTTCTGGTCGCCGTTTATGGTGTTTCCACCATAGTTTGGGTTGTTGATCCTTATTTTCTCTTCCTTTGAAGCCTAACTCTTGCTTCTTTTGGATTTTGGTGTTTGTGCATAAAACATGTCGCCATTTTCCGCCCCTACCGTCGCACCGCCGCCGTCACCACCACCTTAGGTCACCATCAAAGTGATTCTCCTTTATTGGGTGAGTGGATATTTCACTAAGCTCTCTTTAAGATTGAAAACCCCAATTTTGAAACCCTAACCCTAACATTTTGATTTTAGCTTTAGACTTTGAAATTAAATGTGTATTCATGCAATTGAGACAAAAAATTGATGTTTTATTAAACTAATTTTATTATTCTAGGATTAGAATGAGTTTTCCCCAATTTAGGATATGAACCCTAAAACCCCAATTCGATTTTTATTGAAATTGGTCATGTTTGGTAAAATTAAGTATGCATTTATGAAATCAGGACTTTTAGTTGATGATTCCAAAGTTCATTTTCATGATCTTTTAATCAAAACAAAGTTTCCTCAAAGGGTATTTTGAAGCTTAAGCTTCAAACATGATTTTCTTTGAAAATGACCTTGTTTGGTAATAAGATTAAGTGTTTAGATCAAATTAGAATGTGTGTTTAATCATGTGTAATTGATTTCTTGAATTCTGGTTGTTGCGCGTTGTTGGATTCCTTCTCTGAGACGTTTAACACGGCTATGCTTGCTTGATGGAGTAGATAGTTACACTCTTGGAGCTAACGTGAGCATTAAGATGAGGATCCTTTACCTGTCTTCAAAGGTAAGGGGAGGTTGCCTAGGGATATTCAATAACTATATGCATCTGTGTATGTGTTTAATTGAGTGTTGTGAATATTATTGTGATATTGTACCAATACTTGAATAACTTGTTTACTTGAACTATTGTAGATATTGCTTGAAGTTGAACATTACTTGCTTTAAAGTGTTATGAATTATATATATGTGATGAACTGTCATTAACTGTGATATTATTATTGTTGTGAATATATTATAGTTGATTGAAGTTTGAGAAGTCGGACTTGAGTCTGTGCGCAATGACTATGAGGATTAAAAGCCTTAATAAGCCTTGAATAGAACTTTGAAAGTTTTGGGTTCATTTATAAAAGTTCCTTGTTTAAAGTGCTTACTTCAGAAGAATAAAATCTTTGTTTTTAGAAAAATGTTCAAGTGATTTTAAGTTGAAGGAAACTACCTTTTTATGATCAAAAGTTTTGTACGAGAGAAAACCTTTTCGAACTGTATGTTTTATGAAGGAAAAACCCTTTGAAAATATTTGACTTTATTCCATCAAGGAATTTCAAAAACAAACGAATTTCCTAAATGTTTTAGAAAAGATTTTGTAAAGGAAAAGGATTTTCTCCTAAATGATTTGGAAACGTTCTGGTTACTTGGATAAGTGACCGAGGTTTTGTTTTGGATTTGATTTTCACTGAGCGAAAAGTAAGAACATGTGAATTGAATCTAGTTCGCGAGACGTCGCTTCTAGTATTCTTTAATATGCACGTTGATCCTTGATCTGTGTCCCGTTGTTGTGGACTGTGTGTCCTAACCACGTTGTGATGAACGTTGTTAAAGGTGAATGTTGTTTTCTACGACCACAAGCCTAGGACCGGTGCATCGGTCTAAGGTGTGCGAGTCTCGTGTTGATGTTGATAATTTCAAAATGATGAAATTTATGAATAGTCGCTAGCCTTTGAGCTTCTACAACGAATGAGAACGAACACAAAGGAAACATCGAGAACTAAATGTTTTACATTTGCATTTACGGCAGACGTGCCCGACGTGGTTTTAACGTGAGACCTTAATAGGAAAGGTATCATGTGAAGGTGTATTATCGTTGTTCTTAAAATGGACAATGAGACGATGTACATGTATCGTTGTGCCTAAATGGACAATGAAATGGCGTGCATAATCGTTGTGCCTAAATGGCCAATGAGATGGTGTATTATCGTTGTGCTTAGATAGTCAATGACACAGTGTATCGAGCTTGATCAACTCATTTTGAGGATGTTGGAATCTCTGGAGAATAAGTTTAGAGCCTATTTATTGAAGTGTCATGCATTCTTTTTATAAAACTGATTGTTCGGGTATGAGACCCACTGATATAACACTTGTTATTTTATATCTGAATAATAATTAAATATTAATGTGCTGAGGTGATGTATGTATCATGTATATGGTTGTTGTGTGATATATCCATTTGTCGGTATCTCACCCTTACAGATATATCAGGTTTCTTCTGGTTCGCTATTGTACCCTGGGTACTTTAGTACAGATGGTGTAGAGGAGTCTTCCTAAGTCACTCAGAGACTTAGATCTAGTTGTTTGATGAAGTATTTGATTGTGGAATAACCATGTGAGATTTCCTCAGAAATAACTTTTAGAATGACCAGCTTAGGGTTTTAGACTTAGATTTTTGATAGTATGTATGAGTATGGCTCAGAGAGTCTTTATTTTAAAATGGAATGTTTATGGCTCGAAGAGCATCTCTTTTGAATGAAAAGCTAAGACTTTCCTTTTGGTCATGTATAGCTTATTGATGTAACTATTTTTAGCATATTACTGCCTAGTTGTATTTGGTGTAATTGGAATTTTGGAATGAAAATGTAATTATTTTAGCAGGTGTTCTTTTACGTGGGATGTCCAAATTACAGATGAGACTCTGCCGAAATTTTTGTAAGAATACTAGCTTTTATTCAAGTATATCTATAAATTAAATAGGCTTGCCAAACTTGGATTGTAAGCCGATGTGCCGATCAAGGCTTAGGTTTGGAGTCGTGACAAATTTTTATACCCAATTTCAGACGCTTATGTACTTATATAAATTATTTTCCAAAAGCAACCAGCAAATTATCTTTTTAATTTAAATTCCGCATGTGTTATGTAGTAATACCTAATGGGGGTGTTACAAGTGGTATCAGAGCTGGTCGAGTCTTTTGGGATCTTTGGGGAATAGGTTTGTTAAGTTTTTGTTTTGTGATCTCTGGTTGGTTCTTGTTTGAATTGGTTCTTGTTGAAGCAATGTGTGTTGACGCACAAGTATATGTTTTCTTGATGGTTTTCCAAGGGTTTTATGTCCTAGTAGACCGTAGATCTTGAATGTTACTTGGGTTCGGATATGACATTTGATTATTCTTGCGAATCGTGTCAGACATTCGAAACAAGGTGCTTATGTAAAGGGTTTTTCCAAGACTGTTCCCTAGAAATATTCTAGGTTTATGGTTAGCAAAGGACATTGATTTTAGATTGATCTAGTTTCTGGATTCGGTCAGATCTCTGTTGCTTTGTGTAGGATGGTTCCTACAAGGTTAAAACGAGTTGGACGACTCGATTCAACTGGAAGATCGGTGGTCTGAACCATTTGTTAGACCGAGTGTTTTCCTTGTTAAGCACCAATGTTGTGTGAAGGCTCGTGTCACAGTGTGGATTTTCGACAACTAAGTAAAAGGACGAATTATGAACAAGTATTCTATGACTTGCGTTGTTGATTTGGTAAATCAATTGTGAGGAGTTGTCGTCTACTCAAAGATCGACTTGAAGACGAGTTATTACCATATTGGAGTGATGACCTATCTAAGATTTTACGTCGTCGACTCAGTTTATGAAGAAAGATCAACTCTTTGTATGTTTGATCGATTGATTAAGTCGTCCAGGATTGTACCCAATTCAAGGTGGTCATACTAAGCATGGCTAGAAAGACTTGTATGTTGGTTGGAACCAAGACGAATCGAGTGGATTTTCGATCTTGGGTGAGTGTCTCGTGATTAAGGAACTCTTCACTGTACCCTTTGATTCTCTTGTATTTGTCAGTTGACATTTATTTCTCAAATCCTATGATTGTATTAGATAATCACAACGGTGAAGTTTGTATGTGTCAGACATATTTTCTTATTTTAATTTGAAATCTGTCAGGACTCATGAATTAGTTATGCTAATTCACAAATTTCCAGTTATTCATTTCCTTGTTTGTGAGAAGTTGTACTCACACTTCTAAATAATCCTCGATGTATTAGACATTTGAGTGAATTGATTTAACGGAATCCATTGGTATGGATACTTTCACATTTTGTTGAGAGAAGTGGTTATGACTATTTCTTGAGTTATAACACATAATTTCGTGATAGCAGAAGTTTCTTGGTGAAACTTAGTTTCCTCGCTTCTATTTTTGGTAGAGGTGAAAGTCACCATTTTTTAAATTCTTTGTACTAAGAATAAGAATTAATCCTCTTTGGATTAGAAATTATTCACCATCGATTCCTTAAATCCGCTGGAAGATTCTTGTGGAAGAATGAACTTTATTAGATTCATGTTTGTAAATGTGTATTGATCATACATTTTTACACCCACGAACATGATGGAAGGATCTTTTTCCACACTGGATGTTCCTGTATCCTTCAAATTAATGAAATTCTTTTCTATGCTTATGTGAAAGTGAAATCAAGAAAAAATTTCTTTCCTTGAGAAATTCTTTTATGATCACCAAGGTCATGTCTTATTGCGGATCGAAAGTACTTGTCGTCGTTGATCATCTTAGTTCTACGTATTCTCCAAATGTCATCGATGTGTGACCTATCTCATCAGTCATGAGTTAGGTATCTCCACATCAAGATGTCAGAGTTAGTCGAGTACAGTGAAAAAGGGATAGTTTAACAATTGAGACCTTCCTTGTTAAGATATTGGCATTCCTTGAAACTTTGCTATGAATTTGTTGAAGACCTACATGAGTCTTGTTTGAATTCAAGTGATCATGGATCGACTGGTGAAGTCTACACCCTTCTTACAAGTTAAGATCCACCATGCAGTGGAGGAGTAAACCGAATAATGTATCAGAGGATTGTTCAGACTTCATGGAGTATCTTCAAGTGTTGTTTCGGATGAAAAACTGAAGTTTATCAATATGTGTCGGTTAAGTTTGCTTTAAGTGTTGAGGACTAAGTTGGGGCTAAGTCCAACTGATCATCCTCAGCGGGATGGATAAGTAATGAGACGACCTATCCTTAGCAAGTTAGTTGGGAGATAGTGTGGTACCTTATTTTTGTCATCTCTATGGTAGGACAAACCGGAGTTGATAGGAGCTTCGTTAATGTATAGATGTGAACGGTACTATGAGAACCCTTAAGTTCAACATCATTGAGTGCGATGATTACAATGGGCCTTATCATGATCGAGGCAGATATATCATTAAAGGAATTTAGAGTTGTGATCAACGTTTATGGTTAATGTTGACTTCGTGAGTCCGAGGATTGACAAAAAAATATCTATAGTAGTTTTCCTTAAGCTGAACGGAAATAGTAAAGAGAAGTTCTTGAGAAAATAAGTTGTGAGAAGAGTTTGAGATCTCTGTTTTAGAGTTTGAAAGCTCATACCGTGATGAAATTTGGAGTGGTGGAATAAGTCCAAAGGAAACTAAGACTACAATTGTGTGCTTTGGGTTGAAAGTTGATATATGTGGTATTGTTAATGTTGAACTTGATGTTCGTCGTGAGGATATGGTGTTGAAGAAGTTTTGTTAGCGGACTAATTTTGAGACAAGAAGTGATTAAGTTTTGATTAGGTCTTTCGAGTGTGATAAGCTATGGCGAAATGTTTCTAATCTTTGAGGTCTTAATCTGGTAAATATGTGGTTGATGATCCACAGTGGAAACTGGACATTTTAAATCCACGATTGCCATGGGGGAGTGTCCACCTGGATTTCTTGGCTTTGTTTTGGTGCAACCCCTAGGGGTTATGGCCTCAGAGAAACTCTGTTTTATAATCTCTTTTCTCGGCTGCAAATATATAAGATGAGGGCAGATATGATACAAGCACTTCCTTGCATAAGTGATAGAGCTCTGTCTTTAGATGGAGGAATTGTTACGAGTTGTGGTGTATTTTCCCTGGGCAATAGGGTAGATGTGCATGTAAAATTTCTTAAACCAGGGATATTAATGAGGCTTGATAACCAAATTGAAAATGAGAGGTAAATGAAGGATATGAAATCGAAGAAGGAAAATGATTCTGGAGGAATTAAGAAGGGAACGGACTATGTTGGATGTGGTAAGGTTCAATTTCAATAAGATTGAATTTCTTAGGTTTTGGCGCAAAGTTTATCATGTGCGAATCAGGCACAGATGTACTTAAAGGATAAATAGGATGAGATAAGAATCGATCAGGTTATAGAGTTATAGATGAGAAGAATGAAGCGACGAGAATACAAAGTAAGATTTTAGGGTCAAAGTGTGATTACAGAAATCCTGTTTAGTTTTGAGCTACGAAATTTTGAGGACGAATTTTTTTTTAGAGAGGTAGTAATGTAGCACCCTATTTTTTACATATACGATTAATCATTTTATTTGGATGTTTATGTTTATTTTGTTATGTGGTTTAGTTTGAGTAATTAAATTACTCTTTTGAAATTATTTTATTGGGTGCGTTAGCACTGACTTATTTCAGTGAATGCATGCTTACTAGACAATAATTTACGTTATTGTCACTATTATTACCAGTACAGAAAAATGTTTTAAATAATATGATTAAGAGAAAAGCATTTTCATATTTTCATTCTATTTAATTTTAGAGTTAAAAATATTTTGGTTTGACATTAATCAAAGATTAATTTTGGACCGTTGATCTTCTTAGATGATTAGTTCAACTATCAATCTTGACTCTAATTTAAATTTTGAAAGTATATAATTGTCAACCATTATTTTTAGATCCAAAAGCCAATAACATGTTTATTTTTAGACTTAATATTTACCACTCATTTTTGTACCTACTCATTAAGTAAATAAAAAAATGGAACTTTTTATCTTCTCTCTCTCATCTGTTCGACGTCCCTCACCCCCTTCTCTTTTTATTTCACGTTTTCCTCCCCTTCTTCAACATAACCCACACACTTCTTCCCCTCTTCACATCAACTCCCACTCCAATCTCATCTCCTTCCCTCTCCCTAACACCATCAGTCGTGCGCCGCCACTAGGGAGGCCAACGTCCGGCCACCGCTCAGAGCAAGGGGTAGGCTGCACGTTTCTGTTTTCCTCATGCACATTCTGTTCAGCTGCGCCTCAGTTCGCCGCTATCACTGCCACGGTGGGCTTTCCGGTCGTCGTTTATGGTGTTTCCACCATAGTTTGGGTTGTTGATCCTTATTTTCTCTTCCTTTGAAACTTAACTCTTGTTTCTTTTGGATTTTGGTGGCTGTACAGAAAACATGTCACCGTTCTCCACCCCTACCGTCGTACCGCCACCGTCACCACCACCTTAGGTCACCTTCAAAGTGCTTCTCCTTTTTTGGGTGAGTGGAAATTTCACTCATCTCTCTTTAAGATTGAAAACCCCAATTTTGAAACCCTAACCCTAACATTTTGATTTTAGCTTTAGACTTTGAAATTAAATGTGTATTCATGCAATTGAGACTAAAAATTGATGTTTTATTAAACTAATTTCATGATTCTAAGATTAGAATGAGTTTTCCCCAATTTAGGATATGAACCCAAAAACCCCAATTCAATTTTTATTGAAATTGGTTATGTTTGGTAAAATTAAGTATTCATTTATTAAATTAGGAATTTTAGTTGATGATTCCTAAGTTCATTTTCATGATCATTTAATCAAAACAAAGTTTTCTCAAAGGGTATTGTGAAGCTTAAGCTCCAAACATGATTTTCATTGAAAATGACCTTGTTTGGTAATAAGATTAAGTGTTTAGATCAAATTAGAATGTGTGTTTGATCATGTGTAATTGATTTCTTGATTTTTGGTTGTTGCGTGTTGTTGGATTCCCTCTTTGAGACGTTTGACACGGTTATGCTTGCTTGATGGAGTAGATAGTTACACTCTTGGAGCTAACGTGAGCATTAAGACGAGGATCCTTTACTTGTCTTCAAAGGTAAGGGGAGCTTGCCTAGGGATGTTCAATAACTATATGCATCTGTGTATGTGTTTAATTGAGTTTTGTGAATATTATTGTGATATTGAGCCAATACTTGAATAACTTGTTTACTTGAACTATTGTGGTTATTACTTGAAGTTGAACATTACTTGCTTTAAAGTGTTTTGAATTATATATATGCGATGAACTGTCATTAACTGTGATATTATTATTGTTGTGAATATATTACCGTTGATTGAAGTTTGAGAAGCCGGACTTGAGTCTGTGCTCAATGACTATAAGGATTAAAAGCCTTAACAAGCCTTGAATAGAACTTTGAAAGTTTTGGGTTCATTTATAAAAGTTCCTTGTTTAAAGTGCTTACATCAGAAGAATAAGATCTTTGTTTTTAGAAAAATGTTGAAGTGATTTTAAGTTGAAGGAAGCTACCTTTAATGATCAAAAGTTTTGTACGAGAGAAAACCTTTTCGAACTGTATGTTTTATGAAGGAAAAAACCTTTGAAAATATTTGACTTTATTCCATCAAGGAATTTCAAAAACAAACGAATTTCCTAAATGTTTTAGAAAAGATTTTGCAAAGGAAAAGGATTTTCTCCTAAATGATTTGGAAACTTTCATGTTACTTGGATAAGTGACCGGGGTTTTGTTTTGGATTTGATTTTCACTGAGCGAAAAGTAAGCACATGTGAATTGAATCTAGTTCGCGAGACGTCGCTTCTAGTATTATGTAATATGCACGTTGATCCTTGATCCGTGTCCCATTGTTATGGACTGTGTGTCCTAATCACGTTGTTGTGGACTGTGTCCTGACCACGTTGTGATGAACGTTGTTAAAGGTGAATGTTGTTTTCTACGACCACAAGCCTAGGACTGGTGCATCGGTCTAAGGTGTTGTTATTGAGCACTCAGACTGTGTGTCCCGTGTTGATGTTGATAATTTCAAAATGATGAAATTTATGAATAGTCGCTAGCCTTTGAGCTTCGACAACGAATGAGAACGAACACAAAGAAAACATCGAGAACTAAATGTTTTACATTTGCATTTACGGCAGACGTGCCCGACGTGGTTTTAACGTCAGACCTTAACAGGAAAGGTATCATGTGACGGTGTATTATCGTTGTTCTTAAAATGGACAATGAGACGGTGTACGTGTATCGTTGTGCCTAAATGGACAATGAAACGGCGTGCATAATCATTGTGCCTAAATGGCCAATGAGACGGTGTATTATCGTTGTGCTTAGCTAGTCAATGAGACGGTGTATCGAGCCTGATCAACTCATTTTGAGGATGTTGGGATCTCCGAAGATTAATTTTAGAGCCTAATTATTGAATTGTGATGCATTCTCTTTATAAAACCGATTGTTCGGGTATGAGACCCACTGATTCTTATTTTATCTATGAATAATAATTAAATGTTAATGTGCTGAGGTGATGTATGTATCATGTATAAGGTTGTTGTGTGATATATCCATTTGTCGGTATCTCACCCTTACAGATATATCAGGTTTCTTCTGGTTCGCTATTGTACCCTGGGTACTTTAGTACAGATGGTGTAGAGGAGTCTTCCTAAGTCACTCAGAGACTTAGATCTAGTTGTTTGATGAAGTATTTGATTGGGGAATGACCACGTGAGTTTTCCTCATAAATAACTTTTAGAATGACCAGCTTAGGGTTTGAGACTTAGATTTTTGATAGTATGTATGAGTATAGCTCAGAGTCTTTATTTTAAAATGGAATGTTTATGACTCGGAGAGCATCTCTTTTGAATGAAAACCTAAGCTTTTCCTTTTGGTCATGTATAACTTCTTAGCATATTACTGCCTAGTTGTATTTGGTGTAACTGGAATTCTAGAATGAAAATGTAATTATTTTAGTAGGTGTTCTTTTACCTGGGATGTCCGAATTACAGAGGAGACTCTGTCGAAATTTTTGTAAGAATACTAGCTTTTATTCAAGTATATATCTAAATTAAATAGGCTTGCCATGCTAGGATTGTAAGCCGGTGTGCCGATCAAGGCTTAGGTTTGGAGTCGTGACAAATTTTTATATCCAAATTCAGACGCTTATGTACTTATATAAATTATTCTCTAAAAGCAACCAGCAAATTATCTTTTTAATTTAAATTCCGCATGTGTTACGTAGTAATACCTAGTGGGGGTGTTACAATATATATATGTCTATGTTCGACTATGTTGTTGTATGTCAAAGTAGAAAACAAAAAAAAAATTATCACTATTTTTGTATTAAGAAAAGTGTTAGAAAATCTTATTTTCTGAAACTAACCAGCATAATTAAAGTTTTATTTTCTGCAAAGAGTTATCATGTGATGTGACCCAAAAAGTGTGAGGGATTTCCAAAATAATGGAAGTCTAATACACCAAGTTGGAAAGAGGTTGATGGACTCCAATAGGTGTGTCTCTTCATGGCTTTTAAATATTTCCTAATAGGTGTGTTTTTTTCATGATTAAATGTGATCATTCATCATGTGTACATTGATGAAAGGTTGCAATCATTCTTTCAAATACATGAAAGGTTATTTCATTCACCAAGAGGCATAAGTTGGTCTATAAATAGAACCAATTGTGAATGCAGAATGATGTCTGAAAATTGGCTAAACTTCTGCAAGCCAAATCACTTCCTTTCTTCCCTTAATGCGCAGAGAGATTTAAGGAAACTATCATTCTGTAAAATGTCATTGACGATACGCTTGGTTTAGGGTGTGAAAACCAAACCAAGGTTCTCCATTGTATCCTGAAGTGGATTCGCCGGTTACACCTGTTGCATCCAATCTACGAGGAGAGATTGGTGGGGGTGAATCGAACCTAAAGCCTAGTGTTCTTACACGCCTTGGAGGGTGCGCATGTCACTTGTTCTTCTCTTCTCTGTTGCAAACCAGACCCCATTTTCTAACAATCATTAGGTTCGATCTTCGATTTATAATAATGGTTGCAACGTGGAGGGAGATGACATTTGACATTGTCAAAATGAAGAGGTTCGAAGGTGGTAACTCCGTTCGTTGGGAGAAAAGGATGCATGGTCTTCTTACAAGCAAGGAGAGATGAGTACTCATACGCTTCATCAAATTATGTTTATTTGTGACCATGGTGGAAGGTACACAATTACTTTCTATGGCTATGATATGCTTGATCGGGTCTTGTTGACCCATACTCAAATGCTACTATTGTTTAAGAATTAAATTCGGTTAATCCTTGCAAAGTTTCCCAAACTGGCGCAGTGGTTGGCATCTTATGAATCAAGGCTTTGGTTCAAGGTTCGAATCCCATGTCTGCTCATTTTGGATTTTTGTTAACTTTGTTAAATACTTCAATGGACCGGAAGATAAAATGAAAAATTTCTCTGGTGGGATTCGAACACAAAACTAAAGGGTGAAAAGCACAAGGGCTAACCGCTATAGCAACGCTTTATTTGGTACTTTGAGGTCGTTACAATATTCTCAATGGTTGTAAATGTTTGGAAAACTTGATTAAACTTGGACAGAGAAACACATTCTCTGATGGCAGAAACTGACTTTTCGTGTATGCACAAGGGTGTCCTATAGGGTTTGAACGTAGTGTTTGAGTGTAAGCATGCATTTAATTTGTGTTAATGATCAATGCCTTTTGTTGAAAATTTAATCTGATATTAATATGAATGATTTGCATGCTTTAGGAGTTATAAGAGTAGAATAAGTTTATCACCCTAATTATTTTGAGTCTACTAGAATACTTGACCAAACAACTATACCTTACACAACAAAACAGTATAGGTGAAAAGCAAAATAGAATATTAGGAGAAATGGTAAAAGCCATGGTATCCTATGATGGTCTAACAAAATGATATTGGGGAGAAGTCATGTTGAAGGAACAATAGTAAATAGGGTTCTAAACAAAGGAACAAGATAACCCATATGAGCTCTGGAAGATAGAAAGCCCATTCTTAAGTTTTTGAAAGTTTGAGGTTGAAGGGAAATAGTAAAAGTTCTTGAAACAAAAGAAAGAAATTAGGTGAAAGGGGAATTGAATGTGAGTGTTCCCGGGCTATGCTAAAATTAGCAAAGCATATAGATTCATGGTTAAGGAATCTGAGACACCCCGTTGTGCCCCATTGTATTATTATATTAAAACATTATTATTTACTTAATCACATACTTAACGTTAGAATACATAAAAATTCAAACTTAACTTATAAACACACAGCAGAAGAAAATTTCAAAGTAAACACACCAGATATATAACATACGTATCATAGGTTTATGCATTAGAGTATTTAAAACACTGTCTAGGGTCTCCCGTCGGTAGGATACCTAGCAGGCATCTTAAAACAAAAAATTAATAGCGGAAACAAAACATCTTATAAGACTCACTGGCCCTAGACACTAAACTACATTGCTGGAATCCATAGCTCGTCCTCCCGCCTCTGGTTCATACGGAGTTCCATCTAACACCTCATCAATTTGTTCCTCCATCGGGTCTTCTCATACGATCACATCAGAAATAAAATACAACACACAGAAAGATATAGGGGATAAGAAACAGTTCTATCATCAAAAGCAGAAAAGATTCGCAGCATATTATACAATAATTGTCACAGACAATCAACATACATAACTATCAAATCATCCTCAAAATAAGGTATCATCCTCTACCCTCCAACTCATGCAACAAAACCTTTATGCTGACGTGGCCACTGCTAATCCTGTCACACATCCCTCGTTAGGAATGTTAGTCAGTCGTCCAAGTGATACGTTCCCAACGCCGGTGCATATTCTCATCCATGGTGAGAATGCTCATGCAAAGCAATGACACTATAGCTGCACAGTACCGTCGGTGCACACCCTTATTTTCTCTCTTATCTCTATCAAGGGTGCTCATGCATAGCAATGACACTATAGTTGCACAACTTAACTTCTAATTTGGAACGGTCCACGAGAACGTCAGACCTCGTGTATCTCAAATACACGATTATGAACAACAATGCTACATATGATTCTCACTGACTTTTATCAATAACAACCTAGTACCTCAAGCTTTTCCTCATAACCTCCACTTATATTCTATATCACATCACTTCTATAAAATAATAGTGAGGTACATCTAATTCATATTCAAAACTCTCACCCAAACAAAATACCTCTGAGTAATATATATCTTTCCTTAAAATCAACTAAGCAATTTATCAAACCAGGCAGATCATGTATAACACAATATCAACAAAATAATCAAACATCCTAAAATATCACATAAAGAAAATTATCACAACCAGCATATCACAATCAAATCAAATAAGAAATAAAGCCAAACATCCTCAACATCATAAAATCAACCTTAATGTCGATAAACCTACAATCCCCAAATCACCATTGGTTTTACAGAAAGGGTTTCCAATGTGATTTTGGTCTTGTCGATTACTCGACTACTAGTAGGGTTTAGATTGCCCTACACAATTATTATAGAATATACTACTTATCGGTTCCGACGGTAGATTGGTTCTTTCCCCCACCTGTGCTTATCTCCGGAAACACGAACTTCCCACTCCTCATCACGACACTACGGTTATTAAATCAACCTTCAATCAATCAACATAAAAATGAATTAATCAAACAAAATTCATCCTTAACCACAAAAGGCTAGGTTTGGCTATGACAACCCAAAATAAGGCTAGGGATTTCAAAACTTCATAAACTCTTAGATCAATGATCCTTAAGCATTTATAATTATAAAACCAATTATCATAACTAAATGAATTGAAACAAAATCATCTAACACCAAAGGTTAGGGTGTCAGGCCGTATTATAAAAATAGGCAGGGAAATTTAGTTGGATTCAAGCTCTTGGATTTAGATGATATAGGTACTAGAGAGCTTAAATCACGCATTAGATTTCAAAAATGAAAACAAAATCATCAAACCCTCCTTTGAGTGAGATTCGGCCACTTAAAGAAAATAGGGAAGGAAATATATTTTTTGTTACATGCTCTTGGATAATGAAATTAGAAGACATCACAATATCATAGAAATTGGTTTCACATTAAAAGGATTTTTCTACAATTTTCTAGGATTATTTGAAGTTATAGATCTAGGAATGGAAATTTATGAAAAATTGATGATCATGGCTTGATCTTACAAAATAAATGAAGGAGAAGACTTAGATGAATAAGGAGAAGAGCTTTTACCTCTTGAAGATTGAATGAATGAAGAAAATGATCAACCTTCACTAAGTTGAAAACTGGACAGCTTGAGGGTGTGATGGTATTGTGAGTGTATTTCACAATATACTCATCCAAAAATCACGAACTTTGGCTTGTTAGAAATATAAGAATAACAGGAACAACATTGGTGTTGAAGGTTTCATTTGGTTCGGATTATAACAGGGGTGAAAAGGGCCTTCTTTCAGATGTTTCATGGGTTGCTGAGAATTCTGGGCAGTTTCGGTATTTTGAGCCTATCTCTCAATCCACTTATCCGTTTTTGATGATATTTAGCTTGTTGTAAATAAGAGAGAAAGTGGAACAACATTTATGTTGAGAGTTTTACGAGTTTCAGAAAGGAAGAGGGTCATATTGTCGGTGGGGATTCGGTGTTCATATGAGTTTTGCAACTTTGTTGGTGAGGAAGATGAAGAGAATGAAGGTGTGAGTGAAGGGGCTGCGGTTTTGTGGTATATATAGGCTATATCTTAGGCCTTTTTTGGTTTATTAGATGTTGGATTAATAGCTTTTGTGATTATTTAATTAATATAAGCTTAACCATAGTTAATAATTAACTTAACTAAGGTTATTTTGGCTAACCATGGCTAATAATATGTGGCTCACATTTGATGGAGGTGTGTCTGATTTTAAACCACTCACAGTGACTCACCAATGAGTCACCGATCCTATCCATTAGCGGTTCTCGGAAATTTCGTACGCAGCTCCGTCATTTACCCGATTTCGGTTTTTGAGAGGAAAATAACGAAACGAAAGCAAAATGAAATAGGTATGGTTTATTGGAGGTGGATGCACAAAATTGGAGAGATGTGGGAGGTTTACAACCATGTAAAATGAGTGGTTAAGAGTGCGTAGACGTGTCTTGTTAATACCTGTGAAAGCTTGGGGGTATTTTGGTCTTTTCACCGAAAAGTCATGATTACTAGCATTTAATGCTCATAAATTCTTGGTGACTCATCCTCCATGAGTCATCGTGTATGACTCGTTGTCCCGATCTCTTGACGGGTCTTTGTAGTTCCGCTTTCGACTCTGTCGGTTTCCCGATTAGGGTTTTATGCCTGCGTAAAAGCGTAATATTTCGTTTTCGGTTGAAAATTTTCAAAACAACCAAACGCGTTAGAAAAATGATTTAAATATAAACCATTTCATTTACGAGACAAACTTAGGTTTTATGATCATTAAAATCTTACTGTCAGTGAAAACACCGACTGTTTTCCGTTCGAACTTTTACCAAAATTCGTTCGAATAAACATAATATTTTATTTCTGATCAGAAATTTGGAAAGTAGACTTCCTCTCGGACAAAAATATAAAAAATAAACAAATTTCAATTTTCAGGCCAAATTAGGGTTTTCTGTCAGTATAAAATTATACCGCGGTTAAAAAACGCATACCGGTTTCCGTCTGTGTTTTAGACCCAAAATTTCACCGTAACCTTCTACCATAAGAGAGACTACGAATATGATTTTATTTTATTTAAAATCACTTTCTAATTCTCATATTAAAATATAATTAATTATATTTAACCGGTTAAACAGCGTAATTAAAAAATTAGGATGTTACATTACTACCCCTCTTAGAAAAAAATTCCGTCCACGGAATTTCTTAACTCAAAACTAGACATTATCTTGTAATTGTATCTTAATCTAAAGATCCCACATTATATTTCTCATTGCTGTTTGTCCCCTAGGTGACAGCAGTAACTTCATAACAAAATTCATTCTTATACCGTTCTATTTATCCTCGAAACAATCCATCACTACATTATATTCATTGTCCTTAACATTTCACCTTGATCTATTATCCTTGAAGGACATAATTAAAACTTAATCCTTTCCTTCTTCTTACTACCGATCCACTAGAGAACCTTATTTCAACATCTAACTCCTGCAATTAACACCACAATCAATTCCAACATCTAACTTCTACAATTAACATCGCAGTCAAAAGAACAACACCTGTTAGGATTATCTAACTTAACAAATTTGAATTTCTCTAGTAACCTCAATTTACATTAGAAATCATCTTTTCTGCTCATATTCAACTTAGGTGAAACTACTATATACACTTTTGTTTACTCTTCCCAAACTCATACAATCCATCTTAACTACGAATATTAATCATTGCCCTAGGTTCCATAATGATACTATGCCTCAATCAACATTTGACTTATAGTAATTGTCTTACTCATTGATATTGATTTTAAGGGTTCACATCCTAACAGTCACAACTATACCTCAACAGAACTCTCATCACTTTCTTGTCTATCATGCTACTTAGACAAACAAACAAAGTCTACCAGATATCAAATACATACCTTGTATAAGATCACAGATTGAGAATTCAGCTCCCATCACGGTAAACACTCTTTCAGTGGCCTGAGGTTGGGCATTTGTTGTCCTACTGCTGGAACTCCTTTTCCAGCTCCACCTCTTTGAGCACCGGTGTACAACATATAATGCTACATAAAATATATATATGCCATATAACTGTTAACTATCGCGTCGGGACTCACTACCCAACTTCTAAGCATAGTTAAAATCCGATGTGGATTTAACTAGACACGGCCAGTAACAACTTCCTAGACCTCACAGTCTGATTAGAATTGAACTGCTCTTATACCACCAAATGAGACACCCCGTTGTGCCCCATCGTATTATTAGATTAAAACCTTATTATTTACTTAATCGTATACTTAACCTTGGAATACATAAAAATTAAAACTTAACTTATAAACACACGTACAGCGGAAGAAAATTTCAAAGTAAACACACCATATATATAACATACATATCATAGGTTTATGCATTAGAGTATTTAAAACACTGTCTAGGGTCTCCCGTCAGTAGGATCCCTAGCAGGCATCTTAAAACAACAATTAATAGCGGAAACAAAATGCCTTATAAGACTCACTGGCCCTAAACACTAAACTACATTGCTGGAATCCATAGCTCGTTCTCCCGCCTCTGGTTCATACGGAGTTCCATCTAACTCCTCAGCAATTTTTTCCTCCATCGGGTCTTCTCGTATGATCACATCAGAAATAAATACAACACACAGAAAGATATAGGGGATAAGAAACAGTTCTATCATCAAAAGCGGAAAAGAGTCGTAGCATATCATACAATAATTATTAAATAAAATCAACATACATAACTATCAAATCATCCTCAAAATAAGGTATCATCCTCTACCCTCCAACTCATGCAACAAAACCTTTATGCCAACGTGGCCATTGCTAATCCTGTCACACATCCCTCGTTAGGAAAGTCAGTCATTCGTCCAAGTGACACATTCCCAACGCCGGTGCACATTCTCATCCATGGTGAGAATGCTCATGCAAAGCAATGACACTATAGCTGCACAGTACCGTCGGTGCACCCTTATTTTCTCCCTCATCTCTATCAAGGGTTCTCATGCATAGCAATGACACTATAGTTGCACAACTTAACTTCTAATTTGGAACGGTCCACGAGAATGTCAGACCTCGTGTATCTCAAATACACGGTTATGAACAACAATGCTACATATGATTCTCACTGGCTTTTATCAATAACAACCTAGTACCTCAAGCTTTTCCTCATAACCTCCACTTATATTCTATATCACATCACTTCTATAAAATAATAGCGAGGCACATCTAATTCATATTCAAAACTCTCATCCAAACAAAATACCTCCGAGCAATATATATCTTTCCTTAAAATCAACTAAGCAATTTATCAAACCAGGCAGATCATGCATAACACAATATCAACAAAATAATCAAACATCATAAAATATAACATAAAGCAAATTATCACAACCAGCATATCACAATCAAATCAAATAAGAAATAAAGCCAAACATCCTTAACATCATAAAATTAACCTTAATGTCGATAAACCTACAATCCCCGAATCACCATTGGTTTTACAGAAAGGGTTTCCAATGTGATTTTAGTCTTGTCGATTACTCGACTACTAGTAGGGTTTAGGTTGCTGGTCGAGCTGTCGCGCACGCGCCAAAAAGAACGAGCGGTTTGTAAAACTGTAGTTTAGGGCGACAACTCGGATGTCGTCTCGCAAGGACTCTTAAAGTGTTATTTTCCACAAAAATCAGTTTTTTGGGGGGTTTGGATTGGGATGCAATCAAAGGAAACAAATAACAAAGCAATGAAAACAGGGCAGTTGAAAAGGTTATCAAATAGCTAAAGACGATTAATCTATCGTTCTCAATTTCCCAACTATCATCGGTTATGTGAATTCCTAGCCCTAAGCAGATTCTATCCCCTTTCAGTTGTAGCAACAATTAACAAACGAAATTGCCACTACGAATATATGTTCCTATTCCCGAATTAAACAAACGGGGTTAAGCCCTCATGAACTAAACGAACATGAATGAACACACGCGAATTAAACAAACGCGATTATGTATAGGAACATAACATCACTGAAACGAATCAATACAATACTATACACTCCTGAATTAAACAAACAAATGCATAGCATAGTATTGAAAAGGGAAAAACAAGTAAAATAGGAATCACAAAACCTCAAGTATAATGGAAATCGATTACAATAGATTAATCCTAGAAAATTAGTTCTCCATATGAAAAACGAACACACAAAAATAAACAAAAACAATGGAGAAGCAAAAGTCTTTCCAAACTGTTCAGAACATCAGTTTATACTAGTCAGAAATTAAACCCACTCGTGAGGCGAGCTCTAATTCGCGAGGCGAATGTTGTGAAGAGTCAGCAACCTTTGGCATTCTCGCGAGGCGAGAGAACTGAGGAGTCTTCTTATTACGCCCGTTATGAACATCAGGGGCCAACCGTGATGCTTTCTGACTTCCAGGCTCGCGAGGCGAGTTATTGTTCGCGGGGCGAAACTCTTCAACTTCAAAACTGCCACAGTCGTGACCTTCAACAGGGGTAAGCCATGATAGTCTCTGACTTTCAGGGTTGGATGACTCGCGGGGCGAGATCTTCTTCGCGGGGCGAATCAGAGACCTTGCATTTTCTTGGAACAGTCATCCTTCGGGGTCGCGAGACGAAGAGCTATTCGCGGGGCGAATCCCCTGCTTCTTTATTCTCTTGACTTCCAACTTAACCTGAAAACAAAGACACAGCTATAAGTGTATTATTTGACTCAAAACTGGCTAAATTAACCTAAAACTACTTTAGAGACTCAAAACCTTGCTTGAGGACAATCTAATCTAATTTGGGTGAAAATAGGATATAATTTGCACAAAACCCTGGTCATACTAGCCATAAAACTAGATGAGCCAGAGGCTTATCAAAATACCCCAAACTTGAACTTTGCTTGTCCCCAAGCAAACTAAAGCTCAAAAATCAAAAAGACTCAAGACCCGGCAAGCTTAAAAGATTCAATCAACCTTACACAGAATTCAAGCAATACATCAAAACAGTTTTCTTCAAAGTTTCCCCCCTTTTTCAACCAAAGTAGTCCCCACAATCATTCATTCTGAACATTTGAGAAATTAGTCATTCAGGCATTCATTAATCCAAGCAGGGGAATCCAAGTTACACACAAAAGGAAGATCACCAAAATCAAACAACTGCCTTCCTCACAAGGGAAATTTGTGTTTCACTCAATGCTCAGTTTTGGTCAGGTAATCAACAATTCACTCAATTCACTTTTCAGAAACACTTCCCATAAATTTTATTTCCACCTCCAAAAGATTCCCACAGAAACATGCATGCAACATCAAAAGGTCTTTTATGGGATGTAATGGGGCCTGGCTAAGGGTAGGATATACAAAGGAACTAGGCTGAAGACCCTAGGAACTAAGAGAGCATGAAACACTTCAAAACATTAGAATTCCACTCAAGTTCCTTTTCTCATTCTTCTTTTTGCCTTGGGTGACTACAACCATTTCTTCTAATACTTTTATTTATTTATTTATTTATTTCATTTTTACACTTTGCTTTTTTTTTCTCAAATTTTTTTTTCTTTTTTTGGCCTTTGGCTCCAACTTTTTATTATATTTTTTTCTTTTTCTCAATCCCAAACAACACATTGCACCTTGTAGCCACCCCAAACTTAGTTTCTTGCACCCATTCTAAGATTCCATGCTCTCCTAATCATAAGATCGGGATAACATGGTTTTCCAGATTTTTGGGCTTGTAACATTAGGTTATCAAGAATTAATAGTCTAATCAGGCTCAAAGGGGCTAACTAAGGAACATGCATTAGGAATTGGTTATTTTAGGCTAAGTAGCTATTTACAAAGAAAACGCCTAAATCATCTGAAGCAAACACATAATCATGCAAACCAAGAAGAGATTCAAGCAAATTCAGGAAAGTGCAATCCAAAAGTGATTCTCACAGTCAAAAAATATGTTGGAGGCTCAAAACCTCACCTGGACATTCATGAAATTTGTTTGACAGAGATTCTATCCCTAGTGTGTGCTTCCCTTCACCCCAAACTTATCCTAAATCATGCCATCACAACAAAATCTCAAAGTTTAATTTTCAATCACATGGGGATCACTTTTCAAAAACAAACATTTTTGAGCCTAGGGGGAATCATCACATATCAATCATGCAAGCAATCTGTGCAACATCAATCAAAATCCATCAAACTTGCCAACAAAAGACTCAACACACAAATACTCCTGAGCTTCTCACATTATTCAAGAGCTTTATTCAAAGAAAAGGAAAAAACTACAACTAGTTCCCTCCCCCACACTTAAAATATGCATTGTCCCCAATGAACAACAGAACTATAAAATCAGAGTGGGGGAAAGGAAAGGGTACTCCCTGATCAAGTGCAGTGTATGCGGGAGATGCCACCTGGATCCCATTGCTTGTAGCATAAGGCCAAGGAGATAGAGTTCATTCCATGGTCCCACAACTTGCAGCCTTGATATATGAGTAAACACATGACAATAATGGTGACCTTGATCAATGCGGCGGACTCATCACCTCCTCTTGGGTCAAAGACGACCGCTTCATCAACAAAGTCCTCCCAATAGAATTTGGCTTCAATCCCTTGAACTATCCATGGTGCAAAATCCATTTCCTCTAGTGGTTTCGCAGGGGGAGGTGGCAGATAGGTAGGGAGGGTCTTCGGCGCTGCTTCATCTTCTTCATGCTCCTCATTCACTGCACTGACAAATCTATCACCTGCTAAACATGCAGTAATCTCAGCACACACCACACAATGGTTAGTGTTAGTACAATTAGGGCAAGAAAAAATATCATCAAAGCTAGAATTAAATGGAAATTCATAAACCAAATCATCACAGGTATCATCAATAAGCTCAGAGAGCAACTCCATTTGGAAAACAGAGTGTTCGTCCAGGGGGTGTTTCATAGCATCAAAGATCTTGAACTGGGCCACAATACCACCAAACTCCATAGACATAGTCCCATCATACACATCAATCTTAGTCTTGGATGTCATCATGAATGGTCTGCCCAAGATTATTGGTGATCTACTGGAATGTGTCTCTCCTGCCATGTCTAGGATGTAGAAGTCCGCAGGGAAGATCAAATCATCAACTTGCACTAGCACATCTTCTACCATTCCCATGGGTCGGGCACTGGTCCTGTTAGCCAACTGGATGGTAAGACCTGTGTACTGCAGAGGCCCAAGATCAAGGTTGTTAAAGATGGAGGTAGGCATGACATTGATGGATGCTCCCAAGTCCAGCATGCAGTTTTCAAACTTCCTGTCCCCAATAGTGCATGGGATAGTAAATGTGCCTGGGTCCTTGCACTTCTGTGGTAGTGCCTGAGTAGGGGCTAAAACAACAACTCTTTCTGATGCAGGCCTAGACTGGATAAGAGCTGAGACATTTCTTCCCAAATCAACCCTCTCATTATTCTTCAACTTCTTCTTGTTGGTGCATAGATCCTTCAGAAATCTAGGAGGGGAATATTCACGGCTACCTTTCTGAACACATCTAAGATCTCCATTTCCTTGTCTTCACCACCAATCTTCTTATTTTTTTGAATTCTGTGTGGGAATGGGATGGGTATTCTGTACACTTTCTCAACTTCAACTTCAACAATAGGCTCAGGAGTTATCTCAACAGTAGGCTCAGGAGTTATCTCAATAGTTTCTTCATCCTTTCCAGAGGTGGCCTCAACAACTTTTCCAGATCTCAGAGACATGGCACTCACATTAGGGTTGGAGGCATTGGGATTTATCACTGGTTGTGCCGACAGCTGGGTTGACCCTTGAGCTTGCGGTATGTTGTTTATGGATGTGGCCAGCTGTCCAATCTATGTATGCAAGGCCTGAATACTAGCATCCGTCCTCTCTTTGAAGCGTATGCGTGAGGCTCGAATCCGTCCAATTTCTTCTGCTGAAGCGTATTCTGTGAGGCCTGAATCGCCCAATTTCTTTGCCGAATCGGAGATTTTGTGCAGCCATTTGGGCAGCCATTTGTTTGAGCATGTCATCATCAAGGTCGGAAGGTGCAGAAGTGGTTACTGGAGGAGGATTCTGAGGTGCCATCGGTTGTTGTTGGGATGAGTTCCCATACCGCAGATTAGGATGATTTCCCCAGTTAGGATGGTTGAGAGGTCTGGAGTGCTGTACCTGTTCTGGTTATTGCCTTGATTATACGGATGGACTGCAAAGGCTTGAGGCGATTCAGTAACTGATCCTCCTTGCAGAATGGGGCATGTCTCATATGGGTGCTCAGGAGAGCTGCACATGCCACACAACACCTGCAGTGAACCCTATCCATTGCCAATCTCTACCAAAGAAGTGAGCCTATCAATTTTATCATCACGGTCATGGTTGGAAGTAGAAGCGTGGACCTCATGCACTCCTCTTGTCTCAATCGAATTTCTTCCGGTAGTAAATCTGCTGGGAATTCGGGGACATATTTTCAATGAGTAGCTTAGCGAGAATGGGGTCTTATCAACAAGAGCTCCCCACTAGCAAGATCCAAAATATTCCTATCCTTCAGCGGTAACCCTTCATAAAAGTCTTGGAGGAGAAGCTGTTGTAAATCGATCTTTGGGGGCAACTGGATGTCAACTGCTTGAACCGCTCCCAATATTCAGCTAGCGACTCATTTCCTTGTCTGATGCCACATATTTCTTTCCTGATTGAGGCAGCTCTGGAGGCAGGAAAATATTTCTCTAGGAAGAGCCTCTTCAATTCGTTCCATGTGGTGATGGAGTTTGGCTCAAGATACAACAGCCAATCCTTTGCAGCTCCCTGGAGTGAGAACGGAAAAGCTTTCAACTTAATGTGATCTTCAGTTACTCCCTCTGATCTCAAGGTTGTGGAGCAGACGACCTGAAATTCCTTGAGGTGCTTATGTGGGTCCTCACCTGCAAGACCATTGAACCTTGGCAACAAATGGATTAGACCAGATTTTAATTCAAATGGAGTATCAGCACCAGGATATGAAATACACAATCCATTATAATTTACATCAGGGGCAGCAAGCTATCTTAATGTCCTTTGGTCTCCCATGTTTTCAAAAACAATTTTGGAATTAGAATCACTACTAGAACTAGCCCGAAATTCTCTACGGAGTGTGTGCAGTGTTCTTTCAATTTCCGGATCAAATTCACACAGTTCAGGGCAATTAGATCTAGTAGCCAGACTAATTCAAAATAAAAGAAAAATAAAAGAGAAAAAGAGAAATAAAAATGCGAAAATAACAAAACAAGAGTCCCCAAGAACGCACGATTTTTTGGTCATTTGTCGCGCACGCACAAAAAGAACGAGCGGTTTGTAAAACTGTAGTTTTAGGCGACAACTCGGATGTCGTCTCGCAAGGACTCTTAAAGTGTTATTTTCCACAAAAATCATCGATTTTTTTTTGGGGGGGGTTGGATGGGGATGCAATCAAAGGAAACAAATAACAAAGCAATGAAAACAGGGCAGTTGAAAAGGTTATCAAATAGCTAAAGACGATTAATCTATCGTTCTCAATTTCCCAACTATCATCGGTTATGTGAATTCCTAGCCCTAAGCAGATTCTATCCCCTTTCAGTTGTAGCAACAATTAACAAACGAAATTGCCACTATGGATATATGTTCCTATTCCCGAATTAAACAAACGGGGTTAAGCCCTCATGAACTAAACGAACATGAATGAACACACGCGAATTAAATAAACGCGATTAAGTATAGGAACATAACATCACTGAAACGAATCAATACAATACTATACACTCCTGAATTAAACAAACAAATGCATAACATAGTATTGAAAAGGGAAAAACAAGTAAAATAGGAATCACAAAACCTCAAGTATAATGGAAATCGATTACAATAGATTAATCCTAGAAAATTAGTTCTCCATATGAAAAATGGAGACACAAAAATAAACAAAAACAATGGAGAAGCAAAAGTCTTTCCAAACTGTTCAGAACATCAATTTATACTAGTCAGAAATTAAACCCACTCGCGAGGCGAGCTCTAATTCGCGAGGCGAATGTTGTGAAGAGTCAGCAACCTTTGGCATTCTCGCGAGGCGAGAGAACTGAGGAGTCTTCTTATTACGCCCGTTATGAACATCAGGGGCCAACCGTGATGCTTTCTGACTTCCAGGCTCGCGAGGCGAGTTATTGTTCGCGGGGCGAAACTCTTCAACTTCAAAACTGCCACAGTCGTGACCTTCAACACGGGTAAGCCATGATAGTCTCTGACTTTCAGGGTTGGATGACTCGCGGGGCGAGATCTTCTTCGCGGGGCGAATCAGAGACCTTGCATTTTCTTGGAACAGTCAGCCTTCGGGGTCGCGAGGCGAAGAGCTATTCGCGGGGCGAATCCCCTGCTTCTTTATTCTCTTGACTTCCAACTTAACCTGAAAACAAAGACACATCTATAAGTGTATTATTTGACTCAAAACTGGCTAAATTAACCTAAAACTACTTTAGAGACTCAAAACCTTGCTTGAGGACAATCTAATCTAATTTGGGTGAAAATAGGATATAATTTTCACAAAACCCTGGTCATACTAGCCATAAAACTAGATGAGCCAGAGGCTGATCAGTTGCCCTACACAATTATTATAGAATATACTACTTATCGGTTCCAATGGTAGAATGGTTCTTTCCCCCACGAGGACTGAGACAAGTACTAGCACGTAACAGATCGATTACTATCTAAGCGAATCTTTGGATGGAAGGGAGCTCAATATCAAATACCAAGCCCAACAATAGTAAAAATAAACAGAATAAAAAGGAACAAACTCTTTTTGTAATTTTCTCAAATACTTGGAAGGCGATAAAAGGGGTTTTTCAAATATGATAAAAGACGTTGGGATTAGATTTCACTAAACCTTAGCCTCGTGCAATACCAAGACTACCAATCCAGTTTATGCTTCAAATATTAAAATCAACCCACAAAATTACTCAAGCCCTAATTCCTTAGATGACAAGAGCCTAAATCCCCTAATAGACCATAATTCCTTAGGTGGCCTAATTAGTGAATTTGCATTAAGAGTAGGGATTACGCGATTACTAATAAACCAAAATCCATTCCTAGATGCAAGGTTTACTAGGTGATTAATTCCTGATCAAGAATTGATAAGAACGTCCCCATTGCAAATCAAATCTCAAAATCAAATCATGGATGATCAGACCACAACAAGCATTAAGCGCGGGAATTAAACACTAATAGAGAGGCATAAACACAGATTGATAAATCAAAGCAATTACATGATATTCAGTTTAGCTACATCTAATCCCAACAAAAAGGGATTTAGCTACTCATAGAGAAAGAGAAAGCCGAAACAAGAGAAATAGAGATAAAGGAGAGAAGGGACTCCATGATGGCTTTCCACAGCAGCCACAGCAGCCTCTAGCTCAAAGAATTAGGGTAAAATTCTGGTGTAAAAACGTCCATCTTTCTGTTTTGCCCAAAGGTCTTATTTATAGATCGGGAAAAATGCGGCGTCACGGTAGTGATGGCCATCACGGCCAGGCCGTGACGGGCTCGCCATGTGAACACTTTCAAAATTTCATCTGTCACGGCCGTGATGCTCATCACGCCGGCCGTGTCCGATTACTGCTGTTGGTGAGGGTCAGTGGTCACGAGTCACGAGCCGTGATGGTCATCACGGCCAGGCCGTGACGGCTTCCGACTTTTGCCTCCTTTCTTTCCAGCTATTGCTCGATAATGGCCGTGATGGGCTCTTTTTGGCTCATTTTCTTCACTTTTCAAGCTCTTTCTCCATCCAAGCTTCATCATGGTCAATCTTGAACATTTTGTCCTCAATTTCTGTAAAACAACACCACGAAACCACCTTACCCGTTCCAAGGTAAAAACTATCTAAAAATCAAGTATGCCTGAACTATATGAAAATGCATACAAAATGATATACAAATATGAGGTGTAATCACACTCATCAAATCACCCCAAGCTTAAGACTTTTGCTTGTCCTCAAGAGAACACTAAGGCCAGAAGATATAGATAATTAGAGCATGGATAGTGAACCAAGAACCCGAGTAATTAATCCAAGTAACAGGCATGTTCAAATAATTCACCAAGAGACGATCAATTTCCATTCCAATTAGAAGCTCAGGTTTCCTAGACTCATATTCTCACTGATTCGGGCACTCTTTCTCACCTCACTCAAGTGTTTAAGGATATATGATAATTCGCTCAATTTCCTCAAGGAATGAATTCTACCATAAGCTTGACTATCAACCAAATCTCTACTTTATTAATGAAAACACATAAGAATTAAGAGGTCTTTCACTTTGGTTGTAATGAGGCCATGGGATTGATCGTTAGGTGGGGAAATCAAGAAAAGGAAATTTCAAGAAGGCTAAACAAAACATCAAGCATTGCAAAACATGACACCTTCTAAAATACCTTTTTGGGTTTTGATTCATTTTTCCACCTTTCTTTCTTTCTTTTTCTTTTATTTCTCACTTTCATTTGTCATCCCCTTCTCTATATATGATTTTTCCTTTATTTTTCTTTTATTTGGAGAAGGGGAGATTTTCAGCTCAAGAGAAATATTTTTCTGATTTTCTCATCCCATACTTTTTCAAACTACCTTTTCACCCTTTTGTGCAATACTTTAGAAGGTCCCCTATCAAGCATCATTCATCCAAATATTTCAGGGTACCAAGAAAAGTATTTTATTCTTGAAGGCTCAAAATTGGGCAACTAAGGGGAAGCATTTAGTCAATCAAAGCTCAGAAGGCCGGAAAAATACCTAGTGCCTCAATCATTTTCAAAAATGTTTTCAAAAATTTTTAAGCTTCAAAACGGTTTCAAGTCAAGTTCTAGAGAAATACAATCCAAGAGGAATAACACTCCATCACAAAGAATGGGGTAGATTTAGTGAGTACCCTTTTTTGGCTCAAAATCTCACATTTTAGTAGTTTAAAAATCAATGAGAAACATGAATCTACGGAACCACATGCTAATTATCAACCATCAAGCAAGGGGCAAAATTCAAAATTGGATGCATAATCTAAGCAAGGGGCAATCTAATCATGTGATCATGCAAAACTATGCCTATATGAATGCAACATGCAAAATACAAAAATACAAAACTTTGCAAAAATACCCCTACCCCAAGCTTAAAAACTTACATTGTCCCCAATATAAATAATCAAGTTGGAGAGGGGAGAAAAATGGAACAACTTACCGAGGTGGTAGCCGGTGTTGGCTAACATGCCTTGTCAAAGGGATGCTGGAAAATGTGTCACGGCTGTGACCTCTATCACGGGCAGGCCGTGATCAATTCTGGTCCATAGGGGTTGGCCTGTCATGGCCGTGACCTCCATCACGGCTAGGCCGTGATGTTCTTTGATCTTCAGGGTCCTCTCATCACGCCCGTGATAGGTATCATGGCTGGGCCGTGATCCTTTCTGGTCTTCATGTTTAGCTCATCACGGCCGTGACCAGTGTCACGGCCTGGGCGTGATGGTTGCTGACTTTGTTTGTCTTTGCCCTTCTTGCTCTTCCTTCCTTCTTGCCCTGAAAGTACTTAACAAATCTATTAATTTATGTTATTTTTCCTCTTGATCTTCTCAAATTATTCAAGAGTTAAAAATAAAAAACAAATGGAAAAAGAAAAGAGAAAGAAAACTTGGGTTGCCTCCCAATAAGTGCTTCTTTAACGTCACTAGCTTGACGGTCGGTGATCTTAAGGATCACGAAGGTGCACAGTTGTGGTCAATCTCTCAATGTCACCACCAAAGTAGGCCTTGAGCCTTTGGCCATTGACTTTGAAGGTCCTTTTTGAAGTAGGATCCTCCACTTCTATAGCTCTATGAGATGAGACTTCTTTGACAATGAACATTCCGACCACTTAGACTTCAACTTTCCGGAAACAATCTCAACGGAATTGAATAATAAAACTTGTTATCCTGGCTGAAATGTTTTCATCACGATCTTCTAGTCATGATAGGTCTTGACTCGCTGCTTGTAAATGGATGCATTCTCATATGCATTGAGGTGCATCTCCTCTAATTCATGCAGCTGATTGACTCTTTTCTCACTCGCCAGAGTGGCATCAAAATTCAAGAACTTCAATGCCCAAAAGGCTCGATGCTCTAACTCTACGAGTAGATGACATGCCTTCCCATAGACCATCTGAAATGGAGATAACCCCACAGAAGTTTTTAATGCAGTACGGTAAGCCCATAAGGCATCGTCAAGCTTCTTTGCCCAATCTTTTCTTGAAGTGGCCACAGTTTTTTCCAGAATTCGCTTAATCTCCCGGTTAGAGACCTCCGCTTGCCCATTTGTTTGCGGATGATATGGAGATGCCACCTTATGCCTCACATCATACTTGGTCAACACATTTTTCAGTTGTGAGTTGCAGAAGTGAGATCCCCCATCACTTATAAGGACCCTTGGGACACCGAACCGGGCAAAGATGTTCTTTTTGATGAACTTGATCACTGTTTGTGCATCATTCTTCAGTGTTGCAATGGCCTCCACCCATTTAGAAACATAGTCCACCGCCACCAAGATATATTGATTGGAGAATGAAGGTGGCAGTGGACCCACAAAATCTATGCCCCAACAATCAAATACTTCAATCTCCAATATGTTTTGCAGTGGCATCTCATCCCTTTTAGATATGTTCCCGGTCCTTTGGCACTTGTCACAACTCTTCACATGATTGTAAGAGTTGTTGAAGATTGAGGGCCAAAAGAGCCCAGATTGGAGGACCTTTGCAGCTGTCCTATCCCCATTGTAATGTCCACCATATGGAGAGTTATGGCAATGCCACAAAATACTCCTTGCTTCCTCTTGACTAACACACCTCCTCCATAAGCCATCCGGTCCAACCTTGAACAGAAATGGGTCATCCCACATGAAATGGTTGGCATCCTGGAAGAATTTTTTCCTTTGTTGCCAAGTGAGGTGCTCTGGAACAATGTTGGCTGCCTTGAAGTTTGCCATGTCGGTCAACCATGGTATTTCATGCACTAGAAATAAGGCCTCATCCGAGAACTCATCCCGAATGTCCTTCTCTTTTGCAGCAACCTCTTCATTCACTAACCGAGATAAGTGGTCAGCCACCACATTTTCGCTGCCCTTTTTGTCTTTAATGACTAAGTCAAATTCTTGCAACAATAGAATCCACCTTATGAGTCTTGGTTTTGAATCTAACTTAGTCAACAAATATTTAATTGCAGCATGATCAGTAAAAACAGTGACTGGTGACCCAATTAAGTAGGAATGAAATTTTTCCAATGCAAACACTATGGCTAGAAACGCTTTTTCAGTTGTTGCATAATTTATCTGGTTTTCATTGAGAACCTTGCTAGCATAGTGAATGGCATGGAAAAACTTTTCCTTTCGCTGTCCCAAAACTGCCCCAACTGCGTAGTCACTGGCATCACACATTAATTCAAATGGTGACTCCCAGTTGGGTACAACAAGAATGGGAGCGGTGATCTCCTTTTCTTTCAAAATTTGAAAAGAGGTAAGATAAGCAGTATCAAACACAAATGGTGTGTCCTTGTTCAAAAGGCTACACAACGGCTTGGCTATCTTTGATCAGTCTTGGATGAACTGCCGGTAGAAGCCTGCATGACCGAGAAAACTCCTCACACCCTTGACATTCACTGGTGGAGGTAGTTTCTCAATTACCTCAATCTTGGATTTATCCACTTCGATCCCTTTAGCTGAAATCTTGTGCCCAAGCACAATGCCCTCCTGCACCATAAAATGACACTTCTCCCAATTTAAGACTAAATTGGTGTCCATACACCTCTTTAACACAGCAGGAAGGTTAGACAAACAATTATCATAATAGGAACCGAAAACAGAAAAATCATCCATGAAAACTTCAATGTATTTTTCTACCATATCAGACAAAATGGAGAGCATGCATATTTGAAATGTTGCAGACGCATTACAAAGACCGAAAGGCATCTTCCGATAGGCAAAAGCTCCAAAAGGACATGTGAAGGCAGTTTTCTCTTGGTCTTCCGGGTTAACCGCAATTTGGTTATAACCCGAATAACCATCCAAGAAACAATAATAGGCTTGCTCGGCCAACCTCTCCAACATTTGGTCCATGAATGAAAGTGGGAAGTGACCTTTCCTAGTAGCTTGATTTAGCTTCCGGTAATCTATACACATTCGCCAACCGGTGACTGTTCTAGTCGGGATCAACTCATTTTTCTCGTTGTTCACGACGGTCATGCCACCTTTCTTGGGAACCACTTGTACCGGACTCACCCAAGCACTATCGAAAATCGGATAGATCATTCCGACTTCCAGGAGTTTCAGCACCTCCTTCCTTACCACTTCTTTCATTATAGGATTGAGCCTCCTTTGCGGTTGGACCATCGGTTTAAATTCAGCCTCCATCATGATCTTGTGCATACAAAATGTTGGGCTAATACCTTTCGAATCTGAGATGGACCATCCAATGGCTGTTTTGTGCTTTCTAAGCACCCTTACAAGTTTCTCCTCTTCCAATTTGGACAGTACATTGCTCACTATGACATGATTTTCATCATTCTCACCAAGAAACACATACTTCAAGTGGGGAGGTAGAGGTTTAAGCTCTAACTTGAGCTTCTCTTGGACTTCATCCTTTTTGAGCTCTTCTTTCTTGGTATTGACAGAAAGCTGATTGGGTTGAGCTTCCAAATCACACAAACACTCCTCTATTTCCTTCTCTTCTTTCTCATCAAGATTTTCAATAGAGAGAAAGGAATCAACCTTAGGTGAAGTGCATCATCGGAAGCACCATTTATCTTCATCGTATCACATAACTCCAGGAAGTTGGAGACATGATTATTGGGATCCTCTTTCTCCAACCCAACAAATTGATTTTGTGCAACCATATTCAAGAAAGCTGTCTTGATTTCAAAAATGTTGCAATTCACTGGAGGCCTCACTATGCTAGTGACATGCCGATTGACATTTGTATTGGCATAATCACCAAGTGTCCTCCGTGGAGCACCTTCACCATTGCCTGCCATCTCAAGTGGTTCTTGCTGAACTTGTGAAGTGGATGTCTCTTGTGCTCTTTCTTGTCGTGCTAAATACTTCTGTTGTCTTGCTTGACTCCGATTCTTCCTAGCCGCTCTTTCTATCTCAGGATCGTAGAGAAGTTGGTCATCTGGGATAGTACTCGCATGCACAAACAGTCTAGCAACGAAGAATGTTAGCAATAAATGACAGCAAGGATAAACAGATTAGTAAAACAGGAAAAAATTGAAATAAAACTGTGCTTAAATTAGTAATCGAATTGAGTATGCTAATATTGAAACACAGTCCCTAAGAACGACGGCAAAAACTTGTTGGGACGAATCTAGGCAAGTATACCTAGTCGTACAAGTAATATGGTGGTGTGACCGATATCGTTCCCACGAGGACTGAGACAAGTACTAGCCCGTAGCAGATCGATTACTATCTAACCGAATCTTTGGATGGAAGGGAGCTCAATATCAAATACCAAGCCCAACAATAGTAAAAATAAACATAATAAAAAGGAACAAACTCTTTTTGTAATTTTCTCAAATACTTGGAAGGCGATAAAAGGGGTTATTCAAATATGATAGAAGACGTTGGGATCATATTTCACTAAACCTTAGCCTCATGCAATATCAAGACTACCAATCCAGTTTATGCTCCAAATATTAAAATCAACCCACAAAATTACTCAAGCCCTAATTCCTTAGATGACAAGAACCTAAATCCCCTAATAGACCCTAATTCCTTTGGTGGCCTAATTAGTGAATTTGCATTAAGAGTAGGGATTGCGCGATTACTAAAAAACCAAAATCCATTCCTAGATGCAAGGTTTACTAGGTGATTAATTCCAGATCAAGAATTGATAAGAACGTCCCCATTGCAAATCAAATCTCAAAATCAAATCATGGATGATCAGACCACAACAAGCATTAAGCGTAGGAATTAAACACTAATAGAGAGGCATAAACACAGATTGATAAATCAAAGCAATTACATGATATTTAGTTTAGCTACATCTAATCCCAACAAAAATGGATTTAGCTACTCATAGAGAAAGAGAAAGCCAAAACAATAGAAATAGAGATAAAGGAGAGAAGGGACTCCATGAAGGATTTCCACAGCAGCCACAGCAGCCTCTAGCTCAGAATTAGGGTAAAATTCTGGTGTAAAAACGTCCCTCTTTCTGTTCTGCCCAAAGGTCTTATTTATAGATCAGGGAAAAACTGCGCATCACGACCGTGATGGCCATCACGGCCAGGCCGTGACGGGCTCTACCATGGGCGCGCTTTCAAAATTTCATATGTCACGACCGTGATGCTCATCACTGCCAGGCTGTGACCGCTTCGCTGTTGGTGAGTGCAGCTCGGTGACAGGTCACGGCCGTGATAGTCATCCTAGGCCGTGACAGCTTCTGACTTTTGCCTCCTTTCTTTCCAGCTATTGCTCGCCGTGATGGGCATCACGACTAGGCCGTGATGGGCTCTGTTTGGCTCATTTTCTTCACTTTTCAAGCTCTTTCTCCATCCAAGCTTCATCATGGTCAATCTTGAGCATTTTATCCTCAATTTCTGCAAAACAACACCACGAAACCACCTTACCCGTTCCAAGGTAAAAACTATCTAAAAATCAAATTAAGTATGCCTAAACTATATGAAAATGCATGCAAAATGATATACAAATATGAGGTGTAATCACACTCATCAACAACCCAAATTAAGGCTAGGGATTTCAAAACTTCATAAACTCTTAGATCAATGATCCTTAAGCATTTATAATTATAAAACCAATGATCATAACTAAAATAATTGAAACAAAATCCTCTAACACCAAAGGTTAGGGTTTCGGGCCGTATTAGAAAAATAGGCAAGGAAATTTAGTTGGATTCAAGCTCTTGGATTTAGATGATATAGGTACTAGAGAGCTTAAATCAAGCATTAGATTTCAAAAATGAAAACAAAATCATCAAACCCTCCTTTGAGTGAGATTCGGCCACTTAAAGAAAATAGGGAAGGAAAAATATTTTTTATTACATGCTCTTGGATAATGAAAGTAGAAGACATCACAAGATCATAGAAATTGGTTTCACATTAAAATGATTTTTCTACTATTTTCTAGGATTATTTGAAGTTCTAGATGTAGGAATGGAAATTTATGAAAACTTGATGATCATGTCTTGATCTTACAAAATAAATGAAGGATAAGACTTAGATGATTAAGGAGAAGAGATCTTACCTCTTGAAGATTGAAGGAATGAAGAAAATGATCAACCTTCACTAAGTTGAAAACTGGACAGCTTGAGGGTGTGATGTATTGTGAGAGTATTTCACAATATACTCATCCAAAAATCACGAACTTTGGATTTTTAGAAATATAAGAAGAAAAGGAACAACTTTGGTGTTGAAGGTTTAATTTGGTTCGGATCATAACAGGGGTGAAAAGGGCCTTATTTCTGCTGTTTCGTGGGTTGCTGAGAATTCTGGGCAGTTTCGGTATTTGGAGCCTATATCTCAATCCACTTATCCGTTTTTGATGATCTTTAGCTTGTTCTAAAGAAGAGAGAAAGTGGAAAAACTTTTATGTTGAGGGTTTACGAGTTTCAGAAAGGAAGAGGGTCATATTGTCAGTGAGGATTCGGTGTTCATATGAGTTTTGCAACTTAGTTGGTGAGGAAGATGAAGAGAATGATGGTTTGAGTGAAGGGGCTGAGGTTTTGTGGTATATATAGGCTATATCTTAGGCCTTGTTTGGTTTATTAGATGTTGGATTAATAGCTTTTGTGATTATTTAATTAATATAAGATTAACCATAGTTAATAATTAACTTAACTAATGTTATAATTAACTTAACTAAGGTTATTTTGGCTAACCATGGTTAATAATGTGTCTCACATTTGATGGAGGTGTGGCTGATTTTAGACCACTCATAGTGACTCACCAATGAGTCACCGATCCTATCCATTAGCGGTTCCCGAAAATTTAGTACGCAGCTCCGTCATTTACCCGATTTCGGTTTTTGAGAGGAAAATAAGGAAACGAAAGCAAAATGAAATAGGTATAGTTTATTGGAGGTGGATTCACGAAATTGGAGAGATGTGTACAACCACGTAAAATGAGTGGTTAAGAGTGCGTAGATGTGTCTTGTTAATACCTGCGAAAGCTTGGGGGTATTTTGGTCTTTTCACCTAAAAGTCATGATTACTAGCATTTAATGCTCATAAATGCTTGGTGACTGATCCTCCATGAGTCATCATGTATGACTCGTTGTCCCGATCTCTTGATGGGTCTCTGCAGTTCCGTTTTCGACTCTGTCGGTTTCCCGATTAGGATTTTACACCCGCGTAAAAGCGTAATATTTTGTTTTCGGTTGAAAATTTTCAAAACAACCAAACTCGTTTGACCGGTTTCCGTCTGTGTTTTAAACCCAAAATTTCACCGTAACCTTCTACCATAAGAGAGACTATGAATATGATTTTATTTTATTTAAAATCACTTTCTAACTCTCACTTTAAAATATAATTAATTATATTTTAACCGGTTAAACAGCGTAATTTAAAAAATCAGGCTGTTACAGAATCTAGTGACTTATCTTGTTACAACAGTGATTGAGTCTGGGTATTTAATATTTCAAGGAAATAGGTTTAACTCAATTCCAAGTCACATGATAATGTTCATAGTAACGCACATAATCCGGAGAACAATGTATCTAATAAAGATACTTTGGAGAGTTCATAACTTAGGAGAAGTTAGAGAGGTAGAAAAGAGAAAACGTAGAGACCAAGCTTTTCATGTTCCTTGTTGAAGGAACAAGAGAGTCCATGGACAGTTATGGACCAATATATTATTATACAAAAAGTGATCCATAGACATTTGAAGAGGCAATAAAGTCTCAAGTTGTCGCTTTCTGGGAGGAAGCTATACTAGAAGAAATGGACTCAGTAAATGGGGAATAAAATGTGGAAATTAGTAGACCTCCCACCTGGTTCTAAACCAATAGGTTGTAAAAGGATTTTCGAAAGGAAAAATTATTATAAATGGAACCATTGAAAAGTTTAAGGGAATACTACTTGTCATAGGGATTTACACAAAATGAGGGAATAGAATATATATATATATATATATATATATATATATATATATATATATATACACATATATATATATATACACATATATATATATATACACATATACATATATATATACATATATATACATATATATATATATATATATATATATATATATATATATATGCACCTGTGGCAAGAATTGCCTCAATTAGAGTGCTATTAGCACTTGGATCCATCTATAAGTTTGTCATCCATTGATTGGATGTGAAAACACCATTCCTAAATGGGGAATTAGATGAAGAGGTGTGTATGACACAACCTGAAGGGTTTGTGGTTAACAGTCTAGAAAAGAAAGTGTGTAAATTAAAAAAGTCATAGTATGGACTAGAAAAGGCTCCTAAGACATGACATCAAAAGTTTGATCAAGTTATGCTAGAAATTTTGGGATGAAAGACATAGGGGTAGCTGATTTGATTCTAGGAATTAGAATAATAAGAAATTATGAGAATGTAGGTTTAACCCAATCTCACCATTTAGGAAAGGTATTAAAGAAATTTAATTACCTTGATTGTAAACCTATCACTACTCCCTAAAATCATAGCATTAATTTAGTACCAAATAAAGGTAATCTAGTATCACAACTTGAATACTCAAAAGTAATTGGATGTTTATGTATGCCATGACACGTACCCGGTAAAACATTGCATATGTTATAGGAGACTAAGTAGGTATACAAGTAATCAAAGAAAATACCATTGACATGTTGTCCAAGAGTATTGAAATAATTGTGGGGGACAAGAACTATAGTTTAAACTATAATGGGTATCCTTCGGTATTATAAGGTTATACTGATGCAAGTTGGGTGACTTATACAAGAAGATCATGCTTTAACAAGCAGTTGAGTCTTGACAATTGGTGGGGGTGCCATTTCTTGGGGTTTCAAGAAATAAGACGGCATTGCTGGTTCCACCATGACTATAGAATTCATAGCATTGGCAGCATTTAACATTGAGATTAAATGGCTTAGTGTTGAATCACCGGCAAGTGTACCGGGTCGTCGCGAGTAATAAAATAAACACGGTAAGAAATTACCGAGGTCGAACACAAGGATTGGGCTACCAATTCAACTAATTCGCGAGAAATTCGATAAGTTTGGTCAAGTAACAGAAAGTGGTTGCGAATGGAGAGAAAATAGGATCACAATATAAGTTAACAAATCAAGTTGAGAACGATTAATTAAATCTGGAATTTAAAATGTCTAAGGTCACAAATCCACCTACCCAATCATGCATAGTACCCAAGTGATGATGAATTCCTCCCTAGGTTCAATTACAATGTCAACCGGGACCCCCAAATTCTCCTATATCCACTGTCGTGCTCAATAGGACGTATTCGACGATTGGGTTAATTACTTACTAGGTCTCATAACCCTAATCATCAAACTCTATTAATTCTTGTTCCCTATAAGGTTGCACTAATCTCCTACTCACTCTCGTGCCATATTCAATTAGTGATCCCAATTCAAGTTCTAAACGCGAATTGCCGACTAAGCCTCATCAACGTTAACAAGTCAATCACGCATGCATATGATCAACGCAATCAATTCAGAATTGGAAAACATTAATTGAGAGAAGGGAGAAAAACATACATCACATCGAATTCTACACCGCCATGGGCGATTTCATTGATCCCTCATACGAGGGGATTAGTTCCTCATGCTCGTAAAGACAAACGAACAATCGGCCATAATCACCATTGTAAAATAAAAGAAGAAAAGAGGGAGACGCAGCTCCAGAGTAACAAGGATTCGGCCTAAAATTGATCTCCAAAACAAGTGGTAAAACTAGGATTCTTTTTTGATCTGAAATAGCCTATAAATAGGGATTCTGGTTCTCACCCGCTCGCGGGTCGGGCAAGATATCGCGAGGCGAAACTTAGTTTTGGCGTGCTTTCAAATTGGACTCTCGCGAGGCGAGAGGAAGATTCGCGAGGCGAGACTTGGAATTCTAATCTGTCACAGCCGTGACCTTCATCACGGTTAGGCCGTGATGGTCTCTCCTCCAGGTCTTCATGATTCGCGAGGCGAGCAGCCTCTCGCGGGGCGAGACAGAAATGATGACTGTTGCTGCTTAACTGATCTTCAGGCTCGCGAGGCGAGCATCCACTTGCGGGGCGAGTATCTCCAGAATGGCAATTTCCACTGTTTCTTGACTTTCCTCGACTCTCAGAGCTTCACTTCTAACCTGAAACATAAAAAGAAACAAAAAGCGTAATTCTATTCAAAACAGACTAAAAACTACTAAAATGCCTAGAACGAGTCAAAGTCTAACTTAGGACAAAACAAGGCCAAATTTGGCCGAAAATGAGATTGAACTCGACTAATTAGCACATAAACCACAGTCTTACTAGTTATAAAACTAGATAAGCCAGAGGCTTATCAAAACACCCCAAACTTAAACCTTGCTTGTCCCCAGCAAGCTAGAACTCAAAAAAGACTCAAGACTTGGCAAGCCTAAAGGACTCAATCAATTTCGCACAAATTTCATGCAATCTTAACAAAACAGTTTTTCTTCTATGTTTCCCCCTTACATCAATGTAATCCCTACATTCATTTACTTTAAACAATTGAGAACTTCATTATTCATGCAATCATTGATCTAAGTTGAGGATCCAAGTTACACACAAAAGGGAGATCACCAATTTCAAACAATTGCCTTCCTCACAAGGGCATTTAGTAATTCACTCATTCGCTCAATTTGTTAGGCTATCAACTTTTCACTAAACTTCACATTCCAAGAGCACTTCCCATGAATTTGATTTTCATCTCAAAAATAGTTCCCACGAAAATATGCATGCAACATTAGAAGGTCTTTTAAAGGTTGTAATGGGGCCTGGCTAAGGGTAGGATATTCAAGGATACTAGGCTTAAGTCCCTAGGAACTAAGAGAGCATGAGCATTTTGACACATCTTCCACTCAAATTCATTTTTTCCATTTTTCTTTTTGCCTCGGGTGACTACAGCCTTTTCCTTGCTAATCTTTTTGTTTTGCCCCTTTTCTTTTGGTAATTTTTTCTTTCTTTCTTTCTTTTTTTCTTTTTTCTTCTTCTTTTTGCCTTGGGTTTCAACCTTTAATTTTCTTTTTCTCAACCCAAAATGACATATCACCTTGTAGCCACCCCAAACTTAGTTTCTCACAACCCTTCTCTTGTTAAGCTTCCATGCTCTCCTAATCCTAAGATTGGGTTAACATGGTTTTTCCAGATTTTGGCTTATAGTATAGGGTCATCAAGAAACAATAGGCTAATTAGGCTCAATGTGGCTAACTAGGGAACATGCAATAGGGATGGTTCTTTGTAGGCCAAGTAGTTATTCAAAGAAAATTGACTAAATCATTTGATGCAACACATAAACATGCAAACCATGAAGAGGTTCAAGCAAATTCGGGAAAGTACAACTTAAAATTGATTCACTCAATCAAAAACAAAGTTGGAGGCTCAAATCCTCGCCTGGACATTTTGCAAATTGTTTGACCGAGATACAATTCCTAGTGTGTGCACCCCTTCACCCCAAACTTATCATAAATCAAGCAGTCACAATAAAATTTTTCAAAGTTCAATTTTCAATTTTTCACATGGGGATCAACTTTTCTATTTTCAGAACCTAGGGGGAAATAATTGATGGTCAAAATAATTCATGCAATCAATCTATGCTAAATTTAATCAAAATCCAACAAGCTTGCCGACACAACATTCATACACATACTCTTGATCTTCTCAAATTATTCAAGAGCAACAAACAAAAACAACAAACTAGAACAAGGCAATTGGCTCCCTCCCCCACACTTAAAGCATACATTGTCCTCAATGAAAGAACACAGTTATAAAATAAGAATGAGGAAAGGAGAGGGTGCTCCCTGATCAAGTTGTAGTGAAGGTGGCCGCTTCCACTGAAAGCTCTTCTACGGTTGCATCCTCATCCAATTGGTCTCTCGGGCACCCCTCTGATGGGCCAAAGGCCTCTCCTGGAAGAAATCCTGCAAATCAAAAACTTAATTGCAGATTCGCGAGGCGAGAGATCACTCGCGAGGCAAATCTGGAAAATTGTTATTCACACTTTCCAGAATCGCGAGGAGAGTAGTATCTCGTGAGGCGAATCTGAAATTCCAACAGATGATGATGCCCAGAATCGCGAGGCGAAAGTGCCCCTCGCGGCGCGAGACAGAAGCGTGAGCAAGCCTCTGAGATTCAGGGCTTCTGTCTCGCGAGGCCACTCTGTATTCGCGTGGCGAACCTCTCTTTTTTTTGTTTTTTTAAATATATATATGTATATATAACAGAAACTAAAAATAAAGGATACCTAGCTTGGGTTGCCTCCCAAGTAGCGCTTGTTTAACATCCCGAGCCTGACTCAAGTCACCCCTAAGGGTTAATCCGGATGAAGATCTTGCTTGCCATGACATGCCTCCCCATGATAATGCTTTAGCCCTTTCCCATTCACGTTGAAGTTACCAGAGGCCCCTTCTAGTTCTATTGTTCCATGTGGACAAACTTGGAGGACCTTGAATGGTCCCGACCACCTTGATCTTAGCTTTCCAGGAAAGAGTTTCAACCTTGAATTATCAAGAAGTACCGTTTGCCTGGGCTCAAGCTTCCTAGGCAAGATGTGCTTGTCATTCCTTTCCTTAGTCCGCTTTTTGTAGATTGCTTGCTTGCGTATCCCGGACAACTCATTTAAATCCAAAAGGCCTCTATAATTGGCACATACTCTTCACTCCGTGATGGTCCCTTTTGGGATCAACTCATTGTTTTCATTGACCACCACGGTTGTGCCACCTTTCAACTCCGGTGCTTTACCATCCTTTTCCATGCCTTTGTTACTGAGCTCTTCCTTTGCACATTCATCCCTTGGGAGACTCGGTATGGCTTCCATGTCTTTTAACCACTCAAGATAGACCTCATCCCCAAAGGGTCTTTTTCCTCTCTGTCATCATCATGGGATTTTACCAACACTTGTGCTAGTGAAGAACCATGGGCTTCTCTAGTTGCCTTTGCCTTAACAATTGATTCCACCACATTCACTCGATACACATCTGACCTCTCAACAGAGTGCTGCATTGCTTCAAAGACATTGAAGACTACCTCATCATCTTGCACCCTTAGAGTGAGTTTCCCTTGTCGCACATCTATCAAGGCACCCCCCGTGGCCAAGAAGGGCCTACCCAATATGAGAGTGATCTCGGCGTCTTCATCCATATCAAGCACCACAAAGTCCACCGGAAATATGAACTTGTCCACCTTCACTAACAAGTCTTCGACCACTCCATAAGGATATTTTATAGAACGATCGGCTAGTTGGAGTGACATCCGCGTATCTTTGACTTCTTTGATCCCCAACCTCTTCATCATAGAGAGGGGCATCAAGTTGATGCTTTCCCCTAGATCACATAATGCCTTCCATAGAGTCATCCCCCCAATGGTGCATGGTATCGAAAAAGAACCGGGATCCTTCAACTTTGGAGGTAGTTTTCTTTGAAGAATGACACTACATTCCTCGGTCAAAGAAACCGTTTCCTCATCCACTATTCTCTGCTTCTTGGTGAGAAGCTCCTTCATAAACCGGGCATAAGATGGCATCTGTTCCAAGGCTTCCGCAAATGGAATGTTAATTTGAAGTTTGCGGAAGACATCAAGGAATCTATTAAATTGTTTATCCTGTTGAGGCTTCTTCAATCTTTCAGGATATGGTACCTTCATGTAGGGCGGAGGTCTTGGGGTTCAACCCACTTCTTCTTTCGAAACTCTTCATCCACAATTTTCAGCCTTCCCCTTGCTCCGGTGCCTTGCCACTTGCCAACTCCTCTTTCTTAGGTTGCTCTTCCTCAACATGTAGTTGTTCTTCCTCAACTTCCTGAGAACTAGTTGTACCCCTGTTAGATCCCAACACCCTTCCGTTTCTAGTTGTTATGGCATTGCATTGGTTCTTAGGGTTGTTCTCGGTATCACCTGGGAAAGTGCCTGGGAGACGCTCATTAAGTTGCTTTGCGAGCTGAGCTATCTGCGTCTCTAGATTCTGAATTGCCGAACTTGTATGAGTTGCCAACTTGTCAATGGCAGTGCTTGTATTGATTGACAACATCTCAACTGTCGCACTCATCTTCTCAAAAACCAACTCCCAAGGTTGCCTTCCACCATCAGTTATTTGCAATTGATTAGTCCCCGGAAGAGACTGCTAAGTATTATGCTGATGGATTCCAATGTTTGGCCTCTGACCCTGTTGAGGTTGTTGTTGCCAATTCTGTTGAGGTTGTTGCCCGGCTAGACCACCACTAGCATTACTCCAAGCGAAACCCGGATGGTCTCTCCTCATATAACCCCTATTCTGATTCTGACTGTTCCTCTGATAGTTGTTCTGGGGCACACTGTCATAGAAATTGTGGCATGAGTCCACATGTTCTCGAGAGAAGTTGAAAGGACTGTTCTGAATGTCATGACTTCCATTACAATTTCCACAACTCGGAGGCATTCCCTCGTGTATCACATTCACCTTCTTGTTCTCAGTCAAAGCCGTCATTTGCATCTTCAATAGTCTATTTTGCTCTAGAATGGCTTCCATTGCTGCAGAACTGACTCCACTTGAGGTTTCCCTTCCCCGGTTGTAATCATTGTACGACATCTTTTCCAATAATGCCCATCCATCCTCAGCTGATAAGTAAGAAAACGAGCCGCCAGCTGCGGCATCACAATTCATCTGGTATCGTCCCCTTAACCCATTAAATAAATGTTGAACCTTGGAGACCGGGTCAAAGAAAGCCGAGGGACATCTTCTCAAGAGCACATTATACCTCTCCCAAGCTTCATTATAAGTTTCATCCTCTGTCTGCCTGAAAGATGTAACGGCTACTCTTGCTTGTGCCGCTTTCTGAGGAGGAAAATATTTGGTTAGGAACTTTTGTGCCATTTGCTCCCAAGTTCTGATACTGTTCCTATCCAAGCTATCAACCCAATCGCGAGCGACATCCCTAAGAGAGAGAGGGAAAAGCCGCAAGCGAAACTCATCTTGAGAGACTCCTCTTGTCTTCTGCAAGTCACAAGCTTCAAGGAAGCGAGTGATGTATCTATGAGGGTCTTGTTTGCCACTCCCATCAAACTGATTCTCACGGATCTGGGCTGTGACACATCCTTCCACTCTGAAGGAGTCTGTATTCAGGTTGCCCCTCACGATCAAAGAATCACAATCGCCCAAGTTAGGTAGATCGTACTCAAAGAGAGGCTTGTAACGAGGAGGAGGAGGAGGAGGGTTTTCTTCGGCCATCCTCTCAAAATCAATTGCTTCAAGCCTCTTTCGCTCCCTGGCTTCTTTCCTTAAGCGCTTCTCGGTCTTGGTGATCTCCGAATCAAATAGCAAGTCCTCTTGTGAAAGGGTACCTCGCATACAAAAACAGGGCAAGACCAAGTGGAATCAAAGAAGTAGAGAGAGAAATAATAATAAATAAATAACAGAAAAATAAAAATAAAAATAGCTTAACCAAACAATCAAATTCCCTAAAAATTAGGAAAATTGGTTGTGCCAATCCCCGACAATGGCGCCAAAAACTTGTTGAATCACCAGCAAGTGTACCGGGTCATCGCAAGTAATAAAATAAACACGGTAAGAAATTACCGAGGTCGAACACAAGGATTGGGCTACCAATTCAACTAATTCGCGAGAAATTCGATAAGTTTGGTCAAGTACAGAAAGTGGTTGAGAATGGAGAGAAAATAGGATCACAATATAAGTTAACAAATCAAGTAGAGAACGATTAATTAAATCTGGAATTTAAAATATCTAAGGTCACAAATCCACCTACCCAATCATGCATAGTACCCAAGTGATGATGAATTCCTCCCTAAGTTTAATTACAATGTCAACCGGGACCCCCAAATTCTCCTATATCCACTGTCGTGCTCAATAGGACGTATTCGACGATTAGGTTAATTACTTACTAGGTCTCATAACCCTAATCATCAAACTCTATTAATTCCTGTTCCCTATAAGGTTGCACTAATCTCCTACTCACTCTCGTGCCATATTCAATTAGTGATCCCAATTCAAGTTCTAAACGCGAATTGTCGACTAAGCCTCGTCAACGTTAACAAGTCAATCACGCATGCATATGATCAACGCAATCAATTCAGAATTGGAAAACATTAATTGAGAGAAGGGAGAAAAACATACATCACATCGAATTCTACACCGCCATGGGTGGTTTCATTGATCCCTCAGACGAGGGGATTAGTTCCTCATGCTCGTAAAGACTAACGAACAATCGGCCATAATCACCATTGTAAAATAAAATAAGAAAAGAGGGAGACGCAACTCCAGAGTAACAAGGATTCGGCCTAAAACTGATATCCAAAACAAGTGGTAAAACTAGGATTCTTTTCTGATCTGAAATAGCCTATAAATAGGGATTCTGGTTCTCGCCCGCTCGCGGGGCGGGCAAGATATCGCGAGGCGAAACTTAGTTTTGGCGCGCTTTCAAATTGGGCTCTCGCGAGGCGATAGGAAGATTCGCGAGGCGAGACTTGGAATTCTAATCTGTCACAGTCATGACCTTCATCATGGCTAGGCCGTGATGGTCTCTGTCCTCCACGTCTTCATGATTCACGAGGCGAGCAGCCTCTCGCGGGGCGAGACAGAAATGATGACTGTTGCTTCTTAACTGATCTTCAGGCTCGTGAGGCGAGCATCCACTCGCGGGGCGAGTATCTCCAGAATGGCAATTTCCACTGTTTCTTGACTTTCCTCGACTCTCAGAGCTTCACTTCTAACCTAAAACATAAAAAGAAACAAAAAGGGTAATTCTATTCAAAACAGACTAAAAACTACTAAAAATGCCTAGAACGAGTCAAAGTCTAACTTAGGACAAAACAAGGCCAAATTTGGGCGAAAACGAGATTGAACTCGAATAATTAGCACATAAACCACAGTCTTACTAGTTATAAAACTAGATAAGCCAGAGGCTTATCACTTAGAAACATGTTGTATGAGATACCAATTTTAATGACGTCAGTATCCATACAATGGGATAGTCGGTCAACACTATCAAGGGCATACATCCAAGTTTATAATGGAAAGTCCAGGAAAATTAGACTAAGACATAGTTATGTCAAGGAACTAATTGCAAATGGAGTAATATCTAGGGTCTTTATAAGACGGAAAGAAATCTTGCATCCTTTGACGAAAGGACTGACAAGTGATATGATGTGGAAAAACATCATTAGGGATGGGAATCAAGCCCATATCTACATGATCACCAATGGTGGGAACCCAACTCACACTTGAATAGCATCAAGTCTTGAGTTCAATGTGGCCAAAGTACACTATGTGAGTGATTGCAAATACTTGACGAATAGATACATCCCAAGGTTTAGAAGTACTTGGATACCATATGGACAAAAGGAAAAGGGTGAGATTTTGCTCTTAATGGACCTATAGCATATATGTGCTGAGGTGCCCAACTTATGGGGGTTCTTTTGGTAAAGTCTACTTATAGGAGAGTGAAGTGGGGCCGCTTCTTAGAGTTGGGCTTGACACTGTAAGATCTCATGAAAAGGATACACGACACAAGTCCTTACCAAATGTGTCACACTACCACGTCGTTCAATGGTATCGAGATTTCATGTGTAAGTCATGGACACTTGTTCTAATGAATATTTGGTTCAAAGCGTGTCTACCACTTTATTTGGGGATGAGTGCAACCATGGCTTACTAAGCAAAGGTTCAAATCCCCAAGATACATTTGTCGGAAAACATGCGATTTACGGAATAATGGGATTTGGGTTTATTTTGAAAATGATGGGGGATTGTGAGGGATTTCCAAAATAATGGAAGTCCAAGACACCAAGTTGGAAAGAGGTTGAAGGACACCAATAGGTGTGTCTCTTCATGGCTTTTAAATATTTCCTAATAGGTGTCTTTTTTTCATGATTAAATGTGTTCATTCATCAAGTGTACATTCATGAAAGGTTGCAATCATTCTTTCAAATACATACATGAAAGGATATTTCATTCACCAAGAGGCATAAGTTGGTTTATAAATAGAACCACTTGTGCATAAAGAATGATGTCTGAAAATTGGCTAAACTTCTGCAAGCCAAATCACTTCCTTTCTTCGCTTAATGCGCAAAGAGATTTAAGGAAACTATTATTCTGTAAAATGTTATTGACGATACGCTTGGTTTAGGGTATGCAAACCAAACCAAGGTTCTCCATTGTATCCTGAAGGGGATTCGCCGGTTACACCTGTTGCATCCAATCTACGAGGAGAGATTGGTGGGGGTGAATCGAACCTAAAGCCTAGTATTCTTACACGCCTTGGAGGGTGCGCATGTCACTTGTTCTTCTTTTCTTTGTTGTAGACCAGACCCCATTTTCTAACAAAAAGGGGTGTCGCAAGAAGTAAAGCACATTTTGGCTTATACATGAAAGTAGGGGGAAGAGTGAGCTACGGTGATCGGTGGGGGTAGGAAAAAATTCGGTTTTTTTTCCTTCAAAATTTTCAAATTCGGTGGGTGTGTCTCTCCTCCTTTTTGGCTGGACTTATAACAAAAACTAGAAGAAAAAAAACAATTTTTCGAGGCCAGATGTTAGAAAAAGGAGACAGTGATTAGTGTTGCTACAGTGTAAGCAAATCAGCTTTGTCCTCGGATGGTCTAGAGAAGCACGGATCATGTTATTATTTTTTATAAAAGGCTAAAGGCCCTAATGAGTGCAGTCAAAATTCCAAAGTTGGTTATTAAAGGAAACAAAAGAAAAGGATGCAGTGCAACACTTACATATAATTCAGTGTCCAAAATGATCTGCAACAATGATCCATAACAAATAATGTTATATCAAGTTTTAAAACTACCAATGTGTATGGGTGAAAACATTATATTATATGTCAGCATTCTCTCTCACTCCTACTATAAGGAATTTAAATGAATTATGAAACAGCAATAAATAGAGAAAAGTAATTTTATGGTACATTGTGTCAGCGCCTTAAGTATTAACATTCATACACTTACATGTTCTTAGAAGTAAGCTAACATGAAATTTCAGGACCTAGGACCAACTCAAGACTTCTCCACCAATGATGGAACAGTCTGGCTCAACCTAGAACATCACTAATTAAAGAGGAACAAAACAACAACAAAAAATTTAGAAAAGGTAAACAACAAAACAAATAACAGTCAATACGAAATCCAGGGTGCAATTGCCAGATAAGCTGACGAAGAACATTCAATATAGTCTCAAGACAACAATGTTGAATGCATTGGTTTGTAGAACTAGTTATTTAACTTAAAACAAGACAACAATGTATTTTGTAAGAATTTGTTTAATTTGCCCTTTTTTATGGTGTATATATTTTTCTGATTCAAGGTCCCAGAAAAAAGGCTTGTAGCAGTTTTTTTTGTTAGTTTAACGAAAAGTCCACTATAATGGAAATTTATTGAATGCATAAGAAATCATGATTAAGGAAAAATCGACTACAATGGTCTATATAACACAACTTATTGAATGCATTAGGAACCATGATTAAGAAAATTTATGGAATATGCTTTAAGTGGTATCTATTTTATATTCCTAACTCATCTTGATTGGATCTAATCAAGGTGGTCTGTGTTGGTATCATTGTGTAAAATATGATTCTCAAAGGACCTTGTGAAGCAAACCAGCTTTCATATATACGTAAAACATTCTCAATTCTCAATTTGGGATAGATAGATTATGTGTGTTTTCTACTGTTTTTTTGTATAAAAGCTGTTTTGGTAAATAATTGTTATGTTTGGGTCTTTAACTTAATCTTCTAAAAAGTTTTTTTCTTTGAAAAAAAGTTGTTTTCCTACAATCAACAAGAGAGGACTATTAGATTTTTCTAACGTGATTATTTCCAATCTCCAACTTAATTTTGTTCCCCTTTTGCCCCAACACTGGAATGCTCTTACTTCCCTTTCTTCACCGCAAGGCACAAGCTTTTTAATACATGATATAGCCACCGCAAGCTTTTTTTACATACATGTTTTTACTTCCCTTCGCAAGGCGCAAGCTTTATTGTGTTGGATTGTACATGAGCTTGACTTTTCATAACAAAAAAAATTTAACAAATTTTGTTTAATTTTTTATATTAGAAAAAAATTGGTGACAAAATATAAAAAATAACCATTTTAATAATTTTTAATGTAAAAAAAATCTAATATTATTAATATAAGCAAATAACTTTATACCATTTTTCGTAATTTACTATGTAAAAGTGATTATTTTTGCATCACCCAAACAAAATAGATTATCTTAAAATCGCTTTTCAGCAAATATACTCAAACAAAAACAAATTCTTATTATAATCGATTATCACAAGAATCGATTATTTGAAAACAGATTATCAGCATAATCTTTTTTTTTTCCAGCTTTCCCAAACACACTCTATGTATAGGTTTTAAAATTGTGTATGTTTTTTCGCTTTTCTTTATTTTTTGCTGTGAAAATTTGTCATAAGCCACACAGAATCACTGACGAGCTAGGCAGGATGGTTAATGAGACACATAGGTAAGTAAACGGACATTGAGTTGGTCTCGAGACTAATATGTCCCACGTTTATAAATTTGATGGGCTAGATAATTAATTTTTTTTATATAGACCAAAAGTGCCCTTGTGATTATTTTTAGGGACCTGATTGAATCTTTTCTCTTATAAATTCAAATTAGCAGTCCAAATTTCAAAATATATCTCTTCATTTAATAAATTTCACTTTTCTCATTGTTTATTAAAGTTATCATTAACTATTTTTTGTTTAATGAAATAATGAATTGAGTAATTTTTAACCATTAAATTGAAGCAAAATGAATGGATAAGATTATGGTGGTTTCTAGGGTGAGGGATGCCCCTCCCCCGTCAGCTATATACCGTTATTGAGTACTTAGTCATTAGCATCATTGACTGAACCATCTAAATGAAAAAATGAGAATAAGGACAAAAAAAACCCAATGGTCAACTATGTTTCATGTCCTATTAAAGGATTGCAAAATTATTATATCCCATTTAGCTCAAATTATGTGCTTGTAGGAATGGTTGAGTAATGGTTTCGATCCACAGTTGTATTTGTAGTGAATGGGGAGGATTCTACAATACTCCAATCTCAAAGTTGTGTATTCATCCTCCAGGGATATAATAGGTATTCCAATAAAACAAAAAAAGACAAAACAAAACAAAAAAAAAAACAAAAAACAAAAAGCAACCCATCACCGCTCGTATTCATCCTCAAGGGATATAATAGGTATTCCAATAAACAAAAAATACAAAAACAAAAAAAACAAAAAACAAAAAACCAACCCATCGCCACTCTGCATTTGAACCCTCCTCCTTCAACGTAACCCCAACACCGCCGCGCTCCACGAAAAGAGGTATCGCCACACCCACCTCCATGGATGACGTGATCCAAAGGTTTCCGACCCAATCCACCCATTCTGAGGGATTGATGTTGAAGGAATCCATGAGATCTACCTCTTCCTCATCCTTGTTTTTTCAAAAACTGCTCATCTCTCGTTTCTGGACGACATATGTTCTGCTCGTGATCGGCGGTGCTGCAACGAGCGGAGAATGGCAGAAGGGAGGTGACGGTGTTGGATCAAGGGGACGGCGATGATGGTGAGAAGGGGGAGTGAGAAGAGTGAAAGAGAAGAGGGAAGGATAGAGAAGTAAAAGAGATTATCCATATTACCCTTGTTAATCTGGACCATAGGTTTTCTTTTAATAATATATCTATGGTCAAAATTGATGGAGGATGTAAACTCCAACTTTACCAAGGAGTATTGTAGCCAACGCCGGTGAATGGACCGTTGGTTATTGAACATATTTTTATTCCATGTCTCCTAGTTAGATGTCCATCACCGTTTGGTTATCTGTGTGTATGTAACACCTCAAGCTTCGCCTGCTTGGAGTCTTTGACATGCATATTTACACTTAGACCATCCACATTTTAATTTTAAACAGACCACACCATGTCTACTGTATTCTTGGGTCCCTTACAGGCGAGGGATTTCTTTCCTCCTCACCATAGATTTCAATCATAAAAAAAATATTTATATATTTTTAAAAAAAGAATTATCAGCCTGTTAAAATAAACTCTCATTCCACCTCCTTAGGTGTTAACAATTAATTTGTGAACTTTTTTTTATTTTGAGATTTCTGGCATGAGAAATAAAATGTGGTAATGTGCAGAGGCGGACCTTCTTGTGGTCAGGGATAGCCGTGGATCTGCCCAAATTTTTTCTTTACTTTTTTATATAAAAAATTATGTATGACACCTTTAAACTAATTTATACAACATTTATTGCATACAAAGCTTACAAATTATCGTACATTTTATTTTTTGAAACACTATTATGTAATGTTTACAAACTATCATATATTTTGCTTTGTGATATTATATTACTATTATTACTAAATCACATTGGTTTCAAAATCTTCAAATGACTGAACAATTCTATCAAAATTAATAGACAACATTTTCAACTCAACATCATCAAGGCATATTACAATTATATTTCTCCTCCTCTACGCATCTGTTTCAAACTTCATAATCTCTCTCGCAAGCATCTGCATCATTGCATGATGAGAAAGCACCAACTAGGATTTCACATTTTAGATATTTACTCACTTTATATATTTAAATAATAAAATGATGTATAATTAATTAGGTATATTAAGTGCATAATTTTAACTAACGTCTATTGGTCCTCCAAAAACTTTATTCAAGATCCGCCATTGGTAATGTGGGAATTGTAGCATCATTTCATTTGTCCATGGTATTATATTGTTATCATCTCCAACTCTCTTGAAAGATCTTATTTTTAAGGCTTAATTGCATTTTTGGCCCCTTACTATTGGTCATGTGCGATTTTGGTCCCTAAAGTTTTTTTGGTGCACAATTGGTACCCCTGTTTTTTCAATGTTGCAAATTTGGTCCTTCTGTCCAATTTCTGCCAATTGTTTTTCAATAATCAACATAGATGAACACTCCTTTAAGCACACACAACCTCTAGTTGAGCTCATCCCTCCTCTGCATCTCCGATTCTACATGATTCAGTGGTTCCTCTCTACAATTTACTAGTTTTGATCCCTCCTTTCCGGGCCTTTTTTTTGTTTCACCACATGATCCTTTACCACAAAATTTCAAAAAGAGGTTCTATGTGCTTAGAGCAATGGTTTTGTGTGCTTAGAGGACCGTGCTGCGTGGACCTTTTCTCCAATCTCAGCCTGCCCAGTGACGTATATGGGACCTCTTTGTACCGTGGAGGGTTCAGAAGAAGCATCCATGAGACGAGTTCATACTGTTGAGACAGTTCATATCCGACTGCCACCTATGGAGTTTTATCTGCAGCATTTGGCCAACCTGGGTCTTTTGGATCTTGAGTTTCCTCAATCCCAGCCTCAGCTGGAAGAGGCTCCAGTTGTCCCGATTGAGGAGAATCCAGAGGAGTTGATAGAGGAGGATCCCATAGAGTTGATGGAAGAGGATCCCCCGATTGGAGATGATGATGATGTCGATGCTCCCGATGGGGGAGTAGAGATGAAGGTGGTTGCATTGGCTACACCTCCTAGGGATGGGGATGACTACCATGGTCTCCCAAATGGACATCTGTAGGTCTGGCTAGCTCTTTAGAAGTCTATCTTTAGGGGTAGTTTGATATGAACAAAGTATTTTGAAAACTGATGTTAGTTGTGACTTTTAACTTTAATTTAACTTCAACTTAGTAATCATGTAGTGGATCTTATGAATTATCACTCTGTAAATTTCTGTCATGAAGCCTGACTATGTAAAGGCTTAAGTATTAATGAACTTGCTATGCTTTCAGAATTCTTTGTCTTTACTTTGTGCATGATGTTATGTATTAAATTGTTAAAGTAAGTAAACATCATTATTAGTAAAGAGTTTTTTAAAAAATCCTAAGTTTTTCGAAAGTAAATGACAGCTCGTTAAAAGCGATTAATTAATGTACTTAATGTGATACTTAGGTTAAGGGTGTCACAATAAGGGTGGTATCAAAGCTGGTCGAGTTTTTTGAGAATCTTTGGGGAATAGGCCTGTTGTGTTCGTGTTGTGTGATCTCTGATTTGGTTTGTTTGAATTACTTCCAAGGAAGTAGTTGGAAGTAATGAGTGTTGGAAAGAAGTCGAGTGTTTCTTATCTGGTTACCATTTAACTAATTTCAGTTTATAGGTCAGTTATGGAACTAGATGCTGGGCGTGGACATGGCCGCAGAGGAGGCCATAGAGGTGGTTTTGCTAGTGGTCGTGGACCATCAGATGGAGGAATGGATTTTGCAGCACAAGTCATGGCAGATGTTGAAGCTGTTATTGCTCAACAGACTACTACAGTGGTTGCACACCACCAACAGGAGCAAGATCGTACTGAGCAAGCTCCTAAAAGTCGTGCTCTGATAGCTTTTCGACGTCAGAATCCACCACAATTTCATGGTGATGCTGACCCCACAAAAGCTGACTTGTGGATTCAAGAGATAGAGAATATTTTCGAACTAATCAACAACCCTGAGGTAGTAAGAGTGCTTTATGCCACTTTCCTGTTGATGGGAGATGCGGAGTACTGGTGGAGAGGCACCAGGCAACTAATTGAGGCAGATCAACAAGAAATTACTTGGGAAGTGTTCCGTACCGCATTTCTGGACAAGTATTTCCCCCAGAGCGCTAGAGGCGAAAAGGAGCAAGAATTTATGTGTCTGCGACAGGGAGAAATAACAGTTGGAGAATACGCGGCAAGGTTTGAATCACTTTCCAGGTATTTTTGCTTTTTCCAAGACAACCCCGATGAGGGATGGAAATGTGAAAGATTCGAAGGAGGATTAAGATACGAGATTAAGGAATCGGTAATGCCACTGGAGATTAGAAATTTTCAAGCGCTGGTAGAAAAATACAGAAAAGTGGAACAAATGAGGAAGGGAAGAGACAACCGAGGGAATTTTGTAGGACCTTTTAGGTCCATAAGTCAGAATCAGAAAGGGGGACAAAATCGAAAGAAACCATACAGTAGACCCGTTGGAACCACCCATAGCCAGCCAACTTATCGTCCCGTTGTTTCTGCAACCGGAAGAGGGAATCAGAGAAGCCAAAACCAAGGCCATGGAAAGAAATTCTATAAATGTGGCGACCCAAGTCATTTCGATGATGTATGTCCTATGAAGGGAGTAAAGTGCTTCAATTGTAATCGACTGGGACACATGGCAAAGGATTGTAAGGCACCAAAGCGGGAGCCTATCGTCAACAGTGCCAGAGTTGACAAACCAACAGCTAGAGGGAGAGTTTTTACTATAAGTACTGAAGCCTCGAACTCCAAAGATCTCATAAAAGGTAGTTGTGACATAGCTGGCAACCTCTTAGACGGCAACCTATCGTCATTCAGGATCGACACTTCCTTGTTGACCTAATTTGTTTACCCTTAGTAAAACTAGATGTGATATTAGGAATGGATTGGCTATATTTCAATCATGTTCTTCTAAATTGTGCTCAGAGAACCCTAACCTTTCCTGATCCCAAGATTTCTGGATTTTTGTCCACCAAACAATAAGACTCTTTTAAAAGGAAAAGGATAGGAATGCTTGCTTCTGGATAACTTAGAAGCCGAAGAGGAAGTTGATGTGAGTGTGATACCTGTCATGAAGGATTTTACGAAAGTGTTTCCAAATGATGTACCGGGATTACCACCGGTGAGGGATATTGAATTCTCCATTGATCTTATTCCAGGAACCGATCCGATATTGATTGCTCCGTATCGGATGTCACCTATAGAACTCGTTGAACTGAAGGCACAATTGAAGGATTTGTTGTCGAAACAATTCATAAGACTGAGTGTTTCCCCATGGGGAGCACCTGTTCTTTTGGTACGAAAGAAGGATGGGGGTTCATGACTATGTGTTGATTACAGGCAACTTAACAAGGTAACGATTAAGAATTAGTACTTGTTGCCGAGAGTAGATGATCTGATAGATCAACTACAAGGAGCCGCTATTTTCTCAAAGATAGACTTGAGGACGGGTTATCATCATATTAGGGTGAAGATTGAAGATATACCAAAGACGGCGTTTCGAACCCGTTATGGACATTATGAGTATCTGGTAATGCCTTTTGGAGTGACCAATGCACCTGCTGTCTTCATGGACTATATGAATCAAGTTTTTCGACCGTTTCTTGACAAGTTTGTGATAGTGTTCATAGATGACATCCTCATCTACTCTAGGAGTCTAGAAGAACATGAAGTACATCCGCGACAAGTCCTACAGATCTTACGCGAGAAGGAACTCTATGCAAAACTCTCTAAGTGTGAGTTTTGGCTTGAAGAAGTGAAGTTCTTGGGGCACGTGATTTCCAAAGATGGGATTAACGTAGATCCTGCCAAGGTGGAAGCAGTGCTTTCTTGGGAAAGACCGAAGACCGTAACAGAGATTAGAAGTTCTGTCAGTTTGACCGGATACTACCGGAGATTTATTGAAGGTTTCTCCAGGATTGTTGCACCATTGACTCAGCTTACACGGAAGGATCAACCTTTTGTGTGGACGAAAGAATGTGAAGAAAGCTTTCAAATGATAAATGAACGTTTAACAACCTCACTAGTGTTGATACTTCCTGAACCCAATGAACCTTATGAGGTGTACAGCGATGCTTCATATCAAGGTCTGGGTCGTGTATTGATGCAACACCGGAAGTTCGTAGTGTATGCATCTCGTCAATTAAAGACTCATGAAAAGAATTATCCGACGCATGATCTTGAGCTAGTTGCGGTGGTCTTTGCACTAAAGATATGAAGGCATCATCTGTATGGAGCTAAGTTCGATGTTTTCAGCAATCACAAAAGCCTAAAATATTTGTTTGACCAGAAAGAGCTTAACATGAGGCAGAGACGGTGGATGGAATTTTTGAAAGATTATGACTTCGCATTATAGTATCATCCTAGAAAGGCGAACATTGTAGCTGATGCCTTAAGTCGGAAGGCCATACATGTCTCAGCAATGATGATGAAAGAGTTAGAGTTGATCGAGAAGTTTCGTGATCTCGATTTGATGATAGAGGTAAGTCCGAAGAGGATCAATGTTGGAATGATTAAGATCTCAAATGGGTTAATGGAAGAAATCAGAGATCAGCAAACTACCGATGTGTTTCATCAAGAAAAGAAAGAGCTCATGGAGCAAGGAAAGGCCCCATAATTCAGTATGGGACCAGACAACATCCTGAGGTGCAGTGGACGATTCTGCGTACCCGATAATCCAGAGAAGCTAATTTACATTTCTCTCTAACCAAAACCAATTCTAAATCACAAAGAAGCTTTTGATTTTATGAAAACTCTCTGACAAGTTATAAAGAGATCTTACTCCCACATTAGAAAAAAATTTGTAAAGACTAAAGAGAGAGAAAACAAATCTCTACCCTTTTGTGAAACAAAAGATGATTGATAACATATATAAAACCCCTTTGCCCAGCTTTTATTGAAACCATTAATTAATTAATTAATAATAATGAAAGTGATATACTAACATTGTAAACCTTTTCCTTTGAACTATTTAATATAAGTAGTACATTGGAGTCTGGAAAAGTGGTATTGTTTCTCTGCTTTTGGTGCCCTTGTGCTAATTTGTTTTCAACTATAGTTAGCTTGTTGTAGTACTACTGTGTAGGGGTACTGGTTTTTACTAATTTTGCTATTTTCTGTGTTGGAGTCCTGCTATTCTGTTGTTCGATCTGCTTTATGTTTTTAGTGATAGCATGGGGTTTCCTTTTTTGGAACAAGATTATGCTGTCCCAAAATATGGTGTCTCATGTCCCATACCAATCAAATGTTAGGAATGTATTTAAGTATTGATGATTTATGATTTTATTTTATTAAGTGGCAAATTGTCATTGGTGGGGGACAGGAAAGTGGGACAAAGTATCTTCATCCTTGCTGTTGCTGGTTTTCATGTCAGGCCTATTTGGTTTCCTTCTGCATGGAGTGTGTAAGTGTGTTAGACTTTTTGTGATAGGCCTATTTAGTATAATATATATATATATATATATATATATATATATATATATATATATATATATATATATATATATATATATATATATATATATATATATATATATATATATATACTTTAGTTAGTGTATGCACTAGTATATACTATCGAAGATTTGGAAGCAATAATAGACCAACACAATGGTTTGGCGCCATGTTTCAGGATAGAAGACATTTTTTTCAAGGAAATAGAATAGCAAATTTCTTCTTAAAGATGCAAGAATTTACAATCTTCCAACTTAGAGGAGATTTAAACAACCTGGAGTGCCAAAGAGACATTATCGTTCAAAGCATTTCTAGTGAATTAAAATGTATACATGAGAGCATACTGCCTTTATTCCATTATAATATCTCTTGCTATTCCTTTATATAGAGGATGGTTAGTAAATTGATACATTCCTATATTTACCTTTTATTGATTCCTTAAATATGCTTTAAAATATTATAAATGTATAAAGGTTAATGAATGAATATCACAAACTGAGTACAGGCTCAATTTGATCCCTCGAGATAATTACTGGCACATTTTTGGTCCCTGAAAAAAAATAAACTATATATTTGGTCCATCAAATTGACAAACGTTAAACGTTCATTTACTTGCCTACACGTCCAATTAACCATGCTGCTTTGCCCGACAACGATACTACGTGATCTGTGATGAATTTCCACAATGAAAAACGAATCAAATTTGAAAACAAAAATCATTCTCAATTTTTAAGTATGCTTGTTTCAAAATTGTATATATTTTTTCATTTTTATTTTTTTTTCACTATGGAAATTTGTCATAGGCTACACCGAACCACTGATGTGTAACGCAAAATGGTTAATTAGACACATAGACAAGTAAACAGACATTGAACTGTTCTAGAGACTAACATGTCCTGTGCGTTTATAAATTTGATGGACTTTATAATAATTTATTTTTTTGAGTTTAAATTTGTATGCACTATCAATATGTAAAGATTTCTATTAATTGGAGGGAAATGTTATGGGGGTTTTAATAAATCCTTCATTCTCCTCCTCAACACACTTTTTCCATTTCCCCCAATTTGAGATATTTTGGAGGAAAAGTAATTGAAAATAATAATTTACCCCCATCCATTTTTAAAATTTACACTTTTTAAATAATATTAATTTTTTTAATTTTTTTTCAAATAAGGGTAACTTTGTAAAAGCATGTCATAAACCCTCCATGTCCTTCTCATCATACAATATGCACTCCCAAACAAGGTGAGGGATAATACTCTCATTCTCCCCTTCCCTCCCCTTTGATTCCCTTCTTTTCCTTTCCCTCCAAACTTGCAAAGACGGCCTTAGTAAAATCTAAGAGAACAAATAAAAAAATTTAGAGAGTCAAAATAAAGAATTATGTATTATTAGTCTAAAAAGCTTTACACTTACTTCCATTAAGATTTTGACACGTGAGCTTTTATTTTAATAACTAACAAAGATAAATAACAATCATATTATTTTCAAAATATTATTGAATGTTAGTGTAAAATTCCTTTATACTGACAATGTATAAAAAGTTAAATTATAAAATAAATGTCTAATATTTAGATTAAACATACAGTATTATAAAAATGAGAAACAAAGTTAGGATTTAATTGGTATACACTGATAGTGTAAAGATTTGTTATAATGTCAACCAATCAGAAATTGACACATCATTAAAATTCTTTGGCTCTTATCTCAATCACCTTAAAAGTCATTTATACCTTGCACTACAAAAAAATTGCTATTTAGCGGTCGATTTAACGACCAACTAAGAGACCGAAAATTTCAAACCGGTCGCTAAATCGGCCACTACACATTAGCGACCAGTGGTTTGGCGACTAGTTAAAATCGATCACAAACTCATTTAGCAACCAAATTAGTGACTGATTTAGTGACCGATCACTATACTGACCAAAAATTTTTGGTCCCTAAATCGGTCGCTAAATAGTAACTTTTGGTAGTGTTGATTGACAATGTAAAAAACAATACACTGACAGTATATTTCAATTAAACTCAATAGACTTATGTGTTTAATTTTGTTACACTTTAATGTAAAATAAATTACAAATGATATGACAAATTTTTGATTAGTTAACAATGTCAAAAATTGTTATAGTGTTAGTGCATATCAATTAAACATGCAAAACTGGGAGTTATAGGGTGGTTTATGGGAGGGAGATTGGGTTTTGAGTGATAATGTGGAGGTCATGGGTTCAACTCCCCCATTAATGTGACACCCTAACTCGGGTCATCACATGGTCACCCGTTTGCAGAAATAAAATTTAATTTGCTGGTTGCTTTCGGAAAATAATGTTTTCTCAACGTTCATCTTTTCAAAATATGGTGATAATTTTTTTTTTCTTTTTAACCTCATAACATCAACAACGTAATCAAACCACGCTTAAATACATAAGGTATATAAGTCATACAACTATACTGCCTCATATGTTTTCACACCTAAATCACAATCAGTTTCATTCTCAAAACATAACATAACATAATAGGACCTAAGCTGGTCGTAACTAATGAGACGCTACTGACCAATAGGAGCAAGACAAAGATGCCTCGAACTAGACAACCTTCTTCTTCTTGTAGGGATCATACCCCTTGTACGACTCTGATATATTTGTAAGGGTAGGATGCCAATATATGGATTTATCACCATAACTAAATGCGCAACACAAAAGAAGGCCCATACACATATACATATTTGTAACAACGTACTCATTCATATTATATCACATCGTTTATCAATGGGTTTCACACCCCAAACATCAACGTTGGAAAACTATGTATGAACACTTCAAAACATCATCTAAACATTCATACCTAATCTCATGAGATATCTCCAACCTCGTGGTGAGTTGATCAGACTCGATAGTTACCGGCACACAGCCACAGGCACACAGCCAAAACCCATCTCACACTGTCCAACATCGTGGCACAGGTGATATCAACGTTGATGGGGCCTCATTGTCCACCCGACACAATAAGAACATCTTTATGATCTACCATGACACCGCAAGGTAATCACTCGTTTGATCATGGCACGTCTGCCAAATGTATGCAAGAAAAACATTTTATTCTCAACACTTTTCTTTGTGCTATATATTTATTTGTCAAAACACTCAAAAGCTTACAACCCATCATCGTTTTAAACATCGAATTCTCTCAAAAGCATCATCGTTTTAAACATCGAATGCTCTCAAAAGCATCATCGTTGTAACATCTTTACAACTTTTATTAACAACACAGGACCTCAAAGTCCGAGTGCTCAATCATGAAGCCCCTAGATCTTGCAATCAGTCTTAGGTTCGTGGTAGTAGAAAACATCTCAACACGTTTTAACTTCTTTAAGTAGATACCCAATCTACAACACAACGAACCTTAATACCCCGACGTCTCGGTTATTAAGTTCCATATCATTGTTTTACATCGTTTTTGTCTGTGAAAAACAAATCCAAAATAAGACAACGTCTTAAGAACACTAGTACCCCGACATCTCGGTTACTAAGTTCTATATCGTCGTTTTACATCGTTTATCATTTTCCAAGAAAGAGTTTTAAAGTCAAACTTTGACTTTTTTTTAAAATGTTTTTTTAATAATTTTTTAAATAATTTATTATTATTATTATTATTATTTTATAAATAAGATATTTTCGAATATTAATTTCACAAAATAACTTTTTATAATATTACGTAATTTCTTACGTAAAAATTAGCAGTACAAAAAAAATTTCACGGTTACGCTTTCACCGTGACTCATAAATCACTTTTACACTAATACATCATTAAAATAATAGTATTTCTCAAAAACTCATTAATTTTCCAAAATAATATTTTCCACCACTATTATATTCCAACATTTCCCATAAAACATTAAATATAATTTTGACAGCTTATTAAATCTTTTATCTGATTAATCGGTTGTGCACTGACCACTGTCAGGCCTCTCAAACAACATTCAACATTCAACATTCAACAACATCATCAGAATTATATCACCAGGAAGATCATGCATCATAGCAATATAATATACTACTGCTGATAATTAAATAAATTTAAAGCAGATCAATCACCGATACACAGATAAACAACACAACGTAAACAACATAAACAAATAATCACAACCACAGATAAATTATATAAACCACACTAAAAGAAAATAGTTATTGAGAAAATCCCTCAGGTAAGCTTCCCTTACCTCTTGAAGACTCGAACTAACGGTTTCAAATAATCTCCCGATTTGATCCGATTTCCTCCGTCGGCTTTAGGTCAAACCAATCCGATCGATTCCTTCATAACGAATTGCAACCAAAATAAATCAAAATAAAACAACAACACACTTGGCTCATGGAGGTTAGGGTTCGGCTTCAAAATTTTTTCTAGGTTAGGGAAAATTAAAATTTTGTTAACTTAGAGATTTATGATCCATAAGTAACTTAAACAAGATTAAGAGTTTAAACCAAGATTATGAACCAAGAACATGGATCAAAACTCATCTAGTTCCAAGAACTAGGGTTTGGTTTTCTCAAGATCATAGGCTAGAAGTTTTTAAAATTTCTTCAACTCTTGGATTTAATCAATATACAAGACTTAGAGTTGGATTCAAGTGTTACAAAACAACTTTTGAATCACTAAACCATCAAGTGTTCATAGCTAGGGTTTTGGCCTTAATGAAACCAATAGGTTAAAGTTTGATTTTTGATCTTCTATTTACTTACTTACAAGAACTATCAAGGTACTTGATGATTGAATCACGAATCAAGACATGAAAATGAAACAAAACCCATGAACATCATTTTTCAATGGATTCGACCCAGTCTAGAAATTAAGGAAAGAAATTTATCATGATCATATGCTTCTAGCTGATGAAAATATAGATGATTATAAGATCATAGCAATTGGTTTCATGTCAAAAGGATTTTTCTAGAATTAGTTAGGAATTTTGGAATCTAGTTTCATGAACTTTGAATCATATGAAGAACATGATGGTCAAAGGCATAAAATCAAGAAACTTGTGAAGAGAAAAGCTTAGAATAGCAATATTAAGAGATACTACCTCTTGATGATCAAAGAAAACGATGATTTGGATGATGTTCTTCACAAAATCACCTTGGTGTTCTAATTGTTCTTGAGAAGTTTAGAGAGAAAGATGAAGATTTAGAGCAGTTTCGGTAATTTGGACATATCTCTCATTATACTTGTCCGTTTCTGATGATCTTTATGTCGTTGGAAAGAAGAGAGAAAGATGAACAACTTTAATGTTGAAAGTTTTCCGAGATTCAGAACATAAATTGGTTAGAAATTCGTGGCAGTGTTGGGTGATTGATGGGGAGAAAATGACTTTGCCTTAATAGAAATTGAATGACTCATCCACTTAACATAAATGCTCATTTATGGCTAGGAAAAGTGATGTCCAAATTCTTGGAATGGAGGAAAGAGCCGTGGGTTTTAGGGTTAGTTTGGTCAAAATTCTCAATGGCATGGCTTGAAATATTCATGAAGAGCCAAGGGTAAAATCATCCTTTCCAGGGAAAATATTCCTTTGTCATAAATGCGTCATTATGGCCATTATGACGCGGATAGGATCGTCATAAATGCCTGTCACATCGGTCAAATCCATCACCTCAGCCCCATTGCTGACTCCCTGGTTCATCTGACGCAGGTTTTTCCTAGAGATATCTCGACGTATTCGCCCGCAGCAAATATAATATTTTAATTTTTATGCTAAATTTTTCAAAACTTCCAGTATCGTAGTAAATACGATAAAAACATTTTTCATCTCGTTCACGAATTAAAATTAGGTTTTCTGAGCAGTAAACTTTTACTGTCAGTGAAAACGCAGACCGGGTTCCATCTGAATTTTCAACCCAAGATTTCATCGTAACCCTATAATATAAAGAATGATATAGAAATAATAGTGGTTTACCCAAAATCATTTTGAGTCTCGGATAAAAATATATATGTTCATATATTTATTATCGATATTAGGAAGCAGCGAAAATCGGGGTGTTACATTACTACCCCACTTAAAAAATTTCGTCCTCGAAATTTCGTGACTCGAAACTGAACAGGATCTCTTAATCCCAAAGTCATACTCTCACAAGAAAGTATATAAAAAAAATTTCATCAATCTGGTAAGAATACAAGAACATTCTCTAGATAAAGATTCTTTAACAAATTCAAGGAAGTAAAAATGTATGATCGGTACATGTTTACAAACTTGAATCTAAGAAAGTTTCTTCCCTCACAAGAATATCCTTGCCAACAATTTAAAAGGACTATGGTCCGTCAATAATTCGGATAGAATCACTTTCTACCAAACGTAAAAGTGACTGGAGCAAGTCTCATTTGAGAAACTAGTTTTGGCTAGAAAGTGTCTATCCTGAACAACAATAGGATAGTCTAAACATATAGAATTCCACCACGAAGTTTAAAAGTAACAGAAAATTACAACATATCCACACGCAATCCATCGAAATAAGTATGAATTGTATCCAAGTTCAAAATAGTATAGTTAAGAGGTTACCGTCTTAGTTTGAAGTCTCAGCTCCCCACATATTATATACTCTACCCGTAGTATTTGGCTTGACAGCATTGGTGTTATTGATAGCCGATTCACGCCTTGGCGCATTGCAATCTCTCGCCAAATGTCCCACTTGATTACAATTGAAACACTTAGTCCCCTCTTCAGGGCAAGCATTCATCATGTGATCTGGATCCCTACATCTGTAACACCTTTTAAGTTGGCCATGACTTTGGTTCTTTTGGCCATCACTCCCCGATACAACAAAATTCGAATGATGTTGTTGTCGATTCTGGTCATTTCCTGGTGGACGGAAATAAGGCTTCTACTGATTTCGTTCCTCTTTCCGATTCTGATTCTGGTTCTTGGAACGAGAGGGTCCTCCAACAGTTCCTCCATTGTCTCTTTATTTCCTCATTAGCTCCACCTTCCTACACTTCTCGACTAAGGCTTGGAAATTACCGATTTCCAATGGTAGTACTGATTCCTTAATCTCGAAACGTAATCCTTTTTCAAAATGCTCGCACTTGCAATCTTCACTTGGGTTGTTCTGGAAAAAGCGAAAATACTTAGAAAGTGATTCAAACCTCGCCACGTAATCTCCAACAGTTAAATCCCCATGTTGAAGTTGCAGAAATTCTTGCTCCTTCTCAGCTCGTGCCCTTTGAGGAAAACACTTGTTTAAGAAGCTGGTTCGAAATACTTCCCAAGTAATCTCCTGATTCTCGGCTTCCAGCAGCTGTTCGGTGCCCTTCCACCAATACTCAGCATCGCCCACCAACAGAAAAGTGGCATAAGATACCTTCACTCCCTCAGGACTATGAATCAGCTTAAAAATTTTCTCTAACTCCTGAATCCATTAGTCAGCTTTCACAGGATCCACATCTCCATGAAACTGTGATGGATCTTGACGCCTAAAAGCAGTTAAATTATTGCCTTCAACAGCCTGTTCAGCTCGAATCTGTGCCTGTTGGTTCTGGGCATTCATGGATGCAGTCTGATTAGCAATCGCAGCTGCTACATTTTCGATTGCCTGAGCCGCATAATCCACTCCTTCTTCATAATCTTCATTCAGGTTACCACGACCGCCAACATGACCGCCTCTACGGCCTCATCCACGGCCGCGTCCACGTCCACGTCCACGTCCAGTTTCTGGTTCAACAACTGGTTCCATAACTGACCTATAAACCACAATCAGTTAAACCTAAAACTAGAAAGTGAAACGTAAACACAGTCATTACCACACATTACTTCTAAGAAGTAATTCCAAACAGATCTTAATCAGAGAACACACAACATCCACACAACAGATCTTTTTCCCAACATTCCCGAAAGACTCGACCAGCTCTGTTACCACTAATGTGACACCTTAACTCAGGTCATCACATGGTCACCCGTTTGCAGAAATAAAATTTAATTTGCTGGTTGCTTTCGGAAAATGATGTTTTCTCAACGTTCATCTTTTCAAAATATGGTGATAATATTTTTTTTTAACCTCGTAACATCAACAACGTAATCAAACCACACTTAAATACATAAGGTATATAAGTCATACAACTATACTGCCTCATATGTTTTCACACCTAAATCACAATCAGTTTCATTCTCAAAACATAATATAACATAATAGGACCTAAGCTGGTCGTAACTAATGACGCTACTGACCAATAGGAGCAGCACAGCATGCCTCGAACTAGACAGCCTTCTTCTTCTTGTAGGGATCATACCCCTTGTACGACTCTGATATATTTGTAAGGGTGAGATGCCAATATATGGATTTATCACCATAAATAAATGCGCAACACAAAAGAAGGCACATACACATATACATATTTGTAACAACGTACTCATTCATATTATATCACATCGTTTATCAATGGGTTTCACACCCCAAACATCAACGTTGGAATACTATGTATGAACACTTAAAAACATCATCTAAACATTCATACCTAATCTTATGAGATATCTCCAACCTCGTGGTGAGTTGATCAGACTCGATAGTTACCGGCACACAGCCACAGGCACACAGCCAAAACCCATCTCACACTGTCCAACATCGTGGCACTGGTGATATCAACGTTGATGGGGCCTTATTGTCCACCCGGCACAATAAGAACATCTTTATGATCTACCATGACGCCGCAAGGTAATCACTCGTTTGATCATGGCACGTCTGCCAAATGCATGCAAGAAAAACATTTTATTCTCAACACTTTCCTTTTTGCTATATCTTTATTTGTCAAAACACTCAAAAGCTTACAACCCGTCATCGTTTTAAACATCGAATGCTCTCAAAAGCATCATTGTTTTAACATCTTTCAACTTTTATTAACAACACAGGACCTCAAAGTCTAAGTGCTCAATCACGAAGCCCCTAGACCTTGCAACCAGTCTTAGGTTCGTGGTAGTAGAAAACCACGAACCTTAATACCCCGACGTCTCGGTTATTAAGTTCCATATCATCGTTTTACATCGTTTTTGTCTGTGAAAAACAAATCCAAAATAAGACAGCACTAGTACCCCGACATCTCGGTTACTAAGTTCTATATCGTCGTTTTACATCGTTTATCATTTTCCAAGAAAGAGTTTTAAAGTCAAACTTTGACTTTTTTAAATGTTTTTTAATAATTTTTTTAATAATTTATTATTATTATTATTATTATTGTTTTATAAATAAGATATTTTCGAATATTAATTTCACAAAATAACTTTTTATAATATTACGTAATTTCTTACGTAAAAATTAGCAGTACAAAAAAAAATTTCACGGTTACGCTTTCACCGTGACTCATAAATCACTTTTACACTAATACATCATTAAAATAATAGTATTTCTCAAAAACTCATTAATTTTCCAAAATAATATTTTCCACTACTATTATATTCCAACATTTCCCATAAAACATTAAATATAATTTTGACAACTTATTAAATCTTTTATCTGATTAATCGGTTGTGCACTGACCACTGTCAGGCCTCTCAAACAACATTCAACATTCAACATTCAACAACATCATCAGAATTATATCACCCGGAAGATCATGCATCATAGCAATATAATATACTACTGCAGATAATTAAATAAATTTAAAGCAGATCAATCACCGATACACATATAAACAACACAACGTAAACAACATTAACAAATAATCACAACCACAAATAAATTATATAAACCACACTAAAAGAAAATAGTTATTGAGAAAATCCCTCAGGTAAGCTCCCCTTACCTCTTGAAGACTCGAACTAACGGTTTCAAATAATCTCCCGATTTGATCCGATTTCCTCCGTCGGCTTTAGGTCAAACCAATCCGATCGATTCCTTCATAACGAATTGCAACCAAAATAAATCAAAATAAAACAACAACACACTTGGCTCATGGAGGTTAGGGTTCGGCTTCAAAATTTTTTCTAGGTTAGGGAAAATTAAAATTTTGTTAACTTAGAGATTTATGATCCATAAGTAACTTAAACAAGATTAAGAGTTTAAACCAAGATTATGAACCAAGAACATGGATCAAAACTCATCTAGTTCCAAGAACTAGGGTTTGGTTTTCTCAAGATCATAGGCTAGAAGTTTTTAAAATTTCTTCAACTCTTGGATTTAATCAATATACAAGACTTAGAGTTGGATTCAAGTGTTACAAAACAACTTTTGAATCACTAAACCATCAAGTGTTCATAGCTAGGGTTTCGGCCTTAATGAAACCAATAGGTTAAAGTTTGATTTTTGATCTTCTATTTACTTACTTACAAGAACTATCAAGGTACTTGATGATTGAATCACGAATCAAGACATGAAAATGAAACAAAACCCATGAACATCATTTTTCAATGGATTCGACCCAGTCCAGAAATTAAGGAAAGAAATTTCTCATGATCATATGCTTCTAGCTGATGAAAATATTGATGATTATAAGATCATAGCAATTGGTTTCATGTCAAAAGGATTTTTCTAGAATTAGTTAGGAATTTTGGAATCTAGTTTCATGAACTTTGAATCATATGAAGAACATGATGGTCAAAGGCATAAAATCAAGAAACTTGTAAAGAGAAAAGCTTAGAATAGCAAGATTAAGAGATACTACCTCTTGAAGATCAAAGAAAATGATGATTTGGATGATGTTCTTCACAAAATCACCTTGGTGTTCTAATTGTTCTTGAGAAGTTTAGAGAGAAAGATGAAGATTTAGAGCAGTTTCGGTAATTTGGACATATCTCTCATTATACTTGTCCGTTTCGGATGATCTTTATGTCGTTAGAAAGAAGAGAGAAAGATGAACAACTTTAATGTTGAAAGTTTTCCGAGATTCAGAACATAAGTTGCTTAGAAATTCGTGGCAGTGTTGGGTGATTGATGGGGAGAAAATGACTTTGCCTTAATGGAATTTGAATGACTCATCCACTTAACATAAATGCTCATTTATGGCTAGGAAAAGTGATGTCCAAATGCTTGGAATGGAGGAAAGAGCCGTGGGTTTTAGGGTTAGTTTGGTCAAAATTCTCAATGGCATGGCTTGAAATATTCATGAAGAGCCAAGGGTAAAATCGTCCTTTCTAGGGAAAATATTCCTTTGTCATAAATGCGTCATTATGGCCATTATGACGCAGATAGGATCGTCATAAATGCCTGTCACATCGGTCAAATCCATCACCTCAGCCCCATTGCTGACTCCCTGGTTCATCTGACACAGGTTTTTCCTAGAGATATCTCGACGTATTCGCCCGCAGCAAATATAATATTTTAATTTTTATGCTAAATTTTTCAAAACTTCCAGTATCGTAGTAAATACGATAAAAACATTTTTCATCTCATTCATGAATTAAAATTAGGTTTTCTGAGCAGTAAACTTTTACTGTCAGTGAAAACGCAGACCGGGTTCCATCTGAATTTTCAACCCAAGATTTCATCGTAACCCTATAATATAAAGAATGATATAGAAATAATAGTGGTTTACCCAAAATCATTTTGAGTCTCAGATAAAAATATATATGTTCATATATTTATTATCGATATTAGGAAGCAGCGAAAATCGGGGTGTTACATTACTACCCCACTTAAAAAATTTCGTCCTCGAAATTTCGTGACTCGAAACTGAACAGGATCTCTTAATCCCAAAGTCATACTCTCACAAGAAAGTATATAAAAAAAAATTCATCAATCTGGTAAGAATACAAGAACATTCTCTACATAAAGATTCTTTAACAAATTCAAGGAAGTAAAATTGTATGATCGGTACATGTTTACAAACTTGAATCTAAGAAAGTTTCTTCCCTCACAAGAATATCCTTGCCAACAATTTAAAAGGACTATGGTCCGTCAATAATTCGGATAGAATCACTTTCTACCAAACGTAAAAGTGACTGGAGCAAGTCTCATTTGAGAAACTAGTTTTGGCTAGAAAGTGTCTATCCTGAACAACAATAGGATAGTCTAAACATATAGAATTCCACCACGAAGTTTAAAAGAAACAGAAAATTTCAACATATCCACACGCAATCCATCGAAATAAGTATGAATTGTATCCAAGTTCAAAATAGTATAGTTAAGAGGTTACCGTCTTGGTTTGAAGTCTTAGCTCCCCACATATTATATACTCTACCCGTAGTCTTTGGCTTGACAGCATTGGTGTTATTGACAGCCGATTCACGCCTTGGCGCATTGCAATCTCTCGCCAAATGTCCCACTTGATTACAATTGAAACACTTAGTCCCCTCTTTAGGGCAAGCATTCATCATGTGATCTGGATCCCCACATCTGTAACACCTTTTAAGTTGGCCTTGACTTTGGTTCTTTTGGCCATCACTCCCCGATACAACAAAATTCGAATGATGTTGTTGTCGATTCTGGTCATTTCCTGGTGGACGGAAATAAAGCTTCTACTGATTTCGTTCCTCTTTCCGATTCTGATTCTGGTTCTTGGAACGAGAGGGTCCTCCAACAGTTCCTCCATTGTCTCTTTCTTTCCTCATTAGCTCCACCTTCCTACACTTCTCGACTAAGGCTTGGAAATTACCGATTTCCAATGGTAGTACTGATTCCTTAATCTCGAAACGTAATCCTTTTTCAAAATGCTCACACTTGCAATCTTCACTTGGGTTGTTCTGGAAAAAGCGAAAATACTTAGAAAGTGATTCAAACCTCGCCACGTACTCTCCAACAGTTAAATCCCCCTGTTGAAGTTGCAGAAATTCTTGCTCCTTCAAAGCTCGTGCACTTTGAGGAAAATACTTGTTTAAGAAGCTGGTTCGAAATACTTCCCAAGTAATCTCCTGATTCTCGGCTTCCAGCAGCTGTTCGGTGCCCTTCCACCAATACTCAGCAGCGCCCACCAACAGAAAAGTGGCATAAGATACCTTCACTCCCTCAGGACTATGAATCAGCTTAAAAATTTTCTCTAACTCCTGAATCCATTAGTCAGCTTTCACAGGATCCACATCTCCATGAAACTGTGTGGATCTTGACGCCTAAAAGCAGTTAAATTATTGCCTTCAACAGCCTGTTCAGCTCGAATCTGTGCCTGTTGGTTCTGGGCATTCATGGATGCAGTCTGATTAGCAATCGCAGCTGCTACATTTTCGATTGCCTGAGCCGCATAATCCACTCCTTCTTCATAATCTTCATTCAGGTTACCACGACCGCCAACACGACCGCCTCTACGGCCTCTTCCACGGCGCGCCCACGCCCACGCCCACGCCCAGATTTCGGTTCAACAACGGTTCCATAATCGACCTATAAACCACAATCAGTTAAACCTAAAACTAGAAAGTGAAACGTAAACACAGTCATTACCACACATTACTTCTAAGAAGTAATTCCAAACAGATCTTAATCAGAGAACACACAACATCCACACAACAGATCTATTTCCCAACATTCCCGAAAGACTCGACCAGCTCTGATACCACTAATGTGACACCCTAACTCAGGTCATCACATGGTCACCCGTTTGCAGAAATAAAATTTAATTTGCTGGTTGCTTTCGGAAAATGATGTTTTCTCAACGTTCATCTTTTCAAAATATGGTGATAATTTTTTTTAACCTCGTAACATCAACAACGTAATCAAACCACACTTAAATACATAAGGTATATAAGTCATACAACTATACTGCCTCATATGTTTTCACACCTAAATCACAATCAGTTTCATTCTCAAAACATAATATAACATAATAGGACCTAAGCTGGTCGTGAATTCAACTAGACGCTACATACCAATAGGAGCAAGACAAAGATGCCTCGAACTAGACAAACCTTCTTCTTCTTGTAGGGATCATACCCTTTGTACGACTCTGATATATTTGTAAGGGTGAGATGCCAATATATGGATTTATCACCATAAATAAATGCGCAACACAAAAGAAGGCACATACACATATACATATTTGTAACAACGTACTCATTCATATTATATCACATCGTTTATCAATGGGTTTCACACCCCAAACATCAACGTTGGAAAACTATGTATGAACACTTCAAAACATCATCTAAACATTCATACCTAATCTTATGAGATATCTCCAACCTCGTGGTGAGTTGATCAGACTCGATAGTTACCGGCACACAGCCACAGGCACACAGCCAAAACCCATCTCACACTGTCCAACATCGTGGCACTGGTGATATCAACGTTGATGGGGCCTTATTGTCCACCCGGCACAATAAGAACATCTTTATGATCTACCATGACGCCGCAAGGTAATCACTCGTTTGATCATGGCACGTCTGCCAAATTCATTCAAGAAAAACATTTTATTCTCAACACTTTCCTTTTTGCTATATCTTTATTTGTCAAAACTCTCAAAAGCTTACAACCCATCATCGTTTTAAACATCGAATGCTCTCAAAAGCATCATCGTTTTAACATCTTTCAACTTTTATTAACAACACAGGACCTCAAAGTCTAAGTGCTCAATCACGAAGCCCCTAGACCTTGCAACCAGTCTTAGGTTTGTGGTAGTAGAAAACCACGAACCTTAATACCCCGACGTCTCGGTTATTAAGTTTCATATCATCGTTTTACATCGTTTTTGTCTGTGAAAAACAAATCCAAAATAAGACAGCACTAGTACCCCGACATCTCGGTTACTAAGTTCTATATCGTCGTTTTACATCGTTTATCATTTTCCAAGAAAGAGTTTAAAAGTCAAACTTTGACTTTTTTTAAATGTTTTTTTTAATAATTTTTTTAATAATTTATTATTATTATTATTATTATTATTATTATTATTATTATTTTATAAATAAGATGTTTTCGAATATTAATTTCACAAAATAACTTTTTATAATATTACGTAATTTCTTACGTAAAAATTAGCAGTACAAAAAAAATTTCACGGTTACGCTTTCACCGTGACTCATAAATCACTTTCACACTAATACATCATTAAAATAATAGTATTTCTCAAAAACTCATTAATTTTCCAAAATAATATTTTCCACCACTATTATATTCCAACATTTCCCTTAAAACATTAAATATAATTTTGACAACTTATTAAATCTTTTATCTGATTAATCGGTTGTGCACTGACCACTGTCAGGCCTCTCAAACAACATTCAACATTCAACATTCAACAACATCATCAGAATTATATCACCCGGAAGATCATGCATCATAGCAATATAATATACTACTGCAGATAATTAAATAAATTTAAAGCAGATCAATCACCGATACACAGATAAACAACACAACGTAAACAACATAAACAAATAATCACAACCACAGATAAATTATATAAACCACACTAAAAGAAAATAGTTATTGAGAAAATCCCTCAGGTAAGCTCCCCTTACCTCTTGAAGACTCGAACTAACGGTTTCAAATAATCTCCCGATTTGATCCGATTTCCTTCGTTGGCTTTTGGTCAAACCAATCTGATCGATTCCTTCATAACGAATTGCAACCAAAATAAATCAAAATAAAACAACAACACACTTGGCTCATGGAGGTTAGGGTTCGGCTTCAAAATTTTTTCTAGGTTAGGGAAAATTAAAATTTTGTTAACTTAGAGATTTATGATCCATAAGTAACTTAAACAAGATTAAGAGTTTAAACCAAGATTATGAACCAAGAGCATGGATCAAAACTCATCTAGTTCCAAGAACTAGGGTTTGATTTTCTCAAGATCATAGGCTAGAAGTTTTTAAAATTTCTTCAATTCTTGGATTTAATCAATATACAAGACTTAGAGTTGGATTCAAGTGTTACAAAACAACTTTTGAATCACTAAACCATCAAGTGTTCATAGCTAGGGTTTCGGCCTTAATGAAACCAATAGGTTAAAGTTTGATTTTTGATCTTCTATTTACTTACTTACAAGAACTATCAAGGTACTTGATGATTGAATCACGAATCAAGACATGAAAATGAAACAAAACCCATGAACATCATTTTTCAATGGATTCGACCCAGTCCAGAAATTAAGGAAAGAAATTTCTCATGATCATATGCTTCTATCTGATGAAAATATAGATGATTATAAGATCATAGCAATTGGTTTCATGTCAAAAGGATTTTTCTAGAATTAGTTAGGAATTTTGGAATCTAGTTTCATGAACTTTGAATCATATGAAGAACATGATGGTCAAAGGCATAAAATCAAGAAACTTGTGAAGAGAAAAGCTTAGAATAGCAAGATTAAGAGATACTACCTCTTGAAGATCAAAGAAAATGATGATTTGGATGATGTTCTTCACAAAATCACCTTGGTGTTCTAATTGTTCTTGAGAAGTTTAGAGAGAAAGATGAAGATTTAGAGCAGTTTCGGTAATTTGGACATATCTCTCATTATACTTGTCCGCTTCGGATGATCTTTATGTCGTTGGAAAGAAGAGAGAAAGATGAACAACTTTAATGTTGAAAGTTTTCCGAGATTCAGAACATAAATTGCTTAGAAATTCGTGGCAGTGTTGGGTGATTGATGGGGAGAAAATGACTTTGCCTTAATGGAAATTGAATGACTCATCCACTTAACATAAATGCCCATTTATGGCTAGGAAAAGTGATGTCCAAATGCTTGGAAAGGAGAAAAGAGCCGTGGGTTTTAGGGTTAGTTTGGTCAAAATTCTCAATGGCATGGCTTGAAATATTCATGAAGGGCCAAGGGTAAAATCGTCCTTTCCAGGGAAAATATTCCTTTGTCATAAATGCGTCATTATGGCCATTATGACGCAGATAGGATCGTCATAAATGCCTGTCACATCGGTCAAATCCATCACCTCAGCCCCATTGCTGACTCCCTGGTTCATCTGACGCAGGTTTTTCCTAGAGATATCTCGACGTATTCGCCCGCAGCAAATATAATATTTTAATTTTTATGCTAAATTTTTCAAAACTTCCAGTATCGTAGTAAATACGATAAAAACATTTTTCATCTCGTTCACGAATTAAAATTAGGTTTTCTCGAGCAAGAAACTTTATCGTCAGTGAAAACACAGACCGGGTTCCATCTGAATTTTCAACCCAAGATTTCATCGTAACCCTATAATATAAAGAATGATATAGAAATAATAGTGGTTTACCCAAAATCATTTTGAGTCTCGGATAAAAATATATATGTTCATATATTTATTATCGATATTAGGAAGCAGCGAAAATCGGGGTGTTACATTACTACCCCACTTAAAAAATTTCGTCCTCGAAATTTCGTGACTCGAAACTGAACAGGATCTCTTAATCCCAAAGTCATACTCTCACAAGAAAGTATATAAAAAAAATTTCATCAATCTGGTAAGAATACAAGAACATTCTCTACATAAAGATTCTTTAACAAATTCAAGGAAGTAAAATTGTATGATCGGTACATGTTTACAAACTTGAATCTAAGAAAGTTTCTTCCCTCACAAGAATATCCTTGCCAACAATTTAAAAGGACTATGGTCCGTCAATAATTCGGATAGAATCACTTTCTACCAAACGTAAAAGTGACTGGAGCAAGTCTCATTTGAGAAACTAGTTTTGGCTAGAAAGTGTATATCCTGAACAACAATAGGATAGTCTAAACATATAGAATTCCACCACGAAGTTTAAAAGAAATAGAAAATTTCAACATATCCACACGCAATCCATCGAAATAAGTATGAATTGTATCCAAGTTCAAAATAGTATAGTTAAGAGGTTACCGTCTTGGTTTGAAGTCTCAGCTCCCCACATATTATATACTCTACCCGTAGTCTTTGGCTTGACAGCATTGGTGTTATTGACAGCCGATTCACGCCTTGGCGCATTGCAATCTCTCGCCAAATGTCCCACTTGATTACAATTGAAACACTTAGTCGCCTCTTTAGCGCAAGCATTCATCATGTGATCTGGATCCCCACATCTGTAACACCTTTTAAGTTGGCCTTGACTTTGGTTCTTTTGGCCATCACTCCCCGATACAATAAAATTCGAATGATTTTGTTGTCGATTCTGGTCATTTCCTGGTGGATGGAAATAAAGCTTCTACTGATTTCGTTCCTTTTTCCGATTCTGATTCTGGTTCTTGGAACGAGAGGGTCCTCCAACAGTTCCTCCATTGTCTCCTTCTTTCCTCATTAGCTCCACCTTCCTACACTTCTCGACTAAGGCTTGGAAATTACCGATTTCCAATGGTAGTACTGATTCCTTAATCTCGAAACGTAATCCTTTTTCAAAAACGCTCGCACTTGCAATCTTCACTTCGGTTGTTCTGGAAAAAGCGAAAATACTTAGAAAGTGATCGAACCTAGCCACGTACTCTCCAACAGTTAAATCCCTCTGTTGAAGTTGCAGAAATTCTTGCTCCTTCTCAGCTCATGCACTTTGAGGAAAATACTTGTTTAAGAAGCTGGTTCGAAATACTTCCCAAGTAATCTCCTGATTCTCGGCTTCCAGCAGCTGTTCGGTGCCCTTCCACCAATACTCAGCATCGCCCACCAACAAAAAAGTGGCATAAGATACCTTCACTCCCTCAGGACTATGAATCAGCTTAAAAATTTTCTCTAACTCCTGAATCCATTATTCAGCTTTCACAGGATCCACATCTCCATGAAACTGTGATGGATCTTGACGCCTAAAAGCAGTTAAATTATTGCCTTCAACAACTGCTCGGCTCGAATCATGCTCTGTTGGTTCTGGGCATTCATGGATGCAGTCTAATTAGCAATCGCAGCTGTTACATTTTCGATTGCCTGAGCCGCATAATCCACTCCTTCTTCATAATCTTCATTCAGGTTACCACGACCGCCAACACGACCGCCTCTACGGCCTCTTCCACAGCCGGCGCCCACGCCCACGCCCAGTTCGGTTCAACAACTGGTTCCATAACTGACCTATAAACCACAATCAGTTAAACCTAAAACTAGAAAGTGAAACGTAAACACAGTCATTACCACACATTACTTCTAAGAAGTAATTCCAAACAGATCTTAATCAGAGAACACATAACATCCACACAACAGATCTATTTCCCAACATTTCCGAAAGACTCGACCAGCTCTGATACCACTAATGTGACACCCTAACTCAGGTCATCACATGGTCACCCGTTTGCAGAAATAAAATTTAATTTGCTGGTTGCTTTCGGAAAATGTTGTTTTCTCAACGTTCATCTTTTCAAAATATGGTGATAATTTTTTTTAACCTCGTAACATCAACAACGTAATCAAACCACACTTAAATACATAAGGTATATAAGTCATACAACTATACTGCCTCATATGTTTTCACACCTAAATCACAATCAGTTTCATTCTCAAAACATAATATAACATAATAGGACCTAAGCTGGTCGTAACTAACAGACGCTACAGCCAATAGGAGCAGCACAGCATGCCTCGAACTAGACAGCCTTCTTCTTCTTGTAGGGATCATACCCCTTGTACGACTCTGATATATTTGTAAGGGTGAGATGCCAATATATGGATTTATCACCATAAATAAATGCGCAACACAAAAGAAGGCACATACACATATACATATTTGTAACAACGTACTCATTCATATTATATCACATCGTTTATCAATGGGTTTCACACCCCAAACATCAACGTTGGAAAACTATGTATGAACACTTCAAAACATCATCTAAACATTCATACCTAATCTTATGAGATATCTCCAACCTCGTGGTGAGTTGATCAGACTCGATAGTTACCGGCACACAGCCACAGGCACACAGCCAAAACCCATCTCACACTGTCCAACATCGTGGCCCTGGTGATATCAACGTTGATGGGGCCTTATTGTCCACCCGGCACAATAAGAACATCTTTATGATCTACCATGACGCCGCAAGGTAATCACTTGTTTGATCATGGCACGTCTGCCAAATGCATTCAAGAAAAACATTTTATTCTCAACACTTTCCTTTTTGCTATATCTTTATTTGTCAAAACTCTCAAAAGCTTACAACCCATCATCGTTTTAAACATCGAATGCTCTCAAAAGCATCATCGTTTTAACATCTTTCAACTTTTATTAACAACACAGGACCTCAAAGTCTAAGTGCTCAATCACGAAGCCCCTAGACCTTGCAACCAGTCTTAGGTTCGTGGTAGTAGAAAACCACGAACCTTAATACCCCGACGTCTCGGTTATTAAGTTTCATATCATCGTTTTACATCGTTTTTGTCTGTGAAAAACAAATCCAAAATAAGACAGCACTAGTACCCCGACATCTCGGTTACTAAGTTCTATATCGTCGTTTTACATCGTTTATCATTTTCAAAGAAAGAGTTTTAAAGTCAAACTTTGACTTTTTTTAAATGTTTTTTTTAATAATTTTTTTTAATAATTTATTATTATTATTATTATTATTTTATAAATAAGATGTTTTCGAATATTAATTTCACAAAATAACTTTTTATAATATTACGTAATTTCTTACGTAAAAATTAGCAGTACAAAAAAAATTTCACGGTTACGCTTTCACCGTGACTCATAAATCACTTTCACACTAATACATCATTAAAATAATAGTATTTCTCAAAAACTCATTAATTTTCCAAAATAATATTTTCCACCACTATTATATTCCAACATTTCCCATAAAACATTAAATATAATTTTGACAACTTATTAAATCTTTTATCTGATTAATCGGTTGTGCACTGACCACTGTCAGGCCTCTCAAACAACATTCAACATTCAACATTCAACAACATCATCAGAATTATATCACCCAGAAGATCATGCATCATAGCAATATAATATACTACTGCAGATAATTAAATAAATTTAAAGCAGATCAATCACCGATACACAGATAAACAACACAACGTAAACAACATAAACAAATAATCACAACCACAGATAAATTATATAAACCACACTAAAAGAAAATAGTTATTGAGAAAATCCCTCAGGTAAGCTCCCCTTACCTCTTGAAGACTCGAACTAACGGTTTCAAATAATCTCCCGATTTGATCCGATTTCCTCCGTTGGCTTTAGGTCAAACCAATCCGATCGATTCCTTCATAACGAATTGCAACCAAAATAAATCAAAATAAAACAACAACACACTTGGCTCATGGAGGTTAGGGTTCGGCTTCAAAATTTTTTCTAGGTTAGGGAAAATTAAAATTTTGTTAACTTAGAGATTTATGATCCATAAGTAACTTAAACAAGATTAAGAGTTTAAACCAAGATTATGAACCAAGAACATGGATCAAAACTCATCTAGTTCCAAGAACTAGGGTTTGATTTTCTCAAGATCATAGGCTAGAAGTTTTTAAAATTTCTTCAACTCTTGGATTTAATCAATATACAAGACTTAGAGTTGGATTCAAGTGTTACAAAACAACTTTTGAATCACTAAACCATCAAGTGTTCATAGCTAGGGTTTCGGCCTTAATGAAACCAATAGGTTAAAGTTTGATTTTTGATCTTCTATTTACTTACTTACAAGAACTATCATGGTACTTGATGATTGAATCACGAATCAAGACATGAAAATGAAACAAAACCCAAGAACATCATTTTTCAATGGATTCAACCCAGTCCAGAAATTAAGGAAAGAAATTTCTCATGATCATATGCTTCTATCTGAGGAAAATATAGATGATTATAAGATCATAGCAATTGGTTTCATGTCAAAAGGATTTTTCTAGAATTAGTTAGGAATTTTGGAATCTAGTTTCATGAACTTTGAATCATATGAAGAACATGATGGTCAAAGGCATAAAATCAAGAAACTTGTGAAGAGAAAAGCTTAGAATAGCAAGATTAAGAGATACTACCTCTTGAAGATCAAAGAAAATGATGATTTGGATGATGTTCTTCACAAAATCACCTTGGTGTTCTAATTGTTCTTGAGAAGTTTAGAGAGAAAGATGAAGATTTAGAGCAGTTTCGGTAATTTGGACATATCTCTCATTATACTTGTCCGTTTCGGATGATCTTTATGTCGTTGGAAAGAAGAGAGAAAGATGAACAACTTTAATGTTGAAAGTTTTCCGAGATTCAGAACATAAATTGCTTAGAAATTCGTGGCAGTGTTGGGTGATTGATGGGGAGAAAATGACTTTGCCTTAATGGAAATTGAATGACTCATCCACTTAACATAAATGCTCATTTATGGCTAGGAAAAGTGATGTCCAAATGCTTGGAATGGAGGAAAGAGCCGTGGGTTTTAGGGTTAGTTTGGTCAAAATTCTCAATGGCATGGCTTGAAATATTCATGAAGAGCCAAGGGTAAAATCGTCCTTTCCAGGGAAAATATTCCTTTGTCATAAATGCGTCATTATGGCCATTATGACGCAGATAGGATCGTCATAAATGCCTGTCACATCGGTCAAATCCATCACCTCAGCCCCATTGCTGACTCCCTGGTTCATCTGACGCAGGTTTTTCCTAGAGATATCTCGACGTATTCGCCCGCAGCAAATATAATATTTTAATTTTTATGCTAAATTTTTCAAAACTTCCAGTATCGTAGTAAATACGATAAAAACATTTTTCATCTCGTTCACGAATTAAAATTAGGTTTTTCCGAGAAGAAACTTTACTTGTCGGTGAAAACACGTGACAGGGTTCCATCTGAATTTTCAACCCAAGATTTCATCGTAACCCTATAATATAAAGAATGATATAGAAATAATAGTGGTTTACCCAAAATCATTTTGAGTCTCGGATAAAAATATATATGTTCATATATTTATTATCGATATTAGGAAGCAGCGAAAATCGGGGTGTTACATTACTACCCCACTTAAAAAATTTCGTCCTCGAAATTTCGTGACTCGAAACTGAACAGGATCTCTTAATCCCAAAGTCATACTCTCACAAGAAAGTATATAAAAAAAATTTCATCAATCTGGTAAGAATACAAGAACATTCTCTACATAAAGATTCTTTAACAAATTCAAGGAAGTAAAATTGTATGATCGGTACATGTTTACAAACTTGAATCTAAGAAAGTTTCTTCCCTCACAAGAATATCCTTGCCAACAATTTAAAAGGACTATGGTCCGTCAATAATTCGGATAGAATCACTTTCTACCAAACGTAAAAGTGACTGGAGCAAGTCTCATTTGAGAAACTAGTTTTGGCTAGAAAGTGTATATCCTGAACAACAATAGGATAGTCTAAACATATAGAATTCCACCACGAAGTTTAAAAGAAATAGAAAATTTCAACATATCCACACGCAATCCATCGAAATAAGTATGAATTGTATCCAAGTTCAAAATAGTATAGTTAAGAGGTTACCGTCTTGGTTTGAAGTCTCGACTCCCACATATTATATACTCTACCCGTAGTCTTTGGCTTGACAGCATTGGTGTTATTGACAGCCGATTCACGCCTTGGCGCATTGCAATCTCTCGCCAAATGTCCCACTTGATTACAATTGAAACACTTAGTCCCCTCTTTAGCGCAAGCATTCATCATGTGATCTGGATCCCCACATCTGTAACACCTTTTAAGTTGGCCTTGACTTTGGTTCTTTTGGCCATCACTCCCCGATACAACAAAATTCGAATGATTTTGTTGTCGATTCTGGTCATTTCCTGGTGGATGGAAATAAAGCTTCTACTGATTTCGTTCATCTTTCCGATTCTGATTCTGGTTCTTGGAACGAGAGGGTCCTCCAACAGTTCCTCCATTGTCTCCTTCTTTCCTCATTAGCTCCACCTTCCTACACTTCTCGACTAAGGCTTGGAAATTACCGATTTCCAATGGTAGTACTGATTCCTTAATCTCGAAACGTAATCCTTTTTCAAAAACGCTCGCACTTGCAATCTTCACTTGGGTTGTTCTGGAAAAAGCGAAAATACTTAGAAAGTGATTCAAACCTAGCCACGTACTCTCCAACAGTTAAATCCCCCTGTTGAAGTTGCAGAAATTCTTGCTCCTTCTCAGCTCATGCACTTTGAGGAAAATACTTGTTTAAGAAGCTGGTTCGAAATACTTCCCAAGTAATCTCCTGATTCTCGGCTTCCAGCAGCTGTTCGGTGCCCTTCCACCAATACTCAGCATCGCCCACCAACAAAAAAGTGGCATAAGATACCTTCACTCCCTCAGGACTATGAATCAGCTTAAAAATTTTCTCTAACTCCTGAATCCATTAGTCAGCTTTCACAGGATCCACATCTCCATGAAACTGTGATGGATCTTGACGCCTAAAAGCAGTTAAATTATTGCCTTCAACAGCCTGTTCAGCTCGAATCTGTGCCTGTTGGTTCTGGGCATTCATGGATGCAGTCTAATTAGCAATCGCAGCTGCTACATTTTCGATTGCCTGAGCCGCATAATCCACTCATTCTTCATAATCTTCATTCAGGTTACCACGACCGCCAACACGACCGCCTCTACGGCCTCTTCCACGGCCGCGTCCACGTCCACGTCCAGTTTCTGGTTTAACAACTGGTTCCATAACTGACCTATAAACCACAATCAGTTAAACCTAAAACTAGAAAGTGAAACGTAAACACAGTCATTACCACACATTACTTCTAAGAAGTAATTCCAAACAGATCTTAATCAGAGAACACACAACATCCACATAATAGATCTATTTCCCAACATTCCCGAAAGACTCGACCAGCTCTGATGCCACTAATGTGACACCCTAACTCAGGTCATCACATGGTCACCCATTTGCAGAAATAAAATTTAATTTGCTGGTTGCTTTCGGAAAATGATGTTTTCTCAACGTTCATCTTTTCAAAATATGGTGATAATTTTTTTTTAACCTCGTAACTTCAACAACGTAATCAAACCACACTTAAATACATAAGGTATATAAGTCATACAACTATACTGCCTCATATGTTTTCACACCTAAATCACAATCAGTTTCATTCTCAAAACATAATATAACATAATAGGACCTAAGCTGGTCGTAACTAACAGACGCTACAGCCAATAGGAGCAGCACAACATGCCTCGAACTAGACAGCCTTCTTCTTCTTGTAGGGATCATACCCCTTGTACGACTCTGATATATTTGTAAGGGTGAGATGCCAATATATGGATTTATCACCATAAATAAATGCGCAACACAAAAGAAGGCACATACACATATACATATTTGTAACAACGTACTCATTCATATTATATCACATCGTTTATCAATGGGTTTCACACCCCAAACATCAACGTTGGAAAACTATGTATGAACACTTCAAAACATCATCTAAACATTCATACCTAATCTTATGAGATATCTCCAACCTCGTGGTGAGTTGATCAGACTCGATAGTTACCGGCACACAGCCACAGGCACACAGCCAAAACCCATCTCACACTGTCCAACATCGTGGCACTGGTGATATCAACGTTGATGGGGCCTTATTGTCCACCCGGCACAATAAGAACATCTTTATGATCTACCATGACGCCGCAAGGTAATCACTCGTTTGATCATGGCACGTCTGCCAAATGCATGCAAGAAAAACATTTTATTCTCAACACTTTCCTTTTTGCTATATCTTTATTTGTCAAAACTCTCAAAAGCTTACAACCCATCATCGTTTTAAACATCGAATGCTCTCAAAAACATCATCGTTTTAACATCTTTCAACTTTTATTAACAACACAGGACCTCAAAGTCTAAGTGCTCAATCACGAAGCCCCTAGACCTTGCAACCAGTCTTAGGTTCGTGGTAGTAGAAAACCACGAACCTTAATACCCCGACGTCTCGGTTATTAAGTTCCATATCATCGTTTTACATCGTTTTTGTCTGTGAAAAACAAATCCAAAATAAGACAGCACTAGTACCCCGACATCTCGGTTACTAAGTTCTATATCGTCGTTTTACATCGTTTATCATTTTCCAAGAAAGAGTTTTAAAGTCAAACTTTTACTTTTTTTAAATGTTTTTTTAATAAATTTTTTAATAATTTATTATTATTATTATTATCATTATTTTATAAATAAGATATTTTCCAATATTAATTTCACAAAATAACTTTTTATAATATTACGTAATTTCTTACGTAAAAATTAGCAGTACAAAAAAAATTTCACGGTTACGCTTTCACCGTGACTCATAAATCACTTTTACACTAATACATCATTAAAATAATAGTATTTCTCAAAAACTCATTAATTTTCCAAAATAATATTTTCCACCACTATTATATTCCAACATTTCCCATAAAGCATTAAATATAATTTTGACAGCTTATTAAATCTTTTATCTGATTAATCGGTTGTGCACTGACCACTGTCAGGCCTCTCAAACAACATTCAACATTCAACAACATCATCAGAATTATATCACCAGGAAGATCATGCATCAGAGCAATATAATATACTACTGCAGATAATTAAATAAAATAAAAGATCAATCACCGATACACAGATAAACAACACAACGTAAACAACACAAACAAATATTCACAACCACAGATAAATCATATAAACCACACTAAAAGCAAATAGTTATTGAGAAAATCCCTCAGGTAAGCTCCCCTTACCTCTTGAAGACTCGAACTAACAGTTTCAAATAATCTCCCGATTTGATCCGATTTCCTCCGTCGGCTCTAGGTCAAACCAATCCGATCGATTCCTTCATAATGAATTGCAACCAAAATAAATCAAAATCAAACAATGTAACATCCCTGGCTGCTCTATGAATTGGCGACTATCCCCACAGACCAACACGGGTCTTTTCAGCGTGCTTTGTCCTCACTCACACGCTTCCTGAGAAAACTTCCCAGGAGGTCACCCATCCCAGAATCGCTCCAAGTCAAGCACGCTTAGCTGTGGAGTTCTTAAGTGATGGGCTACCGAAAAGAAGATGCATTTTGTTAGTATAGGTAGTACCAATCAATTCATATAAGCCTTTGTCACTTTTATAGTCCCATACCTACACAGTCTCAGGATCCCTCTCATTCGGGTGTGTAATCGGTTCATTCATGTATTCCTCCTCCTAGAAGCCAGCCAGGAGCCGCTCCTTGTCCGTACCTTCTTGCACCGGCGATCACTCCCCGCCCTCGTCGGCACCCAGGTGTTACATGCCCACCAGCTTCCGCTTGGTTCGTCCCCAAACCACACCGTACTAGGAGAGGTGCCGCTCTGATACCATTTGTAACATCCCTAGCTGCTCTATGGATTGACGACTGACCCCACTGACCAACACGAGTCTTTTCAGCGTGCTTTGTCCTCACTCACACGCTTCCTTGGAAAACTTCCCAGGAGGTCACCCATCCCAGAATTGCTCCAAGTCAAGCTCACTTAACTGTGGAGTTCTTAAGTGATGGGCTACCGAAAAAAAAAGATGCATCTTGTTGATATGGGTAGTACCAATCAATTCTTATAAGTCATCCTCAACAGTATAGTCTCATACCTACACAGTCTCAGGATCCCTCTCATTCGGGTGTGTAATCGGTTCATTCATGTGCCCCTCCGCCTAGAAGCCTGCCAGGAGCCGCTCCTTGTCCGTGCCTTCTTGCACCGACAACCACTCCCCGCCCTCGTCGCCACCAACTTTATTTAATTTCGGGAAAGTTGGAAAACCCTTTAAAAAAAGCTTTGGGTTCGGGAGTCGATTACGTCTAGGGAAGGTATGGTGACTTAACCCCACGGCACCCTAGAACATTAATAAAAATGGTTACCCAAAATTAGTTGTGTAAATTATTAGTAACTTGGAAATATTTGTTTTACCCCGAAAATCATTTAAAGGAAAAATCACTCATAATCTTAAGATATTTTGTATTTTTATCGGTTTTGTATTTGTGAATTTTTTTTATTAAACCTAAATGAGGTTGAACATGGCACGTAAGTCCACATGACAACCTCAAAATCTAAAGGATTGAGCATGACACTTGTCATAGAGCAACCCAAAAATAACATTGATTTAATTAAGTATTTAGAAGAAAAAAAATCCACATGGGTGTTAGGAAGAGGAATGTTATTTCATGATCTCATCTTTTATTTTTTTGTAAAAAAAATAGTTTTACCTTATGAAAATAGAACAAAAATGAAACATTTTAAGTGTTTAGTAACAATATAGTCATATGAAGATTACTAGTGTATCATGCACTTCCGCATATGATGGCAAACAATGAAATAGGAACCCTACGATATACCATTTATGAAAAAACATAAGGACTCATATAGCAAACATCATATTAACTCATTCAGTTTCAATATCCATGGATTTTCTTTTCATCATAAACAGAGACACAAAAAAATAAGAATGTCAAGAGAAACTCACGAATAATATCAACAAAGAGAACAAGGATTACCAAATGAGGGCAAAATAACAATGATTTTCCTTTCTCCCAGTAGTAAAAATTTAAGATCAAAATCCTTACATTTCTATTTCACTGAATCTTTTAACTCCCTCTTCTTCTAAAAACTTGGAACCACTCTAATGACGGAGAAAAGAAAAAAGAAACTCAAACCCTATCTCTTTTCTTCATGAAGAAAATATCAGATAAATATTTCTCTCTATCTCTCTCTTTGTCTTTGTATCCTTCCCTCCGTCTCCTCTCCGACTTTTCCTCCTCCCCTTCTTGTTGTCCCCCACCTCTTTTATAGATGGAGGAGATGGCTTTATGCTTCTCCTTACCCAGCGGCTTCAAGGTTGATCCTCACGAAATCCGGAGCTTGGGCAGTTCTGAGCAGAGATCGCGTGTGTCCAGATGGAGGTGGCACGACCAGAGGAAAGGGGGCGATATGGTGTGAAGGTTGCGTGTCTGAAAACAGAAGGAAGTGTGGTGCGGTTAAGAGAGTGGAGGAGATGAGGAAGAAGAAGGACCAATGGGTAGAGGAGGTGTAGGGGCGGTTGGAGAGTGGGAGGAGGAAAAGAGGTTTGGTCTGATATACAAAATGGGGTTTTTTAGGGTTATGAGTGGTAACTCAACCTTCTTTCTTCTCTTTCTGCTGATTGTTCTTTTCTCCTTCTCTTCTTCCTCCTTTCTTCATTATTTTCCTTTTCTTCTTTCTTTCTTCACTATTATTTTTTAGCCTGCAGTTTGACAATAAAATTGCAGTGGACGGAACCTCCCCGTCCAATAGAAAATTAAGTATGCAATGGACGAGACCTCCGCGTCCAATAGAAAATTAAGTATGCAATGGATGGGAACTCCGCGTCCAATAGAAAATTAAGTATGTAATGGACGGGACCTCCGCATCCAATCAGAAAATTAAGTATGCAATGGATGGGACCTCCCCGTCCAACAGAAAATTAAGTATGCAATGGACGAGACCTCCCCGTCCAACAGAAAATTAAGTATGCAATGGACGGGACCACCGCGTCCAATAGAAAATTAAGTATGCAATGGACAGAAAATTAAGTATGCAATGGACGGGACCTCCGCGTCCAATCAGAAAATTAAGTATGCAATGGACGGGACCTCCCAGGCCAACAAAAAATTAAGTATGCAATGGACGGGACCTCCCCGTCCAACATAAAATTAAGTATGCAATGGACGGAACCTCCTCGTCCAACAGAAAGTTAAATATGCAATGGACGGGACCTCTGCGTCCAACAGAAAGTTAAATATGCAATGGACGGGACCTCCTCGTCCAATAGAAAGTTAGATACGCAATGGACGAGACCTCCCCATCCAACAGAAAATTAGATATGCAATGGACGGGAACCTCCTAGTCTAACAAAAAATTAGATATGCAATGGACGGGGCCTCCCCGTCCAACAGAAAATTAGATATGCAATGGATGAAACCTCCTCGTCGAACAGAAAATTAGATATGCAATGGACGGGACCTCCCCGTCCAACAGAAAATTAGATATGAACCTCATCCTCATTTCTTCATTATTTTCTTTTTCTTCCTTCTTTCTTCACTATTATTTTTTAGTCTCCCTGAAATATAATAACATAATGATTAAATTAGAATAAAATAAAATGAAGACGGACAATAATGAGTGTTCACAATGAGCATTGTCTGTTTAAATTTTTATTGCGGACATTTATTTTTCATTCGAAGTACAATATTTATTCTTAGATTTAGTATAGACAAATTATTAATATATAATAGATTGTTTACAAACAGACCATTTCGAACATGCGTAAAAATGAAGAAATTGAAATAAATACTAGAAATGAAGTAAATGAATTTACAGGGAAATTAAGTAAAGAAAGTCTAAGTAATACTACTTGCGAAGAAGGTAAATGAAACTTAAAAGAAGAAATTGAAATAAATATTGGAAATGAATTAAAAGAATTTACAGGGAAATATAAACAAAGTGCTGGAAATATTGAAGAACAAATGAAGAACTAAAAGGACACAACCAGTATTGCACTTTGTTTTCATATTGAATTGAAATAAGAAGGGCGGAGGGAATACTTGAATGTTATCCGTCAATTTGCTATGTGATCGAGATGTGTAGAATGTGTATCAAGTAACCGACCCTTATTACATTGTGATGACCAAGGTAGTTAATAGCGCGCGATCGTGTCGCTATCGCGGAGGGGCGAGGCGGAGCAGCAGGTGGTTGCTGCTCGAACAGCGCGGGCGAGCGTTTTTGTAGTAGCGGCAGTCACGGCCGCTTTTGCGGCGGAAATCGCATCGAAATACGGTGAAGCGGACGCTTTTGGGTCGCTCTAGTGTTACGGGTCGAGTTTCCGTCCACATAAGCCACCGACAAGTCATTTCCGGCTGAACCCAATCGTCGGCGCCGCTGTTGGAGGTGTCACACATGCTCTCCTGCGGCGGCTGCAAGCAGATCTAGGGTTTGGGTCGCATGCGGCTGCTACAAACAAGAATTAGGTCACGTGCTCCTTTCTTGCGGCTGGTACTTCCAATCTAGGTTTTTTTTTTGAAGTTGGGCTCATTCTTTGTTTTGTTCTTTCTATTTACTAACTATTCCTCTACCCCCTTCTCCCTCTCAGGTTTATGTTTCATTTCAGCTCACCCTTATTTCTTTAAAGTTGGGCTTATTTCTTAAGTTGGGCTTATTTCTCCCTCTCATTTTTTAAGTTGGGCTTACTTCTTTTACTAACTCTTCCTCTAACCCCTTCTCCCTCTCACGTTTCTGTTTCGTTTCAGAAACTCTTCCTCCCCCTCTCTTCTCCCTTCCACCTTCATTCCTCTTTCCCCTCTGCCTCTCCTCACTCTTTCCTTCTCAGTCCCCCCCTCTTGCCTAAAATAGCGGTAGTCCCACTACGCGCTATCCCGCAATAGCATTTTCGGGGTCAGCCGCTACGCTACGCTATCCGGGATTGATAACTCTGGTGATGACCAGTATTTATAGGCAAATAAAATAACTGCCTAGAAGTAACTCCCTATCTAAATGACTGCCACATGTCCTCGGCAGTTCTCTTAAGTTTTACACTTAAACTGTTTTGTCAAACAATCCTATTAACTGCTCAATATCTTGATCCGCCTCCGTGTCTGCTTATCTTCGACGGTTTGAACTTCTTGACAACTTGTATCAGTACCTTTCGTCGGATTGGGGACTTAACCAATTTCTTCACTTTTCTATTTCTCTTGACAATTCTTCCTTCGCCTAAGTCTTCCTTTATTATTTTGTCAGGAATTTGATTGTCGAATCTTTTCTTCTGTCGAACTGTATTTTCTTGTTAAACCAAATATCTTCAATACTTAGAAAATTTTGATTATATCCTCAATCCCTTCATCATCTTGTTAAGAAAAAATCTGTCAGAAATCCACAATTTCATTCCTAACAAGATGTGGTGCTTGAGAGGAGTGAAAATGGGAAGGTGGAAAATGGTGGAGTATCTAGGTAGTGACTATGTTCATACCTCACATAGTAATTATTGGAAATAATTATCTGATATTAACCAGCAGTAAAATTCTTTCTGATCTAGATACGACTCCATCCGTTTTCCAAGCCTCTGGTCCATCTTTCAAATCATCTAAAATGTAGCTTCCCCCAGTTGGTTTGCTTCCATGCTTTTGTGCATGTATTCGTAATTAAAAATTATGTAGTGCGGTTGGGAAATAACAATTTCTTGGAGGATATTAGTTTTACATTTCTTTTTTGTGGTAAGAGTTTTGTTTATATTGTTATTTCCCACTATAATTGTTAAAACTAATGATAATTTTTTTAATCACAATATATTACTAAAAATGTGTATTTAATCTAATTCATAGCATTTTGGGTATAAATTAATAAAATCTTACTCTTGGACAATTGATAGTCATACAAATTCTAATCAATCACTTAATTACATATAGCTAATTTTGTATAATGTGAATTAAAATTATTATTCTTTAATCATATGTCTTGAGTTCGAATCCTGACCCTGAGAATACAGCAGCATTAAAACTGTTGAGGGAGAGTTTTGCTGTCCTTACTGCCCATCTAATCTTTTAGGTATCGTTTTAATTTCATTTCATCTCTATGATTTTTTGGTTCGCTTAAGAGTTAATGTTTAGGATTAGGCATGACTGAGTTTACTAGTTATCATCATATTGTTAAAGTTTTTCACTTCGATGCATGTAGGATCAGTCGATGACTATAATTGATTGGGCTCAAAGTGGATATCTTGAATTAACTATAACTGTCTTGCCTCAGTTATAAGTTATGTCTACTCAAGTGTCAGAAGTCCTATTCCATCATCAATGTTTTCATCACATAAGGAAGCAAGTAGTGATTGTTGAACCAACTTAATTAGTCATAGCTCAGGGACTTCTTTAATACCAGAAACAAAAACTGGTATGAGTTCTCCTATCAACCTGTTATCAGGTTGCCTATATATGCATTTGACCTTTGGTTTTTTGCCTTTATCTTCAATTTTGGTTATTTTCAGAGATGTATTGGCTAATTCTTTTCACTCCATTATATTAAGTTATTTGCATGTTATATGTTGTTAGGGGATAAACATGTATGAATTGTACTAGCATTGACTTGTGGTGATTTTTGATTCATATGCCTTATTGTGATTTATAATCATGAATGGAGTTGTGATTATCTTAAACTAAATCTAATGGGTATTTGTTGACATTTATAAACATGAAGAGTGATGGATGGCCATCTTCATGACATGTTAATTCTTCATGTGATTTCAATTGTTTAAATAAGCAATAATATCTAAGATAAGGGTATTGATAAGAGAATATGATATATAGGCATTGAAGCTTGAAGTCTGAATCTATATGTAGAACTAACAGAGTGTATATCTACAGGCAACAAGGACTTGCCCAAGAACTGCACATTAGATATGAGCCTTTGGTGTACATCCTAAATTGGAATTACCATTTGTTGTTCCTGAAGGTTGACCAAGATGCATACTACATTATTGACATTTTAGGGGAGAGACCATTGGGAGATACCCCTTTCAAGCTGGAAGGAATTGTTCAGATGGTAATGGAAGAAATTTTTCCAGAAATATAAAGGGAGGAGGATCATGAAGCTATAATTGGTCCCTTCAATCCCAAACCAATCATAGAGGTTGCAGTTGATGAGTATGAAGAATGGTGCAGACTGAACGCGCTGTCGCGCACGCGCCAAAAAGAACGAGCGGTTTGTAAAAATGTAGTTTAGGGCGACAACTCGGATGTCGTCTCACAAGGACTCTTAGGTGTTGTTGTTAACAGAAAAAGTTAGTTTTGGGGGGTTTGGGTTTGAAATAAAATAAAGAAACAAAAACAAAAACAGAGTAAGAAAACAGAGCAGTTTAAAAGATTATCAAATAAACTAAAGCGATTAACCCACTGTTCTCAGTTTCCCAACTATCATCGGTTCATGCAAATTCCAAGCCCTGAGCAGATTCTAATCCCCTCCCGGTTGTAGCAACAAATAACAAACGAAATCGCTACTACGGATGTATGTTCCTATTCCCGAAACAACAAACGGGGTTAAGCTCTCATGAACTAACGAACATGAATGAACACACGCGAAATAACAAACGCGATTAAGTATAGGAACATAACATCACCGAAATGAATCAACACAACACTATACACTCCTGAAATAACAAACATAAATATATAGCATGGCATTGAAAAGAGAAAAGCAAGTGAAAACAGGAATTACAGAACCTCAAGTGTAGTAATGGAAACCAATTGCAGTAGATTAATCCTAGGAGACTAGCTCTCCATTACAAAAGGAAAACAAAACATATCTAAGAAAAGAAGATAAACTACTACTACTGACTCCTACTCTCAATAACTGACTGACTAGCTTCTCAGTTGTGCCTAAAACAGACTTATATACAGCTTCTGGAATCCGCGTACTTGCGAGGCGAACACTGTCTCGCGAGGCGAATCTTGCAGCGTTTGGTATTCTCGCGAGGCGAAGTACGGCTCGCGTGGCGAGGAATGGAAAAGTCACAACTTCTGGTCTTCACTCTCGCGTGGCGAGTAATAGATTCGCGGGGTGAGACAGAAAGGATTGCAAATTCTCTGGCACAGTCACCTTCAGGTTCGCGGGGCGAAAGCTCCAGATTTACTTCTTTTTATTAACCTGAAAATAGAAAATAGCATAAGTGCTTTATTTAACTCTAAATCGACTAAATTAACCTAAAAATACTTTACAGACTCAAAATGCTGCTTAAAGACAATCAAGTCTAATTTGGGCGAAAATGATATATATTTAGCACAAAGCCAAGGTTTTTCTAGTTATAAAACTAGACTAGCCAGAGGCAGATCAAAATACCCCAAACTTAAACCTTGATTGTCCCCAAGCAAACTAAAACTTGAAAACATAAAAAGACTCAAGACATGGCAAGCTTAAGGTTTTCAATCAACTTTGCACAAATTTGAAGCAATTTCATCAAAACAGTTTTCTTCAATGTTCCCCCCTTTCAAACAAACAATCCCCACAATCATTCATTCTAAACAATTGAGAATTTCATCATTCAAACAATCATTAATCTAAGCAAGGGATCCAAGTTACACACAAGAGGGAGATCACCAAATTCAAACAATCGACTTCCTCACAAGGGAATTTATTGTTCACTCAATCGCTCAGTTTGTGTCAGGCTATCAACATTGCACTCAATTTCACTTTTAACAATACTTCCCATAAATTTGGTTTTCATCTCAAAATGGTTCCCACGGAAAACATGCATGCAACATCAAAAGGTCTTTTATGGGTTGTAATGGGGCCTGGCTAAGGGTAGGATATACAAAGGATCTAGGCTGAAGACCCTAGGAACTAAGAGAGCGTGAGCTTTTTACACTTTGAATTTCACTCAAGTTCCTTTTCTCATTTTTGATTTGCCTTGGGTGACTACAGCCATTTCTTTTAAATAGCATCTTTTTGACATTTTTCCACTTTTTATTTTTTTTTTATTTTTTTTATTTTTTTTTTATTTTTTTTTCTTTTTCTTTTTTTTTCTGCTTTTCTTTTCTTGGCTCCAACCTTTTTATTGTATTTTTTTTCTTTTTCTCAATCCCAAACAACACATCACCTTGTAGCCACCCCAAACTTAGTTTCTTGCAACCATTCTCTTGCTAAGCTTCCATGCTCTCCTAATCCTAAGATCGGGTTAACATGGTTTTTCCATAATTTAACTCATAACATAAGGTCATCAAGAAATAATAGGCTAATTAGGCTCAATGGGGCTAACTTAGGGAACATGCATTAGGAATTGGTTCTTTTAGGCTAAGTAGTATTTACAAAGAAAATGCCTAAATCATCTGAAGCAAACACATAAACATGCAAACCATAAAGAGATTCAAGCAAATTCGGGAAAGCGCAACTTAAAAGTGATTTCACACAATTTAAAACATGTTGGAGGCTCAAATCCTCACCTGGACAATTATGCAAATTGTTTGACAGAGAGTCTATCCCTAGTGTGTGCATCCTATCACCCCAAACTTATCATAAATCATGCAATCATAACGAAATCTCAAAGTTCAGTTTTCAATCATATGGGGATCAAATTTTCAAAAATTTCACATCCAAGGGGGAAAACCGTCAACACATAACATGCAATCCATCTATGCAAAAATTAATCAAATCCCATCAAACTTGCCAACACTAGACTTAACACAACTCCTAAGCTTCTCAAATTATTCAGGAGCTTTATTGAAAACAAAACAGAAATAAAGCAAGGAAAAGAAAATTAAAAGAGCAAGGTTCAGAAAAACTTATTGGGGGTGATTCCACCAGGATCCCACTGTTTGTGATACAGTGGCCACGGAATGCTCAAATTGTAGTGTGGTCCTCCCGGATCCCATGGCCAACAGCATAAGTATGAGCGCGGACACTTGATAATCTTAGTAACTCCACCGAGTGCGGCGGAATTCTCACTCCCTATCAGGTCACAATTGACTTCTTTCTCAACTTTGTCCATGAAGTCCTCCGAATAGAATCGGGGTTCAACCTCTTGGACTGGCCATGGTGCAAATTCCAGAGGCTTGAACTCCATCAATGGTGGTTCCACAGTGGGAGGTGGCTGCTCAATGGATGGTACATTTGGAGTAGTCGTGATGTCAATAACCTCGGTTGAACAATCAGCTTCACTCACACTATCACCCTGCAAAATAGAGTCAAGAAACTTAGCACAAACAGCACACGGGTTAGTGTCAGTACAATCAGTACATGTGGTAACATAAACTGAATTAGTAGAGGTCTGAATGTCTGGACTTTCAGCACATAGTTCATCCATCCCATCACTTCCAACACATGCATTTGCTTCCAAAGGTTCTTCGTTATCCTCAAGCTTATTGCCTTGATTGTTAGGACGGATTGCATAGCAGCGAGGCAAATAAGTATCTTCTGTCATAATGGGGCATGCCTCATACAGATGCTCAGGAGAGCCGCACATGCCACAAAACCTTCTCTGCTGGAACAATTGCTTCAAATAAGTGAGCCTATCCATTCCATCAAAATTAGGATAATTTGTGCATGGTGGTGGTTTATAATCAACATTAGGCATATCACCAAACAGTAATTTATCCATAGCAGTACTAAGATCCATAATCAGACAAAGCAGACAAAACTAATTCAGCAAAGAGAGTTTTTTTGTTTTTTTTAAAAATTTTATTTTCTGCTAATAACAACAAGAGTCCCCAGCAACGGCGCCAATTTTTGAACGCGTTGTCACGCACGCGCCAAAAAGAACGAGCGGTTTGTAAAAATGTAGTTTAGGGCGACAACTCGGATGTCGTCTCACAAGGACTCTTAGGTGTTGTTGCTAACAGAAAAAGTTAGTTTTGGGGGGTTTGGGTTTGAAATAAAATAAAGAAACAAAACAAAAACAGAGTAAGAAAACAGAGCAGTTTAAAAGATTATCAAATAAACTAAAGCGATTAACCCACTGTTCTCGGTTTCCCAACTATCATCGGTTCATGCAAATTCCAAGCCCTGAGCAGATTCTAATCCCCTCCCGGTTGTAGCAACAAATAACAAACGAAATCGCTACTACGGATGTATGTTCCTATTCCCGAAACAACAAACGGGGTTAAGCTCTCATGAACTAACGAACATGAATGAACACACGCGAAATAACAAACGCGATTAAGTATAGGAACATAACATCACCGAAATGAATCAACACAACACTATACACTCCTGAAATAACAAACAGAAATATATAGCATGGCATTGAAAAGAGAAAAGCAAGTGAAAACAGGAATTACAGAACCTCAGGTGTGGTAATGGAAACCAATTGCAGTAGATTAATCCTAGGAGACTAGCTCTCCATTACAAAAGGAAAACAAAACATATCTAAGAAAAGAAGATAAACTACTACTACTGACTCCTACTCTCACTAACTGACTGACTAGCTTCTCAGTTCTGCCTAAAACAGACTTATATACAGCTTCTGGAATCCGCGTACTCGCGAGGCGAACACTGTCTCGCGAGGCGAATCTTGCAGCGTTTGGTCTTCTCGCGAGGCGAAGTACGGCTCACATGGCGAGGAATGGAAAAGTCATGACTTCTGGTCTTCACTCTCGCGTGGCGAGTAATAGATTCGCGGGGCGAGACAGAAAGGATTGCAAATTCTCTGGCACAGTCACCTTCAGGTTCGCGGGGCGAAGGCCTTTTCGCGGGGCGAAAGCTCCAGATTTACTTCTTTTTATTAACCTGAAAACAGAAAATAGCATAAGTGCTTTATTTAACTCTAAATCGACTAAATTAACCTAAAAATACTTTACAGACTCAAAATGCTGCTTAAAGACAATCAAGTCTAATTTTGGGCGAAAATGATATATATTTAGCACAAAGCCAAGGTTTTTCTAGTTATAAAACTAGACTAGCCAGAGGCTGATCACAGACCCTGGAGGAACACCCTCATTGTTAACCTACTGGGGAAGAGCTTTGGCCTGAGGTACATGTCAAATAAGCTTCATAGCTTATGGGCCAGATCAGGAGCTGTCCAAGTGATGGACATGAATAATAATCACTTTCTGGTTCAGTTTGCAGATGAGGGGGACTATAAGCATACACTCTATGAAGGACAATGGTGTTGGAACCAAAGTGGTTATGGTTAATTTAATCTCTAAAGTTTTGATGCTAACAAAAGGATTAAATTTGCTTGGCAAAGTATTAGTTGAGATCTAACTATTGCTCTCTGTTATGCAGGAACGCTCTTATAAGTAAAATAAACTTAGGATAAGTTTCACTTCAAAAATACGCGTCCACCCTTGTAGATGGGCTGCTCAAGAACTTGGTAAAATCACCTTGTTGTTTTTTTAGTAGACGAGGCTGTAAATGAATACCTAAATAACTTGTTAGGTACAACAAGTTCAAAAACATGATAATGAGCGCGTCCATCTTGCCACATCAGCAGACGGTAGTAATTAATTGAAGTAAAAGAACTGAAACACAAAGTAATCTAGTAGACGAGCTCTATATGCAACGTCATTGGACGGAGTTTCTCATTAAGGACTTAGCAAGTCCAAAGACTTTTGTAGACGAGCGCTTCTACCACTTTAGTGGACGAGCGCTTCTGCCACATCTGTGGACGAGCAAAATTAAAATCTTGTTTAGATGCGTTCTTAAAACTAAGTAGACGGTTCTATATGTTTCCTACCTTGAATGTGATTTAATGCAATCTGGTCAACAATGAATTTATTCCAAATGATTGATATTTATTTCGAATGAATATTTGTTCTTTCCATTTGTTTTTATCCGATTTAATGTCTTGTTTCCTTTGATAAAGTTCATAGTACTATCAAGGAAATACAAAAAGAAAATAGTACAATTGGAATTGTGAAACGTTCTGTACGATGACATCTTTATTGTTGGACAAAAAGCTGAGTTATACACAAAGGAGGAAAGAAAGTTTTTAAGGTATAATTGCTCAGAACTGTCAGCCTCCATTTTGTGATTTTATGATAACCAAGGATACTTTTCAACTTGCCAAAATCAAGCTATCAGTCACAATGGATATCATGCATTTAATGCTATCTCTAAACGGGATTACTCAAAGTAACCGTTGAAGAATTACAAGAGCAGAAGAAGGTCACTATATAAGTAGAAGACCTCAGATACTGAAGAATAACTTTTGCAAGCTCAACATTTGCCAATACTGTTCTTGAGAAAACAAGCTCTTATTCGTTCATTCTTTTAAAAGAAAAAGTCTGTAATCCTTTAGTTTGAATATTGTGAAAATATTCAACAGATCTCAAAACCTTCATATCCTCACACTTAGTGAGTTAAGTAGATCAAAGTTGTAAATCTCTTTGTTAGAGTTAAAGCCTGAAGAGGCTTGGTAGAGAAAGAATACTTGTAGCCTAAAGAGGTGTTGAATACTTGTTGTGTAATCTATATGGAGAAATGGTGGAAAAATCCTTCAAGTCGAAGGGACTAGACGTAGCTCTTGGTTGGAAGAGAGTGAACCAGGATAAAATCTCTTGCATGAATTTTCTATCCCTAAAATCTTCAGTTTTATTTGCTTTTACTAACTGTGGGGGTTTGATATCGCTTTTGTTGATCTTTTAAAAAAAAAATCTTGTGTGCTTAATCTTTTTATATTCTGCTTGTGAAAATGTTGTTCAAAAAGGGTTTTTGCGAAAATAATTAAAAAACACAATTCAACCCGTCCCTTCTTGTGTTTTCCTGTGCCAACTTCAGTTGGTATCAGAGCTCAGCCTTGACAGGGTTGAGCATCTAACAAGTGCTTAGGCAGTACGATCCTACAAGCATGGATGCAGAAGGACAAGCTATAACCAGACCTCCTCTCTTTGATGGAACTGATTATGATTATTGGAAAAAGAGGAAGATGGCATTCTTGGATGCATAGAATGCTGATATCTGGGAACTAATAGAAAATGGCTACACTGAGCCAAGGAGTGAAGCTGGGGCTGCAGTGCCTAGAGCTGAATGGACTCAAGAGCATAAAAGCCAACATCAACTAAACTTGAAAGCTAAGCACTATCTCTTGTGTGCTATCACCAGATATGAGCATGACAAGGTTCATAGTTGCAACACAGATAAAGAAATCTGGGATATTCTAGCACTAGCTCATGAGGGTTCCTCACAAGTGAAGGAATCAAAGATAAGCATGCTGGTTCACCAGTATGAGCTATTCAAGATGGCAGATCATGAAACTATAGATCAGATGTTTGGAAGATTCCAAACAATCACCAACAGTCTCAGGTCTCTTGGAAAGGTCTAAGAAAATAGAGATCATATGAGAAAATTTTTGAGAAGTCTCTCAAAACAGTGGAGACCTAAGCTAACTACTATCCCGGAAGCAAAGAATTTGAATACTATTTCTCTGGAAGAGCTTCTGGGGTCATTAAAAGTTCATGAACTTGAACTTAATGAAGAGGAAAACTCCAGAAAAGGAAAGTCCATTGCCTTAAAGGCCAAGAAAGCTAGTTCCTCAAAGATGCTTAAAGTTGCTGAATCTTCAGATAAAACTGATTCATCAAATAATGAAGATGACTCGGATGAGGATGAACTATCTTTCATCTCCAGAAAAATCCAACACATGTGGAGAAAGAAAGGTGGATTCATAAGGAAGCAGTTCAACAAAAAATTCTCCAAGGAGAAGCAGATTCCAAGGAGAAAGGTCCACCTCTGTGCTTTGAATGTAAGAAACCAGGACATTTCAAAGCTGACTGCCCAAAGCTGAAGGAGAAAAAGAAATTCTTCAAAAAGAAGAAAGGCTTGATGGCTACTTGGGAGGATCTTGACCTGTCTTATTTAGATGAAGAAGATGAAGCAGAAGAAGAAGCAAACATTTGCTTCATGGCTGACACTGCATCAGAAAGTGAATTCACTGATGCTGAGGTAATAGAATCTGATTCATCTACTCTTCAAACTGCTTTTGATGAATTACTGTATGATTCATGCATACTGTCTAAAGAGTATAAGAGTCTCAAAAAGAAGTTTATTAAACTTTCTAGAGACTATGATAAGGTCTGCACAGAAAATCAAAACCTTAGGGATGAGAATGAAACATTAAAATTAAAAATGTTAGTCTGACTGACCAGACTATGTGTAAGTCTAATAGCTCTTGTGAAGTTGAAAAACTGAAACAACATGTGACATACTTGACAGACTCTCTGTCAAAACTGGTTGGTAGCTCAGATAAATTAAATCTTATATTATGATATTCTAGATTATCACATGACAAATCTGGAAGGGTTATGATAAAGAGATGCAAGATGCATCTTTGAATAAACCAAAATTTCAAACACAATATAAGGCTTTTAAAGCCCACCCACAACATACTAAGTCAAAACCAAGCCCTTCCAATACTTACTACAAAGTAAGTGGAAAAAGTGGGCATGTGTCATCCAAATGCATACATAACAAGCATGCAAAGCATTCACGACCTATGATCACTAACAAGTAAAGACCCAAGTCAATTTGGGTACCTAAAGATAAGATAATCCCTGTTGTAGATCTGCTTAACAACAGGAAAGAAACAGAAGTCCTGGTACTTGGACAGTAGGTGCTCACGACACATGACAGGAGAAAGGTGTATGTTCCAAGACCTTAGACCCAAAGATGGTGGCTGGGTCACTTTTGGAGGAAACCAAAAAGGAAAGATCATTGGTATAGGTAAAATTGGTAGACATCATTTTCCCTCCATTGATAATGTTCTGTTAGTAAATGGTTTTAAACACAATCTGCTTAGCATTAGTCAATTATGTGATAGTGGGTTTGTTGTTTCTTTTAATAAGAATATGTGTTCTATCAAGAAAGATGATGGATCACTCTTATTCACTGCCCAGAGGTAAAACAATCTGTATAAGATTGACTTAGAGGACCTCTCAAATCAAAGTGTGTCATGTCTAGTGTCCATTGAGGATGAGCGATGGATTTGGCACAAAAGGTTGGGTCATGCAAGTTTGAGATTAATCTCAAAGCTGAAAAAGCATAACCTTGTAAGAGGTCTACCAAACCTTAGTTTCAAATCTGATGCTCTTTGTGATGCATGTCAGAAGGGAAAACAAGTCAAAGGTTCATTTGAATCTAAGAATGTTGTTAGTACCAACAGACCACTAGAATTGGTTCACCTTGATCTTTTTGGTCCAACAAGGACTGCCTCTATCAGTGGAAAGAAATATGGTCTTGTCATAGTAGATGACTACACTAGATGGACATGGGTTATGTTCCTTGCTCACAAGGACGAGTCATTCAAGGTCTTTTCTGTATTCTGCAAACGTGTACAGAATGAAAAAGGCATGTGTATAGCTTCAATTAGAAGTGATCATGGGGGAGAATTTGTCAATGAGCTATTTCATGAGTTTTGTGAATAAAGTGGTATTCAACACACCTTCTCAATACCAAGAACACCACAACAAAATGGTGTGGTAGAGAGAAAGAACAAATCTCTTCAAGAGATGGCTAGGACTATGCTCAATGACAATTATGTCCCTAAGAACTTCTGGCTGAAGCTGTGAACACTGCCTGCTACATTCAGAACATAATATACATTAGACCTATTCTGAATAAGACTCCTTATGAATCGTGGAAAGGTAGAAAACCCAACATTTCATACCTTCACCCTTTCGGATGTAAATGTTATATTTTGAATACAAAAGATCAACTTGGTAAATTTGATGCTAAAGTAGATAATGGAATCCTTCTAGGATTTTCTGAAACTTCAAAAGGCTTTAGAGTTTATAATTCTAGAACTTTAGTTGTATAAGAATGTATTCGTGTATAATTTGATGACAAACAGCCTGATAAGAGACTATCAGAGCTAGATGAAGCTTTTGCAGATCTTGATCTAAATATCTCAGGAGAAAAACCAGAAATCAAGACTTATATTCAAGAAGATGACACTTCTCAACAACAACTAGAAACCTCCACCTCTCAACAGGAAAATGCTCAGAAATCTTGGTATTTCAAAAATTACCGTCCACAAGATCAAATCGTTGGTAACCCTAATGACAAGCTAAGAACTAGGTCAACCTTCAGAGAACAAAGTGATTCTGCTCTTGTCTCTGAATGTGAACCAAAGACAGTGGACGAAGCTCTACTGGACGAAGGATGGATTCTTGCTATGCAAGAAGAGCTAAATCAGTTTGAGAGAAGTGAAGTCTGGACGCTCGTACCCCTGCCTGAAGACAAGTCAGTCATTGGAACAAAGTGGGTCTATAGAAACAAGCTTGATGAAGATGGTAAGGTTGTGAGAAACAAGGCAAGACTTGTTGCTCAAGGCTACTCTCAAGAAGAAGGTATAGACTATACTGAAACTTTTGCACCAGTTACTAGACTAGAAGCTATAAGAATTTTAATATCGTTTGCCGCACATCATAGCTTTATGCTTTTTCAAATAGATGTCAAAAGTGCCTTTTTAAATGGCTTTATTAATGAAGAAGTATATGTCATGCAACCTTCTGCCTTTGAAGATACAAATCACCCTGAACATGTTTATAAGCTTAAGAAAGCATTGTATGGACTTAAGCAAGCTCCTAGAGCTTGGTATGATAGGTTAAGTTCATTTCTAATGGAAAGTGGTTTTGATAGAGGAAAAGTAGACACAACTCTATTTAGAAAATCTATTAACTCAGATTTCATTATAGTATAGATCTATATTGATGATATCATTTTTGGAGCTACTAATGAATCTCCGTGCAAGGAATTCTCTAAGTTAATGCAAAAAGAATTCGAAATGAGAATGATGGGAGAACTCAAATTCTTCCTTGGACTTCAAGTTAAACAATCTATGGATGAGGTGTACATCCATCAGACTAAGCATACAAAGGAACTTCTAAAGAGGTTTAAGATGGATGATTGCAAACCAATGAATACCCCTTTGCATCCCACCTCAATACTGAACAAAGATGATAAAGAGAAAAAGGTAGACCAAAAGGTATATAGAGGTATGATAGGATCTTTTTAATATCTGACTGCGTCTAGTCCTGACATAATGTTCAGTGTTTGCTTATGTGCTCGTTTTCAATCTGATCCTACAGAGTCTCATTTCTCAGCAGTTAAAAGAATATTTAGATATTTAAAAGGTACTACTAATCTGGGTTTGTGCTTTAAGAAAAATGATGATTACAGATTAGTTGGTTTTTGTGATGCTGGCTATGCTGGAGGATGTCACTTCATTGGAGCTAACCTAGTATCATGGCCAAGCAAAAGGCAAAGTACCATTGCTCTATCAACTGCTGAAGCAGAATACATATCAACTGCAAGCTACTGCTCACAACTTCTATGGATCAAACACCAATTGGAAGACTACAATGTATCTGTAAGTAGTATTCCACTCATGTGTGACAATACTGCTGCAATCAATTTATCTAAGAATCCAATACTGCATTCTAGAGTTAAGAATATAGAAATCAAACATCATTTTATTAGGGATTATGTGCAAAAATGTGTGTTTGATGTTCAATTTGTAGATACTGACCACCAATGGGCATATATCTTCACTAAACCTCTTGCTGAGGATAGATTTATCTTTATAAGAAAGCATTTGAATATGTTGTATGTGGATTGAGCTAGTTTATTGTTACATTGATCGTCCATTGCATGTTCGCTCTGCATGTCCACTAGTCTTGACTTCCAGAGCAAGTGGATTCTACGCGTCCACTACCTATGTCTTGTGCGTCCACTCTTAGTCTTGTGTGGACTCATCTATGCACACATTTATTGCTAATTTTATTTTGTTCTTGAACATATTTATATAAAACGCTTCTCTTTCCTTGCTGAGTCAGCTACTCTCATCAATCCCATCAAGGCCTTTTTATGGACCCAAGTTACAAACGCCATTTTATCATTATGGCATGTCATATCAAAAGTTTTTTTATATTCAGGATTGTTTTAAAAGAAACCGTTTCCCTCTGAGAAAAACTTTACGCTTTCATAATCTCTCGAGCTATCTCTCTCTCTACCTCTCTCTATTCTCAAAACCCTAAGCTCTTTGATCTTCTGAAATGGCTTCTTCAACCTTCAACGTGGACAAACTCAACCTAGCTATAGAGCACCATTTCAACCATAATGTGCTAAAAGACTACCATCTTCACATAAGCAAATATGTCAATGCTGCTAGCTGGGAAGGACTCTTTGCAGAGAAAGTCTCCGTTTTCCCAAATCTTGTTATGGATTTTTGGAGAAACATCCAACTGACAGAAACTGACTTCTACTCAACCGTATTAAGAAGGAAGATTACAGCCTCGGAGAAGACTACTGCTGAAGCAATCTTCTGTGCTCAGGAAGGACTAGTTTTCACTGAGTCTGGGGAAGAAGACTTGGGCGGTTCTGAGATAATAGAAGTCTGTCTCATGAAGGAGGACACGGTCAGGACTCACTCGTGGAAGGCTGTTGAAATGAAGAATATCGTTCTTATTCTTCACCAGCTTCTCAACAAAGTGGTGCTTCACAAGGTTGGGTCAAAGGACAACCTTTCATCTCTTCACAAGTTCTGTCTCTGCCATATTCTCACAGAGACAAGAATCAATCTTCCAAGGATCCTTTATGGAAGATTCAGAGATGCAGTGATGAATAAGAAAAGACTCTCGACACTCCCCTTCTGCCACCTTCTCTTGAAGATTTTCAAGGCTCAAGGAGTATATGAGTATCTTGCTGCCAAGACTCCTAAGGAGCAAGCGAGGTTACTGACTGAAAAACCAATGTCTGCTGTAGACTTTGGAAAGATGAACATAGCCAACAAGAACCTCAGCACGTATGCTGCTACTGCAATGGCTAAAATTGAGGAATTATTGGTGGCTAAAGAAGAGATGATCGAACAGAATAATGCTGAAGTCCTAGGGGTTAGAAGGGTAACCAGGCAAAAGACAACTGCTGCAAGAAAGCCTGCCCCCAAAAGACCAGCAAGTGGGATTGCTATCAGGGAGCCTTCTGATGCCCCTGCTGCAAAGAGGCCATGGAAAATTATCCTCTCTCATAATGAAGATGAGGAAGCTGATGAAGATAGCATTCCTATCAGCTCTATCCTAAAGAAGCAGAAAACCGCTGCTGCTACTGCTAAGGCCGTTGTGCCTGATCCTTCAATTGTACCAACAAAACCAAGGAGACAACCAGCAAGAAAAGCTAGGTCAACCAAAACAACTAAGGTAACTATCTCTGCTAATGATCCTGTTCAATTAGCAGTAGATGACCTTGTATCTAGTTTAGAAGCTAGGTTAGATGATATACCTATTCCCTCTTCAAGTGACATATATATTCCCTCTCCACCTCAACCAACACAAACAACCACCTCACAAGCCTATGATACCTGGTTAAATCAACCAGATGAAGGCATTTCCCCTGGTGCACCTTTCCCTAAGCCTCTGAGAACTCTATTTCCACCCCTCATCCCAGCTTCCATCCTTTATAATGGCAAATCTGAGGATTCGACCAAAGTCAAATGAGAATGGAAAATTCTGTTTCACTATCACCAATCTGAACCATAACTCATCCTAAACAGATGGTATCCTCTACCTGAATATGATGAAGAAGTTAGCCAACCTGTTGAACCCCTCTACCTACCTCATCCAGAGTGTCAACTAATCAAAACCGTACATTCTCAAATGTACAATAAATTAGGGCCATTAGTCACCCACCTACCTTTCCCCAAATCCCCCCCCCCCCCCCCTCCTAAAGAAAATTTACCCAAACCTAGTCAAAACTCCTCCATTCGTGCCAATTACTGATGGAGTTGAGAGACACATTATACCCATCAGGGATTTTGACCCTAAGAGAAATAATCTCCCTACTATTCCTTCGAAGATAGCTAGATCATCTAAGCATGTCCCCATGATCATGCCAAGGGACACAAAATAGATGTCCTTTGAGCATCCCAGAATCTATGGGAGGACTGCTGATTTGTTCATGGATCAACTCTACATTGATATGCTGAAATGGGAGTTCAGCCAACTCAAAGCTGATAGGGCTACAAATTTTGTTCCTCCATCCCGACTGAGGCATAAGGAAACAACCAGGATTGGAATCAAGCCTTATAGAATCTGTCCGAGATTGCCAATGCTGAATCTTAACAAGGACAAGGACTTGAAGCACAGAAGGTTCAAGGGAGTGATACCTGAAGTTGAATCAGCATTGCTTGACCTTGATCAAGAAACTTTTGATTACTCGATATTGGATTTCCTTCAAAATCATGAATCCATTGAGTTAATCAATGAGCACAAGGCTGCTAATTTTTGGAAGTCACACTTGATTCATCGCACTGCAGAGGCATCTTCCTCTGGATTGATTGATGAAAAAAAGGAAGATATTCCAAAGGTCAGAGGAAAGTGTGGACTCTCACACTTTAGGTAGATGATATATAAAGGCCTCTGGGGACTTCCTATAAATAGCAAAAATGTGGAATTTGTCTACGCTGTCAGATGGGCAAAGGATATCCCTAAGCCAGTTATCCAATATGCTTTTGCCACAACTTCAACCCCATCCTCTAAGCATACATATGAAAAACTAGTTGTGGAAGGCCCTGAGATGAATGTAGAAGTCTTCTCAAAAGCTGCTTCTGAACCTTTCACTCCCTTACCTGATGCTGTTGCTGCTGCTGAGCCAACTCTGACAGAGCAGTCTGATGAGTTATGTGCTTCTAAGCATGGTGCTGAGTCTGCTAAGACATCTTCTCAACCATTAGCTCTTGCTATGGTTCATCCACCAGCCCAAGCTCAAGACACTATCTCAGACTCTGCTGAAAGCTCAAGACAATTATCTTTGCCATCCAATCTTGAAGACATCATTGGCAGAATTGTTGATGATAAGGTTGGAAAAATAGTTGAAGAAAAGACTGAGCATATGGCATAACAAATTGACGAAAGAGTGCAAAAGCAAGTGCAAGACACCTTGGCCCCTACAAATGCCATGGTGACTCAAATGTTGGCCTTGCTAATGGAATTTCAGAAGAATCAGAATCCAAACCAACCCCCTCCACCACCTCCTTCTTCTTAGAATCTCTTCTTTCTTTCTTTTTTTTTGCTGACAATGATGGTCCACTCCCTGTTTACTTTTTGGCTGATGACAAAAAGGGGGAGAAAGGAAAAGAAAGACAATTATATAAAGAAGAAAATTATATATAATATACATCTTTTGAAAAGCTCTAATGTGTTTTGCTTGTGCATATTCATTTTTACTTGATATATTGCTCTGATATACTTGTGTTTATAAAGAAAGATAAGTTATTGTATCAATCTGATAGTCTACTTATGTTTTTTTTTCTTGCTTTGTCTTAGGGGGAGCCTTGCAAGCTCTCTTAGACTTTGCTTTTCAAATTTAATTAGTTTTGTCATCATCAAAAAGGGGGATATTGTTGGAACCAAAGTGGTTATGGTTTATTTAATCTCTAAATTTTTGATGCTAACAAAAGGATTAAATTTGCTTGGCAAAGTATTAGTTGAGATCTAACTAGTGCTCTCAGTTATGCAGGAACGCTCTTATAAGTAAAATAAACTTAGGATCAATTTCACTTGAAAAATACGCGTCCACCCCTGTAGACGAGCTGCTCAAGATCTTGGTAAAATCACCTTGTTGTTTTATTTAGTAGACGAGGCTATAAATGAATACCAAAATAACTTGTTAGGTACAGCAAGTTCAAAAACTTGATAATGAGCGCGTCCATCTTGCCACGTCAGCAGACGGTAGTAATTAATTGAAGTAAAAGAACTGAAACACAAAGTAATCTAGTAGATGAGCTTTATATGCCACGTCATTGGACGGAGTTTCTCATTAAGGACTTAGAAAGTCCAAAGACTTTTGTAGATGAGCGCTTCTACCACTTTAGTGGACGAGCGCTTCTGCCACATCTGTGGACGAGCAAAATTAAAATCTTGTTTAGATGCGTAATTCTTAAAACTAAGTAGACGGTTCTATATGTTTCCTATCTTGAATGTGATTTAATGCAATCTGGTCCACAATGAATTTATTCCAAATGATTGATATTTATTTCAAATGAATATTTGTTCTTTCCATTTGTTTTTATCCGATTTAATGTCTTGTTTCCTTTGATAAAGTTCATAGTACTATCAAGGAAATAAAAAAAGCAAATAGTACAATTGGAATTGTAAAACGTTCTGTACGATGACATCTTTATTGCTGGACAAAAAGTTGAGTTATACATAAAGGAGGAAAGAAAGTTTTTAAGGTACAATTGATCAGAACTGTGAGCCTCTATTTTGTGATTTTCTGATAACCAAGGATACTTTTCAACTCGCCAAAATCAAGCTATCAGTCACAACGGATATCATGCATTTAATGCTATCTATAAACGGGATTATTCAAAGTAACCATTGAATAATTACAAGAGCAGAAGAAGGTCACTATATAATTAGAAGACCTCAGATACTGGAGAATAACTTTTGCGAGCTCAACATTTGCCAATACTATTCTTGAGAAAACAAGCTCTTATTCTTTCATTCTTTTAAAAGTAAAAGTATGTAATCCTTTAGTTTGAATATTGTGAAAATATTCAACAGATCTCAAAACCTTCATATCCTCACACTTAGTGAGTTAAGTAGATCAAAGTTGTAAATCTCTTTGTTAGAGTTAGAGCCTGAAGAGGCTTAGTAGAGAAAGAATACTTGTAGCCTGAATAGGTGTTGAACACTTGTTGTGTAATCTATTTGGAGAAATAGTGGAAAAATCCTTCAAGTCGAAGGGACTAGACGTAGCTCTTGGTTGGAAGAGAGTGAACCAAGATAAAATCTCTTGCGTGAATTTTCTATCCCTAAACTCCTTAGTTTTATTTGCTTTTACTAATTGTGGGGTTTGATATCACTTTTGTTGATCTTTTAAAAAAGTTTTCTTGTGTGCTTAATCTTTTTATCTTCTGCTTGTGAAAAAGTTGTTCAAAGAGGATTTTTGCCAAAATAATTAACAAACACAATTCAACCCTCCTTCTTGTGTTTGCCTGTGCCAACTTCAAATGGAGGGTTCTGGACCACTACTCCTAGTTCAAAGATGGAGGTTGTTCTTTAACTCTAAAGAAAAACAAGTCAGAAAGATCACAGCCTGGGTCCGTATTCCTGACCTACAGGTTGAATCGTTTAATAACAAATTTCTGTGGGGAGTGGGCTCTCGAATTGGTACCATGCTTCGTATTGATGATCTTACTTCACTTCATTCTAGAGGTAAGTATGCTCGAATTTGTGTTGAGCTTGATTTGAAAAGAGAGCTTGTCCCAAACTTCTCAGATCTTGGAAGAGACTTTAGGTTTGAGTATGAAGGCTTACACTCAATTTGTTTTATCTGTGGCAAATATGGCCACAAAAAAGATGTTTGCACTGAGAAAAGAGTGGAGGAAAAGCATAATGAGAAAAAAGTTGAGGAAGCAGCTCAGATGCCGGTGGCTATAGAGGGTGTCTCTAGGGAAGCAGCAGTTCAGGTAGTTGCTGATACTATTCCAAAAAAAGCAGGAGCAAATTAATAAGGAAGATCAAATCCCAGATAAGGTGGAGGGAGACACTTTCGGGCTTTGGATGTTGGTTAAGAATGTGAGGCACAAAAAATACTCTACTCCAAAGAATCAGGGATCCTCCAAAATTAGTGGAGAAGGAACGTCCAAGGATAATGGCAATGAAGAACCTTTGAAAGTGGTGGGATCTAGATTTGAGGTGTTAAAGGATGATAGTACAGTTATCATGCAATATACGTCCAACTCACATGATAAGGTGAGTCAACATAGTAACAGAAAGTTTACTAATGGCCCAAACAATCAGGGTGGCCATCCGAAACAAAATAGGGCCTTGCTACCTACACTCCCCATATTTGGCATACACCCCCACACTCCTATCCACCCCCACAAGCCTTCCGGCATTTAAATGACGGATTCAGAAACTGCATCCACCCCCACACTCCTTCCGGCATTTAAATGCCGGATTAAGAAACTACGTTTCCGGCATCTAATTGCAGGAAACAATTTTTTTCAAATTTTAAGAATTTATGGCAATTAAATGCCAGAAAGATTGTTTCTGAATCAGACATTTAAATGTCGGAAGGCGTGTGGGGGTGGATGCCAAGTATGGGGAGTGTAGGTAGCAAGGCCCAACAAAATAATAAGGGGAGGCCCAATGCTAGGCAAATGAGTAAAGGGAAGGAAGGCCCAATTACCACTCAAGACTGAAATAGACAACTATAAACACGAGAAAGGGGGCTGAATTGTGTTTATCAGAATTTAAACAAAGTTGAAATCTTTTCGCATAGAGAAGCTTGGTTCAGACGAGTGGAAAGATGCAGGACAAACAGGTGACCTGTCTGATGAAATTTTAACAGTGACTTAGACAAACACACCACTTGAAAAACGGATAAGAAAACTAAAGCAACTAAAAAGTTTATAAGGAAAGAGAGATTGACACAGCTATTTATCTTGGTTCACTCTTCAAAGCAAAGAGCTACGTCCAGTCCTTGGCAGCACCAAGTTTTATCCACTATAACTGATTAGGTTACAGACTCCAAGTATTGTTTGCACACCTAGCCTCTTCAGGCTCCAAGACAAGTATTCTTTGTACACCTAGCCTCTTTAGGCTCCAAGACAAGTATTCTTTGCACACTTAGCCTCTTCAGGCTCACTCGGGTTTGTTTGAGAGATTTGGTTTGTAATAAATACAACTTCAGACAGACAGATCTTTCACTAACACTTAGAGAGTGGTTTAAACGTAAAGCTTAGGAAAGTCTGCGTAATAACTTCAAATGATTGTAGAATACAAAATGAAAGAATGAAGATATTAATACGCAGAGTAATGGCTCTTTAATGCTAAATGTATTCTCTATATCTTCATCTTCAATGACTTCTGTATTTATAGTCTTCAAGCATTTAGGATCCGTTAGAGACATTCCCTCAGATGTTGGCTTCAAGCAGAACTTCATTAAATGCAATAGAGTCGTTCTGGGCAGTCATTAATGCAATAGAAACGTTTGGTTGTACTCTAACATGAAGGATCATTGCTTTATACATCGTGGTGCAACATATTAGAGTTGTACAGAGAGTTTTTTGTACTTTGCTGAGTACAATTCCCTTTTCGTGTAAGGACCAGAGGTACTAGGGAATAAAGCAAGTTGGAAGCATTCTTTAACTGGTCTTGGGTTCTGATATCCGAGGTTGCTTGAGAGAATAACTTCTGACTTTTCTTGATAAGCGTGAGACCGAGTAGGAGAGAAGGCTTCAAGTCTCTTTCTGATGGGACAGCCAACAAAAGCTTGTTTGCTCCTTGATTCTTCAACGAGTAACCACAGACAAGTGTAGGAACTCGTGGGGAGACAGGTTGAAGACGTATCTTGAAAGAAGTCAATAATCCTAGTCAGCAGACAGGTAGTCACTTATGAGCAGACAGATGATTCTTACAGTTTTAATATGCACACTAGATAGACAGGTTAGCAACCAACATGAAGGTTAATTAAATCATTAACCAATGTTTAGTTCTCATAAAAACTTAGGGAAATGCACATCAGACATTTTAGAGACTTAACAAAGACATGAGAAAAGCCCAACCCGCAAGTGATGTGGTGAGTAGCAGTGGTCACCATTCGAAACAGGATCAGGATGCATTTTTTAAGGCAAAAAAGGGACAAAGAACAACATGTCCTTCGTATGATGAGTAGCATCCAAAACAAAATGCTGAAGAAAGTTGAAGAAGGAATGGAGGTTGATATCTTCACTCGTCCCCATGACGACACATAGATAACACATTTTTTTTACCAAGAAGTAGCTTAAAAACCTATCATAATAACTTATAAACAAGGTAGTCAAAACCAGACCGGCCGGTTCGACCGGTCGAATCGAGAACCGGCCTGTTGTCCAGTCCGGAACACTCCTATAACCGTTTTGTTCATAAATCGGCCAGTAAACTGTCGAACCGGCACGAAACCGGAGAAACCGGGCATAACCGACGGTTCAAGGGGTTTTCATGGTCTGCGAAAACATTTTGCTTCCGTAATCTCCGACGGTTGATCCGATGACCCGGTCAACATTTGTTGCTTCTTCAACATATTGAGAGAGGACAACACAAAGAAGAGGAAACGAGAAAAAGAAGAAAGAAGAGAGAAGTGAGGTCGGACTTCGAAGAACATCCGTAAACCAAAGGAAGAGAAGAGACGCACGTTGGAGCTGAAAAAGATGTCTTGAACACGCGCAAAATGGCAGAAAGGGGGTGAAAGGGGTGTAGGGATGGTAATCGGTAGGGTACTATAGTACCCGTCCCCATACCCGTGTTTGAAAAAATTACCCGTACTTGTACCCATACCCACATGGGTAGTAACTTTAGTATCCTTACCCGTTACCCTTAGTTTAACTAAGAAAAAACAATAAATAACATAAAAAATATTATAATTCAATTAAAAACCATCCAATACGACCTTTTAAATCTACTCATGAAACATTACAAATAAAAATATTAAACTAAATAAAAACATATAAAACATCCAAAGCAATAAATTCATGAACCTGTAAGGGAAAAACACTAATGAATCGTAGGTTTAGAATTTTTACATTAATTTTATTCTTAAAAATTGTTATAATTATATATATATATATATATATATATATATATATATATATATATATATATATATATAAATGTGTGGGTACGGGGTGGGGCGGGGTGGGTATTAGAGTACCCGTACCCGCACCCATACCCTCTCTTGTTTGCAGGTAATTATCCATACCAATAAAGCGGGTAATTACCCTATCCGTTGTGGGTATTTTTTGCTGGTACTCATAAGGTAGGGTCCAAATTACAATCCCAAAAGGGGAAGGAGTGGGCGACTGCTACTAATTGGAAGGAAAGCCAGGGTTAACTTAAATTCTCCTAATCTCCTTTTGTTTTTGTTTTTGTTTTTTTCAGAATGGGCTAAACACCTAGCCCAATTTGACTTTTTTTTTTATTGTTTTTTAAGGTTGAGCTTAAACCAACCCAATTTTTATTTTGTTTTTGATTATGCAAGGGAGCTTTAATTTGTTGATCCTTGATTTTTTTTTATATACATTTTAGAATAACTATAAGAATTATTCTTGTAAATTTATTAACATAAAATACAAAAAATATTTCATATTATTAAAAAATATGCTAACATGTGAATATTATATAATATATTATATTAAAATTTTAAAAAAAAATATTATTTAATTATTAACGTTCAACCACGGTTCAATCATGTTGGACCAATAAACCTTAAATCAATGTCTAGTTCAATGATCGGTCCGAATTTAAAAACCTTGTTAATAAAGGGTTTCTACCCTCCTCCTACGTGTTTCTACCCTCCTCTGCAACTGAAAATATCGAGTGACAAAACCTCATTCTCTTCCACTCAACCACCATGCGGTCACCGTTCATAGTCTGTTACCGTCAGCTGCACGCCGTTCTTCCCATCTGTTTCTACTCCATACTTCATTGTTGTTCTGTTCCAGATCCAGCTTCAGCCAGGTAACCGTTTTCTTCACTCTGAAATTTATTAGGAGTTTGGAGTTCGAAGCATATTATATTAGTTTCGTTGGTTTGTTTCTATTGATAAGCTTCCTAAGCTTACTACTGATTAGGTAGTGCTGCAATAGTTTAATATCTACTCAAAATAAAACATTAGTTTGATCTGATGATAGTTTAATCGACAGAAATAACTACAAGTTAAGCTAAAGAAAAACTAAGAGCTAAGGTACTGAAAAATATACTAATTCATTTATCATTTTTCTGGTTACATTTTTCATTCATTGTCATACCTATTTATAATAATCTATTAAGGAATCTATTAATAAATTTGGTGACTCACCAATACACATCATAACTAAATATATTCTAGATCTTTCTATCACATCTAAAAAAATTAATAATACTTAGGCTTAATACTTGGGCCTACTGCCATATTGCCCTAGGGCCTTAATTTTGCTACCTCTCCCATGAATGCTCCCACCTCCCATCTTTCATTTTTTTTATTTTGTTACCAAAATACCCATACACCTTCTTCTCCCCCCTCTCGTCCCCAAGTCAGCCCACCCCTTCATCTTCCTCTCCCACCCTCATCTTCATCTACTCTCTACCCTCCACCGTCCGACCGCCAGATGCAGCACCACCGTTCGCCCCGTCGTCTCCAGACAGAACCGCACCTCCGCCGCACCCTCTGCCTCGCTCCAGCCATGAACCCACCGCGCGCCACTAACCCAGACCCGCGTCCCCTCCACTGTCCGACCGACAGACGCAGTGCCATCGTTCGTCGCCGACCAGCCATTTCCACCGCGACGTCTTCCGGGTTACGGGATCAGCTGCCACCAGAAGCCATTTTTGTCTTTTGCAAGTTTGTAGCAAGTTGAAGTTTTTGTATTCTCCGGTGGGGGAGGTTGCAAGATTTTTGAGATGGGTTCCAATTCTGCAAGTTGCACTTCGTAAAAGTAAATAGAATCTATTGTGCCAAATGAATGAGTAAATAGAATATAGGTAGAAAAACATGAATCACACCAGGTTGGAATTACTGTCACTGCCATACTTGAAATGAAAACTTTAAATTACTGTCACTGCCATACTTGCTTTGTTTTTTTATTTTTTATCTTTATTTGCTTCATTTTTTTTTGAATTGGTCGAAATATTTAACCTAATTCTCTGAAAACATTGGTATCTTAGAATTTAATTATTAAGTAATTGATGATGATCATATTATTTCTACTGCGTCAATGTTAACAATTGATAAATTGCATTTCGCAAGTCTTCATAGGAGTGGAGGGGTTTAAGAGGGTGGTGGGAAGAAGAAATGGAGGACATTTTGGTGAACAAATTAAATAAATTGGGGGAGAGGAGGTGGGCATATCCATTAGTGAGATGGGAAAAATAAAGTCCTATCTTGGATCATTACATCCCATTGGTCTCGTAGAAAGGCGTATTAAGGCCCATAACTTGTTGTAGCCCAAAAGTTGACCCAAAGAAAATAAAATTGATGTCCAAAAAGGAAAAAAAATTGTAATAGTCCAATTGAGAACATAGCAAGCCCGAGAGGAGAATTAGAGGGAGCCCAAATTGATTTGCCCAGTAGCAGGTGGACCAAAAATAGTGCCCAACCCTAATGTGCCTCTGGAATGCAAATCTCCATGGCACCTATGGCCACCCAGAAGCTGACCCAGATGGCGGCGGTGTGGCGTACAAAAAACCCATCGCTGGAGATGCACCTAATCGAGCCGCAAAGGACGGAAACGTGGTTTGCAGGTACGTGAACGGTGCTGTCGCGGGAAGGGAAACCATTGGTGGAAACAAGCTTGACCAACTCAAGAAGAATATAGACTCAATGGCCAGAGACGGAGAAGAGGGACTCAGAGTCTAAGGACGTGAGGCTTGCGATGTCTTGAGAAGGCAGCGCACGGCGGAGGAAAAGGCAGCGGTGAGGGTACCTTCGGGGTCGAATATGAAAATGGATTGTGGTGGCGGCGTGTCGGCGATGGTGTTTGCAGTCATCTTCTCCGGCGATGGCGAGGTGGCCGCCGGAGCAAGTGGCATGAACACATATCGAGCAGTCGGATCTAGTACCAGGAAAGAGGTAGCGAAGCGGAGACATGATCGAGATAAGATGGCGATGGATGTGGCGTCTGAAGGCGGTGGTGCGATGACGATGTTACAGTGGTTGTCGAAGCGAGAAGCAACGAACCCCGAACGATCCTGGACTATATGTGGCGGACACCGATCGTTGAAAAGTTTATCGAGGATATAATTTCATATTATTTGAAAAGACAACATATGATTATGTTAAATTCAAAATAAATAAATAATAAATGAAGCTTACTATTGCATGCTGTTTAATTCTTAAAAATATGATGTTATATCCCAGTTTCTTGAAATTAAAGACACTGTATAAAAAATTAACTTGATCTTTCAAGTTCATGATTCCATGTAACAATTATTTATGCTTATATACATAAACGCACCTTTGAATCGCCTATAAAAAAAAAGACGTCTCAGAATCTGGTTCTTAAGCCATTTATTTTTGCTTTTAGTGAAACTTGCCTTGCTAAAGGCTTTTTAACAGTTTGTGTATAACCAGGTTGTTATCACTTGTTTTTTCTTCATATACTATGTGAAAGCTTTTTTTTTAATCAAAAGAAAGCTCACATTAACATTTGTATAAGCTCAGTTGCCATTGCCATTGCCATTAGGTGTGTGCGTATAGGTATTGCAAGATTTGAACTCCCGTTAACTCCTGCTGGATGAATAAAACCACCAGCTTTTAAGATTCTTTCCTTTTGAATCTCAAGATAGATCCATAAAATGATTGTAATGAATGTCGAGAAGTCAAATTGGTAAAACAATAAACATGAAACTCAGAGCAATCCATCATTAATTGAAAATGGTAAAAACTAACCTGTGCAAAATTTAGAATCAAAACCAAATCAAATTTTATTAAATCAAATCAATGGCCAACCTACAGTCAAAATCCAAGTGCGCATAAAGCTGAGAATAAATAACAGAAGTGGTGTAGGTTTTATCAAGGTTTACAAAACCGGACCGACCATCGAACCGATGAAGACAACGGTTCAAGGTTCAATGGTTCAACCGAGGTTGAACTGTGGTCGAACTGGTATTAATGAAATACTATCTTTTTAAACTTTTAATATAATATATATAATAAATTAAATAAAAAATAATGTAATATTTAGAATTCTATCACATTAAAAATTAAATATCACTTAAAAATACCATAAAAAGAACTCTTCACTCCTGCTACACATCTATCAAATGACTTTTCATTTACTATTATTTAATATATATGTACAAACTTCAAAGTGCTGCACATTTATCATGGCAGTCTGATAACAGCCTTGATGACATTTTTTATTATTAAATAAAAGCTTCTTTTACAAGCTAAGCTATATCTCAAAGATACGAAAAACCTCTTCAACTCCTGGCTTCTTTCTATTGTTTTAGTGTTCCACTATTCTCTTTTCCTATTGTCATTGTGCTTCTCACGGCCAAGGTAAGCATCTTTGGTCACCGTCCGTCGCTCGACGGAGAAGAAGGAAGCCTGCTGGTTGCTGTTCGCCAAAGGAGGAGAGTGCTTGTCGCTCAAGGAGGTCCGCCATCATGAAGATGGAGAAGAGGCAGAAGAAAAGCGTGTTCTAGCTAGAAGATGAGGAAGAAGAAGTGAACCGGCCAAATCGGATGGATAGCCGGTTTTCACCGGTTCAGCACCAATTTTTACGGTTTTTGTGGGTATTCCGGACCGGACAAGATACCGGTTCAACCTGCTGATCGGGTCCAGTTTTGAAAACCTTGGGTTTTATATCTAAGTTTAGCACTATCAACATCTGGGGGAACACCTTTTTTTTTTTGAGGCAACATCTAGGGGAACACTTGAAGATAAAAAGGTTGCTTCACTTAAACATAAGTTCAAAACAGCAAGTAAAAAAAAAAGAATTGATAAATAAACTTAATTCTATATCAATAGAGAATGGTAAGAAACATATGCACCAAGAAACATAAAACTATATTCTCATGTGTCTCTTAAATTGATCAAGGTCCATGTTGATTGTCTTTGCATCTACTCAGTCCATGTTAGGAAAGTAAACTGTGTCATTTGTAAGTTACTCACTCATCAATAAAATACTTGGTTTCCATAGTAGCTCAAAAGCCTCACCTCAGTTTGCAAAACAATTGCTTTTCTATCACCTCATCACATTCAGCCTGCACATCCTCACATGATATTTAAAATTTTCCTAAATTAGTTTTCAATATAATTTCATGCTGACTAAGAAATTTATAAATCATTATTGTTTTAAAATATATACAATTACACTGATCAAAATAGGAAAAGTAAAATATCCATGTAGAAACTTAAATAATTAGCAATAATGACACAACAGGGGTTTAAACAATGATTCAAGAGTCAAGTTAGAAGAAATTACAACATCATTTGAGTCCATTACAACATTTAAGATAGGGGATGAGCTCTCAAATATATTGACATTCTGTTTTCTTCACAAATGTTGATTTACAGTATGCAAATACCAAATGAAATATTGGAAGCCATAGTGAGGGGTACTGATCACATCAGCGATTAACACCCAAAGTTCCACTACCTTCACAAAATATAGTACACATGGCTTAATTGTAAGTAAGGTTTATGAACATAACTCATGGGATACAGATGGCTACTTCAAACCAATTCTCACATCCATCAATCGAGTTCTGTAATCCTTATAAATAAATGCTATAATCTGGAATGTATATTCTAATTTAGATATTATTCTCATAATGAGAATCATATTTACAGGGGCATTTCTAAAATCCATGAAACATAATCCTTTGGTGTATTCATTAGCTGTCCAATAAAGATAACATATTGCAAAAAACATAAAGTATAGAGAAACCTCTTAATGGCATATGCTAAGAAAAATTCTGATGATCAATATTCTCAATCCAATGTATCAACATATCCTTACCTGTGGAAACTTGATGCCATAAGTTAGTTGAACCACTTCTGAAGGAAATGGAAGAAAAGAAAACATTGCTCCAAACATACACTTGTTTATTCACATGTGGCGCTTTTTTCTCACAGCTTTTGTCATCAACATCACTTGCTACCTTAAAAAAGAATCAGAAAATTAAAAAAGGTTTCATTTAGAAAAGGAGGATAACCATGATACTTAAAAGCAACTAAGAAGATGTTTTAAACAATTTTTCCAGTCTTGCAGAACATTGAAAATGGTTAATTTAAAATAGGAACATAACATGATCCTGAAATGGCAACCAAGAAAGAGTTTTAAACAAATTTTTCAAACTTGCATCATGCATGGTTGTTCGATTTCATACAACATTGGCTACCAAATCGAAAACCTAACAACTTATGCATGTCAAATTTTTTTATAAAAAATAATAAATAAATGAAGAACGAAGGTTAAAAAATGGAGATACCGATCGCTAGTAGGTCTGGAAGATTTGAATACGACCCTAAAAGGAAAAAAAACATAAACCAAACATAGACAGAAGCAGAAATGACATGCAGGAGAAAAAACAGAGAAAAAAATTAGAGGTGAAACAGAGCCAGATGTAGAAAAACCATTAAAACCAACCAATTTGAAGAAGAAAAACCTTATCTGGGCAATACACACACAGTTTGTGAAGCAAAGCAAGAAGGAAACTTTTCCATTTTCTCCAAGCTTAGAAGTCGCAGAGACACCAAAAGAAAAAGGCTTAATTGCACTTTTGGTCCCCCAAGTATTGATAATGTGCGATTTTGGTCCTTCACATTTTTTTCGAGCGCATTTGATCCCTAGTTTTTCAATTGTGCAATTGTAGTCCTTCTATATCCATCTGCTGTCAAATTGGTAATAGAGTTTGCCGACATGCCACATCAAGTGGATTAAATATATTTATTTATTATTAATTTTTTTAATTACAAATTTTAAATATTATTTTTAGCGGGTGACAGGTCCCTTAATCTGTGTCAAATGAGTCTCAAACACATCCCTTTGTTATAGATAGAACCCTAAACGTATTTTGCTCCCAAATCCTAAAATAAATATATTTTAATCCACTTGGTAATCAGCAAACTCTGTTACCAATTTGACAACATATGGATAGAAGGACTATAATTGCACAATTGAAAAACTAGGGGGACCAAATGCACTCGAAAAAAATATGGGGGACCAAAATCGTACATTATCAATACTCGGGGGACCAAAAGTGCAATTAAGCCAAAGAAAAACGTTCCACATTTAAAAGTGTGGTATTTGGGAAGAGAGAAATGGACCCAGCGAAGACAAATAGCACAATTAAATTGTACCATTAATAACGCATGAAACCGTGACATTAAATATATCATATTTAATACCAAAAAAAAAACATTTCATATTTAAATTTGAATTTCAGACTGAAAGCATATTGAATGAAAACCGGTAAGCAGACATCGAAAAGCCCACCAATTTATTGGAACTCATAGTTAGTAAATGATAATATGAAATAATTAAATAAAAAATAAAATAAAATAAAAATGTAAATGACAAATTTAGCCCCAGTTTTGGAGGGAAAATTTTATTTCAACCTCTGCTACTTATATATATATATATATATATATATATATATATATATATATATATATATATATAAAGATGCTAACGAGTGTCCTTAGGAGACTCTTTAAAGAACCAAGTAAAGAAAGTTTTTATGGGGGATGTATTTAATGTTTGAAAAGGTAAAATAGTCAGTTTTCCCATAAAAATTTACTTTTCTTAGTTCTTTAGAGAGTGTTTAAGGACACTTGTTAACATGACCCTAATTTATATTATGGCCTTTCAAGTTTCACCAATTAGCATCTCCATCATTCTTTCATTTGTCCAACACTGAACCCGCATATTTTCCTTTCTTTTTTGAGTGTTGCAACTTACAGGCATACCACATTTTAATATGGCTAGAGCTAGACTTGGTGGTGCAAAATTCTTATTGAACAAGTTTGATTCTTATGGTGCTTAAACTAAAAGTATCATAAAAAAAATCTAAGTTAAATTCTCTTTTACTCACTATATAAGTCTATTTGATGCTTAGTTGCAATCAAAAATAAGATATGGTGACATATGTTTAGTTATTTTAGGTAATCTGATATATTTCTTTCTGTTTACCTGGAAAATTATCTATCATACAATTTGATCTTATTTTAAAGATAGCAAGGTTGTTAAGATTATTCTTTTTTCACTTTCACTTTTCATCTCCATTCCAAAGTTGATGTTTCTTGTCCTCATCTGGTATTCAAATTCATAGTTAAGCCTTTTGAAATTTGAATGTTTCTGATCTTTGATGAGTTTTCTTTGCCTGCAGGAAGGGTAACAATTTGGTGAAATCAATTCCCCTTTAATTTGGATTAACCTTTTGTTGTGAGAGGAACAACTATTTGAGGGGACAACATATAAATGGCCTCATCTTTGGAGGAGCTTCTTGCAGAGGAAGGGTTCAAAGGAAGGAGACGAGTAACAAGGTCTAGATCTTCCTTCCACTATGATGCTTCAACTGAGCCACTCTACTCTTTGGAAGAGCAGAAAGGGAGACTTTCTGTGTCAAGTGAAAGAATCAAAACACAGAGAACAAAGTCTGATGCCACACGATTTCAGACTAGAAGTGGACCATTAAAAAGTGATACTGCTAAGAATAGGATACCAAGGTATAGTCTTATTATAAGAGACAAAATGGATGAACGGTTCAATAATGAAAAAACTGAGCAGAAACCTTCTAGTAGTGCAAGTTTGGGAAAAGGAATTGATAGCAATTCATCAGAATACATGCCAAGGTATGAGATCATTGAGGCGAGTGAGCAAGAAGATAACAAGGTTAAAAATATTTATTCAAAAGAAGTGTCTAATGCAATAAGAGGCAAAGAAAAGAATTTCAATGAACTTGTGAAAAAAAAAAGACGAATAGCAGAAGTTCATACGCTAGATCTAGTAGCAAAATCTTTGAAGATAGAAGCAATAAAAATAAGGATCATACCATGCACCTGGCTTCTAGTCTTGCGTTCAATGAAGTTGCTGTCCAAGCTGTAGTTTCCATTCTTAATGGATACATACAATGTTTTCTAAAAGATGAGGACTTTCGGTCTACATTGCGCCACAATTGTTTCTCCTCCTTCAATTTTATTGAACTAGATAGTGAGACCAAAGTCATAAGAAGTATTGAGCAAGCAATTGAGACCATAGAACAAACCGCTGAAGAATCTCTATCTGTCAAATATCTCAAAAGAGCCACAATGCAGCTAAGCATATTTGTTTAAATGATTTGAAGGATGGGTATACATGTGGGATCCCAAATTGTAAGTTGTCAGCCTGTGCTCATCTTTACTCAGTGTGGTATATATGATACACAAAAAAAATAAGGTGTCAGCAAAGCATCTCTTGCAAGTGTTTTGTGATTCACCTTTTGTAACACCCCGATTTCTGCTGTTTCTACTGTTTTCTGTATCGATAAACAAACATTTGTTTATTATTTTTTTCTGAAACATAGAAAATGATTTTGGGAAAACCAAAGTCATATTCATATCATACTTATTTTTATAAGTATACGGTGAAATTTTTGGTTGAAAATTCAGACGGAACCCGGTCTGCGTTTTCACTGACAGTAAGATTTTATTGATCAGAAAACCTAATTTTGACCCGTGAATGAAATAGATAGCGTTTATATATCATTTCCAACGATATAGGTTATTTTTAAAATTTTCAAAATAAATATGTTATTATACTCGATTCGGGCGTAAAACCTAAATCGGTAGAATAACGGAGTCGGAAACGGAACTACGGAGACTGAACCGGACACCGGGCCACCGAGGGACACATGTCACATGGTTGTGGTGAGTAGGGTGAGTCACCACTTATGACTCACCTTTGTCATGATTAATTTACAAAATATCTAGATATTTCTTTAAACTAGTGTAAAGACCGTTTTGCCCTTGGACGATTTTACCCTTGAACTTTCATCGAAATGACAAATTTGCCCCACAATTTGTGGACACAAATCAGCCACATCCTCACTCATTTCTCACCACATGTTGGTCATGATTGCTTTTTGGGAAATGACCATTTTGTCCTTGTGTTGTAATAATACCACAAAAATGCCATTTTGTGAGATTACTACTTTGTCCTTGAAATTTTGTGTGTTGGACCCTTTTAACCCTCAAAGGCCACGACCCTATGAAGCCAAGAGGCCCATTTTCACTTCTATAAAAGGCAATCTTCATCTTCTCCATCAAGCTTTGCCATTTTTGCCATTAAAGCTCTAAGTACCATAGCTTGATTTTGTGAAGGAAGTAGGTGATTCCTTGCCCATTTTTCATTTCCAAGAGGTATACCATGCTTTTCTCACTCAATCATCATCATGTTCTTCATTGATTTTTGTGATTTGAAGTCTTGATCATGTTTTTCAATTCCTAGATCTAGAAACTTTGAAAATTCATAGAAAATCATAGAAAAATCCTTTTAAAGTGAAACCAATTTCTATGATCTTATTATCCTCTCTATATTTAAGATCCAAGAGGATACACCAAACAAAAATTTCGTGCCCTTTTATTTTGTCAAGGCCGAACCCTAGTTTCTAGTGGGGGAGGACTTTGTTCATTTTGTTAACTAGTCTTTCTTGATTCAATCTTATAATTCATATATATGTTGAGTCAATGATTTTGAATAAAAATCAAATCTCTAAGCCATTATTTTATTCATGGCCGAAATTATTTTCTTGAGGAGTTGAAAGATTTTGTTTCATTTTTCAACTTATGATAACTTGTCTTAACTCTACACTACTCTAAGGTTATAGATCTAAGAGTATGTAGAATTTTGAAAACCTTGAACCTATTTTCTTAGCTTGGGCAGAAACTATACCCATAGGAAAAATAGTTTTTTTTTTAAGTTTAATTAGTTATGTGTTGTTTTGTGAAGGATTGTGTTAGTAGTTGTTGTTCGGAGTTCGTGGAGGAAACCGGACTTGAAACTCGACACTTCGTTGAATCAGAACTTGAATCTTCAAAGGTAAAGGGAGTTTGCCTGAAGAGTTTTAGTAGTTACATACTTATTGTCGTGTTTGAATGTATGTTAATTTTATTTTTGTAATGATGTCTTGCTTGGATTGTTTAGAGTTTGATTGGAGTTTTAATGTTATTGTTCGTTGATTATATTACTGTTTTGCTTGACTGTGATTGGCTGATGGCATGACACTGGTCATTGCTTGTTAATCAAGATTAATACATTAAAGTACCTTAACTCAGAAATATCGAAAAAGTGGTGTTTTGTTTTCTTTGGAAAAAAAAATGAGAAGAAAATCCTAAATGATGAAAGTGTGAAGATAGAACAAAGTTAGGAAAGAAAGAAAATGGGAAATATCAAGATTCTTGAAAAGGTTTAAAGAAGTTTTGAAAAGAAAAGTCTTTTGAAAACAAAAATTTTCTTTTAGGTTTGACCAAAAGTTGTTCAAAAATGGTAACACTTAGAGAAAATGCTCTCTTTGATAAATCTATTTAGAAGAGCTTTGTATTTGGTTCTAAGTTGAGAAAAAGATTTCAGTGGTTTCCTAAGTTTTCAGAAAACGGATTTCTAAAAGAAAATAGTTTTAGTGAAATAGTATTTCTAAGAACGAAAAGTATTTATGACACAAAATTTGGAAACTCTTGAACTTTTGTTTTTCGATTTAGTTTTCACTGAACGAAAACCTCAAAGGTAGAAAAAGAAGGGTGGGGGGGGGTTTGAAAAAGAAAGGACCTAGTGCTCCGGATTGACGGGCTAGAGTTCTTGTTTTGAGTTTTGAGGAAAAGAAAGGATCTAGTGTTCCGGATTGACGGGCTAGAGTTCCTGTTCTAGTTTTGAGGAAAGATAGAACCTAGAATTCCGAGACGTCAGACTAGTGTTCGGTTGTGAAGGGAATTGTGAATCATGGATTTTATTGATAAAAGATTATGTGAGTATTAAAGTTTAATTTAATACTTGATTTAAAAGTAGTCGAGAGCATAAGCCTTGACGAGGAAAGGACGATGGGAAAAAGAAAAATGAAAATGAGAACACTTTGTTTTACATGCATAGTCAGGCTTTTATGCCGTTGTGGCAGACGTGCCATTGTGTATTCGAGCTACAATTTCACAAAGGGTGAATTGGGTAAATTGGTTAGTTACGGACCAAAGATAAATTCTAGGGTCTTTGGGTCTTAGGGACATTCGGGCTTCGAAAATCCAGCGAATACTTGGGGCCTTGCAACCTCGGGTCGTGGAATTCGGTTACCCGGCACGAATGTACTCAATAGGGAACTATTCCAATATTATTTTAGGTGCTCCATCGTGATATTACCTGAACAATTGGAGCCGGACCTAAATTTAGAGGCCGATCTCATGGGACAATTGTGTTAAGGGTATCGCAGCCTAATCATTGCTCGAAGAAGGGAAGTGAGGATCTCCGGAGATAGTGAACAAAATGGTGAATATTGAAGTGACATGAAATGTTTTACAAAGTGCATTTGATTGTCGGGAATGGATCCCTGTGTTTATGGTTATAATATATCGTATGTCATTGTGTGAGAGTCGTGTATGTGATTACTATGATAAAACTCATATGTCGGTATCTCACCTTTGCACTATTTCTGTTTGGTTTCTTTTGTGGTATTTTGGGTTTAAGTGTACAGATGTTGCAGAAAAGTTCTCAGTTGCACTCGGGGATATTAGTCCCAATCCTTGAAGATGTCTGATGTTAGTTATCATGGTGAGAACCATGGGGTCTTCCCCAGCAATATCTTTTAGTGCGACCAGCTTAGTTTATCGAGTAAATTTTATTTGGAGAAAGTCATAGTAATAGGTATTATGACTCTGAGAGTCTTTTATTGGATTATTGTTATACGTATGTATGTTTACGGCTCGGAGAGCTTCTATTGTGGATAGGATGTTCATGGCTCGAAGAGCCTTTATTTTGGGATGAAAATATAAATATTTTAGCAGGTGTTTTATTTTGGGATGTTGGAATTACAGAGGAGACTCTGTCGAAATTTTTGTAAAAGTTATCGATCGGTATTCAAATATAATTTCTAAAGAAGATAGACTTGCCAGGCTAGGATTGTAAGCCTGTGCACCGGTAATGGCTTAGGTTTTTGGGTCGTGACAAAATTTATGAAAATGTGAGATATTATCTTATAAAATGCTTAAGTTCTTATCGTAACTGCAGAATAATAAATTTTGTACCCATTTTTCTGACACTTAAGTACTTAGATAAAGATTATTTTTCCGAAAGTCAACCAGCATGTATTTTATTTAATACCCATACTTTAGGAGGTTGAGTTAGTCATGTAATACCCAAGGGGGGTGTTACACCTTTTCAGGCAAGGACAATATTGTTGCCTGAACTGTGGGAGCAACTATTTGCTCCACAACTTTCCCATTTGAAGGTGTGGTACAACAAGGAAGCTGAAATCCTAGTAGATGCACCAAACAAAGCAAGAAAGCTAAAGCTTCTTAAGAAGGTGTATAATGAACATTTGGATTATGGAACTCATATATTCGTTGTATACTACAAAGATTGGCTCACTGAAGGAGTTGAATCTCCACCTATTCCCTTTATTGGAATTCCATCAATATCCGTTAAAGGAAATCAACAGGGAAGTTCACTTGGTCATTCTTGAGAGTCTGCCAGCTCCATTGATCCATTCTCACCACAGTCAATGGTTAGCAAGAAACTATATGATTTTGTCTTCAGTAGTTTGAGTAAACTTGGTGTTCGTTAAGCCGAATATAATAATGATGAAGATAACCAAGAAAATTTTGTGATGGGATCTTATGGTTCAATTATTGTTAAACAACCATTAACATATGAATCTGAAAAAGTTAAGTTTACAGATCAAGCTATTGAAGACTTCACTCGAAGTGTAACAGTTGATGCATTCCATCCTGTAAGGAATTTCTCTTTTCTGTCTATTTCTTAGGTAGGAAAATTACAAAAAAATGAAGTCTTGGTACTGTTAAATTATTTCCAGTTCAGGAACAACTACTGAAGTGGTTAATTCAGTCAATAAATGATTATCTATTACCACTCTTTGAACATGGATAACCATTTTTTGGGGGGGAGGGGGGATTAATATACAAACATGGCCTAAAAATGGATATATTACAAAAACAATTTTAGTAATTTTGTGCTCTTGTTTTCACTTTGTTTGATCATCCGATGGTACTTTACCCCCCACACAACAGGTAGGAACAAAAATGATTTTCCCGCTCAAATTAATTACCTTAACAACAAGAATGACTAAAAACAATATATTAACATCTATAGAAAGGATGACGATGAGGTTCTTACAATCACATTCCTTCTTTATACGTATTTGATCTATGCATCTTTATCTCTATGAAATATGTTTAGCAAGTCAATATTTTATGTTTATGAAATTGGATGTTTGGTCATTTGTTTGGAACCTCCTTTTTTTGATGACACATCTGAATAAAACTCACACAATAAGTCATAATTTACTTTAAATAACTTGTATTGATTGTTTGGTTTTATGGAATGTTATCGTTATGCTTGGATTTGTACTTTCGTATCTATTTTCTATTCTTCTCTTGCAATACCTCTTGCATATTTTCACATTTTCAATAATATTTGACAGCAGAAAGGAGCTGCAATGACAGCTATAGAAGAATGGAAAGAAAAGAATCTCAGTGATGGCATTGATAACTCTCCAAATTCGTTCCATCCCAGTTGCTCTACTGTTTTCACCATCCAATTAGATACACTGTTTTGATTTCTGTGATGTTTATGCACACTTGATTATTTGCTATTATCAATAGTTCATTATGTTATATATTTCTGATCACCTTCTTTGATCTTTCATCTTTCATGTGCAGCGAAATATGATAAGCTCTGATCTTGAAGGTGAGAAATATAATCTGTTTGATTAATGTACCTACCTTCAGGTATCATATTTTATTAGATATTGGATTTCCTGGCAGAGAGATAACTGCACTACTTGTTTATTTTGTTGCAGGATCGTGCTTTTCAAGCATTCCATAGGAATTTATCTGTCCTCTTACTGGCACTGTACAGTCGCCCTAGAGACTAGTCAAACCTTTGAAAGATAAATGTGGAATGAAAGAGAAATGTGGAAGAAACATCTAATGTCGTGGCACTCTTGATATATTGTATTGAAGCTTATTCCAGCCCTATATATCAGATAGATAGCAAGAAGTATTAACAGAAAATGTTTTCTTGAACTTCTTCACAGCAAGAAGGTTACCCTAATAACTTATGAAATATTATTGCTTACTGAACTTTTATCCATGAAGAGGTCAGTGTTCATCTAATTTTGGTATTCAATTTCATAAGAGCCCCTTTGACCTTATTCTACTTTAGTGTTACTTATTGGTCTTATTTATTTGAAAACTCATTCTTTCTTCTTTTGAATATAATTTTTTTTCTGACTCATCTTGTTTTTAAAATAATTTTTATTGTTAGTTATTTACCCAAAAAAAAAAGATATGATAAGGATATAACTAAAGCTTCAAGGAGAGTTGGTCTTTCAAATGATATGATAGACAATGGCCAATTCTTTGGAAGTATGATTATTCATCATTGGGATTTGACTGGTCTCCATCAGTCCAGCAATCCAGCAACTTTTTTCCTCTTTCAAAGCTACCGGGCCCGGTAGCTTTTGTGTGTATTTTGAGGCTGCTCGACCGTCCAGCAGCTGGAGAGAAGCCGAATTCTTCATCATCGTTACCCCATTCATTGTAATTTGTAAGTCTAGAATTCTCTATAATAAAGCTTGAAAACAGTTTGGGGCAATCCAAAATGTAAGAAGTGAAAAGGGCTGAGACCTTAACTTGAGGAGTGAATACGACCTCACTTGAAAGAAAGATGAATATTAAATTGCTAAATGAAGGCCTAAAGATGGATTTATAACTCTAACATTCTTCCCCATTTAAATGCCCACTGTCATTGAAAATGATTACCGAGTACAGACTTAGAACTACCTTGTACTAAAGTAAGCACTACTTTATATTGAAAGTTATTTAAAAGACTTAAAGTTAGCAAGTGGATCTTTGAACGTATTGGGCAATTAGGATTTAATATCATGCACTAAAAAGTTTTATCGAAAAGTTGAAGTTGCTAACGAAAAGGCCGGTCACACCCTATTATGATGTTCATAACTTACTTTTTTTTATAAGCAAAGAAATAATTGGTACGAGTACAAGGGGTATCCGAACCCAATTACAAACATGGAAAGGAAGAAAGCAAGGAAGACAAAAATTATCTTACTAAAAACATTTTGGTCAGTTGTTTATCTGCATATGATGGATAGTATGATCTTACAGACAAAATTTGTTATAAGGACAACTAATACCTACTACTCTTTTGAAATATTAATTATTTTACTACGTTTTTGTAGGAAAAAGGATGTAACTTCATTCATAAGTGACTTGGCAGGTGAAGATGTATACAATACAATGCATATTCTGCTCATGTATCTCAAGAATTCTTCTCCAAATGAAAAGCCCCTAATTGTTGCCCTTTTGTTACACTTTGATCTGCTGGTATGTTAAAAATTCTTGAAAATGTTACCCCAGTTTTCCCATTTTGCTCATTTCATGTCAATTTTCTTGTATCATCATTAGAAATAATCTTAGCTGGTCTAACATGAAGGGTGGAGGAGAAAACCTGACAAGCCTAACGAATTTAGTAACTAATTTTCTAATGCCCATTAACTTAACATTTAAATGTAGGAATCTTGTGGCAGCCACAGGCAATTGTCAAATCTCCCCTTATTTCAATATAAATTAACTCTAGAGTTAGATTGGGAAAATTAATGAAAAACTAATATAGTGTGGCCATTTTATATATACTGGAGAGATACTGACCAAGAATAGCATCTCAAAACAAGCAGGTTATAATAATGATAGCTCAGGTCATGAAGAAGAGGGTTCTATTTCATGGGTAAGTTTTCTTTCTAAGGTTACATTATCATCTCTTAAGGTCATTCTCTGCGCTGTATCAACATTTATGAAAAACTATGTCTACTTGAGAGTCAGATTTTTTTTTGTGACATGAATATAATAGTTACCGTAAGAATAGAATATGTGAATGTTGTGTGTCACTATGGCCACACATGTATGCTATTTATAATCTCATATTAGGGTACAAGAGAATCAATAATAAATACAAAGGAATCAAATCAAATCTCTAATTAGTAACGAATCCGTAATTACTGGCACCTATTTATGTACATATTAAGCACATGTTAAATATGCTTTCTAACACTCCCCCTCAAGCTGGAGCATATATGTCATATGAGCCAAGCTTGTTACAAATGTAGTCAACACGAGAGCCTCTAAGGGACTTAGTGAAAATATCAGTCAACTGGTCACTAGAGTTGACAAAGTCAGTTATGATTTCCCCTGAAAGCACCTCTCTCTTACGAAGTGACAATCTATTTCTATGTGTTTGGTTTGTTCATGAAAGACCGGATTTGATGCAATGTGAAGTGCAGCCTGATTATCACAGATAAGTTTAGTATTTTGGATATCTCCCAATTTTAGCTATTGGAGTGGTTGCCTAAGCCATGTAAGCTCACACACAGCTGCTGCCATAGCACGGTATTCAGCTTCTGCACTAGATCTGGCAACAATGTTCTGCTTCTTGCTTCTCCATGAGATCATATTTCCTCCAATAAGAACACAATATCCAGAAGTGGACCTCCTATCTGATGGTGATCCTGCCCAGTCAGCATCAGAGTAACAAGTGATTTTGGTATTGCCTTTGTCTTCATATAATAATCCTCGTCTTGGTGTATTTTTGATGTACCGAAGAATACGCATGACAGCATCCCAATGGTTATCACATGGGGCATTCAGGAACTGGCTTACCACACTAACAACAAAGGTGATATCAGGTCTGGTGACTGTGAGATAGTTGAGTCTGCCCACAAGACGGCGATATCTTCTGGGGTCTTTCAATGGCTCCCCCTGTCCCGGAAGAAGCTTGACATTGGGATCCATGGGAGTATCAGTTGGACGGCAATCAAGCATACCTGTCTCAGTAAGAATATCCAGAGCATACTACTGTTGGTTGATTGAAATTCCTGAAGTGGATTGGGAAACTTCAATCCCTAAAAAGTACTTGAGAGGACCCAAGTCTTTTGTCTGAAAATGTTTGAAGAGGTGTGCTTTGAGCCGTCGGATACCATCTGTGTCATCACTGGTAATGACAATATCGTCGACATAGACAACAAGATAGATGTGCCCACCAGAAGGAGAATGGATAGAGAAAACAGAGTGGTCAGCCTCACATCGGGTCATACCAAACTGTAATAAAGCAGAGCTAAACCGACCAAACCAGGCACGAGGAGACTGCTTCAATCCATAAAGAGAACGGCGAAGACGACAAACAAGTATAGAATCACCAGAAACAGTAAATCCTGGGCGCTGGTCCATATAAACTTCTTCCTGTAATTCGCCATGCAAGAAGGCATTCTTAATATCCAGCTGGTGAAGAGGCCAATGATGAATGGCGGCCATGGCTATAAAAAGACGAACAGAACTGATTTTGGCCACAGGGGAAAAAGTATCCCCATAATCTAGACCAAAAATCTGCGTATAACCTTTAGCCACCAAACGAGCTTTGAAGCGATCAATATGACCAACGGGTCCAATCTTCACCGTATAGACCCAACGACAACCCACACTAGTCTTGTCAGGAGGCAAGGGAACAATTTCCCAAGTACCATTAGAATGCAACGCTGCCATCTCTTCCAACATTGCCTTGCGCCAGTTGGGATCAGCCATGGCTTCACCTGTAGACTTAGGAATAGACACATAATCCAAAGCAGAAACAAAGGAAACATAGGAAGGAGATAAACAGCCATAATTTAAAGTACAAGCATAGATGGGATTAGGATTACGAGAGGACCGAGTACCTTTCCGTAATGCAATGGGAAGTTCAGGTGCAGGAGTCGTGGTGGAGGGGCGGTTGGAGTCGGAGATAAGACTGAAGGATCCCCAGAATGAGGCACCGCGGAAGCCTGTGTCCGCCGCTGGTAGGTACGCAAAGGAGGTGGAGTGGGAGCAACAATAGGTGCCGGAACGACTGGAGGAATATCTAGAAGGTCCTGAGTGAAGTTGACATCAAGGACGGCGGAAGTGGAGAAGAATGGGACGGCTTCAAAAAAGGTGACATCAGCACATACAAGATATCGTTGAAGTTGTGGACAAAAATAACTATAGCCCTTTTGCAAACGTGAGTAACCCAGAAAAATACATTTGAGAGATTTGGCTGAGAGTTTGTCTTTTCCTGAAGTTAGATCATGGACAAAACATGTGCAACCAAAGACACGTAGAGGGATAGGATAGAGTTCTTCTTGTGGATACAAGAGAGAGTAGGGAACCTGATTATTAAGAACGGAGGAAGGCATGCGGTTGATAAGATAGCAAGCCGTGAGAAGTGCATCACCCCAAAAGCGAAGAGGAACATTATTGTGGAGGAGTAGCGTACGAGCTGTTTCAACTAAGTGCCTATTTTTCCTTTCGGCAACACCGTTTTGTTTTGGTGTGTGAGCACATGATGTTTGATGAATAATTCCCTGTGAAGTCAAAGAGGATTGAAACTGGGAGGACAAATATTCACGATCATTATCAGTGCGCAAAATTTTAATTGAAGAACCAAATTGATTTTTAATTTCAGCGTAGAAGCCTTGAAATACATTAAAAACATCAGAACGATTCTTCATTAAAAATAACCAAGTACACCGGGAAAAATCATCAATGAAAGTGACAAAATAATAGTAACCTAAGGTTGAGCAGACACGAGTAGGACCCCAAATATCATAATGAACTAAAGCAAAAGGTAACGCAGCATTTTTATTGACTCGCTGACTATAAGTATGGCGAGTATGTTTTCCTAACTGACACGACTGACATTCAAAAAAAGAAACTTTAGAAAAGCTTGGAACCATGAGTCGCATTTTATTAACACTAGGGTGACCCAAACGTTGATGTTCCAGGGTTTGAGAAGCAGCGGAGACATAGGCCACTGGCGGTGAAAGTTGATATAATCCTTGGGACTCATGTCCTACTCCAATCGTCCGTCCCGTACGCCGATCCTGGACATAAACAGAGTTGTTAAAAAAAAGAATAGAGTAATCAAGGGTGCGAGTGAGTTTGCTGATTGACACTAAATTAAAAGGACAACCAGGAACATACAACATAGAATCTAAGGAAAGGTTAGGAAGGGGATGTGTTTGACCAATACCCTACATGGTGCACATGTGAGCTTTCATGATGCTTCACACTATTCCAGTTCTTACTTTCAACATGGTATCATTCCCTTCTTAGCTTCCGTGCATTCATCTTCTTCTTTTTTGATCCGTTGTGATCATTGTTTCTTTGTTGATCTTTGTGATCATTGATTCTTTGATTGATCCGTTGTGGTCATCAATTCTTGGTTGTTTGATTGTTAATTGATTGATCCATTGTGATCACTGGTTCTTCTTGATGTTCTTTGATCTTTGATTGGACAGAATTCCATTTCCTGATTTGATATTTCTTCTCTCGATTTCTTCATTTTCTTGATAAAGGCGAACCTCAATGTCATTACCGATCCCACAAATCCTCTTTACATGCACCCCAACGAAAACCCTGGCACTGTATTGGTTTCTGTCCCTCTAGTTGGCAATAACTATCACTCTTGGTCTCGGGCTATGTTCTTGGCACTGAAAGCAAAGAACAAGCTTCCTTTTATCAATGGCACAATGCCTAAGCCCGATGAAGCTAATCCTATCTTCCCAGCTTGGGATCGCTGCAACACATATGTTCTTTCATGGAGTCATCACTCTTTACATCAAGATATGCTACCTAGAATCTTATGGGTGGATACAGATGCGGAAGTTTGGAATGATCTCAAGATTCGGTTCTATCAAGGTGATGTTTTTTGGATTGCTGATCTACAAGAAGAAATCTTCATGTGCAAGCAAGGTGACATGTCAATTTCTAGTTATTTTACTCTTCTGAAAGGGTTGTGGCAAGAACTAGATAACTTCAGATCCCTCCTTGTTTCTGTTTACAAAGTGCACTTGCACTTTGATCCCCACTATAAAGACTTGTAGAGAAAATGATCATGTCATTCGGTTTCTAAGGGACCTTAATGAGCAATACTCCCATGTTAAGTCCCAAATCATGTTAATGAAACCTCTACCAGATATTAATGAGGCTTTTTCCATCTTGTGCCAACAATAAAGAGAGCTTGGTGGTCCAACTACTGAAACACAGGTCTTGTTCAATTCCACTGAAGAAAGGAATCAGAATTGGGGAAGAGGAACTCGAGGTAGAGGGGGCAGAAATAGCCATGGAGGCAGAGGTAATTCAGGGAGAGGAGGTTCCAAAGTATGTACTTATTGTAATCGAAGTGGCAATACTGTAGACACATGCTACAAAAAGAATGGATTCCCTCCCAATTATAAGAGAAATGGTGCAGTCAATAAATGTACAGCCCCTGGAGACTATTTTTCAGATGATGATGTGTATACTGTGGTTTCTCACAAGGAAGAACTTGATAATGCAAGTCCTGGTTTCGCTCCTGAGCAGCATAAAACTTTGCTAGCATTGCTTCAAGGATCTCCAAGTCAAAACACCAACCAAATCAGCACTTATCATGTTATACCTAAACTTTCAGGTATCATTTGTAGTTTGTCTAGCCTTTCTAAACCTCAATATTGGATCTTGGATAGTGGTGCCATAGATCATGTTTGTTATTCTCCAGACCTTTTCCAAATTTTCAGGAAAATTTCCCCTATTCCAGTCAAGTTATCAAATGGTAGCCATTTGATCTGCAACATAGCAGGAACCATCATTTTTTCAGATAACCTTTACCTTAGTGGTGTCCTTTATTTTACGGATTTCAGTTTTAATCTCATTTAAATTTCTAAGCTCACTAAGTATCTCAATTGTAAACTGACTTTTTGTGCCTCTAAATGTCATTTACAGGACCCGAACACTTTGAAGATGATTGGTGTAGCTGATCTGACTCATGGACTGTATGAAATACACTCTCCAAGTATGGTGGCTTTCAAGAATCATTCTGTGAATGTAATTGAGAATTCCTCTTGTAATCTTTGGAATAGGAGACTTGGTCATCCCTCATTTGATAAACTTATTTTCTTGCAAAATTTCTTTCCTTTCATTGATTGTAATAAGTCACATAGTCCATGTGATGCTTGTCATTTGGCAAAACAGAAAAGATTGCCTTTCTGTAATAGTTCTTCTAAAACAGAGTCCATCTTTGATATAATACATGTTGATATTTGGGGTCCCTTGTCTGTCCCTTCTATATTTGGTCACAAATATTTTCTAACAATTGTTGATGATAAGAGTAGATACACTTGGCTCTTTCTAATGAAATGTGAAGTATCTACTCTAATTCAAAACTTCACACGACAAGTTGAAACTTAATTCAATAAAAGGATCAAATGTGTGAGATCTGATAATGGGAAGGAGTTTGCTCTAATACAGTTTTATAACTCTAAAGGGATTGTGCATCACACATCTTGTGTGGAAACCCTACAACAAAATGGAATTGTAGAGAGAAAACACCAACACATTCTCAGTGTTGCTCGAGCTATTTTGTTTCAAGCACAACTCCCAAAGTTTTTCTGGAATTTTGCTGTGGCACATGCCATATATTTCATTAACAGACAACCTTCTATCTCAAAAACATTACCCCTTTTGAAGTTTTAGATGGCAATCTGCCTGAACTTTCAAATCTCAAAACTTTTGATTGCTTGTGCTATCAAAGCACCATTTCTTTACATAGAAGAAAACTAGATCCAAGAGCACAGAAATGTTTGTTTCTTGGCTACAGGTCTGACACTAAGGGCCATGTCCGGTTTGATCTGAAAAATAGAGAGACTTTTCTCTCGAGGGATGTGATCTTCTATGAAGACAAATTCCCATACCTAAAAACCACAAATGAGATTGCAAATGACTTAGATTTTTCCATTCCAAATTTCCCAGTAAACTCATTTCGAAATACTTTGCACACTGATGACACTGCACTAACTCATGATCATACTGTCATCACTGACACTGCACTGAACAATAATAAACCTACTGTGTTTCATCATGATTCATCCAATCCTGCTATTGTTCCTCCACCTATGCATGTTGTTCCAATTACAAGACAATCCACTAGAATGAGGAAACAGCCCACATACTTGCAGGATTATCACCGTTCTTTAGTCAACTCAGCAGCTACACCTTCATCCTCTGAGTTACAGGTCAGGTATCCCGTTTCTCAGTTCATTCCCTATGATAATCTTTCCAGCACTCACAAACACTTTTCCCTAGCTATTTCTTCCATTCCTGAGCCTAACAGTTATACAGAAGCTGTGACTAATGAGAATTGGAGAGATGCTATTCAGGCTGAGTTGCTAGCTCTTGAGAAAAATCAGACATGGACTCTCACTTCTCTTCCTCATGGGAAAGAAACAATAGGCTGTAAGTGGGTGTTCAAATTGAAGCATAAAGCAGATGGCTCCATAGAGAGATATAAGGCAAGGCTAGTAGCCAAGGGCTACACTCAAACTTGTGGCATTGATTACCTAGAAACATTCAGTCCAGTTGTGAAAATGACCACAGTCAGAGTCCTTTTGTCCTTTGCTTCCACACACCAGTGGCATTTACATCAGCTGGATGTAAACACAGCCTTTCTCCATGGAGACCTCCATGAGGAGATTTATATGATTCCACCACCTGGCCTAGAGATTGCTGATCCTAATTTGGTATGCAAACTTCAGAAATCTCTTTATGGACTCAAGCAGGCTATTCGCCAATGGAATGACAAGCTATCTCAAGTACTACTTGCATCTGGTTATGTACAATCCAAGGCTGACTATTCTCTGTTTGTCAAAGCAAATGGCCCTAGTTTCACTGCAATTCTTGTGTATGTTGATGATCTTGTTTAAGCAGGAAATGATCTCACTGAAATCAACAACATGAAGAAGTTACTTGATGACAAGTTTAGCATTAAAGACCTTAGGAACCTGAAGTTCTTCCATGGCTTCGAAATTTCCAGGACACAAAGAGGAATCAGTCTTTATCAGAGAAAATATGCACTGGACCTACTACAAGATACAAGGCTACTTGCAGCAAAGCCTTGTAACACTCCAATGGATTGCAAAGTAAACTTGCACAACAACTCAGGAGAAGTAATGAAAGATCCTAGCAGCTATAGGAAACTGGTTGGAAGATTGTTGTATCTAACTCATTCCAGACCAGATATTTCCTTTTTAGTAAGTCACTTAAGCCAATTCCTGCAGAATCCAACATGTCCGCATCACCAGGCAGCAATTTGAATTTTCAGATATATAAAAGGTGCACCGGGCAATGGCATGTTCTTTCCAGTAGAGTCCAGCACTCAAATCAAGGGCTTTAGTGAGACGGATTGGGCCACATGTCTAGACACAAGGAGATCTGTAACTAGATTTTGTTTTGTCTAGTCTCTTCACTCATTTCATGGAAAAGTAAAAAGCAATCTACAGTCTGTAATTCCTCATCTGAAGCTGAGTATAGGGCTTTGGCTTAAGCAACTTGTGAAGCACAGTGGCTGCAATACCTTCTGCAAGATCTCTGTGTTCCATTTAGTCAAGCTGTCATCTATTGTGATAACCAATCGGCCTTCCATATAGCAACTAATCCAGTGTTTCATGAGAGAACGGAACACATGGAAATAGATTGCCGCATAGTGAGAGAGAAGGTTCAATCTGGTGTACTGCACTTGCTACCAATCGCAACCAATTTACAGGTTGCTGACATTCTCACCAAGCCATTAGCACCAGGACCTTTTTAGTTTTTGGTTTCCAAGCATGGAATGTTGGATATACACGTTCCAGATTGAGGAGGGGGGGGGGGGGGTGTCAAAGTAGCTTTTCTGTTATATTCTGTTACTTTCAATTATAGTTAGTTAGCTTGACAGCTGTGTAGTTAGTTTGATAGCTGTATGATTAGTTGGTAGTTAGTTGCTCTAGCTTATGCTTGTAAGTTAATTAGCTGATGTATATATACACTTGTATTTGTTCATTTCAGAGTTATCAATGAGAATTTACTCATTCATCAAACTCTCTATTCTCTCTGCTTCAATTCCAATCGAGTGTGCAGATGCACCTGTGAGCTTTCATGAAGCTCCACACTGTTCCAGTTCTTACTTTCAACATGAAGAGAATCAATGGCTGGTATGCTATAAATGAGTGAGAGCAATGGGAAAGAGATCCAATCAAGACGGGTTAGGAATATAAAATAGATACCACTGAAAGCATATTCAAAAAAATTTCTTAATCATGGTTCCTAGACCTAATGCATTCAATAGGTTGTGTTATATAGACCATTTTAGTGGATATTTCCTTAATCATGATTTATTATGCATTCAATAAATGTCCATTGTAGTGGATTTTTCGTTAAACTAACAAAAACAACTTATGCAAGCCTTTTTTTTCTGGGACCATGAATCAGCAAAATATATCCACCATAAAAAAGGGCAAATTAAAAAAATTCTTACAAAATACATTGTTGCCTTGTTTTCAGTTAAATAACTAGTTCTGCAAACCAATGCTTTCAACATGAATTACCTACTAATACCAAGAATTTCTTGAGACTATATTGAATGTTCTTCCTCAGCTTGTCTGGCAATTGCACCCTGGATTTCAATTGTAATGCAGGAATGATTTAGACATAGGTTGGAAAGAATATTTAAAAGGATGATGGATATGAACATGTGATTCCATTAAGCATACCGAATTTAAATTTTGTTGTTTAATACCTTGTTACTTATAGAATGCATAACTCATTTGAAGACTATGGCAGAAGATATTGCACCCCTTCTACATAGACTTGCTGACGCAACATGGTCTGCAAAGCAGCTGCATGCCATTGTGTCTGGGGAGAATATGTAATATCATGTAAAAATAGAGATATATCATAGCCTCCAACTTTTCTTTTGTGAAAATTTATTCTGCTTATATATGAAAGGCCTTGGCATAGACTATGTTAGAAAAAGCACATATTACAACATTGTACATTCTTGTGCAGAAATAATGTAAATTGATCTCATTAACTTGTTTATTTTTTATTAGGATGGATGACCCCGGGATTTGGGTCATTGTCACGATTAGAAGTTCCCAAACGACTGGGATACGCTTCGCACCTTAATGACTGTAGAATAAGAGCGTTACATTTTTAGGAGATCTTGACAAATGATGTTGGAATTTATAATATCATTGACAGAAAGCTATTTGTAGATAAACCCTTTCATATATCCTGTACAAATTTAAGGCTTTTCTGAAAATAAGATCATTTGAATGTTCAGAGTAAATATATATTCAACAACAAAAATACCAAAAGCAATAATTCCTCATGCACATGATAAAAACTTTTTTTCCATATTCCGTATAGAAAGGTAGATTATACTTGCACATATTCCAAGTAAGGAGAAATACAGAATAGGTAGATCATAGTAAGTAGAAAAACTATGTCTGTGTGATATGACTAAGGGACGGAGGATTTAACTAAGCTACTCTACTGGATAAAAAAAAAGTCCATTCATATATTTTTCTAATGATTCTTTTTTTGTTGTTGGTTTTTCAGGGTATTCTCCACGCGCAACTGCGAAGACTAATCTCTCGAGCTGGGTAGGACCACAAGGGTGGCAAAGTTCTCCCTCGAGAGTTTTAACATTGCTGCATTCTCAGGGCCAGAATTCAAACTCCAGACCTCTGGTTAAACTGGAAGAGATCCCTGCCATCTCATCCAAGTGCTCTTGGGTCTTTTCTGATGTTTCTTATTACAATGACTCCTCATATATAGCAGCTAGGGAAGAATAATTGTGTTCTGCATAAAGAGAGTCATTCTCTAAATCTTCATCATCCCTATCTCCCAAATACTTTGCAAGATAACATTAGGATGCATATGGGTTGAATTAATCATTGGTTGTGAAATCTTGAGTTGGTCCTAGGTCCTGAAATTTCATGTTAGCTTACTTCTAAGAACACGCAAGTGTATGTATGTTTTTTTTTACTAGAGGTACTCTTAACACGTATACACAACGAACCAAATAAGTAAACAAGCATCAAACAGATTAACTGTTAAATACCCCCCACAAAAAGAACCCCACACCTTAATACAAATCCAGAATCAGACTAAGTATTTTAGAGATATCACTCAACAAAGCATATCCACTTAAAAACTAAGCCCATCAGGAAATTAGATGTAACAACATGTCAACATAAATTAAAATCTAAATAACATATTGAATGGAGGTTTGCAGGTCCAAACACCAGTCCCTATAAGTAAACAGTCCCTTCTTCAATAATCCATTGCTCCACATCCAAACAGTTATTTTGATTAATTCTGTAACCTTCTCAAAGTCAATGCTAGCTTGATTGAAAATAAGATCATTTCTAAGAAGCCACAACACCCAAATTGTTGCAAGCCAGAAAAGATACCAAGTCTTTTTGCAAACTTTGCCACCACTAAGACCATCATGTTACCGTAACAAATCCAATATGTTAGCTTCCAAGACTGTATTCAAACCAAACAGATTATAAATCAACATCCAGACTACATAACAAGTCCGGCACGATAAAAACAGGTGTTCACTTGTTTCAGATCCTGATTTACAGAACTTACACCTTACAGAATCATTTCCCAGAATGATGCCCTTCCTTTGAAGGTTGATGAATGTTGGAATTCTATCTATACTCAATCTCCGGCAAAAGGCACTAACCTTTAGGGGAATTGATCTATCCCAGAGAAGTTTATAAGGAGTAGATACCTGTTGAGTTCCCACACTATAAATTTTCTGGACTGCTGATCGGACAGTATAAATGGAATCAGTGTTATGCCTCCAGCTCCAAGAGTCTTCTTTCCCAGCACACATTTTCTGTAAATCAAAGACTATCATCAAGTTGACACGAAGTTGTTCCACACAAACAAATAGCGTTCTTCGCCATGGTAACAGCCAATGCCATGCTCCTTCCCTTCATTCCCCCATCTGAGCAACAGAAGCTTCTTTAGTTAGAGAGATTGAGAAAAGCCTGTTGAACAATGTTGAAAGAGGTTGGGCAGCTTCCCATGGTTCATTCCAAAATGAAATTAAAGCCCCATCCCCCAATTTTCTAGAGACACCAGAAGACAACCAGTCTATTAAACCGTTTCCTCACCCTCCAACGGCCAAGAAGTGTTCCATATATTAGGAGTTCCATACCTGACACTAAGTAATCTAGCCCATAGAGAATTTGGTTATGTAAAAAACCCTCCGTCGCCATTTTCATAATAAAGCTAAATTGAAAGAGCTAACATCTGTTATCCCTAAAACCCCCATCCTCCTTTTTTTTGCACACTGTTTCTTATTATACCCAAAATTTTCCTACACTCCTCGCTCCCCCACTAGTGCAATAAGTGCTTTTTACGTCAGTTAAAATTGATTTTTTACGTCAGAATACTGACTGACGTAAATACAGCTGACGTTAATAGTTAATATTTTAACGTCATTTGAGAGCTGACGTTAAATATAAAACTATTAACGTCATTTCTTTAACAAAACTGACGTTAATTTTTGTAAAAATTAACGTCAGTTTTTTAAACAACTGACGTTAAACATAAAACTATTAACGTCAATTTTTTAAGACAACGGACGTTAACTTTGTTAAAACTAACGCCAGTTGTTATAAAGAACTGACGTTAAAGGTTTAATTTTAACGTCAGTTGTAATAAACAACTGACGTTAATAGTGTACTGTATATTTTATAAAATACTATTAACGTCAGCTGTTTGATACAACTGACGTTAATAGGTTTTTTTTTTTAATTCAGTTTTAAAATATCACTCCCCTCAACTATTCCTGCATTCAGTAAATATCCCAGTAACACAGAATATCACACACATTACAGAATTGCAAAGGAAAAATGGAACAATGGGGGGACTTAAAACCAAAACCCATGTATATATATAAATAAATTTTAGTTCCAATGTCTAAAAAACAAAACTACCAATCTAAGGATATATATATACTTGTTATTAATTAGTTTCTAAAGTCTAACAAAAAAACTATTTATCTAAGTATTACGGAGGTATCTTGTCAATTCCTTTTTCATCCGCATACTTGAAGAAGAATTCAGCGAAGCGCATCCTCAAGTCTCTTAAATCATCTTCTTGAATAGGCGATTGGTCGTTAAATGCCTATACACGTTCAAATAATAACAATAACATCAATGCAAGTCATCTTCAAAACTATAATATATAATTTAATAAGTTGTTTAAATATTACCTTAATCCATCCATTCGTAATAGATGTGGAGACTATGTTCAGCATATGAAGCATCACATAATAGCCGCACGACCACCCGTCAATTTGAAATCGAGACTACCAACAAAATTAATTTCAATGTCAGTTGAATATACATATAAATTAGTAATTATAATATTAATTATTTGATAAATAAACTACCAAACCTTGATGATGTTCCATACAGGATTTGCTTTAGCCTTAGAAGTCCTACTTCTCCCGTTGGCGCAACTTATGCTACTCGCCTTCAGCGCGCTATCATAAACAAATAATCATGTCGATCAATTAACACATTCATATATCATGTGTGTAATAAACTAAAAACAACTGATATTAAAACTTAAATTAAATTTAAGATTAATTAGTTACTTACTTATTTACAGCTTCCACCACCTTCGATGGCGGATCTTGGTGGAGAGAGCAGAAGAATATGACTCTATGTCTAGACGGGTGAAGTACGAACAACTGTCAATGGCTTTTCATACAGTAGGGAGCCAGATATAATTCTTTCGGATTGTCTCCCAACAAGTTCCCTAATTATTTACTCAATCCTTCGCCAGCAAAGAAATCGGGCAGAAGAATTGACGGATCTAAGAAACCGTAAACTGATGCAACGCCCTTATCAAGCTGAAGACGATGGAGATACCTAAGATATGAAAAGGTGTGGATGTTAATTACATAATATATATATTGAAATTAAATAAAATAATTAAATGGAAAAATACCAAAAATAAATAAGTTATAAAATTAAAATTAACTTACGTGCACCAGAGACTGACAACATTGATGTTCATCTAGACGTTATTTCTGCAGGCGTTCCCGAGATCGTCACCACAGAAGGTAAATATCATTTGAGGAACTGGGCATGCCACCCATCCATCGTGCTCCAATGGACATTCAAAAATCTCAAACGCATAATCCTCACCAAGTGAGAACAAACGAGTGATAGGTGACAGCGACACCGACACCGACGTCGACTTGGCCTTCAGTTTAGGAAAAATAAAATAGATAAGTTTTTGATAATTAAAAGAAACACAAGTAATTATTTGACTAATTTGGACATTAATAATGAATACATACATTTGTTAACATTTCGAGCTCACGTCGTTTGGAGTCCAACTCAAGCTCACGCGTTTTCATTTCCAACTCATGCTCATGGCATTGGACTTCGAACTCCCGCTCCCTAGCTGCCAACTCATAGTCCTCCACATGTGGCACCCTACTAAAACTCTCTTTTGTGCTCACATGTGAAGGGTTGGCATGCCCTTCGGTGTCCTGGGATGTACCGACGGAGGAAAGCTCTCTGGCAACTGCCTGCTTGAAATATGGGTTGGATATTAAGCCTTGCACCAGATGTGTTGTAATAGCTGGGTTGGACATGAGGTGCTGAGTAATGTCAGCCAAAATTGATGCTTCATCGACCACCCGCTTTCGTGAAGCAGACTTGCCATAATATTCTTTGATGGTCACGTTCCCAGGAACACCGAGAACCCGACCAGGATGGTCTTTCTTGCCTAGAGCAGTCATCAAGACGTCCTGCCGCCCGTGGTCGAAGGGGACGAATGCACCCTGGGAGGATTGTGCTTTAAGATCCATCTACAATGAAAAAATATGAAAAAACGTGCAAGTGAAAAGTGTTGCAAATATCTATACAAATATCAATTGAAATCAAGTTAATTATTTACTTACAATCTTATCTGCCACTTCGCGAGTGGCATCAACTTTAAAAGATCCTGTCTTTGTCATGCGGCCGGCTAACCAGACATCCTCACGGTCGATGTCCGACGGAGGACTTGACGGTGTGCCTTCAGGCACCTCTCCTCTTTCAATCCTAGCAGAGTGCTCTTCCAGCTTCGCCCTCAGCCTATCCGCCATCATCTGCTCGATATGAGTCTGGTACCCACCCTGAGACATGGTGTGGCGGTGGATGTTCTTCGCCTAATTCTGGCGACCCTTATTTGCCTTAGCCTATTCAAACAAAAACACATAATTAAATACAGTTAAATGATCTATAATAAGCATACAAAATTAACTTAATCAAACCAACCTGAAATTCTCCATCCTGTCGACTCCTGGAAAACATATCCCAAGTATCCTGATCAATCCAGGGATAATCCGAGAACATTTTATCAAGCCGCTTCTTCCCAAATACATAGTACCTGGTAAGATCATGCTTGAACCCATTCCAATGCTTTGATGCCATTTTCATACATTTATGACGATGATCCTCGTCATTTGGTACAGTCCAAGCTACCTACACATTAAATACATAACAACTGGATGATTTATAACTCGGATAATTATCTAATAATGTAAATCAAACGAATTTAAAGATAAAATACCGTGATAGCCTCCCAAATCTGATCCTTAACGTTCTGTGGAACGTCATTCCAGTGGTTGTAGTTGATGCTTACGTGCTGCTTCGCTTGTAGAAACACCCACTTATTAAATTCTTTAGCACGGGGTCCCTGGGCATTTAGATTAGCATCGAAGGACACCTCAAGCTTCTGTCTGATTTGCCTGTCCTTCTCTAGTTTCTTCAACGAGGTGGCTCCTCTACCCCGTTTCCTATGAGCCTGTGATGTCTGTATGGACAAAAAAAATGATAAAATAGAGGGTTGTAACATTATAAACTTACATTAAAAAGAAGGACTAAATATAGTATATAACATGTAAACTTACACTAGAATCGGGCGTAGGCGTGATCGGGTCCTGCGAAACCCCCACAGTGTCCTCCCGTGCATGTGGGCTATCCGACTGATCCATATGTATGCCTGTTCAGAAACAATATATATGTATTAACATAGGTTATAACTCAAAATAAATATAGAAGTATAAATCAAAATAACTAGATAGGTCCTGTAGATATACAAAACATCTATATATCCAATATAAGGACAATACGGGAGATTGAAAACTATAGTTTTTGAAGATTGCCAAGCACTGGTCACGGCCTAGCCGTGATGTCCATCACGGCCGTAACGTGCCAACTGAACCAGACCCTCATAGGCAGAACTGATCACGGGCCTAGACGTGATGAGCATCACGGCCGTGACAGATCAACCAGTAGAGCAACACATATGCACTCAAAACCAAAAATAGAGCATTCCAAACAACACAAACTCACGGTTTAAAGTTACAACTACTGAGACTACAGTTTCAATATACACTCAAAACCAAAAATAGAGACATTCCAAACAACTCAAAATCACAGTTTCAACTTTCAACTACTGAGACTACAGTTTCAACCAGCAGAGCAACATGCATGCACTCAAAACCAAAAAAAAAAAATTGTGCCCTAAAGACTCACCAGAAATAGGCGCTCGTGTGGTGGTGGGGGGGAAGCTCGAGTGGTGGCCAACATTCGATGTGGTTACTGAGAGCAGAAGGACAAGGAGAGTTAGTGTGCGGGAAGGGGAATGAGAGATGTCAAGTTATTGCAAAGAATGAATGGAAAGACAGAGTTAGGGGTTAAGAGTGTACCTCACGGTGGTGGCGAAGAAGCCCTCGCGGTGGTTGCGGTGGAGATGAGCTCGCGATTAGGGCAGAGTGAGAGTGAGAGTGAGGGTTGAGAGTGAGGGTTGAGCGTGATGAAAAGAGACGTACAGAGAAGTGCAGAAGGCGCGCGGGTGTAAACGTTATAATTAAAATAAAACAACATTTTACGTCAGTTGTTAGTAAAACCTGACGTTAAAGGTCATATATTTAACGTCAGTTGTCTTAAGAAACTGACGTTAAAAACGCTCACACTTCTTACGTCAGTTGTTAGTAAAAACTGACGTTAAAGGTCATATATTTAACATCAATTGTATTAAGAAACTGACGTTAAAAACACTCTGCAAAAACATTCATTCCTTTGACTACTATGCTACTTACCCATTCACCTTGTACCTAATCCTCTTAATGAGCATTAAGTTTATAGATAAGTTTTCAAGAAAATCAGAATAGCTTAGTAACTTCATCCACTGCTCCTATAAATAGCTTCCTTCCATCCTCTTAATTTTTTGTGCTTCACAGTATGGCTCTGCCATGGAGATTAACTTCATCACTCTTTCTTCCTATGCCTAGACTCAAAGATCTTTGTCTTAATGGTCAAACAATTTCTGAGGTTGTGTAAATCACATTACATGGATGGTAAGGTTGGGTGAATCACGTAATGTGATTCTCTCACTTTATTTCATCCCCGTCATCCCTTTCACTTTACTTTGGAAGCAAGTGACTGTGGATTCAAGACCGATGCATCAAAGAATTCCAGTGAAGAAGAAAGATGCAAAGATCCATTTCACTTTGCTTTCGCTGCTAGTGACTGCGGATTCACTTTGCATCATGGAATTCAAGTGAGGGAGGAGATGCATCCATTGGAGTTTCTGAGGATAGGACTGAGAAGAAAATGATGCTGATGCAGAAACTTTTTTATATTTTAGGGCTATGTTGCAGAATTTTTTTATCTTTTAATCATGTAATTTTAACTTATGAATCGCTTCAATGACATACGATTTGATTATACATATAACTTGTTTTATGTTAAGTGTTAATTTATTTTTAATTTGTACAAGAATTTATTTATGTTAATTTATGACTGTCAAGTTCCCGTATATTAATTACATTATTTCAAATATTCATTCTGCACGTTTTTAATATATAGGATTATTTACGTCAGCTATTTATTTAACTGAAGTAAAAATCACAATTTTAACGTCAGTTGTATAAAAACTAACGTTAACAATAAATATTTTTTATTTGAAAAACACTTTTAACATCAGTTTTTTTAAACAACTGACGTTAAAAGTGTATAGATATCTGCAAAAACATCCATTCCTTTGACTACTGCGCTTCTTACCCATGCACCTTGTAACTTAATCCTCTTAATGAGCATTATTTTATAGATAAGTTTTGAAGAAAATCAGAATAGCTTGGTAACTGAAGGATTATTTACGTTTATAATATATTGGATTATTTACGTCAGCTATTTATTTAACTGAAGTAAAAATCACACTTTTAACGCCAGTTGTATAAAAAACTGACGTTAACAATAAATATTTTTTATTTTAAAAACACTTTTAACGTCAGTTTTTTTAAACAACTGACGTTAAAAGTGTATAGATATCTGCAAAAACATTCATTCCTTTGACTACTGTGCTACTTACCCATGCACCTTGTAACTTAATCCTCTTAATGAGCATTAAGTTTATAGATAAGTATTCAAGAAAATCAGAATAGCTTAGTAACTTCATCCCCTGCTCCTATAAATAGCTTCCTTCCATCCTTTTAATTTTCGGCTTCACAATATGGCTCTGCCATGAAGATTAACTTCATCACTCTTTCTTCCTATTCCTAGACTCAAAGATCTTTGTCTTAATGGTCAAACAACTTCTGAGCTTGTGTAAATCACATTACATGGGTGATAAGTTTGTGTAAACCACATTATGTGAGTTGCTCACCTTATCATCCTTCCGGAGAATCAGCTGCTGGAGGGCAAATCAGGTGCTCGGGCGTCACAGTTCCAAAACCTCAGCTTTGGCAGCAAGTGACCGTCATGGAAGTCTCTGGAACCACTGCCTTTGCTGGAGGGCAAATCAGGTGCACCTGTTTTTGCCTCTCTTGAGCTCTCTCATGTCCCCCCAGTTTTCTGAGGTCTTCGGAGTATAGTTTTCCCTTTGGCATATTTCATAAAACTCTCTGATGGGATGTATCTTTAATGTTTAGGATTTTAAACCCTTTCAATGTAACTTTTTATAGGATTTTAAACCCTTTCAATCTTCTGTATCAGTTTGTATTACACTTCATGAATGAGATCCTGTTTGGGTTATTGATTCAACTTATACTTCGCACATATATTTTAGTTTTCAAAACAGAAACACAAAACATCAAAGCAATTGTGAAACTGAAACTGAGGAAGGCAATGCGAAAGGGTACGTATAATAGATAAAAAATTATTAAAATAACCTTTAACGTCTGTTGATGTAAGGACTGACGTTAAAAGTGAAATGACTCACGTTTAACATCAGTTCTATAAAGAACTGACGTTAAAACGTTCAATTTTAACGTCAGTTGTTTATTGAACTGACGTTAAAAGTGAGTCACTTCACTTTTAACGTCAGTCCTTAAAACAACTGACGTTAAAATTGAATTAATGAAGTCTGATATTTACAAAACTGCCACAGCCCCCTTTTTAACGTCTAGTTTTTGGTTAATTGACGTAAACCTTTACCGTCTAATGTATATTTTCCACTAGTACCCCCTCCCCCCACAAAAAGCTTCTCTGAATTTGGATTATCCTATTTAAAACCTTCTCTGGGGCTTTGTAGAAAGAAAGATAGTACACTAGGAGGCTAGAAAGTACCTTATTGATAAGAATTACCCTTCCACCAAAAGAAATAAATTTGGTTTTCCATCCCCGCAACCTTTTCTCTAAGTGATTTTATGAGTGGAATCCAAGTTGAGGACCTTCTAGGATTGGCCCCAACCATAAATCCAAGAAACTTGAATGGTAGAGATCCAATCTTGCAATTGAGGATATTTGCAGCATGCTGAGCATCATTTTGGTTTGCCTTTATTCCTAGAAAACCGTTCTTATGGAAGTTGACCTTTAACCCCGCTACCAATTCAAAATTCCTTAGAATTCCCTTCAGTGCCCTTACATTTTGGATAGACATCTCACCCACCATGAACGTGTCATCCGCCTATTGGATATGGGAGATCCAAATTCTTGGTTATTTTCCACAACAATATATTCTTTAAAAAATTTCCTTGCTACTGCACTTTCGATCAAACCATGGAGACCTTCTGTTATAATGAGGGCCATCGGGTCACCCTGTCGTATTCCTTTAGACAATTTGAATTCCTGATTTGGGCTCCCGTTGACAAGGACAAATACGGTTGCTGAATTCAGGCATAAAGAAATCCACTCCCTGCACTTAGGTACAAAACCCATTCTCATAAGCATATACTCAAGGAACTCCTAACTAACCGAATCGTATGCCTTCTCGAAGTCCACCTTGAATATCAAGCACGGTTAGGACTTCTTCTTTGCATAATCCAACAGTTCATTGAGTATTACCACGCCGTCTAGAATGTTTCTTCCTCTCAGAAAAGCTGTTTGGTTCCTCGAAATGATGGATGGCATCACCTTCCCAAATCTTTCAGCAAGAAGTTTGGCAATTACTTTGTACATACAACCAACCAATAAAATTGGTTTATACTCATTTAGTGTTGAAGGATTATCCTTTTTGGGCACCAGTACTAAGAAAGATGCATTGCTTCCTTTAACAAGCTTTCCATTCCTATGGAAGTCCTCTACCAATTTGCAAAAGTCCTTTCCAACCACACTCCAAATTTTTTTAATGAAAGTAAAATTGTAGCCATCGGTCCCTGGGCTCTTGTTCCCTTCACAACTCCACACCGCTCTTTTTCGAACGGGGTATGTTCCGTCTTAAATCCGTCTTAAATTAATTGTACGTTCCAAATCCGTGGGAAAAGTGTTCAAATTCTGTCTGAAATCTGTTCGTGAATCCGTCCGAAAATAAAAATTTTCTAGTAGTGTTCCTTGCTTTGCTTATGGCTTGCCCAATTGACATTGTCTTCGATCGAGTGCTCTTATTTCACAACGATAGGTGGGTTACCTTTCTTTGAACCTTGTCAATGATAGAACTTAAAACAACAGGTGGCCTACCTACTTTCCTTTCGGTCAGATGCCCCTCAACCGCTTCAGGGGACTTTCTCGTCTGAAAATTGCACGCTCATGGAAATGGTATTTATTCTTTTCCCTGCCATTCCTTGCATAAGAGTGCTTCTGTAACACGCTCACGCCGAAAGTCATTAAAATAGGTTTTACTCTCATTATAAAAGCGACTGAAAACATCATGTTGCATAATTAATATCTCTTTCTATTTCGAGCATTTGCTCACCCCCCATAGTGCTCTTCTAACATTTCGACTAAGCGTTCCGTCTGGAACCCACCAGGGAGACGCATTCCTTCCCGTCTCCTCAATTCCTGGGTGTGTTCCCCGATTCGCTCGTGGGACTTGAGAATTTCTCTGCTCGTTGCTAATTGGCTTCGACGATCGAGCTCATTCCAAAGTTGATCCTAAGTAACATCCCCTTCGGGTATTTCCAGGGGGCACATTCATGTGGAAGCATACAAAAAAGGTTACTTGGAAAAAAGAAAATAGGGCCTCCCAGTTCTGTACAAGGAGAAAGCTAGCTTGTATGAATTCCAATGAACTTTCTCGATTCCAACGTAACTTATCCTTTTGGAGCTGACGTAACAAACAACGCGAGACTCCCAACGAAGCCAACATAAATCCTATCCGAATCAAAAAAAGAAAAGGCAGTTTCATTATGGTGGTATACCAGCCGCCTGTTCTGGAACTGGAAGTTCCAATCGAAGCATATCTATTCGTAAATGGATTTGTATGTATAGCCACTTCAGCCGTGCTCGTTGTTTCTCTAAAGTATCTTTTTTCTGGGAACATGGTCAACCATAAATTATTATAAGGCTAAGAGAAGGGAAGGAGCCGAGTAAATATACTAAATAAAGGTCTTACTCGTAACATTCTTATAATACCATTGATGGCAACTATTTCGTTGTGTTTGGTGTATATATATATATTTCAGTTGTAATTTACTCTAAAGAAAGGAATGAAACAAAAAATTATGAAAAAAAAAACCGTAGCCTATGAAAAGAAATCCTGATCCAAGTATATATGGTAAAAAAAAAAACCCCAATGAATAAGAGGATGAATATAATATATATTAATATGAATATTAATATAATATAATAAACTAAAACATATATAAACTATTACATTAATTTATCAAAAAAAAACTATTACATTAATTTTTTATGTGAGAGTGAGAGGAGCAAATCATAGTCATTAGATCCAACCATGAATGGTCAATATTAAAAGTTAGTTAAAAGATTAAAAAGTCACATGCCAACTTAAAAAAGTCACATGACTTTTTTGTTTTAATCTTGACCATTTATGGTTGGATCTAATGGCTGTGATTTGCTCCTCTCACTCTCACATAAATAAGGCACTCTCAATTGTTGTATTATAAAATAGAATCTTTTTTGAATTTGTTTGAAAATCATTTTTACCAAATTTATAATACATTTTTTTAGACCTACACATATTGATCAGATAGTTACTGCACTAATTAGGTTGATATATTTACAAAATTAAATTAAATTTAGATAAGTCATGTTGCTCTGGTTTTCACCTATTGAAATAACAAAATATTTTAATAATTATAAAAAATTTGTTTTAAAATTTAAATATTAAATATATAAATATCAATAGTTAAGATTTATAAATTTATAAATTCATAAATTAACATATCAAATATGAAGGATATATTAAATAAAGATAATGGAAATAAAATACTGCTAGAAGACATAATGCATAAAATTAATATAATTATAAGACAACAAAAGATATATTATATATACTAAATATTAAATTTGTTGTCAAAGCAACATCTGTCATACCAAGTTTAAACAAAAACAAAACAGATATGCAGAACTCTGAATCCCAAAATTATAAAGTTTTACTTGAGTATTAGAAATCAAAAAATAAACAAAAGATCAATCAAAACAAAATCAATATTATCTTTCATAAAGGTCCTCTAGATATCATTGATCTTCGCATATATGGTAGACTAAGTGCACGATTCTCTCCACCAATTTCAAAAGAACAAAAGGAAACCATTTCTCCCTCCAATCATTTTTTTTTTTTTTGCAGAAGTTTTCTCATTCCCGACCAAGATAAACTTGTATATCATTCACCCCCGTATTTATATAATGATGATTCAAATAGATGATGCTTAAATATAAATTTCACATTATAGACAGATAATAGAGAAGATGCATATTCTAAAGCAATATTGTAAGCCTAAAACATTATATTAGTATAAAAATATAACTGACGTGAACACCTAATTTTATCCGGTTTTTTTTAATTAATATTTTGAAAAAAAATAGTAAACAAAAATGATAAAAATAAAACAAAAAATGTTTTTATCTTTTGGGCCCATTACATCATCAAATGGAGCCCATTTTCGTTTTTGTTCCAAGTTATCTTTTGGGCCCATTATCCCAAACCGAACCAAAAATTGTTTTTTATTATTATTCTGATTTGTTAAAATAAAAAAATAATAAAAAGTATGTGACACCCTAGCTCGGGTCATCACATGGTTACCCGTTTGCGGAAATAAAACATAATTTGCTGGTTGCTTTCGGAAAATAATTTTCTCACAAAGTTTATCTTTTCAAAATATGGTGATAAAATTTTTTCTTCTTTTTAACTTCATAACAACAACAACGTAATCAAATCACACTTAAATACATAATGTATATAAGTCATACAACTATACTGCCTCATATGTTTTCACACCTAGACCATTATCAGTTTAGTTTATTCTCAAAATATAATATAACTCAATAGAACCTAAGCTGATCGTAACTAATAGAAGCAGCAACAGCAACAGCATGCCCCGAACTAGATAGCCTTCTTCTTCTTGTAGAAATCATACCCCTTGTGCGGCTCTGCTATGTTTGTAAGGGTGAGATGCCGATATATGGATTTAACACAACAACTAAATGCTCGACACAAAAGAAGACACATACACATATACATGTTTATAACAACATAAGCAGTCCATATTATAGCATACAGTTTATCAATGGGTTCCACACCCCAAACATCAACATTGGAAAACTATACATGAACACTTCAATACATCATCTAAACATTCACACTTAATCTCCGGAGACCCCCAACGTCATTTAAAATGAGCTGATCAAGCTCGATTGCCAAAAGAGGCACGCCAATTTTGCCAACAGAGGCACGTCGATTTTGTCAACAGAGGCACGTCGATTTTACCATAGTCCACTGCCCGGCACAGTGAGAACGTCGATTTATGGTTTTTCATTGTACGTCGATTGCCCAAAGGCACAATGAATACGTCGATTACATGAATATCATAAAGATACCATGATTAACAAATACGTCAAGACATGAACATCATCAAGATATCATGATTAACCTCGTAGGCACGTCTGCCAAAATGCATGCAAGAAAACATTTTATTCTCAACACTTTTCTTTGTTTTATATCTTTATTTGTCAAAGCTCTCAAAATCTTATGACCCATCATCGTTTTAAACATCTTTACAACTTTTATTAACAACACAGGACCTCAAAGTCCGAGTACTCAATCACGAAGCCCCTAGACCTTGCAATCAGTCTTAGGTTCGTGGTAATAGAAAACATCATAAATATTTTACCATCGTTTATTACGTCGTGAAGTAGACATGCCATCTACCTACTAGACACCGAGTCTATAACGTCATAAGAACACTAGTACCCCGACGTCTCGGTTACTAAGTTCCATATCGTCATTTTACATCGTTTTTGTCTGTGAAAAATAAATCCAAAATAGGATAACGTCATAAGAACACTAGTACCCCGACATCTCAGTTACTAAGTTCTATATCGTCCTTTACGTTGTTTTTCGTCTATGAAAACAAATCCAAAATAAGATCTCCGCAACTTATCCAAGTTACCGGAAATACGTCACTGAGTAAACTCATTTACAGAAAATCCTTTCTACTTGAAATTCGTTTGTAAAACGTCAAATCGTAGCAAATCCACTTTCCTTTGGAAACTCATTTTTTTCCCATAAGAACATCAAGCCATCAAGAACTCTTTTACTGAAACTTCAATTCTAAAAAAAAAAAATCAATTCAGATTAAATCTCTTCTCAAAATAAGTACTGTTGTTTTTAAACTTTCACCGTAAAAAAAAAATTCGAAACTTGCCGTCGTTTAGTATTTTCCAAGAAAATGTTTTTAAAGTCAAACTTTGACTTTTTTTTAATTAATTAATTTATTATTATTATTATTATTATTATTATTATTAATTTTTTTATAAGGTATTTTCGAATATTAATTTCACAAAATAACTTTTTATAATATTATGGAATTTCTTGCGTAAAAATTAGCAGTACAGAAAAATTTCACGGTTACGCTCTCACCGTGACTCATAAATTTCTTTTACACTAATAAATCATTAAAATAATAATATTTTTCAAAACTCATTATTTTTCCAAAATAATATTTTCCACCACTATTATATTCCAACATTTCCCATAAAACGTTGAAATTTTTCACAGCTTATTAAAGTTTTTATCTGATTAATCGGTTGTGCACTGACCACTGTCAGGCCTCTCAAACAACATTCAACAACATCATCATAATTATATCACCAGGTAGATCATGCATCATAGCAATATAATATACTATTGCAGATAATTAAATAAATTAAAAGCAGATAAATCACCGATACACAGATAAACAACACAACGTAAACAACATAAACAAATAACCACAACCACATATAAATCATATAAACCACACTAAAAGCAATTAGTTATTGATAAAATCCCTCAGGTAAGCTTCCCTTACCTCTCGAAGAACTTAGCTTCCGATTTAAAACTTTGTCGTGAATCTGGGAACCGTCAACGCACATACACGATAATCTAGTTTATCCTTCATTAAACATAACACTCAATCAACAAACAAACAACTAAATCAAGCCTAAAATCCTACATGTTGGTTTCGGCCAAGGGCTGACTTTGGGGGTTAGAAATCTGTAAAATTTCTAAACTCTTGGATTAATGATTCCTAGTTACTTAAAACCCTAAATCAATGATCATTGTACAAAGATTGAAATTAAATCTTCCAATCCTAAAACAATTAAATTTCAGCCATGAAAACTAAATTAGCTAGAGACCTTGATTCATTTCAAACAACATAGATTCAATACCTACATAACTTATAAGATTGGATCATGTAAAGAAAATGAACAAAATCCTCCCCCCCACCAAGACATAGGTTCTGCCTCTTTAGGTTAACTAGGAACGAAAATTTATTTTTATTCACACTCTTGTATCTTGAATAGAGAGAGGATAATAGGACCATAGAAATTGGTTTCACATTTTTAGGATTTTTCTATGATTTACTATGATTTTTCAAAGTTCTAGATCTAGAAACTTAAAAGTGATGAACATAGATGAAATAGACTTTGAATCATGAAACTTATTGAAGAACATACACATGATTAGGGAAGGAGAATAGGATTCACCTCTTGAAGATCAAAAACAAGTGAAGATCCAAGGACTTGCTTCACAAAATCAAGCTATGTAACTTAGGAGTTTTAATGGAAAATGGCAAAGTTGATGAAGAAGGTGAAGTGCTCCTTAAATTGGTGTGAAGTTGGGCCTCTTGGCAGCCTTGAGGCCGTGGGTTTCAAGGGCAAAAGGGTCAATATGTCAAAAATCCAAGGACAAAGGTGTAATCTTGCTTTAGGTTAATTTGTAATTAAAATCAACCATAAGGGCATAACGGTCATTTCCCTTAAAAAGTAATCATGACCATGAGGAGTCATCCCATGACTCACCCCTTGTGACTCATCATGATTTGACATCCTATTTATCCGTTAGCGGGTCCCACAAATCCCGTTTTCAGCCCCATCGTTTACCCGATTTCATATAACACCCGCATAATATATATTATTTCACTTTTTTAAGTGAAAAATTTTTAAATAGCCAAAGAAGTTGGAAACTTCATAAAAATCTTAAGTGTTTCGTTCACGAGTCCAAATTAGGTCATTTGAGCAGTAAAATCTTATTGTCAACGAAAACGCAGACCGGGTTCCGTCTGAATTTTCAACCAAAAATTTGACCATATACTTATAAAAATAAGTATGATATGAATATGACTTTAATTTTCCCAAAATCAATTTCTAAGTTTCAGATAAAAATATAAACGTTTATTTATATTTATATCGATCTTAGAAAGCGGAAAAATCGGGGTGTTACAAAGTAAAATTTTTTTTTTATGCTCCCACACTTGTACCCCTCTTTGTCATCTTCTCCTTTTTCAGAAAAAGGGGATTATGGTACAGTCCTCCAGGCCTCCTTGCACCTGTACTACCCTTGCACCATGGTTGCCTCTGCAAGGTGGTGGAGCAAAGGCTGATTTGCTCCCCACTACTTGTATCCACACCAGCTGGCCTAATAAGAAGATTTGTCATCTTCTTCATTCCTGTGCTATATATTGAACAGTGACAATAAGAAAAGGGAGAAAAAACAGCAGAAAAATACTCAAGATTCTCCTCTCCAACCTCTAGCAACCATCACTCCCAAATCACAAATCAACACAAAAATACCCAAATACTCTCTGATACCAAAGAAAAAAAAACATCTTTCTTTTTTTATTTCCTTCTTTCTTTCCTCCCTGCTTCATCTTTCTCCTCTGATTCTTCTTCTTCAACAGCCCATCCCTTCACTCATCCATCCTTTCCACCATTTTCCACCTTCCTCCTTCATCTCCCCACAACTCAGACACCACCAGATCCGCGCGACCACCACGGCCTCCACCACTCGGAGTTGCTGATCCGCGAGCTCCTCCGCCGCGCGCACCGCCTGGAAGTTCGCCGGAACCGCGCAACCCATCCACGATCTTCGACGGAAGCCACCGCTCGGAGTTGTAAATCTGCGAGCTCCACCCCCAGGTCGGACGTTCTTCTCCGTCGCACCTGCACAAGCTGCCCTCAAACAGCCGAACACACACCTCCTCCGTCGTGCCGCCAGCCTCCTGCGTCAAACCCCTTTCCTTTTTCTCCCTCTGCACTTTGTGGGTAAATGGAAGCTTTCTGATTTGGTTGCTTTTTCCATTTCACTTTCTCTTTTTATTTCTTCTACTTTTTTTATTGCTTGGATATGTTATTGGGTTTGATGATTTGTTGGGTTCTGTTGGGTTTGTTTGTTATATGGCCCAAACTTGTTGTTGGTTGTTGTTGTTATAAAATAAAAACAAAAATATCCTTTTAAAACAAAATTTATAAACAGTAAAAAGAGATATTATTTTTTTTTGAATCAACTGTTGTATGAATTGTAAGGGTTCATCGTATAGCTTTGCTATCTTTAACCCTGTGCAAGAGTGAACCCCCTTTAAAAATATTAAATGTTTTTTAATTTATACTTTTAACCAATTTTACCCAATTTCATTTTAAAATAAAAATCTCTTTTAATTCACGCAACAATCTACAATGTTGATGTATGATTTTTCATCCTCAAGTGTTGTATGAATTGTAGGGGTTTATCGTATAGCTTCGCTATCTTTAACCCTGTGCAAGAGTGAATTCCTTCTTTCTGTAAAAATTAAAATGTTTTCAATTTACTCTTTTTAACAAATTTTATCCAACTTTATAAAAAATTAAATTTCTTTGAATTCATGCAGCAATCTACAATGTTGATGTATGATTTTTCATCCTCAAATGTTGTAAGAATTATAAGGGTTTATCGTATAACACGGTTATCTTGAACCATGTGCAAAAATGAATTCCCTTTTATTTAGAATAATAAAATATTTTCAATGTGTTCTTTTAACAAATTTTATCCAACCCTTTTTGTAAAAAATAAAATGAAAATCTCTTTTAATTCACGCAACAATCTACGACGTTGATGTATGATTTTTCATCCTCAAGTGTTGTATGAATTGTAAGGGTTTATCGTATAGCACTGCTATCTTGGACTCTATGCAAGAGTGAATTTATTCTGAAAAAAAAATCTTGTTAAAATAAAAATAAATAAATCCACTCTTTATCAAAATATAAAATCAATAAACCAATCAAACATTTTCAAAAGAACTACGTGGCTTTGAGTTTCCCATCGCACCCGGGAATACGTAGGAGCAAGATAAATCATCTTGTCAAGCCAAAACTAAATTTTTCTTTTTTGTGTCTCTTTTTATGTTAAAATAATTAAACTTTTCCTTTTATAACAACAAATTCAAAGAATATAAAAATTTATAAAAATTTTAAAATATTAAAAATTAAAAATAATTCTTTCTTGTAAATAATTTTGGGGTAAAATAAATATTTAAAAGGTTATTAAAATGTTTTTGCATAATTAACTTGAGGTACCGTTTTAAACGGGCGATGTGGGGTGCTAATACCTTCCCTACTCGTAACCGACTCCCGGACTCATATCTCCCCTTTTTAGATCAGTTTACCTTTAAATAATTGGGTTTTCTAAGATTTTCCCAATAAAAATTTTAGTGGCGACTCCTTTGTCTTTTTATCTCCATTTTTTCGCGGCCCCCGGACGGGACGGTCGCGACAGCTGGCGACTCCACTGGGGATTTTTGAGAGTCAGGCCTATCATAGTTGGTTGTGCTTTTTTTTAAATAGCTTTGAAAATATTTGTTTTACCCTTTTTGTTTTATTTCTTTTTTTTAATGCTTTCATGACTGCTTTTGTATATTCTTGCAACCTTAGGGTAGAGAATTTTGTACTGGTGTTGTTTGTTCCTTTTTTGCAGGTTTGGGGTAGTTTTGTTCTAGTAGGTTTTTGTGAAGGTTTGTATGCTCCTAACACACACATCACTATCACATGTTGCACACATTTTTGGGCTCTATACCCGGGTCTTGGAATGCCATAAGATTAGAAGGGGCCTCAGTGATGTTATTGTGATGCTTTTGCGTCCCTGATAGTCATTGATTCTCCCGCTCGGATTGCTACACTAGTGCAATAAGTGCTTTTTACGTCAGTTAAAATTGATTTTTTACGTCAGAATACTGACTGACGTAAATACAGCTGACGTTAAAAGTTTAACTTTTAACGTCAGTTGAGAACTGACGTTAAATATAACACTATTAACGTCGGTTCTTTAACACAACTGACGTTAATTTTGTCAAAATTAACGTCAGTTCTTTAACAAAACCGACGTAAATTTTGTTAAAACTGACGTTTTATCAAGAACTGACGTTAAAGGTCTTAATTTTAACGTCAGTTGTAATAAACAACTGATGTTAATAGTGTACTGTAAAATACTTTTAACGTCAGTTGTATGATACAACTGACGTTAATAGTATTTTTTTTAAAAATTCAGTTTTAAAATATCACTCACCTAAGCCATCCCTGCATTCAGTAATATCCCAGTAACACAGAATATCACACACATGACAGAATTGCAAAGGAAAAATGGAACAATGATCCATATGTATGCCTATTCAAAACAATATATATTTATTAACATAGGTTATAAATGTATACTAAGTTTAAACTACCTATATCAATATCCCTCCGTGATGATCATCACGAGTGGCATGTACATCGTCCACCTGTTTCTCCTCGATTATAGTAGGCATGTTTGTTGAAAAAGAAGGAGTCTCAGGAATATCAAGATTTGAATCTTCATTTTCATCACTACCATTATACATGCTTTTTCCTTGGAGAACCACGGACAACCTTTTGTTAGAAGGATCAGTGATGTAGAACACTTGTTTTGCTTGGGAAGCCATTATGAAAGGCTCATTTATATGACCTAACTTGTTGAGGTCTACCAATGTGAACCCCAATTCGTCGGTTTGTACACCACCGTTACTATCAACCCACTTACATTTAAATACCGGCACCATAAGCTTAGTGTAATCGAGCACCCAAATATCTTCAATATATCCAAAGTAAGGTGTCGGTCAGAACGGGTTTTGTGTCCTTTGCACTAGAGAAGTGCATTGCTTTCGCCACGATCATAACCCCACTATTTTGCATGGTACTCTTGTTATCTTGTTCCTTTGTATAAAAGGAAAAGTTATTTATGTCGTATCCGCCTCCAACATATGACGTTGAAGTTAGGCCCACGTGCTAGCCATTTTACGTCATCGAAGCAAGATTACCATCCTGAAGCATTTCTTCCTTGAACCATGGTAAGAAAGTCTTGTTATGCTTGTTCAACAACCACCTTTCGCTCATTCGAGGGTTTTCTTGATTGACTTTTCTTTTATGTTCAAATAAGAAAGCTGAACACATTCGATGTTGTTCAATACATACAAATGTGCTTGAAGCACTTCCTCCCGATCCTTCCTATTAATTCTTAAGCCATGTGTACCCTTACCTTGACATCTGATCTCATCATGCCGAGGCTTAGGAACCCCTATAGGATCCGTGTTATGAAGGCAGTCCGAACAAAACTCAATAGCTTCTTCTGCAACATACCTTTGAACAATAGATGCTTCCGGACGATGAGGATTCTTCACGTACCCTTTCAAGATCTTCATGTAGTGCTCAACTGGGTACATCCATCTCAGAAAAATCGGCCCACATAATCTAATCTCCCTCACCAAATGAACAATTAAGTGAACCATTATGTCGAAAAAGGAAGGAGGAAAATACATCTCCAATTGGCACAAGATTGTAGCAGCCTCAACTTCCAAGTCATCCAACATACGGGGGTCAACGACTTTGCTACATATAGAATTGAAGAATGAGCACAACCGAGTAATGGCATGTCTCACATTTTTTGTAGCAATACCATGAATAGCAACGGGCAGAAGTTGTTGCATCAAGATGTGACAATCATGAGACTTCAAGCCAACCAATTTAAGATCACTAGAGACAAGCCTCTTCATATTTGAAGAGTAACCATGTGGAACTTTGATGACCTGAAGACACCCGCAGAAACTTTGTCTTTTTTTTTTTACAAAGTATGACATGCTGGCGGCAAATAAGTCCGCTTACCATCCTCAACAACTGGAGCTAACTGCTCTTGTATACCCATAGCACCGAGGTCGAGACGAGCATTCACACCATCCTTTGTCTTGCCCTGAATGTTGAGAAGCGTCCCGATCACACTATCACACACATTTTTCTCCACTTGCATCACATCAATGCAGTGTCTGACATCAAGCTTGCGCCAGTATGGAAGATCAAAGAATATCGACCTCTTCTTCCATATGTTTTTCTCAACAGCTTTACCTTTCTTTTTGGACTTTACGAATATAACATCGATGTCCTTTACCCTCTGATAAACCTGCTCTCCAATTAAGGCCATCGACGCTTCTTCTGTCTCTTGGCATCCATTAAAAGCTTTTTTCATCTTACGATATGGGTGATCACGTCTAAGAATCTCCGATGCCCAAGGTAAACCGTCTTCTTTCCATGATGCAACTGAGTGTAGCATGTGCCTTCTTCACATATAGGGCATGCTTTATGCCCCTTGACACTGTACCCGGACAAGTTACCGTATGCTGGAAAGTCGTTGATGGTGCAAAATAACATGGCACGAAGCTTGAAAGTCTCATAAGAATACCCATCAACTACATCAACACCTTCCACCCACAACGTTTTCAAGTCTTCAATCAAGGGACCTAGATAAACATCTAAGTCATTTCCCGGTTGCTTTGGGCCCGAAATCATCATAGACAACATCATGTATTTGCACTTCATGCACAACCAAGGGGGCATGTTGTAAATCACCAACAGAACAGGCCATGAACTATGAATACTACTCATGTTACCATAAGGATTCATTCCATCCGTAGCAAGTCCAAGCCTTAGGTTTCTTGGCTCATCGGCGAAATCCGGAAACATAGTATCGATATTCTTCCATTGAATAGAATCAGCAGGATGACGAACCTTTCCATCACGTTTCCTCTCATCATTATGCCATCTAAGATTCTTCGCATCTTTCGCATTGGCAAACAATCGCTTGAACCTTGTAATTATTGGAAGATACCACAACACCTTCGCAGGAGGACCCTTTTTTCTCACATCATCAACAACATCATCATCATCACCACCCTTCACTTTGTATCGTGATAACCCATATTTGGGGCAATCGTGTTTGTCTTCATGAACACCGATGTACAATATGCAATCATTGGGGCATGTGTGTATCTTCTTATACTCCATACCCATAGGACACAATACCTTCTTGGCCTCATAGTTACGGTCAGGCAATGTGTTGTCCTCCGGAAGCAAGTCTTTCAACACTTCAAGCAATTCCGTGAAGCTTTTATCGCTCCAACCATTTCTCGCCTTCACACAAACCAATTTTAGCACCGCCGACAACCGTGTATGAGTAGTACACCCTGGATATAAAGGCTTATCCGCATCACCGTACAACCTATCATACACATGCGCTCGATGAAAAGATTCTTGTCCAATATCACGGATCATGTCCTCTACTCGATCATCCTCCATATCCACGTCAACGTCCTCACTTTGGGAGACACTCGCCGTATTACTACTTAAGTCCCAAAGTGATATTTTGTAACACCGTCCAAGGCTGGAAAATAAATAGTCTCCATGATTTGCAATCCACCTTGAAAGGGTACCTCGCATACAAAACAGGGCCAAGACCAAGTGGGATCAAAGAAGTAGAGAATAATAATAGAAATTAAAAATAAAAATAAAAAAAATAAAAATAACTTAACAAAATAATCAAACTTCCCAAAAATTAGAAAATTGGTTGTGCCAATCCCCGGCAACGGCGCCAAGTAACAGAAAGTGGTTGAGAATGGAGAGAAAATAAGATCGCAATCTAAATAACAATTCAAATAGAGATGTGATTAACTAAAAATTCTGAAATTAAAATGTCTAAGGTCACAAATCCACCTACCCAATCATGCATAGTACCCCAAGTGATGATGTTTTCTCCCTAAGTTCAATTACAATGTCAACCAGGACCCCCAAATTCTCCTAAATCCACTGTCGTGCTCAATAGGAGGTATTCAATGATTGAGTTAATTAATTACTAGGTCTCATAACCCTAATCATCAAACTCTATTAAATCTGGTTCCTATAAGGTTGCACCGATCTCCTATTCACTCTCGTGCAATATTCGATCGATGATTCCAATTCAAGTTCTAAAACGCGAATTGCCTCCTAAGCCTCAACACGTTTAACTAGTCAATCATGCAAGCATATGATCAACACAATCAATTCAGAATTGGAAAACATTAATTGAGAAAAGGAAGAGAAACATACATCACATCGAATCTACGCCGCCATGGGTGGTTTCATTGTTCCCTTAGACGAGGGGATTAGTTCCTCATGCTCGTAAAGACATACAAACAATCGGAATTCATCCTAAAAATAAAAATATGAAAAGAAAAGGGAGACGCAGCTCCAAAGAAACAAGGATTCGTCCTAAACGCTACAAAATCAGAGGCTAACAAAAAAAAACTAAAGATCCCCTTCAATCTGCCCTAAAACAGCAATTTATAGAATTCAGGATCTGCGCTCGCTCGCGAGGCGAGCAAGCTCTCGCGAGGCGAATATTAAAATTGGCGCGCATTCAAATTGGACTCTCGTGAGGCGAGACTACGTTCGCGAGGCGAGACAGAAAGGATGACTGTTGCTGCTTAGCTGGTCTTCAGGCTCGCGAGGTGAGTAGTCCCTCGCGGGGCGAAACCTCCAGAATTGTTTTTCCACTGTTTTCTTCATCTTCCTTGACTATAAGAGCTTCACTTTTAACCTGAAACAACAAAAGAAAACAAAAAGCATAATTCTATTCAAAATAAACTAAAAACTACAAAAAAATGCCTAGAATGAGTCAAAGTCTAACTTAGGAACAAAACAAGGCCAAATTTGGGCGAAAACGAGATTGAACTCGAATAATTAGAACATAAACCACAGTCTTACTAGTTATAAAACCAGATAAGTGTTGGGACGCCGGCAAGTGTACCGGGTCGTCGCAAGTAATAAAACACGGTAAGAGTCTACCGAGGTCGAACACAAGGATTGGGCTACCAATTCGACTAATTTCGCGAGAAATTCGATGCGTTTGGTCAAGTAACTAAAAGTGGTTGAGAGAGAATATAGGATTGTAGTTCTAATTAACAAATCAAATCAAATCAAATCAATTAAGATATGGTGATGAAATCTGGAATTAAAAGCATCTAAGGTTTCGAATCCACCTACCCAATCATGCAAAGTACCCAAGTGATAATGATCTCCTCCCAAGGTTCAATTTTAATGTCAACGGGACCCCTAAATTCTCCTATATCCACTGTCGTGCTCAATAGGACATATTCGATGATTTGAGTTAATTACTTACTAGGTCTCTTAACCCTAATCTCGAATTCTATTAATTCTTGTTCCCTAAGAGTTGCATCGATCTCCTATTCACTCTCGTGCAACACTCGATCGATGTTCCCAATTCAAGTTCTAAAACGTGAATCGCCTCTCGGCCTCAAACACGTTTAACTAGTTGATCACGCAAGCATATAACCAACACAATGAAATCAGAATTGGAAAACAATAATTGAATTAAAAGAGAGAGAGAGTTACATCACATGAATACTATGCCGCCATAGGTGGCTTCATCGATCCCTTAGACAAGGGGATTAGTTCCTCATGTCCGTAACAATGACACGCGTACAATCGGAAATCATCCTAAGAATAAGAATTAAGAGAAGAGAAGGGGAGACGCAGCTCCAGAATAAGGAATCTAAAAGATCTACAATCAGTTCTGATGCCAAAAGTCCTCCAAATCTGATATGCACTGTCTTATTTATAGGGAGGCCACGCGTCACGGCCGTGATGGTCATCATGGCTAGGCCGTGACGGCTTCTGTTTCTGGCGCACTTCTGGAATTTAAACCCTCGCGACGCGAAGGATGTCTCGCGACGCGAGCCTTCTTTTCACGGCCCGTGATGTGAATCACGGCTAGGCCGTGATGGTCTCTGACTTGTGTGGATTTTAGGTCACGGCCGTGATATACATCACGGCTAGGCCGTGATGGTCTCTGTCTTCCCGGGTCTTCAAACTCTCGCGAGGCGAGCTTCCTCTCGCGGGGCGAGAATCTCCAGAATGGCAATCTCCACTATTTCTTGACTTCCCTTAATTCTCAGAGCTTCACTTATTGACCTGAAAACAACACAAGCAACCATAAGCGTAATTCTATCCAAAAGAAGCTAAAAACTACACAAAAGATGCAAAACGAGTCAAAGTCCAACTTAGGAACAAAACAAGGCAAATTTGGGCGAAAACGAGATTGAACTCGACTAATTAGCACGTAAACCACCGTCTTACTAGTTATAAAACTAGATAAGCCAGAGGCTTATCAATAAGCCAGAGGCTTATCAAAACACCCCAAACTTAAACCTTTCTTGTCCCCAAGCAAGCTAGAACTCAAAAAGACTCAAGACTTGGCAATCTTAAAGGATTCAATCGATTTCGCACAAATTTCATGCAATCTTAACAAAACAGTTTTTCTTCAATGATTTCCCCCCTTGCATCGATGTAATCCCCATATTCATTTACTTTAAACAATTGAGAACTTCATCATTCATGCAATCATTAATCTAAGTTGAGGATCCAAGTTACACACAAAAGGGAGATCACCAATTTCAAACAATTGCCTTCCTCACAAGGGCATGTAATATTTCACTCATTCGCTCAATTTGTCTAGGCTATCAACTTTTCACTCAATTTCACATTTTAAGAGCACTTCCCATGAATTTGATTTTCATCTCAAACAAAGTTCCCACGAAAACATGCATGCAACATCAAAAGATCTTTTAAAGGTTGTAGTGGGGCCTGGCTAAGGGTAGGATATTCAAGGATACTAGGCTTAAGTCCCTAGGAACTAAGAGAGCATGAGCATTTGACACATCTTCCACTCACATTCCTTTTCCCATTTTTTTCTTTTTGCCTCGGGTGACTACAACCTTTTCCTTGCTAATCTTTTTGTTTTACCCCTTTTCTTTTGGCAATTTTTTTCTTTCTTTCTTTCTTTTTTTGCCTTGGGTTTCAACCTTTATTTTTCTTTTTCTCAACCCAAAATGACATATCACCTTGTAGCCACCCCAAACTTAGTTTCTTACAACCCTTCTCTTGCTAGGCTTCCATGCTCTCCTAATCCTAAGATTTGGTTAACATGTTTTTTTTTTTTGTTTCAGATTTTGGCTTATAATATAGGGTCATCAAGAAACAATAGGCTAATTAGGCTCAATATGGCTAACTAGGGAACATGCATTAGGGATGGTTCTTTTTAGGCCAAGTATTTATTCAAAGAAAATTGCCTAAATCATTTGATGCAACACATAAACATGCAAACCATGAAGAGATTCAAGCAAATCCGGGAAAGTGCAACTTAAAAGTGATTCGCACAATCAAAAACATTGTTGGAGGCTTAAATCCTCACCTGGACATTTTGTAAATTGTTTGACCGAGATACAATTCCTAGTGTGTGCACCCCCTCACCCCAAACTTGTCATAAATCAAGCAATCACAATAGAGTTTCTCAAAGTTTCAATTTTCAATTTTTCACATGGGGATCAACTTTTCTATTTTCAGAACCTAGGGGGAAATCATCGATGGTCAAAATAATTCATGCAATCAATCTATGCTAAATTTAATTAAAATCCAACAAGCTTGCCAACACGACATTCATACACAAACTCTTGATCTTCTCAAATTATTCAAGAGTGACAAACAAAAACAAAGCAATTGGTTCCATCCCCCACACTTAAAGCATACATTGTCCTCAATGAAAGAACACAGATATAAAATAAGAGTGAGGAAAGGAGAGGGTGCTCCCTGATCAAGTTGTAGAGGCCGCTTCCACGCAAAGCTCTTCTATGGTTGCATCCTCATCCAATTGGTATCTCGGGCACCCCTCTTCTGGGCCAAAGGCCTCTCCTGGAAGAAATCCTGCAAATTAAAACCTTAATTGCAGATTCATGAGGCGAGATAGCACTCGCGAGGCGAATATGGAGAAATTGTTCTTCACACTTTCCAGAATCACGAAGCGCGTAGTAGCTCGCGAGGCTAATCTGGAATTCCAACACCTGATGTTGCCCAGAATCGTGAGGCGAAAGTAGCTCTCGCGACGCGAGACAGAAGCATGAGCAAGCTTCTGAGATTCAGGGCTTCTGTCTTGCATGGCCACTAGGGATTCGCGTGGCGAATCAAGCTTCTCTGTCTTCTCTTTCTTTTTTTATATATATAAATGAAAATGACAGAAAAATAAAGAATACCTAGTTTGGGTTGCCTCCCAATAAGCGTTTCTTTAACGTCACTAGCTTGACTTATTAAGAAGCATCCACCTGGATCCCATAGCCTGTGGCATAAGGGACAAGAGATGCTCATCATGTGAGATCCTCCACCCGGATCCCATGGTTTGTGAAGTGGCAATTGCAGAAGCAATACGACTATTCCCACAATTCCACCTAGCACGTGTGTGAAAACTCCATTGACCTCCGCAATTATGAACTCACTTCCTCTCGGGTCAAATGGTGTTTTCTCGAGGAAGTGTGCCAGACAAGTGGGAGGGACTAACTTACCAGTGTCCACACATGCATTCAAGCCAACATATTTATTTAATGCAGTAAAATCAGATTGCTCAGCAAGCATGGTGGAGTCCACTACCACTTTATCTTCATTTTGAACTATCCCCCAAACCAGATTTTGCTTGAATTGTGCTTCATCTGACTCTTGTACTAACTGTTTGCAAAGCTCCTCCACTTGCGTTTTGAAGTTCTGCTTCACAGTTTCGATACAGTCATAATTGGCTCTTGCCTTGGCCTTAGAGGTGGATAGTTCTTGGGAATATTGTTCTAGAGTAACTTTCAAAGGTTTTGCTCATTCCATTCCCATTCCTCCTCATGCTTCATGATTACACTATAAGCTTGTGCATGAGGGCAATTACGTCCCCAACGCCAGTGATCTCCCAGGGTTACATTAGGCCTAAAGTGATATTTTGTAACACCGTCCAAGGCTGGAAAATAAATAGTCTCCATGATTTGCAATCCACCTTGAAAGGGTACCTCGTTTACAAAACAGGGCCAAGACCAAGTGGGATCAAAGAAGTAGAGAATAATAATAGAAATTAAAAATGAAAATAAAAATAAAAATAAAAATAACTTAAGCAAATAATCAAACTTCCCAAAAATTAGAAAATTGGTTGTGCCAATCCCCAGCAACGGCGCCGAAAACTTGTTGAGTCACCGGCAAATGTACCGGGTCGTCGCAAGTAATAAAATAAACACGGTAAGAATTTACCGAGGTCGAACACAAGGATTGGACTACCAATTCGCAAGAAGTTCTGTACGTTTGGTCAAGTAACAGAAAGTGGTTGAGAATGGAGAGAAAATAGGATCGCAATCTAAATAACAATTCAAATAGAGATGTGATTAACTAAAAATTCTGAAATTAAAATGTCTAAGGTCACAAATCCACCTACCCAATCATGCATAGTACCCAAGTGATGATGTTTTCTCTCCTAAGTTGAATTACAATGTCAACGAGACCCCCAAATTCTCCTAAATCCACTGTCGTGCTCAATAGGAAGTATTCAATGATTGAGTTAATTAATTACTAGGTCTCATAACCCTAATCATCAAACTCTATTAAATCTGGTTCCTATAAGGTTGCACCGATCTCCTATTCACTCTCGTGCAATATTCGATCGATGATTCCAATTCAAGTTCTAAAACGCGAATTGCCTCCTAAGCCTCAACACGTTTAACTAGTCAATCATGCAAGCATATGATCAACACAATCAATTCAGAATTGGAAAACATTAATTGAGAAAAGGAAGAGAAACATACATCACATCGAATATACACCGTCATGGGTGGTTTCATTGTTCCCTCAGATGAGGGGATTAGTTCCTCATGCTCGTAAAGACATACAAACAATCGGAATTCATCCTAAAAATAAAAATAAGAACAGAAAAGGGAGACGCAGCTCCAAAGAAACAAGGATTCGTCCTAAACGCTACAAAATTGGTGGCTAACTGACGAGTGTGATTTCACATCATCTTTGTCTATCATTTTGCATGCATTTTCATGTAGTTTAGGGACATTTAATTGGATTTTTAGTTAATTTTACTTTGGAACGGGTAAGGCGGTTTTTGTGGTGTTGTTTTGCAGAAATCAAGGGTAAAATGCTCAAGATCAACCATGATGGAGTTTGGATGAAGAAGGGGCTTGAAAAGTGAAGAAAATGAGCCAAACAGAGCCCATAACGGCCTAGCCGTGATGCCCATCACGGTCATGATCGAGCAAAACTGAAAAGGAAGAAAGACTGAAGTCAGAACTGGTCACAGCATAGCCATGATGGCCATCACGGCCGTGACCTTTCACCCCTACAAGTCAGAATCTGTCACGGCCTAGCCGTGAAGCACATCACGGCCATGAACTTGAAGGCTCGCGACGCGAAAGCCCACTCGCCTCGCAAGAATCTGAAACCTATAGGAGTGCACAAGGCAGAAGCCATCACGGCCTAGCTGTGATGGCCATCACGGCCGTGACGCGCATTACTTGGACCTGAAGCAACTGAATTGGATCAGAATTTGAGTTAGATTGGGATTCAAACTTCCCAAATCTGTAAATAAGGGATCAAGTCAGAGGCAAAGGGAGAACTTTTTGGGTTGCTACTAAGGCTATAATTTAGGATCTTTCTTCTTCTTCTCCTCCTTCTCTTAGTTTTATTTTCATGTTATTTGTAACTAGGCTTGTCATCTCCATGGCAAGGCTGGAGTAGTAGCTTAGTTTCTAGGGATTGGGGGCATGCCCGAGATCTGATTTATGATGTTAATTTGATGTAATATCTTTGTTAATTTTGATTTTGTTTTAGATCTGATTTCTAGTGTTTGAATCACTCGTAAATTCGGTGGCCACTTGTTTGCGTGTCATAGGCATTCTAAGGAGGAACCTAGCGGTGAACTTAGGTGTCGGATCTATAGAGTCAGACTTAGGACTGAAATCACGAGAGTTAGAAGCCGTCCTTCGAGGATCAACGAGTTGTCACGAAACGCAAAGGGTCCAATCTGAATCCGACAACCACGAGAGTAGGGGTTGGTTCAATTGGGCACGGTTTTTGTAACCCGAGAGGGAGCTTAAACTATTAGAGAATAAACTCGCCTTCAAGGAAATTTCGATAATTAACAAGGGTTAATCAGTTTAGTAACATAAGCGATCTTTGTGGTAACCCAAATCCCTAGGAATCCATTTAGATCTAAAAAAACCATAAACTAATTTACTATTTTGTTTTACTTGATTGCACTTTATCTCTTATTTCAAAATTCAAAAAATCTTTTTATACAATCCAGCTTTATCATTTAACAATTAGTTGCGATTTGAGATCACGGTCTCTGTGGGATCGATATCTTTTTATTACTTGGTGACAATCCGGTACACTTGCCGGATCGCACGTGCACTCGCACGACATCACTAACCAAAAAAACCTAAAGATCCCCTTCAATCTGCCCTAAAACAGCAATTTATAGAATTCAAGATCTGCGCTCGCTCGCGAGGCGAGCAAGCTCTCGCGAGGCGAATATTAAAATCGGCGCGCATTCAAATTGGACTCTCGCGAGGCAAGACTACGTTCGCGAGGCGAGACAGAAAGGATGATTGTTGCTGCTTAGCTGGTCTTCAGGCTCGCGAGACGAGCAGTCTCTCGCGGGGCGAAACCTCCAGAATTTTTTTTCCACTGTTTTCTTCATCTCCCTTGACTCTAAGAGCTTCACTTTTAACCTGAAACAACAAAAGAAAACAAAAAGCGTAATTCTATTCAAAATAAACTAAAAACTACAAAAAATGCCTAGAATGAGTCAAAGTCTAACTTAGGAACAAAACAACGCCAAATTTGGACGAAAACGAGATTGAACTCGAATAATTAGCACATAAACCACAGTCTTACTAGTTATAAAACCAGATAAGTCAGAGGCTTATCAGAAAGCCAAACAAAAGGCCATAGTGAATGTATTTGGAGATTGGGATGAATCATATGCCATGCTACCTAGATGGTTACAACATACACAGTTGTTTTCACCAGATTCATTTTACAAGATCGAGACCAACCTATATGTGGTGGGCAATCGTGTGAACAACCAATATTGCACATTTCATCGTGTTTTATGGATGTTTAGACAATGTTGTGATGTATTTAATCACTGCAAACCAATAATACAGGTTGATGGCACATTTTTGTATGGTAAGTATCGTGGCACACTATTGATTGCCACATCACAGGATCGAAACAGTCATTTACTGTCGCTTGCTTTTGCTGTTGTGGAAGGAGAAACTTTAGATGCGTGGTCTTGGTTTTTGGGATTGATCCGGGAACATGTTACCAATAAGACGGTATATATCTGATCTCCGATCGGCACCAAAGCATTAAATCGGCCGTTTCGAATCCTCACCTAGGTTGGCAGCCTCCAAATGCTTATCATGTATACTGTATTCGACATATTACCAGTAATTTCAACCAGAGATTCAAGAATAAAAAGTTGAAAGACGAACTGATGACTCTATTTTTGTATTTATGTTTTCTTTAATAATATGGTGACCTACATAAGTTAACGTTTTTGTATAGGGTACACCGCATGCAAGATAAACTTCGATCGGAAGCTTGAGAAATTCCGTGAAACCAGTCCTGAAATACAAAGGTGGATTGATGGCATTAGGAAGGAGAAATGGTCACTGGCTTATGATGATGGTGGTCGTCGATTTGGACACATGACAACGAATTTGTCTGAATGCGTAAATAAAATTTTAAAGGGTGCTAGGAATCTGCCAATCACCGCTTTGGTTAAGTGTTCATATGGCAGGATCGTCGAGTATTTTGTTCAGCGGGGTGCGGAAGCAAGAGGCAAACTTAGTTCTGGTCACCAATATTCTGACAAGGCAATGAAGAAGCTCTTGAAAAATCAAGAAGATGCTTCTATGCATCAGGTCCGCCGATATGACACCCAGAATCTACGATTCGAGGTCGAAGAGGCTTTCAATCCGGTCACCCAGAAAGGGGGTCGCTGTTGGAGGGTTAACTTGCAAACTAAATATTGTCAGTGTGGAAAATTTCAAGCATATCATTTGCCATGTTCACATGTCATTGCTGCTTGTGCGGCCATGATGCTCGACCATGATCAGTATGTCAACGATGTTTACAAATGGCACAGTATCATTAATGTTTACGTTGCCCAGTCGTTTCCAATCGGAAATGAGGAAGAAATACCCGAGATACAACAGCCTTGGACCTTAGTTCCGGATGTGTTGATGCTACGCCCGAAAGGGAGACCCAAGTCAACCCGCATTCGTAATGAGATGGACTGGGTAGAGTCACAACCGACCCAACGATGTGGATTGTGTAGGTCTCAGGGTCATAACCGGCGCCACTGCCCTCAACGAGTTGGAGGATCAGGAAGTGGAGGAGTTGGTATGGAAGAAAATATTTAGATTACACCCTATTATGTATGTGACACCCTAATCTCGGGTCATCACATGGTTACCCGTTTGCGGAAAAAAAACTTAATTTGCTGGTTGCTTTCGGACAATCATGTTTTCTCAACGTTTATCTTTTCAAAATTCGGTGATAAAGAAGTTTTCTTTTTCTTTTAACCTCCTAACCACAACAACATAATCAGATCACACTTAAATACATAATGTCTATAAGTCCTTCAACTATACTGCCTCATATGTTTTCTCACATAAATCATAATCAACTTTATTCTCAAAACATAATATTACCTAAGCTGGTCGTAACTAACGGACACTACAACCAAAAGGAACAGCACAGCATGCCTCGAACTAGACAGCCTTCGTCTTCTTGTAAGGATCATACCCCTCGTACAACTCTGATATGGTTGTAAGGGTGAGACACCAATATATGGATTTACCACCATAACTAAGTGCACAACACAAAAGAAGGCACATACACATATACATATCTATAACAACGTACTCATTCATATTATATCACATCGTTTATCAATGGGTTTCACACCCCAAACATCATCGTTGGAAAACTATGCATGAACACTTCAATACATCATCTAAACATTCATACCTAATCTCATGAGATATCTCCAACCTCGTAAACCTCGTGATGAGTTGATCAGACTCAATTGCCACAGGCATACAGCCACGGGCACGCCCATCGCACACTGTCCAACATCGTGGCACAGTGATACCACTCTGAGATGGGGCCTCATTGTCCAAACCTTGGGCACAATGAGAACATCTTTGTATGATCTACCCTGACACCGGAAGGTAATCCCTCGTTTAATCATGGCACGTCTGCCAAATGCATGCAAGAAAACATTTTGTTCTCAACACTTTTCTTTGTGCTATATCTTTATTTGTCAAAGCTCTCAAAAGCTTACAACCCATCATCGTTTTAAACATCTAATGCTCTCAAAAGCATCATCGCTTTAAAACATGGAAGCTCTCATAAGCTTATAACTTAACATCATTTAAAACATCTTTACATCTTTTATTAACAACACAGGACCTCAAAGTCCGAGTGCTCAATCACGAAGCCCCTAGACCTTGCAATCAGTCTTAGGTTCGTGGTAGTAGAAAACAACTTAAAACGTTTTAACTTCTTTAAATAGATACCCAGTTTACAACATAACGAACCTCAATACCCCGACGTCTAGGTTATTAAGTTCCATATCTTCGTACATCTTTTTACATCGTTCTACATCTTTTTACATCTTTTACATCGTTCTACAGCTTTTTACATCGTTCTACATCTTTTACATCGTTTTACATCTTTTTACATCTTTTCTGTCTGTGAAAAACAAATCCAAAATAGGATAACGTCATAAGAGCACTAGTACCCCGACATCTCGGTTACTAAGTTCTATATCATCCCTTACGTCATTAAGTAAAACTCATTTACCGAAAATTCTTTCTACTTGAAATTCGTTTATAAAACGTAAATTCATAGAAAATCCACTATTCCTTCGGAAACAGATTTTTTTCCAAAATAACGTAAAATCATCATAAACTTCTTTTTATTGAAACTTCAACTCTAATAAATCAATTCAAATTAAATCTCTTTTCAACATAAGTACCGCTGTTTTTAAACTCTCACCGTAAATAATTTTGAAACTTGCCGTCGTTTAGCATTTTCAAAGAAAACGTCTTTAAGTCAAACTTTGACATTTCTTCTAAACTAATTTTCTTATCTAATAAATAAGGTCTTTTCGAATATAAATTTCACAAAATCATTTTTTTATAATACTTCGGAATTTCTTATGTAAAAATTAGCAGTACTAAAAAAATTTCACGGTTACGCTCTCACCGTGACTCATAAACTTCTTTTACACTAATAAATAATTAAAATAATAATCTTTCTCAAAACTCATTATTTTTCCAAAATCATATTTTCCTCTACTATTATATTCCAACATTCCCCATAAAACGTTGAATATAACTTTCACAGCTTATTAAATCTTTTATCTGCTTCATCGGTTGTGCACTGACCACTGTCAGGCCTCTCAAACAACATTCACCATTCAACATTCAACAACATCATCATAATTCTATCACCAGGCAGATCATGCATCATAACAACATAATATACTACTGCAGATAATTAAAAGCAGATCAATCACTAATACACAGATAAACAACACATCATAAACAACATAAACAATTAATCACAAACCACATATAAATCATATAAGCCACACTAAAAGCAAATAGTTATAGAGAAAATCCCTCAAGTAAGCTCACCTTACCTCTTGAAGACTCAAACTTACGTTTTCAAACAATCTCCCGATTTGATCCGGTTTCCTCCGTCGGCTTAAATCAGTTAACTCGGTTGTTTCCTTCAAACGAATTGCAACCAAAATAAATCAAATCAAACCACAACATACTTAGCTCATGAGGGTTAGGTTTCGGTCAAGGGCTGACTTTTAGGGTTCAAAATCCTTAAAATTTCTAATCATGATTAAGTCATAGATTAATGGTCCTTAATTAACCTAAATCATGGATTAGTGACTAAACAACTAAGTTTAAAACTCAAAACTTCCTAACTCTCATATACTAAGATTCGGCCTTAACATGTTCATAGGGCTAGGGTTCTTAGTTTAATAAACCAACTTGGATTTATAAGGCATACATACTAAGAGTTTGATTAACAAGATCATTAAGGAAAACTTTGAACAAAACTCATCTAGTTCCAAGAACTAGGGTTTCGGCCTTGGTGAAATCAATAGGTTAGAGTTTGATTTTTTTGATCTTAAATACAAGAACTATCAAGATACTAGAAGATTGAATCATGAATCAAGGCATGAAAATGAAACAAAACCTATGAACACAACATTGACCTAGGTTCGGCCAAGTCCATAAATTAGGGAAAGAAATTTCTCATGATCTTATGCTTCTAGATGATCAAAATAGAGATGATTATAAGATCATAGCAACTAGTTTCATGTCAAAAGAATTTTTCTAGAATTAGTTATGAATTTTCAAAGTTCTAGATCTAGAAACTGAAAAGTGATGAACAACTATGAAATAAACTTTGAATCAAGAAATTGATTGAAGAACATAGACATGATTAGAGAAGAAGAATAGGATTAACCTCTTGGAGATCAAAAACAAGTGAAGATCCAAGAACTTGCTTCACAAATCTAACACTAGAAGACTTGTAACTTTAGGGTTTTTAAACAAATGACAATAGAAACTAAGTGAAAAGTGAGAGAAGGTATTTATAGGCATGTGGGCTGCACCACTTTTGAGGACCAAGTATAAAGGAGGTGGCTTTTGAAAGGATTAAAGTGAAAATAACTCATAGGGACCATTTTGCAAAGATTCCAAAAGTATAAGGACTATTTTGCAAATTGTCAATAGATTGTAATGATGACCTTTTTACCAGATTTAATGTGGTCTTATCTTGATGACTTTTGGGCTGATTTTTGTCATATATCTTTTTAGACAAATCAAGAAGGTTTGAGAAGATCAAAGAATGATATAGAACAAAGTGGAAGAATGTAGAATAATGTGGAAGATTGTTGAACATTCTAGAAAATTATTAACTCATCCAACAACAAATGAGGGCAGCCATCAATACCTCATGGGCCTGCGCATGGGCTTAGCAAATTTGGGCTTGGTTTCATTTTTGTGGAGCCCACTTGAAGATTTAAGCATTAAGCTTAAGATAGGAAACTTATATGGCTTCAAATGGGCTTTATGAAACTTAAGTCATGGGTAAGGAATTTGGTCCTCAAAGCCACGGTCCTCTATGGATTTGGAACAAGGATTCTATCCCAATTCACTTGAAAAAACTTAGAAACTAACTCAGGGACAAAAGGGTAATTAACAGAAAGTTCAGGGACTTAAGCGTAAAATTCATAAATTTTCACTTTAACCCTGAAAAACCTTCTAGACTTAAAAATATGATTCATCCCCATGAATCATCTCAAAATCCTAAGATAAACTCTTTATCTGCTCTTAGGAACTCCAAAATCTCTTCCTCGTCTACCCGATTACGTATTCCGCCCGTAAAACGTAAATTATTTTATTTTTTTCTGAAATAATTCTAAAAATACACTCTTGTAGGAAATAAAATAAAAATCTTAAGTCTTTCGTTCACGAATTAAAATTAGGTTTTCTGAGCAATAAACTTTTACTGTCAGTGAAAACACAGAAAACGGCAGACCGGTTTCCATCTGAATTTTCAACCCACAAACTTCCCCGTAACTTATGAAAATAAGTATAACATGGAAATGACCTTGGTTTATCAAAAAAAATCATTTTCTATGTCTCGGATAAAAATATATATGTTTATATATTTATTACCGATATTACGAAGCAGCGAAAATCGAGGTGTTACATTACTACCCCACTAAAAAAAAAATCGTCCTCGAAATTTCGAGACTCAAAACTAAACAGAATTTTGCAATCTCATCTTAAACTTAATATTTTACATTGCTCTTCACATCACTTCATTCCTCTTATTCCATATTCCATAACACAATTCATTCTTACATCATTTCTACATATCCGTACTATCCTCAAAATTACATCAAAGCCTATCACCCTCGAAAAACAAAATCAAAACTTAATCACTTCTCTTATCAACATGGTTCCACCATAAACCTTATTCCAATCATCTAACTCTGAATATTATCATTAATACTAACAATGTCTTCACATCACCACGCATCAACTCCCTACTCAAAATATTTAATCATAGTCTTAGTTCCTCTTGATTATAATTCATCACTCCAATTTGATATCACCTCACACATCTAATCCTCAAAATAACTTCATTGCATATCCTCAAAATAACTTCATTGCACATCTCATCCTCGAACTTTTCTATCAACTTAATTTTTTTTCTCAAGAACTTTTCTTTTCCGCTCACATTCAACTTAGGTAAAACTTACCATAGACACTTTTCTGTAATTCCTTACTCATTTATTAACACATATTACTTCTAAAAAGTAATTCAAAGAAGTCTCACTTCAGAAAAAAAAACACAACATCGTCTCATTTCAGAGAAAACACAACGTCGTCTCACTTCAGAGAAAACACAACATCGTCTCACTTCAGAGAAAACACAACGTCAACACAACAGACCTATTTCCCAACATTCCCGAAAGACTCGACCAGCTCTGATACCACTAATGTGACACCCTAATCTCGGGTCATCACATGGTTACCAGTTTGCGGAAAATAAAACTTAATTTGCTGGTTGATTTCGGAAAATCATGTTTTCTCAACGTTTATCTTTTCAAAATATGGTGATAAAAAAATTTTCTTTTTCTTTTAACCTCATAACCACAACAACATAATCAGATCACACTTAAATACATAATGTCTATAAGTCCTTCAACTATACTGCCTCATATGTTTTCTCACATAAATCATAATCAACTTTATTCTCAAAACATAATATTACCTAAGCTGGTCGTAACTAACAGACACTACAACCAAAAGGAACAGCACAGCATGCCTCGAACTAGACAGCCTTCGTCTTCTTGTAAGGATCATACCCCTCGTACAACTCTGATATGGTTGTAAGGATGAGACACCAATATATGGATTTACCACCATAACTAAGTGCACAACACAAAAGAAGGCACATACACATATACATATCTATAACAACGTACTCATTCATATTATATCACATCGTTTATCAATGGGTTTCACACCCCAAACATCATCGTTGGAAAACTATGCATGAACACTTCAATACATCATCTAAACATTCATACCTAATCTCATGAGATATCTCCAACCTCGTAAACCAAGTGATGAGTTGATCAGACTCAATTGCCACAGGCATACAGCCACAGGCACGCCCATCGTACACTGTCCAACATCGTGGCACAGTGATAACACTCTGAGATGGGGCCTCATTGTCCAAACCTTGGGCACAATGAGAACATCTTTGTATGATCTACCCTGACACAGGAAGGTAATCCCTCGTTTAATCATGGCACGTCTGCCAAATGCATGCAAGAAAACATTTTGTTCTCAACACTTTTCTTTGTGCTATATCTTTATTTGTCAAAGCTCTCAAAAGCTTACAACCCATCATCGTTTTAAACATCTAATGCTCTCAAAAGCATCATCGCTTTAAAACATGGAAGCTATCATAAGCTTATGACTTAACATCGTTTAAAACATCTTTACATCTTTTATTAACAACACAGGACCTCAAAGTCCGAGTGCTCAATCACGAAGCCCCTAGACCTTGCAATCAGTCTTAGGTTCGTGGTAGTAGAAAACAACTTAAAACGTTTTAACTTCTTTAAATAGATACCCAGTTTACAACATAACGAACCTTGATACCCCGACGTCTCGGTTATTAAGTTCCATATCTTCATACATCTTTTTACATCGTTCTACATCTTTTTACATCGTTCTACATCGTTCTACATCTTTTACATCGTTCTACAGCTTTTTACATCGTTCTACATCTTTTTACATCTTTTACATCGTTTTACATCTTTTTACATCTTTTCTGTCTGTGAAAAACAAATCCAAAATAGGATAACGTCATAAGAGCACTAGTACCCCGACATCTCGGTTACTAAGTTCTATATCATCCCTTACGTCATTAAGTAAAACTCATTTACCGAAAATTCTTTCTACTTGAAATTCGTTTATAAAACGTAAATTCATAGAAAATCCACTATTCCTTTGGAAACACATTTTTTTCCAAAATAACGTCAAATCATCAACAACTTCTTTTTATTGAAACTTCAACTCTAATAAATCAATTCAAATTAAATCTCTTTTCAACATAAGTACCGCTGTTTTTAAACTCTCACCGTAAATAATTTTGAAACTTGCCGTTGTATAGCATTTTCAAAGAAAACGTCTTTAAGTCAAACTTTGACATTTCTTCTAAAATAATTTTCTTATCTAATAAACAATGTCTTTTCGAATATAAATTTCACAAAATCATTTTTTTATAATACTTCGGAATTTCTTATGTAAAAATTAGCAGTACTAAAAAAATTTCACGGTTACGCTCTCACCGTGACTCATAAACTTCTTTTACACTAATAAATCATTAAAATAATAATCTTTCTCAAAACTCATTATTTTTCCAAAATCATATTTTCCTCTACTATTATATTCCAACATTCCCCATAAAACGTTGAATATAACTTTCACAGCTTATTAAATCTTTTATCTGCTTCATCGGTTGTGCACTGACCACTGTCAGGCCTCTCAAACAACATTCATCATTCAACATTCAACAAAATCATCATAATTCTATCACCAGGAAGATCATGCATCATAACAACATAATATACTACTGCAGATAATTAAAAGCAGATCAATCACTGATACACAGATAAACAACACATCATAAACAACATAAACAATTAATCACAAACCACATATAAATCATATAAGCCACACTAAAAGTAAATAGTTATAGAGAAAATCCCTCAGGTAAGCTCCCCTTACCTATTGAAGACTCAAACTAACGTTTTCAAGCAATCTCCCGATTCGATCTGGTTTCCTCTGTCGGCTTAAATCAGTTAACTCAGTTGTTTCCTTCAAACGAATTGCAACCAAAATAAATCAAATCAAACCACAACATACTTAGCTCATGAGGGTTAGGTTTCGGTCAAGGGCTGACTTTTAGGGTTCAAAATCCTTAAAATTTCTAATCATGATTAAGTCATAGATTAATGGTCCTTAATTAACCTAAATCATGGATTAGTGACTAAACAACTAAGTTTAAAACTCAAAACTTCCTAACTCTCATATACTAAGATTCGGCCTTAACATGTTCATAGGGCTAGGGTTCTTAGTTTAATAAACCAACTTGGATTTATAAGGCATACATACTAAGAGTTTGATTAACAAGATCATTAAGGAAAACTTTGAACAAAACTCATCTAGTTCCAAGAACTAGGGTTTCGGCCTTGGTGAAATCAATAGGTTAGAGTTTGATTTTTTTGATCTTAAATACAAGAACTATCAAGATACTAGAAGATGAATCATGAATCAAGGCATGAAAATGAAACAAAACCTATGAACACAACATTGACCTAGGTTCGGCCAAGTCCATAAATTAGGGAAAGAAATTTCTCATGATCTTATGCTTCTAGATGATCAAAATAGAGATGATTATAAGATCATAGCAACTGGTTTCATGTCAAAAGAATTTTTCTAGAATTAGTTATGAATTTTCAAAGTTCTAGATCTAGAAACTGAAAAGTGATGAACAACTATGAAATAAACTTTGAATCAAGAAATTGATTGAAGAACATAGACATGATTAGAGAAGAAGAATAGGATTAACCTCTTGGAGATCAAAAACAAGTGAAGATCCAAGAACTTGCTTCACAAATCTAACACTAGAAGACTTGTAACTTTAGGGTTTTTAAACAAATGACAATAGAAACTAAGTGAAAAGTGAGAGAAGGTATTTATAGGCATGTGGGCTGCACCACTTTTGAGGACCAAGTATAAAGGAGGTGGCTTTTCAAAGGATTAAAGTGAAAATAACTCATAGGGACCATTTTGCAAAGATTCCAAAAGTATAAGGACTATTTTGCAAATTGTCAATAGATTGTAATGATGACCTTTTTACCACATTTAATGTGGTCTTATCTTGATGACTTTTGGGCTGATTTTTGTCATATATCTTTTTAGACAAATCAAGAAGGTTTGAGAAGATCAAAGAATGATATAGAACAAAGTGGAAGAATGTAGAATAATGTGGAAGATTGTTGAACATTCTAGAAAATTCTTAACTCATCCAACAACAAATGAGGGCAGCCATCAATACCTCATGGGCTTGCGCATGGGCTTAGCAAATTTGGGTTTGGTTTCATTTTTGTGGGTCCCACTTGAAGATTTAAGCATTAAGCAAGATAGGAAACTTCTATGGCTTCAAATGGGCTTTATGAAACTTAAGTCATGGGTAAGGAATTTGGGCCTCAAAGCCACGGTCCTCTATGTATTTGGAACAAGGATTCTATCCCAATTCACTTGAAAAAACTTAGAAACTAACTCAGGGACAAAAGGGTAATTAACAGAAAGTTCAGGGACTTAAGCGTAAAATTCATAAATTTTCACTTTAACCCTGAAAAACCTTCTAGACTTAAAAATATGATTCATCCCCATGAATCATCTCAAAATCCTAAGATAAACTCTTTATCTGCTCTTAGGAACTCCAAAATCTCTTCCTCGTCTACCCGATTACGTATTCCGCCCGTAAAACGTAAATTATTTTATTTTTTTCTGAAATAATTCTAAAAATACACTCCTGTAGGAAATAAAATAAAAATCTTAAGTCTTTTGTTCACGAATTAAAATTAGGTTTTCTGAGCAATAAACTTTTACTGTCAGTGAAAACACAGAAAACGGCAGACCGGTTTCCGTCTGAATTTTCAACCCACAAACTTCCCCGTAACTTATGAAAATAAGTATAACATGGAAATGATATTACGAAGCAGCGAAAATCGGGGTGTTACAATGTATGCTTTCCAATGCTTTGTTTTGCCATAGTCAAATGTTACGGCATATAATTAGTATGTTTTGTTATAATAACAAATGGCTATAATTTCAAGACGAAACAAAAACATAATGAAACAAAATATCAAGTTACTCCACTAATTACAAAATTGGTATAAATGTCCGTTAGGTACAAAATATCAATTAGATAATATTCTACATAATTACAATGCAACTGTAAGGTGACTACTGAGCGTGATCACCATCATGCTGAAAGGGAGACAAAATGCACTGTCGTTGTTTACCTCGAGCCTAACGACGTGGATTTCTTCTGACATTGGGCTCAACTTGAATTGGCTCTTCACTTGCTGAGCTAGAGTCTAAAACTGCGGAGAAGTCGACGTTCAAGTCAATACCCATACCAACGTATCCAGGAGAGTATATTGGGGTGTTTTGTATTTGCTCAATCATGGGATTGGGTGCTCCTGGTGTGTTAGCAGTCAGGTGATATGCGGGTGGTGTGAAGAACAAATTGGGTGAATTTGGATGCATAGGGGAATGAGTATGCATGGACGATGAGGAATGGGCAGACATGGACGATGGTCCTGCCATGTCAGTATGAAAATACGTTGGAGCAGGTTCCTGTGAAAAGTCATGACCCTGGGTGGGCGCATAATAATATCCCTCTCCACGTCCCGGCATAGGCAGTGTGTAGAAATTATGTTGTTCCAGACCCTGTCTTCTCCTACCAAGAGACTGACCCTCCACTATTGCTGCTGGCACGCGTATGATAAGCCTCTGGCTTATCTAGTTTTATAACTAGATGGACTGTGGTTTTTGTGCAAATTATTCGAGTTTACTCTCTTTTTCGTCCAAATTTGCCTTGTTTTGTTCCTAAGTTGGACTTTGACTCGTTCTAGGCATTTTTAGTAGTTTTTAGTCTATCTTGAATAGAATTACGCCTTTTTGTTTCTTTTTAGTGTTTCAGGTTAGAAGTGAAGCTCCGGGAGTCAAGGAAAGTCAAGAAATAGTGGAAATTGCAATTCTGGAGACACTCGCCCCGCGAGTGGATGCTCGCCTCGCGAGCCTGAAGGTCAACAAAGCAGCAAAAGTCATCACTTCTGGATCGCCCCGCGAAAATATTCTCGCCCCGCGAAACATGAAGACATGCAAGACAGAGACCATCATGGCCTAGCCGTGATGGAGGTCGCGACTGTGACAGATTGAGGTTGAAGTCTCGCCCCGCAAAAGGTGTCTCGCCTCGCGAGAGTCTGAGGACCATGGAAGACAGAGACCATCACGGCCTAGCTGTGATGTAGGTCACAGCTGTGACAGAATAAAATCTGAAGACTCGCCTCACGAATATACTCTCGCCCCGCGAGAGTCCAAATTTGAATGCGCGCCAAAACTAATTTTCGCGTCGCGAGAGTAGGCTTGCCCCGCGAACGGGCAAGAAACAGAATCCCTATATATTGCTGTTTCAGATCAGAATTTGAGGACTTTTGATACTCCACTTGTTCAGAGCAGTTTGAGAGCGAATCCTTGTTTATGGAGCTGTGTCTCCCTTTTCTTTTCTTTTTGTATTTTATTATGGAGATTGTTGCCGATTGTTCGTGTGTTGTTACGGACATGAGGAACTAATCCCCTCGTCTAGTGGATCGATGAAGCCACCCATGGCGGTGTAGTGTTCATGTGATGTATGTTTTTCTCCCCTTCTCTCAATAAATGTTTTCCAATTCTGATTTGGTTGTGTCGATTATATGTGTTGCGTGATTGACTTGTTAAACATGTTTGAGGCTGATCGGCGATTCGCGTTTTAGAACTTGAATTGGAATCACTAATTAACTAATGAGCACGACAGTGGAATTAGGAGATTAGTGCAACCTTATAGGGAACAAGAATTAATAGAATTTGATGATTAGGATTATGAGACTTAGTAAGTAATTAATCCAATCTTCGAATACGTCCTATTGAGCACGACAGTGGATATAGGAGAATTTGGGGGTCCCGGTTGACATTGTAAGTGAACTTAGGGAGGAATACATCATCACTTGGGTACTATGCATGATTGGGTAGGTGGATTTGAGACCTTGGATACTTTAAATTATGATTTTACAACCTTAGCTTTATTTGATTTGTTATTGAATTGTGATAATAATCTCTCTCCCTCTCAACCACTTTCCTCACTTAACCGAACGTATCTTATTTCCCGCGGATTAGTTGAATTGGTAGCCCAATCCTTGTGTTCGACCTCGGTAATTTCTTACCGTGTTATTTTATTACTTGCGACGACCCGGTACACTTGCCGGTGAACTCAACAAGTTTTTGGCGCCGTTTCCGGGGATTGGCACAACCAATTTTCCTAATTTTTAGGAAATTTGATTGATTGGTTAAGTTGATTTTATTTTTATTTTTATGTTATTTCTTTATTATTTCTCTCTACTTCTTTGATTCCACTTGGTATTGCCGTGTTTTGTATGCGAGGTACCCTTTCACAAGAGGACCTGCTATTTGATTCGGAGATCACCAAGACTGAGAAGCGCTTAAGGAAGGAAGTCAGAGAAAGAAAGAGGCTTGAAGCGATTAAAATAGAGGGCATGGCTGAGGAAAACCCTCCTCCTCCTCCTCCACGTTACAAGCCTCTCTTCGAGTACGATCTACCTAGCTTGGGTGATTGTGATTCTTCTATTGTGAGGGGCAACCTGAATACAGACTCCTTCAGAGTGGAAGGATGTGTCACATTCCAGATCCGTGAGAATCAGTTTGATGGGAGTGGCAAACAGGACCCTCATAGACACATCACTCGCTTCCTTGAAGCATGTGACTTGCAGAAGACAAGAGGAGTCTCACAAGATGAGTTTCGCTTGCGGCTTTTCCCTCTCTCTCTTAGGGATGTCGCTCGCGATTGGGTTGACAGCTTGGATAGGAACAGCATCAGAACTTGGGAGCAAATGGCACAAAAGTTCCTAACCAAATATTTTCCTCCTCAGAAAGCGGCACAAGCAAGAATTGCCGTCACATCTTTCAGGCAGACAGAAGATGAAACCTATAATGAGGCCTGGGAGAGGTACAACGGGCTCTTGAGAAGATGCCCTTCGGCGTTCTTTGACCCGGTCTCCAAAGTTCAGCATTTCTTTAACGGGTTAAGGGGGCGCTATCAGATGAACTGTGATGCCGCAGCTAGCGGCTCTTTCTCTTATTTATCAGTTGAGGATGGATGGACATTGTTGGAGAAGATGTCATATAATGATTACAACCGTGGTAGGGAAACTTCAAGTGGAATCAGTTCAGCGACAATGGAAGCCATTCTCGAGCAAAACTGATTGTTGAAGATGCAGAATGAGGCTTTGTCTGGAAACAAAAGGGTTAATGTGATACATGAGGGGATGCCTCCGGGTTGTGACAATTGTAATGGAGATCATGACACTCGTAGTTGTCCGCTCAACTTCTCTCAGGAACATGTGGACTCATGCCACAACTTCTATGACATTGTGCCCCAGAACAACTATCGAGAGAATGCACGGAATGACTACGATCGGAATCGAATAGGGGGTATATGAGGAGAGACCATCCGGGTTTCGCTTGGAGTAATGCTAGTGGTGGTCTAGCTGGGCAACAACAACCTCAACAGGGTCTGAGGCCAAACATTGGAATCCAGCAGCGCAATACCCAGCAGGCTCTTCCGGGGCCTAATCAGTTGCAAATAACAGATGATGGAAGGCAACCTTGGGAGTTGGCTTTTGAGAAGTTGTCAACCTTTACAGGCACAGCTTTAGAGAAGGTGACTGCAACAATTGACAAGTTGGCAACGCATACAGGGGCGGCAATTCACAATCTAGAGACACAGATTGCCCAACTCGCAAAGCAACTGAATGAGCGTCTCCCAGGCACCTTCCCAGGTGATACCGAGAACAACCCTAAGAGCCAATGCAATGCCATAACAATTAGGAGTGGTAAGGTGTTGGGATCTAATGGGGGTGCAACCAGTTCAGAGGAAGACAAGGGCCTGGAACAACCACATGTTGAGGAAGAGCAACCTGAGAAAGAGGAGTTGGCAAGTGACAAGGCACCGGAGCAAGGGGGAAGGCTGAAACTTGTAGATGAAGAGTTCCGAAGGAAGAAGTGGGTTGAACCCCAAGACCTCCCGCCCTACATGAAGGTACCGTATCCTGAGAGATTGAAGAAGCCTCAACAGGATAAGCAGTTCAACAAATTCCTTGATGTCTTCCGCAAACTTCAGATTAACATTCCATTTGCGGAAGCCTTGGAACAAATGCCATCTTATGCCCGGTTTATGAAGGATCTTCTCACCAAGAAGCGGAGAATAGTGGATGAGGAAACGGTTTCTTTGACCGAGGAGTGTAGTGCCATTCTTCAAATAAAACTGCCTCCAAAGTTGAAGGATCCCGGTTCTTTTTCGATACCATGCACCATTGGGGAGATGACTGTAGGGAAGGCATTATGTGATCTAGGGGCAAGCATCAACTTGATGCCCCTCTCTATGATGAAGAGGTTGGGGATCAAAGAAGTCAAGGATACACGGATGTCACTCCAACTGGCCGATCGTTCTGTAAAATATCCTTATGGGGTGGTCGAAGACTTGTTAGTAAAGGTGGACAAGATCATATTTCCGGCGGACTTTGTAGTGCTTGATATGGATGAAGACGCCGAGATCCCTCTCATTTTGGGTAGGCCCTTCTTGGCCACTGGGGGTGCCTTGATAGATGTGCGACAAGGGAAACTCACTCTAAGGGTGCAAGATGATGAGGTAGTCTTCAATCTCTTTGAAGCAATGAAGCACCCTGCAGAGAGGACGGAAGTGTATCGTGTGGATATGGTGGATCCAACTGTCAAGGCAAAGGCAACTAGAGAAGCCCATGGTTCTTCATTTTCTCAAGTGTTGGTAAAATCCCATGATGATGATAGTGAGAAAAAAGACCCTTTGGGGGATGAGGTCTATCTCGAGTGGTTGAAAGACATGGAAGCCTTACCAAGTTCCCCAAGGGATGAATGTGCAAGAGAAGAGCGCAACAACAAGGGCATGGAAAAAGAGGATGAAGCACCGAAGTTGAAAGGTGGCACAACCGGGGTGGTCAATGAAAACAATGAGTTGATCCCAAAAAGGACCATCACGGAGAGGAGAGTATGTGCCGATTATAGAGGGCTTTTGGATTTAAATGAGTTGTCCGGGATCCGCAAGCAAGCAAACCAGAAAAAGCAGACTAAGGAAAGGCAGGACAAACACATCCTGCCTAGGGAGCTTGAGTCCGGGCAAGCGGTACTTCTTGACAACTCAAGGTTGAAACTCTTTCCCGGAAAGCAAAGATCGAGGTGGTCGGGACCATTCAAGGTCCTCCAAGTTTGTCCTCATGGAACAGTAGAGTTAGAAGGGGCCTCTGGCAACTTCAAGGTGAATGGGAAAATGATAAGGCATGACCTTGGGGAGTCAGTCCCAAATTACAAGCAGTTTCTTCCTCCGGAGTAACCCTTAGGGGCGACTTGAGTCAAGCTCGGGACGTTAAACAAGCGCTACTTGGGAGGCAACCCAAGCTAGGTATCCTTTGTTTTTAGTTTCTGTCAATTTCATTTATATTATAAAATAAAAAATTAAAAATTAAAAAAATTAAAAAAAATTAAAAAAAATAATAAAAAAAAACTTGATTCGCCACGCAAATCCACAGTGGCCGCGCGAGACAGAAGCCCTGAATCTCAGAGGCTTGCTCACTTTTCTGTCTCGCGACACGAGGTATACTTTAGCCTCGCGATTCTGGGCATCATCATCTGTGGAATTCCAGATTCGCCTCGCGAGTGGTCTCTCGCCTCGCGAATATGCACTTAAGGTTTTAATTTGCAGGAGTTCTTCCAAGATGCTATGCAACAGAAGGGAGCCCGGGAGAATAATTGGATGAGGAGGCAACCATGGAAACTTGATCAGGGAGCACCCTCTCCTCTCCTCTTGTTTTTGTTTTCACTTTTGTTTTTGTTTTTGTTTGTCACTCTTGAATAATTTGAGAAGATCAAGAGTTTGTGTATGAATGTGTGTCGGCAAGCTTGTTGGATTTTAATTAAATTGACAATAGACTGATTGCATGAAATATTTTGACCATTGATGATTTCCCCCTAGGTTATGAAATTAGAAAAAATTGATCCCAATGTGAAAAATTGAAAATTGAACTTTGAGAATTTTATTGTGATTACTTGATTTATGATAAGTTTGGGGTGAGGGGGTGCTCACACTAGGAATCGTATCTCGGTCAAACAACTTGCAAAATGTCCAGGTGAGGATTTGAGCCTCCAACTTTGTTTTTGATTGTGTGAATCACTGTTAAGTTGCACTTTCCCGAATTTGCTTAAATCTCTTCATGGTTTGCATGTTTATATGTTGCATCAAATGATTTAGGCAATTTTCTTTGAATAACTACTTGGCCTAAAAAGAACCATCCCTAATGCATGTTCCCTAGTTAGCCACATTGAGCCTAATTGACCTATTGTTTCTTGATGACCCTATATTACAAGCCAAAATCTGAAAAACCATGTTAACCCAATCTTAGGATTAGGAGAGCATGGAAGCATAGCCAGAGAAGGGTTGTGAGGAACTGAGTTTGGGGTGGCTACAAGGTGGTGTGTCATTTTGGGTTGAGAAAACAAAAAAAAATAAAGGTTGAAACCCAAGGCAATAATGAAAAAAAATGTTGCCAAAAGAAAAGGGGCAAAGCAGAAAAAAATAGCAAGGAAAAGGCTGTAGTCACCCGAGGAAAAAAGAAAAAAATGGAAAAAGGAATTTGAGTGGAAAATGTGTTTAATGCTCATGCTCTCTTAGTTCCTAGGGACTTAAGCTAGTATCCTTGAATATCCTACCTTCAGCCAGGCCTTATTACAACATTTATAAGACCTTCTGATGTTGCATGCATGTTTTCGTGGGAACCATTTTTGAGATGAAAATCAAATTCATGGGAAGTGCTCTTGGAATGTGAGGTTGAGTGAAAAGTTGATAGCCTAGACACAATTGAGCGAATGAGTGAAATTTTACATACCCTTGTGAGGAAGGCAATTGTTTGAAATTGGTGATCTTCCTTTTGTGTGTGACTTTGATCCTCAACTTAGATTAATGATTGCATGAATGATGAAGTTCTCAATTGTTTAAAGTAAATGAATGTGGGGATTACATTGATGCAAGGGGGGAAATTCATTGAAGGAAAACTGTTTTGTTAAGAATGCATGAAATTTGTGCGAAGATTGATTGGTTCCTTTAGGCTTGCCAAGTCTTGAGTCCTTTTTGAGTTTTAGCTTGCTTGGGGACAAGCAAGGTTTAAGTTTGGGGTGTTTTGATAAGCCTCTGGCTTATCTAGTTTTATAACTAGATGGATTGTGGTTTTTGTGCAAATTATTCGAGTTTACTCTCGTTTTCGCCCAAATTTGCCTTGTTGTGTTCCTAAGTTGGACTTTGACTCGTTCTAGGCATTTTTAGTAGTTTTTAGTCTATCTTGAATAGAATTACGCCTTTTTGTTTCTTTTTAGTGTTTCAGGTTAGAAGTGAAGCTCCGGGAGTCAAGGAAAGTCAAGAAATAGTGGAAATTGCAATTCTGGAGACACTCGCCCCGCGAGTGGATGCTCACCTCGCGAGCCTGAAGGTCAACAAAGCAGCAAAAGTCATCACTTCTGGATCGCCCCGCGAAAATATTCTCGCCCCGCGAAACATAAAGACCTACAAGACAGAGACCATCACGGCCTAGCCGTGATGGAGGTCACGGCTATGACAGATTGAGGTTGAAGTCTCACCCCGCGAAAGGTGTCTCGCCTCGCGAGAGTCTGAGGACCATGGAAGACAGAGACCATCACGGCCTAGCCGTGATGTAGGTCACAGCTGTGACAGAATAAAATCTGAAGACTCGCCTCGCGAATATACTCTCGCCCGGCGAGAGTCCAAATTTGAATGCGCGCCAAAACTAATTTTCGCGTCTCGAGAGTAGGCTCGCCCCGTGAGCGGGCAAGAAACAGAATCCCTATATATTGCTGTTTCAGATCAGAATTTGAGGACTTTTGATACTCCACTTGTTCAGAGCAGTTTGAGAACGAATCCTTGTTTCTGGAGCTGCGTCTCCCTTTTCTTTTCTTTTTGTATTTTATTGTGGAGATTGTTGCCGATTGTTCGTGTGTTGTTACGGACATGAGGAACTAATCCCCTCGTCTAGGGGATCGATGAAACCACCCATGGCGGTGTAGTGTTCATGTGATGTATGTTTTTCTCCCCTTCTCTCAATAAATGTTTTCCAATTCTGATTTGGTTGTGTCGATTATATGTGTTGCATGATTGACTTGTTAAACGTGTTTGAGGCTGATCGGCGATTCGCGTTTTAGAACTTGAATTGGAATCACTAATTAACTAATGAGCACGACGGTGGAATTAGGAGATTAGTGCAACCTTATAGGGAACAAGAATTAATAGAATTTGATGATTAGGATTATGAGACTTAGTAAGTAATTAATCCAATCTTCGAATACGTCCTATTGAGCACGACAGTGGATATAGGAGAATTTGGGGGTCCCGGTTGACATTGTAATTGAACTTAGGGAGGAATACATCATCACTTGGGTACTATGCATGATTGGGTAGGTGGATTTGAGACCTTGGATACTTTAAATTCTGATTTTAAAACCTTAGCTTTATTTGATTTGTTATTGAATTGTGATAATAATCTCTCTCCCTCTCAACCACTTTCCTCACTTAACTGAACGTATCTGATTTCCCGCGGATTAGTTGAATTGGTAGCCCAATCCTTGTGTTCGACCTCGTTAATTTCTTACCGTGTTATTTTATTACTTGCGACGACCCGGTACACTTGCCGGTGAACTTAACAGCGTACGAACGGAAGAATCGGTTCCACAGCTTGTGTGGGAGGTACAACTAAGACAGTAGGTATAATGATGCTATCCGCCTCGTCCGATGCTGCCATAATAGCCGCAAGCTCTTGATTAAGTTCACCAAACGTGAACTCTAGTTGACCCTCGGGAGTACTTAAGTAGTACAATCGCTCCATCCCATCACCTACAAAGAAGGTTAATAACTATTAACAATAATTTATCAAAATATAATTCAACCAAAAAAACAATATGCTGGGAAACCAAAACGTTACCGAATATCCTCTGAGTGCACCTTCCCTGCCAACCCATCGTCGTGTCCTACGCAAGTACCACCGCATATACTCTGATTGCTTATTTAGGAGACCAATCTGTGGTTGATTATGACAAATCACCTTCATGTGTCTATCATTCCAGAAACTAATGTCATCATCCAACATGAGTGGCCAATTCTCAGATTGTTTGCCCCTAAGTGACAGATCATGGCGATTTTCTGGTTGGGAAGGTTCATTGGGTATATGTTGCTACAGGCCGAATTGACGCATCACACGATCTGGTTGAACCCACTCGACAATGTTGAAGCATATCAAAGGAAGAACAACCCTCCATAAGTACATGGCTTCTAGACAGACCATGGGTAGTGTTGGCATCATCATGTCGTCGTAGGGACACCAGATTATCTACCAACATCGAACAAATTAATGCAATTACATTCATAAGATAGAAACAACATAAATAATACAAAACATTCACAAAACACTCCTAATTTTTGTTTAAATTGAAAATTTATACTTACATCGCGATGCTTCATTTTGTCAAATCGGTCACGATAATACGTCAGGTTGTGCATCCGCCTATTATAAGTAACCCCTGAACGCCACCTATCATTGTTTTAAAAAAGGATTATCAGATCAAGTATAAGCTACAAACAATGAGGGCATTACGAATTTTACAAGCTACTTACCGTGTACCATATGGTGTACCAAAATCTCGTTGGTCAATCACGAGCTGCAGAGCAATGGAAGGCATCCTTTCCCATGCCCATATTTGAACCAACGGCATGAACCCACAAATCTCCTTCTTTTCATTAATTCGTAGACTTGTACAACTCTCGATACAAGTAACCCAATACAGCCGAACCCCAGCTATACTGACCCGTTACTTCAAAATTCTCCGATAGTGGAAGATATCTCAGTGATACATGTGAACCGGAGTGATCCGGGAGCAATAGGTTTCCTATCAACCTGAGTATATATGCTCGTGTATATACAACCATCCACCATTGATTATCCTCCCATTGAGAGAAGTGCCCGAAATGATCTTCCAGCCACTTTAACTTTATTCTTGATCCTTTCATGTCAGAATCGCTAGGAACTCTGCCTAGCATTTCACCGACATATTGCTTCCAATGTATATGAGTTGCACCAATAACAGCGGGGCCGTTAATGCATAGTCCATAGAGAATAGCAACATCCTGCAGTGTGATGGTGCATTCTCCCCACGACATGTGAAAGGTATGTGTCTCGGGTCTCCATCGCTCAACAAGTGCAGTAATCTAATTATGATCAAGCTGGGTTATATTTACTTGGGCTACCCCCAAGAAACCGACTATTTGAAGATTAGCTTTGACAGACTCTGGGAGATCCATAACAGCAGGATTAAATGTCAGTCCACGTCGAGCTCTAAGAACTCGATCGGGTGATCCATTCCATACATGCTGGGAAACATGCTTTTCTTGCAGGTTCAATAGTGAATCATCCACCGGGCCGGGGTTTACCAATCGTGCCCCTGATTGTGAGCTTGATGATGCCATATCTATCACCTGACATTAAAAAAATGTTACAGTTATATAGATTATATAATAAAATCTATTGAGTTGTATAATTAAGGAAAATTATAGTATCAATTTAGCCCCAATAAATACTAACATTAATGATAAATTTAATTAAAGTATCTATTTAAAACAACAAGAGGCAATAAAAAAATCCCGTAATAACGAGTAGCAAATAATATCACAAGAGGCATAAAAAAATAATAGCAATAACAATTTACACCAATAAATATTCATCAATTATTACAGTAGTAAAATAAAAATTTACCTTCTAGGAATTAAAATAAAGTCACCAGCAATTTTAAAGGAACACCGCTACAAAAAAAAAATTATACTATAAGTATAGGGAATAACGATGACACTAATGATAAAGTATCTATTTAAAACAACAAGAGACAATAAAAAAAATCCCGTAATAACGAATAACATATAATATTACAGGAGGCATAAAAAAAATAGCAATAACAATTTACACCAATAAATATTCATCAATTATTATAGTAGTAAAAAAAATTACCTTCTAAGAATTAAAATAAAGTCACCAGCAATTTTAAAGGAACATCGCTACAAAAAAAATTATACTATAAATATAAGGAGTAACGATGACATTAATGATAAAGTATCTATTTAAAACAACAAAAGGCAATAAAAAAATCCCGTAATAACGAGTAGCAAATAATATCACAAGAGGCATAAAAAAATAATAGCAAAACAATTTACACCAATAAATATTCATCAATTACTACAGTAGCAAAAAAAAATTTATCTTGTAAGAATTAAAAGAAAGTTACCAGCAATTTTAAAGGAACACTGCTTAAAAAAATTATATTATAAGTATAGGGAGTAACGATGACATTAATGATAAAGTATCTATTTAAAATAACAAAAGGCAATAAAAAATACCCTAATAACAAGTAGCAAATAATATCACAAGAGGCATAAAAAAATAATAGCAATAACAATTTACACCAATAAATATTCATCAATTATTATAGTAGTAAAAAAAAAGTTTACCTTCTAAGAATTAAAATAAAGTCACCAGCAATTTTAAAGAAACACCGCTAAAAAAAAATTATACTATAAGTATAAGGAGTAACGATGACATTACTGATAAAGTATCTATTTAAAACAACAAGAGGCAATAAAAAAACTCCCGTAATAATGAGTAGCAAATAATATCACAGGAGGCATAAAAAAATAGAAATAACAAGTTACACCAATAAATATTCATCAATTATTACAGTAGTAAAAAAAAGTTTACCTTCTAAGAATTAAAATAAAGTCACCTGCAATTTTAAAGGAACACCGCTACAAAAAAAATTATACTATAAGTATAGGGAGTAACGATGACATTAATGATAAAGTATCTATTTAAAACAATAAGAGCCAATAAAAAAATACGCTAATAACAAGTAACAAATAATATCACAAGTAATAAATTAAATTTCCTACTAACGACTATTTGTAGAGGAGGAACTGAATGGGGCGCGCCTGCTCTTCGTTTTTTTTTTTTTTTTGGGGGGGAGACTGCTTCAAAGCCATTCTGTGGGGGGAGGGGGCGTGTGTTGTGTGTGTGTTGCGGGGGACCTGCAGCGCCACGTGGCACACTGCAGGGGGAGGCGCCTCCCCTGGAGTGTGCCACATGGCACTGTAGGGCAGGTTTTGTCTTTTTTTTTAAAAAAAAGTGGTAGAGTGGCGCCTTTGACCCGTCAGAATGAAAAAAATATAATATGCCACGTGTCAAAAAGGACCCCCCCATTGGTAAATAATTTCAGAATAACCCTAAACTGGTAAATAGTTTCTAAAAGGAACCCAGTTTGGTCAAAAAGCCTAATCAATGGGCCATAGCTGGATCCAATGAAGAAACAATCCTGTGTGATTTTGTTTTTTAACAATTGTCTAAAACTTACTAAAAATAGGCAGCTTTTTAGGAGCTTCCCTGAGAAGCCATTGTATGAGGATATGACATGTGTCCTGACTTTCCAAACATGTGTGCTTGAAATATATACTCCCTTCGTTCTTTTTCTATGGTAATTTTAGCTATTTGTTTTTGTTCCAAAAAAATGGATCTTTTATAAACCCAAGATATATTTGACAATTTTTTCCATATATACCCTTATCATAGAATTAAATTGAAATGCCTTGAAAAGACACTAAACCTTCCCTACTTAAATTCAACCATAAATACTGTATGTTCCAAAACAAAAGTGGTACATATCAATGCACCTTACATTTGACCAAATAAAATGTGCACCTTCCTAGTGGAGTGTGGAGTAAATATGGTTAGAATTTGTAAATAATTAATGATACTATAAATAAGGATATTTTGGTACAAATGTAAACAAATTAATGATTTCTTAATCTGTGTGTAGAAACCTTAAATTACCATAGAGAAAGAACGGAGGGAGTATTATATATATATATATATATATATATATATATATATATATATATATATATATATATACACACACACACACACACACACACACACACACACACACACACAATTGATAAAATAACATAAATAATATGATTATTATACCTATATTATTAAATAAATATTTTTCAGTATTTATGCAAATTAGTATATTTTTTTTCTTATATTATATGTAATACAAATATTTATTCAATTTAATAGAATAAAACTTTTGTTTTGAAATGTAAAATATCACAATAATATAATAATAACTATAAAAAACCATGTTCCACTGATTGAAAAAAACTGACGTGGGAGTGGGAGTGGGAGTGGGAATAGGAATGGGCCAGGGGAGTGGGGGAGTTAGGGGATATTTTGGTATTTTTATTACAATATTACTATGGCAATGAAACATTCCCACTCTCTCCCATGGGAATAAGAGGAGGCAAAAACATGAGCATGTCACTTTCCTGAGAATAATAGTTTTCTAGGAATCTTTTTTCAAAACTCGAAACAAACATAGGAACATTTTATTCCCACATTTATATTCCCAGGAATGAGTAAAGATAACTTGAAACAAACACACCCTAATAGATAATATACACTAATAGATAATGGGAAAGTTCCAAAAAAAAAAAAACAGTTATTTCATATTTGGTGTCAATTTTTTAATATTACAAACTCAATTTTTGTTTTTGTTTAAAAAAAAAATAACCACTCAATTCAAAACCATAACTACAACTGGCTCCAATTTGATTAAATAAAACTAATACCATGGAAGCGTTCCTAAAAAAATGTTTTCCATAACAAACCCAATGAAAACATTATTTCATACCACAACTGGGTCTGGGAGATTCATTGATGCTTCCGTGAAAAAACCCTAACTGGGATGTGAGACAGTGAGAGGAAGAGACGGAGACGAATAATGGGATCGTGGCATAGAAGATCCCCCGTCTGCGAATGACAACGGTGGAGGAGCATTTATCGCAAACGCCGTTCGTGGTGGCGAACCAGAGAACCGGCTTCTCCGAAACAGGAGACCATGACCCTGATATAGAGTGTTAGTCAAAGTTGATGGCTGCCCACCAAAATATGGTATGTCTTCTTCTTTCTTTGGTCAAGAATGGTGGCAACCAATCAAGAAAGAAGAAGTATCAAAATTGGCTTTCTTAGTAAAAAATGATGGCTAACCAATGATGTCGCGTCGCGCGGGTTGCGCGCCGCTCGTGCGATTCCGGCAAGTGTACCGGACTGCCGTCAAGTAATAAAAGATATCGAACCCACAGAGACTGTGTTCTCGAATCGCAATCGGTTTTTGAATCGATTATATCTGGACAGTTTTAAATGGTTTTGAAATTGGTTTTTGAAATTGAGAGAATTAAAAGATAGATGAGCAGAAAACAATTGTTTTTGGGGTTTTCGATTTAAATGGATTCCTAGGGATTTGGGTTACCTTTGAGGTTGTTTATGTTGCTAATCTGATTTACCTTTGTTGATTACCGAAATTGCCTTGAAGGCGAGTTTATCCTCTGATAGCTTAAGCTCCCTCTCGGGTTACAAAAGCCGTGCCCAATTGACCCGACCCCTACTTTCGTGGTAGTCGATCCCAGATTGGACCCTTTGCGTTTCGTGACAACTCGTTGCTCCTCGAGGGACGACTTCTAACTCTCGTGATTTCAGTCCCAAGTCTGACTTCTATAGGTCCGACACCTAAGTTCACCGCTAGGTTCCTCCTTATAATGTCTAAGTCATGTAAATAACCTAAGTTCACCGCTAGGTTCCTCCTTAGATCATTCACATCTCACAAACTAGTGGCTGCCGGGCTTTACGAGTGAAACACCCTAGAAATCCTAAGTTCACCGCTAGGTTCCTCCTTAGAACGTCTATGTCACGCAAATAACGATTGCCGAAATTTATGAGTGATTAACACGCTAGAAATCAGATCTAAAGCAAATCGTAATTAACAAAGAGTTTACATCAAATTTACATCATAAATAAACTTGGGCAGAGCCCTAGTCCCTAGAAACAAACTACTACTCCAGTCTTGCCATGGAGATGGCAAGCTGGGTTGACAACATAGTGAAAATCAGAAAAGAGAAGAGAGGAGAAGAAGAGAAGAGATCCTAAATCTATGCCTAGAGTAGTAGCCCCAAAGGTCTCATCATTTCTGCCTCTGCCTGGTCCCTTATTTATAGAATTGGGCAGTTAGAGTCCTAATCCAACTCAAATTAGATCCAATTCTGTTACTTCTGAGCCAAGTAATACGCGTCACGGCTGTGATGGCTATCACGGCCTGGCCGTGACGGATTCTGCCTTGAAAATTCTTCACTGGTTGGTCTGTCATGGCCGTGATGCTCATCACGGCCGTGATGGCCATCATTGCCTGGCCCTGACAGCTTCTGACTTGTGGTGGTTTTGGGTCACGGCCGTGATGGCTATCACGGCTAGGCCGTGACAGACTCTGACTTCAGCCTTTGTTCTTTTTCAGTTATGCTCGATCATGGCCGTGATGGGCATCACGGCTAGGCCGTGATGGGCATCACGGCTAGGCCGTGATGGGCTCTGTTTGGCTCATTTTCTTCAGTTTTAAAGCTCCATCTTCATCCAAACTTCATCATGGTTGATCTTGAGCAATTTACCCTTGATATCTTCAAAACAACACACGAAAAACCGCCTTACCCGTTCCAAAGGAAAATTAACCTAAAATCAAATTAAAAATGCCTAAACTACATGAAAATGCATGCAAAATGATAGACAAAGATGATGTGGAATCACACTCATCAAATCACCCCAAGCTTAAAACTTTGCTTGTCCTCAAGCAATTACTCAGGCCACAAGATATAAATCATTCAAAGCATGGATAGTGAACCAAGAACCCTAGAAGCTAATCCAAGTGATAGGCATTTTTAAATAAGCACTCAAGAGATAATCAAGTTCAAGTCCAATTAGAAGCTTAGGTTCTTCAAGTTCATGTCCTCACTGATTTGGGCACTCATCTCACCTCACTCAAGTGTTTTAGGGTTATTGCAATTCACTCCATTTCCTCAAGTAAAGTATTTTACCATAGGCTTGGCTATTAATCAAATCTCCACTTTATTAATGAAAACACTTAAGAATCAAGAGGTCTTTTCCTTTGGTTGTAATGTGGCCATGGGATTTATTGTAAGGTGGGAAAATCAAGGTAAAGGGAATTTCAAGAAGGCTAGACAGATTATCAAACATTACAAAGCATGACACCTTCTAAAATACCCCTTTTTGGGCTTTGGTTTACTTTTCCACCTTTCTTCCTTCTATTTTTTTTCTTTTCTTTTCATTTCTCACTTTCTTTGTCATCCCCTTCTCCATTTTTTTTTCTGTTTATTTCATTTTTACTTGTTTGGAGAAGGGGAGCTTTTTAGCTCAAGAGAAATATCTTCATCCCATTCTTTTTCCAACTACCATTTTGCCCTTTTTGTAATACTTTAAAAGGTGCCATACCAAACATTATTCATCAAAACATTTCATGGTACCAAGAAAAGTATCTTTTTCTTTAGGCTCAAAATTGGGCAAATAAGGGGTAGCATTTATCATTCAAAGCTCGGGAGGCCGGAAAAATACCTAGTGCCTCAATCATTTTCAAAAATGTTTTCAGAAATTTCTAAGTTTTGAAATGGTTTCAAGTCAAGTTCTAGAAAATACACTCCATGAGGAATTAAATCACTCTATCACAAGAAATGGGGTAGATTTAGTGAATACCCCTTTTGGCTCAAAATCTTACATTTTAGTAGTTCAAAAATCAGTGAGGAACACAAGTTTAAGGAACCACATGCTAATTATCAACTATCAAATGACTATCTCAAGAATTTTTATTTTTAGCCATATCACAAGAATAATAAAAAATTGGGTTCAAAATTCACTATCTCAATTCATTTGGCTCCAAGTTCTCACAATCGGATGCATGTTCTAAGTGAGAGGCAATCTAGAGAATGTGATCATACCAATCTATGCCTATGTGAATGCAATATGAATGCAACAATGTAAATTCAAAAATAAATACCCCTACCCCAAGCTTGATTACTTACATTGTCTCCAATGTAAATAATCAAGTCGGAGAGAGGAGAAAAATGGAACAACTTACCGAGTCGGTAGCGGGTGTTGACTTCACATTCCAGACAAAACTTGGGTAGAAATTGCATCACGGCCGTGAGGCTCATCACGGCTAGGCCGTGATCGTTTCTGGTCCTCAGGAGTTGCCCTGTCACGGCCGTGATATACATCACGGCTAGGCCGTGATGCTCTCTGGCCTTGGCATCCTACTCATCACGCCCGTGATGGTTGTCACGGCTAGGCCGTGATCCTTTCTGTGCTCTTGTTAAATTCATCACGGCCGTGACCACTGTCACGGCCAGGGCGTGATGGCCTCTGTCTTTATCTTTTTTATGCTCTTCTTCTCTTTCTCATCCTGAAAAGACTAGACAAACCTATTAATGACATTTTTGCCTCTTGATCTTCTCAAATTATTCAAGAGGTGAATGCAAAAACAAAAGGAAAAAGGGAAGAAAACTTGGGTTGCCTCCCAAGAAGCGCTTATTTATGGTCTTAAGCTTGACCAAACTTCCTTGATCCAACCGGGGTCGGCTGGGCGTAGAAGTGCAGGCACACTTCTCTTCCATGGAGCTCCTTCAAATAGCCGTTTCTGCTCATACGGCCAATAATGCTTCCGCTTCGCTCTTTTCTCTCGGAGCTTCCTAGCCTTCCTTCCTCCCGGCGGAAGTTTTGTTTCAGTATGGACAGCAACTCCAATTCCATTACTGCTGGGTGCATCATTAGCCATGCACACCTTCTGAGTTGCTTCCATGTTCAGTTCTTCTTTTACCACTGGAGACGTTGTATCAATTCTGCACACATGGCTCTCAAAAGGAGGGTTGTTATAAGAGTTAGTCAATTGAAAATCGATCCTACCTTCCTCTACAGTTAGAGAGAGCTTCCCATTCCTTACGTCTATTACTGCTCCAGCAGTTGCCAAGAATGGCCTTCCTAAAATGATGGGGAATTCAGAATTCCCTTTCATGTCTAATACCAGGAAGTCGGTAGGGATGAAGAATTTCCCTACCTTCACAGAGACGTTCTCTAGTATGCCTAGAGGAGTCCTAGTTGAGCCATCCGCAAATTGTAAGGAGAATTTGAACGGACTCAACTTTTTGGTTTCCAACCTTTCCATGATAGTGAGGGGCATCAAGCTTGCACTAGCCCCTAAGTCACACAAGGCCCGGTCTATTTGCACTTTTTCAATCGAGCAAGCGATGGAGAAACTACCTGGGTCTTTCAGTTTAGTAGGCATTTTAGTCTCTACATCTACTTGCTTTTTCCTGACCAACCTCTGTGGGAAAGGTATCGGGGGTTGGTACGGTGGTGGAGGGACATATTTCGGTTCTGGCTCTTCTTTTTCGCTTGTGTCCTCCTCCGGTTCCACGTCCATTTCAGCTACCCCCACCCCAAGCTTATCATCCCTCAAGTGTATGACATTGCAATGCTCATTGGGATTTGCTTCGGGTTGCCCCGGGAATGTACCCTTAGGTCCTGAGTACGTGTTGGCTTGTTGGGCAATTTGTGTTTCTAGCATCTTGTTATGGATTGCCAAGTTGTCTACCTTGGATGCTAGCTCTTTTATAGCCTCGTTTACTACCCTGCCTTGTTGTCTAAACTCCTCATTTTGTTTTGTCTGAGTTTCGACAAAACTTTCCAATAAAGTCTCGAGTTTAGATCTTTGCACCTGAGGATACCCCGGTGCTGCTCTCTTATTACCTTGACCCTCTTGGAGCTCATGATTAAGCGTGTTGCTGTAGTTGCCGTAGGAGAGGTAAGGGTTGTTCCTTCTTTGGTTGTAGGGATTTGGGGGAGCATAGTTGGGCAGCTTCGGGTTCGTATCATAGTAGTTGTTACAAGAGTTCACTTGCTCACCCGAAGCGCTGGATCCATGTGGGCATCCCATCATGTCATGTCCCTGCATTCCACAAATCTCACAAACAAGGTTAGTAGCACCTAATGCACTCACATTAGCTCTTTCCAGCCGATCAAAACGTTTATTAAGTGAGTCTATCTTTGACATAATAAGATCTGTGCTATTTACCTCAAACTTACCCCCCGAAATCTTGTTCGGGTTATTACCTCTTTCGGATCCCCATTGGTGGTAGTTGGTGGCGACATTCTCGATGATGTTGAATGCCTCAGTGAGAGGCCTATTCATAAACGCTCCACCGGCTGCAGAATCTAGTGACACCTTCGAAGAGTAGTCCAATCCGTTATAGAAGGTGTGCACTATTAACCACCTCTCGAGTCCGTGATGTGGGCACGACTCCAGCAGTCCCTTGTATCGATCCCAAGCTTCCGATAATGATTCTCCGTCTTTCTGGAAGAAGCCGGTGATCTGGGTTCTTATGTAGGCCGTCTTGGATGGAGGGAAGAATTTCTCCAAGAACGCCTGCTCCAATTGGTCCCAAGTAGTCAAAGTATTAGCGGGGATTTGCTTTAGCCAGGCCTTCGCCTTTCCAATGAGAGATGAGGGGAACAGTCTCAAACGCACAACATCGACTGAGGCTCCATTAATCCGGATTGCGTCGGTGAACTCTAAGAATGTTTCTATGTGATCGGTCGGGTCCTCCGAAGGCAATCCTCCGAATTGATGTTGCCTAATCATGTTGATTAGCATGGGCGGTATGGTATAGTTTTCCGCCTCAATCTCTGGCCTTGCAATCCCAGTTCGCAAGCCTCTCGTATTTGGGGCTGCGTAGTCCTTCAAAGGCTTTGTATCCGGTTGATTCGCCATGAGTGGAACGGGACTCAACCTTTCTCCCTCTCTTTGTAGTCTTCTACGTCTGTGGAAGGTCCTCTCGATCTCCGGATCGATCTCACTAAGGCTCCCAAGACTTAGGGATCTTTGCATATAACACACAGAGAGATGGATACAATAGAAGGAAAAGAATGTTTTTGATTTTTTTTTTTTAATTTCAGAAATAAAAATCAAATAAAAAGAAAAGGGTCCAGAAAAATCAATTCAAAATTTGAATTGAGATTCGAAAAGGCACAGTCCCCGGCAACGGCGCCAAAAACTTGATGTCGCGTCGCGCGGGTTGCGCGCCGCTCGTGCGATTCCGGCAAGTGTACCGGACTGCCGTCAAGTAATAAAAGATATCGAACCCACAGAGACTGTGTTCTCGAATCGCAATCGGTTTTTGAATCGATTATATCTGGACAGTTTTAAATGGTTTTGAAATTGGTTTTTGAAATTGAGAGAATTAAAAGATAGATGAGCAGAAAACAATTGTTTTTGGGGTTTTCGATTTAAATGGATTCCTAGGGATTTGGGTTACCTTTGAGGTTGTTTATGTGGCTAATCTGATTTACCTTTGTTGATTACCGAAATTGCCTTGAAGGCGAGTTTATCCTCTGATAGTTTAAGCTTCCTCTCGGGTTACAAAAGCCGTGCCCAATTGACCCAACCCCTAATTTCGTGGTAGTCGATCCCAGATTGGACCCTTTGCGTTTCGTGACAACTCGTTGCTCCTCGAGGGACGGCTTCTAACTCTCGTGATTTCAGTCCCAAGTCTGACTTCTATAGGTCCGACACCTAAGTTCACCGCTAGGTTCCTCCTTATAATGTCTAAGTCATGTAAATAACCTAAGTTCACCGCTAGGTTCCTCCTTAGATCATTCACATCTCACAAACTAGTGGCTGCCGGGCTTTACGAGTGAAACACCCTAGAAATCCTAAGTTCACCGCTAGGTTCCTCCTTAGAACGTCTACGTCACGCAAATAACGGTTGCCGAAATTTATGAGTGATTAACACGCTAGAAATCAGATCTAAAGCAAATCGTAATTAACAAAGAGTTTACATCAAATTTACATCATAAATAAACTTGGGCAGAGCCCTAGTCCCTAGAAACAAACTACTACTCCAGTCTTGCCATGGAGATGGCAAGCTGGGTTGACAACATAGTGAAAATCAGAAAAGAGAAGAGAGGAGAAGAAGAGAAGAGATCCTAAATCTATGCCTAGAGTAGTAGCCCCAAAGGTCTCATCATTTCTGCCTCTGCCTGGTCCCTTATTTATAGAATTGGGCAGTTAGAGTCCTAATCCAACTCAAATTAGATCCAATTCTGTTACTTCTGAGCCAAGTAATACGCGTCACGGCCGTGATAGCTATCACGGCCTGGCCGTGACGGATTCTGCCTTGAAAATTCTTCACTGGTTGGTCTGTCATGGCCGTGATGCTCATCACGGCCTGGCCGTGATGCTCATCACGGCCGTGATGGCCATCATTGCCTGGCCCTGACAGCTTCTGACTTGTGGTGGTTTTGGGTCACGGCCGTGATGGCTATCACGGCTAGGCCGTGACAGACTCTGACTTCAGCCTTTGTTCTTTTTCAGTTATGCTCGATCATGGCCGTGATGGGCTCTGTTTGGCTCATTTTCTTCAGTTTTAAAGCTCCATCTTCATCCAAACTTCATCATGGTTGATCTTGAGCAATTTACCCTTGATATCTGCAAAACAACACACGAAAAACTGCCTTACCCGTTCCAAAGGAAAATTAACCTAAAATCTAATTAAAAATGCCTAAACTACATGAAAATGCATGCAAAATGATAGACAAAGATGATGTGGAATCACACTCATCAACCAACCAAGAAAGGAAAAGAATCAAAATTGATTACCTTGGTAAAAAATGATGGCCTATCATGAAGAATAATCAAAATTGAAATTTACTTTTTATGTTCACATTGCCACCCACCTCTATAAATAGGAGCCATTGCCATTGAAGGAATTCATTCCAACATTGAGAGCATTCCAAGTTCCAAAAGCTTAGACATATAAGCATTTGTGAGTGAAAATTCTAGTGAGACAATTTTGTGAGAAAAGGAATTCTTGGGTGTAATTGGGTTTTGGGTAGTGAGAGGTTGTGAGTGTTTGTAAACACTGTGTATTTCCCTTTTCGGTAAAAGGTCTGCAGCTGCATGGAGACGTAGGCATAATTGGCCGAACTCCGTTATCAATTTGTGTGTGTTATTATTCCGCATTTTTCTCTTTTTTTCTCATATCTGATTACCGAAAATTTGGCGTAATTTCCTAACAACTGGTATCAGAGCTTTAGGTTTTCTAAAGCACGGTGGTTTGTACAAATCGTCAAAAACAATCCTGAGGAAGTCAGATTCGAGTGGGAGCGATGGCAGCAGACGAAGGAAAGGTGAAAATTGAGAAGTTCGATGGTGCAGACTTTGGATTTTGGAAGATGCAGATTGAAGATTATATGTATTAGAAAAAGCTGCATCATCCTCTCCAAGAAAAGAAACCAGAGGGTATGAAGAATGCAGATTGGACTCTTCTTGACAGGCAAGCCTCGGAGTTGTCCGATTGACGTTATCCGGTAATGTTGCTTTCAACATTGCAAAAGAAAAGACCACGACAAGTCTTATTGCGGATCTTTTCAGCATGTATGAAAAGCTGTTGGCCTCAAACAAAGTTCATTTGATGAGGCGGTTGTTTAATTTGTGGATGACGGAAGGCAGATCGGTAGCGCAACATCTCAATGAACTCAGCTTAGTCATAATCCTGTTGAGTTCAGTTGGAATCGAATTTGATGATGAGGTACGAGCATTAATACTTTTTTCTTCCCTTCCACAGAATTGGAATGCTATTGTCACGGCTGTGAGAAGCTCAACGGGAAGCAATAAGTTGAAATTTGATGATGTTAGTGATCTGGTTCTCAGTGAAGAGATCCGATGGAGAGAGTTGGGTGAATCATCAACCTCTTCAGTTTTGTAGACAGAGTCAAAGGGAGAAATTCAACTAGAGGAAATGGACATGGTAAATCGAAGGATAAGTGGTCCAAATCCAGAAATCATCATAGTTCCCATAGCTCGAAAAATGTTGAGTGTTGGAATTCTCGTGGAAAGTCTGGGCACTATAAAAATCAATGCAAGAGTGCACCAAAGAATCAGGAGGCAAAGACAGAAGCAAATGTTGCTTCCACCTCAGGAGGTGATGATGCATTGATATGCTCTTTAGAGAGCAAGGAAGAGTCTTGGGTGTTAGACTCTGGAGCATCTTTTCATGGCACTTCGCAGAAAGAATTCTTTGAGAATTATGTCCCCGAAAACCTTGGTAAAGTTTACCTTGGTAATGAGCAATCTTGTGAGATTGTGGGTAAAGGTGCAATGAAGATTAAGTTGAACGGGTCTGTATAGGAATTGAAAAATGGCAGACATATTCCCGACCTGACGAAGAACTTAATCTCAGTGGGCTAGTTGGCCAGTGATGGCTACACAATAGTGTTCCCCGGCGATCAATGGAAGATTTCAAAGGGTGCAATGACGATTGCTCGCGGTAAAAAAAGTGGTACTCTTTACAAGACAGCAGGAGCATGTCATTTGATTGCAGTTGCAGCAAATGAAAATTCTCATCTATGGCACCAGAGACTAGGCCATATGAGTGAGAAAGGGATGAAGATCATGCACTCAAACGGCAAACTACCAGGTCTTCGGTCAATAGAAATTGACATGTGTGAAGACTGTATACTTGGAAAGCAGAAAAGAGTTAGATTTCAGACAAGTGGAAGAACCCCAAAGAAAGAGAAACTCGAGCTTGTTCACTCTGATGTTTGGGGTCCAACAACTATCCCATCCATTGGTAGGAAGCACTACTTCATGACTTTTGTCGATGATCACTCTAGGAAGGTATGGGTATACTTTCTGAAACACAAGTCACTTTTTAAGTGAAAAATTTTAAAATAGCCAAAGTCGTTGGAGACTTCATAAAAACCCTAAGTATTTCGTTCACGAGTCAAAATTAGGTCTTTTGAGCAGTAAAATATTTACTGTCATTAAAACTCAGACCGGGTTTCGTCTGAATTTTAGACCCAAAATTTAATCGTAAACTCTCTACGGCAAAGTAGAGTATGGATATGATCTTGGTTTATCCAAATTCATTTTCCAAGTCTTAGAATAAAAATATAAACATTGCTGTCTATTTTACCGATATTAAAGCAGTGAAAAACCGGGTGTTACATTACTACCCCACTAAAAAAATTTCATCCTCGAAATTACACACCAGTAAAAAGATCAGGATATTGTAATCTCATTTTGTCCTCAACTTCCCACGTTGCATCTCCAATTGTATTATCCCAAATAACCTTGACCAAGGAAATTTTTTATCCTTGAGCTACTTAATCATCTTGTCCACGATTCGTACAGGTGTAGTCTCATAAGACAAGTTCTCTTTTAATTGTACAACATCGGGTTCGATTACGTGAGATGGATCAGGAATATACATCCTCAATTGTGAAACATGGAAAACATCATGAAGATTTGAAAGAAATGGTGGCAAAGAAATTTTATAGGCTACTGGACCCACACGACGAAGAATTTGGTAGGGTTCAATGAATTTAGGGGTTAGTTTTCTGGATTTAATTACCCTGCCAATCCCAGTCGTAGACGTGACTCTCAAAAACACATGATCGCCTTCCTCAAACTCAAGAGGTGGTCGCCTTTTGTCCGCATAACTTTTCTGTCGACTTTGAGTTGTCCGCATTTTCTCCAGAATCATCTTTACCTTTTCTATTGCCCGTTGCACAATATCCGGTCCTAACAATAGACTTTCACCATCTTGGTACCAACATAGAGGTGTTCTGCACCATCGACCATATAAAGCTTCATAGGGTGCCATTCCTATGCTCGAGTAGAAACTGTTACTAGAGGTGAATTCTATCAACGGTAGAAATTCATCCCAACTTCCAGTATGTTCCAACATACAAGCTCTCAACAAGTCTTCTAGTGACTGGATTGTCCTCTCTGATTGTCCATCCGTTTGTGGATGATAAGACGAACTCAATCCGAGTTTCATTCCCAGTGACTCTTGTAAACTTTGCCAAAACCTTGACGTAAATCTCGGATCACTATCCGAAATAATACTCGAAGGTACACCATGTAATCTGACAATTTCTCCAATGTATAACTGAGTTAATCTCTCCATTGAATACTTTATGTTGATGGGCAAAAAGCGAGCGAACTTGGTCAATCGATCAACTATTGCCCATATGGCATCATACCCCTTTCGAGTTCTTGGTAAACTTGTTGCAAGGTCCATCACAATGCCATCCCATTTCCACTGGAATGTCCAAAGATTGTAGCATTCCTGCTGGTCTTTGATGTTCAATTTTAGCCTTTTGACAGAATAAACATGAAGCTACATATTCCATTACGTCTCTCTTCATCCCATACCACTAATATAACAACTTGAGATTTTGATACATCTTAGTGGCTTCTGGATGTAAACTCAATTTACTCTTGTGAGCTTCCTCCAAAATTAAATTTCTAAGTTCAGCATCGTCAGGCACACAAATCCTTTCATCGAACCTTAAAATTCCATCTGATCCTTCTTTGAATTCTAACATAGTTCCTTTTTGCACTAATTCCCTTTCTCCTTGTAGGTACTGATCACTTGCTTATTTCTCTTGTATCTGTTCCATCAATTTATTGGAAACAGTAATCATACCCAAACAAAGTTTTCTGATGAGTGTGATTTCACCTCATATTTCTTTATCATATTGCATGCATTTGCATGTATTTTAGGCATTTTTAATTTGATTTTTGTTAGTTTTTACATTGGAACGGGTAAGGCGGTTTTGTGGTGTTGTTGTGCAGGAATTGAGGATTAAAATGCTCAGGATCATTTATGTTGGAGCTTGCATGAAGACGGAGCTTGAAAAGTAAGAAAAATGAGCCAAACAAAGCCCATCACGGCCTAGCCGTGATAGCCATCACTATCATGATCGAGCAAGACTGAAAAGAAAAGAACGAAAAAGTCAGAACCTGTCACGGCCGTGACAGGCCATCGGTGCCAAGTTTTCCAAGACAGAATCTGTCACGGCCTGCCCGTGACAGCCATCACGGCCATGACGCGCAATATCTGGAATTTTAAAAGTTGATTTGATCTGATTTTGTAATTGCTTGGGATTCTAGTTACCCTACATTATAAATAGGCCTCTAAGGCTCTAAAATAGGGATCCCTGGGGCTACTACCTTAGGTAAAAATTAGGATTTCTCTTCTTCTCAATTTCTTCTCTTCTCTTAGATTTTTTTTATGATTTTGTTAATCAAGCTTGCTATGAACATGGCAATGCTTGAGTAGTCTTTTATTTCTAGGAATTGGGGCTATGCCCAAGATTTGTTTTATGTTATGAATTGACGTTTTACTTCATGTTAATTTCAATTCGCTTTCGATTTAATTCCTATTGCATGAATTACTTGTGAATTTGGTGCGCACTTATTTGCATGTCATAGATACTATAAGGAGGAACCTAGCGGTGAACTTAGGTATTGGATCTATAGGGATTGAACTTAGAACTTAAATCATGAGAGTTAGAAGCGGTCCTTCGAGGGTTCAATGAATTGTCACAAAGCTTAAAGGGTTCGATTTAAATTCAATTACCACGATAGTAGGGGTTGGTTTAATTGGGCACGGTTCTTGTATCCCGAGAGGGAACATTAACTTATTTAGGATAAATTCACCTTCAAAGAAATTTCGATAATTAACAAGAGGGGTAGTCAATTTAGTAACATAAGCAGTCTTATTGGTAACCCAATTTCTGGAAATCTCTTTTAATTTGAAAAATCTCAGATTTCATATACTTTCCTATTTTGTTTGATTGTGTTTTAGATATTTGATTTGTTAGTTAATCTTTTAAAAACCAAATCTTTTCCAAATCTTTTTCTAGTCCAGTTTAATTGATTTAATAATTAATTGTTATTTGAGATCACGGTCTCTGTGGGATCGATCTTTTTATTACTTGACGACGAAGCCGTACACTTGCGGATTCGAGCCCATCATTTTCCTGGTGACATCTTAACTGTTAACCGCATATCTCGGAATTGTTCTAACAATTATTGTTCCTTAACCATCATTGTAGATGCCTGCATAGATTTTCTATTCAAGGCATGTAATACCCGGGTGCTGATGAGGGCAGGGAGTGGTCGTCGGTTCAAAGAGAGCACGGACAAGGAGGGGCTCCTGGCAAGCTTCTAGGCGGAGGGCCACATGAATAAACCAATAACACACCGGAATTAGAGGGTTCCTGAGGCTGTGTAGGTATGGGACTGCATAGTTGAGGGATTCCAAGACTGTACATGTATGAGACTGTACAATTACGGATGGCTTAAAGGAATTGATTGGTACTACCTATACTAACAAGATGCATCTTCTTTTCAGGAGCCCATCACTTAAGAACTCCACAGTTAAGCGTGCTTGACTTGGAGCAATTCTGGTATGGGTGACCTCCTGGGAAGTTTTCCCAGGAAGCGTGTTGAAAATCATTATCCTTTAAAAATTCCGACCAGCATCTCTACCGCATATTGAGCTTTTTTTATCAAAAAGGTATTTAAAACTTTTATGATCACTGAAAATATTGAACGTCGCTCTATACTAATAATGCCTCCATATTTTTAAAGCAAAAACCACCACTTCTAATTCCACGTCATGAGTAGGGTAATTCCTCTCGTGAATCTTCAATTGCCTTGAAGTATATGCTATAACTTTCCGATTTTGCATTAGTACACAACCTAACCCTTGATACGAAGCATCACAGTATACCTCAAAAGGCTCCTTAGGATCAGGTAATACTAACACAGGTGTCGGCGTCAACCTTCTCTTTAACTCTTGGAAACTTTCTTCACACGCTTCGGTCCATGTAAACGCTTGGTCCTTCCGAGTTAATTAGGTAAAAGGTCCTCATATTTTGGAAAATGCCTCGATGAATCTCCTATAGTATCCAGCTAAACCCATGAAACTACGGATTTCTGTTATAGTCTTTGGTCTTTCCCATTTTAAAATAGCTTCAACTTTTGACGGATCCACCCCGATTCCTTCATTAGAGATAACGTGTCCTAAAAACTAAACTTGATCTAACCAAAACTATCACTTTTCGGGTTTTGCGTATCACTGTTTCTCCTTTAAAATTTGAAGAACCACACTGAGGTGTTCATCATGCTTTTCTTCACTAGGAGAATAAATTAGAATGTCGTATATGAAGACAACAACAAACTGATCTAGATAAGGACAAAAAAATCCTATTCATGTAATCCATGAATATAGCAGGAGCATTCGTCACTCCAAACGACATCACAAGATACTCATAATGGCCATAGCGTGTTCGAAACGCTGTTTTCGGGATATCCTCCTCATTCACATGAATTTGATGATAGCCTGATCGTAAGTCTATCTTTGAGAAAATAGCTGCTCCACATAATTGATCCATCAAGTCATCTATCCTCGGAAGCGGATACTTGTTCTTGATCGTCACTTTGTTCAACTGACGGAAATCTACACATAAATGAGAAGTCACATCTTTATTCCTTACCAGTAAAACTGGAGCTCCCCACGGTGATACATTGGGTCTAATAAATTCTTTCCTCATCAGTTCCACAAATTGTGCTTTCAAGTCCTCTAGCTCTGATGGCGACATGCGATATGGTGCCATGGATATCGGTCCTGTGACTGGTACCAGATCAATCGTGAACTCTATGTCCCGAACAGGCGGTAGTCCAGGTACATCTTCAAGAAAAACTTCAAGAAACTCATTGACGACAGGTATGGACTGCACATCTAACTCATTCTTAACGTATAAGGAAAATAGTAACATGTATCCTTGAGCTCCCTCTTTCAAAGAAGCTTTTACTTGATTGGCAGACAAAAATCTAGAAATCTCATCCTTAGGAAAATTAAGGTTTTGTGGGCACAATCTATAAGAATATGGTTGGATGATAACCAATCCATGCCTAAAATTACATCTAACTGTATTAAAGGCAAGCATATCAGATCAACAAGAAAATGTATATCCTGAATAATAATAGGACAGTTCAAACATATAGAGTTGACAGTAACTGGCCTAGCAGTTGGAGTTGAAACAATCAGATCATATGGTAATAAAGAAATAGGCAATTCCAACAGTTTCACAGAATCCATCAAAATAAATGAATGTGTCGAACCCGAATCATAAAGTACAGTTAAGATATTACCGTCTATGTTGCAATCACCCTGTATGAGATCATCGGAGTTCGAAGCTTCAGCATCGCTCATAGTGTAAACTTTCCCCTTCACTGTCGGTTTATTTGTTCTGGTGTTGTTGACAGCAGATCCAAGTTTTGGTACAGTGCAATCCCTAGCGAAATGTCCCCAATGATTGCAGTTGAAACATTTGATTCCACTGATTGGACACTTATCCGCCATGTGATTTGGATCCCCACACTTAAAACATTTTATAACTTGACCATGACTTTGATTCCTTTGGCCTCCACTTCTGGTTGCAGAAACATTAAGACGATATTTTTGTTGACTTTGATTATTTCCTGGTGGTCGAAAATAAGGCTTCCTCTGATCCTGTTTCCCCTTCTGATTCTGGTTTTGGTTCTGATACCGGTTCTTGGATCGAAAAGGTCCTCCAGCATTCCCTCTACTGTCTCTTCCCTTCCTCATCTGCTCTATCTTCCTACTCATCTCGACTAGAGCTTGAAAATTCATGAATTGTAGTGGTAGTACAGATTCTTTAATCTAGAACCTTAAGCCTGTTTCAAACCTCTCATATTTCCAGCTTTCATTTGGTTGTCCTTGAAAGAAACAGAAATATTTGGCGAGCGATTCGAACTTCGCCGCATACTCCCCAACAGTCAGATCTCTCTGGTATAATCACAGAAATTCTTGTTCTTTTTCGATTCTAACACTCTCTGAAAAATACTTGCCCAAAAATGCGTGTTTGAACACATCCCGAGTAATTTCCTGATGATCAGCTTCCAGCAGTTGTCGAGCCCTTCTCCACCAGTACTCACATCTCCAACCAGTAAGAACGTCGCATAAGAAACCTTAACTCCTTGTGTGGTGAGAATGAGTTCAAAGATCTTCTCTAATTCTTGGATCCATAAATCAGCTTTCTTCGATTTAGCATCCCCGTGAAACTGTGAAGGATTCTGACTTCGGAATGTAATCAGATCTTTACCTTCCGCCACTTGTTGAGTCTGAGCAGCCATAGCAGCTGTCTACATAGCAATAGCAGCTGCAATGTTATCCATTGCTTGTGCAGTATAATCTACTCCACCATCGTATTCCTCATTCACATTGCCACGGCCACCAAAGGGACCACCTCTACGACCCCTTCCACGACAGCATCCATGTCCACGTCCACGTCCACGTCCACCTTCTGGTTCGAGTTTCATAACTGACCTACAAGACCAAATCAGTTAGACCACAACCAGAAAATGAAACGCTTACTTACTTATTAACAGACATTACTTCTAAGAAGTAATTTCAAACAAATCTTAATCAGAGAACATGCAACATCAACACAACAGACCTATTCCCCAAACATTCCCGAAAGACTAGACCAGCTTTGATACCACATATGCGACACCTCTTCTTTGGTCATCACATAGTAACACGTTGTGGAAAAATAACTTTAATTATACTGGTTACTTTCAAAAAATAAGATTTTCAAACACTTTTATTAATAAGAAAATTATGATACATTTTTTTTTCTTTTTAATTTATCATACAACAACATAATCAAACATAACCTATATATAAACATATGCATCAACAGTTTTGTACAAACTATATCACTATACAGGGCATTTATCATAACATGCCATTCTCAACATAACAAAGTAAAGAAAATAAAAAACTAATTGACACGTAGCGAACTGTCTATGACCGTATACAAAATCATGGCTCTCAGTAACCAGAAATAGACTGACAAAGTCACTACCTCAAAAATGGAATCCTCCTACAGTTGGTCATACCTAATGATACCCATTGGGAAGACCATGGTGATCATTCCCACTCCCAGTAGAAGTGTTCGATGAAGACACGACTACTCCCTCATCAGGTGAATCGTCATCGTCGTCAAGTGGAATGGACTCTGGCTCGTCCTCAATAAACTCCTCCGAATCCTCCTCAATATCTGGATCCACAACCATCTGCTCGGGAGGTGGTGCCGGTGCTGCCTCATTCAAGGGCTGTGCAAAAGGAGGAATGACGTCGATTTCTCCATGGTCTACCAAATGTTGTAGTAGAAACCACATCGGAGGGAGGGATACCTCGATGGTCTCTACCGAACGATGCTCTCTCTGTGGTCCGGTTGCAATAGTGCCCTCTAAAGTACGTATAGGCCCGGTGTACGTCATGCTATGGGCCCCCAGGTTAATCACCCACACGCCGATGTTGTTTGCATCCTCAAACCGGAGGGAACGTACCCCCGTATGGGCCAGTGGTATCTCCGGGTCCATCTATACTCATATAGAAATATACACCACACAGAAGAGGAACCAACAATAAAACATGCAAGGGTGAGAACCAATATATGGATTTTAAAATAATAACCATATGCACGACACACAAACATCATATATCATGTATATTCAATAATAAACAATTGTTTATCAAAGGGTTTCATACCTGACAGTCGTCGTCGTTTTAAAAATGACACTTCAATAGTCATCATCTAAATTTTGTACTTAATCTCCGGAGATTCACTCACCAAATAAATGAGTTGATCAAACTCCCTTTGCCAAATAAGGCATACCAGATTTGAACCATAGCACTGTCCAAAACGAGGCACAGTGGTTACTATTTATAGTATATGGTTTCATTGTCCATCAAGGCACAATGAGGCAACATCATGAATATCTTGCCATCAAGAATTCAAATCCAAATCCAAATGCATAGGCACGTCTGCCCCAAAAATGCATGTAAAACATTTTATTTACGTCATTTTCTTTGTGTTCATTCTTTCCTTGTCGAAGCTCAAAGGCTCACGACCATTCCAAACGTTTAAACATTTGAGTTTATCAACGATTCCAAAAAAAGACTCCAAGTCCAAACCTGCAAATCACGAAATCTAGACCGATGCACTGGGTCTTAGATACGTAGATTTTAGCGCACAAAAATCAATACAACGTTTTATAGAACATATAGTCCATAACTTCAACTTTAGGACACACCGTCTACACCATAGAACACTAGAACCCCGACATCTCGGCTTTAGGTTCGTTTTTAATCTTTAAAATCATTTTCGTTTTGTGAAACACAAATCAAAAAAAAAAAAAAATCCTCAACTTATCCAAGTTGTTGGAAATAACACCATTGTATAAAGCTACTTTACTGAAAAATCCTTTTACATTGGAAATTCGTTTATAAAATCATCAAATCCCTTAAAAAAATATTTTCTTCCAAAAAACTTTATTTTGAACCTTAATTCAAAAATATATTTTTAACCAATGTTGCTTGTTTTTAAGAATACTTCCGTAAACATTATCGGAATTGTTCGTCATTTGACGTTTTAAAACGTTTTAAGTCAGAATTTGACTTTTCTAGTAAAATAATTTTCTCAACACCATAATAAAATTATTTTTGAAACTTATTTTTTTATAATAACATTTTCTAATATTTAGAAATTTCTTACTAAAAATTAGCAGTACTAAAATATTTTCACAGTTACGCCCTAACTATTCCCCATTTTTAACCAATCAAATAATTAAGTAATATTATATTACTATTTTCCATCAATTAAAACTCATTATTTCACAAAAAGCTTTTTAAAGCTTTTAACCTCGGAATTAATTGAGCACATATCACTGTCAGGCTTTTCAATCCACAATCAATATCAATAATAATTTCATGCTAATAATCAATGCAAAGAGTTGACTTTCAAAAGTCAATGCTCAAGCGTGGGTGTACCCACGCTCAGGCGCCGAAGTCAACAGACAAGGGCCATGCTTTGACCTGCCACGTGTCACCAGGACTGACTTGGCACTCCAGGAGTGGTTGCATGGCACGGTGGTCCACCCACTCCCAACGCTCGAGAGTGGAAAAACCAACGCTCAAGCGTTGGAACGCTCAAACACTATTTTTCCAGCGCTCGAGCGCTGGCGTGAATTTCAGCTAAATAAAATGGCTTAAGTGATATAAGTCACTTAAGCCATAAGAGAAAGAACAATAGACAGAAACGAGAGCTGAGAGGAGAAAATAGAGAGTTTTAGAGTGTGTGAGAGAGAGAAATCAAGAGAGAAAGAGTCCTACCAAGAGTTATGAACACCAAATTTTGTCCTATATTTATTTGGTCTAATTATTATTTTATTATTTTATAGCAAGAAAATAAAAAAGAAAACATGGATGAAGAGGGAAACAAAAGAAGATAAAAGAAGAGGAGATTAGCAAAAGAAAACAAAAAATGGAAGGATTGGACTCAATTTCCACCCAAACCCATCAGAAACAAAAGGAAAAAAAGAAAGAGGGAAAATGGGCTGACCCGCACCAGTGAACCGGGTCATACACGACCCGGTTGGCAACCCATTTCACTAAACTGTTTCGCTGATACTGGGTCGGCCCGCGCGCACGTAAGACCGGGTCACGACGACCCGGTTCCTGCCAACCCGCCCCACTCATTTTTTTGCCCTTTCTTCTTCTTCTCCCTCACCATCAGAACCAGAAGAACTTCAATTTTCTCCTCTTCTCTCAGCCGTGGCCGGCGCACACTATCACCCACCATACCCATATCCTCTCTCACTCGCATGGCCCCTCTCCTTCCATTTTTGGCATTTCTGACACAAGGATGAGGATGAAGTCAGCAATGACGGCGGCAAGGAGCCTTCTCCTTCTCTGAACAAGATCGAAAAATCCCTGCCATCATCTGAAGCATTGAAGGGCCATTAAATTCGAGCGGCAAGTTGAACAAGTGGGTCTCTGGGATTTGCCTATAAAAGGAAACGAAGATGAAGAGAAGAGGGGGACAAGTCCTATGTCTCTGATTTCTGTATGGTGAGCTCTGAGTTTCTTTGATCCGAAATTTTCCAGAAAAAGGAGTGTTCAAGAGGGTTCTGTACTGTCTAAGTCTTTCATTGCATTTGCATTTGAGAGAACTTCAATTAGCAAGCACAAAGAGGGTTTGCGTTTGGTAAATTCTTATTGCTAGCTACCCTTCTGTTTCTGTACCAATTATTGTATGAAAATTATGGATGTTGTTAGACTTTACACATGATGAATTATGAGACTTCTCAGTGTTGTAACTAATATTAGCTTACTTGTTATTCATTTAAACAACTCAGTTTGCTATTCTGCTGTCTAAGAATTTTTGTGCTTTAATTTTGAATCACTGTGTGTAAAATATGGCTGTTCTGGTAGGATGCAGTTAGTACGATGTGGTTCTGGTTGTCCTTCATTCAGTTTCTTATTGAGTTATTATGTTCAGTTCCTGTAATACTTGCTTTACTGTGTACTATGTAGTATAATGTTTAGTGTGTTGTGCATTAAATATCTGATAAAAGGCCCAAGTTAAATTTCATTTTGATAGTTCATCTTGGTTGGTTTGAATACTGTATGTTTTTGTGCCTGGTACTTATATTTGATGTAAATGTGTGATGCTCCAAATTGATAAAAAAGGGTCATTTATTCTTTATGATTGCTATAGAAGTTATTGCCTTGTATATCTATCTTCTATTCTTCTTTAATAAAATTCTCTTCTTACCTTGCAAGTTTCAGATTTTTCTTTGGTTCTAGGATTCACGAAAGTTCATATCCACTCGTATACTTTGCTTGTTAAAAAATCTGCACTGGTTTATATGAAAGAAAATGGATGTTAACTGAAATCTGTTACAGCTTTTAGGCTTTGGTTTGACAAATAATTGAATGAATGGTTGTTTTGCTTAGTAAGATTGGGTGTCTAATGCTGTCATCATCAAAAATGCTTTGATTTCAACTTTATTAAATGTTGTTTAATTGTTTGGCTTTGATATAATCATATGTGATGCAATCCATGGTGTCTCATAGAGTTTTGGTAAGTGATGTCTCTATTTACAAATTATTACTTAATTCATTGATGAGTCACTTGTATTCCCTATATGTTTAGAAAATTATCTGTTTATCATATTTGACTTGTGGAATTGATCTTGGTAACCACTATACATGATCCATACAAGTAAGGATGTTGTGAAATATGCAAGGTGTTGTTTTTGTTGGTGAGCAAGGTTCATTTTATGGCAGCAACACTTATTTCTTTTGTTTTGATATAAAACTGTTGTCAAGATGTTTAAATGGAGTTAACTTCATGACCATCCTTTTGTGCATTTTGATTTTGGATGGTGTTCTTTCTCCTCATTAAACATGTTGTCTATTATTTTGTGAAAAAGGTAAGAAACGCACTTAACTTTTACTCATGATGTCATTGTAATTAAATTTGGATGTGCCTACCTCTATAATGTTGCTTTTGGACATAATTTGATGCGTTTTGGCTGCTACTGTTGTGTTGCTATAAGGTGCCATAATCTTGTCTTGTTTGAAGAATCAAAAATAGTTTGTGTAGTGTAAAAAGAAAAATGAAGGTGTAGGAAATAGAGAAAGATGATTCAGAAAACACCATACTTTCCTTTCGTTTGATTTATGGGCTATTAATGAACCTATTCTTGAATGCTGCCAAACAAGGATTCAGCGGTTTTACTACAAATTGCACCCACATCTTTTAAATTTGGTACCGGTGCAAAAGCATATTCCATCCAAGAACCTTAATTGTTTTTACATTTTTTGAAGCTTCTTTTCGTAAATAAATAGGCTATACGCTGAGTTGTCTCCATCTTGTTCGTCTTCCCCCTTTCTCCATCTCCGATGGGTAGCGTGTTCGTCTTTGTTGGGTGAGTACAGCATATGTCGTCTTCATCTTCGAGCCTCTCCAATCCTCCATCTCCATCGTGTTCGAGCTTCTTCCTGGCAGGGCGGTGAGTGCATATTTCGTCTTTCTCTGGCCAGATTTGGGTGATATTCTACCACCATGGATGAAGGCTTAAGCATGCGATTTTTACCTCTTCAGCTTCGACCACCATGGATGGCAAACGTAGATGCCTCTTCAGCTCCGTTAATCACTTCTTGGATCAATAAAAACCCAGGCCGGCGGTTTTATGGTTTGCTAAAGAAGCTTGGTGTGTTGGAGATGAAGCACAGATTCTTATTTTGGTCATTAATTGTGTCTGTGGTGTTCAATGTACTGCTATTGGGTGTTCTGGTCTCAAAAATTAGGGGGAATTGGTTTGCAAAATCTTGTGTAGAGAATGTGCAGGTGCTATTAGGGATTTACAAAATTTGATAAATGGTTCAATGTAAGTAAAGGCACACATCAGTTAACAAACACTATTTCAAAGTACATCTACCCCACACATGAGAAAAGCAAACTGAATATGAGCAACTAGGGACGAAATCAGAGATGGAGGAAGGGAGAAAGGGGGAAGACGAACACGATGGATAAAACCAACTAATGTCCAAAATAACATGACATTGAACCCCACACACACAGCTAATGACCAAAATAACAATTTGTGCTTCATCTCCAAAGCATCCTAATAGAATAACCGTTACAAGTGTGTTATCCTGATATAGTTTGTTAGGTTTGTTAGAGTAAAAGATAATTAGTTTACTTGATAACTATTAGTTGTTGATAGAAGATAACTCTGTTATCTTTTTTCTCATTATGGATTAGGATATTAGATGATCTCTTTCTGCCTATAAATATAAGGTATGAACTTTTTGTAAACAATTTTTGAAATCAATACAAAACAAATATTCCAATATGGCATCAGAGCAGGTTGATCCTGAAAGCAAGCCAGAGAAGGAACATGCCTCTGACGATGCTACATCCTCCACTCGCACCCAATCCAACCTTCTTCCTCAGCTCATCAGATAACCCTGGGACGCTCCTTGTTGCTGTCATCCTCAAAGGAACTAACTACGGGACATGGGCAAGCTCAATCAAGACTGCCTCACGTTCAAAGATGAAGCTTGGTTTCATAGATGGCTCAATCAAGAAACCAGTGTCTTCAGCTACAGGTTACATCAACTGGGAGAAGGCTGACTCTATGGTAATGGCCTGGATCATTAATGCTATTGATCCAAATCTGCACGGCTCTATTTCACATGCCTCTATAGCGTGCGACGTCTGGCTCGATCTTGAGGAAAGGTTTGCACAAACAAACGCTCCACGTATCCACCAGCTCTGGCGTATGCTTTGCCTGATAGAAAAGGAAACTGATATGAATATAACTGACTTCTACACAAAGTTCAAGTCTCTTTTTGATGAACTGGACGAACTCCAACCCCTACCTGAATGTAGTTGTGGGGCATCAAGAATGATAATGCAAAGAGAGGAAGAGCAGCGTGTGCATCTATTTCTTGGCGGTCTTGACAATGAGCAATACGCACATGTGAAGGCCACCATCCTTAACTCGGACTCCACCGCCCTCCCCCTGCGTCGTGTGTTCAACCATGTACTCGGGGAAGAATCATGCTTTGCTGCAGAGAAAGAAAGAACCACCAAAACTGAAACAGTTTTAGCATTCCAAGCTTCCAAGAAAGGAAGAGATGGACCAAGGCCAAGGTGTGATCATTGTGGGAAGGTGGGGCACATAAAATCGAAGTGTTTCAAGATTGTTGGGTATCCACCTAACTGGGAATCTCGCAGGACACAGTGCAACTTCAACAGACAAGGAACACGGTCAGGTGCTCATGTGGCTCGAGGAGATGAACAGCAACGCACTGGTGCACATGCGGTTCAAGCTGATCATGTAAATTCATATGGATCTGCAGCAGTGTACGTTCTTCATGGAACACGCAGGGCCACACCACATGAGACTATGGCTGGTAACAATAAAGTTTATAAAGAAACCGAATGGGTGTTGGACAGTGGTGCATCGCACCACATGACACCACTGTTATGCATGCCAAAAGAAGTTTGCAAAATTGAAAAACCATTTTACATTACTGTCCCTACTGGAAATTCGGTTCTAGTTAACAAAATGGGCAGTGTTGAACTTGACACAAATGTCAAGTTACACAATGTTTTATTTGTTCCCGAGTTTAGTTGCAATTTAATTTCTATACACAAATTGACACATGATTTAAATTGCACAGTGATTTATGATCAAAAATGTTGTGTAATACAGGGCCAAACCACAAAGAGGACGATTGGATTAGGTGAGATGCATGACGGGGTTTATGTGTTCAAGGGACAAGTACAAGGATCATCTTTAGCCGTAGTTCATAAGGATACAACCAGTCTTTGGCATTCAAGAATGGGACACCCCTCCTCTCGAGCTCTTTAACAGATTTCACATTTAATTCATTATAGTTTTGATTTGAATAAAGTAGAATGTTGTGATATATGTCACAAATCAAAACAATGTAGACTTTCCTTTAATCATAGTGTCAATAAAGCTGAAGAGCCTTTCCATCTTATACACTGTGACTTATGGGGGAGATATCACACTGCTTCACACAACGATTCTCATTATTTTCTAACCATTGTTGATGATTTTACCCGAGGAACATGGATATATTTAATGAAGCACAAAACCGAGACTATGGATCTTCTCATAAATTTTTGCAACATGGTGAAAAGACAGTTTAACACCAATGTCAAAAGAATTCGAAGTGATAATGGTACCGAGTTCACCAACACTAGTTTTCAAAAATTTCTTCAACAAGAAGGGATAATGCATGAAACTTCTTGTGTGGTAACGCCTCAACAAAATGGGCCCGTAGAGCGAAAGCACAGGCACATACTTAATGTAGCTAGGGCTTTACATTTCCAAGCCAACCTTCCTTTAAGCTTTTGGGGAGATTGTGTGTTGGTAGCCACCCATCTTATTAATAGAACACCAACAATCGCAAATAAGGGAGTCACTGTGACACCCTAAACCCGGCATCACATGGTTATCCAATTGCGGAGATATTTCTGATTTACAATGCTAGTTACTTTCGGAAAGTATCATTTGCTCGATGGATGAGTACACTAAAAATGGTAGTTATTTTTTTAAAAGCAATGAAACAAGATAAAGGTGATGAACACTCAGAACATGAATTGAAGACAACATGTATGTATATATATATATATATATATATATATATATATATATATATATATATATATATATATATAACATGTCCCAATGAAAGCCAAGTTCCAAGACCTAAGTTAGGCCCTTATCAATGGCCATTGCAATGAATTAGACATCTAGAGGATACAACTTAAAAGAGAGTAAGACACAGGGGAAAGAGGGTCTGAACCACATCCAAAAAGGTAACTCTAAAAATTCAGATGTCGGAAGACTATCCACAAAATGCTCCGAATCGGTTAACGACATCAATGCAAGTAGGGTCTCAACAAATGCTCCCACGAGACGAGACCTCGGGTAATGGTTCTATGACATCGTCGCCCTCATCCGCGGAATCGTCATCGTTGTCATGATCCATAACGTGATAATCCGGCTCATCCTCATCCATGACCTCATAGAAGTCTTCCTCGTGGTCCTCCTCAGGATCCTCCTTCGGGTCCTCCTCGGGTTCCTCCTCAATCGGTGCTGCCGGCTCTATGTCTAGAGGTGGTGGCTCATGTAGCAGTCCGTTAGCTCGCAGTGTATGAAGGTAAAACTAAGTCGGAGGCAGAGCTACCCTCCTAGTCTCCACAAAGAAGGCTCCTATGGATTGGGTCTCCGTCAAGCATTTTAATCGGTTGCGGGTAATTGCTCTGTGGTATGTGGCGATATATCGCCCCGGATGTATCGGCCATGCCCAAAGATTCCCTGCGTCATCGAAGACCTCATTCTTTGACGTTGTCGGCACAAGTGGGATATTTGGATCCATCCTGAACTCATATAATGCACGGTGATACCAAAAAGGAAGAGAGAATAACAAGTAGAAATGAAAGAGTGAGATATCGACAACGGATATATCGCACAACAACCATACACATGATACATACAACACCTTGACATATTAACATTTTAAACATTACTTATAGGTAAACAATAAGTATTATCTCAGTGGGTCTCATACACGAATCAATCAATTTTATAAAGATAATACATGACACTTCAATCATCAGGCTCTAATCTTAATCTCATGAGATACCATCACCGTTTTATCATTAAGAAAGAAAGAGTTGATCAGGCTCATACGCCACATTTGGCAAGTTGTCTCCGTCACCTCATGTACCCGGATCAACACCATCACAAATCCCTTATAACGGCCATTCGGATGTATACCTCATCAAGTACCACATCTTAAGCGGGTATCTGGTAACTCAAGCACGTCTGCCAAGGGGAAATGCATATGAATAAAAGACTTTTCATTAACGAGACTTTTCTTTGTGTTCATTCTTTTTCGTTGTCGAAGCCCAAAGCTAACGACTATTCACAATTTTCATCACTTGAAAATTAATAACACAGGACGCACAGTCCGAGTGCTCAATCACAACACCTTAGACCGAGGCCGTAGTCCAAGGTTGTGGTCGTAGAAACAATTATAATTTTATCCATGTTTTATGTCAATATGATAAGGACTCCTAGCCCATAACAATGAAATTAGAACAGTCCTCAATTCCAAGATTTGGACTCCTAGCCCATAATATCACAACTTGGACCCTTGGTCCATAATTCTTGACACAGATCCCAGATCGCGTGCTTATAACTTAATACTAGAGGCAACGTCTCGCGAACTAGATTCTCTTTCACGTGTGCTTACTTTTCGCTCAGTGAAAATCAAAAACCAAAACAAAGGTCTCGGTCACTTATCCAAGTAACCGGAATGTTTCTAAATCATTTAGGAGAAAATATTTTCCTTTACAAATTCTTTTATAAAACATTTAGGAAATTCGTTTGCTTTTGAAATCCTTGATGAAATAAGGTCAAATATTTTCGAAGGGGTTTTTCCTTCACAAAACACAGTTCGAAAAAGGTTTTCTCTCGTACCATCTTTGGATCATAAAAAGGTAATTTCTATTGTTTTAAAAACACTTCAACGCTTCTTTTCAAAATAAGAATCTCATTTTCTTGAAGTAAGCGTTTTAAACAAGGAACTTTTATAAATGAAACCAATACTTTCAAAGTTCTATTCAAGGCTTATTAAGGCTTTTAATCCTTTATAATCATTGTGCATGACTCAAGTCCGGCTTCTCAAACTTCAATCAACAGTAATATATTCTCAATAATAATATCACAGTTAACAACAGTTCATCACATATATATAATCCATAACACTTTAAAGCAAGTAATGTTCAACTTCAAGTAAGAACCACAATAGTTCAAGTAAACAGTTATTCAAGTATTGGCTCAATATCACAATAATATTCAATCACTCAAGTAAACAAATACACACATGCATATAGTCATTGAATATCCCTAGGCAATCCCCTCTTACTTTCCGTGAAGGTAAGAAGATTAGATGCTCGAAGAGGTATGTCACGAACGTCCTCGTTTCCACCGAAATGGAAGTCTAAGGTTATGAACACAAAATCACAAGTTAAAATCAAACAAGAACACTAAACCACAAGGTATAGGTTCGGCCAAGACTAGTTCTTAGGGTTAGAGATTCCCAAAAATTATACAACTCATGGATTTATGATCCTTAAGTGTTAGGAGTTCATAAACAATGATCATTTAACAAAGTTCAATAAAAATCCCACTAAATTATAAACATAGGGCATTCGGCCAAGGCTAGTAAAGTAGGTTAGCATTCACTAAAATTTCCAATCTCTTAGGTTTAGCATCCATATGTATTAAGGAGCTCAAAACCATGATCATTTTGGAAAAATAAGAACAAAGTATCCTAGGTCCACAACCTTCTAGGTTCGGCCTTCATAGGATTTATAGGCTAGAAATCTTTAAACTTTCCAATCTCTTAGACTTAGCATCCAAATATCTTATGGAGCTCAAGTCCATGATCATCTTGGAAAACAATGGAAACTTAAACATTCCAATCTCTTAGACTTACCATCCAAATATCTTATGGAGCTCAAGTCCATGATCATCTTGGAAAAATGAAAGTAATACATACTAGCTTTAATAACATAGAAGAAACAAGTTATAAATCCTTAAACTTTCCAATCTCTTAGACTTCGCATCCAAATATCTTATGGAGCTCAAGTCCACGATCATCTTGGAAAAATGAAAGTAATACATACTAGCTTTAATAATATAGAATAAACAAGTTAGAAATCCTTAAACTTTCCAATCTCTTAGAGTTAGCATCCAAATATCTTATAGAGCTCAAGTCCATGATCATCTTGGAAAAATAAAAATAATACATACTAGCTTTAATAACATAGAATAAACAAGTTAGAAATCCTTAAACTTTCCAATCTCTTAGACTTAGCATCCAAATATCTTATGGAGCTCAAGTCCATGATCATCTTGGAAAACTAGAAACTCAAACATCCTAGAACCTAAACACTAAGTTTCGGCCATCATAGGATGATGAGGAAAATATTCTTTGTTTAACAATAACTCATATGTTTTGAATCACAAGGTATTAAGAGTTCTAAATCCATGATCAATACTCGGAAAGTTGAAACATAGTATCCTAGGCCTACTTATTCATATTTTTCAGCCATCATAGGAACAAACTATCAAAACTTCCAAGATTTATAGATCCAAGATCAAGGGATAGTTAGAAACTCAAACACATGATCATATTCCAAAAGTTGAAACAAAAACTTCCTAGGTCACAAATGCAAGCATTCGGCCTTCATTGGAAGATATGGATAGAGATTTTTGTTTTACACAACATCTTAGTATGTGAAAATATAAGTTAATACAAGACTATAGAAAGTGGTTTCAACTCAAAAGGAGTTTTCTACCATTTTAGATAAATTTTAGAAGTTCAAAGCATATAAAGAACACATAAAGTAAACTAGGAAATAAAAGATGGAACTTGCAAAAAGATTCATATGAGAGAATTACCCTTAGTATAAGGAAGAACTTTAATGAAGAACTTTAATGAAGAACTTAAGTAGAAAAGATGAATAAAAACTAAAGCTTTAAGAGCTTGAACTTTTAGAAGAAAGAAGAAGATGAAGGTTTAATGGAGGTTGAAGGAGGAAGATGATGAAGTGAAAATGAAAGGGGGAGAGTTCCACGACTCCAAGGTTGTGAGGGAAAGCTTGTGGAGCAAGCTTGGAGGTTTAATGCTTGATTGGATGGAAGAAGAGAGAAATGACTTTTTGATTAGAATAGTATTATAATTTGAAATGTGTGATGATTGTACTTTTGGTGTGTGTCATAGCCTCTTCCATCATGTCTCCTTACTTTTTTTATGGTCCCTAATCTTCTCCATTTCGTACCCGGTTGCATTTTGGATTGTAATTCTTCCGACGTTTTCGCCCGAATAAAATATTATATTTCATTTTTGAACGAAAATTTTAAAAATAACCAAGGTTGAAGGAAACATAATAAAAACACTAACTGTCTCGTTCACGGGTCAAAATTAGATTTTATGCACAATAAACTTGTACCGGCAGTGAAAACGCAGACCGGCTTCCGTCTGAATTTTCAACCGAAATTTTTACCGTGACTTCATATGATATAACAACACAAGAAAATGATTTTAGTTTAATTAAAATCATTCTCTAAGTTTAATCTAAAATAAACACATTTAATTATGTATTTACTGCTACAGAAATCATAGGAAAAACAGGGTGTTACAGTCACTCCTTATGAGATGTTGTTTGGAAAACCACTTAGCTATGCACATCTAAGGATTCTTGGTTGTCTCTGCTATGTGAAGAATTCCTCAAAGCAAAGAGACAAATTTGCAACAAGAGCCGAGAGGTGTGTATTTGTTGGCTACCCTCAAGGCCAAACAGGATGGAAAGTTTATAATCCAAAAACACATGAGTTTTTGGTTTCTAGAGATGTAATTTTCTATGAGGACATCTTCCCTTATAGCTTGCATGAAGGGAACGTGACCAAATCCTTGATACCTACTACTTTCATGACACCTTTTGGCCTGCTGAGGATGAAAGCCACACACATCCTGATCAAGCTAAACAGGATGAGATCCGAGAAACACAAAATGAGGTAGATGAGCCCAAGACACAGAATGAGGAGGAATCACTCATGGACATGGAAATTCACAATGAGGGGGAGCAAGAAGCAGTCCCCACCGGAGAAGAAATTGTCCCAAGAACACGACAACCACCAGCTTACCTCAGAGACTATTATTGTCACACTGCTATTATAAACCCCGCATGCACGTTATCTAGTTCCTTCACCTCTTCAGGTACGGTCTATCCTATTTCCAATTTTGTGGGTTATGATCATTTTTCACAAAAGCATCGAGCTTATCTTGCAGCCTTAGCCTCTCATAAAGAACCCAAAACATATTCTCAAGCAGCAAAGCATCCAGAATGGCGTGATGCAATGGCACAAGAACTTAAGGCCTTAGAAGATAATGACACTTGGGAATTAACACAGCTTCCACCAGGCAGAAAAATCGTTGGGTGCAAGTGGGTGTACAAAATTAAACATAAGGCCATAGGTGAAATTGAAAAGTATAAAGTACGACTCGTGGCAAAGGGTTTCACCCAAGTTGAAGGAGAAGATTTCAACGAAATCTTTGCACCAGTTGGAAAGATGACCACAGTTCGATGCCTTCTTTCTGTTGCAGTCGCTAATGATTGGGAGCTACACCAAATGGATGTAAGCAATGCCTTCTTGCATGGGGAGCCAGAGGAAGAAGTTTACATGGCCATTCCACAAGGACATAAAGCCCCTGGAAAAGCCTTGGTGTGTCGCTTGAAGAAGTCTTTGTACGGATTGCATCAAGCCTCACAAAATTGGTACTCCAAACTCTCACAAGCACTAATACAGTATGGATTCAAAGAATGTCCAGCATATCATAGCCTCTTTGTTTACTCTCATAATTCCATTTTCCTTGCTGTACTAGTTTATGTCGATGACCTAGTAATAGCAGGCAATGATTCTCATAGCTGCACCAAGTTCAAGAAATCTTTGAGCAATTGTTTTAATATGAAAGATCTTGGATCTCTCAAGTACTTCCTCGGTTTAGAATTGGCACGAAGTTCACATGGTTTGTTCATTAGTCAGAGGAAGTACACCTTGGACATCTTGCATAGGACGCCTCATCTATCTCACTATCACACGTCCAGAAATCACTTATTCGATTCACATTCTAAGCCAATTCATGCAAGCACCACAACAAGCTCATTGGTATGCTGCCATGCGTGTTTTGAGATACCTAAAGTCCTCACCTGGGCAGGGAATCATACTGCCAAAGGAGAATAATCTCCAACTTGTTGGTTATTGCGATAGTGACTGGGCTTCTTGTCCAATCACAAGGAAATCCATTTCAGGTTACTTAATGAAGCTCGGTTCAGCTCCTATCTGTTGGAAAACCAAGAAACAAACAACCGTCTCCCGATCCTCTAGTGAAGCAGAATATCGTGCCATGACCCATGCCACCAGTGAAATCCTTTGGTTGCAAAGTTTATTGTCTTACTTGCAAGTACGTTGTGATTCCCCCACACTCCTATAGTGCGACAATCAAGCTGCCCTTCATCTTGCAGCTAATCCAGTTTTCCATGAGCGAACGAAACACATAGAAGTTGATTGCCATTTCATTCGCAAACACTTACAAGCAGGTGCAATTTCAACTACCTATGTGCCAACAAAACAACAACCAGCTGATATGGCATTCGAGTTGGGAGTTCATAATCCTCACTCTCCAACTTGAGGGGGAGTAATAGAATAGTCGTTACAAGTTTGTTATCCTGATATAGGTTTGTTAGGTGTGTTAGAGTAAAAGATAATTAGTTTACTTGATAACTATTAGTAGTTGATAGAAGATAACTTTGTTATCTTTTTCTGTTATGGATTTGGATATTAGATGATCTCTTTCTGCCTATAAATATAAGGTATGAACTCTTTGTAAACAAGCTTTTCAATCAATACAAAACAAATATTCCAATACATCCAGCTTCCTCATCAAAGAAATCTCCAAAGCATCCAGCTTCATCTACCCCGCATCTAGCATCTGTGTCTCCTAGGTTTTCCATCCATGGTGGTCGAATCAGAGGAGACAAAAATCTCGCCGATACAGATCCATGGTGGTCAAAGCTCGAAGAAGAAAATGGAGAAAGAAGCACGAAGATGAAATGCGATTTTGGCTCTGCAAGAAAGAAGGTCGAAGACGTGATCATGGAGGAAGGAAGCCCACACGCAAGGAAGAAGAAAGGTCCCAGACGGTGATAAAGTGATCACCTTTATTTTTTTTTATTTTTTGGATTTCTGATTTTTAGAAAAGTAATAATATTTTAATGTTATTTTAATAATTTATTTTTAAAATAAACATATTTACTTACATGGCAACTTCTGTTATGGACGGAATCATAACGGAAGGACTATTTTCGCAACATTTGAATTTTAGGAGGACTAAATTCGCAAAAATAAAATAAAATTGAAGGACCATTTTCACCAAAATGAAAAAAATAGAGGGATGAAAACTGTAATTTAGCCAAGTCCATTTCTTCGTAAATAATTTGATTTTCAAAATAAAATTCAAAAAAGGGAATCAGTTTAGTTGCACAAATTATTGATCCTTTAACCATTTAAGGAACGTCTAAGTTTTACAAGTTGACCTCTCAAGAGCTTCTTTTTCTAACTAAAAAATTCATTTTTACGCTAAAAGAAATATATAACTGTTAAATTTCTTTTGAATAATTTACATCTCAAAATCGATAAATATCCAAAAGAACTAATATAGTCGTACGACTTATTAATTCCTTAATCATTTGAGGGAAGTTTAAGCCTATACGGTTTGATCTCTCAATTTTTAAATAAAAATTCTCTTTACGTCAAGACGTAAAATTACGAGCGCTGCCTTACAGAAAAATAAAGAAAAAATATCAATTTAGTCGTAACGATTTATTGATCCTACAAATCCGAGTTTTTTTTTACTATACAATTTAATGGCTCATTTTTTAGGATTTTTAAAAGGGGTAATCTTAATTTGCACAATCTAAGGGTAATCGTCGTAATGGCGGATGCTCTAGGGTGCCGTGGGGATAATCACCCATGCCTTCCCTAGACATAATCGACTCCCGAATCCTATTCATCTCTATTTAAAAATAAAGACCAGTCGTTTTTCACAAAGGGTTTTCCCAATGTTTCTCAACAAAAAACCTTGGTGGCAACTACATTCTCAGGAAGGAAAACAGTTATCCGTTTTTACTTATCTTCGATTTCGGTCGCGACAAGAGTTTGAGAGTTTCTATCATCCCGTCACGAACCGGAGCACATCATTGCGTTCGTATCGACGATATCTATGTCGTTCTCTTCTTCGTTTCTTCAAAAACCGAAGGTAAATAATCCTCGTTTATGTCGAAACTCGTTCTGTTATGTTTCTCGTATTATCTTTCGTTTCGTTTGTTAGAATTTGAATCCGTCTTCGATTATGAACTTATGGTAACATGTGCTTCAAAATGTGATGCTTGGGTGAATTTTTGGAAGCTCCGAGACCTTAGAAATGCGCAGGGCAGAATCGAGGAAGTTAAAGGACGTTGTGTTTTGTTTCGTTCCAGACATCGTACAACTCTCCAGGTGGGGGAAATAAATCATTTAATGTCAGAAAAGGTGCGGTCACATTTAATTCGATAACGGCGTCGGGCGACCTAAACCCTACATGAGAGCGAGTAACAGACAATGTCCATATCACATTGGGGACTACTTAGTGGTACCCGTGATAATATTGAGATTGTGCGTTTATCGCCGTTACGTCTAAAATATATTATTTTATTATATAGTGATTGCTTGCTTGGACTGTTTGGCTAGTTGGTTTGATATTGGTATTTGATGGATGATGATGTTCTGAGTGTGCAATTATTTTATGAACATGTTATATTATTGTTATTACTATAATTATTATGATTATTATCATTCTTGGAAATGAGGTTAAGGATAAAGTTATGATTTTATGACACAATGGTAATGATGATGATTGTGATTATATGATGAGTGTTATGATTTTACCTAGAGGTTGAGTAAGTAATAAGTTATGTTGAGACATGATGATGTATTGGGGAATGCATATGATATGTCATAGTAGTGCCTAACTGAGTTGATTACTGAGATATAATGATGAGATGAGATTATTATTGAGGTTACTTATGAGATTATGATGAGCAGTTAGGGCACTAGGGGGTGACCTGAAACATGGTTTGTGATTTGGTTGACCTGAAACATGGTCTGGTGGACCTGAAACATGGTCGTGTGGGGTCTACGCCTCAGAGGGATAATTCCTGGGGATAGGCTAATGGCGCAGATAGGTTTTGTCGGCACGTTCTGCTTTGGTACTACCCTTCTGTTTCAGGCAGGACAGCCTGATGGACATATACCGCCGATGCCGATGACGGTGATGGCCCCGCTTCCCTTCATGGTACCCTTCGAGGCATTGGTACGTGGCTCGCACCAAAGACTGCACCCGCCCCAGCTCCAGAGCTCGAGTTGGCACCCATCCCGGAGGAGGACCCGGTTGCCCCCGCCCATGACCTAGCACCCCTTCAGAAGGTACCAGCACCTCCAGAGGTCCGGGCTACGGTTTCAGAGTCTTCGCGGGTATCTTCTAGACGGCTACATCCCCGTGACAGCAGACTTTTCAGGCAGAGGTTTCAGATGCAGCCGGATAGGAGCTCTTCCAGTGAGAGCGGAGGAGTGTCCGGACCTGCCGAACCCCAAGACGTAGACGAGGGTGGTAGTATATGATGGCTCGGGCCAGTTCCATCTGCATAGGTGTGAGGGAGGTTTTATTGTATTTTGAGTGGGGATGAGGTGCGGAGTGCATCGGTGAGGCATCTTTCTTCAGATCTTTTAATGTATTTTGTTGATGTTACCAGTCTGTATATATATCGGGATCATATTGACGGGATTCCATTTACCGTACTGTACCAGGTCTGATGTATATATAGTTATGTTTCTGTATGTATATATATATATATATTGTTTATATTTTAAGTTTTAATTTTTCCACCGTTTTTAATATATACGTCTAACGATAATAACACAATTAGGTCCTAAATATTATGGGTTTTCTTTAATGGGAGGTCGGGGCATCTCATTTAGTGGTATCAGAGCAGTTCGGTTCTAAAATGGACTGTGAGAACTATGATTAGGGCAAACTGGCCATTTAGTTGAATCACATCGGATAACAGCTATGCTTAGGAGTTGGGTAGTGAGTCTGACGGTACATTTCTATGGCATATAGTATTTATATTCCAGTTTATGTAGTATTATATGTTATATTGATGTGGGCTAATGATTTCTTTTAACAGGATCATGGCTCGAGGTCGAGGACGAGCACATGGTGGTGGTAGAGCGATGGAGAATGTTGAGGAGGAGCCTTATCAGTCAGAGGCAGGGATTAGAGGTGGAGGATAGTCCTCCGACACCCTTTAGACTATCCGCGAGTTAGCATATGTTCTATTGCAGCAGGCGCAACAAAATGCTCAGAGGGTGCAGAGAAAGGCAAAGTTACAGGAGCGATAGGATAGGAGGAGAGCCACTGAGGCTGAGGATACAGGATTGGCTACCTTTCTCAAAGGTAAGCCACCATAGTTTCATGGAGAGTATGATCCAGAGCGAGCAGAGTGGTGGATACAGGAGCTCGAGAAGATCTTTGTACACCATGAGATGCAGAGATGACAGGAAGGTGACTTACACCGCCTTCATGCTGACCTAAGGGGTCGAGTCATGGTGGAGAGGCAAGAGGAGATTGCTTGAGGCTAAGGGCAGGTTGATTAGTTGGAAGCTGTTCAGAGAGTGTTTCTTCGAGAAGTACTTCCCGCGGTTGGTCAGTCGCGAGAAGGAGAGAGTTCATAAATCTCTAGCAGGGAGACCAGTCTGTTGGTGATTATGAGGCTAGGTTCGAGGCTTTGATTCAGTTTTCTGAGTTCTACCAGAGTTTTCCGATGAGGATTGGATGTGCCGGATATTCGAGGAGTGTTTACGGCATGAGTTGAGGAGGGCTATAATGCCCTTGGATATTTTGAGTTTCCCAGAGCTTGTAGAGAGGTGCAGTGCCATTGACAGTATGGACTAGAGGCAGGCTGCAGAGTAGTGACAATAGCGTAGTGGGGGTCCTACCAGAGTAGGTCATCAGAGGAGAGGTGATAGATGTTCTCAACGGAGGAGACGGCCTTATACTAGACCTGGGCAGAGTGCTCAGACATCTGCACCACCAGCACCAGTTACCAGAGAGGACCAACAACAGCGGGCCCCAGAATGTTTCAGATGTGAAGGTCCGCATTATATCAGAGATTGCACAGATAGATCTGGTTGCTACGTCTGTGGCAAACCAGGTCATTTTTCTAGGGATTGTCGACAGAGAGCGGTACAGCAGCAGCCAGCTGCCGGCAGAGGAGCCAGGGGTTCTAGAGGTGGAGCTAGGAAAGGAGATCCAGCAGCAGGACAACAGACGGCCAAACCTCAGGCCATGGGGAGGGTGTTTGCAGTGAGAGGATATGAGTCCTCTCTGCAGATCTTATTCAAGGTATGTGTTTAATATCTGGCAAACTCTCGTCTGTGTTGTTTGACTCAGGTGCTACACATTATTTTATTTCACATGAGTTTGTGGATCATCTACATTTTCCCGTTCTTAGCTACCATATACTTAGATGATTTGTAAGAGAAAGAAATCTCTTAGTCACAAAAAAAAGCTCAACTAAAAATATGCATGAAGAAAATCAATTTTCATAACCTGCATTAAAAGGAATAAGTTTTCGTTAATGAAAATGATTTTTGGATATAAGAAGCGCTCGTCCAACACTGAAGTGATAGAAGCACTCGTCCAACACAAGTGACATAAGTGCTCGTCCACTAAAGTGACAGAAGTGCTCGTCTACTAAAGTGATACAAGCGCTCATCCACTAAAGTGATAGAAGTGCTCGTCCACTAAAGTGACATATGGAGCTCGTCTACTAGGTTACGTTCAACCAGTTCAAGGAGTATCCGTCCAATGAAGTGGCATATGGAGCTCGTCTACTATCAACTACCTATCAACTACGAGCCTTGAGGATTGAAGACGACGCCAATGTAGAATATTATTTCAAGAACCAGAATCAAGAAAACAGATTCAAATATCAGATCGAAATCTATTTTAATTGATCCCAACTACTATAACTTGTTTTCTATATATAGAGGGACCAAAGGAACACTTTCAAAAATATTGAATATCAAGAACATATCACGATAAATATATCATTCATCATCTTTCTTGAGCTTACTGTGAAAAAGAGTGTTTCATTCTCATAAGTGCTTCAACTTGTTTATCTGACTATTGAGAGTTAGGAATCAATTTTTCGTTGTATTTGATTGTAAAGAGAGAGGGAGTCTCTCTAAGTGAATAGGGTGAGGTATCCCTAAGGAAGAACATTGAGGCTCTTCACAAGAGTGTGGTATCTCGAGGTGAAGGAGTGCTCTGTGGTGTAAAGATTTTTCAAGCTACCTAGATAAAGCTTGTTGTGTTAGTATGTGAAAACCCACAGGTGGAGTGGGGACTAGATGTAGGTCACGGTGGTGGTGACTGAACCAGGATAAATCTGGTTGGGTGGTATCTCTAAACTCAAACTCAATAATTTCTATCTTGCGCATATAACTGTGATCTTGATGCTCTAAGTATTCAATTGATATTAGTTCTTGATTTTCATAATCAGTATTGAACCTTGAGTAAACTGTAATAATAACTGTGTATTCAATTCTATTCTCAAGGATCAATAATTTGCTGGCTTATCATGTTTATCTATTATTTTAGAGTGGATTTAATCAATTAAGTTGAGTTGAATACTTGATTTAGCCCAAATTAGACTTTGTTTTCCTATTTTTGTTATTTTAGAGTCAATGTGTGTATTTAATTGATTTAATTAGATCTTAGATGATTTTCTCAAGATTTTTCTTATTTTTATTTTTAGGAAAGGACAAAGAAGAAGGATATCAATTAAATTGAAGATTGTCAAGTAAATTGCAAGGGCCCACATGATGGATTTGAATCCAAATCAATTTGGATTTGGATTATTATGATTAAAAGATAATTCAATTGGCATTGAGATAAAAGATTGGATCCAAATCAAATTGGATTTGGATAATAATTGCCTATCACAATAACGAAGGATATGATAAGATTTGGCAATTGATTTGGAGATATTGATTTGGCAATTAAATTTGAAGATTAAAATGTTCAAGATCAACCATGATGGAGCTTGAAAAGCAATAAAACTGAGCCAAACAGAGGCTATCACGGCCTAGCCGTGAAAGCCATCATGGCCATGATCGAGCAAGGCTGAAAAGAAAAGAACGAAAAAGTCAGAACCTGTCATGGCCAGGCCGTGATGGCCATCACGGCCTTGACAGGCCATCAGTGCCAAGTTTTCCAAGACAGAATCTGTCACGGCCGTGACGCGCAATATCTGGAATTTTAAAACCTGCTTTGATCTGATTTTGTAATTGCTTGGGATTCAAGTTACCCTACTCTATAAATAGGGCAATTAGGCTCGAAAATAGGGATCCCCTTGGGCTGCTACCTTAGGAAAAAACTAGGATTTCTCTTATTCTCCAATCCCTTATCTTCTCTTAGGTTTTCTTTTATGCTTTTGTTAATCAAGCTTGCTATGAACATGGCAATTCTTGAGTAGTTGTTTTTATTTCTAGGAATTGGGGCTATGCCCAAGATTTGTTTTATGTTATGAATTGATGTTTTACTTCTTGTTAATTTCAATTCGCTTTCGATTTGATTCCTATTGCATGAATTACTTGTGAATCTGGTGCGCACTTATTTGCATGTCATAGATACTCTAAGGAGGAACCTAGCGGTGAACTTAGGTATTGGATCTATAGGGATTAAACTTAGGACTTAAATCACGAGAGTTAGAAGCTGTCCTTCGAGGGTTCACTGAGTTGTCACAAAGCTTAAAGGATTTGATTTAAATTCAATTACCACGAGAGTAGGGGTTGGTTTAATCGGGCACGGTTCTTGTATCCCGAGAGGGAACATTAACTTATTTAGGATAAATTCACCTTCAAAGAAAATTTCAATAATTAACAAGAGGGGTAGTCAATTTAGCAACATGAGCAGTCTTGTTGGTAACCCAATTCCTGAAAATCTCTTTTTCATATTTAAAATCCCAAAAATATTTGATTTTATTTTATTGTTTTTTTCTTTTTTCTTGAAATCTATTCACACTTATTTCTTAATCTAAAATAGTTGTTTAATTTGTGAAGTGGTACTTGGTTTCACAATCCCTGAGTTCGATACTCGGTTTCTCACCGTTTTAATATTACTTGCTTCGATCTGGTACGTTTGCCAGAGCCTATCATGTGGTTGCCAGTAAAAGGGAAATTTCGGGATTCCTTCAGAGTCAAATATGAAGAAATCATTCCCCGCAGTAGGTTGGACCTTGAAAAAGTCAGACTTGAAGAATTTATAAGATCTCTTATAGAGTCCAATAATGCCTCTCTTTTCAACTCCAGTAAGGGAGATCCAACCAACTTGGTCCCCAAACCTAAACTTTTAAAAAAAATGGAATTTAGGTGCAGTAGCAACCAGCCCTACTTGACTGCAAAGAATTTGAGAAGCCTTCATAAAGGCCCAGCTATTAGGATGCAACTGGGTAGGGGCGACATTCATGATTTTCAAGACGTCACACTCGAACTGAGTCAAGGGGAGGGTGACACCAATATGCTCAAGCAAAGTTTTGTACATATAGGTGAAATGTGGTTCAACTAGAAGAGCTTGTAAGAAAACGTGTTCATCATCTGAACAGGGCAAACAATGAACAGTCCCACGAACAGCAGAAACTTTGGTTTTAATGACCCGGAGGGAGTCATGGATCCTAAAGTTTGAAAAGAAGGCCCCAACATCTGGCTTCACCAAGAAATACCCAGGAATAGTGATGTCCGGGTAGGGAATTTTGGGCATCCTAGCAGCACGTTTACGATGCTTAGGGGCCGCAATAGCTTGAGCATTAGAAGAAGTAAGAAGAAGAAGAAGAAGAAGAAGAGGAGGAGGAGGAGGAGGAGGAGGAGGAGGAAGAGGATAAGAAGAAGAAGACAAAGAAGAGGAGGAGGAGAATAAGAAGAGGCCCCAGGGTTATCTCCATTACTCTTCGAAAGAGGAGATGAATGGGGAGATCCACCTATAGGATTTATCTCATGTTCTATAATTTGAACCTCAGAGGAGGCATTTTGAGATAACTTAAAGGAAGGTTCCATGGTTGAGTAAAGAGAATGAAAAGGAACTCGATAAAAATCAGAGGAAGAATGAAAAGCGTACCTGGAAAAGAGGAGAGAGCACATAAGTTCTTTTGAGGAAGAAGCTAGAAAGATGAAAGTTATGAGGAAGAAGACGGTAAGTGAGCTCCAGAGTGTGAGTTTACTTCATTTTATAGAAGAGACCTTTTCGTTTCAAAAAACAAAATGGAACGTTACTTTAAGAATTAATGACGGTAGTAGCCGTGTGCAGGAAGAGAAACGTCACTTCAGGACTGCGAAATTTTGGCACACCAATAGAAGGGAACTGCGTGTCAAACACATTGAAATACGCACTACAACAACCAAGAACTTGATTATGCAGCGGAGGAGCAGGTCTTGAAAATGATGCAATAAAGGACACGCGGCATCAGCAAGACCATGCTTTGATTACAACTCTCACATATTTTCTAAGCTCGGGCCTTAGAATCTGGCATATCGGCCAAAAGAATAAAGTATGACATCAATATCAAGCTACAGCTCAGCTCGGCTCATTTCGTGAAGCTTTTACGCTCTAGTAAGCTCAAAGCTTGGGGGGACTTGTGTATTGGCCGAGGTGGCAAGCTCGGTCACCGAACCACCAAAAACATCAAAAAAATCAAAGAGGAAAGGATTATTAGGCTCACTCACTGATGTAACAGCCTGATTTTAATTATGATGTTCAACCGGTTAAAATATAATTAATTATATTTTAATCTGAAAGTTAGAAATTGTTTTTGAATAAAATAAAATAAAATTATATTCATGGTCTACTTTATGGTAGAAGGTTACGGTAAAATATTGGGTTGAAAATTCAGACGAAACTCGGTCTGCGTTTTCACTGACAGTAAACGTTTACTGAGCAGAAAACCTAATTTTTACCCGTGAACGAAATGGTTAGTTTTTTTGTCGTGTTTCCAATGACTTCAATAATTTTTGAAATTTTACGTTCGGAATTAAAATATAATATTTTATCCGGACAAAAACATCACGAATTACGATTGGAAACTTTAATCGGGTAAACAACAGAGCAGAATGGAGAGCTGAGGTGACCGACGTGACTTGATGGAGTTGAAGTGACTTGACTTGATGGACTAAAGTCACATGTCACATCCAAGAAAATAATCATGATGTTTTGGAAAGTAATAGTATTTTAATCCTAAAACCAATTAATCTCTCTCCTAACCAACCAAACATGTCCTAAGTCAAACTTGGCCTCCAAGTTCTCTCCTCTCCTTCTCCCACACGCCTCTCTCTCTCTCCCATCTCTATATATTCATTCATTTTCTTCATTCATGGTTTACACTCTCAAAAACCTCATTTTCTTACTTCAAACTTCATTGGATTTCTTCAAGAGCTCATCTTCTTCCTCCTTTTAATTCATGCTTCAAAGGTAATATTTATTTATCCTACTCATCTATGTTATTTCATTCACTTGTTTGTTGATTTAATGTCATTTTCTTCCATTTATCATTCTTAGATCCATAACTTCTAAAATCTCTAGAAAATTGTAGAAAAATCATAAAAATGTGAAACCAATTTCTATGATCTAGTTATGATCTCTATTTTCATCATCTAAGAGCATGTGAGCAAAATCATTTTCCTTCCTATAGATCTAAACAGGGCCGAACATATGTCTAAATGGACAAAGGAGGTTTTGTTCAATTTTTAACTTAAATGAGGTTAGATCTAAACTATATAGAGTTTCTATGTTCCTAATCCTCAACTAATCTTAAGTTTCATCAAGTTTTATCTATTTCAAGTCTTAGATCTATTTCTTCAAAGATTATGTAAAAATGTTTAAAAGTGTTTGATGAGTTAAGATTATGGTTTTTATACTTTTAGATACTTATACTTTTATGATCCAAGGGTTTGAATCCAAATAAATTTTATAACCTATTTTTATGTTCAAGGCCGAAACTCTAACCTTAGTGGTTAGAGGATTTTGTTTCATATTTTCAACTTCTATCAATTTATTCTAGTTATCTAAGACCTAAGCACCTAGAATCCAAAAGATTAGAGTGAGAAAATAATCCTAGCCTCATTTTTAATTAGAGGTCGAACCTGGTATTAAAGTGAACCTTATGGGAATCGTTTGATTAATCGTTGTTATGTGATGTTGGTTGAAGGATATCGGATATTCGTGATGTAGTTACGAAGATTGGGAAGTTCGTGAATCCGGTGTTAGCTCAGGTGGGGGAAAGAACCAACCTATCGTCGGAATGGATAAGTAGTAGATTATATAATAATTGTGTAGGGCAACCTAAACCCTACTAGTAGTTGGGTAATCGACAAGACCAAAATCACATTGGAAACTTTTTCTGAAAAACCAATGGCGATTCGGGGATTGTAGGTTTATCGACATTAGGTTGATTTTATATTGTTGATGGTTGATTTGATTTTATTACCTTTATTGAATTGAATTTGTGCTATGTTGGTGATATTGGAATATTTTGATCGATATTGTGTTATGTATGATCTGCCTGGTTTTTATTATTATGCTTAGTGGATTTTAAGCAAAGATATATATGTTGTCTAAGAGATGATTGTTTTGGGTGTGAGGATAAAGATGTTTTAGAAGTGCCTAACCTAGATGATGTATGTTAAAGAGGTGTTATGACATAGAATATGTGTCAACTTCTAATGGAAGGTTAAGGCACTAGGATGTTGTTAAAACGGGTTGCTAAGATTCAAGTATAGGTGTTGTTGTCCACAACCATGTATTGGTAATATAATACACAAAGAGAAAAGTGTATTGGTAATATAATACACAAGGAAATTTGTGTATTGGTAATATAATACACCGTGTATTGGTAATATGATACACGTAAAACACATCTATAATACATCGTGTATTGGTAATACAACACACGTAAAATCAAGAGTTCTCGCGAGACCACTTTCACCTTAGAAATAGGTGTGCAGCTATGGTGTCCTTGAGTAGCATGAGATTGATGGTAGAGGATGATATATTAATTTGAGTATGATTTGTTAGTTAGATGTATTGATTGTCTGTGACAATTACTGTATAATGTACTATGACACTTTTCCGCTTTTGATGATAGAACTGTTTCTTATCCCCTGTATATTTCTGTATGTTGTATTTTATCTCCTTGTGGAATCGTACAAGAAGACCCCGTGGATGAGCGTAACCAGGAGGAGTTGGATGGAACTCCCTACGAACCGGAGGCTGGAGTACGAGCTATGGCCCATGGTGATTAGGGTCTAGTTAGTTATGGCCGGTGCGTCTCGTGAGGCGTATTTTTATATGTTTCTGCTTTGTTTAACTTTTGTTTAAGTATATGCTTGTGATGAATCTTACTGAAAGGATACCCTCAACAGTATTTTGTAATATGTTTAATATACTTATATTGTGATGTGTATTCTATATGAAGCTGTATACGTCATAAGTTAAGTTTTTAATTTCTACGTATTTTCATATTAAGTCACAAGTGAGAAATTAATTAATGAGGTTTTAGTCTAATAAAATAGCGGGACACAACGGGGTGTCTCAGTCGAGCCCATTGAATTTAAGTGGCCGAGGTGTAAAGATCGGCCACGGAACCCAAATAAATGAGGGGATTCTCCAAAAGTAATATATATAGGCCAAGCTCGGCTTCTACCATGAGAACTTTTACGCTCTTTTGAGTTCAAAGCTCGGGGAGCTTGTGTACTGGCCAAGGTGGCAAGCTCGGCCACTGAGCTTGGAGAACCTGATCTACCAAAAATAACACTTATCTTGGCCTAACTAACAACCTTATCTCAGTATGAGAGATAAATCTTATCAGGAGATAATGGTATTTGGAAGTTGGCTAAAAAGATAAGGTATAAGAAGAGATAACCTTGATCTCTAAGGAAAGGGATCTGATAACTCAACTATAAAAAGAGAAAGAACCCTAGGAGGATGGCACTTTTGCTAATCTAGGTGAATCTCCTTTAAGCGTACTTGAGGAACCAGCGAACCAAAAGATTACCTAAGATTCGTTGCTCACTGGTATTCATCATATACAAGATTAAGGGATTGACTTCACCATATGGCCAAGGGTTGAACAAAGAACTACCTTCAACATTTGTGTTCATTCTCGGTTATATGCATTATGGCTAGACTCTAGGTGAGTTGGAATTTGGCGGGAATAAAAGCAACTTTCATTAGCTTTTGCAAAAAAAAAAACACTTTTTATAATTAACTACTTTAAAAATTGAATTTTGTGATTGTAAACAAACACAAACCTACTTCAGCGTTTTTTAAAACTGTCTAAAAATAATCATTAAATTATTTTGTAATAAAATCATTAAATTTTTTTGAGCAAAAAATATTTAATTTTTAATCTTAAACAAAATCACAAATTTTGTTTTTTTTTTCTTTATCATTTTTCATTTTACTCGGTCAAGCACAAGGTTTCAAAATCAAGATCCCACATAAGATCAGGAAGACCAAAGAAATACGTAAAATATGAATCGTAGCACGAATCGTAAGGTCATATATATATATATATATATATATATATATATATATATATAGGGTTGGGCTATGGTGCATCACCCACATTTTACACCACCCACTACACCACTCATGTGGCAAATTTTGGGCCAATCAAATTGTCACATAGGTTGGTCAAAATTTCAAACTTTCTAGTTGTATTATACTGTAGTCAAACTATATGAATACAGCATATCGTAGTATAATATATGTGTTTTTTGTATTTACAAATTTAACTCATGTTAAAATAATGTTTTTTGATTAAAAAAACTGATTATATTGTAAAATATTATTGACAACGAACATTATTTTAATTCATATTAAAATATTATTTTGTAATATAATCATTTTTTTTAATCAAATAAACATTATTTTAATATGGATTAAATTTGCGAATACAAAGAGTACATATACTATACTATAATATATTGTATTCATATATTTGACTACAGTAGAAATACAACTAGAAAGTTTGAAATTTTGACCAAACCCATGTGGCAATTTGATTGATCCAAAATTTGTCACATATGGGTGGTGTAGTGGGTGGTACAAAATATGGGTGGTGCACCTTACCAACCCTATATATATATATATATATATATATATATATATATATATATATATATATATATATATATATATATATATATATATATATATATAAATGTTCATATAAAATATAATTAAACTATTAAGTAAAAGTAGATCAATTCACATAAATAATTAAATTAAAAATTGAAGCAATATATGAGAAGAAAAAAAAATCCTCTCACCTACCAAGTTTTAAAATATCTTTTCATTTAAATTTCTTTCTGCCACCATATGTATGTTTACAGCTGTGTTATTTGCACATCCAAAAGTGACACCCACTTTTGACACCTGATTAATCACGTGTAAATATTTGGTTAATTCAGTTCATTATATGGTTAATGGGTCATATGATACTTATTTTTCATAACCATGTAAATATTTGGTTAATCACATGCAAATATCTATTTAATTCAGTTCTTTATATAATTAATAGGTCACCATGAATTAACCAAATATTTGCACAGGATTAATTACATAATGAACTGAATTAACCAAATATTTGCATCGATTAACTAAGGTTGTTTGGGTGTTTTTCTCGTAGGTGTAGGTGTCAAAAAAAGTTTGAACGGTGTAAGTGTAAATGTAACAGACAAGTCAAAAAAAAATACCAATTTTTTTATGAATAAAGCTTAGGATGGGCATTGCTGCAAAACCCATGATAATTTTAGTGTATTGAAACCCTTCCCAGCTGGACCAATTAATTGGTAACCAAAATTTAAATATTCCAGCTCACTTTTCTTATGTCTTATGCTTATATTAATTTAAAAATTTTCAGATTAGTCCTTAGATTTTATCTATTTATTTTTTCATACCCTTCTTCAAAGTCTTCTCTCTTTGCTATCGAAAATTCCCTTCATCTTCTATTCGTCTTTCGTTCCTTTCATGACCTTCTGTAAATCGGTTTATCCACATGGTCATGGGCATCAAATAAATGGGTATATCCACCATACATTTTATTCAATTTTGTTCAAAGTAAAATAAAGTTACCTCAACAAATTGTTTTGGTCAAAAACCAGCTTCAGAAGTACAGATGGCAGAGCTTGAGGGTTTTGAAACAGAAATTGGGAACGAAGGGGCGCAATAAAGCATAGGATTAAATTGCAAAAAAAACCCAAATTTGCCATATTATAAATAGGGTTGGGCTAAGGTGCACCATCCACATTTTACATCACTCACTACACTACCCATGTGGCAAATTTTGGGCCAATCAAATTGCCACATAGGTTGGTCAAAATTTCAAACTTTCTAGTTGTATTATACTGTAGTCAAACTATATGAATACACTATATTATAGTATAATATATGTGCTTTTTTTATTTGCAAATTTAACTCATATTAAAATAATGTTTTTTATTAAAAACAAACTGATTATATTGCAAAATATTATTGACAACGAACATTATTTTAATTCATATTAAAATATTATTTTGCAATATAATCAGTTTTTTAATCAAAAAACATTATTTTAATATGGGTTAAATTTGCGAATACAAAGAGTACATATACTATACTACAATATATTGTATTCATATATTTGACTACAGTAGAAATACAACTAGAAAGTTTGAAATTTTGACCAAACCCATGTGGCAATTTGATTGATCCAAAATTTGCCACATATGAGTGGTGTAGTGGGTGGTGCAAAATATGGGTGGTGCACCTTAGCCCAACCCAAATAAATAATAAAACAAATTATATGAAAGAGTTATAGCATGTGGCACTTAATCATAGGTCCTACTTGGTAAGGGTTTCGATACCCTCAAATTACAAAAACCGATCTAAGTGACCTAGAGTTAACACATGCAGTACTAAGCCGTGAAGATTACTTCACAAAAAAAAAAAAAAAAAAGATGGATGTGGGATGTAATTTCAGCCATGGGATCCATGGAATTAACCCCAAGAACAACACGCTTTCTCTCGATTGCCTTCCGAATTTCTTCTTCACGACGAGCTTCCGCTGCATCAGAAAGAATTTTGCTCCAGTCTGTAGCTGCATTTCCTCCTCCCTCACCTCCTATTGCATTTTCTTCATCTTCAGGAGTTGGTCCTCCTCCCCTGTTGCATGAGTTGGTCCTCCTCCCTCACCTCGTGTTGCATTTTCTTCATCTTCAGTAGTTGGTCCCCCTACCTCCTGCAGCATTTTCTTCACCACGAGTGGTAGCCCTCTCGACTACCACAGGAGTGGCTACATTATTCACAAGGCTAGAGATGTATGCCAAGAACTCAATAAAATTCATTAACATAACTACGATACAAAACACCATCTCTACTCTGTTGACCGCATGCACGTCACCGAATCCTACTCTGGTCGTAGTAGTAACTGCCCAGTAGAATGCTGATATATATTTTCCCACGAGTGACTTGTTTTGACCTTCCACTATCGTCCTCCACGTGTGTCCATTATCATGACTATCAGCCATATAATTAAATAGACATCCCATACAGTGGATCCAATAAATAGTAGCCTTCAAAAAGCACACAGATTTAGAAACTTGTATAATATATTTCATCCATATTAAATTACTACTCTACATTCCAATTGTACATGGGCTAACTTCAGGTTTAGAAACTTACCCATACGATCTTAACAATACGAAGCACAACAAAAGAATTTATGAATGCCAAGAAAAACTCAGTCAAGACCAACCAACCCTCCATCCTATTAAAAAACATAATAATATAAGATTACGAGATTATATGACAAAAAATTAAATATCTTTAACAAAACTTTAGTGATAAAGTTTAAACGATACCTTTTAAAAAAAGCACCAATAGTGATAGCACGTAAGAATAGAAACGGCACGATGATAAATAGGTATGACCTCCACTTTAGTACTATTAGATACGTAAAGAAGATTATGGTTGAGCTAAAATCCAAGTAGAATAATGGTGATTTCCTACTTTTCTCCCAAATTTTGTTGTGGTCATCAATCAGACGTTTAGACCTCTCATCAACATATGCTGTGCAGACATATGTGGCTACAACATCAATTAATAATGCCACATTGGCCAATATAGTCACCCTGATGAGGACAATAGATATATGCTTGAGGAAGCAAATTTGAAATGGGATCGTAAATGTGATGAATAGTGCCGTACAAAATATTATAGTCTGCCGCAACCTACAAATCCCATACTTATAAATAAAATAATAGTACTTGGATGAAATTAAAAGAAAATAAAATACTTTAAAAACAGTAGAATGTAAAGCTTGAGGGAAAAAGAATGAAGAAATAACCTAGTCCCGATATCATATGGGGACATAATCCCTTTGTTGAGACTCCGACCCTGATCAATTGCTTCATAGAAAGCCATCAAAAAAGCTGCATGCAATATACAACTAGATAAATGATTAAAAACTGAAACGTAGTTTGTTTGATTATTTTCTTTTCATTTTCAAACTTTTTTTTTAGCAAAAATATATTTTTTTAAGTAAAATAAAATGGTGTAGAAAAGTCTTTCCACCAAAGAAGGCTCCTTTAGGTAAAAGAGCAAGCAGAAAAACTGCTACTTATTCTATGGTCAAACAAATAGAGAAAACATAATTTTAAAGCATATTTATAGTATCATCGCCAGAGCAGATTAACCGAGATATGTGCATCTCATTAGTTCGTAAGTCCCCTGCTAAAGCTACCAGCAAAAAGAAACTCATGGCACAACAAAAACCTGACAGCAAAGGCATCTCTAACAGCAAGATCAAACCAAAAAAAAAAATGATGAGGCATGTCCAAATACCGAAGTGGAGCAAGACCACCAAAGAGAGTCTTTTACTAATGCTATTTCTGAAAGATCAAAATCACCAATTTTCACTGGAAAAACCTCATAAGACAGCAATGAAGAGTTACATGGTGAACCCATCATAGTGATAGGAACAAGACATTGAGCTTAGGAAGCCTTTAGCAAAGCAATTACATTAGCAGCAACCAACATCATTTAGCAACCCAATGAGCATCCAAGAACTAATTTGTACTTAAAAAGATAAGGATATATACTATAAAGGCCATAAAAAATATGACAGCTTCATAGAAAGCACAGCCTGAAGAAGTAAATGTAGGAAATAGTGGAGAGGATATGGAGAGGCTAACAAACTCAAATGATTTGAATTGCTTGGCTTGGTTTTCAAATGCTCAAGTACAAGCCTTTTTATAGATGCTAGGGATGACTCTAGATCCATCTAATACAATGACCATATTTAATGCACTTAATTAAGCACATGTATCATGCTACTTTGAAACTACAAGTTCTTGAATCTTCAAGTCCTAGAAACTTCAAGTACATGAATTTTCTAGATACATGCATACTAAGTAATAAATCAAGTTTATATTTCCAACACCCCCCCTTAAACTTGATTCTTCTTGGTGACTCCAATCCATGCACGCATCCTTGCAAAGTCTTCGACTTCAATCCTTTGGTGAAAATATCGCTACACCGATCACTACTTTTCACATAGGAGAGCTTGACCTCTTTGTTCTCGATGCACTCCCTTATGAAATGAAACTTGGTATCGATGTGTTTACTTCGATCATGGAACATAGGATTCTTCCCTAGTGCTATAGCAGATTTGTTGTCCATCAAAATAGTAGTTGCTTCATCTTGAGACACATGTAGCATTCTCAACAATCTTCTTAGCCAAATTGCGTGACAAACACAAGAAGCAGCTGCAACATATTCATCTTCACATGTAGAAAGAGTCACAATAGGTTGCTTCTTTGAACTCCAAGTGAAGGCAGTGTTACCCATGAAAAATATAAAACCACCGGTGTTTTTTCTATCATCAATGTCACCTCCCCAATCACTGTCACTATAGCCAACAAGCTTGAAATCGGAAGAGGGTGAATAATATAGGCCATAGTCAATAGTTCCTTTGATATATCTAAGGATCCTCTTAGCCATTGTCATGTGAGCTGTAGTCGGTGACTCCATGAAACGGCTAACAACTCCTACTCCAAATAGGATATCGAGCCTTGTACAAGTCAAATATCTTAAGCTGCCAACGAGACTCTTGTAAAGAGTTGGATCCACTTTTTCACTTTCATCATACATTGACAATTTAGTTGCACAATCGATTGGGGTGTTCATAGGCTTGCAATTTGTCATCTTGAATTTCTCAAGGACCTTTTTGGCATAAGCCTCTTGAGAAATAAAAATTCCATCTTCATCTTGCTTCACTTCAATGCCAAGGTAGTAGGACATGAGTCCTATGTCGGTCATCTCAAATTCTCTAGTCATCACCTTCTTGAACTCATCAAACATCTTCGAATTGTTTCCTGTGTAGATTAAGTCGTCAACGTATAAGCAAACAAGAAGAATACTTCCATCTTCGCCTTCTTTGACATAAAGAGCATGTTCTTGTGGGCAATTGATGAATCTATGGCTTTGGAAATACTTATCAATACGGCTATACCAAGCTCTTGGAGCTTGTTTCAAGCCATACAAAGCCTTCTTTAACTTCAACACTTTATCTTCGTGTCCTTTCACTTCATACCCGATCGGTTGTTGGACATACACCTCCTCCTCAAGATAGCCATTTAAGAAGGCAGACTTGACGTCCATTTGATAAATCTTCCACTTCTTTTGTGCGGCTAAGGAAATTATTAACCTAATTGTCTCCAATCGAGCTACGGGAGCAAATACTTCATCATAATCAACTCCATGTTGTTGACTATAGCCTTTAGCCACGAGCCTTGCCTTGTACCTCTCTACTTCTCCTTGAGCATTTATTTTGACTTTATATATCCATTTCACACCAATCGCCTTTTGCCCATCTGGAAGAGTAGCAAGCTCCCATGTGTCATTCTTTTGAATTGCTTGAATCTCTTCATCCATCGTACGTCTCCATTTCTCTTCTTGTATTGCTTCTTCAAAGTGTAGTGGCTCGGAATCAGCAAAGAGACAAAATAGTGTTGTATTTTCTACCATTTCTGTGGACTCATAAAGATCTCTTAGGCTCCTTGTTCCTCTAGGACCCTCGGGCGAGCTTTGTGGAGAAAATTCATTTCTTCTAATATTTGGTGAGTGTGGAGGAGAACCAATAACTCCGTGCTCTTCATGATTGGACTTTTCGAGTGTAGGAAGCGAAGCACAATCTTCATCTTGAGAAGTATCCCACTTCCACAAGTTTTCTTCATCAAAGTCAACATCTCTACTAATCACAATCTTCCCATTAGTAGGATTAAATAGCTTGTAGCCCTTTGAGTTTGAGCTATAGCCGATAAAAACTAACTTCTCACTTTTATCATCAAGCTTGGTTCTTGTCTCCTTGGGAACATGCACATAAGCAATACTTCCAAAAACTCGCAAATGAGAGATATTGGGCTTCTTACCACTCCAAGCTTCTTGAGGAGTCATTCCACGAACACTTCTAGTGGCGGATAAGTTGGACAAATACACAGTGCAAGCTACGGCTTCGACCCAAAACTCCTTAGGCATGTTCTTGCTCTTTAGCATGCTTCTTGCCATGTTGAGGATTGATCTATTTTTGCGTTCCACGACTCCATTTTGTTGTGGAGAATATGGAACCGTGAGAAGACGTCGAATGCCCTTAGCCTCACAAAACTTGCCAAACTCCTTGGAAGTGAACTCTCCTCCTCTATCGGTTCTTAGAGCTTTGATAGTAAATCCACTCTCATTTTCAACTTGAGCTTTGAACTTTTGAAATGCTCCAAATGCTTCATCCTTCCTCTTCAAAAAATAAACCCACGCCTTGCGGGAAAAATCATCAATAAAAAGTAAGAAGTAATTGGATTTCCCATATGAGGATGGCTTGATTGGGCCACAAATGTCGGCATGAACAACTTTAAGTGGCTCGATGGCTCTTGAAGTGGACTCCTTTGGGAAGGGCTTTCTTACTTGTTTTCCCAATAGAAAACCTTCACATAATTGATTGGGTTGAGAGATGTGAGGCAACCCATTCACCATGTTCTCCTTTGACAATAAATTTAATCCTCCAAAATTTAGATGACCAAATCTCATATGCCAAATCCAAGAGGAATCTTTGACACATGTCTTCAAGCATCTTGGATGATCAACTTTGACATTGAGCAAGAACATTCTATTCTTTGACATGTGAACCCTTGCTATTAAATTATGTGATTCATCCCTCAAAGTGCAACAAGCATCCTTTAAGTGAACATCATACCCATTCTCAAGCAATTGTCCCATGCTCAAGATGTTTGCCTTTAAAGAAGGAACATAATAGACTTGGGAAATAAATCTATGGCCACCATTTCTTGTAAGGATAAGAACATCACCTTTGCCTTCAATCGGAACTTTTGTGTCATTGCCAAAAACAATTTGACCTTTGTGCTTCTCATCAAGATTTGTGAATAGCTCCTTGTTGCCACTCATATGGTTGCTAGCACCGGTGTCAAGATACCATAAGAATTTACTTTCACCTCCTTTGTTGGCCAATAACAAGAGTAGATCTTCTTCTTCTTCTTCTTCTTTCATCTCAACAAGATGGGCCTCTCCTTGGTTTCTTGTAGAGCTCCAACATTCATGGGAGTAATGACCATATTTATGACAATTGTGACATTGAACACTAGATTTGTCATACCTTCTTCCTTCTCCTCTCCTAAAGCCATAGCTTCCACGACCTCTTGACTTTTGGAATTGTTGGCTTGAACCTTCACCATTGAAGTGATATGCACCTCTTCCTCTTCCACGACCACGACCAAAGTTACTACAATGATTTCTCCCTCTTTCATGGCCTTGAACTCGACCTCTTCCTCTTCCTCGCGAGCTAGTACACTCTTGCCCTTTGTCTTTCAAAGAGACCTTTGCTTGAAATGCTTGGACTAGTGGCTCCTTCTTCTTTGATATATCTCTCTTCATAGGCTTGCAAAGATCCTTGTAGTTCATCAATGGTCATGGTCTCCAAATCTTGAGATTGCTCAATAGCCACGGCAACAAGATCAAATCTTGAATCAAGAGTACGAATAATTTTCTCTACCACACGAACATCTTCTAAATTCTCCCCATATCTCTTCATTTGATTCACAGTTGAAAGGACTCTTGTGAAATAATCGTGGATAGATTCGGACTCCATCATATGTAAGGATTCAAATTCACCTCTTAAGGTTTGAAGACGCACCTTCTTCACCTTGCCAACTCCTTTGTGAACATTTTGAAGAATCTCCCAAGCTTGCTTCGCCTTGGTTGCATGAGAGACTTTCTCAAATATTTCATCATCTAATGTCGCATGAATAATGGAAAGAGCATGTTGATCTCTTTTGCGATTCTTTTGCAAAGCATCCTTTTGAGCTTCATTCAAATTTCCTTCATTTTTCGGTTCATCATATCCTTGCTCTACTATATCCCAAACTTCATGGGAGCCAAGAATTGCTTTCATACGAACACACCACTTATCATAATTCTCTTTTGTGAGTTTGGGAATTGGAATGGAGGAGTTAGACATCTTCAAGGAAGGAACCTAGCTCTCTGATACCACTTTGTAGGAAATAGCGGAGAGGATATGGAGAGGCTAACAAACTCAAATGATTTGAATTGCTTGGCTTGGTTTTCAAATGCTCAAGTACAAGCCTTTTTATAGATGCTAGGGATGACTCTAGATCCATCTAATACAATGAACATATTTAATGCACTTAATTAAGCACATGTATCATGCTACTTTGAAACTACAAGTTCTTAATCTTCAAGTCCTAGAAACTTCAAGTACATGAATTTTCTAGATACATGCATACTAAGTAATAAATCAAGTTTATATTTCCAACAGTAAATATCAACCAGATAACAGAAAGCACAGCCCTCAGTGTTTACACTCAGCCTTGCAAAATCACCAAATGTCTCAGCATCATTATCAAGTGCCTTGCAAGAAAATGATTTTTACGTTACAGTTGCGAGGAGAAGATGGAGAGGTAGAAGTTTAGTAAGTTTTATATGTCAGCTCCTTAGTGTGAAATGGGCAATAAATAAGGAAATAGTTTGGAAAGTTTGGCTGGGTTCTATATGACAGGATGGTATGAACGTTTGGTTGCCTGGTGTATATATGGTTTATATTTCGCATGATTAAATAATATAACTTCATTTCACCAAAAATAATAATAATATAACTTTAAAAAAAAAGTTACTCCTTTGTTTTATGTGCATATGCCAATAAGGGTCCTGATTGGTTAGTGGAAGGACATCAAAGTAAGTATTGTTGTACCTGCGAGTATTACCTGAAGGATCCTGGCTTTGTGTGCAGATGCATTTATCTTTGTATATTTCTTGGATTTTTTTTTATTTATTGGATGATTTTTATTTGATTATTTGGTTTTTAGTGTTTGTACATATGCATTTATCCATGCATGTGCAGATATGTAAGTGTTGTGTTGTAAGTTTTTTTTTATATATAAAACATACATGGTTCACAAACCAGCAAAGTTATAGTGAAGTAAGTGAAAGAAGCATATATAGAGGTAGGTTGGAACTTACAATGATACTATTAAGTAGAGCAAATATATTTTCCAGGAAAAGGGTACGTTTGCTGCGGATTACTCTAGGAGTAGCTTCAATGGGTTCTGACGATTTTTCTTACAGTTCTACCCAAATGAGTATGAACACTCGCATATCGAACAGTTCCTCTACAAAAATTAAAAAGAAAAGCCTCAAGATTGTTAACCATATAAGCACAAAATATAAGAACCAAACCAAATACATACAAATAAAAAAATAGAAGAAAAGATAATAGCAAATAACATATTTTAAGAAACAGTGACGGAAAGAAAACGGAGGGAAAAAAGTTACCTAAACATATCAGGGCGTTGATCATATTCAACATGCTGCCCACTGGAAGTGTCTCTCCACTTTGTTGCTGCAAAATGTACTTATATAAGAAAGGCCGAAAAGAACCAGGGTAAATAAGAAGGAAACATCTGATCCTTGAATCCAAACTACTAACCTAATCCAAGATCAACAAGAAACAATTTCTTCTCTTGTGGTGCAGATGACTGACCTCGCAAAAAGTTCTCTGGTTTTTCATCCTCTGCACTTGTCTCTGTCAAGCTCGGCCGGAAATGGAGGTCTCGCGACGGAGGATGGCGTTCGCGAGGCGGATCTGGCTTGGTATTGCGGTGGAGCTCGCGGATCTGGTCTTCCTCAGCGGGGAGGTCGTGGTGGCCACGCGAGCAGGGAGCGGATCTGCAACTTGGTGACAGGGGAGGCGCCGATCTGGGGAAGAAGGAGGCTTTGGCGGCTATGGCTTGGTGTTGCGGTGGAGCTCGTGGTGGCCGCGCGGAGGAGCGGCGGAGTCACGGTGGACTCGCAGATCTGGTGGTGTGCGGTTGAGTGAAGGAGAGATGAAGGAGGAAGGTGAAGTGAAGAAGGAGAGTGGTGGCTGTGGCTTTTTCTGTTTTTTTGTTTGTCGTTGTTGGGTTGTTGAAGAAGATGAAGAATGAGAGGAAGAAGATGATGTTAAGGTGAAAGAAGAAGAAAGAAAGAAAAAGTCTGGAACGTGAGAGAAGAGAGGAAGAAGAAAAGAGAAAGAGAAAGAAAAAAAAAGAAAAAAAGTCAGGGGGTTCACGCGTACGGCAGGAAGAGATGGGTTTTTTTGATTTTTTGTTGGTTCAGAGAGTATTTGGATAATTTTGTGTTGATTTATAATTTGGGAGTGATGGTGACTAGAGGTTGGAGAGGAGAGTATTAAGTATTTTTCTGTTGTTTTCCCCCTCTTCCTTTGGTCACTGTTCAATATATAGCACCAGGGGGAGAAGATGCCAAATTTTTCTGTTAGGCCAGCTGGTGGGGGTACAAGTAGTGGGGAGTAAATCAGCTTTTGCTTCACCACCTTGCATGGGCAGCCATGGTGCAAGGGTGGTATTGTACCATTGTCCCTCTTTTCTTTGAAAAAGAAGAAGATGACAAAGAGGGATACAAGCATGGGATCATATTTTTAAAATTTTTTACTTTTTATTATTTTTATTTTTAACAAATCAGAATAGTAAAAAAACAAATTTTGTTGGGTTTGGGATAATGGGCCCAAAAGATAACTTGGAACAAAAAACGAAAATGTGCTCCATTTGATGATGTAATTGGCCCAGAATAAAAAACAATTTTTGCAAAGTTTTTCTTTTTTTGTTATCAGTCTTGTCTTTTTTTTCAAAACATTGATTAAAAAAAATCCGGACAAAATTAGGTGTTCACAGCTGCCCCTCTTTACTTGTTTCTTATTAGATAGTAGGTGTAACCATAGTTAACCTATTATCGTTATAAGAAACGAGTAAAGACATGAACTCCAATTTTGGCCGGAGTTCACTGACAAATAAATGGATGCATAATCAAAAGATTACGGGATGGACTGCCCGTAGAAGCTCGAACAGTCCATCCCTAAACTTCCGGTTTCCTTAAACTCGTACACAATTTACACACAATTACCCTTCAACAAACCACAACCAAATCATCAATCAACAAACAATTATATACATCTATTCCTACATGAGGGTTTCGGCCATGAGGTGTTTTGGTGGCTAAAATTTTAAAAATTCCTAAGCTCTTGGATTAGTGATCATTAATCACTTGAAACACTAAATCAAAGATGGAAATACAAAGATTGAAATAAAATATTTCAACCTTACAAGAACAAAATTTCGGCCCTCTCACAAAATACAAGCTAGAGATTTTATTTTGATTCAACATTTTGGATTCAATACATACATGAATAAAAAGGATTGAATCAAGCATGATTTTCTAAAAAAAATGCACAAAGATCCTCCACCCACACTAATTAGGGTTCGGCGTTGAGAGGATAAATGGGCAAGAAATTTTTTGCTTGATGCATACTCTTGGATTATAAACATGTAGAGTTGATTACAGGATCATAGAAATTGGTTTCATGATCATGTGATTTTTCTATAATTTTCTATAGATTTTTGAAGTTGATCAAAACCCTAAAATGGAAATTGATGATCATGGCCTTGAGTCATAAAATTAATTGAAGAACATAGATATGATTAGATGAGATGAGCAAGGTATACCTCTTGAAGATTGAAAAATGGCAAGGAATGAAATAGTTGCTTCACAAATTGGTTGTAAGAACTCAAGAACTTTTTGAGAGAAATGAGAGCAAAGCTAATGAAGAAGATGAAATGATGCATAAAATGAGTGTGATGGCTTAATGAAGTGGGTTTGGGCCGTGGGGATTGGGGACAAAAGGGTCCAAGTGAGAAAATTTTAGGGACAAAGAAGTAATCTCACTTAATGGCAATTTTGTTATATAAAACCAACTTAAGGGCATCAAGGTCATTTCACTTCAAATGCCATCATGACAAGGGTGAGTAACACTTATGACTCACCTATGTGAGTCATCCTTGAATGACATTGTCTTTATCTGTTAGTGGGTCTCGACAATCCCGTTTTCAGCTTCGTCGTTCGCCCGATTTCATATAACGCCCGAATGATATATATTATTTCACTTTTTAAGTGAAAATTTTCAAAATAGCCAACGTCGTTGTAAACTCCATAAAAACCCTAATTATTTCGTTCACGAGTCAATATTTGATCTTCTGAGCAAAGAAATTTTCATCACAAGAAACACTAAATAGGATTTTGTCTGAATTTTTACCCAAAATTTAATCGTAACTCTCTACGGCAAAGTAGAGTATGGATATGATCTAGGTTTATCCAAAATCATTTTCTAAATTTTAGAATAAAAATATAAACATTTCTGTCTATTTTACCGATATTAAAACAATGAAAAATCGGACTGTTACACTTCTTCTCTTGGTTTTGATTGCTTTTTACACAAAAATGTTACCTGATCCCTGCTTCCCTGCACCATTCCAGCAACACAGTGGATGCAAAAGTATTGTAGCAACACTCCATCACTATTGTGATCGTCCTATCCATCACTCCAACACTCCATGATGGTTAATTAATTTGTACAAAGCAAAATTCATAAAAATTGTATGAAACCAGTCACCTTCATAAGACCAGGCACAGACCACTAACCGTATATAGCACCCACACCGACATTCCTTCGTCAGCCACCCACCACACAGGCATGTACTTCCGCGAAACAAATAATTTTTAAGAGGCTATTATATTCAATTCTTTTTGACACATATTATATATATTCTGTTTTGAAAAATCTAAATTTTCTGTTTTACTACATTACCCAGTACCCACAACCACCATTTCCCTCACCAACTTTTCACGTGCTTTCATCATTGTATACGTACGTCTCAGCATTTGGTTTCTTGGATTTACATTTTTTTTAAAAAAATTATGGGATGGTATAAATGTGGCTAATTGGTTTTTAGTAATGCATCATGACCTAAAGCCTGAGTCCTATTAAAATCTATCTCTAATTGTTTTCCTTCCATAAAATGTTATTTTTTGGATTTGAATTTTTTTAGTACTCCCTATTATTTTTTGCAGATTAATTGCATGAAGAGACTATCTTCTTGAAGTTGCAGTTTTATTGAAATAATTAAACTATTGACACTAAGTTGACTCTGTTTTGACCGGAAAAACTGTTTCAATGAAGTTATCTTTCTTTCAAAGGTTAACTTTAGTTCATGACTTTTGTTTTCCAAAACTTATCAAAAATAAAATATATGCACCACATGCTTGGCATAAATGAGACTATACTAAAAATAAAATAAAATTAGAGCATTACAAAACTAGTTAAAGTTAAAGGCTAAAACATTGAATCTATTTACTACGTTAGAGGAGCTAACATAAGATAGTAAGATACATAATGCCCAGTTGCTACAGTAATAACTGTTACAAAAATCATGGGAGATCAGCTTCATCATATACTATCAATGAACCATAGGAAAGATAGTAAAGAGTGTTAGTTGTAATTGTTGTTGATGTTGTATATTTTTTCTCTCCCTCTAATTTTTTTCAAAGAATAATATTTAAGCATATAATCAAGACATTCTTATGCAAGGACTCAAACTTCTGTCTTAGTTTTGTTAGTTGAAAATAAAAGTGGTTAGGATGTAACTAACAAGTAGTTAGTTAGTTGAAGTTGCTGTTATGTGAGAATTGCTCCATGTGGGACTTGTATAAATACATTGACATAAATGAATAAAATTCAGTGTGATGAATATTCAATAAACATTCTCTTCTCTATGGCTTGTAATTCTTTCTGTGTGTGAGAATAGCTGCGAGTGTGTGAGCTAAGTAATACAAGAGAGTGTGCGTGAGGTAAAACAAGTGAAGTGCAACTTCATCTGAAGTTAGAAGATTGTAAGTTCTTGCATCTTTATTATACTAAGATAGTGGAAGAAGAAATTGTTAGTGCTAATTTGTTATTTTGCTTTGAAAAAAAAAATTCAATATAATATTGATATTGAGAAAAGTAGCTAGAATATCAAGGTATTGGGAGAAATGTCAAATATTAAAAATAATATGATAGATAAATATATTTTAAAAAATAGTTAACTTTGAATGAAAAAGATGACAAATAAATCAAATTAATAGTTTTGCAAGAGAGAATAAAAAAGTAATATGATAAATAAATATATTTTCCAAAAATGGTTAACTCACACCGGACAAAGAAGAGAAATAAATCAAATAGATTTTCAAGAGAGAAGAAAAAAATAATATGATAGATGAATATATTTGCTAAATATGTTTAACTTACATAAGGAAAAGAGTATAAATACATAAAATAGATTTTTAAGAGAGAATAAAAATAATAATATGATATATAATTATTTTTTTGAAAAATGATTACACGAGAAATGAGAAGAAATAAATAAAATAGATTTTGGAGAGTGAACAAAAAACAAATTGATAAATAAATATATTTTCTGAAAATGATTAACTTACATGAGAAAATGGGAGAAATAAATCAAATAGATTTTCAAAAGAGAAAAAATAATTCATATCATTAAGAAGATCATTGTGTTTAGTATTATAGTGTTTAAATAAATTACATTGGCAAATGATTAATTAGCTTAAAATGCAGATGTTGCTTTGAAAATATATATTTACTATTAGATGTTTAGAGAAATATGATATTAAGGTAGTGAAAAAAAGAGACAATATGTTTTTGATTAATCACAATTTTGTTTACGGTGTTTATATATAAAATCATTTTGTATTATCATTAAATTTTGTTTTCAAATAAGCATCTTTTTAAAAATAACAATATTCTTCCTTTTTTTTTTCTCCACACGCAAACATTTTTTTTATATCTTCCTTTTAATATTGTGATATTCTACCTACGTCGTACACATAAAGAGTGCATATTTACAAGATAACATGTACTTATTATTTACACTTAAAGTCATTATTTGTATTATAATATCAATAATTGTTATTAAGTTAATATCTGTTACAATTTGTAATCGATGATTTAGACAAAATATTTTCTAATAAATTTTGGTATATAATTTCCCAAAAAAAATTAAACAAAAAATGTAAAGGATCATGTTAGGGCACCGGTTAAGGATTCCAAAATTAGAAAATTCTCATTGGAAATATATGTATACAACTCTTTAAAATTTTAAATGCAACAACTTTCAATATATTTTTTCTATTCTGGATTTCTTAACCTAGGCATTGGTTAGCATTCTTCAAATGTAAAATCAACAATTACTTTTTTATTTATTTATGAAATTCTAAAAAATTAACATTTTCCCGTACACAGATCCATACACTAGTGTGTGAGTGTGTGTATATAATGTTTTTTTAAAAAATAAGATAATATATTTTACTAAAGAGATAAATTTTCAGTTTAAATTGTTAGACTAATTTAAAATTTAAAATTTAAAATATCTATCAGCTACAACACAGTTTTTTGCATGGCACTACTTTTTGCATTGTCGTTTAATGAAGTCGTTTTCGACTACTATTTAGTATTTTCCTTTAATAAAATAGAGAGCCAAAAATCAATGTAACGGTCCAATGGCAATGGTCTATAGTGGTCAGCACATTGGACTACCCTACTTGGCTACATCAAATCTCATGGTACCTTGTTTTTGTTTTTAGCAGCAAATTACAAAACAGTGTTCAACCTTTGCACTTCTGCATCTCATAATGCGCTGCCATCCTGCCATCAACGGCTCCCTCAATTTTCTTCTTCTTCTTATTATTATTAATTAATGGTTCGAATAGAAACAGGGAAAAACAATTTTACTTTCTTTCTTGTTATCTTGGTGTATTCCATTTTTTTTCCAAAATGGTGCAATGCTCTGATTTGCTTTCTTCCACATTCTCCTTCTGCATAAGACAATTTTACTTTCTTTCTTGTTGTCTTGGTTTTTGATACTTTTTTTCTAAAATGATGCAATGCTATGCAGCTGAACCAGCTTTGGAGATTGTTATTTGCCTCCCATATGGCACCATCATCCTGTGCACAATTGTCAGAGTGCAGAGAGGGCTCTTGAAGTAAAAAAAAGAGAGGAGCATTTCATATGCTATTTTGTCAAATCCATATTCCTTAAAGCAGAAAAAAGAAATAAAGAAAAAAGAAAAGAAAAGAAAAGAAAGAAAGAGCCCCCCACCGTACACCTCCTTCTCGCTAACCCACTCCAGCCACGTTCATCCGAGGCTGCTCCACCGATCACCGCTGCAGCTCCTCCACCGCGCCACTTAGATCCGCCCACAACAGCCATCGATTCGGATCAGAAGCTCCTCCGCCATACAACACCCTCCGTCGTAACCGTGGACCACCAATCGCCGCCGGTCACCATCTTTGCTTCACACATTGTTAACCGTGGGTACCAGAAGCTTCTTAGTGTTTTTTGTTAAATTATGTGATCTGATATTAGTATGGGTTTGGGCTTCTAATTGTTGGGTTCATGATTGATATATTTCTTTCTCTTTTTTTGCTTGTGTGTCACTGATATGATGTTCTTGGATGTGTTTTTGTTCTTTAAGTGAGTGCTTTTTTTTTCTTTGTTTATTTATCGGGATAAACACAAAATTAAAAAAGAGTAATAATCTCTTTTGAAAACAAAAAACATCGTTTTGGGTTACTTCCGTGAGGCCCAAATTTTAGTGATTTTGTATGATGATTTTGTGATTGGGCTGAGGATGTAGTAAGGCCCATCAGAAGGGAATATAATCTATGGCCAAGCTACTAGTACTAGGTCTCCTTTTTCAGTTTTTTTTTTCAGTTGCTGATTAGGCCCATACATAAGGTTCAAACAAAAACAAAATATTTCCCAAAAACACCGATCTTGGCCTTTTAAAATTTGGGTAAGATATTTTCTCTTTTTATAAAATGTTTGTTTTAGTCTAAAAATTTTAATAAAAAATCATTTTCAAAAAATAAAAAATGCAAAAATCCTTTTTAAAAAATACATGTTAAATTCCAAGTTAAATCAGACATTTGATTTTCTTGCTTATGAGTCTGAAAGATTCTTTGCCTTGTAAAGAATATAAAAGAATACTACTTCAAGAATGGATGAATGATTAATTGCCTTGTTTAGTGATGGTTGGCCGAATATTCTTCATGGATTCTTGAATTGAGTTAATCTATTTAAACATATGGCATTCTATAAATATTTTTTGACTGATAATACCAACATGCAAAAATTTCATGTAATCAATATAGGACTGATCACCACACAAATATGTTATTATTTAAAGCCAAAGTTTAGTAGAACAAGGGAGAGCTTACTCAACTAAATTATTATTTCTGCTATACGATGCTTACTGCATTTGGGGGTTCATTTCCAGGAAGGTCTAGCTCCTTTGTTGGCATTGTCTCTTCTATTAGAAGTTCATGCTTAATCTGCAATGCTTAGATGGTAGAATAAGATTATCAATTGTCTAGTTATTTCTTTTGTTACTTTTTAAAATGGTTTTGCTACACACACACACACACACACATATATATATATATATATATATATATATATATATATATATATATATATATAATTATTAAAGTAATTAATATACTGTGGTTTGAACTTAGAGGATTTTTTGTTCTCCGCAGGTTGTTTTTTAAGATGGTGACTCTAATACCAAAGTTGATATGTCACAACATGGAGAGTATAATTCTGTGGTAAGTATCAAACGTACAGATTTCCGAGGAACATATAATGTTAGCTCTATGGGAAATATTGAAGTAATATACAAATGTTTCAGTTTCCTTTTACTTTTTGTGATAAATAAACTCAGGATTAAAACCAAATTGCATTGCACTTTTACATTTTGAGTTTAGGATTCTTTTAATTTCTATGTTAGAGTTTGAATGGTGTTGAATGGGCTATTGATAAAGCATATGTTTTCTCATTTTTATGGAAATATATAAATAATCAAGATATGCTCCTTTTATCCTATTATTATTGCTTTGCATTATTATTGTTTCTCAAATTGCGGTCTATATGTTCCTGCCTTGGCACCTTCATGTAATACATATGTGAGTTTATCATACTTTATTTTAATTCCTTTCATAAGCATGATAGTGGTTAGCTTCCTTGACACCTTCCTATATAATGTGTCATTGTTCGTAATGTGTGAGCTTAATGGTGGGCTATTATGCTACCCTTATATTTGTACTTCAAGAAAACCAATTGTCTTTTGATTTTAAGATATAGTGGTTAAAGAATTATCAGGGCCTGTTTGTTTTCTTTTCAGATTTCTTGATATGAGCATGGACAATCACAGTCAAGGATCTAGCATTGAAGACTTACTTGGACCCTTAACAAGGGCAAGGCTTAGAAGAATCCAAGATTCATTGAAGAAGGTGGTGGTCAATCACTTGACTCATATGCAACCTTATGAAAAGGGCTTCATCTTGAACCTCTTATGCAATGAGCCATTGACCACCTTGTTAGGGTTAGGACCTAGGATCCTAGTTTAGCTTAGACTTCATGTAATAAAGGTAGGGACTAGGAACCTTGTATAGAGTAGAGTTTATGTAATGAAAAGTGCTTATTCAAAAAAGCACTTAGGACTGGTTTAGGGTTTGGGCCTATTGGACCATAGCATAATAGTATAAGGCATTAGGCCCAAAACAAAGCCCACACTTGGGTGGAAGGAGCTAGGGGCGCTACTTGTGGCTCAAGTTAGAGTAGCTTGCACTTCAAGTTAGTCTAGCTTGCACCTTAAGTAGGATGAGCCTACAAATTGGTATCATGTAATCTATTTTACAAGTTTGAATACAATTGAGTTTTCTCACACTTGAGATTTCTAGAAAGAGTTGAGAGTTCTCCTCTTCTTGGTTCATGAGTTGAACCATTGATTCTTATCTTGAATTTCCATATTCAAGTGGTGAATCTTCCTTGGCTTATCAAATTCAATCTTGTTCTTCAAGAAGAATGACTTCGTGGCGCCATTCTCCTTCTTCTCTACCTCTTCCATTTTCTATTTTGTTCTTTAATTCTTGCTCTTTAATTCATGTCATTTACTTCTTGCAATTTACTTTCTAGTTCATATATCAATTGGTCTTCTCTTCTACTCCTTTTTTTGTTTCTCTTGATTCTTCACTTGAAGATCAAGTTCATTCTATTTTTCTTGTTTGTGTTTGATCTTGAATTTTTAGCGATTGAAATCAAAGAATGGTCCTAAAATGTTAGTGATCTATGTCTTGATCATATCATTTCTGTTTTCATTTTCTGTTTTAAAAAATAATTACAAATCTGCCATCTTATTTTCATTCCGTTTCCTATTTTCAAAGATTTGTATAGGAAACAGTGAAAACAGAAAAAAGTTATTAAAAAGTTTGATTCTTATGGTGCTTAAACCAAAAGTAACAAAAAAAATCTCAGCTAAATTCGCTTTTACTCACTATATTAGTCTATTTAATACTTAGTTGCAATCAAATAATAAGATATATAGTAACATGTTTTAATGTTTAGTTATTTGAGGTAATCTGATATATTTCTTTATGTTTACCAGAAAAATCATCTATCATACCGTTTGAACTTATTCTAAAGCTAGCAAGGTTGTTAAGATTATTCTTTTTTCTCTTTCACTTTTCATTTCCATTCCAAAGTTGATGTTTCTTATCCTCATCTGGTATTCAACTTCATAGTTAAGCCTTTTTAATGTTTCTGATCTTTGATGAGTTTTCTTTGCCTACAGGAAGGGTTACAATATGATGAAATCAATTTCCCTTTAATTTGGACTAACCTTTTGTTGTGAGAGGACCAACTTTTTGAGGGGACAGCATATAAATGGCTTCATCTTTGGAAGGGTTCAAAGGAAGGAGACAACAGACGTCTTGATCTTCCTTCCACTATGATGCTTCAACTGAGCCACTTTACTCTTTGGAAGAGCAGAAAGGGAGACTTTCTGTGTCAAGTGAAAGAATCAAAACACAGAGAACAAAGTCCGATGCCACATGATTTCAGACTAGAAGTGGACCAATAAAAAGTGATACTGCTAAGAATAGGATACCAATGTTGAAACACACAAGCTCACACACTCTAATGGTGGAATAGAAAGAATATTGAGAGAAGAAAGAGATAAGAGAATGAACACTTAGTGAAAATCTTTATTCACTTTACACACTTCTACACTTCTCTACACATTTACATCACACACTATATCTATTTATAGACTTACATATAACTCACCTAATAGCTTCTAACTAATCACTTTAGTTACAACAAACTAATCACACTTTAACAAATTCTTAACAACTAACTAATTTGGATTATCTCCAACACACCCCCTTAATTAAAATTAGCTAAAAACACAAAATACGATAGTTAATACATCTTTGAACACAATTTTCCAGGATCCCATACTTTGAAGCATAATGATCTAGAAAGATTGAAGACTTAAAACTGAATTTTATTCAAATTCAAATCATCTTCTTCTTTGGCCTTCACCAGCTCTTCACTGTTCTCCATATATGCACCATAGGAATCTTGATCAGTGACCCCTACTTCTGTTTTGATCTTTGCAATCTCATCATTTTCATTGCTCTCTCCCTTTGCTTCCTTCTTGCACTCATCTTTCCTATCACGTCCAGGGCTTGCAATTGGATTGTTTTAATTTTTTGATTGTAACTATTGATTAATAAAATTAAAAATTCCAGGAGTTGATTCGAACCGTGTAAACTGCAGCTTATTATTATGATTAGGACAATAACCGCCAGGCTAGCACATTTGCTCTGTCAATTGATTGCATTTACAAATACTTGAAGATTCAAAAAATTCTTGAAGACAACACAGTGGAGAACTCAGATTGATGCTTGACAGAGAAAGGTTTCAGTTTTGAGGTGGAGCTGCTGGAACAACATGGAAGCTAGTTTGGCTCATGTTGCAAGTGTGGAAGAAAGGCACACTAGGAAGCTCGGTGACTCAAAGGAATGATTGGATTCTCTAGAGCATAAGTGAAGAGCACAACATTGGTGATTGGCTTGAACTCATATTCCCTGATTTAGAGTCAAGGTGGAGAATTGTTGATTAATGCCTCTAAATCAATAATTTGAAGTTGGTCAGTTAGTTAGGCATAACTCACTACAAAAAAACAACTATTTAGCGACCGTAATATTCGGTCGCTAAACATTGTAAATCGGTCGCTATTTAATTTAGCGACCAAATTAGCGACCGATTAATGGTGGTGGCCGAATACCTGGTCGCTAAGGTTTTAGCGACCGAATTAATATTTCGGTCGCTAAATGGCGACCGAATTTACGGTCGCTAAATAATAATAAACGGTCGCTATTAGGTTGGTCGCATTTTTTGGGTAACCATTTCTAGCGACCGATAATCGGTTGCTAGTTCGGTCGCTAATTTTGGTTACTGTTAACCTATATTAGCGACGGATTTTCGGTCGCTATACCACATCTGTAAATGTTAAATAAAGTTTAGCGACCGAATTATTGGTTTCTAATTCGGTCGCTAAACTGGTTATTATTAATTTTTTTTAATTTTAATTTTTAAAATAATTTTTTTTTTCTGATTTTCTTTAAACGTTAGCAAAATTACTAATAAAACACACCAAATTACTTATGAAATATACAATCATAAAAAATAATAAATATATATAAAAAGAATAATCCAAAATGTCGTACAAGAATCGTTTAAAGTCAAAAATATGGAAAAAAAATAAGTCATGATGAGGGGGAGATGGAGGAATCCAATCATCCTCAGCGTCCGTACCACCGACGTCTGCTAGCTGATCGTCCTCTGGAGTAGCAAGACATCGATGGCTGGCGACGGAAGCGTAGGAGCGGCAGCGGCGGCACAACCGCCGTCGAGCATCATCCCGAGCAATCGGAGTCTGGATCCTCATCTGCTCCAACACTAGCCGCAGTGACCGCGGCCTCGCTCGATGCTTGCTGCATCAGGCTTTGGTGTGCCTGAGTCAACTGTGCAATCTGGTTCGCCATCTGCTGCTCTCTCTCGCTCTTATCCCGAAGCTCCGCGTTCAGCTGCGTGATGGTGCCCTGCATTTGGTGGAACTGCTCCTGAGGGATGGTATCGGCGTAGGAAGGAGCAGGCGTGCCGGATTATGAAGCGATAAACTCGCCTCCCAGGTGTCCGAGGCCATACACATGCCCCTTCTTGTTCCTGCCCCCGACGACCTCCAAATAAATGACATTATTGTCGACGGAGACAGGAGAGCAGGGCCCATCACCAGTTAAAGCCTCATCTTGTGACTGTGAGGCACGTGATATGGCATCGTCCTTCTTCTCGTTGAAGCCCACCTACAAAGTATAGTTGAAGAGATTTAGTTAAAATTATATCCAATATTAACAAATCATTTATAATAAATTACAAGTAAATATTAAATTATTTTTTTGCTTACAGCATAGTTACGGGCCTTGTCGTTGACCCATGTCCCCGACTTCAACTTCTTCGTCCTCTCCACCAACTCCATAGCAGTGGGGGCCCGCTGTTTCTGTGCTTTTTGCACAGAAAAATATAATCTTAAATTCATAAGAATAATTAAAAATAAAAACTAATTAATTAGATAGTATATTAAGTCAAAAGTTTAATGTATTACCAGCTCGTCGTAGTGGGCGGCGGCTGATTTAGACCCACCGGTCCAAGCACATGCGCCACCATCAGAAGCTCGATTACGCCGAGCTGTGGTCTGGATCTCCTGGAACTTCTCAGTAGCCCAGTACTGGTCCAGCTGCCTCCTGATCTCAGGATCCACCCACTTCCCCTTATTCGACCGACTCCCTCGCCTTGTTCGCCGATTCTTCATGACCAGTGAGCCTTTATGCTCAAATATGTCCCTGACTAGAGCCTCTAAAGCTAAGTCCCACCTATACTCTTTCTGCAACTTACAGTTGTTAGGAAATTCGTGTGTACATATATATAATGTAAATTTAATTTAAATAACTTAATAAATTGTTACCTTAAACTCTAGAAACAACTGATCCCTATGGCCCTCTGGGATGGCCTTCCATGTAGGCCATGGACCATCAAACTTGTGTCGCAGGATCTTCGATATCGAATCAGAAGGACCCTTCGTGGGCAGAAAGCTGCAGCAAAATTAGAGCATTAATAAATGTTATAAATAAATTAAAAAAAACAAGTAAATAGAAATTAACGATACTTTATATATATTAAAAAATTAAATTAGCATACTCGTTATCCCCCTGGGGATAAGAAGAATCCTCCTGTCGGATGGACCACGACTCTCCTGTCCCGATGATGATGATGGTCCCGTCTGCCGTAGGTGTGGATGATGAGGTGCAGCCTCTGTCCCGACCACATGAGGCTGGGTAGGGGGTGCAACTCCATCACCCTGAGGTGTCCCATCCACAGAGGTGCTGGTAGGGTGGTCTCGATCTGAAGGCTGTGGGTCGGCCGGTGAAGGGACTCTCGCAGCACGACCTCCACGATGTCCTCCACGACGACCCCTACCTCTAGAGGAATCTGCCATCTGTGAAAAAAATGAAAAGATGATTACACAATAGTGTAAATAATACAAAAATAAATTACCTAAGTAGAATGACATTTACACAATGAATTATGACATAAATAAATTACCTAAGTAGAATCTCCGTCACTAAATTCACCCTCACTCTCATCAGTATCACTTGATTGGAATGTACCTTCGCTAGATGCGTCCAACTCAGATTGATCCATTAACTCTCTTTCAACTTCTTCCCCATTTCCGGAAATGTCCGCCAGAGAATTAACAATAATGTCCGGCGTAATTTGCAACGGTACGTGGGGTCTTGAAAACTCATCATCTTGGTACGGAGCATCTTTTTCAGGCTGGTTGATTACATTATCAGTAATTATACTGCGGGCCTTTATCTTAATAACACCCAACCAGCCATGATGTCCTTCGGGATATGGCGAGTGATAAACCTGCTCTGCCTGTTGTGAAAAAATGAATGGGTCGTACGCCTTATTATACCTTCGAGATAGCCTAACTTGAATAATACCATAATTTTTATCTATTTTTGTCCCTACGTCAAGAGTAGGATCAAACCAATCACACTTGAAGATAACTAACTTCATCACGAGGAAACCGGTATAATCGAGTTCAAGGATGTCAGTTAGAACCCCATAGAAATCATCCTCTACATTGCCATCAGTGGCTCGCACACAAACACCATAGTTACACGTCTGCATTCCTTCATTCCATGTTTTTGTGTTAAATTTATATCCATTTACAATATAAGTATTCCATGATGTAACCCATCTGTTAGGCCCACATGCCAAATTTGTCAACAATGGATTTTGAACATTGTTTTCTGGATCTAGTACCTAAAAAAATCAAATATTATATTATTCTTATACATGCTATATATTTAAGGAGATAAAATGTATTTCAACAAATGAAGATGCTTAACCTACATATTTACTGAACCGCGTAGCAAAGTGAGAAGTGATTTCTCGATCAACCTGATCGTTTGAAATGTCAGGTTGGAGATCCCATAGAAAATTGCCGTACATCCTACATATGGGAGATTAATAGCAGGACGATTAATAATCATAAATGTCAATTGAACTTATAAAAGACATTGTAGAAACTTACTCTAAATATGGCGCGACCTCTTCACAATTTTGAAGGATATACAGATGAGCAGCATTAATGTCACGCTGCTCCAAGAAATATCCTTTTGATTTTCCACTAAATCTGCCCGGATAGTTGAATATTGATATAGGAGGACTAGTTGAACTTCCTTCGCCCGAATCAACGTTTCTAGGCATCCTTGTCCTTCTCGTGTTAACTTCGTCCGGATAGAAATAAGAGGCAAAAGTGGAAGTCTCCTCTACTAAGTATGCTTCACAAATGGAACCCTCCACTCGTGCCTTGTTCTTGACAGTGTTTAAGGGAGTGTAGGAACCTATTACAGAGGGATACATACAAATAATTACTAGTTTTAGGGAAAGCTAAACTACACCCTCGTGTTCGTGAATTTCATATGTATTAAGTAAAATAGTTGATGTTGTTTACCTCTCAAATGGATATATCCAGCGGTATTGGACTGGGCCACCAACTCTTGCTTCATAAGGTAGATGAACTGGCAGGTGTTTCATGGAATCAAAGAAACTCGGCGGGAAGATTTGCTCCAGCTTACATAACAAAACGGGTATCTTGATTTCCATATCCTTTAATTCATTCACATTTAGTGTTGTCGATGTAAGCTCCCTGAAAAAGTGGCTAAGCTCAACAAGTGGGTTCCAAATTTGCTTCGGTAATGTGTCGAACGCAATTGGAAGCAACCGTTGCATGAACACGTGGCAATCATGACTCTTCATTCCATGTTACTTTGCTTCCTTAATGTCAACACATCTACCCAGATTGGAAGCATACCCATCTGGTAACTTTAGTTCTTTAACCCACTTACAAACGACCACTTTCTGTGCTTTGCTTAGTGTATAACTTGCCTTCGGTTTGATAAGTCTTCCACGACCACCGTCCTGTAACTCAAGCTCCTTCCGATTACAAATGTCTGCCATATCCAATCGGGCTTTATTTGTATCCTTTGTCCTCCCTTTGATGTCCATCACAGTGTCAAACACATTCAAAAACACATTCCTCTCAATATGCATGACATCAATGTTGTGACGGAGTAGCTGCGTCCTCCAATACGGCAACCTCCAAAATATACTTTGTTTTGTCCAATTATGGTTGACGCCATAATCAGGAATATGTTCTCCTTGGGTTTCATGGACGAGCGGTAAGTACTGTACTATGCGCCATACATTAGGACCAGTCAAACGTGGTGGAGGTGGTGTTGTCTCCGCACAACGCTTCTTGAATGCATTCTTGTTCCGCCTATAAGGATGATCTTCTGGAAGGAATTGACGATGACAATCAAAATATGAGATCTTTCGACTGTTTTTAAGCGTGAATGCCTTCGATCGCTCCATACATATTGGGCATCCAAGCTTCCCCGCGGTCATCCAACCCGACATCATCCCATAAGCAGGAAAGTCGTTGATCGTCCACATTAAAGCTGCTTTCATGATGAAATTCTGCCTCAAAGATACGTCATATGTCAACACACCATCATTCCACAGCATTGTCAACTCATCTATCAGCGGCTGCAAGTACACATCAATCTTACCTTTTGGATTAGACGTACCCGGAATTATGACTGTTAGGAACATAAACTCCCGCTTCATGCACATCCCCGGGGGAAGATTGTACGGAGTCAGGATAACCGGCCAACAAGAGTATGCTTTTCCAGACTTCCCAAAAGGATTAAATCCATCAGTAGATAACCCCAATCGGACATTGCGAGGGTCCTGCGAAAATGCCATATGAACCCTATCAAAATGCTTCCAAGCTTCTCCATCAGATGGATGACACAAGACATCTTGCTCCCTCTCATGCTCACTATGCCACCTCATGTGAGCTGCAGTGGCCATCGAAGAGTACAATCTTGTAAGTCTTGGCACGAGCGGAAAGTACCACATCTTTTTTAGCGACCTCTTCTTCTCAATGCCCATCCTAGTGGTTGTCTTATACCGATCCGCACCACAAAATCGACAACATGTTATGCTTTCCGCTGAATCATCCTTATAGTACAACATACATCCATTCGGGCAACAATCAATTTTCAAACACCCCAGACCCAAATTTTCCACAGACTTCTTAGCATGATAAAAACTAGTAGGCATCCGATTGTCTTCTAGCAACGCCTTGGACACTGACATGGTGAGGCGATTAAAACAGCCTTCTTGCATATTGTAGTCAGATTTGATACTCAACCATTCCATGCACATCGACAACTCCGTGTACTCCCGACATCCTTCCCACAATGGAGATCGTGGCAGACTCAAAGATATCATAGAATCTTTGAGCTTCGGGATTCGGATTCTCCTCTATGTATTGGGAACCCATTCCACCATCTTCTCCCCCATCTTCTTCTAGTACAACACCAACCGATGGTCCAACATGATCCATTATCATCTGCTCGTATGGATTCAATTCTTCCCTCCTGTCACCACTTCCATAGTACGAACCTTCAACCACAATCGGGTTTAAGTCAGGCAACGTCTCACCATGGTTACTCCACCAATAGTAATCAGGCATGAAGCCCTTCCCATAAAGATCGGCTACAACTCCATCCACGCTTTTGAAAGATTGACACTTGCATCTTTTGCAAGGACACCTCAATTGATCACCGCCCACCCGTATAAATCTCTCCTGGCTAACAACAAACTCTATAAACTCACCCACTCCAACTCTATACTCTTCCCTAATACGTTTATTCCGATCCAACCTACGATACATCCATTTTCGATTCTCCGGAATATCCATTGCTGGCAATTAAATAGCCTGACCAATCCTACAATAACACTTATATATTTCGGTGCATTCCAATAACTCCATCAATCTCGTTCTTATGACAAGGTATGAACCTGTCCCATTCGAGAAGAAACCTTTGCCACACTCGGCTACTAATAGTTATTCCCATATTCAAATACCTTATACTTGACAAAATTTTGGCAGCATTTCCCATCGATCTCCAAGTTACACGACTCGAGCACGGTGAGAATCACCGCGATCAAGTATGCACCAGGAGAACAAAAGGAAATGCATCAGACCGAGATTTCAACAAGTATATAAGGCATTTGAACATTGAAATGACTATTGTACGAGTGTGAAAAAGGTTTTTTCCCAAACTGTCCCACTTGGACAATTTAAGATTCAATACAATGAGCATGCATACCTTGATAAGTTACGCATGCTCATTAATATTAAATCTCAAATAGGAAACTAAGGCTTTCGTAAATTAATTATTAACTCTAACAGAAAATAAAACCATTAACCTATAAATATTGCAACATTGTTGAGCTTATATAAATTGCAGCGTAAATCAATACAAACTTAGATTAAATATTGTAGCAAACATCCTATTGAGCTCCGCTCTCCACTAACAAGTTGATTAATTGTCAAACACATGCATAATTTCTAAATTATCAGACACAACCAAGATCCCGCCTTTGGACAGGATCACATCCTATTGAGCTCCTCTCTCCACTAAGAAACAACACATATTGACAAACACATGCATAAACATTAAATTATCATCATACAATCAGACAAGATCACATCCTATTGAGCTCCGCTCTCCACTAACAAACAACACATATCGACAAACACATGCATAAACATTAAATTATCAAGCATACAATCGAGACAAGATCACATCCTATTGAGCTCGGCTCTCCACTACCAAACAACACGATAATTCACATAATACATTACACCGAGTGTTCAAAGAACTTACCGAGAGAGAAAACACAACCGAGCAAGGATAAGGGGAGGAGCCAAGCCAACCAGAGAGTAGAAGAATATGACAACAAGGACCTATCGTGCATAAATGAAATTAGTCATTTCAAATCAAATCACTATTTTATATATACAGAATCCAGTACAACTATTTATAAGACTAGAAACACATAAATTAATATAAAATAGAATCAATAATATACGGTTACAAATTTAGAACAACTTGCAACTTCCCTTCTTCCTTATACTCTCCTCCCCATCTCCTTTATTTCAGAAGAAGAGGAAACAAAGGGAGAAAAGTACTAAGGAACCTTTTCTCTCCCAAAACATAACTCTTGGAAGATGAGGTAAGGGTTTAAATCTTAAATTACAATTTCCATTTGTTTGTGGTTTGTCATATTTGCATGTCTGAGAACTCAAAACAAAATTCAAAACACAAAATTTAAGCTTTAATCAGTGACAAAAACGTAACTATAATAAACTAAACTAAAAAAAAAGAATGTTTCAAATGCTTTTCGGACGGGCAAAAGCAAGTGTCACGATTCATGAAATCATCCAGACCTGGACTCTACTCTGGTGTTTATACAAACACATAAAACTCACCCAGGATAATTGCTCTCTCTCACTTTTAATTCTCAAACTCACACAACACTTATAAAGGAAGAGAAAAAAATTTATGTTCTCATATTGTTGATTCATTCCATCATCAAATTGCCAACGTACAACCATGGCCTTTTATAGGCAACACTTCATAATAAACTATTAAAATATAAACAAACTTAATTGATAAGAAAGGCTTAGGCGGTGGCACACAAAATATGACTATTCTACATGAATCATGATAACGATGCAAGTAGATAATGAGTTGTAAAAAGTTCCTTGTTTACTCTGCATTGCGGCAGGTAGACTTCAATTTGGACTAATATGACTTGTGTTAATTGTTGGTGATTAAAAAAAGGCTTGATTTAATTATCAAACACTCGCAATGAAAAAGATGAAAAAAAGGTCTCAGATGCATAAAACATCTTTATATTGGTCTTCTTTGGCAATTAACGAGATGGGAAGTTTTTTGAAAATGTCATCAATAATTGCAATATGAATTAAAGCAACAGTTTTAAAGTTTTTAATAGTCCCAATAATATAGTTTGAAAAGAAAGCAGGAAGTTGAAAAGTGATGCATGCATGGGTCATTTGAATTAGCAAGTGGCATTGGGAATATTGCACACCTTAATGCTAATGAAGCACCCTGTTGACGAATTTCCTTTATGATTTCTGCAAACACAAACATGAAAACCTCCCGATCACCATTGTGTTCACACTATCACAGACCACATCGACACAACTTCTCCCATTCATTTATATAAACAAAAACAAACTCTTTGAGCAGTAAGTCTCTTCAATGTGCAGCTAAGAGTGAAATTATATTATTAACAAAAATAAACTCCAGGTGCCAATCACTCATAGTTTAACAAACATCAAATTTCGGGGGGGGGGGGGGGGGGTTTACATAAATTCATGAAGCATAATACTGAGTGTTCAAATAGATTATCAGGAAACAGACAAATATTTATAATTACCAAGGAGAGACTCCAAAAGAGTGACAACAATTTCCACTTTATGTTGATACTACAAGCCAAATTTAGAGTACTCCCTCCTTTGAATATAATGACCACCAACAGCAACACAAAAAAAAAAGGAAAATTTCAAAGTTCCTTCCTCTCTTGCTTCTGAAATTCAGAGAGAAAAAGATGAACCCTCAGAAAATTTTTGGACCCTCTTAGACATACCACCAGACCAGAATTTTTGGACACACTCACAAAGCAACCAAAACAGTAATCATCATTGTTGCAAAAAGAATTTCAGAGACTGTGAAATAACAATAAAACGGAGAATGAAGGGCGCAGGGGGATACATAGAAGGAAGGAGGGGATACCTTTGCAGTGGTCCTTGCGGTTGTCCCTGTGGTGCCCGGAGCTCTACGGTGGTGGCACTGTTTCTGCGGAGGGAAAGACCAAAGATGAGAGGGAGGAAAAGGAAGAGATGAGAGGTAAGAAGACTTACGTACTGTGATACGGTGGTGGCCGTACTGGTGCGGTGGTGGCAAGAGGGATGCGGTTGTGGAGACGGACAGGTTAGACGACGGACTGACGCGGTGGTGGAGGTAGGGAGCAGAGCTGAGAGAGGAAAAATGAAGAAGTGAGGAAGGAAATGGGAGATTTCGTGATTTAGGGATTTCAGTTTTAGCGACCGAATTAAGTCGGTCGCTAATATGGTTAGTTTGGAATTTGAATTTATAATATTAGCGACCGATTTAAATTTCGGTCGCTAACACGCGCTATTTTATATTTTTACGCGCCGTTTAGCGATCGAATTAATATCGGTCGCAAATATAAATAAAGTTTGAAATATGAATTCATAAATTTAGCGACGGATTTTTAAATCGGTCGCTAATATAAATAAAGTTTGACCGTTGCATTTAAATCGGCCGCTATTTCGGTCGCTAAAAATTCATAAATTTCTGACTTTTACTTTCCTTTATTTAGCGACCGACATAGCGACCGATATCTCTGCTACGCTCTATTTCGGTCGCAGAATCAACTCTAACCAGTGTTTCATGAAGATCCTACAATCGGCCGCTATTTCGGTCGCAAAAAGCAACCAAAAAATTTGGTCACTATTTTCGGTCGCTAAATGACCTTTTTTTTGTAGTGACTAACTTGGATCCTAAAGCTTCACAATGATTGGCTACATCAAGACTCACATGGATTGATGACTCATCAAGGCTATGAGTGATGACCGCGCTGTCGCCACGCGCCAAAAAGAACGAGCGGTTATGAAAATAATGTAGTATAGAGCGACAACTCGGATCGTCTCTTAAGGACTCTTTAGTTGTTGTTATTATTAACAGAAAAAGTTAGAAATGGGGGGTTTTGGATTGAAACTAAAATAAAGAAAACAAAACAGAACAAAGAAAGAAAACAGAGCAGTAAAACAGATTAACAAATAAACTAAAGCGATTAACCTACTGCTTTTGGTTTCCCAACTATCATCGGTTCATGCAAATTCCTAGCCCTAAGAAGATTCTAATCCCCTCCCGGTTGTAGCAATAATTCACAAGCGGAACCACTACTACATATATATGTCCCTATTCCCGAATTAAGCAAACGGGGTCAAGCACTTCGTGAACTAAGCGAACACGAAACGTACACACGCGAATTAAGCAAACGCGATTATATATAGGAACATGATATCACCGAGATAAACCAATACAACATAATATACTCCTGAATTAAGCAAACAGAAATATAAAGCATGGCATTGAAAAGAGAAAAGGAAATGAAACAGGATTACAGACACCTCAAGTCTTAACAGAAACCAATTACAGTAGATTAATCTAGGAGACTAGTTCTCCATTACAAAAGAAAACAATAAACTAAGAGAAAAACAAAAGACTAACAAGCTCAGAAACTAGCCAAAACTGGCTAATTCTGACCCCCTTTTCAGTTCTGCCTAAGACTACTTTATATACACGATTCTGGAATCCAAGTCCTCGCGAGGCGAAGCACTGCTCGCGAGGCGAATTATGCGAAAGGTCTGCAACTCTTGGTCTTCTCGCGAGGCGAGCATATCATTCGCGAGGCGAACTCTTCGGCTTCCAAACTGCAACGCCCGTGACCTTCTACACGGGCAAGCCGTGATCGTCTCTGACTTTTCATGGTTGGATTACTCGCGAGGCGAGCCATTTATTCGCGGGGCGAACCAGAGACTTTGCATTTTCTTGGAACAGTCAGCTTTGGGGTCGCGAGGCGAGCAGCCTTCTCGCGGGGCGAGAAACTCCAGAATTATTCATTTTAAGTTACCTGAAAACAGAAAATAAAAGTAAATACTTTATTCACTCTAAATCAACTAAATTAACTTAAAAACACTTTACAGACTCAAAATACTACTTAGAGACAATCAAGTCTAATTTGGGTGAAAATGATATAAAATAAGCACAAAGCCAAGGTCTTTACTAGTTATAAAACCAGTCAAACAGAGGCTCATCAAAATACCCCAAACTTAAACTTTGCTTGTCCCCAAGCAAACTACACTCAAAAACTTAAAAAGACTCAAGACCTGGCAAACTTAAGAATTCAATCAACTTTCCATAGATTTCAAGCAATTTTTCAAAACAATTTTTCTTTCAATGTTCCCCCCTTTCAAGCAAAACAACCCCCACATTCATTTATTCCAAACAATTGAGAAATTCATCATTCAAACAATCATCAATCTAAGCAGGGGATCTAAGTTACACACAAAAGAGAGATCACCAAAATCAAACAACTGCCTTCCTCACAAGGGAAATTTATGTTCACTCAAGCACTCAATTTGTGTTAGGCTAACAACATTTCTCTCAATTTCACTTTTAAGAGCACTTCCCGTAAATTTGATTTTCATCTCAAAATGATTCCCACAGAAAACAAGCATGCAACATCAAAAGGTCTTTTATGGGTTGTAATGGGGTCTGGCTAAGGGTAGGATATACAAAGGAACTAGGCTGAAGACCCTAGGAACTAAGAGAGCATGAACATTATTTACACTTTGAATTTAACTCAAGTTCCTTTCTTAATTTTTTTCTTTATGCTTCTGGGTGGCTACAGCCTTTTTATTCCAACAGCCTTTTTGGCATTTTTCTACTTTTTTTTTTCTTTTTTTCTTTTCTTTTCTTTTTTTTTCTTTTCTTTTTCTTTTAATTTTTTTTCTATTTTTATTTTTTCTTTTTCCCAATCCCAAACAACACATTGCACCGGGTAGCCACCCCAAACTTAGTTTCTTGCACCCATTCTAAGATTACATGCTCTCCTAATCCTAAGATCGGGTTAACATGGTTTTCCAGATTTTTGGGCTTATAACATTAGGTTATCAAGAATTAACAGGCTAATAGGCTCAATGGGGCTAACTAAGGAACATGCATCAGGGACTGGTTATTTTAGGCTAAGTAGCTATTTACAAAGAAAATGCCTAAATCATTTGCTACACACATATAATCATGCAAATCAAAAAGAGATTCAAGCAAATTCAAGAAAGTGCAATCAAAAGTGATTTTCTCACAGTCAAAAACATGTTGGAGGCTCAAAACCTCACCTGGACATTTATGTGCAAATTGCTTGACAGAGATTCTATCCCTAGTGTGTGCTTCCTATCACCCCAAACTTATCATAAATCATGCCATCATAATAAAGTCTCAAAGTTCAGTTTTCAATCACATGGGGATCATTTTTCAAATTTTTTTTTTCAAAATCTAGGGGGAACAGTCAACACTTAACATGCAATTCATCTATGCAAAATCGATCAAATCCAATAAACTTGCCACAACTAAGACACAAACACAAATACTCCTGAGCTTCTCAAATTATTCAGGAGCTTTATTGACAATAAAACAGAAATAAAGCAAACAAAAACTAACAAAGCAAATGAAAGCAAACTAAGGAGAAAGGGTTAAGAAAAGCTCATTGAGGGTGGTGGTTCCACCAGGATCCCACTGCCTGTAGCATAAGTCCCACGTGGTAGCCAAATGACTGAAATTCATTCCAAGCCTCCCTAACTTGCAGCTTTGATCTGGGAGTGAGCACTTGATAACTATGATGACTTCGCCGAGTGCGGCGGACTTCTCACTCCCCTTCGGGTCACAGATGACCGCTTTTTCAACTTTGTCCATAAAATCCTCCCAATAGAATCGGGTCTCAACCTCTTGGACTGGCCATGGTGCCAAATCCAAGGGTGCAAAATCCAGAGCTGGTGGCTCCTCAGGGGGAGGTGACAAACAGTTAGTTGGGGTCTCCGGTGTTGCTTCAACTCCTGCAAGGTCTTCATCCACTGCACTACCAGATTCATCACTTGTTAAACCTGCAGAAATCTCATCACACACCACAGAATGGTTAGAGTTAGTACAGTTAGTAAATATATTACAATAAACTAAATCAGAAAGCGGCTGAATGTCTGGAAGTTGCTTGAGCTCTACGGAGGGTGGCTGTTCAATGGATGGTATATTTGGAACTTCGGCTGAACAAACAGCATCACTCTCACTATCACCCTGCCAAAATAGAGTCAAGAAACCCAGCACAAACATCACACGGGTTAGTGTCAGTACAGTTAGTACATGTATTAACAGAAACTAAGTTAGTAAAGGTTTGATTGTCTGGACTTTCTGCACACGGTTCGTCCACCCCATCACTCTCAACATATGCATCGAAAACCAAAGATTCTTCTTTATCCTCAAGCACGGTGGAGCAAATGTTCTCCTGATCCTCCTGATGCTCATTTCCTATATGAACATGGCCCTCAACCTCATCCATCTCCTGTTCCATATGGATGCTTTGCTTAACATACCTTTCAAAATAACAATCTACACACAAAGCAGTGCCATCACAATAACACTCATCACATGCATTAGAGTCAGGGGATTCAACACACAATTCATCATCAACAGAAATATTATCACAATCATCATCAGAAATATTTTCAGGAATAGATTGTGAATCTTTATGTTCTTCAATGGGCTGTGGAGTTAGCATTGCAGATGAGTTGGCGGTAACTTGATCAATTAGAGCCCACAACTTCCGAGATTCAGCTTGGTCCCTCTGGTATTGAGCCTCCATATTCTGTTGAAATTCAAGATTGCTCGCCTCCATCATCCGTTGAAATTCAAGATCTTGTTGTGCCATCCGTTGATTGTTCTCTTCCATTTGTTGTAGCATTGAAGCAATCTCATCCAAGGTGCTCTGTGAAGGTTCGGAAGGTGCAGAGGTGGTCACTTGGTTAGGATAGTATGGTGGTGGCTCACTAAAATTAGGATAATACATGCAAGGTGGTGGTTCATAATAAACATTAGGCAAATATCCATACATGTAATTATCCATGGCAATCAAACATCCAGACAAAGCAGACAAAACTAATTAGAAAAGAGATTTTTTTTTTTAAATTTTATTTTCTGCTAATAACAACAAACCAGAGTCCCCGGCAACGGCGCCAATTTTTGACCGCGCTGTCGCCACGCGCCAAAAAGAACGAGCGGTTATGAAAATAATGTAGTATAGAGCGACAACTCGGATCGTCTCTCAAGGACTCTTTAGTTGTTGTTATTATTAACAGAAAAAGTTAGAAATGGGGGGTTTTGGATTGAAACTAAAATAAAGAAAACAAAACAGAACAAAGAAAGAAAACAGAGCAGTAAAACAGATTAACAAATAAACTAAAGCGATTAACCTACTGCTTTTGGTTTCCCAACTATCATCGGTTCATGCAAATTCCTAGCCCTAAGAAGATTCTAATCCCCTCCCGGTTGTAGCAATAATTCACAAGCGGAACCACTACTACAGATATATGTCCCTATTCCCGAATTAAGCAAATGGGGTCAAGCACTTCGTGAACTAAGCGAACACGAAACGTACACACGCGAATTAAGAAAACGCGATTATATATAGGAACATGATATCACCGAGATAAACCAATACAACACAATATATTCCTGAATTAAGCAAACAGAAATATAAAGCATGGCATTGAAAAGAGAAAAGGAAATGAAACAGGATTACAGACACCTCAAGTCTTAACAGAAACCAATTACAGTAGATTAATCTAGGAGACTAGTTCTCCATTACAAAAGAAAACAATAAACTAAGAGAAAAACAAAAGACTAACAAGCTCAGAAACTAGCCAAAACTGGCTAATTCTGACCCCCTTTTCAGTTCTGCCTAAGACTACTTTATATACACGATTCTGGAATCCAAGTCCTCGCGAGGCGAAGCACTGCTCGCGAGGCGAATTATGCGAAAGGTCTGCAACTCTTGGTCTTCTCGCGAGGCGAGCATATCATTCGCGAGGCGAACTCTTCAGCTTCCAAACTGCAACGCCCGTGACCTTCTACACGGGCAAGCCGTGATCGTCTCTGACTTTTCATGGTTGGATTACTCGCGAGGCGAGCCATTTATTCGCGGGGCGAACCAGAGACTTTGCATTTTCTTGGAACAGTCAGCTTCGGGGTCGCGAGGCGAGCAGCCTTCTCGCGGGGCGAGAAACTCCAGAATTATTCATTTTTAGTTACCTGAAAACAGAAAATAAAAGTAAATACTTTATTCACTCTAAATCAACTAAATTAACTTAAAAACACTTTACAGACTCAAAATACTACTTAGAGACAATCAAGTCTAATTTGGGTGAAAATGATATAAAATAAGCACAAAGCCAAGGTCTTTACTAGTTATAAAACCAGTCAAACAGAGGCTCATCAGTGATTGGTTGTATTAGTCTATAAATAGACATCATGTATAGGTGATGAGTGGTATCACATTCACATGAGTGACACAATGTAATGTGTGAAAAGAAAGAGATAAGAGAATGAACACTTAGTGAAAATCTTTAGTCACTTTACACACTTCTACACTTCTCTACACATTTACATCACACACTATATCTATTTATAGACTTATATATAACTCACCTAATAGCTTCTAACTAATCACTTTAGTTACAACAAACTAATCACACTTTAACAAACTCCTAACAACTAACTAATTTGGATTATCTCCAACACACCCCCTTAATTCAAATTAGCTAAAAACACAAAATACGATAGTTAATACATCTCTGAACACAATTTTCCAGGATCCCATACTTTGAAGCATAATGATCTAGCCTCCATTGAAATGCTTTCATATCCATCAGGCCCATAATTTCACAACCCTTAAGTATTTGAAAAAACAACACATTAGCACAAATGACTCTTTGGTCTGGTGGTCACCACTAAGGATGGCAACGGGGCGGGACGGGCACGGGTAGCACTCCCCCCCGCCCCCGTACCCGTCGGGTAAAATCCGTATCCGTCCCCGCCTGCTACCCACACGGGTATCCTTCGGGCGGGTATCCAGCAGGTTTCGTGGATATCCGCGGGTTTGCGGGTATCCGTGAATTATTTTTTCCAGAATAAATATATACTCTTTTTGCTTGAAAAATTGCTAAAATATGCGTAACTCAATTTAAAATAACCATGTTCATACAAATAGATGTTAAGAAAGTATCAAAGCATTATCCAATTACAAAAGTTACTAAAAAAAGTAATCAAAAACATTTAGCAATTACTATATATATATAATAAAGGGCATTTTAATAATTTAAGTAACGGGTGCGGGTATCCGCGGGCACGAATAGTGTGATACCCGCCCCCGCCCCGTTTATAAACTGGTATTGAAATTACCCGTTTATTTTACCCGCGGGTACCCATTTAACTACTCGCCCGGTACCCGTTACAGATTTTATACGCGGTATCCGCGGGTATGGGTAAAATTGCCATCCCTAGTCACCACGTTCGAGTTCCTTCACTTGGCCCCGGAAGTGCACGGATCGATTCCACATTTCCACCTGGCTAACTCTTCTGGATTTTAAACCTTTTAGCACTTTTGTCAAAAATAAAACTACACACATGTAGAAGACTTGGATCGAACCGATGACCTGATACAAGCAGCTGCGACGTTTAACCACTAGACTGCAGCGACTGTTGATGCAATTCATCAATCGCAAAATGTATTTGACATATCTAGAATTCTTCCTTTTCAAGAAACTATTCACTTCGTCTTCTCCTTTTCTTCGAGCAAGTTCTGGATTTTCGAAAACCCATTCATCACCAGAAATCAGATGTTCATTACAAACCACATCTATTGCTTCGCCCCTCCACTATTTTCCAGCACGGAAATGCTCTCATTTGTCATCAAATCTGGTGGCGTCACTTCCATTTCTGTCACACCATCTCTCTTCATCGCCACCATCAGCGACGACACTATGCTCGTCGGCTCCCACCTGGTTCTTCTCATCTTTGCATCTGCCTCATTCTTGAACACGTTAATTTTCTTCTTCGTATCTACAACCACGCTTTTCGGCAAGTCGAACATCACCCCACTAGCCACCGTTCGAGGGCCGCCGTTTCCACTCATCGACTCAGTCAGAACTCGAGCCAACTCGTCCATGTTGGGAGCAGTTTCTTCACCCTCAATTTCATCATGAACATCTATCAACATCCTTTCTTGCCCATCATTAGCCACATCGAAGACCTCTCTCTCCTCCGACACCGCCACTGTCTCCATTGTTTCAAGATTTGTCTCGTCCATCGTCAATACATTGTCGAGATGCCTCTGTGATGGAGCACTTTCCCCCTCTTGGATTTCTTGCTCAATGGTTACTGGCTTAGTCTGAGAACTCTGCTCTACTTGGCCACCCTTCTTTACAGAACCTTTGGATTGGAAGAGAGGTTGCTCACAAGATGTTTGATGGAATGACCCAGTAAACACAACATTCAAGTTTCTTTTCTTCATCTCCAAATCATCTTCTTCTTTAGCCTTCACCAGCTCTTCACTGTTCTCCATATATGCACCATAGGAATCTTGATCAGTGACCCCTACTTCTGTTTTGATCTTTGCAATCTCATCATTTTCATTTCTCTCTCCCTTTTCTTCCTTCTTGCACTCATCTTTCCTATCACCTCCATGGATTTTGTGCAAAATATTCCATGCTCCTTTGGTTGTGTTGGCAGCAACAATCTTCTCAAGATTTGCTTCATCCACACATTGATGAAGAATCAAGAGCTTGTAGCCTCTCTTTTTGAAAGCACAATCTTCCACACCTTCAACACCTTCTTGCAAAACCTCAAGCACCTTATAGAAATTGAGAATGTTCTCCATCTTCACTACCCATTGATGGAAGTTCTTGCCATCAAGAACCGATAATGGGATTGATAAATCCCCACTCACAATCTCTTCAATTTCTGTACTCTTGAACCCATCACAAGTCCCTAATCTTGTAGCTCTGATACCATGTTGAAACACACAAGCTCACACACTCTAATGGTGGAATAGAAAGAATATTGAGAGAAGAAAAAGATAAGAGAATGAACACTTAGTGAAAATCTTTATTCACTTTACACACTTCTACACTTCTCTACACATTTACATCACACACTATATCTATTTATAGACTTACATATAACTCACCTAATAGCTTCTAACTAATCACTTTAGTTACAACAAACTAATCACACTTTAATAAACTCCTAACAACTAACTAATTTGGATTATCTCCAACAACCAAGGGATAGTATTTTTATAAGAGACAATATGGATGAACGGTTCAAGAATGAAACTGAGCAGAAACCCTCTAGTAGTGCAAGTCCAGGAAAAGGAATGATAGCAATTCATCAGAATACATGCCAAGGTATGAGATCACTGAGGCGAGTGAGCAAGAAGATAACAAAGTTAAAAATATTTATTCAAACAAAGTGTCTAATGCAATAAGAGGCAAAGAAAAGAATTTCAATGAACTTGTGGGAAAGGAAAATTGGGGAGAAAAGCTTGTCAAGGATGCAAAGGTGGGTAAGATGAATAGCAAAGGTCATACACTAGATCTACCAGCAAAAGCTTTGAAGATAGAAGCAATAAAAATCAGGATCATAACATGCAACTGACTTCTAGTCTTGCTTTCAATGGAGTTGTGGTCCAAGCAGTAGTTTCCATTCTTAATGGATACATAAAACGTTTTCTAAAAGATGAGGACTTTCGGTCTACATTGCACCACAATTGTTTCTCCTTCTTAAATTTTATTGAACTGGAAGAAGAGAACAATAGTGAGACCAAAGTCATAAGAAGTATTGAGCAAGCAATTGAGACCATAGAACAAACTGCTGAAGAATCTCTATCTATCAAATATCTTAAAAGAGCCACAATGCAGCTAAGAATTATTACAGGTTTGAGTTTAAATGATTTGAAGGATGGGTGTACATGTGGGATCCCAAATTATAAGTTGTCAGCCTGTGCTCATCTTTACCTCAGTGTGGTTATGATACAGAAAAAAATAAGGTGTCAGCAAAGCATCTCTTGCAAGTGTTTTGTGATTCTCCTTTTCAGGCAAGGGCAATATTTTTGCCTGAACTGTGGGAGCAACTATTTGCCCCACAACTTTTCCATTTGAAGGTGTGGTACAATGATGTGCGTGCGGATGCACGCGCTCGTGCGATTCCGGTAAGTGTACCGGATCGTCGCCAAGTAATAAAAGATATCGATCCCACACAGACTGTGTTCTCGAATCGCAATCGGTTTTCGAATCGATTAGATCTGGACTGTTTAAAGAGATTTTTTATATTTTTGAAATGGTTTTTGAATTTGAATTTAAGAGATAAAACAGAATCAAACAAAACAGAAAACAAATGTTTTTGGGGTTTTCGATTTAAAACGGATTCCTAGGGATTTGGGTTACCTTTGAGGTTGTTTATGTTACTAATCTGATTTACCTTTGTTGATTACCGAAATTGCCTTGAAGGCGAGTTTATCCTCTGATAGCTTAAGCTCCCTCTCGAGTTACAAAAGCCGTGCCCAATTGACCCGACCCCTACTCTCGTGGTAGTCGATCCCAGATTGGACCCTTTGCGTTCCGTGACAACTCGTTGCTCCTCGAGGGACGGCTTCTAACTCTCGTGATTTCAGTCCCAAGTCTGACTTCTATAGGTCCGACACCCAAGTTCACCGCTAGGTTCCTCCTTGGAATGTCTCAGTCATACAAATAACCTAAGTTCACCGCTAGGTTCCTCCTTAGATCATTCACATCTCACAAACTAGTGGCTGTCGGGCTTTACGAGTGAAACACCCTAGAAATCCTAAGTTCACCGCTAGGTTCCTCCTTAGAACGTCTATGTCACGCAAATAACGGTTGCCGAAATTTATGAGTGAATAACACACTAGAAATCAGATCTAAAGCAAATCGTAATTAACAAAGAGTTTACATCAAATTTACATCATAAACAAACTTTGGCAGAGCCCTAATCCCTAGAAACTATGCTACTACTCACGTCTTGCCATGGAGATGACAAGCATGATTACAAATAGCATGAAAATACAAAAATCAGAGAAGAGAAGAGGAGAAGAGAGATCTAAGCCTAGAGTAGTAGCCCCTAATGTGTTGTTCATCATCTCAATCTCTGATGCCTTGGTCCATATTTATAGAATTGGGGAAGTTAGAGTCCCAAACCAACTCAAAATCTGATCTATTTCGGTTTCTTCAGGTCCAAGTAATGCGCGTCACGGCCGTGAAGGCCATCACGGCCAGGCCGTGACGGTCTCTGCCTCTGGCTGCTTTGCAAAATTCAAATTCTCGCGACGCGAGATATGACTCGCGACGCGAGTCCTCAGCTTCATGGCCCGTGATGAATTTCACGGCTGGGCCGTGATGTGCTCTGACTTGTGGTGGTTTTGGGTCACGGCCGTGATGGCTATCACGGCCGGCCGTGACAGACTCGACTTGACCTTTCTTCTTTTTCAGTTTTGCTCGATCATGGCCGTGATGGGCATCACGGCTAGGCCGTGATGGGCTCTGTTTGGCTCATTTTCTTCAGTTTTAAAGCTCCATCTTCATCCAAACTTCATCATGGTTGATCTTGAGCAATTTACCCTTTATATCTGCAAAACAACACACGAAAACCGCCTTACCCATTCCAAAGGAAAATTAACCTAAAATCTAATAAAAATATGCCTAAACTACATGAAAATGCATGCAAAATGATGGACAAAGATGAGGTGGAATCACACTCATCAAATCACCCCAAGCTTAAAACTTTGCTTGTCCTCAAGCAATTACTCAGGCCATAAGATATAAATCATTCAAAGCATGGATAGTGAACCAAGAACCCTAGAAGCTAATCCAAGTAATAGGCATTTTTAATAAGCACTCAAGAGATAATCAATTTCTAGTCCAATTAGAAGCTTAGGTTTTTTTTTTTTTTTTTTCAAGTTCATGTCCTCACTGATTTGGGCACTCACCTCACCTCACTCAAGTGTTTTAGGGTTTATGACAATTCACTCCATTTCCTCAAGGAAAGTATTTTACCATAGGCTTGACCATTAACCAAATCTCCACTTTATTAATGAAAACACTTAAGAATCAAGAGGTCTTTTCCTTTGGTTGTAATGTGGCCATGGGATTTATTGTAAGGTGGGAAAATCAAGGAAAGGGAATTTCAAGAAGGCTAGACAGATTATCAAACATTACAAAGCATGACACCTTCTAAAATACCCCTTTTGGGCTTTGGTTTACTTTTCCACCTTTCTTCCTTCATTTAATTTTTTTTTTCTTTTTCTTTTCATTTCTCACTTTCTTTGTCATCCCCTTCTCCATTTTTTTTCTTTGTTTATTTCATTTTTATTTGTTTGGAGAAGGGGAGATTTATAGCTCAAGAGAAATTACTTTCTAGCTTTTTCATCCCATACTTTTTCCAACTACCATTTTGCCCTTTTTGTAATACTTTAAAAGGTGCCATACCAAGCACTATTTATCAAATTAATTCAAGGTACCAAGAAAAGTATTTTTTCTTTAGGCTCAAAATTGGGCAACTAAGGGGTAGCATTTATCATTCAAAGCTCGGGAGGCCGGAAAAATACCTAGTGCCTCAATCATTTCCAAAAATGTTTTCAGAAATTTTTAAGTTTTGAAATGGTTTCAAGTCAAGTTCTAGAAAATACAGTCCATGAGGAATTAAATCACTCTATCACAAGAAATGGGGTAGATTTAGTGAATACCCCCTTTTGGCTCAAAATCTTACATTTAGTAGTTCAAAAATCAGTGAGGAACACAAGTTTAAGGGACCACATGCTAATTATCAACTATCAAATGACTATCTCAAGAATTTTTTTATTTTTAGCCATATCACAAGAATAATGAAAAATTGGGTTCAAAATTCACTATCTCAATTCATTTGGCTCCAAGTTCTCACAATCGGATGCATGTTCTAAGTGAGAGGCAATCTAGAGAATGCGATCATACCAATCTATGCCTATGAGAATGCAATATGAATGCAACAATGCAAATGCAAAAATAAATACCCCCACCCCAAGCTTGATTACTTACATTGTCTCCAATGTAAATAATCAAGTCGGAGAGAGGAGAAAAATGGAACAACTTACCGAGTCGGTAGCGGGTGTTGGCTTCACATTCCAGTCAAAACTTGGGTGGAAATTTTATCACGGCCGTGAGGCTCATCACGGGCAGGCCGTGATCATTTCTGGTCCTCAGGAGTTGCCCTGTCACGGCCGTGATCTACATCACGGCTAGGCCGTGATGCTCTCTGGCCTTGGCATCCTACTCATCACGCCCGTGATGGTTGTCACGGCTAGGCCGTGATCCTTTCTGTGCTTTTGTTTAGTTCATCACGGCCGTGACCACTGTCACGGCCAGGGCGTGATGGCCTCTGACTTTATTTTTTTTTTATGCTCTTCTTCTCTTTCTCAACCTGAAAACACTAGACAAACCTATTAATGATATTTTTGCCTCTTGATCTTCTCAAATTATTCAAGAGGTTAAATCAAAAACAAAAGGAAAAAGGGAAAGAAAACTTGGGTTGCCTCCCAAGAAGCGCTTATTTATGGTCTTAAGCTTGACCATACTTCCTTCAATCAACCGGGGTCGGCTGGGCGTAGAAGTGCAGGAACACTTCTTTTCCATGGAGCTCCTTCAAATAGCCGTTTCTGCTCATACGGCCAGTAACGCTTCCGCTTTGCTCTTTTCTCTCGGAGCTTCCTAGCCTTCCTTCCTCCCGGCGGAAGTATTGTTTCTGCATGGACAGCAATTCCAACTTCACCACTGGGTGCATCTCCAACCATGCATATCTTTGGGGTTGCTTCCATGCTAAGTTCTTTCTCTACCGCTGGAGACGTTACATCAATTCTGCACACATGGCTCTCAAAAGGAGGGTTGTTACAAGAGTTAGTCAACTGAAAATTTACCCTACCTTCCTCTACATTTAGAGAGAGTTTGCCATTCCTTACGTCTATTACTGCTCCAGCGGTTGCCAAGAATGGCCTTCCTAAAATGATGGGGAATTTAGGATCCCCTTTCATGTCCAATACCAGGAAGTCGGTAGGGATGAGAATTTTCCCTACCTTTACAGGAACATTCTCTAGTATGCCTAGAGGAGTCCTAGTTGAGCCATCCGCAATTTGTAAGGGGAATTTGAATGGTCTCAACTCTTTGCTTCCCAACCTTTCCATGATAGTGAGGGACATCAAGCTCGTGCTAGCCCCTAGGTCACATAAGGCTTGGTCAATTTGCAGTTGTCCGATCGAGCAAGCGATGGAGAAACTACCTGGGTCTTTCAGTTTAGTAGGCATTTTAGTCTCTACATCTTCTTGCTTTTTCCTGACCAACCTCTGTGGGAAAGGTATCGGGGGTTGGTACGGTGGTGGAGGGACATATTTCGGTTCTGACTCTTCCTTTTCGCTCGTGTCCTCCTCCGGTTCCACGTCCATTTCAGCTACCCCCACCCCAAGCTTATCATCCCTCAAGTGTATGACATTGCAATGCTCATTGGGATTTGCTTCGGGTTGCGCCGGGAATGCACCCTTAGGTCTCGAGTACGTCTTTGGCTTGTTGGGCAATCCGGGTTTCTAGCATCTTGTTATGAGTTGCTAAGTTGTCTACCTTAGATGCTAGATCCTTTATTGCCTCACTCACTGCCCTTCCTTGTTGTCTAAACTCCTCATTCTGTTTTGTCTCGAGTTTCGACAAAACTTTCAAATAAAGTCTCGAGTTTAGATCTTTGTACACGAGGGTACCCGGTGTGGTTATCTTATTACCTTGACCTTCTTGGAACTCATGGTTGAGCGTGTTGCTGTAGTTGCCGTAGGAGAGGTAAGGGTTGTTCCTTCTTTGGTTGTAGGGATTTGGGGGAGCATAGTTGGGCAGCTTCGGGTTCGTATCATAGTAGTTGTTACAAGAGTTCATTTGTTCACCCGAGCGCCTTGGATCCATGTGGGCATCCCATCATGTCATGTCCCTGCATTCCATAAATCTCACAAACAAGGTTAGTAGCACCTAATGCACTCACATTAGCTCTTTCCAGCCGATCAAAACGTTTATTAAGTGAGTCTATCTTTGACATAATAAGATCTGTGCTATTTACCTCAAACTTACCCCCCGAAATCTTGTTCGGGTTATTACCTCTTTCGGATCCCCATTGGTGGTAGTTGGTGGCGACATTCTTGATGATGTTGAATGCCTCAGTAAGAGGCCTATTCATAAACGCTCCACCGGCTGCAGAATCTAGTGACACCTTCGAAGAGTAGTCTAATCCATTATAGAAGGTGTGCACTATTAACCACCTCTCGAGTCCGTGATGTGGGCACGACTCCAGCAGTCCCTTGTATCGATCCCAAGCTTCCGATAATGATTCTCCGTCTTTCTGGAAGAAGCCGGTGATCTGGGTTCTTATGTAGGCCGTCTTGGATGGAGGGAAGAATTTCTCCAAGAACGCCTGCTCCAATTGGTCCCAAGTGGTCAAAGTGTTAGCGGGGATTTGCTTAAGCCAGGCCTTCGCCTTTCCAGTGAGAGATGAGGGGAACAATCTCAAACGCACAACATCGACTGAGGCTCCATTAATCCTGATTGCATCGGTGAACTCTAAGAATGTTTCTATATGATCGGTCGGGTCCTCCGAAGGCAATCCTCCGAATTGATGTTGCCTAATCATGTTGATTAGCATGGGCGGTATGGTGTAGTTTTCCGCCTCAATATCTGGCCTTGCAATCCCAGTTCGCAAGCCTCTCGCATTTGGGGCTGCGTAGTCCTTCAAAGGCTTTGTATCCGGTTGATTCGCCATGAGTGGAACGGGACTCAACCTTTCTCCCTCTCTTTGTAGTCTTCTACGTCTGTGGAAGGTCCTCTCGATCTCCGGATCAATCTCACTAAGGCTCCCAAGACTTAGAGATCTTTGCATATAACACACAGAGAGATGGATACAATAGAAGGAAAAGAAATATTTTTTTTTTAAATTTCAGAAATAAAAATCAAATAAAAAGAAAAAGTCCAGAAAAATCAATTCAAAATTTGAATTGAGATTCGAAAAGGCACAGTCCCCGGCAACGGCGCCAAAAACTTGATGTGCGTGCGGATGCACGCGCTCGTGCGATTCCGGCAAGTGTACCGGATTGTCGCCAAGTAATAAAAGATATCGATCCCACAGAGACTGTGTTCTCGAATCGCAATCGGTTTTTGAATCGATTAGATCTGGACTGTTTAAAGAGATTTTTTATATTTTTGAAATGGTTTTTGAATTTGAATTTAAGAGATAAAACAGAATCAAACAAAACAGAAAACAAATGTTTTTGGGGTTTTCGATTTAAAACGGATTCCTAGGGATTTGGGTTACCTTTGAGGTTGTTTATGTTACTAATCTGATTTACCTTTGTTGATTACCGAAATTGCCTTGAAGGCGAGTTTATCCTCTGATAGCTTAAGCTCCCTCTCGGGTTACAAAAGCCGTGCCCAATTGACCCGACCCCTACTCTCGTGGTAGTCGATCCCAGATTGGACCCTTTGCGTTCCGTGACAACTCGTTGCTCCTCGAGGGACGGCTTCTAACTCTCGTGATTTCAGTCCCAAGTCTGACTTCTATAGGTCCGACACCCAAGTTCACCGCTAGGTTCCTCCTTGGAATGTCTCAGTCATACAAATAACCTAAGTTCACCGCTAGGTTCCTCCTTAGATCATTCACATCTCACAAACTAGTGGCTGTCGGGCTTTACGAGTGAAACACCCTAGAAATCCTAAGTTCACCGCTAGGTTCCTCCTTAGAACGTCTATGTCACGCAAATAACGGTTGCCGAAATTTATGAGTGAATAACACACTAGAAATCAGATCTAAAGCAAATCGTAATTAACAAAGAGTTTACATCAAATTTACATCATAAACAAACTTTGGCAGAGCCCTAATCCCTAGAAACTATGCTACTACTCACGTCTTGCCATGGAGATGACAAGCATGATTACAAATAGCATGAAAATACAAAAATCAGAGAAGAGAAGAGAAGAGGAGAAGAGAGATCTAAGCCTAGAGTAGTAGCCCCTAATGTGTTGTTCATCATCTCAATCTCTGATGCCTTGGTCCATATTTATAGAATTGGGGAAGTTAGAGTCCCAAACCAACTCAAAATCTGATCTATTTCGGTTTCTTCAGGTCCAAGTAATGCGCGTCATGGCCGTGATGGCCATCACGGCCAGGCCGTGACGGTCTCTGCCTCTGGCTGCTTTGCAAAATTCAAATTCTCGCAACGCGAGATATGACTCGCGACGCGAGTCCTCAGCTTCATGGCCCGTGATGAATTTCACGGCTGGGCCGTGATGTGCTCTGACTTGTGGTGGTTTTGGGTCACGGCCGTGATGGCTATCACGGCCAGGCCGTGACAGACTCTGACTTCAGCCTTTCTTCTTTTTCAGTTTTGCTCGATCATGGCCGTGATGGGCATCACGGCTAGGCCGTGATGGGCTCTGTTTGGCTCATTTTCTTCAGTTTTAAAGCTCCATCTTCTTCCAAACTTCATCATGGTTGATCTTGAGAAATTTACCCTTTATATCTGCAAAACAACACACGAAAACCGCCTTACCCGTTCCAATGGAAAATTAACCTAAAATCTAATAAAAATATGCCTAAACTACATGAAAATGCATGCAAAATGATGGACAAAGATGAGGTGGAATCACACTCATCATACAACAAGGAAGCTGAAATCCTAGTAGATGCACCAAACAAAACAAGAAAGCTAAAGCTTCTTCAGAAGGTGTATACTACAAAGATTGGCTCACTGAAGGAGTAGAATCTCCACATATTCCCTTTATTGGAATTCCATCAATATCCGTTACCGGAAATCAACAGGGAAGTTCACTTGGTTATTCTTCAGAGTCTGGCCGCTCCACTGATCCATTCTCATCACAGTCAATGGTCAGCAAGAAACTATATGATTAGTAGCTTGAGTAAACTTGGTGTTCACGAAGCCGAAGATAATAATGATGAAGATAACCAAGAAAATTTTGTGATGGGCTCTTATGGTTCAACTATTGTTAACCAAACATTAACATATGAATCTGAAACAGTTAAATTTACAAAGCAAGCTATTGAAGACTTCACTTGAAGTGTACCAGTTGATGCATTCCATCCGTAAGTAATTACAAAAAAATGAAGTCTTGGTACTGTTAAATTATTGCCAGTTTAAGAACAACTAATGAAGTGGTTAATTAAGTCAATAAATGATTATCTATTACCACTCTTTGAACATGGTTGACCATTTTGTTCTAAACTGAAATTAGTTTTACCAAAAATTCTTTTTTTAACTAATTTTCAGTCTTTTGTTTTCCTTTTTAGTTTGATCTGCATTATGTATTGGTTGACTCTTTTACCCCATTCTACAACATCAATCAAACATGTAAGAGTGAATAAAAAGTGATTTTCCTACTTCAAATTAATTACACTAGTGCAAAATATACTTTTAACATCGGGGTTTTAACATCGGTTTTAAAAAAATCGATGTGAAAAAGGAGACGGTGACATTTTTGAAATTAAATTGAAAATTTTTAACATCGGTTTTATATTAAACCGATGTTATAAAGGTTTTAACATCGGTTTCAAAAAACTTGATGTTGAAAATTGAACCAAATAAATTTTTTTTAAAAAATGCATAATTTAACACATCGGTTTTGTAATAACGGATGTGGAAATGTGTATGTTTTAACATCGGCTTTTTAAAAACCGATGTGGAAAAACGAATAAAAAAATTATGGAAATAAATAATATAACTTTTAACATCGGTTTTAAAATAACTAATGTGTAAAACCATATAACATCGGTTTTTGTTTAACCGATGTGTATTGTTATCTGTCATTTTTAATTCCCTCTTCCTCCTTTTCATTTTCGCACTGCTATATAAGATACCTTTTCATCCGTCCTTTTCATCTGCATGCCTGTGAGCTCACTCTCCCTCCGTTTTGATTTCTTTGAATATTTGCGCCAGTTCTTTGATTTCACTCATCGCTGCCACCATTCACTCCTCGAAAGGGTTCTTCAACCCTTACACCAACTGGAACCTTTGTTTTGGTTGCTTCACACTCACTAGGGCTTCAGCTGACGAAGGCTTCACACTCACGAGCACACTAAGCAGAAATCACGTTTGGTCCGGGTATTCTTCTTCTTCTTCCACTCGCGTTTTCCTCTTCCATTTGCGCCAGGTATTCGTTTTCTTCTTCTCTTTTGACTTAGCTTCCTCTTCTATTTCGTTTCTTCCTTTGCAGATCTGACTGAGATTTCATTTCTTCCTGTGATTTTGTTCTTCAATACTGAGTTTCGCCTCAAAAAGGTTTGAACGAAAACCTAACATCTGTGATTTTTTTCAGATTATTGAGATTTTTTAGATTTTTGATTTTGTGTCTGTGAAAACCAGGTTGTTGTGAGGCTAATGGTGAACTGCATCCATGTACAACTGCATGTCTAGGCTCTGTCATGAGTGTGTTAGTGATACACAGAAAGGAACACCAGTGGTGGTATCACTGGTTGGTCTGTCACGGCCGTGACCACCATCACGGCTAGGCCGTGATCAGTTTTGCCTGTGAGGGTCTGGTTCAGTTGGAATGTCACGACCGTGATGGACTTCACTGGCTGGCCGTGACCAGTTCTAACTTTTCCATTCTTTCTTTTCATCTCTACTCGATCATGGCCGTGATGGCTGTCACGGCTAGGCCGTGATGGGCTCTGTTTGGCTCATTTTCTTCACTTTTCAAGCCCCATCTTCATGCAAGCTACATAATTAGTAAAGCCTTAGTTTCCCGTTTGAGATGCAATACTAATGAGCATACGTGTACGTGCTTAATGTACCACTCATTGTGTTGGATCTTGAATTGTCCAAAGTTGGACAGTTTGGGAAAAAACTTTTTCTTAATTCAGTTAAAATAGTTATTCATTGATTCTAATGTTATATACTTGATGAAAGTTCAGATTGATACATTTCCTTTCGTTCTCCGGGTGCATACTTTATCGTGGTGGATGTCATCACGTTCAAGTAGTGTACGTCGGAGACCGAAGGGAAATGCTGCCGAAATTTTGTCGAGTATGAGCATGAGAGTTAAGGACTAACTGTTAACCGAATGTTGAAAAATTTTCTTCTCGAATGGGATAGGGCCATACCCTGTCATAAGAAGTGGTTGATGAATATATTGGACTAAGTACGAAGTTATTGGTTTAGTCATGGATCACGGTTGGATGAATGCTAGACGGACAAATGATGAGTATGAGAATGGAGTGGAAGATTTTCTACAGTTTGAAAAAACAAATGCTCCTGATAGTGGTAATGGAAGGTTTTATTGTCCTTGTGTTAACTGTTTGAATGAGAGACGACTAGAAGCTGAGGAGATACATGATCATCTTATTTGTGAGGGGATTTGCAAGAGTTATACAACATGGATATGTCATGGTGAATCGTTAGACAGGCCAAGGGTGTCGGATAGAGAGGAAGTTGATGACGTGGAAATGGACGATGGACTAGAGGACATGATCCGTGATGTTGGGCAAGAGTCTTTTCGGCATGCACATGTGTATGATACTTTGTGCAGTGATGCGGAAGTGGCTTTGTATCCGGGGTGCACTAATTTCACACGGTTGTCAGCGGTGTTAAGATTGTTCAATGTGAAGGCGAGAAATGGGTGGATCGATAAAAGCTTTACCGAATTGCTTGAGTTGTTGAAAGACATGCTTCCAGAATGCAACACATTGCCATCTCGAAACTATGACGCGAAGAAGATATTGTGCCCGATGGGTATGGAGTATAAGAAAATACACGCTTGCCCCAATGATTGCATATTGTACAGGAAAGAGTTTGAAGAGATGCACGAGTGCCCCAGGTGTGGGGTATCACGCTACAAAGTGAAGAATGGTGATTCTAGTTGTGATGTGGTCACCAAAGGTCCTCCTGCGAAGGTGTTATGGTATCTTCCCATGATTCCGTGGTTCAAGCGATTGTTTGATAATGTAAATGACGCAAAGAACATTAGATGGCATGAAGATGAGAGGAAGTGTGATGGATAGCTTTGGCATCCGGCCGATTCTTTGCAATGGAAGAGAATTGATAGTTTGTTTTCGGATTTCGGCAATGAGCCCAGAAACCTCAGGCTTGGACTGGCTACCGATGGAATGAATCCATATGGAAACTTAAGTAGTATTCATAGTTCATGGCCTGTTCTCCTGGTAATTTACAACCTATCTCCTTGGTTGTGCATGAAGCGCAAATACATTATGTTAAGTATGATGAATTCGGGTCCTAAACAGCCAGGAAATGATATTGATGTTTATCTGAGTCCCTTGATTGAAGACTTGAGAATGTTGTGGGATGAAGGCGTTGATGTGATCGATGGGTATTGCCGTGAGACATTCAGATTGCGTGCCATGTTATTTTGCACCATCAATGACTTTCCAGCATACGGGAACTTGTATGGGTATAGTGTTAAGGGGCATAAAACATGTCCAATATATGAAGAAGGCACATGTTACCGACGTAATCATCCTTATTGTAGATTGAGAAAAGCTTTCAATGGACTTCCGGAGAATGAAATTGCTCCGGTGGCCTTGACTGGAGAGCAAGTTTATGAAAGGATGAACAACACTAATGTTATCTATGGAAAGACCCAGAAGAAGGCTACCGAGAAGAAAATATGGAAGAAGAGGTCGATCTTCTTTGATCTTCCATACTGGTGCAAGCTTGATGTAAGACATTGTATTGATGTGATGCATGTGGAGAAAAATGTGTGTGACAGTTTAATCGGAACACTTATCAACATTCAAGGCAAGACAAAGGATGGTGTGAATGCTCGCCTGGATCTAGTTGCGATGGGTATACGAGAGCAGTTAGCTCCACTTAAAGTGGGGGATAAGAAGACTTATTTGCCCCCAGCATGTCATACTTTATCAAAAAAAGAGAAAAGAAATTTATGTGAATGTTTACGGGGAGTCAAAGTGCCACAGGGTTACTCTTCAAATATCAAAAGACTTGTCTCAATGAAAGATCTCAAATTAGTTGGCTTAAAGTCTCATGATTGTCATGTCTTGATGCAACAACTACTACCGGTGGCCATTCGTGACATATTGCCTAAAAAAGTCAGACATGCCATTACTAGGTTATGCTTATTCTTCAATGCTATATGTAGCAAGGTCATTGACAATAAAAAGTTGGATGACTTGGAAAATGAGGCAACCATTATCTTGTGCTAATTGGAGATGTATTTTCCACCTTCATTTTTTGACATCATGGTTCATTTGATTGTTCATCTAGTGAGGGAGATTAGATTGTCCGACCCTGTTTATTTAAGGTGGATGTACCCGGTTGAGCGATACATGAAGATCTTGAAAGGATATATGAAGAATCCACACCATCCCAAAGCATCTATTGTTGAAAGGTATGTTGCAGAAGAAGCTATTGAGTTTTGTACAGACTACATGTCAGAAGCGGAACCTGTAGGGCTTCCGATGTCTCGTCACGAAGGAAGATATGATGGTAAGGGTACACAAGGTATCACTGTAAGAGCATGGATCGGGAGGAAATGCTTCAAGCAAATTTGTATATATTGAATAACATTGATGAGGTTGAACCATACTTATGTGAGCACAAAAGCATCATCAATGAAACTTACCCTAGAATGAATGAAAAATGGTGTTTGAACAAGCATAACAAGACTTTCTTGAATTGGTTTAAAGAAAAAATTGCAAAGGATGGTATTGCTTCTGATACATTAAAATGGCTAGCACAGGGGCCTAACTTTGATATCATATGCTGGAGTGGGTACGATATCAATAAGTTTTCCTTCTATACAAAGTCCCAGGATGACAAAAGTACTATGCAAAACAGTGGGGTTATGGTCATCGCTGAGTCCATGCATTTCTCTAGTTCGAAAGATAAAAACCCTGTTATGGCATCCGTTTCATACTTTGGAATCATTGAAGAGATATGGAAGGTTGATTACACGAAGTTTAGAGTATCTGTTTTTAAATGTCAGTGGGTCGACAGTAACAATGGTGTGCAAACCGATGAGTTAGGATTCAAATTGGTGGACCTTAATAAGGTAGGTAATAAAGAGGAGCCTTTCATCATGGCATCCCAAGCAAAACAAGTGTTTTATATCCGTGATCCTTCTAACAAAAGGTGGTCAGTGGTTCTCCAGGGAAAAACATGTATAATGGTAGTGAGGGAAATCAAGATTCAACTCTTGATATTTCTGATACTCCTTCTTTCTCAACACGAGTGCCTCATTTCAATGAGGAAAATGAAGTGGATGATGTACATGCTACTCATAATGATTTCCAAGAAGGGTTATGGGATAACTTTACTAATTGACCACAAAGTAAGTTTAGTTTGAGTTATGTTTAAAGTCATATTATATGTTTACATTGATATTTATAATTTATGTTTACGTACGTTGATCGATATTTATAAGTTATGTATGATATTTATCCTGACATACTAACAAGTTTTTTTTTTGTTTAAATAGGTATACATGGCTGATCCTGAGGATATCCCTCCTTTATGCAGAGGGTCGGAGACCCCGTCAACGGGTAGAAAGGGTAGACGTGCGACACGATTCAGGAATTTGACTGCCAACCATGGTTCAAATCAAAGGATAAGAATATACTTTGATAATAACCTCAATCCTATTGGGCCAATGGCAGAGCAGTTTAACAGTTTTGTGGCGATCCTTGCTAGGAGCAGGCCTAGTATACTCATTGATAATTGGAAAGATGTACCGGCGGACGTGAAGGATCAGATATGGGAGAGTATTCTGGTAGCTATACTTTTACGTCATGTGTTTGTCTGTATCTACTTTATTTTAATGTTACTAATATCATACAGTAATTCGTTGATTCTTTTGGTCTTAATGTAGCTCACCTTTGACATACCGGATACGACGGTTATGAAGAAGCGTTTGATAAAGTATGCTGGTGAGCGTTGGAGGGATTTTAAGGTCGACCTGGGAAGATACTATGTATTCAATCCAACATGTGAAAAGAACCCACTTGAGGTGTACGCATTTCTTGACCAGGCGACGTGGGATCGCTTTGTTCAGAGCCGACATGATCCCGGCTTTCAGGTTAAATTATTTGATTTGTCTCTAAATTTATGTAATTTCATTAATTTTATTTACTTATGTAATTTAATTTTCTTCTATTTATAACAGGAGAAGAGGAAAAAGGGGCAGGAAAACCAAAGCAACAATGCCTACCCCCATGTCATGTCTCGTGGGGGATATAAAAAGCTCGGTCAGATAATGGTGGAAGAGGAAAAGAAAGCACGTCAGGAAGCAGCATCTCAGGCGGATCCTAACGCTGAAAATCGTCCAGAGGTTGTCGATCCACCTCCACCCCCATGTCATCGTAAATGGAAGAGGGCCCGACAAAGAAAAACGGGACAATATACATCTGAGGAGACCCGCCATATAGCTGAGAAGATTGTAAGTATAGTTTGAATTGTAATTGTCATTTTAAGATTGTTACCGAATTGTAATGTGAACCGATATTTTATATGTGATAGGATGCCTTGGACGAGCAGGTAACCCAAGGAACCTTTGTTCCTAGAGGACGCGATGATATCTTAGCTGCTACCATCGGTAAACCAGACCACCTGGGCCGTGTCATTGGTGTTGGATGGGGCGTCGACATTCGCCAATACCATGGTTCATCTTCACACCAATGCCACAGGGATGTTGATGCAAATAGAGCACGGCTAAAACAGGAGATTGCAGCTGAGCTTAGACAGGAGATGGCCGAGCAGTTTGCCCAGCAGATGGCAATATTGACTTCTATGTCCCAGCAGATGACAGCCGGTGTCCAACCTTCTGTCCAACCCTCTGTCCATGTGAGCACTAAGGGCTCATGTGATCCTCCTCATCAGCCTGAAAATGATGATGATGGTGATGATGATGATGATGATGATGATGATGATGATGATGATGACGACCCTGATAGATGTGAGCTGTATGTTGATGATCATCATGATCGCCGCTTAGTGGCATTGGGGAGGGCACATAATAACTTATGTAATACCATACACCATCGTTTATTACCGGATGATCAGCTGAGGGTCGTTGTAGAGATTATTCGAGATGCTGATGCTCGAGTCCCTGTGCCCACTGAGGAGGTTCAAACAGTGGGTCAGGCCCCCGGTAACTTCATCCTCTGGCCAAGAAGACTGGTCAGCTTTCTTGTTGCATCTGAGGTATTCAGGTAGTTGTGTTTTTCTATATTCATAGTTGAAATTATTTATTATTGTTTAAAGATGATGCTTTATTTTTATTCGTTATAGGATGTTGGAAATGATATTCTTCCTAAAAGGTCGGATCCAGGAAGACCAGAGATGTCTGCTCCTGCCAAGGTATTCATTTGACCATTTAATTAATTACGAATGACATAACTTAATTATCTGTGATTACTAATATATATCTTTGTTGTTTAGGGGATCGATAAGGGGCACCTGGTGATGTTTTTAAACTTCTGGCTATACAGGTTGTCACCATGGAGAATGATGCAGCTTTGGTAAGGTTGGAACTCGACGCTTGATCAGGTGATGAACTGTATATCCCAAAGAAGTAACTTATGGAGATCGTACTCAATAAAGAAATGGCTAGTTCTGCACACCTATCGTTATGGTGCACGTAAGTACATTTTATTTATAAGTTAAGTAATTAATTTTTAAATATTATGATAATTAACATGTTTATTCAATATATTAGGTATCTGCATCGTATGTTAGTTGATCTGGGTAACCTCGCCCTTTATGGGTTCATTGACCCCATGTTCATTAAGGGTGATGTTCTCCTAGCATCAGAAGACCCGGTCACCACCATACGTGATATACTAGCCCGAGACGATCATCAATTCTACCTTGCGCCTTATCTCAATAAGTACCGGTTATTTAATTATAACTATATATGACTTAGTCACTAATTGTTTCGTAAATACAGACAGCATTGGCAACTGTTGATCTTGTACCCTAGGATGAACGTCGTGGTCTTCTTCTGCTCAATTGGAAATAAGCCGGAGAATGAACTAAAGACGATCATCGAAACGTAAGCATTAAAATACTTTATAATTAGTAATGCAGTTGTTTTAATTATCTGAAATCTATTAGATATACTTTAATTAATGTTTATTTTGTCATGATAGTTCTATTAATGCAAACCACATGTTACGTTGACACGGACTCGGCAAGTGTACCGGGTCGTTGCAAGTAATAAACCAGTGAGACCGGATATCGTCCTCAGGGATCGTGGACAAGTACCACTTCGCAAATTGAACTACTATCTAGGCGATCAAGTTTGGAGTGAAGGTAGCTCTAACATCTAACAATACAAACAAGAATAAAATGTTTTTGTTCTTTTAGGTATTTTATCAAACAGTTAATAGGCAAACAGAAATATGAACAACAAATGGATAGAATTGTTAGGGTTAGACTAAGCTAATCCTCCCTTGATTGCTATGAAATGATAAATAACACAATTCCTAATTCAATTATGACAATCAAATCTTCTCAAATACTCAAACCCTAATGTCTTAGGTGGAATGAGCCTAAATTCCCAAATTAAACCCTAATGTCTTAGGTGGATTAACATGAGAAATTGCATTAAGAGTCAAGATTCATAAGATTGCAAGTACCCCAAAACCTATGTCTAGGTTCATGAACTACTTGGCATTTGATTCATGAACATGCCTTAACATCAACCTTTCAATTGTCTATCAAAGTAACTAATCATTCCTAGGATGATAAAACCTAGGAAAGCATTAAGCATGGAATCAAATACTCATAAAGAAAAAGGAAACTGCATTACAATCAAGTCATGTTACAATCAAGTTCAGAGAAGCAATCATCTAACCCTAACAAAGGGGAGTTTAGCTACACATAATCAAAGAGAGAATCAAAAGAGAAGATACAGAGAGGCAGAAGGGAATGAGCTCCATGGAAGGTTGTAAAACAGCCACAGCAGCAAGGGGATATATTTTAGGTTTTTCTGCATGCCCCTTCTGTTCTGCCTAGAGGTCCTTTTATAACTCGTGGCCCGTCACGGCCGTGACAGCCATCACGGCCAGGCCGTGATGGATTCTACCCTGAGCGCCTCTTCATTTACTGATTCATCACGGCCGTGATAGCCATCACGGCTAGGCCGTGACCAATTCTGACTTTTGGAGGTCTGGTACAGCTGACAAGTCACGGCCGTGACAGCTTCTGACTTTTGGCTTCTTTTTTTCTTCAGCTATTGCTCCATCACGGCCGTGAGGGCCATCAGGGCTAGGCCGTGATATGCTCTGCTTGGCTCATTTTCTTCTCTTTTCAGGCTCTAAATCATCCAAGCTTCATCATGGCTAATTCTTGGGCATTAAATCATGAATTCCTGCAAAACAACACACAAGACCACCTTATCCGCTCCAAAGGAAAAACTAAACAAAATCAAACAAAAATGGCCTAACTATATGCAAATGCATGCAGAAATGTACATGGAGAATGAGGTGAAATCACACTCATCAAATCACCCCAAGCTTAAGACTTTGCTTGTCCTCAAGCAAAAACCAAGGCCACAAGATGAAAACAACCAGAGCAATGATAGTGAACTAAGAACCCGAGTAAAATGATCCAAGTAACAGGCATTCAAATAATTCAGCAAGAGACGATCAATTCCAGACCAATTAGAGGCTCATGTTTCCTAGACTCATATTCTCACTGATTCGGGCACTCTTGCTCACTTGAAGGTCACCCCAAGCTTGTTCATTTGCTTGGCTCTCTTTCTCACCTCACTCAAGTGTTCAGGGATATATAACATTTCGCTCCATTTTCCTCAAAGAATGATTCCTACCATAGGCTTGACTATCAACCAAATCTTTACTTTATTAACGAAAACATCTAAGAATCAAGAGGTCTTTTTCTTTGGTTGCAACGGGGCCATGGGATTTATTGTTAGGTGGGGAAATCAAGAAAAAGAATTTTCAAAAGGCTATACAGACTATCAAGCATTGCAAAGCATGACCTTCTAAAATACCTTCTTTGGGTTTTGATTTCATTTTTCCACCTTTCTTCCTTTATTTTTTTCTTTTATTTCTCACTTTCTGTTGTCATCCCCTTCTCCACATACTTTTCTCTTCCTTTTATTTTTCTTTTATTTGGAGGAGGGAAGATTTTCAACTCAAGAGAGATGATTTTCAGATTTTTTTCATCCCAACTTTTTCAACTACCTTTTTTACCCTTTTTGTGCATTACTTTAGAAGGTCTCTCATAAACATCATCCATCAAAATTTTTCAAGGGACCAAGAAAAGTATTTTATTCTTTCAAGCTCAAAATTGGGCAACTAAGGGGGGCATTAGTCATTCTAAGCTCAGAAGGCCAGAAAAATACCTAGTGCCTCAATCATTTTCAAAAATGTTTTCAATAAATTTTAAGCTTCAAAACGGTTTCAAGTCAAGTTCTAGAGGAATACCATCCAAGAGGAATAACACTCTAACACAAGAAATGAGGTAGATTTAGTGAGTACCCCTTAATGGCTCAAAAGCTCATATTTATCAGTTCAAAAATCAGTGAGGAACACAAGTCAATAGAAACACATGCTAATCATCGACTATCCAAGACCATCTTAAAAATAGTTATTTGAAGCCATATCACAAGAATAGAAAAATTAGGGTTCAAAAATTCACTATCACAATTAAATTGGCACTCAGTTCTCACAATCAGATGCTCAATCTAAGCAGGGGGTAATCGAATCATATGATCATGCAAAACTAAGCCTATATGAATACAAAAATGCAATATGCAAGAATTCAAGAATTTACACAATTAAACCCCTACCCCAAGCTTAAAAACTTACATTGTCCCCAATGTAAATAATTAAGTTAGAGAAGGGAGAAAAACTGAACGACCGACCGAGGTGATAGTGGGTCTTGGTTCACATGCTTTCTGGCCTTGTTTCTCCTTGCCTAGCTCCTACCTTCCTTCAAAATCTGAAAGCACTTAACAAAACTATTAACAAATCTCTTGATCTTCTCAAATTATTCAAGAGGTAAAATCAAAAATAAAAGAGAAAAGGAAAAGAAAACTTGGGTTGCCTCCCAATAAGCGCTTCTTTAACGTCACTAGCTTGACGGATGATTTCTAAGATGGTGCCTTAAGAGGGACGGAGAGTGCCTGACGATCAAAGTCTCCTCCAAGGTAGTGCTTGAGCCTTTACCCATTAACAGTGAAAGTATCTCCGGATGATGGATATTTCAATTCAACTGAACCAAATGGAGAAACGGACTTGACATAGAATGGGCCCGACCATCTTGATCTCAATTTGCCCGGAAAGAGCTTGAGTCTTGAGTTAAATAGCAAAACTGACTGGCCTTCTTCAAATTGCTTGGGAAGAATGTACTTGTCATGCCAGAATTTTATTCTTTCCTTGTAGATCCTTGCACTCTCATAAGCCAAGAGTCGGAATTCATCCAACTCATTCAATTGAAGCAGCCTCTTATCCATGACCAGCTTTGTATCAAAGTTTAGGGCCTTCACTGCCCAAAAAGCACGATGTTGGAGCTCTACCGGAAGGTGGCATGATTTTCCAAACACTAATTGGTAAGGTGACATACCAATAGGTGTTTTATAAGCAGTCCGATAGGCCCAAAGTGCATCATCCAATTTCTTTGCCCAATCCTTTCTAGCATTGTTCACAGTTTTCTCCAAAATCCTCTTCAATTCCCGATTGGACAACTCCACTTGCCCACTGGTTTGAGGGTGGTATGGTGTGGCAACTTTATGGTTCACCCCAAACTTGGCTAGCACTGCATTGAACTCCTTGTTGCAAAAGTGAGTACCCCCATCACTAATGATGGCTCTAGGGGTCCCAAATCGGGTAAAAATATTCTTCCTCACAAAACTGATCATAGTTTTTGCATTATCTTTCAGAGTTAGGACAACTTCTACCCATTTGCTTACATAATCAACCGCCACCAGAATGTACTTGTTGTTGTAAGATGATGGGAAGGGACCCATGAAGTCGATCCCCCATACATCAAAGAGCTCCACCTCTAGAATACCCGTCAAGGGCATCTCATTTCGCTTGGATATGCTCCCGGTTCTGACACTTATCACATTTCATCACCTAAGCTCTGGAGTCTTTGAAAATAGTGGGCCAAAATAACCCGCATTGCAAGATCTTCATGGCGGTTCTCTCACCACCAAAATGTCCTCCATAGGGTGAGTTGTGGCAATGAGTTAACACCCCATTAATCTCTTCTTCCGGAATGCATCTTCTCAGAATTCCATCCGAACCTCTTTTGAAAAGGTACGACTCATCCCATACATAGTATTTGGCATCATGGGTGAGCTTCTTCCTTTGTTGTGCATTTAAGTCCTTCGGAATCTTGTTGGCGGCCTTGTAATTTGCAATGTCCGCAAACCAAGGTGCCACTTGCACCACAAACAACTGTTCATCTGGGAATTCCTCTTGAATTGGCAACTCAGCTTTTGCTTGAACATCTGCTTGTGGAAGCCTAGACAAATGGTCGGCTACCACATTCCCCACCCCTTTCTTGTCTTTTATTTCCAAATCAAACTCTTGGAGTAGTAGTATCCACCTAATGAGCCTTGGCTTGGCATCCTGTTTAGTCATGAGATACTCAATGAATTTTTCAGTCATGTCAGAGAATATGGAAAGCATGCACCTTTGAAAAGTGGCGGGTGCATTACACAACCCGAATGGCATCCTCCGGTATGCATAAATGCCATAAGGACAAGTGAAAGCAGTCTTCTCTTGGTCCTTTGGGTCAACCACAATCTGGTTATACCCTGAGTATCCATCAAGGAAACAATAGAAAGCATGGCCCGCCAACCTCTCTAACATCTGATCAATGAAGGGAAATGGAAAGTGATCTTTTCTGGTGGCCTCATTCAGTCTTCTGTAATCAATACACACCCTCCATCCAGACACGGTCCTTGAGGGGATGAGTTCATTCTTTTCATTTGCAACCATCGTCATCCCCCCTTTCTTCGGAACAACTTGGACCGGACTCACCCATGGACTATTGGAGATTGGATAGATAATACCCGCATCCAAAAGCTTCACAACCTCCTTCCTTACAACTTCCTTCATATTCGGGTTGAGCCTTCTTTGGGGTTGTCTAACCGGCTTGAAATTTTCCTCCACAAGGATTTTGTGCATACAGAATGAGGGACTTATCCCTTTCAAGTCGGACATAGACCACCCAATTGCAGATTTGTGCTCCCTAAGCACCCTTAACAGCTTCTCTTCCTCTAAAGAGTTCAATCCACTACTAATGATTACCGGGAATGAAGAATTCACCCCAAGGAAAGCATAACGGTGATGAGATGGAATTTCTTTCAATTCTAGCATAGGTGGTTCACCCTTGTCTTCAATCCGCACATCCTCCACCATTCTGTCTTCATCATTATCCATAATCAGACAAGCCTCAAGGGATTTAACCATGAAATCAACTTCTTCCGCACATACCTCTTCTTCTACATCCTCCACCATTAGAGCTGCTTCCAATGAATCTTCAAACTTTTGTTGCACACTCTTGTCAATTAATGAATCAATGAGGTCCACACTCATGCATGTGTCCTTGTCGCTAGGATGTCTCATTGCTTCAAACACATTAAAGGTGACCTTTTCGTCTTGGACTCGAAGCACCAATTCCCCTTGATTGACATCGATCAAGGCTCTGCCTGTCGCTAGGAATGGTCTTCCAAGAATCAGCGGAGTCTCACTATCTTCAGCTATGTCCAACACCACAAAATCTGCTGGAAAGATGAATTTGTCTATCTTCACCATTAAATCCTCCACTACACCATAGGGATATGTAATGGAGCGATCTTCCAGTTGCAGAGAAATCCCGGTTGGTTTTACCTCACCAATTCCCAGCTTTTTCAAAATGGAGAGCGGCATAAGGTTGATACTTGCGCCTAGATCGCACAATGCTCTCCCGATGTTCAGATGACCAATAGTGCATGGGATAGTAAAGCTACCGGGATCTTTCATCTTCACCGGTAGCTTCCTTTGTAGTATGGCACTGCACTCTTCGGTAAGCATAACCGTCTCCTCCTTCTACTTCCTCTTGTTTGTAAGAATCTCCTTCATGAATTTGGCGTAGGAAGGCATCTGTTGAAGAGCTTCGGCAAAAGGGATGTTGATTTGCAGCTTTTTGAAAACATCCAGGAACTTAGAAAATTGTTGGTCTTTTGCCTCCTTCCTCAACCTTTGAGGATATGGGACCTTGAAATATAGTGGCAGCTCTTTGGGATTATCAACCTCTTCAAGAATTTGCCTTCTAGTCTTCTTTGTTGCAAATTCTTCATCAACCAATTTCTCCCTATATGGTTTTTCAGCTTCGATAACAGTAGGAATAGAGGTAGTAGCTTGGGAAGTCACGGGTTCTTCATTGATTACCTCTTCAACATGCACTTTATCAACGCCCTCTCCACTTGTCGTTTCTTCTCTCTCTTTTTCATGTGGAGCTAACACTCTCCCACTTCTTGTAGTAATTACCTTGCAATCTTCCTTTGGATTCTCCTCTGTATCTCCCGGCAATTGTCCTTGAGGTCTCTCCGCCATTTGCTTTGCCAATTGGCCTATTTGGTGTTCAAGATTCTTGATGGAGGCATTTTGATTCTTCATATTCTCTTGAGTTGCTTGCATGAACTGGCCAAGAATATTCTCCAATTTGCTTGAGCTCTCTTGAGGAGGCTTTGCTTGAGAACTTGAGCCTTGCCCTTGTCGCCAACCAAAGTTAGGATGGCTACGCCACCCCGGATTGTATGTGTTAGAGAAATGATCATTCTTAGGCCCTTGGTTGCCCATGTAATTCATTTCTTCTTGCCCATAACTTCCAACCACATTAATCTCACAATTTCCATTTGCATGGTTACCTCCACAGAAATCACACACTGAGGTAACTTGAGCTTGGACAGCTTGTAGTTGAGAATTCTGCAGTTGAACGGACCCCAATTGCTTGGTAAGGATAACCATTTGTGACTTAAGAGCACCAAGTTCATCAAGCTCCAACACACCTCTCTTGACCAATGATCGAGAACTAGGCATTTGATAGTCATTATTAGCCATAATTTCAATCAAGTCCTTTGCCTCTTCTGGTGTCTTTTGACTCAAACACCCACCTGCAGCCGCTTCAATCATACTTCTGGAATTCCGGTTGAGCCCATTAACAAATGTTGCAACCTGCTGCCATGTCTCTAATTCATGATTTGGACAAGCTGTGAGTAAAGATTTGAACCTCTCCCATGCTTCATAAAGTGATTCACCATCCCTCCGTGCGAAGGTGATCAACCCCTGGTTAGTCTAGTTTTATAACTAGAAAAACCTTGGCTTTGTGCTAATTATATATCATTTTCGCCCAAATTAGACTAGATTGTCCTTAAGCAGCATTTTGAGTCTGTAAATTATTTTTAAGTTAATTTAGTTGATTTAGAGTCAAATAAAGCACTTATGCTATTTGCTGTTTTTAGGTTAATAAAGTGAAATAATTCTGGAGTTCTTCGCCCCGCGAGAAGGCATTCGCCTCGCGAACCTGAAGGTGACTGTTCCAGAAATTGCAAACCATTCTGTCTCACCCCGCGAAACATGACTCGCCTCGCGAGTAATCCAACCCTGGAAGACCAGAAGTCATCACGGCTTATCCATGTTGAAGGTCACGGGCGTTACAGTTTGGAATTTGAAGAGTCTCGCCTCGCGAATGATAAGCTCGCCTCGCGAGATAGCCAAAAGCTGAAGACTGTTCGCATTATTCGCCTCGCGAAGGTGTGCTCGCCTCGCGAGCCCGGGGAATCCAGAAGCTGTATATAAGCCTGTTTGAAGGCAGAACTGAGGAGTTAGCTTTAGTAGTAGTAGGCAGTAGTAGTAGTTTATCTTCTTTTCTTAGATATGTTTCGTTTTCCCTTTGTAATGGAGAGCTAGTCTCCTAGGATTAATCTACTGCAATTGGTTTCCATTACCACACTTGAGGTTTTGTAATTCCTGTTTCGTTTGATATTCTCTGTTCAATACCATGCTATATATTTCTGTTTGTTTAATTCAGGAGTGTATAGTGTTGTGTTGATTTATTTCGGTGATGTTATGTTCCTATACTTAATCGCGTTTGTTTAATTCGCATGTGTACGTTCATGTTCGTTTAGTTCATGAGGGCTTCACCCCGTTTGTTTAATTCGGGAATAGGAACATATATCCGTAGTAGCGATTTCATTTGTTAATTGTTGCTACAACCGAAAGGGGATTAGAATCTGCTTACGGCTTAGAATTTACATGAACCAATGATAGTGGGAAACCGAGAACAGTAGGTTAATCGTCTTTAGCTTATTTGTCATTTTAACTGCTTTATTTCATTGCTCTGTTTCTTTTCTGTTTTGTTCTTTATTTTATTTCATATACAAACCCCCAAAACTGATTTTGTGTTAATAACAACAACCTAAGAGTCCTTGAGAGACGATATCCGAGTTGTCTCTCCCTATCTACATATTTTGTAAATCACTCGCTTTTTGGCGCGTGCGCGACAGCACGTTCAAAAATTGGCGCCGTTGCCGGGGACTCTTGTTGTTACTAAAAAAAAAAAAAACTCTTTGCTGAATTAGTTTTGGCTGTTTTGTCTGGTTATGAATTTTAGTACTGCCATGGATGATTACATGTATGGTTATATGCCTAATGTTTATTATAAACCACCACCATGCATATATTATCCTAACTCTGCTGGGAATTATCAGTTTAGTAATGGTTTTTACATGATTGGAATGAATGATTACTCTAACCAACATAGTGAAGGACAGGGCGTTTTGGATGAGATAGCTTCTTTGGTGCATCAAATGGCAGTAAGCCAGCAATATCAGCCTGACCCTACACTACACCAGCTCAGTCTGGAAGAATTGGTGCAACGGATGGCCGAGAACAATCAACGGATGGCAGAACAAAATCTTGAATTCCAACAGAGGATAGAAGCTAATTTTCAGGAGTTGGCCGCTCAAATTGATCACAATGTCGCCACCTCGGCTGCACTGCAAACTCCACATCCCCTTGAAGAACATACAGATTCACAAGTAGTTACTCTTGACAATACTTCCTCTGAGGATACTTTTGATAATGATGTTGAGAACATTTCTGATGATGAACTGTGTGTTGAATCTCCAGATATTCACAACTCCCCTGATTCTATCTATTATAGTGCATGTGCTGATTGTACTGACACTGCTTTGTGTATAGCATGTTTTGAAAGTTCATTCTTTTCAGGAAACATAGAAAATGAGGATCAGGAGGATCAGGAGGACATCTGCTTCACCGTGCTTGAGGATGATGAAGAACCTTTGGAAGTAGATGATTCAATTAAATCAAATGCATGTGTTGGAAGTGATGTGGTGGATGAATTGTGTGTTGAATTTCCAGACATTCAGACCTTTACTGATTCAGTTTATTGTACCATATGTACTAACTCTACTAACACTAACATTTGTGTGGTGTGTGCTGAGATTTCTGCAGGTTTAACAGGTGATGAATTTGGTAAAGCAATGGACGAAAATTGTGCAGAAGTTGAAGCAGCACCGGAGACCCTAGCTACCTATTTGCCACCTCCCCCTGTGGAACAACCGGTGACGGAGTTCAAGCCTCTGGATTTTGCACCATGAACAGTCCAAGAGGTTGAACCTCAATTTTATTGGGAGGACTTTATGGACAAAGTTGAGAAAGAGGTCAATTATGACCTGATAGGGAGTGAGAAGTCCGCCGCACTTGGCGGAGGTACCATGATTATCAGGCACCCGCTGTCATACTTATGTTGTAGGCCATGGGATCCGGGAGGATCATACTGCAATTTGAGCATTCCGTGGCCGCTGTATCATAGACAGTGGGATCCTGGTGGAACCACCACAATGAGTTTTCTTAAACCCTTTCTCTTTAGTTTACTTTCATGTTCTTGTTAGTTTCTGCTTTGCTTTGTTTTAGTTTTGTTTTCCTTTAGCTCCTGAATAATTTGAGAAGATCAGGAGTATGTGTGTGAGTCTTGTGTCGGCAAGCTTGATTGGATTTTAGTTGAATTTGCATAGATGGAATGCATGTTATGTGTTGACTGTTTTCCCCCTAGGTTGAAAAAAAAAATTGAAAAGTGATCCCCATTTAAAAAAAAAATGTTGAAAACTGAACTTTGAGATATTTTGTTGTGATGGCATGATTTATGATAAGTTTGGGGTGAAGAGAAGCACACACTAGGGATAGAATCTCGGTCAAACAATTTGCAAAAATGTCCAGGTGAGGATTTGAGCCTCCAACATGTTTTTAACCGTGTGAATCACTTTCAAGTTGCACTTTCCTGAATTTGCTTGAGTCTCTTTATGGTTTGCATGTTTATGTGCTTGCATCAAATGATTTAGGCAAAATTTTCTTTGTAAATAACCACTTAGCCTAAAATTTAACCAATTCCTAATGCATGTTCCCTAGTTAGCCCCTTTGAGCCTGATTAACCTGTTAATTCTTGATGACCTGATGTTATGAGCCTAAAATCTGAAAAACCATGTTACCCCGATCTTAGGATTAGGAGAGCATGGATGCTTGACAAGAAAATGGTTGCAAGAAACTAAGTTTGGGGTGGCTACAAGGGTGTGACATGTCATTCTGGATTGAGAAAAAAAAGGCATTAAAAAAAAAGAAAAAAAAAGAGAAAGTGTAAAAATGTTAAGTATTAGAATAAAAAGGCTGTAGTCACCCAATGCATAAGAAAAAATGGAAAAAGGAATTTGAGAGGAAATTCAAAGTGTAAAAAGCTCATGCTCTCTTAGTTCCTAGGGTCTTCAGCCTAGTTCCTTTGTATATCCTACCCTTAGCCAGACCCCATTACAACCATAAAAGACCTTTTGATGTTGCATGCATGTTTTCTGTGGGAACCATTTTGAGATGAAAATCAAATTTATGGGAAGTGCTTCTGAAAAGTGATACTGAGTGAAATGTTGTAGCCTGACAAAAACTGAGCGACTGAGTGAAACACTAAACTCCCTTGTGAGGAAGGCAGTTGTTTGAATTTGGTGATCTCTCTCTTGTGTATAACTTGGATCCCCTGCTTAGATTAATGATTGTTTGAATGATGGAATTCTCAAATGTTTAAAGTAAATGAATGTGGGGATTGCTTTATTTGAAAGGGGGAAACATTAAGAAAAAAATTGTTTTGTTGGAATTGCTTGAAATTTGTGCAAAGTTGATTAAATCTTTTGAGCTTGCCATGTCTTGAGTCTTTTTGAGTTTTTGAGTTTTAGTTTGCTTGGGGACAAGCAAAGTTTAAGTTTGGGGTATTTTGATCAGCCCCTGGTTAGTCTAGTTTTATAACTAGAAAAACCTTGGCTTTGTGCTAATTATATATCATTTTCGCCCAAATTAGACTAGATTGTCCTTAAGCAGCATTTTGAGTCTGTAAATTATTTTTAAGTTAATTTAGTTGATTTAGAGTCAAATAAAGCACTTATGCTATTTGCTGTTTTCAGGTTAATAAAGTGAAATAATTCTGGAGTTCTTCGCCCCGCGAGAAGTCATTCGCCTCGCGAACCTGAAGGTGACTGTTCCAGAAATTGCAAACCATTCTGTCTCGCCCCGCGAAACATGACTCGCCTCACGAGTAATCCAACCCTGGAAGACCAGAAGTCATCACGGCTTATCCATGTTGAAGGTCACGGGCGTTACAGTTTGGAATTTGAAGAGTCTTTCCTCGCGAATGATAAGCTCGCCTCGCGAGATAGCCAAAAGCTGAAGACTGTTCGCATTATTCGCTTCGCGAAGGTGTGCTCGCCTCGCGAGCCCGGGGAATCCAGAAGCTGTATATAAGCCTGTTTGAAGGCAGAACTGAGGAGTTAGCTTTAGTAGTAGTAGGCAGTAGTAGTAGTTTATCTTCTTTTCTTAGATATGTTTCGTTTTCCCTTTGTAATGGAGAGCTAGTCTCCTAGGATTAATCTACTGCAATTGGTTTCCATTACCACACTTGAGGTTTTGTAATTCCTGCTTCGTTTGCTATTCTCTGTTCAATACCATGCTATATATTTCTGTTTTTTTAATTCAGGAGTGTATAGTGTTGTGTTGATTTATTTCGGTGATGTTATGTTCCTATACTTAATCGCGTTTGTTTAATTCGCATGTGTACGTTCATGTTCGTTTAGTTCATGAGGGCTTCACCCCGTTTGTTTAATTCGGGAATAGGAACATATATCCGTAGTAGCGATTTCGTTTGTTAATTGTTGCTACAACCGAAAGGGGATTAGAATCTGCTTAGGGCTTAGAATTTACATGAACCAATGATAGTGGGAAACCGAGAACAGTAGGTTAATCGTCTTTAGCTTATTTGTCATTTTAACTGCTTTGTTTCATTGCTCTGTTTCTTTTCTGTTTTGTTCTTTATTTTATTTCATATCCAAACCCCCAAAACTGATTTTGTGTTAATAACAACAACCTAAGAGTCCTTGAGAGACGATATCCGAGTTGTCACTCCCTATCTACATATTTGTAAATCGCTCGCTTTTTGGCGCGTGCGCGACAGCTCGTTCAGAAGGCATTAATCTTGGATCTCAACTTGATCATTCTCGACGGAGGGAAGAAGCGAGATAAGAACTTACTCACCAAATCATTCCAAGTGATGATGCTCCCATGAGGATGAGATTGAAGCCATGACTTAGCTCTATCCCTCAAAGAAAAAGGGAAAAGCCTTAAACCAATGGCCTCATCGGAAGCTCCATTTAACTTGATGGTGTCACACAACTCAATGAAAGTGCCAATGTGAGCATGAGGGTGTTCACTCTCCAAACCTCCAAACTGATTTTGCTGCACAAGATTGAGAAGTGATGCCTTGATTTCAAAATTGTTGCAAGCAACTGCAGGTCTAACAATTGGAGTTCCACATCTATCGACTTTAGGGGAGGTATAGTCCCCCATTGTCCTCCTTGGTGCATTGTCTTCAGCCATGGTTATTGTTGCTACTTCAACTAGCAGTTCTTGCCCACTTGGTAGTTCAACTTGTGGTTCTTGCACTGTAGAGGATGCTCCTTCTCTGTTCTGTCTTGCCTTGGCTTCCTTTCTATTCCTTCTACAAAGTCTCTCGATCTCAGGGTCGAATTTAAGTTCACCTGGTTCGATTGTACCTCGTATACAAGGAACAAACAGAGTAGCGCAGAAAAAGAACAGAAAAACAGAAAAACAACACGTACAGGCTAAGCAACAATTGGACAATTACGCAGTTTTAATGAAAAACAGAAAACAGAACAAAACAAAAAAATACAGCAGAGAAACAGAAACCAAGAAAGAAAAACAACAGTAGGAAAACAGTAAAAATGCCTAAATTAGGAGTCCCCTTTGGTACTCGTGATTTTGGCACACCGATCCCCGGCAACGGCGCCAAAAACATGACACGGACTCGGCAAGTGTACCGGGTCGTTGCAAGTAATAAACCGGTGACACCAGATATCGTCCTCAGGGATCGTGGACAAGTACCACTTCACAAATTGAACTACTATCTAGGCGATCAAGTTTGGAGTGAAGGTAGCTCTAACATCTAACAATACATACAAGAATAAAATGTTTTTGTTCTTTTAGGTATTTTATCAAACAGTTAATAGGCAAACAGAAATATGAACAACAAATGGATAGAATTGTTAGGGTTAGACTAAGTTAATCCTCCCTTGATTGCTATGAAATGATAAATAACACAATTCCTAATTCAATTATGACAATCAAATCTTATCAAATACTCAAACCCTAATGTCTTAGGTGGAATGAGCCTAAATTCCCAAATTAAACCCTAATGTCTTAGGTGGATTAACATGAGAAATTGAATTAAGAGTCAAGATTCATAAGATTGCAAGTACCCCAAAACCTATGTCTAGGTTCATGAACTACTTGGCATTTGATTCATGAACATGCCTTAACATCAACCTTTCAATTGTCTATCAAAGCAACTAATCATTCCTAGGATGATCAAACCTAGGAAAGCATTAAGCATGGAATCAAATACTCATAAAGAAAAAGGAAACTGCATTACAATCAAGTCATGTTACAATCAAGTTCAGAGAAGCAATAATCTAACCCCAACAAAGGGGAGTTTAGCTACACATAATCAAAGAGAGAATCAAAAGAGAAGATACAGAGAGGCACAAGGGAAGGAGCTCCATGGAAGGTTGCAAAACAGCCACAACAGCAAGGGGATATATTTTAGGTTTTTCTGCATGCCCCTTCTGTTCTGCCCAGAGGTCCTTTTATAACTCGTGGCCCGTCACGGCCGTGACAGCCATCACGGCCAGGCCGTGATGGATTCTGCCCCGAGTGCCTCTTCATTTACTGATTCATCACGGCCGTGACAGCCATCACGGCTAGGCCGTGACCAATTCTGACTTTTGGAGGTCTGGTACAGCTGAGAAGTCACGGCCGTGATAGCCATCACGGCTAGGCCGTGACAGCTTCTGACTTTTGGCTTCTTTTTTTCTTCAGCTATTGCTCCATCACGGCCGTGAGGGCCATCACGGCTAGGCCGTGATATGCTCTGCTTGGCTCATTTTCTTCTCTTTTCAGGCTCTAAATCATCCAAGCTTCATCATGGCTAATTCTTGGGCATTAAATCATGAATTCCTGCAAAACAACACACAAGACCACCTTATCCGCTCCAAAGGAAAAACTAAACAAAATCAAACTAAAATGGCCTAACTATATGCAAATGCATGCAGAAATGTACATGGAGAATGAGGTGAAATCACACTCATCATACGTGGTGAAAGCCATCGGGCTATCAGATGGATTATTCCTAGCGTAAGATATTTATTAGTTCAAATGCATCAAATGCAGTGGGTATAATTGTTGATTTCTATTTAATTCCTCATATTCTAATTAGGTTTCATTTGTACGTAGTCACGTATACAACGTGGATCATGGGAATGTGGATACAATGTGATGCAGTGGATGTTGGAAATTATCTCCTCCAGGATCACTGAAAGATGGCATGAGGTAAATGTTAATTGATAACAATTAGAAGTAACAGTTATAGATTCGTTATATGTTTTATGTTAGTTTATTACTTAAAAGATATAATCTTTTGTCCAAATAAACTTGCAGATATTCAACAATCCAACTCCATTATCTGATTCCGACATCAACAACATAAGGAGGCGTTGGGCAACTTTCTTTCTTGAAGTGTACCAACCATAGGTTGTATATATATATATATATATATGTAGTTAGTTTAAAGACTTATCATGTACTAGCTATAGTGTACTTTTGACTGATCATATGTATTTTGATATGAAATCTATAATATATCAAGTAGCTTTTTGGTTTCTAATTATCTTTGTTGTCTGAATGTAATTGAACGTACACATGTATTGTTCGTAATAAATTCAGTATATATTAATTGTGTTTTTGTTGTACAAAAGTGATTGTTGAGAATATTTAGAGTATGTTATTCTGGTATTGATCTGCATTATTACTGAAACAGAGGAAAGGAATGATAGAAATGTAAATAACAGTATCAAAAAAAAAAAGACTTTACACAATGGTCTTAAAAAAACCGATGTGAAAATTTCAATTTGCACATCGGTTTTAATGAAAACCGATGTGGAAAGTGGAATTTTGCACATCGGTTTTCATGAAAACCGATGTGTAAATTGAAATTTTCACATCAATTTTGTAAAAACCGATGTGTAAAGTCTAATTTCCACATCGGTTTTCTTAAAACCGATGTGGAAAGTGATATTTCCAATAGTTTACCAATTGACAAATGAACTTTCCACATCGGTTTATGTAAAAACCGCTGTTAAAAATGTACTTTAAACATCGGTTTTAAAACCGATGTGAAAAGCCAAAAATAACCGATGTGGAATCCCTTTCGTGCACCAGTGTTACCTTAGTCCTTTTCAACACCTGATGCGTGAAGTTTGCACTGTAGCAACATAGAATGAGTTAAAACATATATATTAATATCTCAAGAAGGCATTGGAGCATTAGAGGTTCTTATCAATCACATTCCTTCTTTAGTATGTACTTGACTTTGCAGTCTTTATCTCTCTATGGTATTTTATCTTGAATAAAATTTTGCACTTTGTGGGCTTGGAGTCATATAGTTTGAGCTAATGAGCTGAGAATCACAGTAAATAACTTGCATCGATTGTTTTGGTTTTTTGGAATATATCTTTATGCTTGGAGTTGCATGTTTGTATTTTTTTTTTCTATTCTTCTCTTACTCTACCTCTTGCATATTTTCACATTTTCAATAATCACTACTACAGAAAAGGGCTTCAATAGCGCTTTTTTTTGGCCTTTAGAAGCGCTTCAAAGCGCTATCTATTCACCCGCTACTGAAGGTGGGAGAGATTCAATGACGCTTAAAAAAACGCTACTAAAAGAAGGAATAGGTAGTGCTTACTTGAGAAAGCGTTGTCTAAAGTTGGTAATATGACAATCTATTACATACTTTAGACAGCGCTTTCTCAAGGAAGCGCTGTCCTAAGTTTTCAATAGATAGCGCTTTCTCAAGGAAGCGCTATCCATTTGTAACTTTAGGCAGCGTTTTTTCAAGAAAGCGCTACTGAAAGTGAAAATAGGCAGCGCTTCCTTGAGAAAGCGCTGTCTAAAATTAGAAATAAGGCAATCTATTGCATAGTTTAGACAGCATTTTCTCAAGGAAGCGCTGTCTAAAGTTTGCAATAGATAGCACTTTTTCAAAGAAGCGCTGTCTATTCCTCACTTTAGACAGCGCTTCCTTGAAGAAGCACCGTCTATTCGTTTTTATTTATTTACTATTATTTACATTGTTTTACTACATTTCCCACTTGCACTCAGCAAGACCAAGACATTAAACAGTTTATCTATCCCACTGCACTCAGCAAAACTTAACAAAACCATGCATTTACATATATATTATAGTGTACAAAGCTTACATAAAACATTGATAAGTATATATAAACCTACACTAGACAACTATAGCTAACTAATGCATGCACGCACTGCTAACAATATATACAAGCTAACCAATACACTAGTAATTTTACATAATTTCTGCATGTGGCTTCCATCATATACAAGCTAACCAACACACTAGTATTTCTACACAATTTCTGCATGTGGCTTCCATCTTCTACCTGATGGCAACAAATCCTTACATTCGGCCTGCATAAGATACACACACAGATCACTTACACATACACAAGTCTAATATTATATATAGGAGAGACACTAGCTAGCATAATATCATAGTATGTTGTACCCTTTAGTTGCTGATAAAATTCATAACATAGAGACGTCACTCTTCCTTAAGTTGAGTAAGTTGATCATCAGAGTATGTTACCCATTTACATTCAGGAAAGTACTGCAAAATGAAAATTAAATCAAGTAAGAATTAAAGTACATTTGAATGATCAAATGTAAGAGTAAATAAATTAAAGTGCAAGTGATCGAAAAACCTATATTGGACTCCTCAAAATCCACTGACAAGGAATATTTTGTTATAAGACATTGTGCATAATAAGTATCCAGGAACCATCATAACAAGCAAACAGCCATTACAAGACATACAAAGTTTTACCTGAAATTTTTGTAACAAGTGGAAATGATGGATAAGAGCATGGAGAACTTACCAAATAAGATGCTACATATTGCACCTTGAACCAAGATTACAGCAGCTATTGAACCAAGATTACAGCCTAAACGAGTTGAAAATCAGAGGAAAAAAATCATTGGAATTTTGAGACAAGTAATTTCATATAAAAACAATATGAAGAAATTTTGTGGAATAAAAAAAAATCATTAATGTTAAGAATACAAAAAACATGCAAAACTGAGCAAAAAACGTACCTTTTTCTGCTTTACAGCTGCTCAAGCTTGGTATTTTCCTCTTTCCTCCCTTCCTGCTCTAACCAATGCCAACCTTTCATCCTTGTTCAGCTTTTTCCTTACATGAACCTAAAAGGTGTGTGCATGAATAGCTAAATTTGATTATTTAAAATTAAAAAATAATATATATATATATATATATATATATATATATATATATATATATATATATATAAAGCAAATCTAGAAATGTATTCCGTTTTATCAAAGGCTAGTGTTTTCTCTTTTTAGCATGGATTGCAGATCTACAAAACAATTTAAACAAGCAATAGCTACTTACTTCAAGCATGGCACCATCCACTCGCTTTAAACTTAGTTGATGCATATCGAAGGAGAAGCATAAACTGATATAAGGGATCTGGTTGCAATAAACCCAAGTGTGTTGCCCCTTTTATAATTACAATACCCATAAGTGGCAGGAAAATATATCGGACTACTATAATTCCTATAGATGTCCACATTGGAGTAGTTGCTCCCTTCAAACCTGGTCCAATATCCATGAATTTTTTTTTACTGATAAATCACCAAAGAGAAACAAAATTTGAGCCAGGCTATATAAGAAACTACAAAAGTAGCATTATATATAGTTTACCTTTAACGAGGTTTGCATCCATTATAAGGGTGATAGTTGGAATGGCTGCATCGCTGCATGTAACAAGATGATACAAGGAAATCAAACTTCTTAAGAACGGTTCAAGTGAGTTCCAATGAAATGCATGAATTAGGTAAAGTTACTTATTTTAGGCACTTTCACTATTTTGGCTTTTCATTCTTCTGTTACTTGAAAATTTTAAAGATGAAGTTTTGGGATGCATACCCCAGCATGGAAACTGAGTCTTCAACCACATGAAGTGGAGCATTGCTACCAATCATGAAATTACGTAACAGGGGGACTACACCAATAATAAATCCAACAAGCTGTATAAAAAATTCATCTTTCACTTGGAGATCCACAGAATAATATGTTAATACAACATAAGAAACTATATATTAGCCCTTCTTATCAAACATGTATTCTGGTAAAAAGAAGATTTTAGAGAATAAGCATGACTACTGCACTCTGGATCCAATTAAAAAGGGAGGGGGGACTAACATGGCAATATCTGAAGCTGTAAATTCTAGGACAGTAAGTGTCCAAACTCCAAAGGGCTCGAATTAATTCACACATCCTTTATTTCACATTCTAAAATGTTATATAAATACTTCACATTGTGGTGTGCATCAGATATATGAAGGGCCCTATACTTAAAAGTATCTTGGTGGCTACAAACTAGTGCATCTCATATTTACTATATTTGCATTTCACTAACATAAGTACACACACAGGGAAAATATGGTCTCTAAATTTCCAAGGAAATGAACACTGTATCATACCGCTCCAATAGTTGATGGCGAAAATATGCCTTTGAAATTGGGGTTGTCTGCAAATATTCTCAGTTGGTGCTTGATTTTATCTAAGATTGGTACCTGCAATGAAACTCTCAAAATTGGTTGGCATCACAATTCTTGGCATTCCAGAAATGAAAAGAAAGAGTTTAGAAGATTATGTGACTCTTATAATGAACTTTATTGCTCTCAGTGATGCACGCATAATTTATTGACCATAAGATGAGTTCTAGAAGCATCAGTACTACAGAAACAGAAAAAATTGAGGTGATCAATGCAAAGATGTTGGTGGTAATATATTAAAAATTCTGCAATTTATAGAGAACTCATTGAGGACTTGAGATTCAAAGTACAATTATACAAGTTACTATGTTCTAAAATCTACTGTCTAGGTTCAATTTGAACTCATTGTATGTCAATATGTCATACACTGGCTGAAGCAGAAAGGAAAAGTTAGAAGGAAAAAATTGACTCTCTGTATAGTTTATCCTTCTTTCTTAAGTATAGTCAGTGTGATATAGGAACCTAGCATGCTAATATTTTTTATACTTACATGAAATTTCTGAAATAAGAATTATATATAAGTTGGTCCTTTCTTTTTGGACTTTCTAAATATACAGTATAATATATCTTTTGAAAACTACTCTAAGATTATAATCTCCCTTAGATCAATATAATATATCTTTTGAAGGGAAGTTTGTAGCAACCTTCACATGTTCCTCAGATTCTTCGGAAGAAAGCAGTAGTGTGTGTGCATCATCCTCGTCGCCTTTTGCTGGATTTTGGGGTTCTGAGTATTCCTCAAGGAATGATTCTAATATCACCCCTGAAGCCTCTAGATTTATGGAGCGACTGCTTGTATGGTGGACTTTACTTGAGGAAATCTGCATTATTTTGTAAACATAAGACCATATAAAAATTGCTCCAATCTACAGTTTCCCCAATGAATACCAGTTAAGAAAATATAATTTTTTTTTCAATTTTTAGGTTGGATAACTTCACATTATACCTCCAGAATTGTAATTTCAGATCAATTATAATAAGAAAGGAGGCAATGAAGTTACTTACTGCCATAGAAAGTGAAGCATAACCCATCCCATATTTATGGCAGACATCAGGATCTCCAAAAGGACTACCTTTATCTTTACATATAGCTGGTAGAATGATTATAGGCAAGTTTCCTGTTCATATCAATCAAAATAATCAGATCAACCAAAAGATGCATCAGGCAGGAACAATTGTTGCAACTTGAAGAGAAGAGATTTAATTACTTGCGGAACAGACACCCAAGACTAGACCTTCTATGTGTTTGGGAGGCCTTGTGATTTTGATTAGGATCCATCCTAAGGCTGAGCCTATTAGAAATGTAAAAAGAATGTTGACTGGAATGAACCACCTAAATCACAACCAACACTAGTGGAAAATATACATTAGACGGGAAATGTTTACGTCAGTTAACCAAAAGCTAGACGTTAAAAAGGAGGCGGTGGTAGTTTTGTAAATATCAGACTTCATTAATTCAATTTTAACGCCAGTTGTTGTAAGGACTGACGTTAAATGTTAAGTGACTCACTTTTAACGTCTGTTCTTTCATCAACAGAAGTTTTTTAGCTAGTACCCTTCCGCATTGCCTTCCTCAAAGTTTCAATTTCACTTGCTTTTATGTTTTGTGTTTCTGTTTTGAAAACTAAAATATATGTGCGAAGTAAAAATGCTATAAGTTGAATCAATAACCCAAACCGGATCTCATTCATGAAGTGTATCAATAATACAATTACAAGATACATTCAAAATTTTAAAATCCTATAAAAAGTTACATTGATAGGGTTTAAAATCCTAAACATTTGTTGAGGCTTCGTTCCCTTCACGGGTGAGCTAGAGAGGAGAGTCGAGCGGCTGAGTTTTCCAGAGCGGCTGAGCAAGGGTGCACTCGATCTGTTTCAGCAATGGTCTTAAGAATAGTCACTTGCTTCCAAAGCTGAGGTTTTGGAGCTGTAGCTGCCAATTCTCCGGAAGGATGATAAGGTGAGCAACTCACATTATGTGATTTACTCAACCTTATCACCCATGTTGTGTGATTTACACAACCTCAGAAGTTGTTTGACCATTAAGACAAAGATCTTTGAGTCTTGGAATAGGAAGAAAGAGTGTTGAAGTTAATCTCCATGGCAGAGCCATATTGTGAAGCAAAAAAATAAAAGGAAGGAAGGGAGCTATTTATAGGAGCAGGGGATGAAGTTACTAGGCGTCGTAAGTTGCTAAAAAATTAAGTTGATCATTAAGAGCATTAGGTTCCAAGGCGCATTGGGAGTTGGCAGTCATATATTATAAATGTGCAGAATGAACAGTGATTTTAACACTTTTAACGTCAGTTGTATAAACAATTGATGTTAAAAGTGTGATTTTTACGGCAGTTAAATAAATAACTGACGTAAATAATTATGAAACTCATTTCTTTCGTTGTCATCTCCCTGTTGTCACTCTTAAAGCAGATCACTGCATATAGTGCAGTTTATTTCTAAACCTTTTTTTTAAACAAGTTTATTTTGAATGTTAATTAATTAGCTTGAATTAGTAAACAAATTCTTGTGCAAATTAAAATAAATAAACACTTAACATAAAAGAGTTATATGTATAATCAAATCATATCTCATTGAAGCGATTCATAAGTTACAATTACATGATTAAAAGATAAAAGATTTCTGCAACATAGCCCTAAAATATAAAAAAGTTTCTGCTTCAACATCATTTTCTTCTTAGTCCTGTCCTCAGAAACTCCAATGGATGCATCTCCTCCCTCACTTGAATTGCATGATGCAAAGTGAATCCACAGTCACTAGCAGCGAAAGCAAAGTGAAATGGATCTTTGCATCACCTCCTTCACTGGAATTCCTTGATGCATCGTCTTGAATCCACAGTCACTTGCAGCCAAAGCAAAGTGAAAAGGATGACGGGGATGAAATAAAGTGAGGGAATCACATTACTGAATTCACCCAACCTTACCATCCATGTTACATGATTTACTCAACCTCAGAAGTTTTTTGACCATTAAGACAGAGACCTTTAAGTCTAGGTATAGGAAGAAATAACAAAAGTCTCAAATGTGATAGAGCCATATTGTGAAGGAATAGAAAACACACGAAATATAGAGGAAAAGAAGAGGGTGTATTTACAGACTGATACAGAAGAATGGCACTTTATATAGAGAATAGAGACTTTCTGATTTTCTTGAAAACTTATTTATAAACTTAATGCTCATTAAGAGGATTAAGTTACAAGGTGCATGGGTAAGTAGCACAGTAGTCAAAGGAATGAATGTTTTTGCAGAAACTTATACACTTTTAACGTCAGTTGTCTTCAACAACAGACGTTAAAATTGTTTTTAAATTAAAAAATATTTATTTTAACGTCAGTTGTTTATACAACTGACGTTAAAAGTGTATTTCTGCAAAAACATTCATTCCTTTGACTACTGTGCTACGTACCCATTCACCTTGTAACCTAATCCTTTAATAAGCATTAAATTTTTAGATCAGTTTTCAAGAAATTCAGGTAGTCTCTCGATCTTTAGTTAAATAAATAGCTGACGTAAATAATCCTATATCCCTATCTGAAATGCCCTGTTGTCACTCTTAACACAGGTCACTCCATATATATAGTGCAGTTTATTTGTAAACTTTTTTTTTAAACAGGTTTATTTTTAATCTTCATTAATTAGGTTGAATTAGTAAACATATTCTTGTGCAAAATAAAATAAATAAACACTTAACATAAAAGAGTTATATGTATAATAAAATCGTATCTCATTGAAGCGATTCATAAGTTACAATTACATGATTAAAAGATAAAAAATTTCTGCAGCATAGCACTATAAAATATTAAAAAGTTTCTGCTTCAACATCAATTTCTTCTCAGTCCTGTCCTCAGAAACTCCAATGGATGCATCCCCTCCCTCATTTGAAGTCCTTGATGCTCCATCTGCGCTTTATCCTCAGTCACTTGGGGAGGAGATGAAATAAAGTGAGGGAGTCATATTATGTGATTCACCCAACCTCAAGTTTTTTGACCATTAAGACAGAGACCTTTAAGTCTAGGTATATGTCGTGCGTTTTCTATTGTGAAGGAATAGAAAACGCATGAAATATAGAGGAAAAGAAAAAAGGGGGTGTAATACAGACTGATGCAGAAGAATGGTTCTTTATATATAGAAGAGAGACCAACTGCATGATTTTCTTGAAAACTGATCCATAACTTAATGCTCATTAAGAGGATTAAGTTACAATGTGTATGGGTAAGTAGCACAGTAGTCACGAGTAAGTAGCACAGTAGTCAAAGAAATGAATGTTTTTGCAGAAAGTTATACACTTTTAATGTCAGTTGTCTTCAACAACTGACGTTAAAAGTGTTTTTAAATAAAAAATATTTTTATTTAACGTCGGTTGTTTAACACAACTGACATTAAACAATGACTTTTAACGTCAGTTGTTTAAGACAACTGACGATAAATAAATGACCTTTAACGTCAGTTGTTACAAACAACTGACGTAAAATGTTGTTTTATTTTTGGTTTTTGATTATAACGTTTACACCCGCGTGCCTTCTTCACTTCGCTCTGTACGTCTCTGTTCTTCTCTTTTCATCACGCTCACTCTCACTCTCACTCTCACTCTCAACTCTCAGTCTCAGTCTCAGTCTCACTCTCACTCTGCCCTAATCGCGAGCTCATCTCCACCGCAACCACCGCGAGGGCTTCTTCGCCACCACCGTGAGGTACACTCTTAACCCTAACTCTGTCTTTCCCAGTCATTCTTTGAAATAACTTGACATCTCTCTTTCCCCTTCCCGCCGACTAACTCTCCTTGTCCCTCTACTCTCAGTAACCACATCAAACGTTTGGCCACCACTCGAGCTCCCCTCCCCACCAACATGCGAGCACCTATTTCTGGTGAGTCTTTAGGGCACTTTTTTTTTTATTTTTGGTTTTGAGTGTATGTTGAAACTGTAGTCTCTGTAGTTGAAACTTGAAACTGTGAGTTTGAGTTGTTTGGAATGTCTCTATTTCTGGTCGTGGGTTTTGGGTTTTCTCTTGTTTTTCTTCTGCTATCATGACCTATTTCAAAATGGGAAGAAATTTAGAGTTGCTTGTAGCATATGACATCAACAATATATTGCTCATTGGAATTCTGTTTTGTTAATTTATCTTCATCTGCTTATTTCTTTTGTCTTAAGAAACCTGAAAATGGTGTAAATTTGAAATAATTTTTAAATACCTTGGATATATGTTTTGTATATCTACAGAACCTATCTAGTTATGGATTGTAGTTGGATGGTTTGTAAGCGCACTAGTGCTGAGTATTTGAAGGGGGTGGGAAAATTTATAGAATTTGCTCAAATGAATGTTCCTAATAGTAATGGAATGTTCTGTTGTCCTTGTGTCAAGTGTTTGAATACGAGGAAATGTACGGTGAAGGATATACGTACTCATTTGATTTGTGAAGGGATTTGCTTGAGTTATACAAGATGGATATGGCATGGTGATGTGTTGTTGAGTAGTATGGCAAATGTCTCCCAAAGTGAGGACGTTGACGTAGATATGGAGGATGATCGAGTAGAGGACATGATCCGTGATATTGGACAAAAATCTTTTCATCGAGCTCATGTGTATGATAGGTTGTGCGGTGATGCGGATAAGCCTTTATATCCAGGGTGCACTACTCATACACGGTTGTCGGCGGTGCTAAAATTGGTTTGTGTGAAGGCGAGAAATGGTTGGACCGATAAAAGCTTCACGGAATTGCTTGAAGTGTTGAAAGACTTGCTTCCGGAGGACAACACATTGCCTGACCGTAACTATGAGGCCAAGAAGGTATTGTGTCTGATGGGTATGGAGTATAAGAAGATACACACATGCCCCAATGATTGCATATTGTACACCGGTGTTCATGAAGACAATCACGATTGCCCCAAATGTGGGTTATCACGATACAAAGTGAAGGGTGGTGATGATGATGATGATCTTGATGATATGAGAAAAAAGGGTCCTCCTACGAAGGTGTTGTGGTATCTTACAATAATTCCAAGGTTCAAGCAATTGTTTGCCAATGCGAAAGATGCGAAGAATCTTAGATGGCATAATGATGAGAGGAAACATGATGGAAAGGTTCGTCATCCTTCTAATTCTATGCAATGGAAGAATATCGATACTATGTTTCCGGATTTCACCGATGAGCCAAGAAACCTAAGGCTTGGACTTTCTACGGATGGAATGAATCCTTATGGTAACATGAGTAGTATTCATAGTTCATGGCCTGTTCTGTTGATAATTTACAACATGCCCCCTTGGTTGTACATGAAGCACAAATACATGATGTTGTCTATGATGATTTCGGGCCCAAAGAAACCGGGAAATGACTTAGATGTTTATCTAGGTCCCTTGATTGAAGACTTGAAAACGCTGTGGGTGGAAGGTGTTGATGTAGTTGATAGGTATTCTCATGAGACTTTCAAGCTTCGTGCCATGTTATTTTGCACCATCAACGACTTTCCAGCATACGGTAACTTGTCCGGGTACAGTGTCAAGGGGCATAAAGCATGCCCTATATGTGAAGAAGGCACATTCTACACTCAGTTGAATCATGGAAAGAAGACGGTTTACCTTAGGCATCAGAGATTTCTTAGACGTGATCACCCATATCGTAAGATGAAAAAAGCTTTTAATGGATGCCAAGAGACAGAAGAAGTGCCGACGACCTTAATTGGAGAGCAGGTTTATCAGAGGGTAAAGGGCATTGATGTTATATTCGGCAAGTCCAAAAAGAAAGGTAAAGCTGCTGAGAAAAACATATGGAAGAAGAGGTCGATATTCTTTGATCTTCCATACTGGCGCAAGCTTGATGTCAGACACTGCATTGATGTGATGCATGTGGAGAAAAACGTGTGTGATAGTGTGATCGGGATGCTCCTCAACATTCAGGGCAAGACAAAGGATGGTGTGAATGCTCGTCTCGACCTCATTGCTATGGGTATACGAGAGCAGTTAGCTCCAGTTGTTGAGGATGGTAAGCGGACTTATTTGCCGCCAACATGTCATACTTTGTCAAAAAAAGAGAGACAAAGTTTCTGCGGGTGTCTTCAGGGCATCAAAGTTACACATGGATACTCTTCAAATATGAAGAGGCTTGTCTCTAGTGATCTTAAATTGGTTGGCTTAAAGTCTCATGATTGTCACATGTTGATGCAACAACTTCTGCCCGTTGCTATTCGTGGTATTGCTCCAAAAAATGTGAGACATGCCATTACTCGGTTGTGCTCATTCTTCAATTCTATATGTATCAAAGTCGTTGACCCCCGTATGTTGGATGACTTGGAAGTTGAGGATGCTACAATCTTGTGCCAATTGGAGATGTATTTTCCTCCTTCCTTTTTCGACATAATGGTTCACTTAATTGTTCATTTGGTGAAGGAGATTAGATTATGTGGGCCGGTTTTTCTGAGATGGATGTACCTAGTTGAGCGCTACATGAAGATCTTGAAAGGGTACGTGAAGAATCCTCATCGTCCGGAAGCATCTATTGTTCAAAGGTATGTTGCAGAAGAAGCTATTGAGTTTTGTTCGGACTACCTTCATAACACGGATCCTATAGGGGTTCCTAAGCCTCGACATGATGAGATCAGATGTCAAGGTAAGGGTACACATGGCTTAAGAATTAATAGCAAGGGTCGGGAGGAAGTGCTTTAAGCACATTTGTATGTATTGAACAACATTGATTGTGTTCAGCCTTTCTTATTTGAACATAAAAGAAAAGTCAATCAACAAAACCCTCGAATGAGCGAAAGGTGGTTGTTGAACAAGCATAACAAGACTTTCTTACCATGGTTCAAGGAAGAAATGCTTAAGGATGGTAGTACTGCTTCTGATGACGTAAGATGGCTAGCACGTGGGCCTAGCTTCAACGTCATATGTTGGAGCGGATACGACATAAATAACTTTTCCTTTTATACAAAGGAACAAGATAACAAGAGTACCATGCAAAATAGTGGGGTTATGATCGTGGCCGAAGCAATACACTTCTCTAGTGCAAAGGACACAAAACCCGTTAAAGCACCCACACCTTACTTTGGATATGTTGAAGATATTTGGGTGCTCGATTACACTAAGCTTACGGTGCCGATTTTTAAATGTAAGTGGGTTGATAGTAACAGTGGTGTACAAACAGACGAATTGGGGTTCACATTGGTAGACCTCAACAAGTTAGGTCATATAAATGAGCATTTCATAATGGCTTCCCAAGCAAAACAAGTGTTCTACATCACTGATCCTTCTAACAAAAGGTTGTCTGTGGTTCTCCAAGGAAAAAGCATGTATAATGGTAGTGATGAAAATCAAGATTCAAATCTTGATATTCCTGAGACTCCTTCTTTTTCAACAAACATGCCTACTATAATCGAGGAGACACAGGTGGACGATGTACATGCCACTCGTGATGATCATCACGAAGGGATATTGATGTAGGTAGTTTAAACTTGATATACATTTATTTTTATTTATACTTCTGTATATATTTTGAGTTATAACCTATGTTAATAAATATATATTGTTTCTGAACAGCCCACATGGGTTTTGGTTTTAATTAAGTCCCCCCATTGTTCCATTTTTCCTTTGCAATTCTGTAATGTGTGTGATATTCTGTGTTACTGGAATATTACTGAATGCAAGGATAACTGAGGGGAGTGATATTTTAAAACTGAATTTAAAAAAAAAATCTATTAACGTCAGTTGTATCAAACAACCGACGTTAATAGTATTTTATAAAATATACAGCACACTATTAACGTCAGTTGTAAAAAACAACTGACGTTAAAATTAAAACATTTAACGTCAATTCTTTACAACAACTGACGTTAATTTTAACAAAATTAACGTCCGTTGTATTAAAGAACTGACGTTAATAGTTTTATGTTTAACGTCAGCTGTTTAAACAACTGACGTTAATTTTAACAAAATTAACGTCAGTTGTGTTAAAGAACTGACATTAATAGTTTTATATTTAACGTCAGTTCTCAACTGACGTTAAAATATTAACTATTAATGTCAGTTGTATTTACGTCAGACAGTATTCTGACGTAAAAAATCAATTTTAACTGACGTAAAAAGCACTTATTGCACTAGTGCAAAAATGTAACAGTCATTCCACAAAGTAACAGTTTAAGGTTGGAACCTTAATTGCTGCTCACTTTGCTTGCTCATGCTAAGCCAGTGCAAGTTTTGCAGCTTTTTTGGCCTATAAAATATATTTCACAACTCAAAGAATCAATTACATGTTTGGACAGTACATTTAATTTGTTTTATTTTACACATCCCTTAGATTATACCAAATGATATGTGTAAAAATCTATATACTTTATAGCTTAAAAAGGTTATAGATTCTAATCAACAAACTAAACTAGATTGCAAAAAAAAAAAAAAGCAAAGAGACAAAAGAAAGAAGTCATACATTTTCCTTGAGGTAACCATTGGTAAAGGTCAGTTCACTTAGCAATGCTTGCTCTGTTTCATCATTGGGATCTTTGCTCTTCAGAAACCCAATAAAGGTAGGAAAGATCTTCGACCCACTACATGCAAAATTTAAGATAACTTAAGTATATAATTCTAGCTAATCTTAAAAAACAAATGACGATTCAAGATTGAAAACAAACACAAACCAAGCCACATAAGCCATGTTACAACAACTAACTTTGATTACCATCTCGGAAGCACAGGTGATATGCATATAAAAATAGCATGTCCATGTCATCTAATCCCAATCTCCAAGTAGCCATGATGTATGTAGAAACGAAAATGGAAGTTTTTTCAAGGAAAAATATAAGATAAATCATAGAAGAAATGTATAGCAGACAAAGAAAGGTAAGAGTATAAACAATGAAAAGAAAAGAAACACATAACAGTGACAAGACCTGATCTTCACATCACTCCCCTCAAAGTGAAAGTAAGACAATGAGTCAGACTAAAACCTACACATGTTAGAAATCATATTACTGAATTAGAAATCAACAAACCTTTAGTTGCATAAGGAGGTGCGATTGGAACAATGGAGACAGCCGGCGCAGTGGACACGCGGTGGTGGTAGTGCCTGCAACGACGACACAGTAGAAGCTGCGGTGGGGACACAAAGCATCAAAGAGGAGGATAGCAACCAGAAACCCAGAAAATTACAAACATTAACCAGAAACATCAAACTTCAACAAGAACATAAACCCATAAAGCTTCAAACTTTCAACAGAAAACATCAAATTTTCAACAAAAAAAGTATCAAAATGTTCAACTAAACACCTATTCTTCTTTGTTATGTGCTGCTTCATGCACAGATCTGGATCTTAACATGCTGCGGCAGGGATGACGGCAGAGAGAAGGGATGGTTGGGTGGCTGGTCTTGGGCCCTCCCTGGCTGCGAATCCGTGACAGAGCTGTATGCGTCTCACGGCGGAGTGGAAGATCTGTGATGGGGCGGAGTGGAAGAACAAAGACCGATGATGGCAGAGTGGCTCCCAACCAACCCAACCAACCACGACAGAGGGCCTTTGATGCGACTCGCGACAGAGTGGAAGACGAAGGACATGCATGGCAGGGCAGATCAACGGTGCTGGTCGGAGCAGAACGCGGCGATGATGGCTAGAAACGTGGCGGTGAGGGTCATATCTGGTGATGAATTTAGATCTTGACAAGTTCGGTCCGGAAACGGTGCTGGGAGAGTAAGAGCGAACGGGAGAGAAAGACAGTCGGTGGAAGAAGAAGAAGATGCAACGAAGTGGGGGAGGACAGTTGAGGGGCCAGCAGCTTCTTTTTGCGTGGGAGACCTAGCGAGGCAAATTTGAGAGCGATGGTATAAAAATTCGCGTGAGGGAACAATTTATTCTTGTGGAAAGAATTAATATTTAGGTATAGGAATAGATAGTGCTTCCTTAAAAAAATGTTGTCTATTATTATATATAAGATAACGTTTTCTTAAGCAAGCGCTATCTATTCCTATCCATCAGGAATAGATAGCGCTTCCTTAAGAAAGTGCTATCTTAGGATGCACCAAAGATAACGTTTTCTTAAGGAAGCGCTATTAAAGGTCTTCCGCCTCTTTTTAAATAGCGTTTCTTATTAAATAGCTATTGAAAGTGCACTATTAAAACTCTTTTATGTAGTAGTGAATATTTGACAGCAGAAAGGAACTTCAATGACAGTTGTACAAGAATGGAAAGAAAAGAATCTTAGTGATGGCATTAATAACTCTTTCTTCATCCAAACTAATTTAAACAACTACTTAGTTGATGCTGTACCACATGTACAAGCAAGTATTCTGATTAAGGTAAGAAAATCTGTTTTAGAAATGTGAAACATACAAAACTCGTTCCATCCTAGTTGCTCTACTGTGTTCACGATCCAATTAGATACACTGTTTTCATTTCTGTGATGCTTATGCACACTTGATTATTTGCTATTTTTTGTTTTTTGATAAGCCAAAAATATATTGATAAGAGTACAAGGGGTAATGAAACCCATATACAAAGAGGAACAAGAGCTAGGAATAGAATGTAAGTAAGATACTACCCCCGGTCAATTATTTGCTATTATTAATAGTTCATTCTGTTATATATTTCTGATCACCTTCTTTGATCTTTCATCTTTCATGTGCAGTGAAATATGATAAGCTCTGATCTAGAAGGTGAGAAATATAATCTGTTAGATTAATGTACCTACCTTCAGGTATCATATTTTATTAGATATTGGATTTCCTGGCAGAGAGATAAATGCACTACATGTTTATTTTGTTGCAGGATCATGCTTTTCAAGCATTCCACCGGAATTTATCTATCCTCTTACTGGAAATGTCTTTGAGGAACCAGTCACCCTAGAGATTGGTCAAACCTTTGAAAGAGAAGCCATGAAGGCATGGTTTGAAAATGGAAACAAAACATGTCCAGTAACAGGAAATGCTTTAGAATGTGTGGCTATGCCACTTACCAACCTTATTTTAAAGCATTTGATTGATAATCGGAAGTCAGAACATTTTAATCACCTTTTGGATTTTGCTTCTCATGCAGTGGAAATTTCAAAGGAACTTAAGTTGAAAAATAGGGATGAGACAGCTGTTTTCAAGTTAAAGAGTGTTCTCTCCTCTTTGATTGAAGAGGAAAAATCAGCTTAGGACAAGCATATCTTCTCTTTTGGAGGTCTATCATTTCTTTTCAGGAGGTTTGAATTGGGAAATGTGGAAGAAAAATCTAACGTGGTGGCACTCTTGCTATATTGTATTGAAGTAGATTCCGGTTGTATATATCAGATTGCAAGAAGTATTAACAGAAAATGTCTTCTTGAACTTCTTCACAGCAAGAAGGTTATCCTAATAACTAATGCAATATTATTGCTTACTGAACTTTTGTCCATGAAGGGGTCGGTGTTCATCTAAATTTGGTATTCAATTTCATAATAGCCCCTTTGATTTTATTCTACTTTAGTGTTACTTATTGGTCATATTTATTTGAAAACCCATTCTTTATTTTGAAAATAATTTTTTTCCTGACTCATCCTATTTTTTAAAAATAATTTTTATTGTCAGTTCTTTACCAAAATAATAATAATAATAATATGATAGGGATATAACTAAAGCTTCAAGGAGAGTTGGTGTTTCAAATGATATGATAGACTATGTCCAATTAGTTGGAAGTGTGATCATTCATCATTGTTACCCCATTCATTGTAAGTCTAGAATTCTCTATAATAAAACTTGAAAACAGTTTGGGGCAATCCAAAATGTTAGAAGTGAAAAGGGTTGAGAGTGAGACATTAACTTGAGGAGTGAATATGACCTCACTTGAAAGAAATATGAATGTGTATTAAATTGCTAAATGAAGGCCTAAAGATGGATTTATAACTCTTAACATTCTTCCCCATTTAAATGCCCACTGTCATTGAAAAATGAAAATGCTTACCGAGTACAGACTTAGAACTACCTTGTACTAAAGTAAGCACTACTTTATATTGAAAGTTATTTAAAAGACTTAAAGGCAGCAAGGTGGATCTTTGAACGTATTGGGCAATTAGGATTTAATATCATGCACTAAAAAGTTTTATTGAAAAGTTGAAGTTGCTAACGAAAAGGCAGGTCACACCCTATTATGGTGTTCATAACTTACTCTTTTTTTTATAAGCCAAGAAATAATTGATACGAGTACAAGGGGTATTCGAACCCAATTACAAACATGGAAAGGAAGACAAGCAAGGAGGACAAAAATTATCTTACTGAAAACATTTTGGCCAGTTGTTTATCTGCATATGATGGATAGTATGATCTTCCAGACAAAATTTGTTATAAGGACAACTAATACCTACTACTCTTTTGAAATATTAATTATTTTACTACGTTTTTGTTGGAAAAAGGATGTTACTTCATTCATAAGTGACTTGGCAGGTAAAGATGTACACAATACAATGCATATTCTGCTCATGTATCTCAAGAATTCTTCTCCAAATGAAAAACCCCTAATTGCTGCCATTCTGTTACACTTTGATCTGCTGGTATGTTAAAAATTCTTGAAAATGTTACCCCAGTTTTCCCATTTTGCTCATTTCATGTCAATTTTCTTGTATCATCATTAGAAATAATCTTAGCTGGTCTAACATGAAGGGTGGAAGAGGAAACCTGACACGCCTAACGAATTTAGTAACTAATTTTCTAATGCCCATTAACTTAACATTTAACTGTAGGAATCTTGTGACAGCCACAGGCAATTGTCAAATCTCCTCTTATTTCGATATAAATTAAATTAACTCTAGAGTTATATTGGGAAAATTAATGAAAAACTAATATTGTGTGGCCATTTTATATCTACCGGAAAGATACTTACCAAGAATAGCATCTAAAAACAAGCAGGTATATAATAATGATAGCTCAGGTCATAAAGAAGAGGGTTCTATTTCATCGGTAAGTTTTTTTTTCTAAGGTTATATTATCATCTCTTAAGGTCATTCTCTGCACTGTATCAACATTTATGAAAAACTATGTCTACTTGAGAGTCAGATTTTTTTTGTGACATGAATATAATAGTTACTAGTATTCCAATTGTACAAGTACAACCTCTACCAATTATGGATTAACTTGTTAATCATATCGACACCCTAGAATCTAAAAGTCTTGAAGTGAATCCAATGCTTACAACTGTGCATTGTACATAATGAAACTCTTGTAGTCTTGTTGCTTGTATGCCTCACAGGGCGTATCTTGGCTGATAATTTAATTAAAATCATAGGAAGATGAAGAAGAACGGGGAATATAGTTGTTACTGAACTTGCTAAACCCGTTGATTGGTGATGGAGAAAGCCCATTTTTGAAGACCATATCTAGATGTTTAGATTCTAGACACCTAGATTTGGTGAGAACTTGTTTAATAGCTGTTACACGGTTGAGCTCCTCACCTTCAATGCTATTTAATGCTGGATTGCATCTTCCTGCCATCTTAGCCATCATCTCTTAGTTGAAAGGAATCATGGAAAATGGAGAACTTGAGCTCAAGACTCTTGCATCTATGTCCTTGCTTAATTTCAGTAAACTATCAGGTTTGACACCTACATTTTTGGGTTATTTTTGTTATTTTTCCAATTTTGATAATTATAGGAGTTGATAATCATTTTCAATGAAAAAAGGGAGAAGTATAAGTTTATGTGAAACCCCAGTAGACTTTAAGAGAGGGAAAAGAAAACAAATGATATTTTTTTTTATCAAAAAGGGAAACTTATATTGTTAATTCAAAATTAGTCTAGGTGTACCATACCCTTTACGGTCATTATCAATGAACAAGCCCAATACTAGGACTAACAGTCTCAACAATGTGAAAACACAAGGAAGCATCAAAACTAAGGGTGGAAAGTGGATGGATCGGATAAATTTTTATTCGGATCTTAACGGATGGATTAAAAACAATCCATTAATCCATTATAATCCATTAAAAATTCATTAATTGATTCAAAACCACTTTTAGCCAAAAAATCAGTACTCATGTTTGCCTCCCTTGACACATGCTGCAAGAGGTTAGTATTATTAATTGATCCAGCTTATATAGCAAGTAATAAAACATCACAATGAACAACATTTTACCAAAAACATTCATACTTTACATTCCTAATATAATGTTCATGGATGAGTAAAATCACTTAATCAATTTCTGCGTTGCATTTTGCATTTACGCATTTACTTATGTGAAATTATTCAAAACATTCTTCACGCAACATTGATGATTATAACTTCTTCATCACAGTAACCTTGCTACTTGACAAGAGCTATACATTATCAGTTTTGAGGATCAATAATTCAATAAATATGGAAGCTGGTTTGCTTCACAAGGTCCTCTGGGAACCATCTTTATCACAATGATACCAACAGAGACCACCCATTTTGCTCATTCCATGTCAATTTTCTTGTATCATCAACCCGTCTAACATGAAGGGTGAAAGAGGAAAGCTGACAAGCCTAACAAATTTAGTAACTAATTTCCTAATGCCCATTAACTTAACAATTTACTGTAGGAATCTCATGACAGCCACAGGCAATATAAATTAAATTAACTCTAGAGTTAGATTGGGAAAATTAATGAAAAACTAATATCTTATTATGTTTTGTTGAACAGTTTCTTACCTATAAATATTTTGACACACAATTGTAGCTGACACTATCTTTCTGAAGATTTTGATTTTACACAATTATACCTATGATTACTTGTAACACAATTTAGATTTTAAAATCCACAAAATCATCTTTACTTTTCTATGCATTTATTTAAGGGTTGTTGCTGCATTTTTTAACCTCTCCATCTTTCTTGTGCAGGATTTTTGTTTTAAGAAAAGAATCAGTTGTTTAGAATAGAACCAACACTTGAAACTTCAACGTTGGTCGTTCATGTCTATCTGCTTCTTATTTACTACATTACATAAATGCTTGTGTAATGTTGAGGTTGTTTCTATTTAAAAGGATAACATCCAATCTTAACCTAAAATCTTGCAATTTGTTTCATTGTCAACCATAGTTTTTTCGATGGTGACAAATTAAGATAATCTGTTGCATTGGCCTAGACGTAGAACTGTCTATATAAAATTTAAGGCCAAATGCCTGCATTGTTGACTCCAACTTTAACCACTCTTGTGGTCTCTTTGATATAATTATCAGAAAGAAATTTGCTTTGTTAGGATTGAATGCTTTTAGTATTGTTAATTTTGATCTAGACTCTGGAATACGATCTGTCTTCACAATTTTAATATATGATTTCTTAAAATCGAAAATTAATTGAATTATTACAAATTTTATGTTTTGGCAAATGTTTGATATTAGTAGGAAGATGCTTTACAAAATTTAAATTGTTTGACATGTGGTTTATTTAAACAATTAATAATCTTCAATATTGGTTTGTACAAGGCTGAAAATCTTGCGAGGCAGGAAGGAAATTCCTAGCAATAAAACAATCAGTAAGTTATTTTACAAGAGTAAACAATTTAAAGCATAAGGCTAGATGTTAAAGGAAATTAGAAGCCATGGATAAAAGCATTGCTAAAATTATGTGTGTTTTGACTGTTTGGTTTCTCTTTGTTTTGTTGTTTACCTTTACTAACTAAGAACCTCCTTCCACCAGGTGATTGATATTGTATCTCTGTCTTGCTCATTTTTTCACTCTTAACAAGTTTGCAATGCAGGTTGAGCCTTAAAAGTTTAGCATACACAGAGAGGTGGTTGTGAATGCCTTTGCAGTGGCACTTGATGCCAGCTTAAATGATGAGAAGGCCGGAGTGAAGTGTTGCAGAGCACTTTTAATATTGTGTGGTCATTTTTCTTCAACTAGAAAGATACTGACCAAGAATAACATTTGAAAACAAGCAGGTTATAATAATGATAGCTCAGGTCATGAAGAAGAGGGTTCTATTTCATTGGTTACTTTTCTTTCTAAGGTTACATTATCATCTCTTTAGGTCTTTCTTTGCATTGTATCAACGTTTATGAAAAATTATGTCTACTTGAGAGTCAGAATTTTTGTGTGACATGAATTGTAGAGAAACTAGAAGTCAGAAATTGGAAATGAATCAAGTGCATTCATTATTGAATCAAGTCTGTTACAAGGTCTTTTTATATACAAGTGTAATGAAGCTACAACCAGTAAATTGTATAACTGAATGCAAACTGTGTCAACTAACTTTAACAGCTGGATTATGTTAGAGTTAGTTAATCCAGCTGTAAAAGTTAGTTGACACAGTTAGCATTCAGTTATACAATTTACTGGTTGTAGCGTCATTACACTTGTATATAAAAAGACCTTGTAACAGACTTGATTCAATAATGAATGCACTTGATTCATTTCCAATTTCTGACTCCTAGTTTCTCTACATGGTATTAGTTTTTCTTACCATTTCTTTTTCTTGATTCCGCATCTTTTCATGATTCTTTGACCTTCATCTTCCTCAAGAAACCATGACTGAAGAAACCTCATCAGCAAGCACTATTCAACAACCACCGCAAGTTGATCCATGTCAAAATCCTTCAAGTCCGTATTTTCTTCATCCTGGAGAACCCAGGTCCTGTTCTTGTGTCACCACCAATGAATGGTTCCAACTATTATTCATGGAGTCTAACCATGAAACGTGCCCTATTAGCAAAGAACAAGCTCAAGTTCATCAATGGCGCAATTTCAAAACCTAATTCTTCCGATCCTTTGTTCGAACCTTGGGAACGATGCAATGTCACAGTCGTCTCATGGATTACTCGCACTCTGGATCCCCAAATTGCTCGCAGCACACTCCATCTCACAAATGCAAAAGCTCTTTGGGATAACCTAAAGGTTCGATTCTCTGTTGGTGATCAATTTCGAATTTCTGATATTCTCCAAGAACTTCATTCAACCAAACAAGGTGAACGAAGCGTTTCCACTTTCTTTACTGATCTTCAAATTCTTTGGGATGATTCCGAATCACACATCAAACCATCATGCAAACACTTCCTTTGTGGGTGAGTCCTCCACTTATCCACAATCAGGTAATCCATCACCCTCTAAATGGATTCTAGATACTGGTCCCACGGATCATGTCACACACACTTCATCACATTTCACTAGTTTTTACAAAATTAAACCAATCACAATTCACATGCCCAATGGCTCAACTATTACTGCACAATATGCTGGCACCATTTCTTTTTCCCCTAATCTTTACTTATACAATGTTCTCTATGTTCCTGAGTTCAAGTTCAATCTCATTTGGGTTCAACAACTGACTTCCAATCTGAATTGTAAACTCACCTTTTACAATTCATCTTGTGTTCTTCAGGACTTGAATTCATCGAAGATGACTGGGCTTGCTGAACTGGAAAATGGTCTCTATTACCTCAAACATCATTCTATTTCATTTAGCACTGCAAACACTGTATCTGCATCCACTTTTATTTCCTTAATAAACTTTGCCCCTTCCCCATCTTTTGATCTATGGCATTTTAGACTAGGACATCCCTCTGCCAAGGTCATTAGACATGTATCTTCTCTTTTTCCTTATATACAATTTGACAGCAATAAAATTTGTGATCATTGTCACATGGCTAAACAACAACGATTGCATTTTCAATCCAGCACTACAAAAAGTGTGCATGCTTTTGACATGATTCATGTTGACATATGGGGACCTCTTGCTATTCCCTCACTTCATGGACACCAATATTTTTTAACCATTGTTGATGATCACACACGTCACACATGGCTCTTCCTCATGAAAACCAAATCTGAAGCACGTCCATTACTTCACAATTTTGTTTCTCTAGTTCAAACACAATTCCACAAAACAATCAAAACAATTCGGTCTGACAATGGCAATGAATTTAACTGTCCAGTTTACTATGCCAAACTTGGCATCATTCATCAAACTTCATGCATTGAAACACCACAGCAAAATTCTATTGTTGAAAGAAAACACAAGCACATTTTGAATGTCACTCGTGCCTTGTTATTCCATTCAAATTTACCAAAACTGTTCTGGTGTTATGCAGCTACACATGCAGTGCATATCATCAACGGATTACCATCAACTGTTTTACATAACAAGTCACCTTTTGAGCTTCTTCATAACTCACCCCCTACACTAATGGACCTAAAAGTATTTGGCTCCCTTTGTTTTGCTTCCACACTAGTTCATGGCAGAACTAAACTTGATTCACGTGCACACAAATGCATTTTTCTTGGACATAAACAGGGCACAAAAGGTTACATTGTCTTTGACCTGAATTCAAGAGAGATATTTGTCTCTAGAAATGTCATATTTCATGAGCATGTCTTTCCTTTCATAACTTCTCTACCACCCTCTGCTCAAGACCAAGATACCTCACCCCAAACATTCGATTTCCTTTTTCAACCGTAAATCTCTCCACAACCTTCATCACCAATTCCTCCAACAAACCCACCTTGCACTACCTCATCTCCAAACCAGCACCCTGCTAACACCCTGCCATCTCCTCCACAATCTCCCCAACCACAACGCAGATCAACTAGACCCCACAAGCCGCCTCAATACTTGAAAGACTTTCATTGCAACCTTTCTAGTTCATCCAAGCTCACATCATCTTTGAATTATGGTAAGCACATCAACTATCCTCTATCCTCTGTTCTTTCATATCAGTCCCTCTCCCCCACTCATCTTAACTATATCTTAGCCATCACTGCACACACTGAACCTCACACATATAAACAGGCTGCACAATCTGTTACAAGGTCTTTTTATATACAAGTGTAATGAAGCTACAACCAGTAAATTGTATAACTGAATGCTAACTGTGTCAACTAACTTTAACAGCCGGATTAACTAACTCTAACATGAATATAATAGTTACTAGTATTCCAATTGTACAAGTACAACCTCTACCAATTATGGATTAACTTGTTAATCATATCGATGCTCCAGAATCTAAAAGTCTTGAAGTGAATCCAATGCTTACAACTGTGCATTGTACATGTTAAATCTAATAAATAATGGACGGTGGATTTATGTGGACGGTGTGGACGGTGGAGTCCCATCCATTGTATTCTTATGATTCATTGTATATTTCTCCTAGGACTTAGTATAGACTTTTATTGTTCTAGGAATCAAGTCTAGAGTCAAGTGTATATATATCTTGTACTCCTATTCATTATCGATACAAGTAAAGTATTCAGTTTTCATATTCAAGTTGGTACCAGAGCTCTCTTCGTTCCTGGTTGGGTGTTGTTTGGGTTTTAGCTTCTGTTAGCACTGACCCGTTGTTTTTTAGTTGTCCGGTGACCGGAGTAACACCGGCAACCACCTCAGACATAGCCGACCAGACGTCTCACCAAGCGCCGCCATCAGATTCGCTGCCACGCGCCCTCACGCACCGCCGCCATAATATCCAACCTCCGGTGCGGGTGATCCACTCGCCACCTTCCCGGTCGTCTTTTTCGCTGCTGCTTGCACCGCCGTGTTCGTCGTCTCCTCCCCATTCTGTTCTTCTCCTGTTTGGTTTGTGGGTCTGTCATTGTGCTACCCCTTCTTTGAATCTTGAGTTTGTTTGTATATTGTTTCCCATCTTCCGTGGCAAAGAAGAACAGCTTGAGCCCTTGTTTGATTTATGGGTCCCCCCACCACTACTACCAAGTCAGATGAAGATCATCTACTTTCGGTCAGTGAGTATAAGGAGTATCTTCAATTTAAAGCCACTCAACAGGATTTTCCTTCGGCCACCATTGCTCACACTGGTAACTCTAAAGTTTGTCTCTCTCAATCTACATCTGTTGGATCTTGGATTTTAGACTCTGGTGCTTCTGATCACCTAGCTGGTAATCATTCTCTTTTCTCTAAATTGTCATTCCCTAAAACATCTCACAGTATTACTCTTGCCAATGGGTCTAAAGCACAAGCTGCTGGTATTGGTCAAGCTTCACCTCTTCCATCCTTACCTTTAAATTCAGTCTTGTTTGTACCGGATTGTCCCTTTAATTTAATCTTAATTAGCCAAATTACTCGCACTCTAAATTGTTACATAACCTTTAATTTTGATTCCTTTGTTATACAGGACCAGAGTACTGGACAAACGATTGGATCTGGATCTGAATCATAGGGACTCTACTACCATCGATCTTCCTCATCCACCGTATGTTCTGTTTCAGAGTCTGTCGATCTCCTACATCGTCGTCTGGGTCATCCAAGTCTAGATAAATTAAAGCAGATGGTCCCTCATCTTTCACATTTGAAGGCCTTGAACTGTGAGTCATGTCAACCTGAAAAACATGTTAGAGTATATTTTCCTAGTAGTGCCAATAGTCGAACTATGTCTCCTTTTGATATTATCCACTCTGATGTTTGGGGTCCTAGTCGTATTCCTTATGTTCGAGGATATAGGTATTATGTTACTTTCATTGATGATTTCTCAAGATGCACTTGGTTTTTTTAATGAAAAATCGTTCTGAGTTATTTGATGTCTTTCAAACCTTTTGTTCACAAATAAGAATCAGTTTGGAAAAACAATTCATATTTTGCGCAGTGATAATGAAAAAGAATATTTTTCCGTATATTTTAAATCCTTTTTGAGCTTTGATGGAATCATACATTAGTCCAGTTGTTCTCACACACCATAGCAAAATGGTGTTGCTGAATGCAAACATTGCCATCTTGTTGATACAGCTCGGACTCTTTTAATAAATTCCAATGCACCCTTGAAGTTTTGGGGTGACGCTATTCTTACTGCCTGTTATTTGGTAAACCGAATGCCATCCTCTGTTTTAGGTTATAAAATCCCTCACTCTATTTTATTTCCTAATGATTCTCTTTATACTGTTCCCCCTCGTGTGTTTGGTTCTACCTGTTTTGTCCATGATTTTTCTCTTGGTCGTGATAGGTTGTCTGCACGGACTGTTAAATGTGTCTTTCTTGGGTATTCTCGAGTGCAAAAGGGATATTGATGTTATTGTCCCTCTACACATCGCTTTTATGTATCTGCAGATGTTACATTTTTTGAAGATACCCCCTACTTTGTCCCATCAGCTACCTCCGACTCTACTCCATCTCAAGTACTGCCCATTCCTCAACTTACACAGCCACAGGATGACCGCCTGTTTCATCGATATGGTATTTTTTATGAGCGTCGGGCTCTTAAAGTTCCTGAGATCACACCCAGTATTGATCCTCCTAATTTAGCTCCCGCTCCAATGGCTTCTCCTACTGCGGTCCTACCAGTCACTTCTGCTGACTTACCAATTGCCCTTTGTAAAGGTAATCGTTCTACTCTTAATCCCCATCCCATTTACAATTTCCTTTGTTACCATCGATTATCTCCTTCCCATTATGCCTTTATATCTGCCTTGTCATCTGTTACCATTCCCAAGAATGTTCAGGAAGCACTATCTCATCCAGGATGGCGACAGGCAATGATTGATGAGATGATGGATTTGGAATATAATCATACATGGACCCTTGTTTCCCCTCCTGCTGGGAAATCAGTAGTTGGTTGTCGATGGGTATTTACAGTTAAAGTTGGTCCTAATGGGCAGGTGGATCGGTTGAAAGCCCGACTGGTCGCAAAGGGGTACACTCAGATCTATGGTCTGGATTACGGTGATACTTTTTTCCCGTTGCTAAGATGGCATATGTTCGTTTGTTCTTGTCGATGGCCGCCATGAGACACTGGCCATTGTACCAGCTTGATATTAAAAATGCATTCCTATATGGCGATCTGGAGGAGGAAATCTATATGGAGCAACCACCTGGGTTTGTTGCTCAGGGGGAGTCAGATCTTGTTTGCTGGTTACAGAAGTCCTTGTATGGCTTAAAACAGTCACCTCGTGCTTGGTTTGGAAAGTTCAGTAAATCATCCAGCAGTTTGGCATGATTCGTTGCAAGGCAGACCATTCTGTATTCTTTAAATGCTCATCCTTGAATAAACATATTTATCTCGTGGTGTATGTGGATGATATTGTTATTATAGGTGACAATCAAGAAGGCATTAAGGAATTGAAACAACACTTGTTTCAACAGTTTCAAATCAAAGATCATGGACAATTGCGGTATATTCTTGGGATTGAAGTATCCCAATCAAGAACAAGTGTTGCCATTTCTCAGAGGAAATATGCCCTTGACATTCTTGAAGAAACAGGGATGCTAGATTGTAAACATGTTGATACTCCTATGGACCCAAATGTAAACCTTCTACCTAATGAGGGGGGGCCCTATCCTGACCTAGACAGATATAGAAGATTAGTTGGGAAGTTAAATTATCTCACCATGACTCGACCAGACCTTGCTTTTCCGGTTAGTGTTGTAAGTCAGTTTCTCAACTCACCATGTGATAGTCATTGGAATGCTGTTGTCCGGATCCTAAGATATATCAAGGGATCACCTGGTAAAGGGATTGTTTATATGGACAGGGGTCATACTAATATCATGGGGTATACAGATGCAGATTGGGCTGGTGATGCTAGTGATAGGAGGTCTACTTTAGGCTAATGTGTTCTTATTGGAGGTAATCTGATTTCATGGAAAAGTAAGAAGCAGAATGTTGTTGCAAGATCAAGCACAGAAGCAGAGTATCGTGCTATGGCTAATACTACTTGTGAACTCCTATGGCTTTGAAGTTTTGTGAGATAGGTCCTATGGAACTTGCTTGTGATAACCAATCAGCATTGTATCTTTCTTCAAATCCTATCTTCCATGAAAGAACCAAGCATATAGAAGTTGATTGTCACTTCATCCGGGAAAAGATCCTCTCGGGTATCATTAAGACGTCCTTTGTGGGTACAAGAGATCAACTTGCAGATATGATGACTAAGTATTTACGGGGTCCTAGAATAGCATACATATGTGACAAGCTTATTGCATCAGACATATATGCTCCAGCTTGAGGGGCAGTGTTGAATATAATTAATATATGGACGGTGGATTTATGTGGACGGTGTGGACGATGGAGTCCCATCTATTGTATTCTTATGATTCATTGTATATTTCTCCCAGGACTTGGTATAAACTTTTATTGTTCTAGGAATCAAGTCTAGAGTCAAGTGTATATATATATCTTGTACTCCTATTCATTATCAGTACAAGTAAAGTATTCAGTTTTCATATTCAAGTGTACATAATGAAACTCTTGTAGTCTTGTTGCTTGCATGACTCACGGGTTGTATCTTGGTTGTTAATTTAATTAAAATCATAGGAAGATGAAGAAGAACGGGGAATATAGTTGTTACTGAACTTGCTAAAACCGTTGATTGGTGATGGAGAAAGCCCATTTTTGAAGACCATGTCTAGATGTTTAGATTCTAGACACCTAGATTTGGTGAAAACATGTTTAATAGTTGTTACATGGTTGAGCTCCTCACCTTCAATGCTATTTAATGTTGGATTGCATCTTCCTGGCATCTTAGCCACCATCTTTCAGTTGAAAGGAATCATGGAAAATGGAGAACTTGAGCTCAAGACTCTTGCATCTATGTCCTTGCTTAATCTCGGTAAAATATCATGTTTGACACCTGTATTTTTGGGTTATTTTTGTTAGTTTTCCAGTTTTGATTATTATAGGAGATGATAATCATTTTCAATGAAAAAAAGGGAGAAGTATAAGTTTATGTGAAACCCCAGTAGACTTTAAGAGAGGTAAAAGAAAACAAACGATTTTGATACCTTAGTACTATTAATTGATCCAGCTTATATAGCAAGTAATAAAACATCATAATGAACAACATTTTACCAAAAACATTCATACTTTACATTCTTGAGATAATGTTCATGGATGAGTAAAATCACTTGATCACTTTCTGCGTTTCATTTTGCATTTACTTATGTGAAATTATTTAAAACAATCTTCACGCAGCATTGATGATTATAACTTCTTCATCACAATAACCTGGCTACTTGACAAGAGCTACACATTATCAGTTTTGACGATCAATATTTCAATATATATGAAAGTTGATTTGCTTCACGAGGTCCTCTGAGAACCATCTTTAACACAATGATACCAACACAGACCACCTTGATTATCTGTATTTACTTGAATGATGTTATAAATCTCCATCAAACTTGATAGTTACTTATTTATAATTGAACAAAAGTGAGAAGCGAAGTGAAGAGGATCAATGGCTGGTATGTTATAAATGAGTGAGAGCAATGGGAAAAAGATCCAATCAATATGAGTTAGGAATATAAAATAGATACCACTGAAAGCGTATATAAAAAATTTCTTAATCATGGTTCCTAGACCTAATGCATTCAATAGGTTGTGTTATATAGACCATTGTAGTGGATATTTCCTTAATCATGATTTCTTATGCATTCAATAAATGTCCATTGTAGTGGATTTTTCGTTAAACTAACAAAAACAACTGCTACAAGCCTTTTTTTTCTGGGACTATGAATCAACAAAATATATCCACCATAAAAAAAGGCAAATTAAACAAATTCTTACGAAATACATTGTTGTCTTGTTTTCAGTTAAATAACTAGTTCTGCAAACCAATGCATTCAACATGAATTACCTACTAATACCAAGAACCTCTTGAGACTATATTGAATGTTCTTCCTCGACTTGTCTGGCAATTGCACTCTGGATTTCAATTGTAATGCAGGAATGATTTAGACATAGGGTGGAAAGAATATTTAAAAGGATGATGGATATGAACATGTGGTTCCATTAAGTATACCGAATTTAAATTCTGTTGTTTAATACCTTGTTACTTATAGAATGCAGAACTCATTTGAAGACTGTGGTAGAAGATATTGCTCCCCTTCTACATAGTCTTGCTGATGCAACATGGTCCTCAAAGCAGCAGCATGCCATTGTGTCTGGGGAGAATATGTAGTATCATGTAAAAAGAGAGATATATCACAACCTCCAACTTTTCTTTGGTGAAAATTTATTCTGCTTATATATGAAAGGCCTTGGCATAGACTGTGTTAGAAAAAGCAAATATTACAACATTGTACATTCTTGTGTAGAAATAATGTAAATTGATCTCATTAACTTGTTTATTTTTTATTAGGATGGATGACCCCAGGATTTGGGTCATTGTCACGATTAGAAGTTCCCAAACGACTGGGATACGCTTCGCACCTTAATGACTGTAGAATAAGAGCATTACATTTTTAGGAGATGTTGAAAAATTATGTTGGAATTTATAATATCATTGACAGAAAGCTATTTGTAGATAAACCCTTTCATATATCCTTTACAAATTTAAGGCTTTTCTGAAAATAAGATCATTTGAATGTTTAGAGTAAATATATATTCAACAACAAAATACCAAAAGCAATAATTCCTCATACACATGATACAAAACTTTTTTTTTCCTATTCCACATAGAAAGGTAGATTATACTTGCACATATTCCAAGTAAGGAGAAATACAAAATAGGTAGATTATAGTAAGGAGAAAAGCTATGTCTGTGTGATATCACTAAGGGACGGAGGATTTTACTAAGGAGGGCGGCAAAGCTCTCCCTCAAAAAGTTTTAACATTGCTACATTCCCAGAGCCAGGATTCGAACTCCAGACCTCTGGTTAAGTAGGAAGAGATCCCTACCATCTCATCCAAGTGCTCTTGGGTCTTTTTTGATGTTTCTTATTACAATGGCTCCTCATATATAACAGCTAGCTAGGGAAGAATAATTGTGTTCTGCATAAAGAGAGTCATTGTCTAAATCTTCCTCATCCCTATCTCCCAAATACTTTGCAAGATAACTTTAGGATGCATATGGGTTGAATTAATCATTGGTTGTGAAATCTTGGGTTGGTCCCAGGTCCTGAAATTTCATGTTAGCTTACTTCTAAGAACATGTAAGTGTATGTATGTTTTTTTTTTGATAAGCCAAAAATTGTATTAAGAAAAGAGTACTAGGGGTTCTCCTAACCCGTATACACGACGAACCAAATAAGTAAAAAAAGCATCAAATAGATTTACTGTTAAATGCCCCCCACAAAAAGAACCCCACACCTTAATACAAATCCAGAATCAGACTAAGTTTTTTAGAGATATCACTCAACAAAGCATATCCACTTAAAAACTAAACCTTTTAGGAAATTAGGTGTAACAGCATGTCAACATAAAAGCTAAATGACATATTGAATGCAGGTTTGCGGGTCCAAACACTAGTCCACATAAGTAAACCGTCCCTTCTTCAATAATCCATTGCTCCACATCCAAACAGTTGTTTTTATTAACTCTGTAACCTTCTCAAAGTCAATGCTAGCTTGATTGAAAATAAGATCATTTCTATGAAGCCACATCATCCAAATTATTGCAAACCATAAAAGATGCCAAGTCTTTTTGCAAACTCTGCCAACACTAAGACCATCATGTTGCTGTAACAAATTCAATATGTTAGCTGCCAAGACTGTATTCAAACCAAACAAATTGTAAATCGACATATAGACTGCATAAGAAAACCGGCACGATAAAAACAGGTGTTCACTTGTTTCAGATCCTGAGTTACAGAATTTACACCTTACAGAATCATTTCCAAGAATGAGGCCCCTCCTTTGAAGGTTGATGAATGTTGGAATTCTATCTATAGTCACTCTCCAGCAAAGGGCACTAACCTTTAGGGGAATTGATCTATCCCGGAGAAGTTTATAAGGAGTAGATACCTGTTGAGTTCCCACACTATAAATTTTATGGACTGTTGATCGGACAATATAAATGGAATCAATGTTATGCCTCCTGCTCCAAGAGTCTTCTTTCCCAGTACACGGTTTCTGTAAATCCAAGACTGTCATCAAGTTGACACGTAGTTGTTCCTCCCAAACAAATAGCGTTCTTCACCATGGTAACAACCATGCCATGCTCCTTCCCTCCATTCCCCCATCTGAGCAACAAAAGCTTCTTTAGTTAGAGAGATTGAGAAAAGCCTGCTGAACAATGTTGAAAGAGGTTTTGTTGTATGTTGATATGTATATGTATGTTGATGTATGTTACGATGTTTCCATGCTTGTTTATTTACCTTGCTTCCCATCTCCATGCCGTATATGTTTACATGATTCTTACTCCCCTATTTTCCTTTTGTTTGTTTGGCCTAATTGGCTTTATGCAGAGGATGGTGAGCAGCCCGGAGAGGAGTGACTCTAAAGAGCCACCGCTCATAGTTAGGGCTTTTACCTTTTGTCTAGTTAGTTTTGTTCAGTTGTATTCCGAGGATATTTTTCGGAACGGTTGTACCAGCTCTGAATTGTGACATCGGGGTTGGGTTGTTCAAGTTTTATGTTTATCGTTGTTTTAACTTGGTTTTATATTTTTTGCGTGTTTGTGAACTCGTTCATTTGGGACTTTTCTATCCATGGACAAAGGTTTTAATTTATATAGTAAATGCATGTTTTTATTTTATTCATATCTATCTTTATATGCTTCATAACATGCGGGGTAGAAGGGTGTCACAATCGTCGTCCTCATCACTAAGTGGATGGTACTGTGGATCCTCCTCTATCTCGTCAACAGGATCATCCTCGACAACCTCCTGGGGATCATTCTCCATCATCCCCTATGGATCCTCCTCAATTGGTACAACGGGCTCTACCTCCTGATGAAGCGGAACCTGTGGCTGTGGAGGATCTAAGACCACTACGCCCTGAGCTGCCCAATGCTGTAGGCAGGCATCCATTGGTGGCAGTGTAATCCGTACAGTCTCCGTAGTATCAATCCTTCGGACAGGTCCGTCCAACTCCCTACCCTCAATAGTACATACCGGGCCAGTGTAAACTGCTACGTGGGCTCCCAGCTGAATTTCCCACGCTGCGGGATCCTGATAGTTCTAAAAAATGATGGCTCGAACCCGGAAGTAGGCCAACGGTATGTTCGGATCCATCTATTTCCCGAAACAAAAATATCACATAGAAGAGAAAAGCCAACAAAATGCAAGGGTGAGATACCCATATATGGATGAATTATGACAACTACATACTTGTAATACAAAAACATCAGATACAATTAAGCACCGTCATCTAGACAACATGAAAATTTCCAAATATAGTATGGTAACACAGAATTAATCATCATTTTTGAAAAACATATGGCATCTCTATAATTCAACATTTGATTCTAGTCTCCGGAGATTTCAACTTTTTTTAAAAATGAGCTGATCAAGCTCGATTGCCAATAAGGCACAACGTGTTTTTCCACATCACTGTCCAACACTCCTGGCATAGTGATCCACATGTGTGGATGTCCATAGCATACTGTCCAACATAAGGCACAACAACCCAGGCATATGGACTTCATTGTCCATCAAGGCACAATGAATCAACGTAGCATGAAGTACCTGACCCTTCAAGGTATTCATACGTAAACAACGTGGGCACGTCTACCAAAATGCATGAGAAAATCATTTTATTTTCGCAGCTTTTCTTTGTGTTTCATTCTTCCCTTTTGTCAAAGCCCAATGCTCACGACCTTCCATAAATGTTCAATGTGTTAAAACTCTTATTATCAACACAAGACCTTTAAGTCCGAGTGTCTAATCACAACGGTCCTGGACCGATGCACCAGTCTTGGACATTGTGGTTGTGACACACTGTCGTACATGGGTCAAAAAGCGAGCGGTTTACAAAATTGTAGTAGAGCGCGACAACTCGGGTATCGTCTCACAAGGACTCTTGAATTGTTATTCACCACAAAAATCATTTTTTTTGGGGGGGGGGGTTGGTTTGAAATTCAATTGGAAAATAGAGCAAAAACAGAGCAATAAAAATAGAGCAAATTAAAGGATTATCAAATAAGCTAAGGATGATTAATCTACTGTTCTCGGGTTCCCAACTATCATCGGTTCATATAAATTCCAAGCCCTAAGCAGATTCTAATCCCCTTTCGGTTGTAGCAACAATTAACAAGCAAAATCGTTACTACGAGATATATGTTCCTAATTCCCGAATTAAGCAAACGGGGTGAAGCTCTCGTGAATTAAGCAAACACGATTGTACACACGCGAATTAAGAAAACGCGATTAAATATAGGAACATAACATCACCGAAATAAATCAACACAAACTCTATACAATCCTGAATTAAGCAAACAGAAATATATAGCATAGTATTGAAAAGGGAAAAGCAAACAAAACGGGAATTACAGAACCTCAAGTGCGGCGGAACCCGATTACAGTAGACTAATCCAAGAGAATTAGTTCTCCATAAAAACGTAATACAACTATAAGCTCTGTAAACAGTGGATAATCCGAAGTCTCTCTAATCTACCCAGAACAACAATTTATAACATTCAGGATCAGCGCCCTCTCGCGAGGCGAGCACTCGCTCGTGATTCGAACTTATGAAGAAATCTGCAACGTTTGGACTTCTCGCGAGGCGAAGAATGGCTCACGAGGCTAGGAATGGAAGAGTCTTCTTACTACGCCCGTTATGAGTATCAGGGTCTGGGCGTGATGGCTTCTGGTCTTCAGGCTCGCGAGGCGAGACAGGGTTCGCGGGGCGAGATAGAGAGGATGACATTCTGCTGTTCATGCTGGACTTCAGGTTCGTGAGTCGAGTAGACTCTCGTGCGGCGAATACTTCCAGGATTGCAATTTCCCCTGTTTTTTCATTCCCTTGACTCTAAGTTAACCTGCAAACAATGAAATAGCCATAAGTGCTTTATTTGACTCAAAACTGGCTAAATTAACCTAAAACTACTTAAACGACTCAAAATGTTGCTTGAGGACAATTTAATCTAATTTGGGTGAAAACGAAATATAATTAGCACAAAACCATGGTCATACTAGTCATAAAACTAGATGAGCCAGAGGCTGATCAAAATACCCCAAACTTGAACTTTGCTTGTCCCCAAGCAAACTAAAACTCAAAAACTCAAAAAGAGTCAAGACATGGCAAGCTTAAAGGATTCAATTAACTATGCACAAATTTCAGCAATTCATCAAAATAATTTTTCCTTCAATGGCCCCCCCCCCCCCCCCCCCCCTTCAAACAAAGCAATCCCCACATGCATTTACTCTAAACATTTGAGAATTCCATCATTCATACAATCAGTAATCTAAGTAGGGGATCCAAGTTACACACAAAAGGGAGATCACCAAATTCAAACAATCGCCTTCCTCACAAGGGCATTTAGTGTTTCACTCATTCGCTCAGTTTGCCTAGGCTATCAACATTTCACTCAATTTCACTTTTACGAGCACTTCCCATGAATTTGATTTTCATCTCAAAATGATTCCCACGGAAATATGCATGCAACATCAAAAGGTCTTTTAAGGTTGTAATGGGGCCTGACTAAGGGTAGGATATTCAAAGGTACTAGGCTTAAGTCCCTAGGAACTAAGAGAGCATGAGCATTTTTACACATTGAACTTCCACTCAGATTCCTTTTTTCCATTTTTCTTTATGCTTTGGGTGACTACAGCCTTTTTCTTTAGATATCCTTTTTTTTTTGACATTTTTGTTCTTTTATTTCCCCTTTTTTTCTTTTTTTTCTTTTTTTTTTCTTTCTTTGCCTTTTGCTCCAACCTTTTTATTATATTTTTTTCTCACCCCAGAATGACATGTCACATCCTTGTAGCCACCCCAAACTTAGTTTCTTGCAACCATTCTCTTGCTAAGCTTCCATGCTCTCCTAATCCTAAGATCGGGTTAACATGGTTTTTCAGATTTTTAGGCTCATAACATAAGGTCATCAAGAATTAACAGGCTAATTAGGCTCAATGGGGCTAACTAGGGAACATGCATTAGGAATGGTTCAATTCAGGCCAAGTGGTTATTTACAAAGAAAATTGCCTAAATCATTTGATGCAATCACATAAGCATGCAAACCAAGAAGAAATTCAAGCAAATTCAGGAAAGTGCAACTTAAAAGCGATTCACACAGTTAAAAACATGCTGGAGGCTCAAATCCTCACCTGGACATTTTTTGCAAATTGTTTGACCGAGATTCAATCCCTAGTGTGTGCACCCCTTCACCCCAAACTTATCATAAATCATGCAATCACAACAAAATATCTCAAAGTTCAGTTTTCAATTTTTTTTTTCACATGGGGATCATGTTTAAAAAAAAAAATTCCCAACCTAGGGGGAATCATCACATAAATCATGCAATATATCTGTGCCAAATCAATCAAAACCCAACAAGCTCATCGACACAAGACTCACACAAATTATTCAAGAGCTAAAAGAAAAACAAGATAAAACACAAAACAAATCTACAATTGGTTCCCTCCCCCACACTTAAAACATACATTGTCCTCAATGAAACAACATAAATATAAAATCAGAGTGAGGGAAAGGAAAGGGTGTTCCCTGATCAAGTGGCAGTGTAGGTGGGAGCTTCCAAGGAGAGCTCCTCAACAGTAGCATCTTCAGGCACCGCGCTCTCATGGAATAGCTTCAAGCGCTACCCGTTAACTTTGAAGGTCTTGTTGCTACCTGCACTTTTAATTTCTACTGCACCATAAGGAAAAACGTTAGTAACAACAAATGGGCCAATCCACTTGGATCTAAGTTTCCCAGCCATCACTTTCAGGCGGGAGTTAAACAGTAAGACCTGTTGGCCCACAGAGAATTCCTTCCTAGCAATCATCCTATCATGGAAGTGCTCGGTTTTCTCTTTATAAATCTGGGAGCTTTCATAGGATTCTAGCCTAAGCTCCTCAAGCTGCTGTAATTGGAGTTTCCTTTCAATACCATTTTTTTTCATTTCCAAATTACAGCACTTGACCGCCCAATACGCACGGTGCTCAACTTCCACAGGGAGATGACATGCCTTACCGAATACAAGCCTAAAGGGGGACATCCCTATTGGCGTCTTGAAAGCGGTCCTCTGAGCCCAAAGTGCGTCTTCTAGACAGCGGCTCCAGTCCTTCCTATTCGGCTGCACCATTTTTTCTAAGATCTGCTTGATCTCCCTGTTTGAGATCTCAGCCTGCCCATTAGTCTGGGGATGATAAGCAGTGGAGACCCTGTGCACAACTCCATATTTTCGGAGTAAAGCTTCCATGGTGTGGTTGCAGAAATGAGTGCCCTGGTCACTTATGATAGCGCGAGGTATGCGGAACCTGCAGAAAATGTTGGACCTGACAAAATTTGCAACGACTTTAGAATCATTAGTCCTAGTGGGGATAGCTTCCACCCACTTTGAAACATAGTCAACAGCCAAAAGAATATATAGAAAGCCAAAAGATGCAGGGAAAGGACCCATAAAGTCAATTCCCCACACATCAAACACCTCACAGAAAAGCATAGGTTGCTGAGGCATTTCACTCTTGCGAGTGATGGTTGTGCCTACTGTTTGACACTCCTTACAAGTCCTGTAGACCTCATAAGCATCTCTAAAAATGGTGGGCCAGTAGAACTCAGAATCTAGGACTTTCCTTGCATTCCTCTGTGGCCCAAAGTGTCCCCCTACTTGAGAGGCATGAGAAAAGTGCAAAATAGACTCAATCTCATAGTCGGGGACACACCTCCTAATTACCTGATCACTGCCAAACTTCCAAAGGTACGGATCATCCCAAACATAGTACTTGGAATCACTCTTGAGTTTGTGGATCTGTGATCTAGTTGCACCTGCAGGAAAAACACTAGCAACAAGATAGTTAACAATGTCAGCAAACCAAGGAGTTACCCCATGCAGCTGTAGAAGCTGCTCATCAGGAAAGTCATCCTGGATGGGAGAAGGATCCTCATCCCTTGCTATTCTGCTTAAGTGATCAGCTACTAAATTTTCAGCTCCACTCTTGTCTTTTATCTCCACATTAAACTCTTGGAGCAACAGCATCCATCGAATCAATCTCGGCTTCGCTTCTGGTTTCTTCAACAGGTACTTCAGAGTTGCATGGTCAGTGAAAACAATAACCTTGGAACCTAACAAATATGACCTAAATTTATCAAGAGCAAAAACAACAGCTAGAAGTTCCTTTTCAGTGGTGGTGTAATTAGACTGTGTAGCATCTAAAGTCCTAGAAGCATAATGAATGACATGTGCAGCCTTGCCCACCCTTTGTGCCAGGACCGCTCCCACAGCATAATTAGAAGCATCACACATGAGCTCAAAAGGAGGGTCGGTCGGGGGGCTGATGATGATGGGGTAGAGGTCAATGCCCTTTACAGGAAGTCAAATGCCTTCTTGCAGTTGTCATCAAAGTTGAACATGGCATCATTCTTCAGCAAGTTTGACAGAGGAAGAGCTATCTTTGATGAAGTCCTTAATGAGCACCTGTAGAAACCTGCATGACCAAGAAAAGAACGAATCTCGCGAACGCAAGATGGGTAAGGCAATGTAGAAATCACATCAATTTTAGCAGGATCTAATGAAATACCCTTTTCAGAAATGATATGCCCCAAAACAATCCCCTGTTCAACCATAAAATGGCATTTTTCATAATTTAAAACAAGGTCAGTTTCAATGCATCTTTCTAAAACCAAATTCAGACTATTCAAGCATGCATCAAATGAGGAGCCATATATAGTGAAATCATCCATGAACACTTCCATACAATTTTCAATAAACTCAGTAAAAATGCTCATCATGCATCTCTGGAACGTGCCAGGAGCATTGCAAAGGCCAAATGGCATCCTCCTGTAAGCAAATGTGCCAAAGGGGCACGTGAAAGTGGTCTTTTCCTGATCCTCTGGTGCAATATGGATCTGGAAGTAACCAGAAATGCCATCAAGAAAACAGTAGTGGGATTTACCAGCCAGCCGATCGAGCATCTGATCGATGAACGGCAAAGGAAAGTGATCCTTTCTGGTGGCCTGGTTCAACCTCCTATAATCAATACAGACTCTCCAGCTATTCTGGACTCTAGTGGGGACAAGCTCATTATTTTCATTTCTTACCACTGTGAGGCCGGACTTCTTGGGTACAACTTACACTGGACTCACCCAACTACTATCAGAGATGTGGTATATGATACCCGCATGCAGAAGTTTTGTCACCTCCTTCTTTACAACATCCAGAATCAATGGATTGAGCCGCCTTTGGGGTTGCCTAACTGGTTTAGCCCCATCCCCCAACAGAATCCTATGCATACATCTGGAGGGGCTAATTCCTGGGATGTCAGCCAAGGTCCACCCAATCGCTTTCTTGTGCTTCTTCAGAAGCTCAAAGAGCTTAGCTTCCTGATCAGAGTCAAGGTTGGAGGAAATAATGACGGGAAGTTTTTCATTCCTCTCCAAGTAAGCATACTTCAGATTCCCAGGAAGTGGCTTGAGCTCTAAGGCGGTGGCTGCTCAATGGATGGTATATTTGGAGCAGCCATGATGTCAAGAACTTCAGTTGACAGAGACGACTTCACTCACACTATCACCCTGCAAAGTAGAATCAATCTCAGCACAAACAACACAAGGGTTAGTGTTAGTACAGTCAGTACATGAATAAATATCATCAAAGCCAGAAACAATTGGAAAATCAGCAACCAAGTCATCATAGGTGTCATCAATAATTTCAGAGAGCAACTCTATTTGAAAGACAGAGTGCTCTTCCAAGGGATGCTTCATAGCATCGAAGATGTTGAACTTTGAAACAATGTCACCAAACTCCATGGACATGGTCCCATCATCAACATCAATCTTTGTCTTTGCCGTCTTCATGAGCAGTGTCCGCCAGGATGATTGGTGATCTACTTGAATTTGTTTCCCCTGCCATGTCCAGGATGTAAAAGTCAGTAGGGAAAATCAACTCATCAACTTGTACCAGCACATCTTCTACCACTCCCATGAGGCGAGCATTGCTCCTGTTGGCCAGCTGGATAGTGAGACCCGTATACTGCAAGGGACCAAGATCAAGGTTGTTGAAGACAGAAGTGGGCATGACATTTGATGGAGGCTCCCAAATCCAACATGCAGTTGTCGAATTTGCGGTCCCTAATGGTGCATGTAATAGCAAAAGTGCCCGGATCCTTGCACTTATGTGGCAATGCCTGAGTGAGGGCTGAAAAAGTAACCCTTTCAACTGCAGGCTTAGGCTGAATGAGGACTGAAACATTTCGCCCCAAATTGACTCTCTCATTGCCTTTCAACCTCCTCTTGTGTGTGCACAAATCCTTCAGAAACCTCGCATATTTTGGAACCTGCTTAATCACATCCAGAAGCGGAATGGTCACCGCCGCCTTTCTGAACACATCTAGAATTTCCCTCTCCTTGTCTTCCCCATCAATCTTCTTATTTTTCTGCACTCTTTGCGGGAAGGGGATCGGTGGCACATGCACTTTCTCAACTTCAACAACTACAGAAGGTTCAGGAGCGACCTCAAAAGTTTCTTTATCTTTTTCAGAGGCTGTCTCGATAACTTTTCCAGATCTCAAAGAAATGACACTCACATTAGGATTCGGGACATTGGGATTCACCACTATTTATGCAGGTAGTTGGTTCGATCCTTGAGCTTGCTGTATGGTATTCATGGAAGTGGCAAGCTGTCCAATCTGTGTTTACAAAGTATTAATGCTAGCATCCGTTCGCTGCTGAAACTGTCCAACTTGTGTTTGCAAAGTATTAATACTAGCATTTGCTTGCTGCTGGAACTGGAGATTTTGTGCAGCCATTTTCTTGACCAAGTCTTCTAATGAAGGTCCAGAAGGTGCAGAAGTGGTCACCTGGGGAGGATTCTGTGGTGGTGCCATCAGTTGTTGCTGGGATGAGTTTCCATACCGAAGGTTGGGATGATTCCTCTAGTTGGGGTGGTACTTATTTGTGGAGAGGTCAGGAACGTTGTACCGGTTCTGATTGTTGCCTTGATTATAGAGATTAGCTGCATAAGCTTGAGGTAAATCGAGTGGTGACTCATCCTTGCGAATAGGGCTTGCATCGGACAGGTGCTCAGGAGAAGTACAAATGCCACACAACCTTGCTGGTTGAACCTTATCCATTGCCAACTGCTTTACTAAAGAAGTGAGCTCATCAATTCTAGTCTCAAGGGCCTTGTTGGAAGAAGAACCTTGGATCTCATTCACACCCCTTGTCTCAACAGAGTTGATTTTGGTTGTGAACTGCTGGGAGTTTAGTGACATATTTTCAATCAATTGCTTGGCAGCAGCCGAAGTCTTATCAACCAGTGCTCCCCCACTAGCAGCATCCAAAATATTTCTATCCATCGGTCGTAACCCCTCATAAAAATACTTGAATAAGGAGCTGCTCGGAAATCGATCTTTGAGGGCAACTGGATACCAAACCGCTTGAATCTCTCCCAATACTCAGCCAATGACTCATTGCCTTGTCTGATGCCACATATTTCCTTCCTGATTGATGCAGCTCTGGAGGCAGGAAAGCATCTCTCTAAGAAGACCTTCTTCAAATCGTTCCAGGTGGTAACAGAGTTTGGCTCAAGATAGTACAACCAATCCTTTGCAGCGCCCTGTAGTGAGAACGGGAAGGCTCTCAGCTTGATGTGATCCTCAGTTATTCCCTCTGGTCTCAAGGGTGTAGAGCAGACAACCTGGAATTCCTTCAGATGTTTATGTGGATCCTCACCTGCAAGACCACTAAACCTTGGCAACAAGTGTATTAAACCAGATTTTAATTCAAAGGGAGCAACAACACCAGCATATTCAATACATAAGCCATTATAATTAACATCAGGGGCAGCAAGCTGCCTTAATGTCCTTTGGTCACCCATGTTATCAAAAACAGTTTCAGAATTAGAATCACCACTAGTGCTAGCTCGAATTGCTCTACGGCGTGTGTGCAGTGTTCTTTCAATTTCAGGATCAAAATCACACAAGTCAGGGCAAGTAGACCTAGTAGCCAGACTAATTCAAAACAAAAACGAAAAGAAAATGCGAAAATAACAAACAAGAGTCCCCGGCAACGGCGCCAATTTTGACACGCTGTCGCACACGGGTCAAAAAGCGAGCGGTTTACAAAATTGTAGTAGAGCACGACAACTCGGGTATCGTCTCACAACGACTCTTAAATTGTTATTCACCACAAAAATCAGTTTTTTTGTGGGGGGGGTGGGTTTGGTTTGAAATTCAATTGGAAAATAGAGCAAAAATAGAGCAATAAAAACAGAGCAAATTAAAGGATTATCAAATAAGCTAAGGACGATTAATCTACTGTTCTCGGATTCCCAACTATCATCGGTTCATAAAAATTCCAAGCCCTAAGCAGATTCTAATCCCCTTTCGGTTGTAGCAACAATTAACAAGCGAAATCGCTACTACGAGATATATGTTCCAAATTGTCGAATTAAGCAAACGGGGTGAAGCGCTCGTGAATTAAGCAAACACGATTGTACACACGCGAATTAAGCAAACACAATTAAATATAGGAACATAACATCACCGAAATAAATCAACACAAACTCTATACAATCCTGAATTAAAAAAACAGAAATATATAGCATAGTATTGAAAAGGGAAAAGCAAACAAAACAGGAATTACAGAACCTCAAGTGCGGTGGAACCCGATTACAGTAGACTAATCCAAGAGAATTAGTTCTCCATAAAAATGTAATACAACTATAAACTCTGTAAACATTGGATAATCCGAAGTCTCTCTAATCTGCCCAGAACAACAATTTATAACATTCAGGATCAGCGCCCTCTCGCGAGGCGAGCACTCACTCGCGAGGCGAACTTATGAAGAAATCTGCAACGTTTGGACTTCTCGCGAGGCGAAGAATGGCTCGTGAGGCGGGGAATGGAAGAGTCTTCTTACTACGCCCGTTATGAGTATCAGGGCCTGGGTGTGATGGCTTATGGTCTTCAGGCTCGTGAGGCGAGACATGGTTCGCGGGGCGAGACAGAGAGGATGACATTCTGCTGTTCAGGCTGGACTTCAGGTTCGCGAGGCGAGTAGATTCTCGCGGGGCGAATACTTCCAGGATTGCAATTTCCCCTGTTTCTTCATTCCCTTGACTCTAAGTTAACCTGCAAACAATGAAATAGCAATAAGTGCTTTATTTGACTCAAAACTGGCTAAATTAACCTAAAACTACTCAAATGACTCAAAATGTTGCTTATGGACAATTTAATCTAATTTGGGCGAAAACGAAATATAATTAGCACAAAACCATGGTCATACTAGTCATAAAACTAGATGAGCCAGAGGCTGATCAGGTTGCAGAAAACCAATTTCACCTTTTTACTACTTTCACCACGTTTTAATACAACATGTATAGGACACACGGTCCATAACAACATACTCAGGACACACAGTCCATAACAACATGATACGGATCATAGATCAACGTGTTTTTAAAACACTGGTATACCGACGTCTCGGTTACTAGGTTCGCTTTTCAACATTCTTTTTTCGTTCGGTGAAAATACAAATCCAAAACAAAACTTCCGTAAAAACCTCGGTTACTAGATTGCGTAAAAATTGCTTTTGATAGTTGAGAGTATATTTGTGCAATTTAAGATGTTGAAATGCTTCAATATGGACTATACAAAATGCAGAAATTTATGCAATCAAAATCACAAGTTTAAATTTGTAAAAACAAAAAATTCACAAGCATAAAAAACTTTTACATACAGCCGATAAGGATGTCTATATAAAACAATATGCTTTTTTTATTTTAAAAGAACAATATATATATATATATATATATATATATATATATATATATATATATATATTAAATAACTCAATTCATGCGGTAGTAATGTCTTGATTACTCTCCAGTCAAAAAAAAAAAGTCTTGATTACCCTGCAGCAAAAATAATTTATGCAATCAAACGTATAAGTAAATCATATTATAAAGTAGCAAAGATGGATGTAAATACAAAATAATATGAAATTTTATTATTATTATAATATATGGATATACATATATGGATATACAAAATAATATGGATATATATATATATATATATATATATGTATGTATGTATGTATGTATGTATATGTACTGGCCGAGGAGTAAAATCTGGCCACCGATCTTGGATACCCAATCCAACCAAGGCGGGAATGATAAAATATCGATATTATCTTTATTAATCCTGATATCTCAAATAACCTTATCCGGTTAGAAGAGATAATATCCCTTAAATTAAGGAAATCATATCTTAAAGAAGATTTAAGAGATAAAAGGAGATAAATCCAGATCTCTTAAAGATGGGGATCCTATTATAAAAAGAGGGACTCACTTTTCACTAACCCCGGTGACTCTCCCTTAAGCGTATTAGAGAAACTAGCTCGACCAAGAGACTATTGAAGAGTCCTTGCTCGCTGGTATTCATCATATACAAGATTAAGGGATTGAGATCACCGTATGGCCAAGGGTTGAACCTAGAACTACGTCTGGCTTTGATTCCCATTGGGATACGTAGGACCAGAATACAATATTCTGTCAAGCCATAATCTAAAACAACCCCCATTGTTCACTCTTGGTTTTACGTTCTACGGAGAGATTCCGGCAAGTCGGATCTCGGTAGGAACATTTGGCGCCCACCGTAGGGCCAGGTAAAACTTTACCCCGACCACCCATTCTTCCACCAGCCACCGTATTATCCTGGTTTTCTGACCATTAATCGAGAAGGGAAAAAATCATGTCGCCATGTCTTTCGCGCTTACCGGAACCATCGTAGTGCTCGAACCCAGTCCCCGTCGACGACCGCGCATCAGCTCTGCTACACGACGAAGGCGCACTAGATGTGTTGATGATTAGGGACGAGGAACACTGCCACGACCGTGAACCAGTTCCGCAGCCGCATATGAGATCGTCCACGAAACCAGATCGCAAGCCAGATCTCAACCCCAGGAGGACAAATCCGATCCGATATCATGGACGCCTTCGAGCTGCACCACGGCCTCCCACCAGTCGCGGGTCGTACCAGTTTGCACTCCAGAGCTGAGAGGATGATAACCATCACCGCCGCCTTCCCGAGCTCGGCCATCACTTACATGACTAAACAGATCGAGGCGCGATCTTCAATTCAGAACAAATATATAAGGCAGCACTGTTCATAATTCGTCTGCCCACATGAGTCACCAGACTTGTGACCACAAGGTACTTGAGAAAATGCCTAAATCAAATGCTCAACAAAGTCCCAGGAGCTGCGGCCTCCTCCAAAGTTGTACAGAGCAGTGGCAAAGGCACCATTAATATGAAGCCCCCTGAGATGCTTAGTTTTCTCAGTGCACACCAAGTGTTTGGTAAAAGAAAGGATCCATCAAACCCGACCTACAACGTCAGAACAAGGATATAAAAGCCGAGCTCAAGCTTAAGAAAAGACTCAAGTCCAGTTTCACCGAGAAAAGAGTCAAGACTGAACCGAGAGGCGGGCCACGACCCCTCTCGCTTGGAAGTCGAGGAGCGACTCCTTCCAAGTAAACAACTCGGGAGTCGAAGAGCAATTCCTCTCGAGGTTCAAATCGAGAGGTGAGCTACGATCCTCTCGCTTGGAAGTCGAGGAGCGACTCCTTCCAAGTAAACAACTTGGGAGTCGAAGAGTGATTCCTCCCGAGGTTCAAATCGAGAGGCGAGCTACGGCCCTCTCGCTTGGAAGTCGAGAAGCAAATCCTTCCAAGTAAACAACTCGAGGGTCGAAGAGCGATTCCTCCCGAGGTTCAAATCAAGAGGCGAGCTACGTCCCTCTCACTTGGAAGTCAAGGAGCGACTCCTTCCAAGTAAACAACTCAGGAGTCGAAGAGCGATTCCTCCAGAGGTTCAAATCGAGAGGCGAGCTACGGCCCTCTCGCTTGGAAATCGAGAAGCGAATCCTTCCAAATAAACAACTCGGGGGTCGAAGAGCAATTTCTCCCGAGGTTCAAATCGAGAGGCGAGCTACGGCCCTCTCCCTTGGAAGTCGAGGAGCGATTCCTTCCAAGCAAACAACTTGGGAGTCGAAGAGCGATTCCTCCCGAGGTTCAAATCGAGAGGCGAGCTACGACCCTCTCACTTGTAAGTCGAGGAATGACTCCTTCCAAGCGAACAACTCGGTGGAGCTCCGGTTCCCTACTCGGTTGAGCTCCGGCTCCCCACTCGGTTGAGCTCCGGCTCCCGACTACTAGGTTGAGCTCCGGCTCCCTACTCGGTTGAGCTCCGGCTCCCTACTACTCGGTTGAGCTCCGGCTCCCGACTACTCGGTTGAGCTCCGGTCCCGACTACTAGGTTGAGCTCCGACTCCCTACTCGGTTGAGCTCCAGCTCCTGACTACTCGGTTGAGCTTCGGCTCCCGACTACTCGATTGAGCTTCTACTCCCGACTACTGGTTGGAGTTCTGGCTCCCTACTCGGTTGAGCTCAGGCTCCCTACTCAGTTGAGCTCAGGCTCCCTACTGGGTTGAGCTCCGGCTCCCACTCGGTTGAGCTCCGGCTCCCGACCACATGGTTGAGCTCCGGCTCCCGACCACTCGGTTGAGCTCCGGCTCCCGACTACTGGTTGGAGCTCTGGCTCCCGACTCGGTTGAGCTCCGGCTCCCCACTACTCGGTTGACCTCCGGCTCCCGACTAATCGGTTGAGCTCCAGCTCCTGACTACTAGGTTGAGCTCCGGCTCCCGACTACTAGGTTGAGCTCCGGCTCCCTACTCGGTTGAGCTCCGTCTCCTGACTACTCGGTTGAGATCCGGCTCCAGACTACTCGGTTGAGCTCCGGCTCCCGACTACTGGTTTGAGCTCTGGCTCGCTACTCGGTTGAGCTCACGCTCCCTACCCGGAGTTGAGCTCGGCTCCCCACTCAGTTGAGCTCCGGCTCCCGACTACTAGGTTGAGCTCCAGCTCCCTACTCGGTTTTGCTCCGGCTCCCGACTACTTGGTGGAGCTCTGGCTCCCGACTACTCGGTTGAGCTGCGGCTCCCGTCTACGAGGGTGAGCTGCGGCTCCCGACTCTGGTTTGAGCCTCTGGCTCCCTACTAGGTTGAGCTTAGGCTCCCTACTGGGTTGAGCTTAGGCTCCCCACTGGGTTGAGCTCCGGCTCCCGACTACTAGGTTGAGCTCCAACTCCCTACTCGGTTGAGCTCCCGCTCCCGACTACTTGGTGGAGCTCCGGCTCCCTACTACTCGGTTGAGCTCGGCTATCGACTTATCGTTTGAGCTCCGGCTACTCCCGGGACTTGTGTATGGGCCGAGGTGTAAAGCTCGGGCACTTACCTCGCCGACTTGAAAGGCTAAAGAGACCAAGTTTCTAACCTCGTAAGGTTGAGGTATCAAGCTTGGACACCAGGAAATCAAAAGAAAGGATTGTTAGGCCCACTTTCCAAAGCCGCTAAACTCGAATGTTAGTCGATGTATGAAGATTGACCATCGAACTGTGGCAAAAAGGGGAGAAGTCTTACTCAATAAATCCTGAACCCGGATAATTTTAAAGCCATGCTTGGCTCCTGTCATGAAAACTTCTACGCTCCGTTGAGCTCAAAGCTTGGGGGGACTTGTGTACTGGCCGAGGAGTAAAACCCGGCCACCGAGCTTAGATACCTGATCCAACCAAGGCGGGAAGGATAAAATATCGATATTATCTTTATTAATCCTGATATTATCTCAAATAACCTTATCCGGTTAGAAGAGATAATATCCCTTAAATTAAGGATAAGATATTGATATTGATATTATCCTTAAATAATCCTAATATTATCTCAAATAACCTTATCCGGTTAAAAGAGATAATATCCCTTAAATTAAGGAAATCATATCTCAAAGAAGATTTAAGAGATAAAAGGAGATAAATCCAGATCTCTTAAAGATGGGGGATCCTATTATTAAAATAGGAGAACCCAAGAGAGAGACTCACTTTTCACTAACCCCGGTGACTCTCCCTTAAGCATATTAGAGAAACTAGCTCGACCAAGAGACTATTGAAGAGTCCTTGCTCACCGGTATTCATCAGATACAAGATTAAGGGATTGAGATCACCGTATGGCCAAGGGTTGAACCTAGAACTACGTCTGGGTTTGATTCTCATTGGGACACGTAGGACCGGAATACAATATTCTGTCAAGCCATAATCTAAAACAACCCCTATTGTTCACTCTTGGTTTGACGTTCTACGACGAGATTCCGGCAAGTCGGATCTCGACAGGAACAATATATATATATATATATATATATATATATATATATATATATATATATATATATATATATATATGTTAAATAACTCAATTCATGCGGTAGTAATGTCTTGATTACTCTCCATTAAAAAAAAAAAGCCTCGATTACCCTGCAACAAAAATAATTTATGCAATCAAACGATATTTTAAAGTAGCAAAGATGGATGTATATACAAAATAATATGAAACTTTATTATTATATTTTAAAAGAACAAATATAATATATTGAACACCTCATTGACAATAAAAGATAATAACGTCAATATTATGTATTGTTTCAAAATCACATTTAGTTATATGTAAAGCAAAATTACAATTTTGTTTTTTAAAGAACCAAAATTACAATGTTAAAACAAAGGGTTTTGTGTTTTTCTTGGCAAATTCTTATGTTTGTATGTTTTCTATACTCATTTTTTGTAGATTTAATTTTTGATTGTTATTATAAAGTAATTATTGTATTTCCCGATTATGATATATGGAAATGATTCTATCACTACTTTCAACATTAATCTCTACATATCATCTTATGTTCATAAACTATATGGATAAATTTCGTATATATTAACTTATTGCTACATACAACAATTGTTTTGAAACATTCGTAAAAAAATCAACAAGACACATGCGAGGGTTTGAAATATAGTTTATTCTTGCTCTTAGCCCAATTACATGAGTAGATCTAACCTGAATTCATTTTATGGTTATAACTTTTTGAGCCCATTCAGGCCCAGATAAAAAAAGAAGAAAAACTGAAAACAAATTTCTGATTATTAATAAAGATAAAATTAAAAAATTGAAAACAAATATTTTCCTTATGAACCTGTAAACCACTCCATCGTTACGTCCTTTTCCACCCTTCTTCAGTTTTTCTTTTTCCAGTATCAGTCAATGGTGCTTTCCTTGCTGTCTTAACTTTTACTTATCTTTTAACAAATATATAGTAACATGATCCCTATTACCTACTTCTCCGCACCATCTAAGGACAAAGTTGATTCACCCTATCAACATGATTACCTGTCACACTCGCCGATTACTCAGCCTTCACCTTTTTAAGTATATATAAGCCAAAGTATGCTTTTACTTCTTCTCTTGGTTTTGATTCCTTTATACAAAAAAATGGAATCTGATCCCTGCATCCCACCAAAACAGCAGCACTCCATCAATATTAACATGACTCTCCTCACAATTGGCCTAAGAATCTCTCATTTTCCTTCTCTCAATTTTTGTTATAAATCCAACACTCTATCCACTACCAAGCCAAACACACATAACCCATCATTTTCTTGTTCCTCTCAGCCACCACACAAAAACGCAAACCACAACAGAAAAGAAAAAAAAAGAGAAAAACACAACTCGAACCCAACCCCTTCACCATCTAAACACCACACCAAAAATCAAAACACCAAAAGTTGTTAGATATTAATTAGAAAATTAATAATAGAAAGTTTCTAAGTTGATAGTTACGAGTCTTATAATTGTGCAACTTTCTAAGTTAAAAGTTGTGATTTATTAAGTCAAAGTTGTAAGTTACTAAGTCAAGGTTATGAGTTACTACTCGTAGTTTTCCATTTGAATTTAGTATCTTGGAATAAGGGATTAAGAATTTATGTGATTAGTCAATGGTCACTCTATTCTAGTTTAAATAGGGGACCATACTCTTGTATTTTGTGTGGCAAAGTAATAAAAATCCTCTTCTTCCAACAAAGTGGCATCGAGCTTGAGTTCTAAAGAGTTGAGAGAAACACTTTGTGAGTTGAGAGATGGCAAGCAATGACTTGAGTATGTTTCAATTCCCTTGTCTTACCAAAGGGAATTATGATAATTGGTGTCGTGGCATGAAAGCCTTGCTAGGTTCTCAAGATGCTTGGGAGATTGTAGAGAAAGGCTATACCCTACCTCAAAATGAGGCTACTTTGTCACCAAATGAGAAGGAGACTTTGTTAAAGTCGAAGAAGAAGGATCAACAAGCACTTGCCTTCATTCATCAAGGTTTGGATGAAGCCATGTTCGAGTTGGGGTCAAATACAACCACATCCAAAGAAGCATGGGAGATTTTGAAAACCTCCCTTGAAGGTGTTGATAAGGTGAAGAAGGTGCGCCTACAAACTCTACGTAGAGAGTTTGAATCATTGCATATGAAGGAATCCGAATCTATTTCCGATTTTGGCAATAAGGTGTTGGCTATTGTGAACCAAATGAACCGTTATGGAGAAAAAATGGAAGATGTTCTTGTGGTGGAAAAAATCCTTCGCTCCTTAACCGCAAAATTTGATTATGTGGTTTGTGCTATTGAAGAGTCAAAGGATTTAGACTCAATGACCGTAGACCAATCAATGGGTTCTCTTCAAGCCTATGAAGAAAGGTTCAAGAGAAGACATGATGAGCCGTTAGAGCAAGTCCTCAAAGCCAAAGCCTCTTTGAAAGAAAATGGAGGAGAAAGTAGTCAAAGAGCACGTGGACATGGAAGAGGACGTGGTCAGGCCCAAGGAAGAGGAGGAAGAGGAGATAGTGATAATTTCGACAATAATGAATGGAGGAGCCATCAATCCACTAGAGGTCGTGGAAGAGGAAGAGGAAGAGCTAGGGGCAATTATGAAAGAGCATATGAAAAGAGGTATGACAAATCTAATATTGAATGTTTTAATTGCCATAAATATGGCCATTACTCTTGGGAGTGTAGAACTAATGTTGAAGAGAAGGCCAATTGATGAGTGTGATTACACCTCATATTTCTTTATCATATTGCATGCATTTTCATGTAGTTTAGGCATTTTTAATTTGATTTTTGTTAGTTTTTACATTGAAATGGGTAAGGCGGTTTTGTGGTGTTTGTGTGCAGGAATTGAGGATTAAAATGCTCAAGATCAACCATGATGGAGCTTGCATGAAGATGGAGCTTGAAAAGCAAGAAAACTGAGCCAAACAGAGGCCATCACGGCCTAGCCGTGACAGCCATCACGGCCATGATCGAGCAAGGCTGAAAAGATAAGAACGAAAAAGCAAAACCTGTCACGACCAGGCCGTGATGGCGACAGGCCATCAGTACCAAGTTTTCCAAGACAGAATCTGTCACGGCCTGGTCGTGACAGGCATCACGACTGTGACGTGCAATATCTGTAATTTTAAAACCTGATTTGATCGGATTTTGTAATTGCTTGGGATTCAGGTTAACTGATATGGCGTAAGTCGACGTGCGACGACGCTCGTGCGAATCCGGCAAGTGTACCGGACTGCCGTCAAGTAATAAAAGATATCGAACCCACAGAGACTATGTTCTCGAATCGCAATCGGTTTTCGAATCGATTAGTTCTGGACAAATTTAAAGGGGTTTTGAAAAATGTTTGAATTTGAAATTGAAATGATAAACAAACAGAAAATAAATGTTTTTGGGATTTTCGATTTAGACGGATTCCTAGGGATTTGGGTTACCTTTGAGGTTGTTTATGTTGCTAATCTGATTTACCTTTGTCGATTACCGAAATTGCCTTGAAGGCGAGTTTATCCTCTAATAGCTTAAGCTCCCTCTCGGGTTACAAAAGCCGTGCCCAATTGACCCGACCCCTACTCTCGTGGTAGTCGATCCCAGATTGGACCCTTTGCGTTCCGTGACAACTCGTTGTTCCTCGAGGGACGGCTTCTAACTCTCGTGATTTCAGTCCCAAGCCTGACTTCTATAGGTCCGACACCCAAGTTCACCGCTAGGTTCCTCCTAGAAATGTCTCAGTCATGCAAATAACCTAAGTTCACCGCTAGGTTCCTCCTTGGATCATTCACATCTCACAAACCAGTGGCCGCTGGGCTTTACGAGTGAATCACCCTAGAAATCCTAAGTTCACCGCTAGGTTCCTCCTTAGAACGTCTATGTCACGCAAATAAACGGTTGCCGAAATTTATGAGTGATTAACACACTAGAAATCAGATCTAAAACAATTACGAAATCAACAACGGTTTTACATCAAATTAACAACATTTACAAACCTCGGGCAAAGCCCTAGTCCCTAGAAACAAACTACTACTCCAGTCTTGCCATGGAGATGACAAGCTGGGTTGACAACATAATAAAAAAATCAGAAAAGAGAAGAGAGGAGAAGAAGAGAAGAGATCTATGCCTAGAGTAGTAGCCCCTAATGTGTAGATTATTTTCCAGATCTGATGCCCTGGTCCATATTTATAGAAATGGGGAAGTTAGAGTCCCAAACCAACTCAAAATCTGATCTATTTCGGTTTCTTCAGGTCCAAGTAAAGCGCGTCACGGCCGTGATGGCCATCACGCCCAGGCCGTGACGGTCTCGCCTCTGTTGCTTTGCAAAATTCAAATTCTCGCGACGCGAGATATGACTCGCGACGCGAGTCCTCAGCTTCATGGCCCGTGAAGAATATCACGGCCATGCCGTGATGTGCTCTGACTTGTGGTGGTTTTGGGTCACGGCCGTGATGGTTATCACGGCCAGGCCGTGATGTGACAGACTACGACTTGACCTTTCTTCTTTTTCGTTTTGCTCGATCATGGCCGTGATGGGCATTACGGCTAGGCCGTGATGGGCTCTTTTTGGCTCATTTTCTTCAGTTTTAAAGCTCCATCTTCATCCAAACTTCATCATGGTTGATCTTGAGCAATTTACCCTTGATATCTGCAAAACAACACACGAAAACCGCCTTACCCGTTCCAAAGGAAAATTAACCTAAAATCTAATAAAAATATGCCTAAACTACATGAAAATCATGCAAAATGATGGACAAAGATGAGGTGGAATCACACTCATCAAATCACCCCAAGCTTAAAACTTTGCTTGTCCTCAAGCAATTACTCGAGCCATAAGATATAAATCATTCAAAGCATGGATATTGAACCAAGAACCCTAGAATCTAATCCAAGTAATAGGCATTTTTAATAAGCACTCAAGAGATAATCAATTTCTAGTCCAATTAGAATCTTAGTTTTTTTTTTTTTTTCAAGTTCATGTCCTCACTGATTTGGGCACTCATCTCACCTCACTCAAGTGTTTTAGGGTTTATGACAATTCACTCCATTTCCTCAAGGAAAGTATTTTACCATAGGCTTGACCATTAACCAAATCTCCACTTTATTAATGAAAACACTTAAGAATCAAGAGGTCTTTTCCTTTGGTTGTAATGTGGCCATGGGATTTATTGTAAGGTGGGAAAATCAAGGAAAGGGAATTTCAAGAAGGCTAGACAGATTATCAAACATTACAAAGCATGACACCTTCTAAAATACCCCTTTTTGGGCTTTGGTTTACTTTTCCACCTTTCTTCCTTCATTTAATTTTTTTTTTATTTTTCTTTTCATTTCTCACTTTCTTTGTCATCCCTTTCTCCATTTTTTTTTCTTTGTTTATTTCATTTTTATTTGTTTGGAGAAGGGGAGATTTATAGCTCAAGAGAAATTACTTTCTAGCTTTTTCATCCCATACTTTTTCCAACTACCATTTTGCCCTTTTTGTAATACTTTAAAAGGTGCCATACCAAGCATTATTTATCAAATTAATTCATGGAACCAAGAAAAGTATTTTTTTTTCTTTAGGCTCAAAATTGGGCAACTAAGGGGTAGCATTTATCATTCAAAGCTCGGGAGGCCGGAAAAATACCTAGTGCCTCAATCATTTCCAAAAATGTTTTCAGAAATTTTTAAGTTTTGAAATGGTTTCAAGTCAAGTTCTAGAAAATACAGTCCAAGAGGAATTACAACACTCTAGCACAAGAAATGGGGTAGATTTAGTGAATACCCCTTTTGACTCAAAATCTTACATTTAATAGTTCAAAAATCAGTGAGGTACACAAGTTTAAGAAACCACATGCTAATTATCAACTATCAAATGACTATCTCAAGAATTTTTATTTTTAGCCATGTCACAAGAATAATGAAAAATTGGGTTCAAAAATTCACTATCTCAATTCATTTGGCACCAAGTTCTTACAATCGGATGCATGTTCTAAGTGAGAGGCAATCTAAAGAATGTGATCATACCAATCTATGCCTATGAGAATGCAATATGAATGCAACAATGCAAATGCAAAAATAAATACCCCTACCCCAAGCTTGATTACTTACATTGTTTCCAATGTAAATAATCAAGTCGGAGAGAGGAGAAAAATGGAACAACTTACCGAGTCGGTAGCGGGTGTTGGCTTCACATTCCAGTCAAAACTTGGGTAGAAATTGTATCACGGCCGTGAGGCTCATCACGGCTAGGCCGTGATCGTTTCTGGTCCTCAGGAGTTGCCCTGTCACGGCCGTGATATATATCACGGCTAGGCCGTGATGCTCTCTCGGCTTTGGCATCCCACTCATCACGCCCGTGATGGTTGTCACGCTAGGCCGTGATTCTTTCTGTGCTTTTGTTTAGTTCATCACGGCCGTGACCCTTGTCACGGCCAGGGCGTGATGGCCTCTGACTTTAATTTTTTATGCTCTTCTTCTCTTTCTCAACCTGAAAACACTAGACAAACTTATTAATGCTATTTTTGCCTCTTGATCTTCTCAAATTATTCAAGAGGTTAAATCAAAAACAAAAGGAAAAAGGGAAAGAAAACTTGGGTTGCCTCCCAAGAAGCGCTTATTTATGGTCTTAAGCTTGACCATACTTCCTCAAGTCAACCGGGGTCGGCTGGGCGTAGAAGTGCAGGCACACTTCTCTTCCATGGAGCTCCTTCAAATAGCCGTTTCTGCTCATACGGCCAGTAACGCTTCCGCTTTGCTCTTTTCTCTCGGAGCTTCCTAGCCTTCCTTTCTTCCGGCGGAAGTTTTGTTTCCGCATGGACAGCAACTCCAACTTCACCACTGCTGGGTGCATCATTAGCCCTGCAAATCTTTGGGGTTGCTTCCATGCTAAGTTCTTTCTCTACCGCTGGAGTCTTTACATCAATTCTGCACACATGGCTCTCAAAAGGAGGGTTGTTACAAGAGTTAATCAACTGAAAATTTACCCTACCTTCCTCTACATTTAGAGAGAGTTTGCCATTCCTTACATCTATTAATGCTCCAGTGTTGCCAAGAATGGCCTTCCCTAAAATGATAGGGAATTTAGAATTCCCTTTCATGTCCAATACCGAGGAAGTCGGTAGGGATGAGAATTTTCCCTACCTTTACGAGAACATTCTCTAGTATGCCTAGAGAAGTCCTAGTTGAGCCATCCGCAATTTGTAAGGGGAATTTGAATGGTCTCAACTCTTTGCTTCCCAACCTTTCCATGATAGTGAGGGACATCAAGCTCGTGCTAGCCCCTAGGTCACATAAGGCTTGGTCAATTTGCAGTTGTCCGATCGAGCAAGCGATGGAGAAACTACCCGGTCTTTCAGTTTAGTAGGCATTTTAGTCTCTACATCTTCTTGCTTTTTCCCGACCAACCTCTGTGGGAAAGGTATCGGGGGTTGGTACGGTGGTGGAGGGACATATTTCGGTTCGGCTCTTCTTTTTCGCTCGTGTCCTCCTCCGGTTCCACCTCCATTTCAGCTACCCCCACCCCAAGCTTATCATCCCTCAAGTGTATGACATTGCAATGCTCATTGGGATTTGCTTGAGGTTGCCCAGGAATGTACCCTTAGGTCTCGAGCACGTGATGGCTTGTTGGGCAATCTGGGTTTCTAGCATCTTGTTATGAGTTGCTAAGTTGTCTACCTTAGATGCTAGATCCTTTATTGCCTCACTCACTGCCCTTCCTTGTTGTCTAAACTCCTCATTCTGTTTTGTCTGAGTTTCGACAAAACTTTCAAATAAAGTCTCGAGTTTAGATCTCTGTACCTGAGGGTACCCCGGTGTGGTTCTCTTATTACCTTGACCTTCTTGGAACTCATGGTTGAGCGTGTTGCTGTAGTTGCCGTAGGAGAGGTAAGGGTTGTTCCTTCTTTGGTTGTAGGGATTTGGGGGAGCATAGTTGGGCAGCTTCGAGTTCGTATCATAATAGTTGTTACAAGAGTTTACTTGCTCACCCGAAGCGCCGGATCCATGTGGGCATCCCATCATGTCATGTCCCTGCATTCCACAAATCTCACAAACAAGGTTAGTAGCACCTAATGCACTCACATTAGCTCTTTCAATCTTATCTAATCGTTTATTTAGTGAGTCAAATTTAGAAATTATCAGATCAATGCTACTTACTTCAAACTTACCCCCCGAAATCTTGTTCGGGTTATTACCTCTTTCGGATCCCCATTGGTGGTAGTTGGTGGCGACATTCTCGATGATGTTGAATGCCTCAGTGAGAGGCCTATTCATAAACGCTCCACCGGCTGCAGAATCTAGTGACACCTTCGAAGAGTAGTCCAATCCGTTATAGAAGGTGTGCACTATTAACCACCTCTCGAGTCCGTGATGTGGGCACGACTCTAGCAGTCCCTTGTATCGATCCCAGGCTTCCGATAATGATTCTCCGTCTTTTTGGAAGAAGCCGGTGATCTGGGTTCTTATGTAGGCCGTCTTGGATGGAGGGAAGAATTTCTCCAAGAACGCCTGCTCCAATTGGTCCCAAGTGGTCAAAGTGTTAGCGGGGATTTGCTTAAGCCAGGCCTTCGCCTTTCCAGTGAGAGATGAGGGGAACAGTCTCAAACGCACAACATCGACTGAGGCTCCATGAATCCGGATTGCATCGGTGAACTCTAAAAATGTCTCTATGTGATCGGTCGGGTCCTCCGAAGGCAATCCTCCGAATTGATGTTGCCTAATCATGTTGATTAGCATGGGCGGTATGGTGTAGTTCTCCGCCTCAATCTCTGGCCTTGCAATCCCAGTTCGCAAGCCTCTCGCATTTGGGGCTGCGTAGTCCTTCAAAGGCTTTGTATCCGGTTGATTCGCCATGAGTGGAACGGGACTCAACCTTTCTCCCTCTCTTTGTAGTCTTCTACGTCTGTGGAAGGTCCTCTCGATCTCCGGATCAATCTCACTAAGGCTCCCAAGACTTAGAGATCTTTGCATATAACACACAGAGAGATGGATACAATAGAAGGAAATTTTTTTTTTTTAATTTCAGAAATAAAAATCAAACAAAAAGAAAAGAAAAGGTCCAGAAAAAAAATCAATTCAAAATTTGAATTGAGATTCGAAAAGGCACAGTCCCCGGCAACGGCGCCAAAAACTTGATGTGGCGTAAGTCGACGTGCGACGACGCTCGTGCGAATCCGGCAAGTGTACCGGACTGCCGTCAAGTAATAAAAGATATCGAACCCACAGAGACTGTGTTCTCGAATCGCAATCGGTTTTCGAATCGATTAGTTCTGGACAGTTTTAAAGGGGTTTTGAAAAATGTTTGAATTTGAAATTGAAATGATAAACAAACAGAAAACAAATGTTTTTGGGATTTTCGATTTAGACGGATTCCTAGGGATTTGGGTTACCTTTGAGGTTGTTTATGTTGCTAATCTGATTTACCTTTGTCGATTCACGAAATTGCCTTGAAGGCGAGTTTATCCTCCCGATAGCTTAAGCTCCCTCTCGGGTTACAAAGCCGTGCCCAATTGACCCGACCCCTACTCTCGTGGTAGTCGATCCCAGATTGGACCCTTTGCGTTCCGTGACAACTCGTTGCTCCTCGAGGATGGCTTCTAACTCTCGTGATTTCAGTCCCAAGTCTGACTTCTATAGGTCCGACACCCAAGTTCACCGCTAGGTTCCTCCTAGAAATGTCTCGGTCATGCATATAACCTAAGTTCACCGCTAGGTTCCTCCTTGGATCATTCACATCTCACAAACCAGGTGGCCGCCGGGCTTTACGAGTGAATCACCCTAGAAATCCTAAGTTCACCGCTAGGTTCCTCCTTAGAACGTCTATGTCACGCAAATAAACGGTTTTAGAAATTTATGAGTGATTAACACACTAGAAATCAGATCTAAAACAATTACGAAATCAACAACGGTTTTACATCAAATTAACAACATTTACAAACCTCGGGCAAAGCCCTAGTCCCTAGAAACAAACTACTACTCCAGTCTTGCCATGGAGATGACAAGTGGGTTGACAACATAATAAAAAAAAATCGAAAAAGAGAAGAGAGGAGAAGAAGAGAAGAGATCTATGCCTAGAGTAGTAGCCCCTAATGTGTAGATTATTTTCCGGATCTCGATGCCCTGGTCCATATTTATAGAAATGGGGAAGTTAGAGTCCCAAACCAACTCAAAATCTGATCTATTTCGGTTTCTTCAGTCCAAGTAAAGCGCGTCACGGCCGTGATGGCCATCACGCCCAGGCCGTGATGGTCTCTCGCCTCTGTTGCTTTGCAAAATTCAAATTCTCGCGACGCGAGATATGACTCGCATGACGAGTCCTCAGCTTCATGGCCCGTGAAGAATATCACGGCCATGCCGTGATGTGCTCTGACTTGTGGTGGTTTTGGGTCACGGCCCTGATGGTTATCACGGCCAGGCCGTGACAGACTCTGACTTCAGCCTTTCTTCTTTTTCAGTTTTGCTCGATCATGGCCGTGATGGGCATCACGGCTAGGCCGTGATGGGCTCTTTTTGGCTCATTTTCTTTTGTTTTAAAGCTGCATCTTCATCCAAACTTCATCATGGTTGATCTTGAGCAATTTACCCTTGATATCTGCAAAACAACACACGAAAACCGCCTTACCCGTTCCAAAGGAAAATTAACCTAAAATCTAATAAAAATATGCCTAAACTACATGAAAATGCATGCAAAATGATGGACAAAGATGAGGTGGAATCACACTCATCATTAACCTACTCTATAAATAGGGCAATTAGGCTCGAAAATAGGGATCCATTGGGCTGCTACCTTAGGCAAAAACTAGGTTTTCTCTTATTCTCAATTTCTTCTGTTCTCTTAGTTTTTTTTATGCTTTGTTAATCAAGCTTGCTATGAACATGGCAATGCTTGAGTAGTCTTTTTATTTCTAGGGATTGGGGCTATGCCCGAGATTTGTTTTATGTTATGAATTGACGTTTTACTTCTTGTTAATTTCAATTCGCTTTCGACTTAATTCCTATTGCATGAATTACTTGTGAATCTGGTGCGCACTTTTTTGCATGTCATAGATACTCTAAGGAGGAACCTAGCAGTGAACTTAGGTATTGGATCTATAGGGATTGAACTTAGGACTTAAATCACGAGAGTTAGAAGCGGTCCTTCGAGGGTTCACTGAATTGTCACAAAGCTTAAAGGGTTCGATTTAAATTCAATTACCACGAGAGTAGGGGTTGGTTTAATCGTGCACGGTTCTTGTATCTCGAGAGGGAACATTAACTTATTTAGGATAAATTCACCTTCAAGCAAATTTTGATAATTAACAAGAGGGGTAGTCAATTTAGTAACATGAGCAGTCTTGTAGGTAACCCAATTCCTGGAAATCTCTTTTATATTTGAAAAACCCCTATTTGATTTACTTTCCTATTTTGTTTGATTGCATTTTAAATATTTGAATTGTTAGTTTATCCTTTAAAAACCAAATCTTTTCCAAATATTTTTCTAGTCCAGTTTAATTTATTTAATAATTGATAGTTATTTAAGATCACGGTCCCTGTGGATTCGACTTTTTTATTACTTGACGACGAAGCCGTACACTTGCGGATTCGAGCGACCATCAAGTTTTTGGTGCCGTTGCCGGGGACTGTGCTTTCTTGAATTTCAATTTAATTTTTAAATTGATTTTTCTGGAATTTTTTTATATTAAAATTTTCTCTTTTTTTATTTATCTCTTTTTCTTTTTCTAGAGTATCTATCTCTCTTTGCTGGTATTTTTCTCTTTTATGCGAAGATCCCAAAGTCTCGGAAATCTTATTGAAGTTGACCCCGAGATCGAAAAGACCTTTCATAGATGTGGGACAAAGATAAAAAGCGAGAGAAAGGTTGATTCCCATTCCACTTATGGCGAATCTACCTGATACCAAACCACTGAAGGACTACGCAGCCCCAAATGCTAGGGGTTTGCGAACTGGGATTGCTAGGCCATAAACTGAGGAGGAGAACTACACAATACCGCCTATGTTAATTGGCATGATTAGGCAACATCAATTTGGAGGATTACCCTCAGAGGACCCGACTGATCATGTGGAGACATTCTTGGAGTTCACCGATGCAATAAGAATTCAAGGTGCCCCGATTGATGCTATTCACTTGAGGTTATTCCCCTCCTATCTGACTGGAAAGGAAAAAGCTTGGATGAAGCAAGTGCCCTCTAATACTTTGTCAACTTGGGACCAACTGGAGCAGGCATTCTTGGAAAAATTCTTCCCTCAATCCAAGACTGCTTATCTGAAGCTTGGGATCGTTACAAAGGATTGCTAGAGTCTTGCCCACATCATGGGCTCGAGAGGTGGTTGTTAGTGAATACCTTCTACAACAGATTGGATTACTCTTCGAAGGTGTCACTTGACTCAGCAGCTGGTGGAGCCTTTATGAATAGACCTCTGATTGAAGCATTCAATATCATTGAAAACGTAGCCACCAACTATCACCAATGGGGTACGAAAAGAGTTGATAACCCGAGAAAGCTTTCGGGGGCTAAGTTTGAAATGAATAGCACTGATCTAATTATGTCTAAATTTGACTCATTGAATAAACGCTTTGATAAGCTTGAAAAGGCTAATGCGAGTTCAATAGGTGCTACTAATGTTGTTTGTGAGATTTGTGGAATGCAGGGACATGACATAATGGAGTGCCCACATGGTATTGCTCCTGGATCCGATGCTTCGGGGGAATAAGTGAACTCTTGTCACAACTTCTATGACATGAACCCGAAGTTGCCAAATTATGCTCCTCCAAATCCTTACAACCAAGTGAGGAAGAATAATCCTTAACTCTCCTATGGGAACTACAACAACATGTTGAACCACGAATTCCAGGAAGGCCAAGGTAATAGGAAACCCGCATCGGGGTATCCTCAGGTACAAAAGTCTAAACTTGAGTCTCTTTTGGAAAATTTTGTTGAAATTCAAACAAAGCAAAATGAAGAGTTTAGGCAACAAGGTAGGGCAGTCAATGAGGCAATAAAAGAGTTAACATCTAAAGTAGATAACTTAGCCATCCATAATAAGATGTTAGAAACTTAGATTGCCCAACAAGCTAGTACATATTCTAGAACTAAGGGTACTTTCACAGGACAACCCGAAGTTAATCCCAATGAGCACTGTAATGCTATACACTTGAGGGATGATAAGCTTGGGGTAGTTAAAAAGAATGTGGAATGTGAGGAGGACATGGTTGAACATGAAGAGATAGAGCCAAAGTATGTCCCCCCACCACCTTACCAACCCCCAATACCTTTCCCACAAAGGTTAGTCAAGAAAAAGCAAGTAGAAAAAGAAACTAAGAGCTTAATTGAGGAGCATGATGCCATGATAAAAACTAATATGCCTCCTAAACTAAAAGATCCAGGAAGTTTCTCTATTGCTTGCTCAATTGGAGAAGTGAAAATAGACCAAGCCTTATGCGACTTAGGGGCTAGTGCGAGTTTGATGCCATATACCATCTTTGAGAGGTCAGGAACCAAGGAATTGAGTCCATCCAAGTTCTTTTTACAATTTGTGGATGGCTCAACTAAAACTCCTCTAGGCATACTAGAGAATGTTCCCATAAAGGTAGGCAAATTTTTCATTCCTACCGATTTCATGGTTTTGGACATGAACGAGAATTCTAAATTCCCTATCATTCTTGGAAGGCCATTCTTGGTCACAGCTGGAGCAATAATAGATGTAAAAAATGGTAAGCTCTCTTTGAATGTAGAGGAAGGTAAGGTGGATTTTGATTTGACTAACTCATATAACAACTCTCCTTTTGAGAGTCATGTGTGCAGGATTGAGATAATGCCTCCAAAGGTGAACGAAGAGCTTAACATGGAAGCAACTCCCAAACTTTGCATGACAAATGATGCACCAAACAATGATGAAATTAGAGTTCCTCAACATGTGGAGTTAAAACTTCACTTGGAAGGAAGTAAAGCCATGAAACTCAGTGAAAAGAGCAAAGAGAAAGCGCATGTGGCCATATGAACAAAATAGGTTCTTTGATGGACTTCCTTGGAAGAGAGACGTTCTTGCACTTCCAATCCCAGCTGATCCCGGTTGATCGAAGGGAGTATGGTCAAGCTTAAGATCGTAAATAAGCGCTTCTTGGGAGGTAACCCAAGTTTTCTTTCCCTTTTCAATTTGTTTTTGAATTTTGTCTTTGAATAATTTGAGAAGATTAAGAGAAGAAAGATCAATAATTGATGGTTTTTCCAAGTATTTTCAGGTTATGAAGGCAGGAAGAGCAAAAAGGCATGGAAAATTAAAGTCAGGAGATCACGGCCTAGCCGTGATAGGGGTCATGACCGTGATTAGCCAATAGCTGAGGATCAGAAAGGAACACGGCCCAGCCGTGATAGCCCTCACGGGCGTGATGAGGAGGACCCAGAAGATCAGAATGTATCACGACCTAGCAGTGATGGAAGTCACGGCCGTGAGAGGCCAGCTCCTATAAACCCGAATTGATCACGGCCCAGCCGTGATGTATATCACGCCCATGATGAGGACTTACTTGACACCAGAACTGGTCATGGCCTGCCCGTGATGAACGTCACGGCCGTGACACGTCTTCCAGCTACTCTTTGACTGGAATGTGAGCCAGCACCCTCCACCACCTTGGTGAGTTGTTCCATTTTTCTCCTCTCTCCGACTTGATTATTTACATTGGGGACAATGCAAGTTTTTAAGCTTGGGGTAGGGGCATTTTTGTATTTTTGCATTTTTCATGTTGCATTCATATAGGTGTAGTTTTGCATAATCACATGATTAGATTGCCCCTTGCTTAGAGTATGCATCCAATTGTGAGAACTTTTCAATAAATGAATTGAGACAGTGATTTTTTGAACCCAATTTTCATATTCTTGTGATAGGCTTAAAATAAAAATGCTTGAGATGATCTTCTGATAGTTGATAGTTAGCATGTGGTTCCTTAGATTTGTGTTTCTCATTGATTTTAAATAAATGTGAGATTTTTTGAGCCTAAAAGGGGTACTCACTAAATCTACCCCATTCTTTGTGATTGAGTGTTTTATTCCTCTAGGATTGTATTCTCTAGAACTTGACTTGAAACCGTTTTGAAACTTAAAAATTTTTGAAAACATATTTGAAAATGATTGAGGCACTAGGTATTTTTCTGGTCTTCTGATCTTTGACCGACTAAATGCTACCCCTTAGTTGCCCAATTTTGAGCCTAATAAAATAAAATGCTTTTCTTGGTACCTTGATTTATTTTGATGAATGATGCTTGGTGTGGCACCTTTTAAAGTATTGCAAAAAGGTAGTTTGAAAAATAAAATTGTGGGATGAAAAAGTTAGAAAAATATTTCTCTTAAGTTGGAAATCTCCCCTTCTCCAAATTGAAAAACTAAAATGAAATACAAAAAATGGAGAAGGGGATGAGAAAAAGAAAATGAGATAAAAAAAAGGAAGAAAAAAAAGAAGACGAAATGTGGAAAAGTGAATTAAAGCCCAAAAAGGTATTTTAGAAGGTTGTCGTGTTTGCATTGTTTTATATTTTGTTAGCCTTCTTGAATGATCCTTTTCTTTGTTTCCCCACCTAACAATTAACCCATGGCCCCATTACAACCAAAATAAAAGACCTCTTGATTCTTATGTGTTTTCATTAATAAAGTAGAGATTTGGTTAATAGTCAAGCTTATGGTAGAATACCTTCCTTGAGGAAATTGAGCGAATTGTCATATACCCTTAAACACTTGAGTGAGGTGAGAAGAGTGCCCGAATTAGTGAGAGATATGAATTTAGGGAACCTAAGCTTCTAATTGGACTTGAAATTGATTGTCTCTTGGGTACTTATTTGGATGTTCCTGTTACTTGGATTTGTTACTTGGGTTCTTGGATCACTGTCCATGCTCTGATTTTCTATCTTGTCTGGCCTTGATTATTGCTTGAGGACAAGCAAAATCTTAAGCTTGGGGTAGTTTGATGAGTGTGATTACACCTCATATTTCTTCATCATATTGCATGCATTTTCATGTAGTTTAGGCATTTTTAATTTGATTTTTGTTAGTTTTTACCTTGGAACGGGTAAGGCGGTTTTGTGGTGTTTGTGTGCAGGAATTGAGGATTAAAATGCTCAAGATCAACCATGATTGAGCTTGCATGAAGATGGAGCTTGAAAAACAAGAAAACTGAGCCAAACAGAGGCCATCAAGGCCTAGCCGTGACAGACATCACGGCCATGATCGAGCAAGGCTGAAAAGATAAGAACGAAAAAATAGAACCTGTCACGGCCAGGCCGTGATGGCCATCCCGGCCGTGACAAGCCATGAGTGCCAAGTTTTCTAAGAGAGAATCTATCACGGCCTGACCCTGACAGGCATCATGGCCGTGACGCGCAATATCTGGAATTTTAAAACCCGATTTGATCTGATTTTGTAATTGCTTGGGATTCAAGTTAACTTACTCTATAAATAGGGCAATTAGGCTCGAAAATAGGGATCCCTTGGGCTGCTACCTTAGGCAAAAACTAGGATTTCTCTTCTTCTCAATTTCTTCTCTTCTCTTAGTTTTTTTTATACTTTTGTTAATCAAGCTTGCTATGAACATGGCAATGCTTGAGTAGTCTTTTTATTTCTAGGGATTGGGGCTATGCCCAAGATTTGTTTTATGTTATGAATTGACGTTTTACTTCTTGTTAATTTCAATTTGCTTTCGATTTAATTCCTATTGCATGAATTACTTGTGAATCTGGTGCGCACTTATTTGCATGTCATAGATACTCTAAGGAGGAACCTAGCGGTGAACTTAGGTATTGGATCTATAGGGATTGTACTTAGGACTTAAATCACGAGAGTTGGAAGCGATCCTTCAAGGGTTCACTGAATTGTCACAAAGTTTTCTAAGAGAGAATCTATCACGGCCTGACCCTGACAGGCATCATGGCCGTGACGCGCAATATCTGGAATTTTAAAACCCGATTTGATCTGATTTTGTAATTGCTTGGGATTCAAGTTAACTTACTCTATAAATAGGGCAATTAGGCTCGAAAATAGGGATCCCTTGGGCTGCTACCTTAGGCAAAAACTAGGATTTCTCTTCTTCTCAATTTCTTCTCTTCTCTTAGTTTTTTTTATACTTTTGTTAATCAAGCTTGCTATGAACATGGCAATGCTTGAGTAGTCTTTTTATTTCTAGGGATTGGGGCTATGCCCAAGATTTGTTTTATGTTATGAATTGACGTTTTACTTCTTGTTAATTTCAATTTGCTTTCGATTTAATTCCTATTGCATGAATTACTTGTGAATCTGGTGCGCACTTATTTGCATGTCATAGATACTCTAAGGAGGAACCTAGCGGTGAACTTAGGTATTGGATCTATAGGGATTGTACTTAGGACTTAAATCACGAGAGTTGAAAGCGATCCTTCAAGGGTTCACTGAATTGTCACAAAGCTTAAAGGGTTCGATTTAAATTCAATTACCACAAGAGTAGGGGTTGGTTTAGTCGGGCATGGTTCTTGCATCCCGAGAGGGAACATTAACTTATTTAGGATAAATTCACCTTCAAAGCAAATTTCGATAATTAACAAGAGGGGTAGTCAATTTAGTAACATGAGCAGTCTTGTTGGTAACCCAATTCCTGGAAATCTCTTTTGAATTTGAAAAACTCCTATTTGATTTACTTTCCTATTTTGTTTGATTGCGTTTTAAATATTTGAATTGTTAGTTAATCCTTTAAAAACCAAATCTTTTCCAAATCTTTTTCTAGTCCAGTTTAATTGATTTAATAATTGATAGTTATTTAAGATCACGGTCCCTGTGGATTCGATCTTTTTATTACTTGACGACGAAGCCGCACACTTGCGGATTCGAGCGACCATCACCAATCTTGTTGATGACAAAGAAGTTGAAGAGCCAACATTATTGCTATCAATTAATAATGATGAGAAGGATGGCAAAATCTTATGGTATCTTGACAATGGAGCAAGCAATCACATGTGTGGATGCAAAGAGAAATTTGTGGAGCTTGATGAGAAGGTAAAAGGAAATGTTTCCTTTGGAGATTCTTCCAAGGTACAAATCCAAGGGAAATGTACCATTTTAATTTCTATAAAAGATGGTCTCACAAATTAGTCACGGATGTTTACTATGTTCCTAAACTAAAAAGCAACATTTTGAGTTTGGGACAACTTGTTGAAAAAGGGTATGAAATTCATATGAAAAATTGTTGTTTATGGCTTTGAGGATCAAAATTCTAATTTGATTGCCAAGGTGTTTATGTCAAGAAATAGAATGTTCACTTTGAACATCAATACCAATGAAGCAAAATGTTTGAAGGCTAGCATAAAAGATGAATCACGGTGTTGGCATATGAGATTTGGGCACTTGAATTTTGGAGCACTAAAATCCTTGGGAGACGAGAAGATGGTGAAAGGGATGCCTCTCATCAACCATCATAATCAATTGTGTGAAGCGTGTCTCCTTGGAAAGCATACAAGAAGGAGTTTTCCAAAAGAAACCAATTCAAGAGCAAAGGAGCGCTCCAACTTGTTCACACCGATGTGTGTGGCCTAATCAATCCTCCTTCATGTGGTAACAATAAATACTTCTTGCTCTTTATTGATGATTATAGTAGAAAGACTTGGGTTTATTTTCTAAAGAAAAAATCCGAGGCATTTTTAGGTTTTAAAAATTTTAAAGCTCTTGTGGAAAAAGATAGTGGTTATGTAATCAAAGCTCTAAGATCCGATAGATGTGGCGAATTCACATCAAAAGAATTTAATGAGTTTTGTGAAAAACATGGGATTCATCGCCCTTTAACGGTTCCTAGATCTCCACAACAAAATGGGGTAGCGGAGAGGAACATGCGTATGCTCATGTACCCAACCAAGGAAGATCCAAGCTTGATGATCGGAATGTGAAACATGTGTTCGTTGGCTATGATGCAAGCTCAAAAGGCTACAAATTGTACAACCCAAGAAATGGAAAAACAATTGTGAGCCGAGATGTTGAGTTCGATGAAGAAGACACATGGAATTGGGAGGAGAAAGAAGACACTTATGATTTTTTCCCATACTTTGAAGAAAGAGATGAAGAAGCCTTGACTCCAAATGATTCAACTCCACCTCCTCCACCAAGTACTCCTTCAACCGATGAAGCCTCGTCATCTTCCGAAGGGAGTTCAAGTGAAGGCCAAGAAAAATGAGAAGCATTCAAGAATTATATGATGAAACAGAAGTTATAAATGATTTGTTTTGTCTTTTTGTTGACAGTGAGCCCTTAAATTTTGATGAAGCCATGAAAGAAAAAAGGTGGAGACAAGCCATGGAAGAAGAAATCAAAGCCATTGAGAAGAACAACACTTGCGAGTTAGCAAGCCTTCCCAAAGGTTACGAAGCAATTGGAGTCAAATGGGTGTTCAAAACTAAGAAGAATGCCACAGGAGAGGTGGAGAGACACAAAGCAAGACTCGTTGCTAAAGGCTACAAACAACAACATGGAGTTGATTATGATGAAGTGTTTGCACCGGTTGCCCGCATGGAGACAGTTCATCTTCTTATTTCCTTGGCAGCTCAAATGAAGTGGGGAGTTTTCATCTTGATGTGAAATCGGCATTTCTAAATGGCTATCTTAAAGAAGATGTCTATGTTGAACAACCAATGGGTTTTGTCGTTGAAGGTCAAGAAGGAAAAGTCTTGAAATTGAACAAGGCTTTGTATGGTCTAAAGCAAGCACCGAGGGCATGGAATAGTCGTATTGACAAGTACTTCCAAGACAATGGGTTTGTCCGTTGCCAAAATGAGTATGCTCTTTATGTTAAAGCTTTTGCTAATGGTGATGTTTTATTTATTTGTCTTTATGTGGATGACCCTATCTTTACTGGCAATAACCCAAATTTGTTTGAAGACTTTAAGAAGGCCATGTCTCGTGAATTTGAGATGACAAATATGGGACTCATGTCATACTACTTGGGAATGGAAGTGAAGCAAATGGAGAATGGCATCTTTGTCTCACAAGAAAGCTATACAAAAGAAGTGTTGAAGAAATTTAATATGCTTGATTGCAATCCTGTAAACACACTTATGGAAGGTGGCTTGAAGTTGTTAAAGTTTGACGAAGGAGAGAAGGTAGATCCCACGGTCTTCAAGAGTCTTGTGGGGAGTTTGAGGTACCTAACCAATACAAGGCCTGATATTCTATATGAGGTTGGAGTTGTGTGTCGCTTTGTGGAGGCTCCTACCTCTACTCATCTAAAAGCCGCAAAAAGAATTCTTCCTTACTTGAAAGGTACAATTGATTTCGGATTGTTTTGTTCTTCTTCTAATAACTTCAAGATTTTTGGGTTTTGTGATAGTGATTTTGCGAGAGATGTTGATGATAGAAAAAGTACTACTGGATTTGTGTTTTTCATGGGTGATTGTGCTTTTACATGGAGTTCTAAAAAGCAAGCCATCGTGACACTTTCTACTTGTGAAGCCGAATATGTGGCTGCAACTTCTTGCACATGTCATGCCATTTGGCTTAGAAAATTGTTGAAGGAACTTCACTTGTTGCAAAAGGAGATCACAGAGATCTATATTGATAATAGATCTGCACAAGAACTTGCCAAGAACCCGGTGTTGCATGAGTGAAGTAAGCATATAGATACAAGGTATCATTTCATCAGAGAATGCATTGCCAAGAAAGAAGTGGAATTGACTTATGTGAAGACTCAAGATCAAGTTGCAGATATTTTCACCAAGCCTCTCAAATTTGAAGATTTTCGAAGAGTGCAAGCAAGACTTAGAGTGCAGAAGAATTTTCAAATTAAGGGAGGATGTTAGATATTAATTAGAAAATTAATAATAGCAAGTTTCTAAGATGATAGTTATGAGTCTTATAATTGTGCAACTTTCTAAGTTAAAAGTTGTGATTTACTAAGTCAAAGTTGTAAGTTACTAAGTCAAGGTTATGAGTTACTAAGTCTTGTAGTTTTCCATTTGAATATAGTATCTTGGAATAAGGCATTAAGCATTTATGTGATTAGTCAAATGGTCACTCTATTCTAGTTTAAATAGGGGACCATACTCTTGTATTTTGTGTGGCAAAGTAATAAAAATCCTCTTCTTCAACAAAAGCAACATAACAGATCCTTCCCCTTGGCCACCACTTTCCTTGTGCCAGCCACCTCTGCCATCTCCGTCTAGACCAGAGCACCTCCGCCTCAACCCACTGTGTTCTTCCCATCGTCACAATCACACGGATCCAGTCACTCCACGCGTCCATCACCGTCAACCACCGAGCTCACGTCCTTCCTCCATCTGAGACTGGATCCGTCCAGAACTGTCACGAACCCAGCTACCGCGTAGCTCGCCTCCGTTCACCGTGTCTCCACCGCATCCTTTTGTGCAGTTTCTTATGGTTCATTTTTATTTGTTTCTATATTTTAATTTATTTATTTCTTATTATTTCATTTTACTGATTTTAGCTTGGCAATGTTTGGGTTAAAGCTACCATATTATTGTTGGGTCAAGCTGATAGGTCCATTAACAAAACCCAAATTGGTTTTTGACATTCCTTAGTTTATATTACTTTATTTCAGTTTTTCTGAGCCTTTAGAGTTGGTTCCAGATTTTTGTTCTTGTATCATAAAAAAAATGGCCCAAAAAATATATCAATTCTGTTGTTTAAATATGCAAAATCCTTTTATAAAAATTTAAAAAATACCAAAATTTATAAAACTTCATTTCCCAAAAATAAAAAACAAATCCCTGTTTTTAGGCAAAATAAATCCTTTTTAAAAAAGTAAGAAAATTAAAAATTAAAAAATCAGTTTAAAAGATTTTCACTTCTTTGCTTCTTAATGAAAAATATTTTAAAAATCAAATCTATTTTGAAAACAAAAATTTATCTACTAATCAAACATTTTTGTCAAGAACTATGTGGCTTTGAGTTTTTTATCCAAAATTTTATTTTCTATTTTATTGTGTTTATATTTTTTTTAGTTTAAAAAATAGGGTAAAAATAAATATTTTAAAGTTATTAAAAAAATTGCACAAATAATTTGAGTTATCATTTTTTAAACGGATAATTTAGGCAATTGACACATTTCCTAATCGTAACTGCCTTTGAGCTTAAATGTCCTTTTTTTTATAAATCATTTTTTATTAAATAAATGTATTTTCCAAGATTTTCTCATTAAAAATTTTGATGGCTGCTTATCTATTTAATTTTTTTTCATAGCGCTCGGACGGAACACCCACATCATGAGATGCAGAAAATAAAATGCACAATTGATTGGATGTATTTAGTCAAAATTTGTGGCACAGTTTAATATATTTTCTTTTTATTCGTGTTAAAACATATTAAGAATGATATGTTGTTGTGACATTAGCATATGACTATTTTTTTTTTTTTTAAATTTCAATTAGTAAATAGTATGATTTTGGTTTTAAATGGCAATTTACGTTTATAAACAATGATTTATTTAATGATTTTCGATTTGCATTTGCAGGAGAGAATGACCTCTTGTTTAGCCTAAAAGTGGTAAATGATTTTGCTACTTGTTTGAGAAGGTAATTACAGATCTTTACTATCATTGTTACAGCATGTGTCAATCAATTATCCTTTAATTAACTTTCATTGGTAACTAATCATTGTTTATAATTGGTTATAACGATTACAAAAATAAAATTTGAATTTAACTTAAATTTAGGGATCTGAATTTAAAAATTATACACAAAATTCTTTTATTAACGTTCAATTCCTTTAACTCTCTTTATTTTCTTTAAGCCATTAAATTATATTATTTAATATACAAGATTGAGTGGATAGTTTTCCTCATTCAATTTGTCTGAATGCAATATTTGAATTGTGCATCCTAATCTCTTTGAAAATATGTTTCCAATTTGAACGTGATATGTTGCTAATTATTAGATTCACTGATTACGGTTATGTACTATGATTTAATTAATTTTTTTTCCATAAAAAAATGATTGTTTAAATCATAAGTATAATTTTTTTTATAGCCAATATCAATGTTTCAACCTTGAACCTCCAACACCTTAAACCCTTATTTAATTTTTTTTCATAACGCTCGGACGGAACAACCATATCATGAGATGCAGAAAATAGAATGCACAATTGATTGGATGTATTTAGTCAAAATTTGTGCATTGCTATTCGTTGTGAAGCATCATTTAGCTACTGGTTTGATGTGTTAATTATTATTGGGTAACATATTAACTATAGCACAGATTAATATATTTTCTTTTTATTCGTATTGTTAAAACATATTAAGAATGATATGTTGTTCCGACATCAGCATATGACTAACTGTTTTTTTTTTAAAAAATTCAATTAGTAAATAGAATAATTTTGGTTTTAAATGGCAATTTACGTTTATAAACAATGATTTATTTAAGTGTTAAATATGTTTTTGGTCCCTATAAATATATGATATTTTGTTTTTAGTCCTTATAAAATTTTTTGGACATTTTTAGCCCCTACAAAAAAATGTTCTGTTATGTTTTTGGTCCCTGTTATTAACTTGATTTGTTGAGTGATGACATGGTTGTATGAAATTATCTTTAAGGCCCTGCCACATGTACATTTTTTATGACGGCAGTTGACTTGATTTTTTTGTTAATTTCTATTTAATTTTATGAAACCCCTAATTTAAAAATAATTTTATTAAATTATCAACAATGCAACTCTGACTACCAGCAATTGTACATGTGGCAGGGGCTTAAAGGTAATTTCACATGCCATGACATCACTTAACAAATCAAGTTAACAACAGGGACCAAAAACATAACAGAGCATTTTTGTAGGGACTAAAAATGTCCAAAATTTTTTATAGGGACTGAAATCAAAATCAAAATATCCTATATTTATAGGGACAAAAAATATATTTAACCATTTATTTAATGATTTTCGATTTACATTTGCAGGAGAGATTGTTTAGCGTAAAAGATGGTAAGCTACTTCTTTGAGAAGGAAATTACAGATCTTTACTGTCATCGTTATAGCATGTGTCAATCAATTATCCTTTAATTAACTTCCATTGGTAACTAATCATTGTTTATAATTCTCTAAAAAAAAAAATCATTGTTTATAATTTGTTATAACGATTACAAAAATAAAATTTGAATTTAACTTAAATTTAGAGATCTGAATTTTAAAATTATACAAAAAATTATTTTATTAACGTTCAATTCCCTTAACTCTTTAACTCTCATTATTTCCTTTAAGCCATTAAATTATATTATTTAATATACAAGATTGAGTGGATAGTTTTCCTCATTCAATTTGATTAAATGCAATATTTGAAATCTGCATCCTAATCTCTTTGAAAATATGTTTCCAATTTGAATGTGATATGTTGCTAATTATTGGATTCACTAATTACGGTTATGTGCTATGATTTAATTAATGTTTTTTTTCCATAAAAAATGATTTTTTAAAAATCGTAAGTAGAATTGTATTTTTGTTTTGATGGACAAATGTTATTATGTTAGTTGTTATTTTTTCTCCTTTATCAAGGTTTAACTTTGGAACTCCAACACCCTTAGCTCTTACCACTTGAGCTTCCCCACCTCCCTAAATCCTAAACCCTTGTAGATGCATAATTTGAAATATTTCAAGTTGAATGATCTGTAACTTGTTTTATGAACACCTAATTTGTCAAGATGATTTTGTAATTAATATTTTGTAAAGAAAAATTATTATAAATTTGTAAAAACTAAAAAAATATTTTGTTCTTGCTCTTAACCCCTTACATGATCACACTTAATGAAAATTTCTTTTTAGTTGCAAGTTGTTTTTGACCTCATAATCTAAGCCCATGTGAAAAAAAGGTAAAATTAAGGTAGAGAACAAGCTTTCTGAATGATAAAAAAATAAAAAACCTAAAAAATGCAAAATCTGTAATCGAATTCTAAGGTTGAATTCGAACGCCAACTTGAGCTTACTATGCTTTCTAGTTCTCTAGCCCATAGGTTTTGGCCTCCAAGATGTTTTTCTTGGTGTTTTTTCTTATAAATGATGTGGAGCCTTGTGTCACATCTACTTGGTACTTTAGACGTAGTGGCAATATAGAGTAGATTATGGACTTCATGAAATTATAAACTTAAAATTGTTATCAAGTTTTTATCACATAACGGTAGAAAGTAGTGGCATTGACCAATTCAAACTTGCACTGTATTAATAAATATGTTGAATTCTCTAATAAAATCAAACTTACTATAGTTGAGAGAGGGAAAGTAGTAGCTATAGAGTGTTGAGTAATGTAGAAATGGAAAACAAGAGCTATAGAACACTGATGTGTTGAGTAATGTAGAAAGCGCGGTCGGTATAGTGGAGAGAAAATAAGGTAGTGGAGTAGCAGGCGAATAGCAATAAGCAATGTTGTGAAGTGTTGAGTGATCAGCGCAAGTTGGTATAGTGGAGAGAGGCTCAGAGAGAAAGGTAGTGGAATAGTTGAATAGTATTGTACATATGGGTATGAACATGAGTCTCACATGCATCTCCTTGTTCCTTCTTCAGTGACTCTTGATACACCGTCGTTATTTCCTCAATTTCTTTCTGATGTATCCTTTCATTATTGACCCTACAGCCACCACCTTTTCTAACTATTGTTTCAGATCCTCGAGTTGCATTTTCACACTCCTCTCAACCATCTTGGATTTTGTCAATAACTCTTTCCACTGTTGGGCATCATCCAAAGTTTTATATCTTTCTTGTCCACGCAGCCCTTACTTCATAATTGTATCCCTTAAGCAATCTTGTGTCTTGAACTTGCATTTTTTTCCCACTCTTGCCCTTTTCTTGGCATTCTCAAGACATTGTCCCTTTTTAGTGATTACTAGTTACAAGGCCTTGTTTTCTCGAAGAGCTTCTTCTAACTTCTCTTGCAATCTCTTCTTCTCTTCTTCTGACTTCAGCAATGCTGCTTTAAGGTTTTCTACTTCTTCAATGCTAATTGGGGTTGCTACAAGTGTCTCATCAATAATTTCCTTAACAACTGGAATTGAGCATTGAAAAGTCAACTTAACCTTTTGAACTATATCCCAAAGCCATTGACTTTTTCGCAATAATTATATTTTACGACACAACTCCTTTTCTCAAGCTCTTGACTTTTTCTAATGACACAATCCTAGGAATGCCTAATTCTTCTAAGCTGTTGAGTGTCCTTCATATCCTTTTCATAAAGAATAAAAGGAGTTATCGTTTCTTCATTTGGTGGGTCTCTCATGGGATAATTACCAAGTTGCCTATGTAACACCCTGTATTTTATTGTTTTAAATAACAGTAATACATATAAATATGTTTATAAATTTATTTGAGTTTCAGAAAATTATTTTAAATAAACGGAGTTTACCACTCAGTCCTACTTGAATGTAGGAAGCTACGATTAAAATTTAGGTTGGAAAGTCAGGCGAAACCAGGCCCGTGAATTCCATGAACGAAAGACTTAAGATTAGTATTTTATTTTCTACAATTCTGTATTTTTAGATTTATTTCAGAAAAAAAATAAAATAATTTACGCTTTACGGGCAGAATATGCAATCGGGTGAGCGGCAGAGTAGATTTCGGAGTTTCTAAGAGCAGATAAAGAGTTTATTTTAGGATTTTGAGATGATTCAAGGGTATGAATCATACTTTTAAGTCTAGAAGGTTCTACAGGGTTAAAGTGAACATTTTTGAATTTTACGCTTAAGTCCTTGAACTATCTGTTAATTACCCTTTTGTCCCTAAGTTAGTTTCTATGATTTTCTAAGTGGATTGGACCAAAATATTTGTTCCAAGACCATTAGTGGACGTGGCCATGAAGCCCAAATTCCTTACCCATGACTTAAATTTCATAAAGCCCATTTGGAGCCATATAAGTTTCCTATGTCATCATAAGCCTTAAATCTTTTTGGTGGGCCCCACAAGAATGAATCCAAGCCCAAATTCATTAGGCCCGTGCGCAAGCCCATGAGGGAGTAAAGGCTTCCCTCATCTTGGATGAGCAAAGAGCATTCTAGAATTTTCTACTACATTCCACACCATTCTACATTCTTCTACATTATTCTACCATCTTCTAAAATGTTCTAAACTCTTCTTGATTCTTCCTAAAATATCTATGGAGAAAAATCAGCCAAAGTTAGTCAAGATAAGACCACATTTAATGTGGCAAATAGTCATCATTACAATTTATTGGCAATTTGCAAAATAGTCCTTATACTTTTAGAATCTTTGCAAAATGGTCCCTAGGAATTATTTGTATTTTAATTCTTTGAACAAGACAACTCATCCTTACTAGATCCTTCCAAGATGGCGCCACCCATCTCTATAAATACCTTGCTCTCACATTTCATTTAGTTTCTATTGCCATTTGTTCAAAAACACTAAAGTTCATAAGTCTTTTAGTGTCAAATTTGTGAAGCAAGTTCTTGGATTTCCTTTGTCATTGATCTTCAAGAGGCAAATCCTAATATTCTTCCTTAATCATGCCTATGTTCTTCAATAAGTTTCTTGATTCAAATTTTGTTTCATATGTGTTCATCATTTTTAAGTTTCTAACCCTAGAACTTTGAAAAGTCATAATAAATTCTAGAAAAATCTCATGATGATGAAATCACTTTCTATATTCTTGATATCATGCATATTATCTAAATCCAAGAGCATGAGGTAATCAAAAATTTCTTTCCTAAAAACCTAGCCTTGGTCGAATCTATTAGAATAGGTTTGGTAGAGTTTTGTTCATGTGTTGTCATGTATGATCATGTATTCTATATGACATGTATGTCTACACACTCTAATCCATGATAGATTATTAAAATGAAAATCTTTACTCAAAAATCTCTATGTTGGCCGAACCCTAGGTGGGTGAGATTTGATAAGTTTTGTTCATAGTTTTCATTAATGATCTTGTTAATCAAGCTATTAGTATGTATGCTTTATAAATCCAAGTTGGTTTATAAAATTAAGAACCCTAGCCCTATGAACATGTAGAGGCCGAATCTTAGTGTATAAGAGTTAGGAAGTTTTGAGTTTGAAACTTAGTTGTTTAGTCACTAATCCATGATTTAGGTTGATCAAGGATCATAAATCCATGACTTAACCATGATTACAAATTTTAGTTATTCAAAAACCCTAGAGACCGTGACTATGTATTAGGGTTTAGAATGTTTTTAGTTTCTTGATTAGTAATTATTTGATTGCTATGGTTGAAGGTTAACTGAGTACGAGGTTTATGTGGTATCCGAATTTCCGAAGGAATCAGTAAGTTCACAAGAAAGTCTTCAAAAGGTAAGAGGGGAACACCTGAGGATTTATTCGATGGCTATATGCTATCCCGTGTTTGTTTGTAATTATTTGTCTGCTAGTATTTACGTTGTTTAATGTTGTGTTATTTGTATCTGTATGGTTTTAATTGCGTTTAATGGTTTATCTGCAATTATATTATGCTACTGTGATGCATGATCTGCCTGGGAAATATCTATGATATAATTTTTGATTGATGTGTGAGAAGCCTGACAGTGGTCAGTGCCCAATTAAGTTAATCGGATAAAAGCTTTAAGAAGCTTCTCAAATTATATTCAATGTTTTAACGGTAAAATATTGATATATAATATTAAAGGAAATTTTATTTGGAAAAATAAGGAATTTTGGAAAATATTATTATTTTAATAATTTATTACTGAAAAAGTGTATTATGAGTCACAATGGGCGCGAAACCGTGAAAATTTTTTAGCACTGCTAATTTTTACGTAAGAAATTCAGGAATATTACAAAATATTCTTTTATGAAATTAATTGTTGAAAATAAGTTAATTATGATTTTAGAAAATTAATTAAGTGGAAAAAGCTAAATTTTGGGTTAAAAAGCCTTAAAAATAATATTTGACGACAAATTTGGAAAAGTGTAGACGGCAAGTATTTTGAAACTGCAGTGCATATTTTGAAGAAGTTAAAACCTCAAGTGACTCATTGGTTTGTGAAAAACTAAGTTTTATTATTTAAGGATTTTATTAATGATTTTACAATTTGAAAAGAATTTCTGAAAACAAAAATAAATTCAACCGTGTTGAAAGTGTTGTGGAACTCAGTAACCGAGACGTCGGGGTACTAAGGTTCTGTGTTGTGATGGACTTGGGGTCATTTGGACTTTGAGGCCCTGTACCGTATACGTGGTGTATACCGTATTGAAACATTTGAAGATGTTTTCTAGTACCACGAACCTAAGACTGGTGCATCGGTCGAGAGGTGTCGTGATCGAGCATTCGGATTGTGAGGTCCTGTGTTGTAATGAAAGTTTTAAAGATGTTTAAAACTATGTGAGTCGTAAGCCATTTTGAGCTTCGGCAAAGAAAGATTGAACACAAAGAAAAGAACAAAACAAAAGTGTTTTGCATGCATTGGCAGACGTGCCCGCGGTTCGATGTATTAATTACCTGCGACGTGAGGTAGTTCTTACTGTGTTTTTTCTCATGTGCCTAGTGAGGACATTTGAGACCCCATCTTCATTGCTATTGGTGCCCTGAGTGTGGACAGTATGCAATGTGTTTTGGCTGCGTGCCTGGCTTTGTGCCTGTGTGGATGGGAAGAGGATGCGTGCCAAGTTAGCCTGTGTGGCTCTGGAGTCTGATCAACTCATTATGTGTTGGTATATATCATGAGATTAGGACGAAATTAGATGATGAATAAGAAGTGTCATGCATACTTTTCAAATCGATGATGTTTGGGGTGTTGAACCCAAAGATAAACTATTTGTTATAAATGGTTGTGTTTGGTAAATGCTGATGTGTTTATGTGGTGACTAGTATGTAGTTATTGAGTAAGATCCATGTATTGGTTTCTCACTCTTACCTATTCAGATGAACCCGGATATACCGTTGGTACAGTAGAGGGTTCGATCGATCATATTTGATCATGCGCATTATGGTGGTGCCTGGGAGATTAACCCTGGGGCACTCAGCGCCACCTACCATGGCCCAAGTAGAGAAGTTATCGGCACGATAGAGGAAGGACCACAGCAGAGAATACATGTCGTGGAGACTGTCGAGGTATCTCTACCTCCAGTTTGGCTATACCTGCAGTACTTGGAAGAGCACGGATTGATGGATCCGCCACGTCAGCCACATCCTCTTCAGATATTGGGACCTGAGGAACCTCCAGCCGAAGTGGAGTTAGATGATGTTGAGGAGTATCCAGAGGAGTACACTGAGGACGATCTTGAGTTTCACCCTCCTACGGTTGATGATGAGGATTCTTCCGATGACGCAGCGGGAACGGAGGCATCTTCCTCAGATACGTCTGGTGTAGGTGGGATTGATCATCACGATCTTCCCAATGAGTTCTAGTAGCTTGACCAGCTATAGGTGTAGTTTTGAGGTAGTGAGTCTTGTCAGTTTTTGAATCTGGTTACTGAGAGCCATGAGTTTTTGGTATGGTTCTAGTCTACTCGTTGCTTATATGTATATGTCTTTATTTTCTTCACTTAGTTTGATGGAGAATAGCCTATACCTATGAGGGCTCTTTTGTTATCTCCTATTATAGGTATTGTGTATTTAAAAGGTGATGTATATATATAGATATACATATATGTTTGTTTATGTTTACAATGGTTCTATGTTTTAAAAAACAATTCAGCACTATTTTCGTAAAGAGACAGTCACTCTAAAACATATTTTCCGAAAGTAACCAGCAATTAATATTTAATTTTCCGCTTTTGGGTAATAATGTGATGACCCTAGAAGGGGTGTCGCAGCCTAACTGCCAAAGATGGATTATCAATGTAGAATAACCAATACTCAAAGCACGGAAAAGAGGAATGACATGACGTAAAATTGGCATCGCCTCCGAGATGGTAATATTGGAAAAGAGAAGACAATGGCTGAGAGAATATCAATGTAGAATAACCGTGATTTCTTAGAATTGTTCCAAATTTTGGTGTGGTTATTAATCAAAAGCTTTACTCTCTTGTCAATATATGGTGTGTTGAAATGTTTGATTCTAACATCAATAACCATGAAGAAAGTGGCAAGGATATGCAACGCCAGGATGGCTCGTGGTAGATTATTACCGAAAGCAAGTTGATACGACACCTCAAAAGTAAGAAAGATGGCCATAATAAAAACTAAGGTCTCCAACATCCTACAAATATCATGCTTATAAATTAAAAAAAAAATTAGTAGTAAAAAACTTACAAAATTTAAGCTATCTTTCATATTCAATACCAACAACACACTACATCTTTCAAATCCACATCTACCAATACTCGAGCAAAGTTCCCAAAAGTATGTTTGTTTGTTGATTCATCAAGACAGATTGAAATACCAATACTTCTAGCAATTGCAAAGATAATTTTGGGGATCCAACATTCTTGTGCTAAACCAAAAATCCGGACCCAACTATTTAGTAGGTAGAGGCCATTACTGCATTAGGCCAAGAAGATATCAATTGCAGCAATATTACTTTCTTTTCATAACAATAATTGAAAGTATAGTATGTATCCTCAAGAATAGTTGGTTCAAGACTCTATCCCCTATCTTCCACGACCAAGACGATATCAACTGTAGCAAAATGTACTCATCAATGTGAGCAAAGAAAACAACCCCATAAACGGCAAGAGCCAATAAATCCATGAAAAAAGTCTGATCCTCAATTTCTGCCAAATTATTTATTCTCTCTTCTATGTACTTTTGTGAAAATACATCGTCACTTTGATTCTGCTTCTTGCCTTGCAACTTTTGTATCTGAACTCTCAATACATATGCAGCTTCCTGCATGGAAAGGTTGTGCCCCAAGTAATGACAAGGTTGACATTTTCCAACAGGTACCCTAAGATTTGCACAACCTCTTCCAAGGTAGGGGCCATTTGGAAGTCTTAAAAAGAAAAACACCTTATGGGAGGATCATATAATTGGCCTAATGCATTAATGGCCTCTACCGGCAGTGATTGACCTAATGCAGTAATGGCCTCTACCTACAGAATAGTTGGGCTGATTTTTGGTTTAGAATAAGAATATTGGAGCCCCGAAATCATCTTTACAATTGCTGGAAGCATTGGTATTTCAATCTATCTTGATGAATCAACAAACAAACATACTTTTGGCCACTTTGCTCGAGTATTGGTAGATGTGGATTTGAATGGTAAACTGCGAAATCAAGTCTTGGTTGAAAGGGATGCCTTTGCATTTTTTCTTGGTATTGAATATGAAAGATAGCTCTAATTTTGTAAGCATTTTACTGTCTTCTTAGAATTTTCTTTTCTTTTAATTCCATCAACTACTATTTTTTTTATAAGCATGATATTTGTAGGATGTAGGAGACCTTAGTTTTTATTAGGACACTCTTTCTTACTTTTGAGGTGTCGTATCAACTTGCTTTCGGTAATAATCTACCACCAGCCACACTCTTTCTTACTTTTGAGGTGTCGTATCAACTTGCTTTCGGTAATAATCTACCACGAGCCATCCTGGCATTGCATATCCTTGCCGTTTTCTTCATGGTCAATGATGTTGGAATCAAACATTTCAACACACCATATGTTGACAAGAGGGTGAAGCTTTTGATTGATAACCGCACACAAATTTGGAACAATTCTAAGAAATCATGGTTATTCACATTGATATTCTCTCAGCCATTGTCTTATCTTTTCCAGTATTACCATCTCGGAGGCGATACCAACCTTACGTCATGTCATTCCTCTTTTTCCTTGCTTTGAGTATCGGTTATTCTACATTGAAAATCCCTCTTTGGCAATTAGGCAACTTGGTTATCTCATAAGAGACTCACAAACCAAAGAAATGATAATTCCTTTTGTTATTTATGAAAAGGATATAAAGGACACTCAAAAGCTTAGACGAATCAGGCAGACCTCATATTGTGTCAATTGAAAAAGTCAAGAGTTTGGAAAAAGGAGTTGTGATGCAAAAGATAAGTATCGCAAAAAAGTCAATGGCTAAGGGATATAGCTCAAAAGGTTAAGTTGACTTTTCAATGCTCAATTCTAGTTGTTAAGAAAATTGTTGATGAGACACTTGTAGCAACCCCAATTAGAATCGAAGAGGCAGAAAAAACCTTAAAGCAGCACTGCTGAAGTCAGAATAAGAGAAGAAGAGACTGCAAGAGTTAGAAGAAGCTCTTCAAAAAAACAAGGTCTTGTAACTAGTAACCACTGATGAGTGTGATTTCACATCATAATTCATTGTCATTTTGCATGTATTTTCATGGTATATTAGACATTTTTGTTTAGTTATTTTTTAATTTTCCTTTTGGAACAGATAAGGTGGTGTTGTGGAGTGTTTGTGCAGGAATTTTTGATAAAAATGCTTAAGTCAAGTTTGCATGGAGTTTGCTTGAAGATGAAGCTTGAAAAGCATGAAAAATATACAAGGCAGAGGCTGTCACGGCTTGGGCATGAAAGGCTTCATGGCCATGATTACGCAAATAAGTGCTTCTTAGGAGGCAACCCAAGTTTTCTTTCCTTGCTATTTTGTTTTTTATCTTTGTTTTTATTTGTTTTGAATAAATTGAGAAGTTTATAGGAAAGAGTTTATTATTGATTTTCTTGCCAAGTTTGTTTATAGGTTGGAAAGGTTTATTTGCAAGAGCGCATCATGGATGAGCAGGCCCAGTAGAGGACTTTGCTCCAGCAGCTCTATGACTGGCATCTGAGCCAGCACCTACCTCTGCCACATTGAGCTGTTCCAATTTTTCCCTTCTCCGACTTGATTATTTACATTGGGGATAATGTAAGTTTTTCAGCTTGGGGTAGATGTATTATTTTTGCATGTGCATGTGCATGTTTAATGCTGCATTCATTTTAGACATAGTTTTGCATGATCACATCATTAGATTGCCCCTTGCTTAGAGTTTGCATCCTATTGTGAGAACTTTGTGCCAAATGAATTAAGACAGTGAATTTTTTAACCCAATTTGTGTATTCTTGTGACAGGCTAAAAAATTAAATGCTAGAGATGATCTTTTGATAGTTGTTAATTAGCATATGGTTCCTTGAATTTGTGTTTCTCATTGATTATAAACTACTAAATGTGAGATTTTGAGCCTAAAGGGGTACTAACAAAATTGGTCCCGTTCCTTGTGATTGAGTGTTTTCTTCCTCTTGGATTGTATTCTCTAGAACTTGACTTGAAACCATTCTGAAACTTATACATTTTTTAAAACATATTTGAAAATGATTGAGGCATTAGGTATTTTTCTGGCCTTCTGAGTTTGAATGATTAAATGCTACCCCCTTAGTTGCCCAATTTTGAGCCTAATAGAATAAAATGATTTGTTTGGTACCTTGATTGTTTTTTATAAATGATAAATGATGCATGGTATGACACCTTTTAAAGTCTTTCAAAAGGGCAAAAAGGTGGTTTGAAAATGATGGGATGAACAAGAAAAAAAAATCTCAAGTTGGAAATCTTCCCTTCTCCAAAATTGCTAAAAAAAAGTACAAAAAAATAAACAAAAAAATGGAGAAGGGAATGAGTAAAAATTGAGATATAAAATCAAAAGAAAAAAAAGGAAAGAAATGTGGAAAAGTGAATTAAACCCCAAAAATGTATTTTAGAAGGTTGTCATGCTTTGCATTGTTTTATATTTTCTTTAGCCTTCTTGAATTTTCCTTTTCTTGGTTTCCCCACCTAACGGTTAATCCCATGGTCCCATTACAACCAAAATGAAAGACCTCTTGATTCTGATGTGTTTTCATTAATAAAGTAGAGATTTTGGTTAATAGTCAAGCTTATGGTAGAGTACTTTCCTTGAGGAAATTGAGCGAATTGTCAAATGCCCTTAAACACTTTAGTGAGGTGAGAAGAGTTCCCAAATTAGTCAGAGACATGAATTTAGGGAACCTAGGCTTCTAATTGGACTTGAAATTGATTGTCTCTTGGTTATTTATTGGATATGCCCATTGCTTGGATTTGTACTCGGGTTCTTGGTTCACTGTCTATGCTTTGATTGATTATCTTGGTTGGGATTGGTTATTGGTTGAGGACAAGCAAAATCTTAAGCTTGGGGTAGTTTGGTGAGTGTGATTTCACATCATAATTCATTGTCATTTTGCATACATTTTCTTGGTAGATTAGGCATTTTGTTTAGTTATTTGTTGATTTTCCTTTTGGAATGGATAAGGTGGTGTTATGGAGTGCTTGTGCATGAATTTTTGATAAAAATTCTTAAGTCAAGTTGCCATGGAGTTTGCTTGAAGATAAAACTTAAAAAACATGAAAAATATGCAAGGCAGAGGCTGTTGCGCAGAACTGAAGAAAAAGAAAGGAATTTTCCAGCAAGGTTCACGGCCTGGCTCTGAACAGCTTCCAGCAAAGAATTTTCATATGCTTTTGATTTGATTCCTATTGTTATAATTACTTGTGAATTTGGTGGCCACTTATTTTCATGTCACAGACACTGTAGGGATGAAATGTATGACACCCTCACCCGGGCATTACATTAATTAATCATTTTTACTAATATTAATGTTATTAGAAGACATGTCGATTTCTTTCGGAATGTCAAAATTTAATTAGTAATTCATTATTAAATAAAACTCAACTTAAGACATGGATTTAAAATATCAACTTACGAAAAACATACATAAATACTCACATTGATAACAAACACCTTCTTAGTGACAGGTGCATTGATAGGAGTTCCTATAGTGTACATCCAAGTTACTTAAACAAAATACTAAAGTCATACTATAGGTTAAGGAGACAATTTAAACATGTTCTTGAAAGGATCCTTCCAACATCACTACTCCAAAATAAAACTAGACTTCCTAAACTGGTCAAGAAAACTAGTGATACTTATTCGGGAGACCACGAAAGTCTCCCTCATTTCCAGAAGAAGTATCAGAAGAGGATACTTCCACCCCGGCTCCCTCGCCAGGTGCATCAACATCATCATCACTACTCATAGGATGATACAGAGGGTCCTCATCCATGAATTCCTCCGGATCCTCCTCTATGGGTGAAGCTGGCACCACATTCAGAGGTGGTGGATTCAACAGTAGCTGTCCTAAGTCTGCTAGGTGCTGTATATACAACCAAGCTGGCGGAAGTGATATCTAGATGGTCTCCACGGTATGAATCCTCCTCTTTGGACCTCCCTCCAGTGTTCCTTCTACAGTGCAAACCGGGCCAGTGTACTCGGCCATGTGATTCCCCGGATGAATCACCCAAGCCCCAGGGTTGTCGGCATCCTCAAACATGATCGTCCGCATCCGGGAGTGCACGAGAGGCAGAGCTGGGTCCATCTAATCTCAACATAACAGGATACATACATATATACATGAAGGAAAATGCAAGGGTAATTAACATACCAATATATGGATAATTATGACAACTATATGCACCCAAAACACACACAAACATATACAAGTAACAAGATATCATTTTAAGTAGTACGTAGCAAGAGATAATAATTGCTTTTTGAAAACCATGACACTTCTATAATTCAACTTCTATCCTAATCTCCGGAGACCCCAACTTCACTTTGTTTAAAATGAGCTGATCGGGCTCGAAATCTTTTCCATAAAAGGCACAACGTGTTAGTCCACTACACTGTCCAAAATTCCTGACACAGTGTGCAACGTGCATGGATATCCATAGCATACTATCCAACTCAAGGCATAGTAATCAAGGCATATGGATTTCATTGTCCGTCAAAGCACAATGACACAACGTAGCATGATATACCCTGCCCTTCAAGGTACTCACACAAAACAACTTTGGGCACATCTGCCAAATGCATGAAAAACATTTTATTATCGACGCTTTTCTTTGTGTATAATTATTTCCTTTTCGAAGCTCAAAGTCTCACAACCTCCATAATTTTTTAGTGTATTAAAATTTGTAAACACATGACATTTGAGTCTGAGTGTCCAATCACGAGAGTCTTAAACCGATGCACCGGTCTAAGACTTTGTGGTAGTAGAAAACAACTTTAAACCTTTACTGCGTTTATCATGTTTGTATAATGTATGTAGGGCACGCAATCCACAACAACCTATAAGGACACAGAGTCCGCAACAACGTGACACGGATCATAGATCAACGTGTTTAATTACACTAGTAGCCCGACGTCTCGGTTACTAGGTCCACTTTTCAACGTTATTTTTCGTTTAGTGAAAAACAAAACAAAATAAAATTTCCATAACTTATCCAAGTTATTGGAATATTGTTTTGAGTAAAGTTTTTATTAAAAAAAATTATTTGAAATTCATTTTTCAGAACTCACCTTGATTTTAAAAATTCACTCTTTTTCAATAAAATCAAATTAATCTTCCTTTAAAAAAATTTCTTTTAATTCAATAAATCAAAATATGCTTTTTCATAAAATTTCTAATGTTACAAAATTTAGAAATATAACCTTAACTTTCTTCTCTTTTTCAAACAAAACTTCTTTTTTAAAAAAACATTATTTATTTGTAAGTTTCTTTCATGATCTTGTTAAGATGTTTATCTTAACTTATTATTTTGAGCTCTAACTCAAGGTTAGGCTTTATATGCATCAACCAAACAATTACATCAATAAATCGACATATCCATATCATAATAAACATTTTATAATCAACATAAACACTTAAATCATGTAAATCAAATAAAATAAGCATATCAACTAAATCAAATCACTCATCAAACCAAGCATTATAATAAGCATTCAACCAACACATCAAGCAAATACAGGTAACACTTGGTCATCATAATTTTTAATATCCCTCAGGCTTTCTTCTCTTACCTCAAAGTAAAATGGTAATGAAACTCGGTTGTGGTTTTTAAAGAGGAACGACTCGGTTCGCGTTACGATTTCAAATCTATACAGAAACAAATGATTAACATAGGTAATTTTTTTTTTATAAAATTACGTAATTTGATGCATGCATTCGGCAATGCTTAGAAAATCATGCTAGAAATTTTAAATTTTCACAAACTTTTGGATCTATGATCCTTAAGCATCAAGGAGGTAAAATAAAAGTTTAAAACTTGAAAATAAAATTTTATAATCTTGGCCTCATGAACCATGGGTTTCGGCCTTATCAAGAAATGGTGGAAAAATACTATTTTTCATCAATCTAATTTTATGCATGTAAACTTTATAGTGTTCTAAGCATCATTTAGCTTAAAAAATTTGAACATGCCTCATCAACTCATCAAGTGAGTTTCGGCTATCACAAGCCAACAAGGCTAGGAACACTAAAATTTTTCAAGCACCATTGTTAAGCTACTAATGTAAAGAACTTAGCGTATTAACCATGCAACCTTCCAAGTGATTAAAAATTAGGTCTCACTAACATAAAATTTTTAGATTTTTGGCTATAGAACCATCACAATTGAAGGTATACACAGTCTCAAAAAATGTGCTTTAGTTAAAAAAAAATTCATGAATCAAAGATCTAAAGCCATGCATGTGAGATTTTAGCAAAAACTCATCCTTTCTCCCTCTTGGTGTTTCGGCTACACCATGATCACAGGGAGGATGCTTTTCTCTTCACATGCAAGCCATTAAAATGAGAATAAAGATGAGCAAGAAGTGGTAAAATCTTTTGCATGTAAAGGAAGATGATTTCTTTTTGATTACAAGTTAAAACTATAAGCATAAATCATGGTAAAACTAACATGCATGTGAAAAATATGTTGAAAAATCACAACCTCTCCTCCTTAGGGTTTCAGCCAACCCCATTAAAATGGTCATAGGAGGGTTCATTCCAACATGCAAAGGTTGAAAATGGTGGTGAAGATGAGTAGAACTTTGAAATAAAAGAACTTTAAAACAAAGAAATGAACAAGCTTTGCAAGAACCAACTCAACATGCATGTACAAGAAGATGAAAATAGCAAGAACTTGAAGTATAATAGCTACATATTATACCTAGGTGCTGCAGAAATTGAGTGCTTGGAAGCAAGATTTGAGTTTCACTAGTGCAATAAGTGCTTTTTGTGTCAGTTAAAATTGATTTTATACGTCAGAATATTTTTTGACGTTAATACAGCTGACGTTAATAGTTAATATTTTAACGTCAGTTGTTTAAACAACTGACGTTAATGTTGTTCAAACTAACATCAGTTGTGTTAAAGAACTGACATTAAAGGTTTTATTTTTAACGTCAGTTTCCTAATACAACTGACGTTAATAGTCTACTGTATATTTTATAAAATACTATTAACGTCAATTGTTTGATACAACTGACGTTAATAGATTTTTTTTAAAATTCAGTTTTAAAATATCACTCCCCTCAGCTATCTCTGCATTCAGTAAATATCCTAGTAACACAGAATATCACACACATTACAGAATTGCAAACACTACCCTTAAATTTCAATATTAACAAAAAGAAAAGAAATATACAAAGGAACAATGGGAGGACTTAAAACCAAAACCCATGTATAGGAAAAACATAACTATCTACAAGTATATATATATATATATATATATATATATATATATATATATATATATATATATATAGATTTTAGTCTCTAATGTCTAAAAACAAAACTACCAATCTAAGTATATATATATATACATGTTATTAATTAGTTTCTAAAGTCTAACAAAAAAACTATTCATCTAAGCATTGTGGAGGTATCTTGTCAATTCCTTTTTTAGCCGCATACTTGAAGAAGAATTCTGCTAAGCGCATCCTCAAGTCTCTAAACTCGTCTTTTTGAAGAGGCGATTGGTCGTTAAATGCCTACACACATTCAAATAATAACCATAACATTAACGCAAGTCATCACCAAAACTATAATATATAATTTAACAAGTTGTTTAAATATTACCTTCTTCCATCCATCCGTAATAGATGCGGAGACTATGTTCACCATATGAAGCATCACATAATAGCCGCACGACCACCCGTCAGGTTGAAATCGATACTACAAACAAAATTAATTTCAATGTCAGTTAAATATACATATAAATTAGTAATTATAATATTAATTTTTTGATAAATAAACTACCAAACCTTGAGGATGATCCAGTCAGGATTTCCTTTAGCCCTAGAAGTCCTACTTCACCCGTTGGCGCAACTTATGCTACTCGCCTTCAGCGCGCTATCATAAACAAATAATCATGTCAATTAACAAATTCATATATCATGTGTGTAATAAACTAAAAACAACTGATATTAAAACTTAAATTAAATTTAAGATTAGTTACTTACGTATTTACAGCTTCCACCACCTCCTGTGGCGGGTTTTGGTGGAGAGAGCATAAGAATATGACAGTATGCCTAGATGGGTGAAGTACGAACAACTGCCAATGGTTATTCATATAGTAGGGAGCCAGATATAATTATTTCAGATTGTCTCCCATCAAGTTCCCTATGTATTTACTAAATGTATCGGCATCAAAGAATTGGGGCACAAGGATTGACGGATCTAAGAAGCCGTAAACAGATGCAATGCCCTTATCAATCCGAAGACGATGGAGATACCTAAGATATGAAAAGGTGTGGATGTTAATTACATAATATATATATTGAAATTAAAATAAATTATTAAATGGAAAAATACCAAAAATAAATAAGTTATAAAATTAAAATTAACTTACGTGCACCAGAGACTTAAAACCGTGCTGGCCATCCAGACGTTATCTCTGCAGGCGTGCCCAAGATCTTCACCACAGAAGGAAAATATCCTCTGTTGATTTGGGCGTGCCACCCATCCATCGTGCTCCAATGGACATTCAAAAATATCAAACGCATAATCCTCACCAAGTGAGAACAAACGAGTGACAGGTGACAGGGACACCGACGTCGACTTGGCCTTCAATTTAGGAAAAATAAAATAGATAAGTTGTTGATAATTAAAAAAAACACAAGTAATTATTTGACTAATTTGGACATTAATAATGAATACATACCTTTGTTAACATTTCGAGCTCACGTCGTTTGAAGTCCAACTCAAGCTCACGCCTTTTCGTTTCCAACTCAAGCTCATGGCGTTGGACTTCCAACACCCGCTCCCTAGCTGCCAACTCATCGTCCTCCACATGTGCCCTACTATAACTCTCTTTTGTGCTCACATGTGAAGGGTTGGCATGCCCTGCGGTGTCCTGGGATGAACCGATGGAGGAAAGCTCTCTAGCAAGCGCCTGCTTGAATTCTGGGTTGGATAGTAAGCTTTGCATCAGATGCGTTGTAATAGCAGGGTTGGATGAGCTGCTGAGTAATGTCATCCAAAATTGATGCTTCATCGCCCACCCACTTTCGTGAAGCAGACTTGCCATAATATTCTTTGATGGTCACGTTCCCAGGAACACTAATAACCCGACCAGGATGGTCTTTCTTGCCTAGAGCAGTCATCAAGACGGCCCGCCGTCCAGAAGGGACGAATGAGCCCCGGGAGGATTGTGCTTTAAGATCCATCTACAATGAAAAAATGAAAAAACGTGCAAGTGAAAAGTGTTAAAAATATCTATACAAATATCAATTGAAATGAAGTTAATTATTTACTTACAATCTTATCTGCTACTTCGCGAGTGGCATCAAATTTAAAAGATCCCGTCTTTGTCATGCGGACGGCTAACCAGACATCCTCGCGGTCGATGTCCGACGGAGGACTTAATGGTGTGCCCTCAGTCACCTCTCCTCTTTCTATCCTAGAAGAGTGCTCTTCCTGCTTCACCCTCAGCCTATCTGCCATCATCTCCTCGATCCGAGTCTCGTACCCACCCTGAGACATGGTGTGGAGGTGGACGTTCTTCGCCTGATTCTGCCGAAACTTCTCTTCCTTTGCCTATTCAAACAAAAACACATAATTAAATACAGTTAAATGATCTATAAGAATCATACAAAATTAACTTAATCAACCAACCTAAAATTCTCCATCCTGTCGACTCCTAGCAAACATATCCCAAGTATCCTGATCAATCTAGGGATAATCCGAGAACATATTATCAAGCCGCTTCTTCCGAGATATATAGTACCTGGTAAGATCATGCTTGAACCCATTCCAACGCTTTGATGCCATTTTCATACATTTGTTACGATGATCCTCGTCATTTGGCACAGTCCAAGCTACCTACACATTAAATACATAACAACTGGATGGATTATAACCCGGATAATTATCTAATAATGTAAATCAAAAGAATGTAAAGGTAAAATACCGTGATAGCCTCCCAAATCTGATCCTTAACATTCTGTGGAACGTCATTCTAGTGGTTGTAGTTGATGCTAATGTGCTGCTTTGCTTGTAGAAACACCCACTTTTTAAATTCTTTAGCACGGGGTCCCTGGGGGATTTAGATTAGCATCGAAGGACACCTCAAGCTTCTGTCCGCTTTGCCTGGCCTTCTCTAGTTTCTTCAAAGTCGTGGCTTCTCTACCCCGTTTCCTATGAGCTTGTGATGTCTGTATGGACAAAAAAAATGATAAAATAGAGGGTTGTAACATTATAAACTTCCATTAAAAAGAAGGACTAAAGATAGTATATAACATGTAAACTTACAGTGTCCTCCCATGCATGTGGGCCATCCGACTGATCCATATGTATGCCAGTTTAGAAACAGTATATATTTATTAACATAGGTTATAAATAAAAATAAATACAGAAGTATGAATAAAAATAAATGTATACTAAGTTTAAACTACCTATATCAATATCCCTTCGTGATGATCATCACGAGTGGCATGTACATCGTCCACCTGTGTCTCCTCGATTATAGTAGGCATGTTTGTTGAAAAAGAAGGACTCTCAGGAATATCAAGATTTGAATCTTGATTTTCATCACTACCATTATACATGCTTTTTCCTTGGAGAACCATGGACAACCTTTTGTTAGAAGGATCAGTGATGTAGGACACTTGTTTTGCTTGGGAAGCCATTATGAAAGGCTCATTTATATGACCTAACTTGTTGATGTCTACCAATGTGAACACCAATTCATCGGTTTGTACACCACCGTTACTATCAACCCACTTACATTGAAAAACCGGCACCGTAAGCTTAGTGTAATCGAGCACCCAAATATCTTCAATATATCCAAAGTAAGGTGTCGGTGCTTTAACGGGTTTTGTGTCCTTTGCACTAGAGAAGTGCATTGCTTCGGCCACGATCATAACCCCACTATTTTGCATGGTACTCTTGTTATCTTGTTTCCTTGTATAAAAGGAAAAGTTATTGATGTCGTATCCGCTCTAACATATGACGTTGAAGCTAGGCCCACGTGCTAGCCATCTTACATCATCAGAAGCAGTACTACCATCTTTAAGCATTTCTTCCTTGAACCATGGTAAGAAAGTCTTGTTATGCTTGTTCAACAACCACCTTTCGCTCATTCGAGGGTTTTCTTGATTGACTTTTCTTTTATGTTCAAATAAGAAAGGTTGAACAGAATCGTTGTTGTTCAATACATACAAATGTGCTTGAAGCACTTCCTCCCGACCCTTGCTATTAATTCTTAAGCCATGTGTACCCTTACCTTGACATCTTATCTCATCATGCCGAGGCTTAGGAACCCCTATAGGATTCGTGTTATGAAGGTAGTCCGAACAAAACTCAATAGCTTCTTCTGCAACATACCTTTGAACAATAGATCCTTCCGGACGATGAGGATTCTTCACGTACCCTTTCAAGATCTTCATGTAGCGCTTAACTGGGTACATCCATCTCAGAAAAACCGGCTCACATAATCTAATATCCCTCACCAAATGAACAATTAAGTGAACCATTATGTCGAAAAAGAAGGAGGAAAATACATCTCCAATTGGCACAAGATTGTAGCAGCCTCAACTTCTAAGTCATCCAACATACGGGGGTCAACAACTTTGCTACATATAGAATTGAAGAATGAACACAACCGAGTAATGGCATGTCTCACATTTTTTGGAGCAATACCATGAATAGCAACGGGCAGAAGTTGTTGCATCAACATGTGACAATCATGAGACTTTAAGCCAACTAATTTAAGATCACTAGCGACAAGCCTCTTCATATTTGAAGAGTAACCATGTGGAACTTTGATGCCTCGAAGACACCCGTAGAAACTTTGTCTCTTTTTTTTGACAAAGTATGACATGCTGGCGGCAAATAAGTCCGCTTACCATCCTCAACAACTGGAGCTAACTGCTCTCGTATACCCATAGCAACGAGGTCGAGACGATCATTCACACCATCCTTTGTCTTGCCCTGAATGTTGAGAAGCGTCCCGATCACACTATCACACACATTTTTATCCACATGCATCACATCAATGCAGTGTCTAACATCAAGCTTGCGCCAGTATGGAAGATCAAAGAATATCGACCTCTTCTTCCATATGTTTTTCTCAGCATCTTTACCTTTCTTTTTGGACTTGCCGAATATAACATCGATGCCCTTTACCCTCTGATAAACCTGCTCTCCAATTAAGGCCCCCGGAGCTTCTTCTGTCTCCTGGCATCCATTAAAAGCTTTTTTCATCTTACGATATGGGTGATCACGTCTAAGAAATCTCCGATGCCCAAGGTAAACCGTCTTCTTTCCATGATGCAACTGAGTGTAGCATGTGCCTTCTTCACATATAGGGCATGCTTTATGCCCCTTGACACTGTACCCGGACAAGTTACCGTATGCTGGAAAGTCGTTGATGGTGCAAATTAACATGGCACGAAGCTTGAAAGTCTCATGAGAATACCCATCAACTACATCAACACCTTCCACCCACAGTATTTTCAAGTCTTCAATCAAGGGACTTAGATAAACATCTAAGTCATTTCCCGGTTGCTTTGGGCCCGAAATCATCATAGACAACATCATGTATTTGCGCTTCATGCACAACCAAGGGGGCAGGTTGTAAATTATCAACAGAACAAGCCATGAACTATGAATACTACTCATGTTACCATAAGGATTCATTCCATCCATAGCAAGTCCAAGCCTTAGGTTTCTTGGCTCATCGGCGAAATCCGGAAACATAGTATCAATATTCTTCCATTGCATAGAATCAGCAGGATGACGAACCTTTCCATCACATTTCCTCTCATCATTATGCCATCTAAGATTCTTCGCATCTTTCGCATTGGCAAACAATCGCTTGAACCTTGGAATTATTGGAATATACCACAACACCTTCGCAGGAGGACCCTTTTTTCTCACATCATCAAGATCATCATCATCATCACCACCCTTCACTTTGTATCGTGATAACCCACATTTGGGGAAATTGGGATTGTCTTCATGAACACCGGTGTACAATATGCAATCATTGGGGCATGCGTGTATCTTCTTATACTCCATACCCATCGGACACAATACCTTCTTGGCCTCATACTTACGGCCAGGCAATGTGTTGTCCTCCGGAAGCAAGTCTTTCAACACTTCAACCAATTCCGTGAAGCTTTTATCGGTCCAACCATTTCTCGCCTTCACACAAACCAATTTTAGCACCGCCGACAACCGTGTATGAGTAGTACACCCTGGATATAAAGGCTTATCCGCATCACCGCACAACCTATCATACACATGAGCTCGATGAAAAGATTCTTGTCCAGTATCATAGATCATGTCCTCTACTCGATCATCCTCCATATCTACGTCAACGTCCTCACTTTGGTAGACACTTGCCGTACTACTCAACAACACATCACCATGCCATATCCATCTTGTATAACTCAAGCAAATCCCTTCACAAATCAAATGAGTACGTATATCCTTCATCGTTCATTTCCTCGTATTCAAACACTTGACACAAGGACAACATAACATTCCATTACTATTAGGAACATTCCTTTGAGCAAATTCTATAAATTCTCCCACCCCCTTCAAATACTCAGCACTAGTGCGCTTACAAACCATCCAACTACGATCCATAACTAGATTGGTTCTGTAGATATACAAAACATATATCCAATATAAGGACAATACGGGAGATTGAAAACTAGTTTTTGAAGATTGCCAAGCAAATTGCAAGGGCCCACATGACAGATTTGAATCCAAAATCAATTTGGATTTGGATTATTATGATTAAAAGATAATTCAATTGGCATTGAGATAAAAGATTGGATCCAAATTAATCAATTTGGATTTGGATAATAATTGCCTATCACAACAATAAGGATATGATAAGATTTGGCAATTAATTTCGAGATATTGATTTGGATATGAAGATTTAAAATTCTCATGACCAATTATGATGGAGCTTGCATGAAGATGGAGTTTGAAAAAGTATGGAAACTGAGCCAACCAGAGCCCATCACGTCCTAACCATGATGACTATCACGGTCGTGATCGAGTAGAGCTTAAAAGAAACAAAATGGAAAAGTCAGAACTGGTCACGGCCTGGCAGTGATGTACATCACGAACGTAACGTGCCAACTGAACCAGACCCTCACAGGCAGAACTGATCACGGCCTAGCCATGATGAGCATCACGGCCGTGACAAACCAACTAGCAGAGCAACATACACTCAAAACCAAAAATAGAGACATTCCAAACAACTCAAACTCATAGTTTCAAGTTTCAACTATTGAGACTACAGTTTCAACATACACTCAAAACCAAAAATAAAAAAATGTGCCCTAAAGACTCACCAGAAATAGGTGCTCGCGTGGTGGTGGGGAGGGGAGCTCGAGTGGTGGCCAACGTTCGATGTGGTTACTGAGAGCAGAGGGACAAGGAGAGTTAGTGCGCGGGAAGGGGAAAGAGAGATGTCAAGTTATTGTAAATAATGAGCGGGAAAGACAGAGTTAGGGTTAAGAGTGTACCTCACGGTGGTGGCGAAGAAGCCCTCGCGGTGGTTGCGGTGGAGATGAGCTCGCGATTAGGGCAGAGTGAGAGTGAGAGTGAGAGTGAGAGTAAGAGTGAGCGTGATGAAAAGAGAAGAACAGAGACGTACAAAGCGAAGTGAAGAAGGCGCGTGGGTGTAAATGTTATAATCAAAAACCAAAAATAAAACAACATTTTACGTCAGTTGTTTAATACAACTGACGTTAGAAGTCATTTTTAATGTCAGTTGTCTTAAACAACTGACGTTAAAAGTCATTGTTTAACATCAGTTGTATTAAACAACTGACGTTAAAAATAAATAAATATTTTTATTTTAAAAACACTTTTAACGTCAATTGTTACCGACAACTGACGTTAAAAGTGTATAAGTTTCTGCAAAAACATTCATTTCTTTGACTACTGTGCTACTTACCCATGACTACTGTGCTACTTACCCATGCACCTTGTAACTTAATCCTCTTAATGAGCATTAAGTTTATAGATCAGTTTTTAAGAAAATCAGGTAGTCTCTTTTCTCTATATAAATTACCATTCTTCTGTATAAGTCTGTATTACACCCCCCCTCTTCTTTTCCTCTATATTTCGTGTGTTTTCTATTCCTTCACAATATGCCTCTATTATATTTGAGATTTTGTTATTTCTTCCTATACCTAGACTTAAAGGTCTCTGTCTTAATGGTCAAAAAACTTCTGAGGTTGAGTAAATCACGTAACATGGATGGTAAGGTTGGGTGAATCACGTAATGTGATTCCCTCACTTTATTTCATCCCCGTCATCCCTTTCACTCCGCTTTGGCGGCAAGTGACTGTGGATTCAAGATGATGCATCAAGGAATTCAAGTGAGGGAGGAGATGCATCCATTGGAGTTTCTGAGGACAAGACTGAGAAGAAAATGATGTTGAAGCAGAAACTTTTTTATATTTTAGGGCTATGTTGCAGAATTTTTTTATCTTTTAATCATGTAATTGTAACTTATGAATCGCTTCAATGAGAAACGATTTGATTATACATATATAACTTGTTTTATGTTAAGTGTTTATTTATTTTAATTTGCACAAGAATTTGTTTACTAATTCAAGCTAATTAATTAAGATTAAAAATAAACTTGTTTTAAAAAAAAGTTTTAGAAATAAACTGCACTATATGGAGTGATTTGCGTTAAGAGTGACAATAGGGAGATGACAACGAAAGAAAGATAGGAATGAGTTAGGGATATAGGATTATATACGTCAGTTATTTATTTAACTGAAGTAAAAATCACACTTTTAACGTCAGTCGTATAAACAACTGACGTTAAAAGTGTTAATAATTCTTGCAGATCACTTTTAACGTCAGTTCATTAAACAACTGATGCAAATAGTGATTTAATATTTACAAAACTGCCACCGCCTCATTTTTAACGTCAAACTTATGGTCAACTGATGTAAAACGTTCCCGTATATTACATTATTTCCACTAGTGTTTTCTCAAAAACAAGAGAAAATGAAAGTGAATGTAGTAGAAATGGCTTTGTGGAAGTGAGAGGAAAAAGTGATGAAGCGAGATGGAAACATGTACATATATAGAGGGGGAGAGGCGCTGGTTTCAGCAGAAAAGGGAGAGGAAAATTTAAAAAAAAAAAGATGTATTTTTAATATAAATTTTGAAATATAATAATTTATTATGATAATTATGATTTTGTGTCATAAAATTACTATTCATCTTTCAAAAACTCAGATTTTCCTCACCAAATACTCTAAAATCTGATACAAGTTATTTCCCTTGGTTTTTGTTTAGTTCCGGTTAAATATCTACACCGAACCGATCGTATTTCTAATGAAAATCAAACCCGAAAAATCAATAAAATAAAAAATTTTAACGAAAATTTTTAAAATAGTGGAAACATTAGCAATCGTAATTAGAAGCCTAATCATTTTGTTCACGAGTAAAAATTTCATTTTATAATCAGTAAACTTGTACCGATAGAATAGGTTATGAAAATGATTTTAGTTTTTCAAAATAATCTCTAAAACTTTAAAATCAATTACTGGCAAGCACACACTTAAGCACAGAATAACAAGAAACATAAAATCGGGGCGTTACAAAATGAGAAGTGAACCTAGGTATTGGATCCATAGGGATTGAACTTAGGACTTAAATCACAAGAGTTAGAAGTGGTTCTACGAGGGTTCATTGAATTATCATAAACCTTAATGGGTCCAATTTAAATACAATTACCACGAGAGTAGGGGTTGTTTAATTGGGCACGATTCTTGTATCTCGAGAGGGAACATTAACTATTTTTGGATAAATTCACCTTCAAAGTATTTTGATAATTAATAAAGAGGTAGTCAATTTAGTAGCATAAGCGGTCTTATTGGTTACCCTATTCTTGGAAATTCCTCTTAAATTTGAAAACCCCCAATTTGATTTTCCTTCTAATTTCATTCTTGATTTTGTTTTATTGTTATTCTAGATTTGATTTGTTACTTGATACAAATTTCAAAGACCAAATCTTTCCTTGTTCAGTTTAATTGATTTAATAATTAATTGGTGTTCATAATCACGGTCCCTATGGATTCGATCTTTTTGTCCATTACTTGACGACGAAACCGTACACTTGCGGATTCATGTTATCAACCATTAAAAAAGGGCAATTTCTTGAGAATGCCAACAAAAGGGCAAGAGTAGAAGAAAAATGCAAGTTCAAGACGCAAGATTGCTTGAGGGTCAATTAAGGAGTAAGGGCTATGTGGACAAGAAAGAGATAAAGTTTTGGTTGACCAATAGTGGAAAGAGTTATGGACAAAATCCAAGATGGTTGAGAGGAGTGTGCTAAGGCAACTCGAGGATCTGAAACAACACTTAGAAAAGATGGTGGCTGCAGGGTCAAGAATGAAAGGCAACGCCGAGAAGAAATTGAGGAAACAACGACGGTGTATTAAGAAGCACTGAAGAAGGAACAAGGACATGCACATAAGACCCATGTCCATGCATGTACGTACAATGCTATTCGACTATTTCACTACCTTTCTCTCTCAGTCTCTCTCCATTGTATCGACTTGCGCTCACTCAACACTTCGCAGCATTGCAGCTATACGACTGTTACTCCACTACCTTATTTTCTCTCCACTATACCGACATGCGCTCTCTGCATTACTCAACACATAAGTGTTCTATAGCTACTGCTTTCCATCTCTCATCTATAGTAAGTATCAACGACACACTACATTTTTCTGTGACTCTCATTTTTCTCCTCTCTACCTTCTTCACCCTGCTGCTTGACATATATATATAGGCCATATCTAGTGAGACAGGGGGTTTTTATGTGAGAGTGAGAGGGATTCATATTATCCCTTAGATAAAAATTAAAGGCTTAGATTAATAAATCTTTAAGTGTCATCACGTGCCTTTTTCCCCCCCTAATTGAACAAAGGTTATTTCATTCTTGTTTCCAATACCCGACTGCTGTTTTTCGCTTTTCATTCTTTGCACAAAAACCCACCACCGTTTCATCCTCTGCGCAAAAAACCACCACCTAGTTTCTCATTCCCACGTGCTTTTCTTCTACCTACAATTCAGGCAAGCCTTTTAATCCTTATTTATTTTTTATTCACTTTACTTTTTTTAAAAATTCTTTGTTCACGTAGTATTGCCACAGCTGCCCACAAGCCTTATTTTAATTATTTTCTTTTTACCCATCCGAACATGTTTACAATTGGGAACCTGGACATCCATACAAACACTTCATCCATATCTATCCTCAGCCAATTGTTTGAGTTAAGCCCATTATGACTAAACCAACACACACAACAGTGGCTGGTCTTCATGAAAAGAAAGGCAGGGGGAGAGGACCGGAAAAGAGAAAAAAATGAAATCAAATTGGGTCTTGATGGTGGTTGGAACAAAAGAAAAAAATAAGAAAAGGAAACCAGAGATCAAAGAAGAAGAAAGAAGAAATTGGGAGATGAGAGATACTGAGATTGCAGAATGTGTTTTGGCTTTTGGGGAGAGCACATGACTTTTTAATTGGCTCTTACAATCTCAGCCATTCAAAATGATCTAACGGTTGAAAGTAATCCCTCCCACTCTCATATAAAACCCTCCTTTCTCACTAGATATGCCCCCTATATATATATATATATATATATATATATATATATATATATATATATATATATATATATATATATATATATATATATATATATATATATATATATATATATATATATGGTGAGTGCAAGGCGAGGTGGATACTAAAGTATTCGTTTCCGCACTCATTCTCAGACCCTTTAAATTTTATGAGTACCCATATCCATATCAATTAAGAGGGTAATTACCCCCCATAATGGGTAATTTCTTGGGGTACCCATTACTATCTCTAATGACTTTGACATAAACTTATAGAGGGTAATGTTTAGATGTATTGTCATTTTCATTTATCTATATTTACTTAAACTCAACATAAATATTCAGCTAAAATTATAAATGACACGATTCTTCATGTGTGGTTTGAAATATAATATAATAATAACCACAAAAACATTAACATTGGGTGTGGAAAATGCTTGATATATATAACTTTAAACGGATTTTTTTCACACAATTGGTTGTTTTAATCCATCTCATTATACCAAGTCAGTTGATTTCTCCCCTTTAAGATGAATCGTAGCTCAGGTACAGACGACTTAAGAGTTTTGACTTCTCCCTTTAAGTTCTTGGTCTTTATGGAGTAAGTCATTCTCATTCTTCTTCAAAGCCTCCGATGTCCCCTTTAGTCTCCCTAGTTTCTCCTTCGAAAGGAATTGGCCTTGCAAGTGCCATAGGATGACATTCATTAGCAAGCGATAGTGCCCCTGGACTGACTACATTGTTCAGACTACCGATAAGATGGGTCTGCATCCAATAATTCAATATCATAACCATAATGTAAAACAACCCTCTCCTTCATTTACCAAATGTAAATCACCATATCCCACTGTGGACATGGTAGTACAGTGGCACTATAGACTGCTGCTATGTATTTTTCCCCCGTGACTTATTGATGGACATACGTGGCTCTGGATAGCAATGGAAGATCATAAGTCACAGGGAAAAAAACACATAGCAGTAATATATTGGGTCACTACTACCATGTCCACATCTAGTAAATGAAGGAGAGAGGTTCTTTTACAATATGGCAGTAAACCCATCTCATCGGCACTCTGAACAATGTAGCTGGTCCAATGGCGCTATCACATGCTGCTTAATGTTGTCTTATGGAACTCGAGAGGTCAAATTCTTTTTAAGGAGAAACTGAGGGAGTTAAAGGAGACATTGGAGGCTTCAACGAAGAATGAGAATGAACTACTCTAAAAAGTCCAAGAACTTAAGAGAGAAGTCACAACTCTTAAGTTGTCTGTACCTGAGCGAGGTATCTATTCGGTTTGAAGGGGAAAAATCGACTGACTTGGTATAATGAGATGGATAAATACAATTAATTGTGTGACTAAAACAATCTATCCAAAGTTATATATGTCAAACATTTTTCATACCTAATGTTAATACTTTTTTGTTGGTATTGTTGTTCTACGCTTCTACTGTATTTCGAATCACGCAAGAAAATTGTCATTCATAATCTTAGCATTATATATATATATATATATATATATATATATATATATATATATATATATATATATATATATATATATATATATATATATATATATCACGAATGCAAGGTGAGGTGGGTACCAAAGTACTTGTATCCGCTCTCATTCTTGTACTGTAACACCCCCCTCGGGGGCATTACTTCCTAATCATATGCGGAAATGAATTAAAAAGAAAGTTTACTGGTTGCTTTCGGAAAAACTTCTATTATTTTTCATAAGTCTGAAAGTATGGGGGTAAACACAATAGTACAAACTATATCATACTCACCAACATACATAGACTGATTTTATTCAAAAACAAACTCTTCTACAATGTACAGATTTCTCTTGAAAATACTTCATTATTCACAACAGAATTTCAAAAAGGTTTTCAACCACATAAACTAACTTTCTCAAAACACACAACTCCAAAGGAAAAATCCTAAGCTGGTCACTCTATGAGACATCAACTCGAAAGAACTTCGTAGTTCTTACCGTTATAATCATCGCCAACCTCTTCAAGGAAAAGGATTTATATCCCCCAGTGAGGTTAGGAACTTCTCGGCACCACCTGCCCTAGTGTACCAAGGTACGTCTGCAAGAAACCAGGAAAACCTGATATATTGTAAGGGTGAGATACCAATATATGAATGAATTATGATGACTACATGTACTACAAACATACAGGCAACAAGAACAGATAAGTATACATATTCAACATAAATTTTTTTAAGCATAGTATCAAGCAAATCATCGTCGTTCTTGAAAACATATGACACTTCTATATTTCAACAATTTATCCTAATCTCTGAAGACCCCAACTCCATGCAAAATTTTTTTTATTTAAAAAAAACAGTGAGCTGATCAGGCTCAAATAGCCAACATATGGCACTCAAATAGCCGACACATGGCACAACATAATTTCCACAGCAACTATCCAACTCAAGGCACAGTCATCAACGCATGTGGGTTGAGCACACCGTCCTATACAAGGTATAGTGAACAAGGCTCATGGAAATCATGGTCCATCAAGGCACCAATGATACAACATCGCATATGAGATACCTTTCCCTTCAAGGCATTCACACAAAACTTTTTGGGCACGTCTGCCAAATGCATGTAAAAACATTTTATTTTCGCAGCTTTTCTTTGTGTTTCATTCTTTCCCTATCGAGGTTCAAGGCTCATGACCATCCATAGATTTTCGATGTTTTAAAACATTCATTATCAACACAGGACATTTTAGTCCGAGTGTCCAATCACAACAGTCCTAGACCTGTGCACTAGTCTCAGAATTTATGGTCTTAGAAAAGCAGTTTTCACCTTTTTACCACGTTCACCACATTTATCACAACTTCTATAGGACACACAGTCCACAACAAAGTATATAGGACACAAAGTCGCCAACAACGTTTATAGGACACAAGTCCACAACAATAACGTGTATAGGACACACAGTCCACAACAACGTATATAGGACACACAACCCAAAACAACGTGTATAGGACACACAGTCCACAACAACATATATAGGACACACAGTCCACAACATTGTGATACGGATCATCGATTCACGTGCCTTAAGAACTCTAGTATCCCAACGTCTTGGTTACTAGGTTCACTTTTCAACGTTATTTTTCGTTCAGTGAGAAACATATACAAAACCAATACTTTCCGTAACTTATCCAAGTTATCGGACATTTTCTTTTTGAATAAAACCTTTTGAAAAAAACTATTCCTTTGAAATTCTTTTGTTTAAAACTTTAAGTTATGGAAAAACTCATTATTTTCAAAAAAATCCATTCTTTATTTTTAGAATATTCTTTTTCTAAAAACATTTGAAACTTCCAAATAAAAGTTACATACAAGTACACATAGCCATCATAAATAATTATCCCTCAGGCTTTCTCCCCTTACCTGATTCGACGGGTTGAAAAAGTCTTTGTTTCCGTGTTGCCCAGAGCGAACTTCCTTTGCCCACAGCGTGCCGCAAGTATAAGAATTAAGTGAATGACTTAAATTAAAACAACAAAGTCATCTTATCTTTCTAAGTATAGGTTTTGGCCATGGCTAGAAAAATGATGCTAGAGATGTCCAATTTTTACAAATTCTTGGATTACGTTTTGTCCAAAACTTACTTATATAGATACTTTAATCCCTTATTTTTATGTCTTTACTTCAACACTTGTTTATATTCCATTTCATACCCAAAATCTTTACTTGATTATGTTAAAAGGTATTAGTTTCAAAATCATATTTTTCATAAAAAAATTAGGATGAACTCTTTTATAAAAGCATTTTCTGAACAGCAGCGGGTTTAAATTGTGAATGATTACTCAAATGACCTTTAAAATTTTTGAAAATTTAATTGAAGGTACCCAACTCAAATATAAAGACATTGTAGTTAGCACCATGTCAAAATTAGAAGGCATTAATTTATTAAAAATCACGCACCGCTTCTGATTGTACAGGATTTTCAAGAAATCCAAGTTCACAAACATGTAATTTTATGAAATTGTTTCTCTTTATAAACACATGTAAAAATATCTAATCTTCAACCAAACTTTAGAGATACTTCGGTAACAACCCATAAAATTTTATAAAGAATTTAAATTTTAAAAAATCAGATTTAAAATCATCATACAAACAATTATGTGCATATTTTCGTAGCCAGAACTTGACCCTACTTTGATATGGGTTTTGGCCCATAAAATCTTATCCATATACTTATATATTATATATCAAAATAAAGCCCCAAAAGTCTTCTTTTCAAATATGTATTTATTTTCAGAAATATGTTTTGTATAAAAATATATAAGCTCACGAATCACTGAAGGTCATGCTGCCAGATTTGTGTTTTCATAGGTTCATCCACACCAAAATATTATTTTCATTCAAACATCATCCCAAAGTCATAAAATCAACATGAAATGGTCCTAGACCCTTAAACATATGCATTCAAACATATAAGATGAAACTAGGGTTTATTATTAGTTTATAAAAACTTGTTTCATATTAAAAAGGTTTTTCTAGGGTTTTCTAAGAATTTTTGAGTGAAAATTTGGACATGCAACCATGAAAACATGACATGTGATTGGTCAGAAATCCGCAAGTGTACGGCTTCATCGTCAAGTAATAAAAAGATCGAATCCACAGGGATCGTGATCTTAAATGACTATCAATTATTAAATCAATTAAACTGGACTAGAAAAAGATTTGGAATAGATTTGGTTTTTAAAGGAGTAACTAACAATTCAAATATTTAAAATGAAATCAAACAAAATAGGAAAGTAAATCAAATAGGGTTTTTCAAATTCAAAAGAGATTTCCAGGAATTGGGTCACCAACAAGACTGCTCATGTTACTAAATTGATTACCCCACTTGTTAATTATCGAAATTTGCTTTGAAGGTGAATTTATCCTAAATATGTTAATGGTCCCTCTCGGGATACAAGAACCGTGCCCGATTAAACCTACCCCTAATCTCGTGGTAATTGAATTTAAATCGAACCCTTTAAACTCTGTGACAATTCAGTGAACCCTCGAAGGACCGCTTCTAACTCTCGTGATTTAAGTCCTAAGTTTAATTCCTATAGATCCAATACCTAAGTTCACTGCTAGGTTCCTCCTTAGAGTATCTATGACATGCAAATAAGTGCGCACCATATTCACAAGTAATTCATGCAGTAGGAATCAAATCGGAAGCAAATTGAAATTAACAAAAAGTAAAACGTCAAATCATAACATAAAACAAGTCTTGGGCATATCCCCAATTCCTAAAGACTACTCTAGCATTGCCATGGTCATGGCAACCTTGAATAATAAAAGCATAAAAATCCTAATAGAAAAGAAGAAATTGAGAAGAAGAGAAATTCTAGTTTTTGCCTAAGGTAGCAGCCCAAGGGATCCCTATTTTCGAGCCTAATTGCCCTATTTATAGAGTAGGTTAACTTGAATCCCAAGCAATTACAAAATCAGATCAAATCAGGATTTAAAATTCCAGATATTGTGCGTCACGGCAGTGATGCCTGTCACGGCCAGGCCGTGACAGCTTCTGTCTTGGAAAACTTGGCACTGATGGCCTGTCACGGCCGTGATGGCCATCACGCCCGGGCTGTGACAGGTTCTGACTTTTTCGTTATTTTCTTTTCAGCCTTGCTCGATCATGGTCGTGATTGCTGTCACGGCTAGGCCGTGATGGCCTCAGTTTGGCCCGGTTTTCTTGGTTTTCAAGCTCCATCTTCATGCAAGCTCCATCATGGTTGATCTTGAACATTTTAATCTTCAATTCCTGCACAAAAACACCACAAAACCGCCTTACCGGTTCCAAGGTAAAAACTAACAAAAATCAAATTAAAAATGCCTAAACTACATGAAAATGCATGCAATATGATAAAGAAATATGAGGTGTAATCACACTCATCAAACTACCCCAAGCTTAAGATTTTGCTTGTCCTCAAGCAATAACCAAGGCCAGACAAGATAGACAATCAGAGCATGGACAGTGAACCAACAACCCGAGTAATAAATTCAAGTAATAGGAACATCCAAATAAGTACCCAGGAGACAATCAATTTCAAGTCCAATTAGAAGCTTAGGTTCCCTAAATTCACATCTCTCACTAATTCGGGCACTCTTCTCACCTCACTCAAGTGTTTAAGGGTATATGACAATTCGTTCAATTTCCTCAAGGAAGGTACCCTACCATAAGCTTGACTATTAACCAAATCTCTACTATATTAATGAAAACACATAAGAATCAAGAGGTCTTTTATTTTGGTTGTAATGGGGCCATGAGATTAATTGTTAGGTGGGGAAATCAAGAAAGGGAAAATTCAAGAAGGCTAAACAAAATATCAAACAATGCAAAAAAAGACAACCTTCTAAAATACCATTTTGGACTTTAATTCACTTTTCCACATTTCCTTTTTTTCTTTCTTTTTTATTTATTTATTTATTTTATTTTTTAAATTTCTCACTTTCTTTTTCTCATCCCCTTCTCCATTTTTTTTTGTTTATTTCATTTTAGTTTTTCAATTTGGAGAAGGGGAGATTTCCAACTTAAGAGAAATATTTTTACAACTTTTTCATCCCACAATTTATTTTTCAAACTACCTTTTTGCCATTTTTGCAATACTTTAAAAGGTGCCATACCAAACATCATTCATCAAAATAAATCAAGGTACCAAGAAAAGCATTTTATTTTATTAGGCTCAAAATTGGGAAACTAAGGGGTAGTATTTAGTCGGTCAAAGCTTAGAAGGCCAGAAAAATACCTAGTGCCTCAATCATTTTCAAATATGTTTTCAAAAATATTTAAATTTCAAAACGGTTTCAAGTCAAGTTCTAGAGAACACAATCCAAGAGGAATAAAACACTCAATCACAAAGAATGGGGTAGATTTAGTGAGTACCCCTTTTAGGCTCAAAAAATCTCACATTTAGTAGTTTAAAATCAATGACAAACACAAATCTAAGGAACCACATGCTAATTATCAAGTATCAGAAGATCATCTCAAGAATTTTTATTTTTAGCCAATCACAAGAATACGAAAATTGGGTTCAAAAATTCACTGTCTCAATTCATTTGGCACAAAGTTCTCACAATTGGATGCATACTCTAAGCAAGGGGCAATCTAATCATGTGATTATGCAAAACTACACCTATATAAATGCAACATGAAAAATGAAAAAATGCAAAAAAAATGTAAAAATACCCCTACCCCAAGCTTAAAAACTTACATTGTCTCCAAAGTAAATAATCAAGTCGGATAGAGGAGAAAAATGGAACAACTCACTGAGGTGGTGGAGGGTGTTGGCTCACATGCCAGTCAAAGAGCTGTTGGAAGACGTGTCACGGCCGTGACGTTCATCACGGCAAGGTCGTGATCAATTATGGTGTCAAGCAAGTCCCCATCACGGGCGTGATATACATCACGTCTAGGCCGTGATCAATTTGGGTCTATAGGTGCTGGCCTCTCACGGCCGTGACTTCCATCATGGCTAGGCCATGATACATTCTGATCTTCTGGGTCCTCCTCATCACGCCCGTGAGGGGTATCACGGTTGGGTCGTGTTCCTTTCTGATCTTTAGCTATTGGCTAATCACGGTCGTGACCCCTGTCACTGCTGGGCCGTGATCTCCTCCGACTTTATTTTTCCATGCCTTTTTGCTCTTCCTGCCTTCAAAACCTGAAAATACTTGGAAAAACCATCAATTAGTGATCTTTATTCTCTTAATCTTCTCAAATTATTCAAAGACAAAATTCAAAAACAAATTGAAAAGGGAAATAAAACTTGGGTTGCCTCCCAAGAAGCGCTTATTTACGGTCTTAAGCTTGACCATACTCCCTTCGATCAACCGAGATCAGCTGGGCTTGGAAGTGCAAGAACGCCTCTCTTCCAAGGAAGTCCATCAAAGATCCTATTTTGTTCATATGGCCATATGCGCTTTCGTTTTGCTCTTTTCACTGAGTTTCATGGCCTTACTTACTTCCGGCGGAAGTTTTAACTCCACATGTTGAGGAACTCCAATTTCATCATTGTTTGGTGCATCATTTGTCATGCAAAGTTTGAGAGTTGCTTCCATGTTAAGCTCTTCCTTCACCTTTGGAGGCATTATCTCAATCCTGCACACATGACTCTCAAAAGGAGGGTTGTTATATGAGTTAGTCAAATCAAAATCCACCCTACCTTCCTCTACATTCAAAGAGAGCTTACTATTTTTTAGAATTCCCGTTCATGTCCAACACCATGAAATCGGTAGGAATGAAAAATTTCCCTACCTTTATGGGGACATTCTCTAGTATGCCTAGAGGGGTTTTAGTTGTCCATCCGTAAATTGTAAAGAGGACTTGGATGGACTCAATTCCTTGGTTCCTAACCTCTCAAAGATAGTAAGCGGCATCAAACTCGCACTAGCCCCTAAGTCACATAAGGCTTGGTCGATTTTTAATTCTCCAATTGAGCAAGCAATAGAGAAACTTCCTGGATCTTTTAGTTTAGGAGGCATATTAGTTTTTATCACGGCATCATGCTCCTCAATTAAGCTCTTAGTTTCCTTTTCTACTTGCATTTTCTTGACTAACCTTTGTGGGAAAGGTATTGGGGCTTGGTAAGGTGCTGGAGGGACATACTTTGGCTCTATCTCTTCATGTTCACTCATGTCCTCCTCACATTCCACATTCTTTTTAACTACCCCAAGCTTATCATCACTCAAGTATATAGCATTACAGTGCTCATTGGGATTAACTTCGGGTTGTCCTAGGAACGTACCCTTAGTTCTAGAATATATACTAGCTTGTTGGGCAATCTGAGTTTCTAACATCTTATTATGGATGGCTAAGTTATCTACCTTAGATGTTAACTCTTTTATTGCCTCATTGACTGTTCTACCTTGTTGCCTAAACTTTTCATTTTGCTTTGTTTGAGTTTCAACAAAATTTTCCAAAAGAGACTCAAGTTTAGACTTTTGTACCTGAGGATACCCCAATGCGGGTTTCCTATTACCTTGGCCTTCCTGGAATTCGTGGTTCAACGTGTTGTTGTAGTTCCCATAGGAGAGATAAGGATTATTCTTCCTCACTTGGTTGTAAGGATTTGGAGGAGCATAATTTGGCAACTTCGGGTTCGTGTCATAGAAGTTGTGACAAGAGTTCACATGTTCCCTCGAAGCACCAAATCCAGGAGCATACCATGTGGGCACTCCATTATGTCATGTCCCTGCATTCCACAAATCTCACAAACAACATTAGTAGCACCTATTGAACTCACATTAGCCTTTTCAAGCTTATCAAAGCGTTTATTCAGTGAGTCAAATTTAGACATAATTAGATCAGTGCTATTTCATACTTACCCCCCGAAAGCTTTTTCGGGTTATTACCTCTTTCCGAACCCCATTGGTTATAGTTGGTGGCTACGTTTTCAAAGATATTGAACGCTTCAATCAGAGGTCTATTCATAAAGGCTCCACCAGCTGCAGAGTCAAGTGACACCTTCGAAGAGTAATCCAATCCGTTGTAGAAGGTATGAACTAACAACCACCTCTCGAGTCCATGATGTGGGCAAGACTCTAGCAATCCTTTGTAACGATCCCAAGCTTTGGATAAGCATTCTCCGTCCTTTTGGAAGAAGCCGGTGATCCGAGTTCGTAGGTAAGCAGTCTTGGATGGAGGGAAGAATTTCTCCAAGAATGCTTGCTCCAGTTGGTCCCAAGTTGACAAAGTATTAGCGTGCACTTGCTTCAACCAAGCTTTTTCCTTTCCAGTCAGAGAGGAGGGGAAGAACCTCAAGCGAATAGCATTAATTGGGGCACCTCGAATTCTTATTGCATCGGTGAACTCCAAGAATGTCTACACATGATCAGTCAGGTCCTCCGAGGGTAATCCTCCAAATTTATTTTGCCTAATCATGCCAATTAACAGAGGCGGTACAGTGTAGTTCTCCACCTCAATTTCTTGCCTAGCAATCCCAGTTCGCAAACCCCTAGCATTTGGGGATGCGTAGTCCTTAAGTAGTTTAGTATCCGGTAGATTCGCAATGACTGGAATATGAATCAACCTTTCTCTTGCTCTTTGTCTTTGTAGTCTCCCACGTCTATGAAAGGTCCTTTCGATCTCAAGGTCAACTTCAATAAGATTTCCGAACCTTTGGGATCTTCGCATAAGAGAGAAAAATTCCTGCAAAGAGAGAGATAAATGCACTAGAAAAAGAAAGAAAAAAAATGAAATAAATAAAAAAATGTCCAGAAAATCAATTTAAAAATTAAATTGAAATTCAAGAAAGCACAGTCACCGGTAACGGCGCCAAAAACTTGGTGGGCTCAGGAATCCACAAGTGTACGGCTTCGTCGTCACGTAATAAAAAGATTGAATCCACAGGGACCGTGATCTTAAATGACTATCAATTATTAAATCAATTAAACTGGACTAGAAAAAGATTTGGTTTCTAAAGGATTAACTAACAATTCAAATATTTAAAACGCAATCAAACAAAATAGGAAAGTAAATCAAATAGGGGTTTTTCAAATTCAAAAGAGATTTCTAGGAATTGGGTTACCAACAAGACTGCCCATGTTACTAAATTGATTACCCTCTTGTTAATTATCGAAATTTTCTTTGAAGGTGAATTTATCCTAAATAAGTTGCTGTTTCCTCTCGGGATACAAGAACCGTGCCCGATTAAACCACCTCTACTCTCGTGGTAATTGAATTTAAATTCAACCTTTTAAGCTTTGTGACAATTCAATGAACCCTCGAAGGACCGCTTCTAACTCTCGTGATTTAAGTCCTTGTTGAGAAAAATTGGCAAGTGCACCAAATCGCTTTGTAGTAATAGAAATATCATCCTCAGGGATTGAACCGTTAACTGCTAATGTACCAACTCCACTTCGTTTGAGCAACTGAATGGTTTGAAAGTGGCTTTCGCCAATAAGTAAGAACAACAACTTAACACAGAACAGAAAATATTTTTTGTATTTTTCAAATGAGAAAATTAAGCAACAGAAGAATTGGTTTTTAATAATCAAAGAAGAAATTGTTAGAGGATCGATTTCCCTGCCCGTCCTGCTTATTCAATCATGGAAATTAACTTGAACAGTTTATCCAATTTCAAGAAACCGAATTTTGTAATTTATCCCCAAATTCCTTAGGTGAATAAACCTGTCTATCTAAGTTACTAATTAAATTCTTTGAGTATTAGCTAAATAGCAGAAGCATTAAGAAAGATTTCCACTCAAAAAAAGTTAATTTGGTTGTGTTCTTATTCCTAAGTAACACGCGCAAATCGTTTCTTCACAAACAGCAACTATGAATCCGAATTTCCCAATTACAAAATTCATAGAGTAGATAAACATGAAAACAGTGAATAAAGTCTTGAAATTAAACAAACTAGAACAGGTAATTATCCAGAATTAAAATAAATTATCTAGGCAGTTTCATCTACCTCTAATAAAAGAAAATTAGCTAGACATAATTAAAAAGGAAGAACCAGACGAAGAAGATGAAAATAAGGTGGCCATCTTCTCTTTCCTCCAGTGCGGCGCTGTGTCTCTTTTTTATGCTGTGGCTCTCTGTCTCCTATTGTTCACCTCCCCCCCTTACGCTGCAGTGCGACCCTTTTTATTATTTTCCTACCGTTCCCGATCTCGTACCATTGTACGTTACTTTTCTCCCTTCATTCTAATGATAATGATAATAGTAATAGGCCCTCCTTCCAGCAGCTTCCTCCAACAAGGTTACGTGACCTACCTTCAAATCCAATTCAAAATGGATATTGATTCATCATCAAACAAATTGGACAATTAGTCATGGGCCCACGTCAGTAGCAAGTTATCTTCCCAATTGCTCATGGACAATAGCTTAGTAAAATTATGTAATGAACTTGCTTTAATTTTTTATGGTCAATTTTTACAGGAGCCCAATGTCCAAATTAATGTAAATCTTTATTATTTCCTACAAATACAAACAAATAAAAATATTATTAGATTAACTCTAAAAATATAAAATTAAACTAAAATATATAAAACATTATTAAAAACTAAATTACCTAAACTTAGGGACAAAACTCAATCAGTTAGCACTATTGGGTGTAAAAATTCACTCAATAAGAACAAAAAAATCACATAATCTAGCGGATTATCACACCCCCAAACCTAAGACTTTGCTTGTCCCTAAGCAAAAGTAACCCAAACTAACACACAAAATACTAAGGACAACAGACCAAGCAAACATCGACTCAAGGGACACACTAACTTAACAATAACAATGCAATGCACCACCCAACCATGTAAGAGATCCTAAAACAAAAGAATCACCTTATAACAAGTTCACATCCCAGAATATTCCAAAGAAGAAATCATAACAAAGGTGCACCAATATTTCCACACTTGAAAAATTAAAGAACATGGCTAATTCAATTAAGGAAGAACTAATGGACACCCAACTACTCACAGGAAGTACAATTTCACTCAATCACTCAAATTTATGTAGGCAAGGGTATCGCTCAATTTCACACATTAAAACCATGCAACTTCAAGTTTGATCTTCATCTCAATCATTCATTCACAACTCACAGCATGCATAAATCAAAGGGACTTTATTTAGGATGTAATGTGGCCAAGGTAAATGGGAAGGATAAGAAAGGATAAGCAAGCTAGCACCAAAGGAAATAGGAGAGCAACAATTATTTTAAAGAACCATGCTTTGCATACAATCCTTTTCTCCTCTTTCTTTTTGACTTCCTTCACATTCTTTTATTTCAAAGCACCACTTTATTTTTCTCAAGTATTTCATACCATTTTTTTTTTTGCATTTATTTTTTTTTGTCTTTTGTTTTTCTTTTTTTTATGTAACCATTCCTTCCTTTCACCAACATATAAGCACAATATTCTCCCCCATACTTATGTCAAACTCACTCACAATAATTCAATGCTCTCCTATCCACTAAGGTTTGGGTAGAAACATTGTTTTTCAAGTTAAGGCTCATGGGTAAAAACAAACAAAGATTTACATATAAAGCTCAAATGGGCTAAGCAAAGGGAAAAAAAAAATCAAGGTTGGCTATTTGGTCAAAGTGGCAACATGAAAAATGGCCCAAATCATTTTTATAATATGCATATGAATCATGAACTTCAAACAAGAACCAAGCAAACTCAAGAGCATGAGTTTCAATGGTGCACTCACAATAAAGAATTTACAATTATAGGCTCAAATGACTCACAAGGATAAAGTTAAGCAATCCAATTAATTCTCACCAAAATTTTATAGCCATGAACTTTAATCAACAAGGTTTAACACAATGCACCAAAGTTATGCAATCCAGTCAAGAACAAACTCAAATGAAAAACTAAACCACAAGTATCATCTTCATATCAAAGGAAAACAAACATGGTGGGTGCACAATACAAGGCGATTGCCAAGAACGGGGTTCCACATAAGCATGCTTATTATTTTTTCAAAGAATGGTAATGACCTTAACTTGCAAACACTAAAAAAAAAAACACTCAAAAATAAAACAGCATATAAAGGGAAAAAATAAAAACAAAATAAAGCAAAAGAAAAGAAAACTCCCTTATCTTGCGCTTCCAAAATTTGGTCCAAACTTGAGGTCACCATCATTAATGCCTCCTATCCTTCCTTTTTGTCATGAGATACCATGAAGCACAACTAAATATATATCTCAGAACATAGAAAACATTAGTACAAGATAGGCAAGTCATAAAAGAAAAAATAACTAAATATATATCTGAATCATTTTTGTTCTTTCTAAATTTTCTATTTTTTTTTCTTTTTATTTATTATTATTTTTTTCAACAAAAACTAACAAGAAAATAAGAATAAACTAAAGAGAAGGGTTAAGAAAACTCATTGAGAAGCTTCCACCTGGATCCCATTGCTTGTAGCATAGAGGCCGAGAGATGCTAAATATGTAAAGGCTTCCTCCCGGATCCCATAGCTTGTGGAGTGGCGATTGTAGAAGCAAGATGAATCTACCCTCAATTCCTCCTAGCAAGTGTGTGAAAACTCCATTGACCTCTTTAGGTACAATAATGAACCCACTTCCTCCCAGGTGAAATGTTATTTTCGCAAAGAAATTTGACAGACAAGTGGAAGGGACCAACTTTGCAGTGTCCACACATGCATGTAAGCCAACATATTTATCCAATGCAGCAATTTCAGGTTTCTTGGCCATGCATGGTGAAAGATATTTCCGCTTGTGACTCATCTACCACCACCACTTCATCTTCATTTTGATCCATCTCCGCAACCATATTCTCTTGAATATGGGTTTCCAGTGGCTCCTCGGCTAGCTTTTTCAAAATGTTCCATAGTTTTCACTTCTAACTTTTGAATCATGACACTTAATTGCGCTACTAGGTCTTTAGAATGTTTCCCAGCTTGCATTTCAAACCCCTAAATCATGGTAATTATTTCTACCTTGTTACGCTCTATGCTCTGGATCACAAGTTGAGCATCTATCTCCCAAAGAAATTCTAGCACCTCAGGATTCAGCTTAAAGTGTGGTGGTGGTGGTAAAGATGACAAATGTGATCTCCATTCCTCATTGGAGTATGTCTTTACATTGTTAGCAACGATACAATCAAGCACGACCCAATCAATTTGATATTCCTGATTTGAATAGTAGTCATGGTCCATGTGTTGCTTCCACCTAACAAAAACAAAACTCAAAAGAAAAATTCAAATATATACAAAATAAAATGCTCAAATCGAGATTTCATTGGCACAACTAATATTAACGGAAATCAATCCCCGGCAACGGCGCCAAAAACTTGTTGAGTAAAATTGGCAAGTGCACCAAATCGCTTTGTAGTAATAAAAATATCGTCCTCAAGGATTGAACCGTTAACTACTAATGTACCAACTCCACTTCGTTTGAGCAACTGAATTGTTTGAAAGTGGCTTTCGCCAATAAGTAAGAACAACAACTTAACACGGAACAGAAAATATTTTTTATTTTTATTTTTCAAATGAGAAAATTAAGTAACAGAAGAATTGGTTTTTAATAATCAAAGAAGAAATTGTTAGAGGATCGATTTCCCTGCCCATCCTACTTATTCAATCCTGGAAATTAACTTGAACAGTTTATCCAATTTCAAGAAACCGAGTTTTGTAATTTATCCCCTAATTCCTTAGGTGAATAAACCTTTCTGTCTAAGTTAATAATTCAATTCCTTGAGTATTAGATAAACAGCAGAAGCATTAAAAAAGATTTGCACTCAAAAAAAGTTAATTTGGTTGTGTTCTTATTCCTAAGTAACACACGTAAATCGTTTGTTCACAAACAGCAACTATGAATCCGAATTTCCCAATTACAAAATTCATACAGTAGATAAACATGAAAACAGTGAATAAACTCTTAAAATTAAACAAACCAGAACAAGTAATTATCCAAAATTAAAATAAGTTATCTAGACAGTTTCATCTACCTCTAATAAAAAAAATTAGCTAGACATAATTAAAAAGGAATAAACAGGCGAAGAAGATGAAAATAAGGAGGCCATCTTCTCTTTCCTTCTCGCTGCTACGCGTCTCTCACTTTCTGCGTCCTCTCTTTCCTCCAGTGCGGCGCTGTGTCTCCTTTTTTACGCTGTGGCTCTCTGTCTCCTGTTGTTCACCTCCCCCCCCCCCCCCCCCTAACGCTACTGTGCGACCCTTTTTATTATTTTCCTACCGTTCCCAGTCCCGTACCATTGTACGTTACTTTTCTGCCTTCATTCATAATAGTAATAGGCCTTCCTTCCAGCAACTTCCTCCAACAAGGTTACGTGACCTACCTTCAAATCCAATTCAAAATGGATATTGATTCATCATCAAACAAATTGGACAATTAGTCATGGGCCCACGTCAGTAGCAAGTTATCTTCCCAATTGCTCATGGACAATAGCTTAGTAAAATTATGTAATGAACTTGCTTTAATTTTTTTATGGTCAATTTTTACAGGAGCCCAATGTCCAAATTAATGTAAATCTTTATTATTTCCTACAAACACAAATAAGTAAATATATTATTAGATTAACTCTAAAAATATAAATTAAACTAAAATATATAAAACATTATTAAAAACTAAAATACCTAAACTTAGGGACAAAACTCAATCAGTTAGCACTATTGGGAGTAAAAATTCATTCAATAAGCACACAAAAATCACATAATCTAGCGGATTATCAGTCCTAAGTCTAATTCCTATAGATCCAATACCTAAGTTCACCACTAGGTTCCTCCTTAGAGTATCTATGACATGCAAATAAGTGCGCACCAGATTCACAAGTAATTCATGCAATATGAATCAAATCGAAAGCAAATTGAAATTAACAAGAAGTAAAACGTCAAATCAAAACATAAAACAAGTCATGGGCATAACCCCAATTCCTAGAAATAAAAATACTACTCAAGCATTGCCATGGTCATGGCAACCTTGAATAATAAAAGCATAAAAATCCTAAGAGAAAAGAAGAAATTGAGAAGAAGAGAAATCCTAGTTTTTGCCTAAGGTAGCAGCACAAGGGATCCCTATTTTAAAGCCTAATTGCCCTATTTATAGAGTAGGTTAACTTGAATCCCAAGCAATTACAAAATAAAATCAAATCAGGTTTTAAAATTCCAGATATTGCGCGTCATGGCCGTGATGCCTGTCACGGCCAGGCCGTGACAGATTTTGTTTTGGAAAACTTGGCACTGATGGCCTGTCACGGCCGTGACAGGTTCTGACTTTTTTGTTCTTTTCTTTTCAGCCTTGCTCGATCACGGCCGTGATGGTTGTCACGGCTAGGCTATGATGGCCTCGGTTTGGCTCAGTTTTCTTGCTTTTCAAGCTCCATCTTCATGCAAGCTCCATCATGGTTGATCTTGAACATTTTAATCTTCAATAACTTCACAAAAACACCACAAAACCGCCTTACCCGTTCCAAGGTAAAAACTAACAAAAATCAAATTAAAAATGCCTAAACTACATGAAAATGCATGCAATATGATAAAGAAATATGAGGTGTAATCACACTCATCAAACTACCCCAAGCTTAAGATTTTGCTTGTCCTCAAGCAATAACCAAGGCCAGACAAGATAGAAAATCAGAGCATGAACAATGAACCAAGAACCAGAGTAATAAATTCTAGTAATAGGAACATCCAAATAAGTATCTAGGAGACAATAAATTTCAAGTCCAATTAGAAGCTTAGGTTCCTTAAATTCATATCTCTCACTAATTCGGGCACTCTTCTCACCTCACTCAAGTGTTTAAGGGTATATGACAATTCGCTCAATTTCCTCAAGGAAAGTACCATACCATAAGCTTGACTATGAACCAAATCTCTACTTTATTAATGAAAACACATAAGAATCAAGAGGTCTTTTATTTTGGTTGTAATGGGGCCATGGGATTAATTGTTAGGTGGGGAAATCAAGAAAGGGAAAATTCAAGAAGGCTAAACAAAATATCAAACAATGCAAAGTAATACAACCTTCTAAAATAACTTTTTGGACTTTAATTCACTTTTCCACATTTCCTTTTTATTTATTTATTTATTTATTTATTTTATTAATTTCTCACTTTCTTTTTCTCATCCCCTTCTCCATTTTTTTTTGTTTATTTCATTTTAGTTTATTTCACTTTAAAAGGTGCCATACCAAGCATCATCCATCAAAATAAATCAAGGTACCAAGAAAAGCATTTTATTTTATTAGGCTCAAAATTGGGCAACTAAGGGGTAGCATTTAGTCGGTCAAAGCTCAGAAGGCCAGAAAAATACCTAGTGCCTCAATCATTTTCAAATATGTTTTCAAAAATATTTAAATTTTAAAACGGTTTCAATTCAAGTTCTAGAGAACACAATCCAAGAGGAATAAAACACTCAATCACAAAGAATGGGGTAGATTTAGTGAGTACCCCTTTTAGGCTCAAAATATCTCACATTTAGTCGTTTAAAATCAATGAGAAACACAAATCTAAGGAACCACATGCTAATTATCAAGTATCAGAAGATCATCTCAAGCATTTCTATTTTTAGCCTATCACAAGAATATGAAAATTGGGTTCAAAAATTCACTGTCTCAATTCATTTGGCACAAAGTTCTCATAATTGGATGCATACTCTAAGTAAGGGGCAGTCTAATCATGTGATTATGCAAAACTACACCTATATGAATGCAACATGAAAAATGCAAAAATGCAAAAAAAAGCAAAAATACCCCTACCCCAAGCTTAAAAACTTACATTGTCCCCAATGTAAATAATCAAGTTGGAGAGAGGAGAAAAATGGAACAACTCACCGAGGTGGTGGAGGGTGCTGGCTCACATGCCAGTCAAAGAGCTACTGAAAGACGTGTCACGGCCGTGACGTTCATCACGGCTAGGCCGTGATCAATTATGGTGTCAAGCAAGTCCCCATCACGGGAGTGATATACATCACGGCTGGGCCGTGATCAATTCGGGTCTATAAGAGCCGACCTCTCACGGCCGTGACTTCCATCACGGCTAGGTCGTAATACATTCTGATCCTCTGGGTCCTCCTCATCACGCCCGTGAGGGCTATCATGGATAGGTCGTGATACACTCTGATCCTCTGGGTCCTCCTCTGACTTTACTTTTCCAAGCCTTTTTGCTCATCATGCCATCATAACCTGAAAATACTTGGCAAAACCATCAATTTGTGATCTTTCTTCTCTTAATCTTCTCAAATTATTCAAAGACAAAATTCAAAAACAAATTTAAAATGGAAATGAAACTTGGGTTGCCTCCCAAGAAGCGTTTATTTACGGTCTTAAGCTTGACCATACTCCCTTCGATCAACCGAGATCAGCTGGGCTTGGAAGTGCAAGAACGCCTCTCTTCCAAGGAAGTCCATCAAAGAGCCTATTTTGTTCATATGGCCACATGCGCTTTCGCTTTGCTCTTTTCACTCTGAGTTTCATGGCCTAACTTCCTTCCGACGGAAGTTTTAACTCCACATGTTGAGGAACTCCAATTTCATTATTGTTTGGTGCATCATTTGTCATGCAAAGTTTGGGAGTTGCTTCCATGTTAAGCTCTTCCTTCACCTTTGGAGGCATTATCTCAATCCTGGACACATGACTCTAAAGGAGGGTTGTTATATGAGTTAGTCAAATCAAAATCCACCCTACCTTCCTCTACATTCAAAGAGAGCTTACTATTTTTTTTACATCTATTATTGCTCCAGCTGTGGCCAAGAATGGCCTTCCAAGAATGATAGGGAATTTAGAATTCCCGTTCATGTCCAACACCATGAAATCGGTAGGAATGAAAAATTTCCCTAACTTTATGGGGACATTCTCTAGTATGCCTAGAGGGGTTTTAGTTGATCCATCCGCAAATTGTAAAGAGGACTTGGATGGACTCAATTCCTTGGTTCCTAACATCTAAAAGATAGTAAGCGGCATCAAACTCGCACTAGCCCCTAAGTCACATAAGGCTTGGTTTATTTTTAATTCTCCAATTGAGCAAGCAATAACGAAACTTCCTGGATCTTTTAGTTTAGGAGGCATACTAATTTTTTTCACGGCATCACGCTCCTCAATTAAGCTCTTAGTTTCTTTTTCTACTTGCATTTTCTTGACCAACCTTTCTGGGAAAGGTACTGGGGGTTGGTATGGTGGTGGGGGGACATACTTTGGCTCTATCTCTTCATGTTCACTCATGTCCTCCTTACATTCCACATTCTTTTTAACTACCCCAAGCTTATCATCCCTCAAGTATATAGCATTACAGTGCTTATTGGGATTAACTTCGGGTTGTCCTGGGAATGTACCCTTAGTTCTAGAATATGTACTAGTTTGTTGGGTAATCTGAGTTTCTAACATCTTATTATGGATGGCTAAGTTATCTACCTTAGATGTTAACTCTTTTATTGCCTCATTGACCGCCCTACCCTGTTGCCTAAACTCTTCATTTTGCTTTGTTTGAGTTTCAACAAAATTTTCCAAAAGAGACTCAAGTTTAGACTTTTGTACCTGAGGATACCCCGATGCGGCTTTCCTATTAACTTGGCCTTCCTGGAATTCGTGGTTCAAGGTGTTGTTGTAGTTCCCATAGGAGAGATAAGGATTATTCTTCCTCACTTGGTTGTAAGGATTTGGAGGAGCATAATTAGGCAACTTCGGGTTCGTGTCATAGAAGTTGTGACAAGAGTTCACTTGTTCCCCCGAAGCACCGGATCCAGGAGCAATTCCATGTGGGCACTCCATTATGTCATGTCCCTGCATTCCATAAATCTCACAAACAACATTAGTAGCACCTATTGAACTCACATTAGCCTTTTCAAGCTCATCAAAGCGTTTATTCAATGAGTAAAATTTAGACATAATTAGATCAGTGCTATTCATTTCATACTTATCTCCCGAAAGCTTTTTCGAGTTATTACCTCTTTCCGAACCCCATTGGTGATAGTTGGTGGGTATGTTTTCAATGATATTGAACGCTTCAGTCAGAGGTCTATTCATAAAGGCTCCACCAACTGCGGAGTCAAGTGACACCTTCGAAGAGTAATCCAATCCGTTGTAAAAGGTATGCACTAACAACCACCTCTCGAGTCGATGATGTTGGCAAGACTCTAGCAATCTTTTGTAACGATCCCAAGCTTCGGATAAGCATTCTCCGTCCTTTTGGAAGAAGCCGGTGATCTGAGTTTGTAGGTAAGCAGTCTTGGATGGAGGGAAGAATCTCTCCAAGAATGCTTGCTCCAGTTGGTCCCAAGTTGACAAAGTATTAGCGGGCACTTGCTTCAACCAAGCTTTTGCCTTTCCAGTCAGAGAGGAGGGGAATAACCTCAAGCGAATAACATCAATTGGGGCACCTCGAATTCTCATTGCATCGGTGAACTCCAAGAATGTATCCACATGATCAGTCGGGTCCTCCGAGGGTAATCCTCCAAATTTATTTTGCCTAATCATGCCAATTAACAGAGGCGGTACAGTGTAGTTCTCCACCTCAATTTCTGGCCTAGCAATCCCAGTTCGCAAACCCCTAGCATTTGGGGCTGCATAGTCCATCAGTGGTTTGGTATCCGGTAGATTCGCCATGAGTGGAATTGGAATCAACCATTCTCTTGCTCTTTGTCTTTGTAGTCTCCCACGTCTATGAAAGGTCCTTTCGATCTCAGGGTCAACTTCAATAAGATTTCCGAACCTTTGGGATCTTCGCATAAGAGAGAAAAATTCCTGCAATGAGAGAGGTAAATACACTAGAAATTGAAAGAAAAAAAATGAAATAAATAAAAAAATGTCCAGAAAAATCAATTTAAAAATTAAATTGAAATTCAAGAAAGCACAGTCACCGGCAACGGCGCCAAAAACTTGGTGGGCTCAGGAATCCACAAGTGTACAGCTTCGTCGTCAAGTAATAAAAAGATCGAATCCATAGGGACCGTGATCTTAAATGACTATCAATTATTAAATCAATTAAACTGGACTAGAAAAAGATTTGTAAAAGATTTGGTTTTTAAAGGATTAACTAACAATTCAAATATTTAAAACGCAATCAAACAAAATAGGAAAGTAAATCAAATAAGGGTTTTTCAAATTCAAAAGAGATTTCCAGGAATTGGGTTACCAACAAGACTGCTCATGTTACTAAATTGATTACCCCTCGTTTTAATTATCGAAATTTGCTTTGAAGGTGAATTTATCCTAAATAAGTTAATGTTCCCTCTCGGGATACAATAACCGTGCCCGATTAAACCAACCTCTACTCTCGTGGTAATTGAATTTAAATCGAACCCTTTAAGCTTTGATACAATTCAGTGAACCCTCGAAGGACCGCTTCTAACTCTCGTGATTTAAGTCCTAAGTTTAATTCCTGTAGATCCAATACCTAAGTTCACGGTTAGGTTCCTCCTTAGAGTATCTATGACATGCAAATAAGTGCGCACCAGATTCACAAGTAATTAATGCAATAGGAATCAAATCGAAAGCAAATTGAAATTAACAAGAAGTAAAACGCCAAATCATAACATAAAATAAGTCTTGGGCATAACCCCAATTCCTAAAAATAAAAAGACTACTCAAGCATTGCCATGGTCATGGCAAACTTGAATAATAAACGCATAAAAATCCTAAGAGAAAAGAAGAAATTGAGGAGAAGAGAAATCATAGTTTTTCCCTAAGGTAGCAGCCCAAGGGATCCCTATTTTCGAGCCTAATTGCCCTATTTATAGAGTAGGTTAACTTGAATCCCAAGCAATTACAAAATCAGATCAAATAAGGTTTTAAAATACCAGATATTGCAGGTCACGGCCGTGACAGATTCTGTCTTAGAAAACTTGGCACTGATGGCCTGTCATGGCCATGATAGCCATCACGACCTGGCCGTGACAGGTTCTTACTTTTTTGTTCTTTTCTTTTCAGCCTTGCTCGATCATGGCCGTGATGGCTGTCACGGCTAGGCCGTGATGGCTGTTACGGCTGGGCTGTGATGGCCTCGGTTTGGCTCAGTTTTCTTGCTTTTCAAGCTCCATCTTCATGCAAGCTCCATCATGGTTGATCTTGAACATTTTAATCTTCAATTCCTACACAAAAACACCACAAAACCGTCTTACCCGTTCCAAGGTAAAAACTAACAAAAATCAAATTAAAATGCCTAAACTACATGAAAATGCATGCAATATGATAAAGAAATATGAGGTGTAATCACATTCATCAAACTACCCCAAGCTTAAGATTTTGCTTGTCCTCAAGAAATAACCAAGGCCAGACAAGATAGACAATCAGAGCATGGACAGTGAACCAACAACCCGAGTAATAAATCCAAGTAATAGGAACATACAAATAAGTACCTAGGAGACAATCAATTTCAAGTCCAATAAGAAGCTTAGGTTCCCTAAATTCATATCTCTCACTAATTTGGGTATTCTTCTCGCCTCACTCAAGTGTTTAAGGGTATATGACAATTCGCTCAATTTCCTCAAGGAAGGTACCTTACCATAAGCTTGACTATTAACCAAATCTCTACTATATTAATGAAAACACATAAGAATCAAGAGGTCTTTTATTTTGGTTGTAATGGGGCCATGGGATTAATTGTTAGGTGGGGAAATCAAGAAGGGGAAAATTCAAGAAGGCTAAACAAAATATCAAACAATGCAAAGCAAGACAACCTACTAAAATATCAAACAATGCAAAGCAAGACAACCTTCCGAAATGTTCAAGAAAACGATCGTAATTGGTCTCGGGGCGCGCAAACCCGATTTTCTACGTTCTGGTCACTACAAAAAAACATGACTTACCAACGGAAAAAAACCCGTCGGAAAAGAAGAAATTCCATCAGAAAACTACATTACCGACGGACTTTCCGACGGACACGGTTCCGTCGGTAATAGGCGCGTAGGAAAGCCTTTCAGACAGATCAAGTTCGTCCATCGGAAATTTCCGACGGCCTTTACCGTGGGAAAACTTGCCACACAGAACCCCTAATTACCGACGGAAATTCTGTCGGTAACTCTCTATGGACGTTACTGGACGCGCTGTCGCGCACGCGCCAAAAAGAACGAGCGGGTTTTAAAACTGTAGTTTAGGGCGACAACTCGGATGTCGTCTCACAAGGACTCTTATAGTGTTATTTTTCACAAAAATCAGTTTTTTTTGGGGGGGGGGGGGGTGTTTGGTTTGGGATGCAAATAAGTAACAAGCAAAACAAAGCAATTAAAAACAGGGCAGTTCAAAGAGATTATCAAATAGCAAACAACGATTAATCTACTGTTATCGAATTTCCAACTATCATTGATTCATGTAATTCCAAGCCCTAAGCAAATCCTAATCCCCTCCCGGTTGTAGCAACAATTAACAACGCAATCGCTACTACGGATATATGTTCCTATTCCCGAAATAACAAACGGGGTTAAGCCCTCATGAACAAACGAACATGAATGAACACACGCGAAATAACAAACGCGATTAAGTATAGGAACAATACATCACCGAAATGAATCCATACAACATTATACACTCCTGAAATAACAAACAGAAATGTATAATATTGTATTGAAAAGGGAAAATCAAGTAAAATAGGAATTACAAAAACCTCAAGTATATGGAATTCTCATACAGTAGATTAATCTAAGAAATTAGTTCTCCATAACAATAATGAAACACGCAGAAAAATATAAAAACTATGGAGAAGCAAAAGTTCTTCCAAACTGTTCAGAACATCAATTTATACTGTTCAGAAATTAAACCAACTCGCGAGGCGAGGCATATCTCGCGACGCGAATCTTGTGAACAGTCTGCAACCTTTGGTATTCTCGCGAGGCAAACACACCTTCGCGAGGCGAGGAACTGAAGAGTCTGCTTATTACGCCCGCTATGAACATCAGGGGCCAACCGTGATACTTTCTGACTTCCAGGCTCGCGAGGCGAATGGATTCTCGCGAGGCGAAACTCTTCGACTTCAAAACTGCCACAACCGTGACCTTCAACACGGGTAAGCCGTGATCGTCTCTGACTTTCAGGGTTGAGTGACTCGCGGGGCGAGGAATCCTTCGCGGGGCGACCCAAAAACTTGGCATTTTCCTTGAACAATCAGCCTTCAGGGTCGTGAGGCGAAGAGATGTTCGCGAGGCGAATCCCCTGTTTCTTTATTCCCTTAACTTCTCATTAACCTGAAAACAAGGAAATAACTATAAGTGCATTATTTGACTCAAAACTTGCTAAATTAACCTAAAACTACTTTAGAGACTCAAAACATTGCTTGAGGACAATCGAGTCTAATTTGGGCAAAAACGGGATATAATTAACACAAAACTCTGCTCATACTAGCCATAAAACTAGATGAACCAGAGGCTGATCATTACCGACTGAATTTTCCGTCGGAAAATGTAACCAACAGTTACTGACGGAAATATCCGCCGAAAACAAGGTTTTTTTATTTTTTATTTATTTTGTTTTATATTATTAATTATTTTTATTAAAATTTATATTTTCAATATTAAATATTATATTATATTTATTAATTATTATTTTATTTTATTTTATTTTATTTTATTTCATTTATTAATTATTATTATAATTTATTTATTAATTTATATTTTATTATAATTAATTATAATTTAATTATTAATTTATATTTTATATTATCAATTACAAAACAAAATTGAAATTAAAAATAAAATTTAAAAAGCAATTAAATTAAAATTAATTTAAAGTAAAAACAAACTGAACATATAATCCATAAATAAAATATCCGTCTATCTACAAATCTCTACTACACCTATAACTATCCTAATACCCAACACCATAATATCCGTCATCGTTGTCCTGTTGGGGGGAGTCTGCCGGTGTCACATGATCATCAAGCTGTGCCTCAGTAGTCAGACCGTCATCATGCGGCTGCAGTGGTGGATCAGTAGTAGTAGCGGAGGGCTGGGGCTGGGGCCGGGTGGCATGGAGGACCCCCTGTAGAGCGCTACACCTGTCTGGTGGGAGGAAATCGAGCACAGCGGTCATGACCGTAGAGAATGTCTCCATCTGCTGCATGATGCACTCGTTCGTCTCCCTTTGCTGTTGCACCTCCTGCCTCAACCGATGCACCTCTTCCGTGTCCTGTGAGTCGGAGGATGTAGGCTCCCTAATGGTCATGCTCGACGTTGACCCCCTACGAATCGACCTGGCTAGGTTCGCAGTACCGTAAATCCGTCCCTTGTTCTTCCCGCCCACCACATCCATCCGGGCCTGGGTCTGTAGTCCCTCAACCTCGGCGGGGTCCAGATGAGAAGGATCTGAGGCACCAGAGCAGGAGGCAGCCTCAAATGCTACCTGACTAAACCTGGCGTTGTACTTCGCCTGCGATCAATACATTACAATCAATATGTATTAAACTATATATATATATATATATAATAATAATAATAATAATAATAATAATAATAATAATAATAATAATTACCAATAGTTTAAATACCAAAAAACATTTTAGCTCACCACTGTCTGCCTCGACCTCTCATCAACAAACTCGCCGGTGCCCGAGCGAATATGTGTCAGCTCAAAGACCGTAGGGACATCAACGGACCGAGATAGCGCTCCTGCCTGTAACCGACACACCAATAAAATCAATTAGTTATAAAACAAATTTTTAATAAAAATATACAGTTTATAAATAATTTTATTTACATATGCATACCATGTAAATGGCATGATGCATGTGGCTAATAGAACCACCAGTGTGTATGCTCCCACCCTTCTCGGAAGCCCGATTTCTCTTCGCCTGTTCGCACTTCAGCTTGTAAGCTGGAGTGTCCCAGTACGCACACAGTTGGGCCTAGATGTTGGGCCCGATGTAATCCGAACTTACCCGGCTCTCCTTACGCTCCCGGAGCATGTCCCTCAGTCGAGCAGCTGCTCGGTCGTCAAAGAGATAGCATGTATCTCTGAGGTATGCTCCGGTAACCAGCGCACAAGCTCCTGTTAACAAAGAAAAAAATAATAATAACATTATACAAAAGAATATATAAAATAAATGAAAAATTACATGAACTAATAAACAAGAACTTACCCCGAATCGTCTGAAGATACGATCCCGATCCTCCCCGGGGATCACCCCCCATGATGGCCAGAAGCGACGATACTGTGCCTTGATGGCGAAGGTAACGTGCTTTGATCCCACTTTCGATAGGATGAAGCTGAAAAATTCATAATTTTATTAAATCAACAATATGACAACCAACAAATATATGCTTATTAAATAGTACCTATTTTTAAACAACATTAAATTAAATTAAACTTACGATCCAGAAACAGGATGGATCCATGGTCGATCCTCATGTGCGGGAACCCTGGCCCACTCAGGCAAGTCCTCAGTCACGACCGACTGCTGTACAAACGATGATGTTGGTATGGCCGTGTCGTGACCGTATGCGGCCACGAATAATGAGGATGGAATGGTCGTGTCTGGCTGTGGCATCATCTCAAGAGTCGGCATAAATGATAATCCTGTTGGGTGTGTGGCCGACGCATTCGATGATGATGGTGGTGCTGGGTGTGGGTGTGGTATAGGTCTAGTAGGGGGCAGCGAGTAGCTAGCTAGTGCGCGTCGTGGCCAAAGCGAGTGGAGGTCAGGACATGGGTGGAGGGTGGGGTAGTGTGGGTCGAGGATAGTGTAGTATGGGCCGGGGATGATGTAGTATGGATCAGTGAGGCTATTGGGTGGGGGATGGTGTTGAATGGGTGAGGGAGGCTCCTGTAGGTGGTGATAGGGTAGGTGCGGTAGGGATGAGGGTGGGTGCGGTGGATGTGGTGGGACCTCCAGGAATACGAGCAAGCACCTGAGACTTCACGGTGTATCGTCCCTGCTTAGCCTTCCCCCTCCCCTTATCACCGCTAGGCGATGGGGGGCGGGGCGGCTGTCTCCTGATGGTGACATATCTATTTTTATAGCACGATTACAAATCAGTATAAAAACAATAAGTAATCGACATTTAACAGTCTAATCTAAGCAACTATTTTTATAGAACAATAGTTGTCAAGTCTTACATTATATTTCATAAGAAAATATTTAAAATACAATAAAAATAAGATAATAGTAAACTTCCTATTAAGACTCGGTATCGTCATCTGATTATAAGTCCGACTCTTCTTCTTCTTGCATCGAGTCATCACTTTGGATTTCTTCTTCTGATGATGCATGCATGGATGCCTGATTACCAATGACCACTTCTTCCCCTTCATTTGCAGATCCCAACATGCCAGTAATACGCTCGACCTCAATTACAACTATATATACAATTATAAATATATATAGAAATTACAACTAATTAAACAAATTAATTTACACAATTAATTTTTTACTATACACTGAATGCTTTAAATATCTCAAAGTAAAAAAATACTCAATACCTCTAGCAGCCAAAGAAAGTACTGTATGTGACGGTGGCAGTTGATAGTGTGATTTTACATCATGTTCCTGTACACTTTTGCATGCATTTTTCATATAGATTAGGCTTTCTTTATTTGATTTTAGTTAGTTTTTCCCTTGGAATGGGTGAAGCGGTTTCTTGGTGTTGTTTTGCAGAAATTAATGTAAAAATGATCAAAATCAGCCATGATGGAGCTTGGATGAAATAGAGCTAAGAAGGTGAAGAATATGAGCCAAACAGAGCCTATCACGGCCTGGCCGTGATGACCATCACGGCCATGATCAAGCAGAGCAGAAGGCAAAAGTCAGAATGCATCACGGCCTGGCCGTGATGGCCATCACGGCCGTGACAGACCATTTGGTGAAGATAAAAGCGATCACGACCTAACCGTGATGAGTGTCACGACCGTGACAATTTAAATTTGAAAGTGCTCCTTTGACAGAACGCGTCACGGCTTGGCCGTGATGGCCATCACGGCCGTGACGCGTGGCCTCTCTATAAATAGAGCGCAGAACAGACAGAAAAAGGGGATTCTGGGGGTCTCTGACACAGATCCATCAGACAACTTTTAACCTAAAGGATTCTTGGAGGCTGCGAAAAGGGTTCAAACCCTAGAAGGGAGCTGCTGAGAGGGGCTGCTGGACTACTGTCGGAAGCTGCCATGGAGTTCTTCCTTTCCCTTTTCTCTATTGCTTTTATTTTGGCTTTCTCTGTAACCATGAGTGGCTAAATCCCTTTTTGGTTGGGATTAGATGTAACTAAACTAAACTTCATGTATTTGCTTGACTGATTAATCTGTGTTTATGTTTCTCTATTAGTGATTGATTTCCATGCTTAATGCCTGTTATGGCTAGTACCCCCATGACTTGATTAGTGTTTTGATATGTAATTTGAAAATTCGTATTAGAACCAGAATTGAAATTAATCACCTAGTAAACCTTGCATCTAGGAATGGAGTTTGGTTTATTAGTAATCGCATAATCCCTAATCCTAATGCAAATTCATTAATCTAGGCCACCTAAGGAATTAGGGTCTATTAGTGGATTTAGGCTATTGTCATCTGAGGAATCAGGGCTTGAGTAATCTAGTGGATTGATTTTAATATTTGAAGCATGAATGGGAGGTATCTAGACCTGGTAGTACATGAGGCAGAGGTTTGGTGAAGTTTAATCCCAACATATTCTTTTCGTATTCCAAGTATTCGATAAAAATACTAAAAGATTTTATTCCTTTTGTTTTGTTTGTTTTGAATTCTCTTCATAGTCTAGATAGTTGCTGAACTTGTGAATTTGTAATTGACATCCGATCCCTGTGGATACGATAACCGGTCTCACCACCGTATTACTTGTACGACTAGGTATACTTGCCTAGATTCGTCAACAGCGGTGTCAACCTTCGACAACCCTCAACACACAGAAATCTTACATAAAAAATCAAACCAGTTGCATATCAGACAACATACAACAATCAAATATAGAATGAACAAAAAAAACATAATAAAAAAATTGAAGAAGGATGGGTGGTGCTGTAAGGGGCGGTGCTCGGTGGTCCGAGTGGGTCTGGTGGAGGCACGCAGAATCACGAGCCTATTCACGCAGAACAGCGAGGAACAGAGAAAGGGAGGGAAGAGAGAGAGAGAGAGAGAGAGAGAGAGAGAGAGAGGGAGAGACAAGGAGGTTGGTGGTGGGGAGCTGGTGGGTGACGACGGTGGAGGGTGGCGACGGTGGTGGCCGTTCTCGAGGCAGAGAGAAGAAAGATAGAAAGACAAGAGGGATAGAGAAAGAAGGAAAAGGGAAAGTATGGGGGATGGGTAACGATTGGGTTAAATGAAAGGGTTACCGACGGAAATTTATGTCGGTAATTTAAACAATCAATTTCCGATGGACGATTCCGTCGGTATTTGTAGTCAAATTTCTGACGGACGGTCTGTCTGTAAATGTTATCCCATTTTCCGACTGAACTGTCCGACGGTAACCCGTCGGTAATTTTTAGTACCAAATTTTTGATGATCCCGCCAATTTTTTGATCGAATTTCCGACGAAAATTGTTCGTCAGTAACGTTACCGACGAACTATCCGTCGGAAATTTTGACCACTATTGATATTCTGCATTACCGACGGCAATTTCCGTCGGTAAGCCGTCGGTATTCTCGAATTTCCAACGGATACGGGTTCCGTCGATAAATAGCCGTCAGTAATTCATGACATTCTTGTAGTGGGTGGTTGATTCCTTACATGACCAGCGTGTATGCATGGGTTCGAACCCTGCTGTTGCTTTTATCTGTTTTTTAAGAAAAACTTTTTAACTGCTTTGTTGAAAAAATCGTAAATAAAAATTGCATTTTCGACAACAACTAGGATTCGAACGTGTCATGAACAATTGCTTGGAACTACATACAACTAAAACACAATTAGCTTTTAGATTAACATGTTCGATGTTTAGTTTAAATACACAGGTAATATCAAATGATTTTTTTTGAAGAAATGTTATTCAATTTTAAGATCCCATTACTTAAAGTGAATGTATAATGTATTCCACCACAATAATACATTCATAATTTTGTACTGGATTATTATATATTAATTTTTTGGATATTGTTTTTATGAATAATTTATAATTTAATTTACTCATTTAAAATTAAATCATGAGCTATTTTTATATATGATTTATTGGGAATGTTTTAACAAATAATTGTTTTTGCCAACAGGTGTTGGAGTTTTGTCATTGTTATTTGAATATGAGTTTAATTTCTATGCACTGTCTGTGTAAAGATTTTTACACTGACAACCAATCAGAAATCATGAAATTGATGACTTTTAAGGTGGTTAGGATAAGAATCAAAGATTTGTAATGACGTGCCCATTTCTGATTGGTTGACAGTGAAAAAAGACTTTACACCGTCAGTGTATACCAATTAAATCCATAATATATTCCACACATGAAGGAGTTTTATATTACTTATGAGAGAAACCTATAACTCAACTAAGGGTTCCCACTATTGGACTTGTATTGAAGTGGCCCAACGTTGATCTTGAAGCTTCAGGTTGCTGGTTTGACCAGTCTTCTTCACCTTCTTCTTCGCCTGGCTCCAAGATCTGAACCGAATGGGGTACTTGCGAAGACACTTCAATTCTTAAGTCAGGTTATGGACCTTCACTGGGTCGGATCTTTTTATGGGCCATATATTGGATTAGAACCATAATAATTGAGACCACAACAATATTATTTAATACTTTCCCATGATTTAATCATTTTGTTTTATTTTATTATTTTCCAACTTCTATCAATTTTTCTCCAAGCAATCATGCAAATCAAATAGAAATTTAAAAGAAAATAATTAGGGAACATATAAAAAATAGTATAATTGTATACATACGAGTGTGGATCAAGTTACTCCCAGAGTAACTATAAAAGTGTTACTCCAAATCATCATCATTCATTTATTGTAATCAAGTGGCTTACATTAATTCATTAAAAACAATCACCAAAATGAACCAAGGCACAATATTTTTTTTCTTATTGGTATGTTATCATCATTCTTGTCAATCTAAGCCTGTTTGCATAGGTAAAGCCAAATCTAATTAATTTTATTAGGCATATCTTAGTAAATAATTATATTTTTCTTGTATGTTTCCTAATTATTTTGTATTAAAATTAAAATTCTATTTAATTTGCATAATTGTTTGAGAAAAATTGTCAGAAGCTAAAAATTACTCCCTCCGGTCCACAATATAAGAAACAAATGGGTTCTTTTTTTTTTGGTCCAAAATATAAGAAACATGTATCAATTTTCAGTAACACCCCCCTTGGGCATTACTTCTTAATACGTGCCGAAATAAAAAAAATTAATTTGCTGGTTGCTTTCGAAAAATTTATTTATTTTAAGACATAAAACTCGGGTGTAAAAATTTTATTTCCGAATACTTCAGCAAAATGATACACACACCACAAACGTAAAATCACATTAAACTTGACGATACACATAAATTGGGTTTATTCATAAATCGGGTCACCACAACATGTAAGCGTTCTTGAAATTATTTTCGTACTAAAAAATACCAGTCATACCAAGAGCTTCCGAATCTAATAAACCGATTTTCTCAAAAATTAGACAACACAAAGAAGAATCTTAAGCTGGTCACTCTACAAAACACCTAATGGAAGAACTCTGTAGTTCTCACCACTATTACCAACCTCTTCAAGGATCGAGATTAGTATCCCCGATTGAAGTTAAGACTTCCTCTGCACCATCTACTATCAATACCAAGGTACAACAACAGTAACGAGTAAAACCTGATATATTGTAAGGGTGAGACACCAATATATGGATATAAGCACGAAAACTACATGCGTGACACACAAAACAGCATATATGCTTATAAAGTCAACAACATAAACTCCTCAGAAATAACAAGTAATTTACCAATGGGTTTCATCCCTGAACAGTCATTGTCCTTTATAAAAAGATTCATGGCACTTCACATTTCAACATCTAATCTTTATACCTGATCTCCGGAGATTCCAAACTTGTTTTCACTTGAGCTGATCAGGCTCTTACATAGCACATTGTCAACAAAAGAAACACTGGTCAACACAACATAGCACACTGTCCAAATTCTTGGTACAATGGTCAACACGGATCATGGCACACTGTCCGAACTCCCGGCACAATGGTCAATGTAACACACTGTTTTTCGTATGCTTCTTTATCAGTAAATACATACTTTAATGTGTTTATTTTGATAAAATCCAGAGGATGATTTTATTTAAAATAAAATCATTTTCTTGTGTTGTTTTACCGTATGAAGTCAGAGTAAAAATTTTGGTCGAAAATTCAGACGAAAGTCGATCTGGGTTTTTACAGCCAGTACAAGTTTACTGAGCTAGAGACCTAATCTTGACTCGTGAACGAGACGATTAGTGCTTTTTGATGTTTTGTGTGGGTTTGGAGTTTTTCAAAAAATCTTGTTCGGGGCAAAATTCCGAGTGTTACCCAGGTGAAATCATTGGGAAATACGATCGGGAAAGTCATTTGATGCACAATGGAGCAGAGCAAAGAGGGAATGGAATGACTGATGTGAAAGTTATGACACCTTTTCAACACGCCATGCTTCACTTTTTCATCAAATCACCTTTTCTTACATTCTCTCTCCAACCTTACCTCCACAACATACCTCCACCTTACCTTCTTTCTTTCTCTACAAGCAACCCACCTTCTTTCTTCCTCTCAAAACCATGACCCTCCCCCTCATTCTCTATAAATACTCTTCATTTCCACCATTCATCACTTTCCTCCATTTCTCACATTTTCACTTTACTACATTTCTTCTTCTTCTTCTTCTCTCACAAAGTTTACATTTTTATCAAGCTCTTCTCTTAGAGTTCTTCATCAAAATTGTTTATCTTGTTAAGGGTAATACTTCTATGTAGTTCTTTTTCAAAGTTTCATCTTTTGTTTCAAAGTTTTCTTCATATGTTCTTTATGTGCTTTTAACTTCTAAAACCTCTCAAAAATGGTAGAAAACTCCTTTTGAGTTGAAACCACTTTCTATATTCTTGTATTTACTCATACTATCACATACTAAAAGGTTGTGTAAAACAAAGTTTCCTAACCTCTTCTTTCTAAGGAGCCCGAAACCATGTATATGGTTTAGATGAATCTTGTTTCAACTTTTACATGTATGAGTTTGTATTTGAGTTTCATTTCCAAGATGATCATGATCATTTTACATGTATGATCAAGGATGTTATGTCTAAGTGATTGGAAAGTTTAAAGATTTGTTTTCCAAAATGATCATGGACCAAGGCTCATTTATGTTAAAGGATGCTATGTCTAAGTGATTGGAAAGTTTAAAAATTTTTACTCTATTTTTATGTAAAGACCAAAACCAATGAGTTTTAAGGCAATGTTGTTTAAGTATTGTTTTCCAAAATTATCATGGATTAAGACTCCTTGATATAGGAGGATGCTAAGTCCAAGAGATTGGAAAGTTTGAAGATTTCTAACCCCTATTTCTTGAAAAGGCCGAAACCTTAAATGGTTATGGCAAAGATGTTGAGTTTTGTTTTCCAAAGTGATCATGGACTAAAAAGATCCTTATGTTAAAGGATGCTATGTCTAAGTGATTGGAAAGTTTAAAATATTTTCTTTCTTTATTTTCCTATGATGGCTGAATGTAACAGTTGACCTAGGATGTGTTATTTTATTTTGTTTTCCAAGATGATTATGGATTAAAGCTCCTTCATGTTAAAGGATGCTATGTCCAAAAGATTGGATGATTTAAAGGTCTCTAACCTCACAAACTTGTTGAGGCCGAACATAAGAGCTCATGGTCTAAGACATTTGATTTTTCCATTTTCCGAAATGATCATGGTTTCAAGCTCCTTACTATGTATGGATGCTAACCTAAAAAGATTGGAAAGTTTAGAAATTCCTAGCCTATTTACATATGCTTGGCCGAAACCCTAAGTCAAGTACTTAGTGGGATTTTTAATTTAACTTTGTTAAAAGATTGTTGTTTATGAACTTCTAGAACTTAAGGATCATAAATCCAAGAGTCGCATAAATTTCGGAAACCCTTAATCCTAGTTTATTGTATGAACCGAACCTATACCTTGTGGTTAGTGTTCTCGAGTTGATTTATTATTAACTCATGATTTTATGTTGGTAACCTTAGACTTCCATCACCGTAGAAGCGAGGATGTTCGTGAACCTTCTTTTCAAATCCAAAACTCTTAACTCTAACGTGAGGTAAGAGGGGATTTCCTAAAGATATTCAATAATTGTATGCATGTGTGTAGGTGTTTAACTGGATATTTATATTTTGATTGAACTTACTTGGTGATATGATGTACTTGAACTGTTATGCTATTATCTGATGTTGAATATACTTACTCTAAATGTTATAATGCATATCTGTGATGAATTGTTTTCAACTGTGATATTAACATTGAACTGAGAATATATACTGCTGTTGATTGAAAGTATGCTAAGCCAGACTTGTGTCTATGCTCAACTGTTATAAGGATTAAAAACCTGAATAAGCTTTGAAGATGAAAGGATTGGTGTTCTTTTCCTAAAGCTCTTTAACTTAAAGAACTATTTTAAATGTTGAAATGGTTTGGTGAACTATTGTTATACAATAGAAAAATCCTTTTCGAACTATGTATTTTCAACTGAAAACTTTCATGAACTATTTGGCAATGTCCTATTGGGGGAAATTTTCAAAGATAAAAGTATTTCAAAGATGCTTTATAAAAGATTTTCAAAGAAAAGGTTTTTCCTAAATGTTTTAGAAACTTTCCGATAGCCTGGATAGGTTATCGAGGATTTGGTTTTGAATTTGATTTTCACTGAACGAAAAAATAAGTACTTAAGAAAGAGAATCTAGAACGCGAGATGTCGCCTCTAGTATTCAGTTATGCGCACGTGATCTTGGATCAGTGTTAATTCAGGACTATGAGTCTTATTCATGATGTTATGGACTGAGAGTCCAATTCTCGAAATCGAGGATAGTGTGTTCTGATTTCATTGTTGTGGGCAATTGTCCTTATCATTTTAAGTTTAAAACATGAATAAAAGTATAATTGATTTTTATGACCACAACCTTGGACTGCGGCCACGGTTTAGGGCGTTGTGTTTGAGCATTCGGACTGTGTGTCCTATGTTTCTGGGATTTCAAGTGATGGGGAAATGATGATTTAGTCGTTAGCTTTGAGCTTCGACAGCGAAAAAGAATGAACACAAAGAAAACCTTGTAAACAAAATATTTTCCATGTGCATTTCCCCAGGCAGACGTGCCTTTCTTATATATCAGATACAAGGTGGTATTTGGGAGTCTGTCCATGTGACCGGTTCAGAGGCACATGTGACGTTGCCCGTCCTGAGACCTTAAATGCATGAGGGTATAGAGGCAACTGCTCAGTGGGCTAGAGATTGACCAACTCTAATTCTTTTCCAGTAAAACACGGTGTTGAGATCTCATGAGATTAGGATAGAGCCTGATATTGAAGTGTCATGCATATTTTCGAAAATTGATTGTACGGGCTTGAGATCCCTTGATATAACACGGTTATATTATGATTATGCATGATTTAACTGTTGACTTGATTATGTGTTGCATGTATCATGTATATGGTTGTTGTGGAATATATCTTATGACGGTATCTCACTCTTGCATATCTATATGTTCTTTTCCTTTTCTTGTATCGGCATATGTACATGCTTTAGATGGAACCCAACATTCCCCTAGCACCCTCGATTTCGAGGAATGAGGTGTTCGACAAGGCTGGCCTAGTGAGGAACTGGACGGTGAGCAATGATGCGACGACAGCTACGTATCGGGGACCGATTACGACGACAAAGTCTAATCCCAACAGAGAACCGATTCGGAGGATTCACACGATCGAGACACGTACAGTGACACTTCCACCTCCCTGGCTGTACCTTCATACTCTATAGATGGCTGGATTTCTTCATCCACACGTTGAGCTGGAGGAACCTATCGAGGGGGACCCTGAAGAGGATCCCGAAGAGGATCCGGAGGAGGAGCCTCTTGAGTTGGTAGGCGACTGGTGGGAGGACGACCTAGAGGCAGAGTACCATCCACAGGACCCCGGAGAGGACGATGTTCCGATCGATGATTGTGGTGAGGTTATCGATCCGGAGTCTGATATCTCATCTGGAGGTAGTGTTTGTGGCCACTCAGACTGTAGGAGGCTTTGGTGATCATAGTCGGCTCTTTGGAGTAGTTCTGTTTGTCCCTGGCTTTTTAGAGTCTCCTTTTGAGTTCAGTACCCAGATTCCTCATTCCCAGTTTGATGTTTTATCTGTTTCTTTAGTTTAAGTTTTCAGTGAAGTTGGCCTGTTTGTTTAAAGCCCGTTTTGTAATCTAAAAACTTAAGATCCCAATGGGGAAATGTTATATATGTATCTATGTATGATGTTCATATTCATGTTCTGAGTGTTCATCACCATTTCTTAACCTCTTTTTTTTAAAAAAATTTAAGTACCTTTTCGGTAATTTGATACAAAAGGTTGTCTTTTCCGAAAGCGACCAGTGTTTTAATGTGTTCTTTTCCGCAAAAAGGGTAACCATGTGATGACCAAGTTTAGGGTGTCACAGTCAACACAATACATGGCACATCGTCCAAAACTACCAGCACGATGGTCAACACAATACATGGCACATCGTCCAAAACTCCTGGCACGATGGTCAACACAGAACATGGCATATTGCCCATCAAGGCACAATGGTCAACGCGAGACATGAATATCATCAAGATACCTTGATTAACAAATACATCGTGACATGATTATCATCGAGATATCATGATTAACAAATACACTGTGATATGATTATCATCAAGATATCATGATTAACAAATACATCGTGACATGATTATCATAAAGATACCGTGATTAACAAATACATCGTGACATGAATATCATAAAGATATCATGATTAACAAATACATTGTTAAGTAAAACTCGCTCACAGAAAATCCTTTCTGTTGTAACTCTTTTATAAAACGTCAAACCATATTGAAATCCATTTTCTTTTGGAAACTCCTTTTCCTGAAATAACGTCAATCTTTGTAAAATCATTTCTAAAATAACTTCCATTATAAAATCATCAAAATACTAAAAAAAACTCATTTTCTTCTGAAAATCTTTCTTCGAGAAACTCTAGTTCTTAAAAATAAATTGATCTAAAAACAAAATCCATGTGTGAATGATTAGTTCTGTTTTTAAGGATCTTTTCTGTATATATTTTCGGAATTAACCGTCGTTTAGCATTTTAAAAACGTTTAACTTGAAATTTGACTTTTCCTCTTAGAATAATTTTCTAAGATAGAAATGAAGTTATTTTCGAAGATTATTTTCTCAAAATAACTTTTTATAATAATTTGGAATTTCACACGTAAAAATTAGCAGTGCTCAAATTACTTCACGGTTAGATCCTCACTGTGACTCATATATCATTCCTACACCGTTAAATAATTAAAATAATAGTATTTCAACTATTTCTCATTTTCGTCAAATCAAATATTTAAATAATATTATATTCCAATATTTCCCAATTAAATATTGAATATTCCTCATGAAGCTTTTATCTGATTAATTAAATGAGCACTCACCGCTATCAGGCTTCTAAATCAACAATCAACATCAATAAATATTTCACATCAAGGCTGCAACAGATAATACTTTTTATATCATGCATTAAACATACTATAACACATAACTGCAGATAGTCAAACACAGATAAAATAACAGCTTAGCATAGAATTAAACAACCAACACGAATCTCAATCCAATTATTACAAATAATACACTAAATCACACATATAATTATCAGGAAAAATCCCTCAGGTAAGCTCCCCCTACCTCTTGAAGATTCCTTTCTCGTAGTACTTTTCGATTTGATTCCGGTTTCCTCCACACAAATCAATCAATCACTAAATCCTTCACAACAAATCACAACACAACAAGTTAAACAATGAAATAAAATCTCCTCTAACCTATATACTTAGGTTTGGCCAACATAGGTTAATTGGGATAGAGATGTCAAAATTCCACATACTCTTGGATTAATGATCCTTGAGCAAGATTAAGAGATAAACAATGATCTTACAATAAAAATTGAATCAAAATCCTCCTAACCATTAAATTAGGATTTTCAGTCATATATACAAAAATAGTTTAGGACATGATTTGATCTTCTAATCACTTGAATCAACAACAAAATGGATTAGAGATAATAGATCAACATCATTTAAACAAAGTTGGAACAAAATCATTCCTCACCTACACTACATAGGTTCGGCCTTGTATGAAAGAACAGGAAAGGAATTTTTGTTGAACACGTGCTCTTGGATAACAAACATAGAGATGATAAGATCATAGAAATTGGTTTCATGATCATAGGACTTTTCTACAATTTTCTAGAGATTTTCAAACTTTCTTGATCTAGGAATTGAAAAAGATGATCATGACCTTGAAACATAAAAATTATTGAAGAACATAGAGATGATTGATGATGAGGAACAAAGATCACCTCTTGGAATTGAAAAATGTGCAAGAGATCCACTAGTTACTTCACAAACTATGGCTATGGAACTTGGAGAAAATAAGAACAAGTGAGAAGATGGAAGAAACTTGGAGAAGAAGATGATGAAGCCTATTTATACAGGAGATGGCAAGACTTTTTAGGTCTTGGGCTGCGCCCTTCATGGCATGGAGAGGAAGAATGGCCCAACTCCAAGAACAACCTAGAAGATTACTTAAGGACCAAAAGGAAATTAAAGAAAAGCTTAGCGACCAAAATGGTCATCATGAGCTAGTAGAAAATTTGTGGTGGATAGGAGAGAAGTGTGGCTGTTTTTGAACCATAATAAATAACCGTGGTTCCTTAACCATGGTTATAATTTAACCAAACGTCGGTTAGGTTAAGCTTAGGGGTATTTTCGTCATTTCACTTGAAAATTCATGATTACCCGAAATTAATGCTTGACTCCTTATCCTCTCTACTACATTAATCCTTCCTAATACCTCAGTCCATAATCGACTACGTCGTTTACCCGACTTATCCCCCGACTTAGGTTTTACGCTTTTTCCTTAAAGATTACGCCCGAATAAAATAATTTTATTTCATTCCTGAAATGTTTTTCCGAAATGTGGAAATCATCCATGACAAAATATAAAACCTAGTGGTTTTGTTCTCGAGTCCAATTTAGGGTTTCTGATCAGTAAAATCTTACTGTCAGTGAAATCGCAGAAAACACATACCGGGTATCTGAATTTTAAACCCAAAACTTCCCTGTAACCTTATACAAATAAGTATAACAGGGAAATGACCTTAGTTTATCCAAAGTGATTTTCTAAGTCTCGGGTAAGAATATAATCATTTATATAATTATTACCGATATTAGAAAGTCAAAAAAATGGGGTGTTACATACAACCCCTCTTAAAAAAAACCGTCCTCGAAATTTCGTGACACAAAACTAGGCAGGATTTTCTTAATCCCAAGATATTACTTTCACAAGAAGGTAGGTAATTATAAAAGAACTTTGTTAATTTGAAAAGAATACAGAAATGTTCCGTATGTAAAAAGATTCTTTAATAGGTTAGTGAGTGTAAAAATGCATAGCTAATACATGTTTACAACCATGACTCTAATAAAGTTCACTCTTTCACAAGAACTCCCAGTGGATTAGAAACTCACAAAATGAATAGTTCCTAATTTTAAGAGAATTTATCCCTTGGACAAGGGATTAACAAAACGACAATTTAAAATGGCAATAGTTTGACAAAAATTCAGACTTGTTCACTTTCACCAAAAGTAAAAGTGACTAGACTAAGTCTCATCTAGAAACTTATTTTATCAAGAAAGTGTATCCTGAACAACAATAGGACAGTTTGACAAAAATTTCCACAATAATTGGTTCAACAATTGAAGTTTGGAAAAAAAAATCACAATCTTTAGAAAAAGAAATGATCTGACCCCAAAATCTAGACTGATCTCATAAATCAAGAGAAAAAAGACTGGAATAAATTTCTTCAAGAATTATGTTTTCATAAATATTATACCTCAAACTGAAAAGGACAACAACATAATAGACTCTGATTCGGGTTCCATAACTGACCTACAAGACACAATCAGTTAAACCGCAAACTAGAAAATGAAATGCGTACTTACGTGTCTAAAACACATTACTTCTAAGAAGTAATTCAGTCAATGTACCATCTACTGTTCATAGATTCTCACAAGGTCTCGACTACATCAAAACCTATCAAAACGTACCTACTTGTGTACTATCATACATTGTTTCGACACGGAAACGATTCAAGCAAGATCCGACCAGAGATCACACAATAAAAACCTAACCGACCTATTCCCTAAGGTTCCCGAAAGACTTGACCAGCTCTAATACCACTAATTTAACACCCCCTTGGGCATTACTTCTTAATACATGCGGAAATAAATAAAAAATTAATTTGCTGGTTGCTTTCGAAAAATTTATTTATTTTAAGACTGAAAACTCGGGTGTAAAAATTTTCTTTATGAATACTTCAACAAAGTGATACACACACCACAAACGTAAGATCACATTAAACTTGAAGATACACATAGACTAGGTTTATTCATAAATCGGGTCACCACAACATGTAAGCGTTCTTGAAATTGTTTTCGTACTAAAAATTACCAGTCATACCAAGAGCTTCCAAATCCAATAAGCCGATTTTCTCAAAAATTACACAACACAAAGAAGAATCCTAAGCTGGTCGCTCTACAAAACACCTAATGGAAGAACTCTGTAGTTCACACCACTATTACCAACTTCTTCAAGGATCGAGATTAGTATCCCTGATTGAAGTTAAGACTTCCACTGCGCCATCTAATATCAGTACCAAGGTACAACAGCAATAACGAGTAAAACCTGATATTTTGTAAGGGTGAGACATCAATATATGAATATAAACACGATAACTACATGAGTGACACACAAAACAACATAGAGGCATATATAGTCATATAACATAAACTTCTCAGAAATAAAAAGTAATTTATCAATGGGTTTCATACACGAACAACCATTGTCCTTTATAAAAAGATTCATGACACTTGACAGTTCAACATCTAATCTTTATACCTAATCTTCGGAGATTCCAAACTTCTTTTCACTTGAGCTGATCAGGCTCTTACATGGCACATTGTCAACAAAAGAAACAATGGTCAATACGGATCATGGCACACTGTCCGAACTCCCGGCACAATGGTCAACACGGATCATGGCACACTGTCAAATCTCCCGGCATGATGGTCAACACAATACGTGGCACGTCTTCCAAAACTCCCGGCATGATGGTCAACACAATACATGGCACATCGTCCAAAACTCTCGGCACGATGGTCAACACAAAACATGGCACATTGCCCATCAAGGCACAATGGTCAACGCGAGACATGAATATCATCAAGATACCATGATCAACAAATACATCGTGACATGATTATCATAAAGATACCATGATTAACAAATACATCGTGACATGAATATAATAAAGATATCATGATTAACAAATACATCGTTAAGTAAAACTCGTTTACAAAAAATCATTTATGTTGTAAATCTTTTATTAAACGTCAAATCATATTGAAATCCATTTTCTTTTGGAAACTCATTTTCCCGAAATAGCGTCAAATCTTCGTAAAATCATTCATAATAAAACTTCCTTTATAAAATATTCAAATTACTAAAAAAAAGTCATTTTCTTCTGTAAATCTTTCTCCGAGAAACTCTAGTTCTTGAAAAAGAAATTGATCTTAAAACTAAATCCATGTGTGAATGATTACTGCTGTTTTTAAGGATGCTTTCCATAAATATCTTCGGAATTAACCGTTGTTTAACATTTTAAAAACGTTTAGGTTGAAATTTGACTTTTCCCCTTAGAATAATTTTATAAGATAGAAATTAAGTTATTTTTTAAGATTATTTTCTCAAAATAACTTTTTATAATATTTTGGAATTTCACACGTAAAAATTAGCAGTGCTAAGTTAACTTCACGGTTACGTCCAAACTGTGACTCAAATATCACTCTTACACCGTTAAATCATTACAATAATAGTATTTCAACTATTTCTCATTTTCATCAAATAAAATATTTAAATAATATTATATTCCAATATTTCCCAATTAAATATTGAATATTCCTCATGAAGCTTTTATCTGATTAATTAAATGAGGACTGACCACTGTCAGGCTTCTCAATCAACAATCAACATCAATAAATATTTCACATCAATGCTACAGCAGATAATACAATTTATATCATGCATTAGACATACTATAACACATAACTACAGATAGTCTAACACAGATAAAATAACAGCTTAGCACAGAATTAAACAAACACCACGAATCTCAATCCAATTATTACAAATCAAACACTAAATCACACATATAATTATCGGGAAAAATCGCTCAGGTAATATTCCCTTACCTCTTGAAGATTCCTTTCTCGTAGTACTTTTCGATTTGATTCCGGTTTCCTCCACACAAATCAATCAATCAACCAATCACTTAATCCTTCACAACAAATCACAACACAACAAGTTAAACAATGAAATAAAATCTCCTCTAACCTATATACTTAGGTTCGGCCAACATAGGTTAATTGGGCTAGAGATGTCAAAATTCCACATACTCTTGGATTAATGATCCTTAAGCAAGATTAAGACATAAACAATGATCTTACAATAAAAATTGAATCAAAATCCTCCTAACCATTAAATTAGGATTTTCGGCCATATATACAAAAATAGTTTAGGACATGATTTGATCTTCTAATCACTTGAATCAACAACAAAATGGATTAGAGATAGTAGATCAACATTATTTAAACAAAGTTGAAACAAAATCATTCCTCACCTACACTACATAGGTTTGGCCTTGTATGAAAGAACGGGAAAGGAATTTTTGTTGAACACGTGCTCTTGGATAACAAACATAGAGATGATTATAAGATCATAGAAATTGGTTTCATGATCATAGGATTTTTCTACAATTTTCTAGAGATTTTGAAACTTTCTAGATCTAGGAATTGAAAAAGATGATCATGTCCTTGAAACATAAAAATTATTGAAGAACATAGAGATGATTGACGATGAGGAATAAAGATTACCTCTTGGAATTGAAAATTATGCAAGAGATCCCCTAGTTTCTTCACAAACTATGGCTATGGAACTTGGAGAAAATAAGAACAAGTGAGAAGATGGAAGAAACTTAAGAAGAAGATGATGAAGCCTATTTATAGAGGAGATGGCAAGAATTTTTGGGCCTCGGGCTGAGCCCTTCATGGCATGGAAAGGAAGAATGGCCCAACTCCAAGAACAACCTAGAAGATTACTTAAGGACCAAAAGGAAATTAAAGAAAAGCTTAGGGACCAAAATGCAATTTCCATAAAAATGGTCATCATGAGCTAGTAGAAAATTTATGGTGGATAGGAGAGGAGTGGTGTGGCTGTTTTTGAACCATAAGAATTAACCGTGATTCCTTAGCCATGGTTAAAATGTAATCAAACGTCAGTTAGATTAAGCTTAGGGGTATTTTGGTCATTTCACTTGAAAATTCATGATTACCCGAAATTAATGCTTGACTCATTGTTCTCTCTACTACATTAATCCCACCTAATACCTCAGCTCCATAATCAACTCCTTCGTTTACCCGACATATCCCCAGACTTACCCCACCCTTTTACTGCCGAATAAAATAATTTTATTTCTTTCTGATAAGCCTCTGGCTCATCTAGTTTATGGCTAGTATGACCAGGGTTTTGTGCAAATTATATCCTATTTTTACCCAAATTAGATTAGATTGTCCTCAAGCAAGGTTTTGAGTCTCTAGAGTAGTTTTAGGTTAATTTAGTTAGTTTTGAGTCAAATAATACACTTATAGTTGTGTCTTTGTTTTCAGGTTAAGTTGGAAGTCAACAAAATAAAGAAGCAGGGGATTCGCCCCGCGAATATCTATTCGCCTCGCGACCCCGAAGCTGACTGTTCCAAGAAATTGACATCCTCTCTGGTTCGCCCCGCGACTGCTCTTCTCGCCTCGCGACCCCGAGGCTGACTGTTCCAGGCAATAGCAAGGTTTCTGTGTCGCCTCGCGAAGACTTTCCTCGCGTCGCGAGTCATCCATCCCTGAAGACCAAAAGTCAGCACAGTTGATGCATGTTAAAGGTCACGGCTGTGGCAGTTTCGAAGTTGAAGAGTCTCGCCTCGCGATCATCCATTCGCCTCGCGAGAATACCAAAGGGTGCAGACTGTTCGCAAGATTCGCGTCGCGAGAGAGGCTTCGCCTCGCGAGTATACTTAATTTCTGATTAGTATAAATAGCTGTTCTGAACAGTTTGGAAGGACTTTTGCTTCTCCATTTTTCTGTTTACATTTCTTTTCTGTGTGTTTTCGTTTTTACATGGAGAACTAAGTTTCTAGGATTGATCTATTGTAATTGATTTCCATACACTTGAGGTTCTTGTATTTCCCTGTTTCGTATGCTTTTCCCTCTTCAATGCCATGCTTTATATTTCTGTTTGCTTAATTCAGGAGTATATTGTATTGTGTTGATTTAATTCCGGTGATATCATGTTCCTATAATTAATCGCATCTGCTTAATTTGCGTGTGTACGTTTCGTGTTCGCTTAGTTCACGAAGGGCTTAACCCCGTTTGCTTAATTCGGGAATAGGGACATGTATCTGTAGTAGTGGTTTCGCTTGTAAATTATTGCTACAACCGGGAGGGGATTAAAATCTGCTTAGGGCTTGGAAATTGCATGAACCTATGATAGTTGGGAAATCAAGAGCAATAGATTAATCTGTTTTTGGCCATTTGATAACCTCTTTGAACTGTCTTGTTTTATTGCTCTGTTTTCATTATTTTGTTTTCTTTGATTGCATCTCAATCCAAACCCCCCCAAAACTTATTTTTGTGGAAAATAACACTTTAAGAGTCCTTGAGAACGACATCCGAGTTGTCGCCCTAAACTACAGTTTTAAAACCCGCTCGTCCTTTTTGGCGCGTGCGCGACAGCGCGACCAAAAATTGGCGCCGTTGCCGGGGACTCTGATTTGTTATTTTTCGCATTTTTTTATTTTATTTTCTTTTCTTTCTTTTATTTTCTGTTTTTGTTTTGAATTGGTCTGGCTACTAGGTCTAATTGCCCTGAACTGTGTGATTTTGACCCGGAAATTGAAAGAACACTGCACACACTCCATAGAGAATTTCGGGCTAGCACTAGTAGTGATTCCAATTTCAAAACTGTTTTTGAAAACATGGGAGACCAGAGGACATTAAGACAACTTGCTGCCCCTGATGTCAACTATAATGGATTGTGTATTTCATATCCTGGTGCTGACACTCCTTTTGAATTAAAATCTGGGCTAATCCATTTGTTGCCAAGATTTAATGGTCTTGCAGGTGAAGATCCACACAAGCATCTCAACGAATTCCAAGTTGTCTGCTCCACAACTTTGAGACCAGAGGGAGTAACTGAAGATCACATTAAGTTGAAAGCTTTTCCGTTCTCACTCCAGGGAGCTACAAAGGATTGGCTGTTGTATCTTGAGCCAAACTCCATCACCACATGGAACGATTTGAAGAGGCTCTTCCTAGAGAAATATTTTCCTGCCTCCAGAGCTGCCTCAATCAGGAAAGAAATCTGTGGCATTAGGCAAGGGAATGAGTCGCTAGCTGAATATTGGGAGAGATTCAAGCATTTGGTATCCAGTTGCCCCCAGCATCAGATTTCTGAACAGCTTCTCATCCAATATTTTTATGAAGGGTTACTTCCGATGGATAGGAATATTTTGGATGCTGCTAGTGGGGGAGCTCTTGTTGATAAGACCCCAGCTGCTGCCAAGCTACTCATTGAAAATATGTCACTGAATTCCCAGCAGTTTACTACCAGAAGAAATTCGGTTGAGACAAGAGGAGTGCATGAGGTCCACAGTTCTACTTCCAGCCATGACCGTGATGACAGAATTGATAGGCTCACTTCTTTGGTAGAGAAATTGGCAATGGATAGGGTTCAGCCTGCGATGTTGTGTGGCATGTGCAGTTCTCCTGAGCACCCATATGAGGCATGCCCCATTCTGCAAGGAGGATCATTTACTGAATTACCTCAAGCCTTTGCAGTCCATCCGTATAATCAAGGCAATAACCAGAACAGGTACAGTACTCCAGACCTCTCAACAAATAGGTACCATCCTAACTGGAGTAATCATCCTAATCTGCGGTATGGGAACTCATCCCAACAGCAACCGATGGCACCTCAATCCTCCTCCAGTGGCCACTTCTGCACCTTCCGGACCTTCAGTAGATGACATGCTCAAACAAATGGCTGCACAAATGGCTGCACAAAATCTACAATTTCAGCAGTAAATGGGACAGATTCAGGCCTCACAGGCACAGTTTCAGCAGCAAACAAGTGCTAGCATTCAAGATTTGAGGACACAGATTGGACAGATGGCCACAGACATAAATAACATAAAGCAAGCTCAAAGAACAACCCAACTGCCAGCACAACCAGTGATAAATCCTAATGCCTCCAACCCTAATGTGAGTGCCATTTATCTGAGATCTGGGAAAGTTGTTGAGGCCACCTCTGGAAAGGATGAAGGAACTATTGAGGTAACTCCTGAGCCTTCAGTCGATGTTAAAGCTGAAAAAGTGTACAGAACACCAATCCCATTCCCACACAGATTGCAGAATAATAAAAAGATTGGTGGTGAAGATAAGGAGAAGGAAATTCTTGATGTGTTCAGAAAGGTGGCTGTAAATATTCCTCTTCTAGATGTGATCAAGCAGATGCCTAAGTATGCCAAATTTCTCAAGGATCTATGCACCAACAAGAGGAAGTTGAAGAATAATGAGAAAGTTGACTTGGGAAGAAATGGTTCAGCTCTTATCCAGTCTAGACCTGCACCAGAAAAAGTTGCTGCTTTAACCCCTACTCAGGCACTGCCACAGAAGTGCAAGGATCCGAGCACATTTACTATTCCATGCACTATTGGGGACAGGAAGTTTGAAAATTACATGCTGGATTTGGGAGCCTCTATCAATGTCATGCCTACCTCCATCTTTAACAACCTTGATCTTGGTCCCTTGAAGTATACAGGTCTCACCATTCAGTTGGCCAACGGGACCAGTGCCCGCCCCATGGGAATGGTAGAAGATGTGCTAGTGCAAGTTGATGATTTGATCTTCCCAGCTGACTTCTACATCCTGGACATGGCAGGATAGACACATTCCAGTAAATCACCAATCATCCTGGGCCGACCATTCATGAAGACAGCTAATACTAATATTGATGTTGATGATGGGACCATGTCTATGAAGTTTGGGGATATAGTTGCAAAGTTTAACATCTTTGATGCAGGGAAACATCCAGTGGAAGAGCACTCTGTTTTCCACATAGAGCTGCTTTCTTAGACTATTGAGGACACCCATGAGGACTTGTTTTCTAATTTTCCATTTATTTCTGGCTTTGATGATATTTCTGCATGTCCTGATTGTACTAACAATAACCATTGTGTGGTTTGTGCTGAAATTGCTGCATGTTTAGCAGGTGATAAATTTGTCAGTGCAGTGGGTGAGAAACATGTAGAAGATGAAGCAGCGCCGGAGACCCTCCCTACCTATCTGCCACCTCCCCCTGCAAAACCACCAGAGGAAATGGATTTTGCACCATGGATAGTTCAAGGGATTGAAGCCAAATTCTATTGGGAGGACTTTGTTGATGAAGCGGTCGTCTTTGACCCAAGAGGAGGTGATGAGTCCGCCGCATTGAGCAAGGTCACCATCATTGTCAAGTGTTTACTCATATATCAGGGCTACAAGAAATGGGATCCAGGCAGAAGCTCCTACACTGCCACTTAATCAGGGAATTCCCTTTCCTTTCCCTCACTCTGATTTTATTGTTATGTTGTTTCATTGGGGACAATGTATATTTTAAGTGTGGGGGAGGGAACTAGTTGTAGCTTTTGTTTTGTTTTGTTTGTTTTCCTTTTCTTTGAATAAAGCTCCTGAATAATTTGAGAAGCTCAGGAGTATTTGTGTGTTGAGTCTTTTGTTGGCAAGTTTGGGGGATTTTGATTGATGTTGCACAGATTGCTTGCATGATTGATATGTGATGATTCCCCCTAGGCTGAAAATTTTTTTGTTTTTGAAAAGTGATTCCCATGTGAAATTGAAAACTGAACGTTGGGATTTTGTTATGATATCATGATTTATGATAAGTTTGGGGTGATAGGAAGCACACACTAGGGATAGAATCTCTTTCAAACAATTTTCAAATAATGTCCAGGTGAGGTTTTGAGCCTCCAACATGTTTTTGACTGTGTGAAAATCACTTTCAAGTTGCACTTTCCTGAATTTGCTTGAATCTCCTTATGGTTTGCATGATTATGTGTCTGCTTCAGATGATTTAGGCATTTTCTTTGTAAATAGCTACTTAGCCTAAAAATAACCAATTCCTAATGCATGTTCCCTAGTTAGCCCCATTGAGCCTATTAGCCTGTTAATTCTTGATAACCTAATGTTATAAGCCCAAAAATCTGGAAAACCATGTTAACCCGATCTTAGGATTAGGAGAGCATGTAATCTTAGAATGGGTGCAAGAAACTAAGTTTGGGGTGGCTGCAAGGTGAAATATGTTGTTGGGATTGAAAAAAAAAATACAATACAAAGGTTGGAGCCAAAGGCTTGTAAAAAAAAAAAAAGAAAAGTGTAAAAATGATAAAAATAAAAGAGGCTGTAGTCACCTGAGGCATAAAGAAAAAATGAGAAAAGGAACTTGAGTGGAATTTCAAAGTGTAAATAATGTTCATGCTCTCTTAGTTCCTAGGGTCTTCAGCCTAGTACCTTTGTATATCCTACCCTTAGCCAGGCCCCATTACAACCCATAAAAGACCTTTTGATGTTGCATACATATTTTCTATGAGAACCATTTTGAGAGGAAAATCAAATTTTTGGGAAGTGTTCTTAAAAGTGAAACTGAGTGCAATGTTAATAGCCTGACACAAATTGAGTGATTGAGTGAACACTAAATGCCCTTGTGAGGAAGGCAGTTGTTTGAAATTGGTGATCTCCCTCTTGTGTGTAACTTAGATCCCTTGCTTAGAGTTCTGATTGTTTGAATGATGAAATTCTCAAATGTTTAGAATAAATGAATGTGGGGATTGCTTTGTTGAAAGGGGGGACATTGAAGAAAACTGTTGTGATGTGTTGCTTGAATTTGTGCAAGGTTGATTGAATATTTTAAGCTTGCCAGGTCTTGAGTCTTTTTGACTTTTGAGTCTTAGTTTGCTTGGGGACAAGCAAAGTTTAAGTTTGGGGTATTTTGATAAGCCTCTGGCTCATCTAGTTTATGGCTAGTATGACCAAGGTTTTGTGAAAATTATATCCTATTTTTACCCAAATTAGATTAGATTGTCCTCAAGCAAGGTTTTGAGTCTCTAGAGTAGTTTTAGGTTAATTTAGTTAGTTTTGAGTCAAATAATACACTTATAGTTGTGTCTTTGTTTTCAGGTTAAGTTGGAAGTCAACAAAATAAAGAAGCAGGGGATTCGCCCCGCGAATATCTATTCTCCTCGCGACCCCGAAGCTGACTGTTCCAAGAAATTGACATCCTCTCTGGTTCGCCCCGCGACTGCTCTTCTCGCCTCGCGACCCCGAGGCTGACTGTTCCAGGCAATTGCAAGGTTTCTGTGTCGCCTCGCGAAGACTTTCCTCGCGTCGCGAGTCATCCATCCCTGAAGACCAAAAGTCAGCACAGTTGATGCATGTTAAAGGTCACGGCTGTGGCAGTTTCGAAGTTGAAGAGTCTCGCCTCGCGATCATCCATTCGCCTCGCGAGAATACCAAAGGGTGCAGACTGTTCGCAAGATTCGCGTCGCGAGAGAGGCTTCGCCTCGCGAGTATACTTAATTTCTGATTAGTATAAATAGCTGTTCTGAACAGTTTGGAAGGACTTTTGCTTCTCCATTTTTCTGTTTACATTTCTTTTCTGTGTGTTTTCGTTTTTACATGGAGAACTAAGTTTCTAGGATTGATCTATTGTAATTGATTTCCATACACTTGAGGTTCTTGTATTTCCCTGTTTCGTATGCTTTTCCCTCTTCAATGCCATGCTTTATATTTCTGTTTGCTTAATTCGGGAGTATATTGTATTGTGTTGATTTAATTCCGATGATATCATGTTCCTATAATTAATCGCATCTGCTTAATTTGCGTGTGTACGTTTCGTGTTCGCTTAGTTCACGAAGGGCTTAACCCCGTTTGCTTAATTCGGGAATAGGGACATGTATATGTAGTAGTGGTTTCGCTTGTAAATTATTGCTACAACCGGGAGGGGATTAAAATCTGCTTAAGGCTTGGAAATTGCATGAACCTATGATAGTTGGGAAATCAAGAGCAATAGATTAATATGTTTTTGGCCATTTGATAACCTCTTTGAACTGTCTTGTTTTATTGCTCTGTTTTCATTATTTTGTTTTCTTTGATTGCATCTCAATCCAAACCCCCCCCCCCCCCCCAAACTTATTTTTGTGGAAAATAACACTTTAAGAGTCCTTGAGAACGACATCTGAGTTGTCGCCCTAAACTACAGTTTTAAAACCCGCTCGTCCTTTTTGGCGCGTGCGCGACAGCGCGACCACATTCCTAACGAATTTTTCCGAAATGTGGAAAATCATCTGGGACAAAATATAAAACCTAATGGTTTCGTTCCCGAGTCGAATTTAGGGTTTATGATCAGTAAAATCTTACTGTCAGTGAAATCGATGAAAACACATACTGGGTACCGTCTGAATTTTCAACCCAAAACTTCCCGTAACCTTATAAAAATAAGTATAACAGGGAAATGACCTTAGTTTATCCAAATTCATTTTCTAAGTCTCGGGTAAGAATATAATCATTTATATAATTATTACCGATATTATAAAGCCGAAAAATCGGGGTGTTATATACAACCCCTCTTAAAAAATTTCGTCCTCGAAATTTCGTGACTCAAAACTAGGCAGGATTTTCTTAATCCCAAGAACTTACTTTCACAAGAAGGTAGGTAATTATAAAAGAACTTTGTTAATCTGAAAATAATACAGGAATGTTCCGTATGTAAAAAGATTCTTTAATAGGTTCGTGAGTGTAAAAATGCATAGCTAATACATGCTTACAACCATGACTCTGATAAAGTTCCATCTTTCACAAGAACTCCCAGTGGATTAGAAACTCACAAACAAATAGTTCCTAATTTTAAGAGAATTTATCCCTTGGACAGGGGATTAACAAAACGACAATTTAAAATGACAACAGTTCGACAAAAATTAGACTGGACCACTTTCACCAAAAGTAAAAGTAACTAGACTAAGTCTCATCTAGAAAATTCTTTTATCAAGAAAGTGTCTGTCCTGAACAACAATTGGACTGTTTCATAAAATTTTCCAGAATAATTGGTTCAACAATTGAAGTTTGGAAAAAAATCACAATCTTTAGTAAATGAAATGATCTGACCCCAAAATCTAGACTGGTCTCATCAATCAAGAGAAAAGAGACTGGAATAAATTTCTTCAAGAATTATTTGTTCATAAATATTATACCTCAAACTGAAAAGGACAACAACATAATAGACTCTGGTTCTGGTTCCATAACTGACCTACAAGACACAATCAGTTAAACCACAACTAGAAAATGAAACGCATACTTACGTGACTAAAACACATTACTTCTAAGAAGTAATTCAGTCAATGTACCATCTACTGTTCATAGATTCTCACAAGGTATCGACTACATCAAAACCTATCAAAACGCACTTAGTTATGTGTTGGTAATGGCTACAATCTCAAGAGGGGGGGGGGGGGGGGAATTAAGATATTGAAAACTTTTTCAACAATTTAATGCAAAACAGAGTTTTCTTAAAGAAAATTGGTTTTCACTCAATTTTAATTATCAAGAATCATGTTATGTAACAAGTAATGATGTTATGAAGAATTATAAGAAGTAATAACAAGTTCAACACAGATTGCAGATCAAAGATTCAAGTTAACAAGCATTCTTAAAACTTATTCACAACACACTCGTGCATATAACAACTATATGGAGTATAGAGATGAGAAGAAAACACAAACCGATTTATCCTGGTTCAGGTACCTCCTCTGGTAAGCCTACTTCCAGTCCCACACCTCTGTGGTTTTCTCCACTATAACCAGAAATTACAATATCCAATTACAGCATTCACAAGGATAACCTCCTTGCTCAACAACACACCAAAAAGCACATTTACTTTTCTATGCCCAAGGATCCCTTCTATCCTTGTTCAATCCTAAGAGATACCCTTTCTTAATCATACTAATTCATAGAAAGAATTGAGTAGAAGAAAGACTCTAAAAGTCTGATTATACAAATTGGAGTTCTAAGAAATATCACACTTTTCTCTCAAAGATGAAGCACTTTTGGAAGCTTTTGCATCTTTCGAATTTTTACTTTCAGAATGTTTTAGATATTAAAAAGTGTTCCTTTGATCCCTCTTTATATAGAAAATAAGTTATAGTCGTTGGGATCAATTAAAACATATTTGGATATGATTTAACAAAATCTGTTTTCTTGATTCTCGTCTTGAAATAAGATTCTGTTTGTTCTTGTAGAATCCGCGTCCATCTTGAAAAATAATCGTTTCCATCTGGAAAAATAGCCGCGTCCAGTTGAAGAAAATAGCTGCGTCCATTTGCAACGTCAGTAGACGGGAGTACTAACACAAAGTAATTGGACGTGCTCCATTTAGTACTTTAGTGGATGGAGCTTCATATGCCACTTTAGTAGACGAGTGCTTCTCGTTACTTCAGTAGACGCACGCTTCATGTTACTTCAGTAGACGAGCTCCATGTGCCACATCAGCAGACGAGCGCTTCTTGTTACTTTATTGGACGTGAGCTTCTGTCACTTTATTGGATGTGAGCTTCTGTCACTTTAGTGGACACCGGCTTTTTAGAAGTTCATTGGACGTCAGCTTTTTAGTAGTTCATTGGACGTCGGCTTTTTATCACTTCATTGGATGTCTGCTTGTTTCACTTCATTGGACTTCTGCTTGTTTTATTTCATTGGACGTGCGCTTATGTTATTCCAGTGTTGGACGAGCGCTTATGTTATCCTAGTGTTGGACGGGCGCTTATGAAATCTTATTTCCAAAATCATTTTCATTTACGAAGACTTATTCCTTGATCTTCTTAAATTTAAGTGCTTCACCTAAGAAATCAAATGTGCTATTTTTACAATAGCATCTAAAGTATAAGATCTTCATTACTTGATGCTTTAGTCCTTGTCCATTGCTTTGTTTCCTTGGTCTTCCATCCATTAATCCTTGATTTACCTTTTTTGTGAGTGATCTTGCATACAACTTAACACATAATAAGTATATAGTCAAAATCAAAAATCTTATGCAAAATACACTTTGTTTGTCATACATCAAAACATTAATGAGGGCTTAGCCTTACAAACTCCCCCTTTTTGATTATGACAAACCTTACCATACTTAACCTTAGTTATTTGAAAATCAGAGTGCAGTTGTTCAGTAAGTATGGTTCTTGAGTCATTTTCATCCTCCCCCTGTGTCATTGATATCTTTCAAAAATCAAGTGTTATCATATCATTATCATGAAAAAGTCATCTTGCATTTATTATAAGTTCAAGTATGTCTTTTCAATGCAGTTCATACTTAGGTATCAGAGCAAAAATTTATAGCAAATGCAAGACAAAATTAATGGTTATATGGTTCATCTTTCTCCCCCTTTGTCATTATTAAAAAGAAACTATTGAGAATATTGAAATCAAACTGAAAAACAGTCTTGCATTCATTGATAATAAATCATTACAGAGCATATGCAATACATCAAAACAACCACAACACTGAAATTAAAAAAAAAACAGGAATTATAGACACCTAAGGACACTTAGTCTAAACTGAGACTAGATAAAAGCATCTTGCACATGTCCTTCATAATTTTCAGCATCTTGTGCTGCCTTACTTGCCATATTGGCTATATTATCAAAAATAACATCTGATATCAATCATTTTGAGGATCAATTATGCCAAGTTCCCTTCTTATAAAAGAAGAAACTCTCCTTATTTAGTGGTTTGGTGAATATATCAGCTAATTGCTTAGTTGTATCTATATGTTCAATCACAACGTCACCACTTTGAATATGATCCCTGATAAAATGATGCCTAATTTCAATATGCTTGGTTCCTGAATGCATGATTGGGTTCTTTGTTAGATTTCAATTAATTGTTGTTTCATCCATAGGATTTGAGAACAACAACTCCCAGCTGCAACATATTCTTCTTCAACTGTGGATAAGGCCACACTAGTTTGCTTTTTACTGAACCAAGAAACTAGGGAATTTCCTAATAAATGGCATGTTCCACTTGTGCTCTTCCTATCTAACTTGCACCCAGCAAAATTAGAGTCGGAATATCCTATTAATGTGCAAGTGGATCCCTTGGGATACCACAACCCCATTTCTTTTGTTCCTAAAAGATACTTCATGATTCTTTTAACTGCAGTAAGATGTGATTCTTTAGGATTAGCTTCATACCTTGCACACATACACAAACTAAACATTATATCTGGCCTACTTGCAGTGAGATAAAGTAAGGATCCGATAATACCTCTATACTTGGATACATCTATAGATTTACCATGTTCATCTTTGTCCAAGTAGTAGGCTGGACTCATTGGTGTTGCCATTTCCTTTGCACTTTCCATTCCAAACTTCTTTAGTAGTTCCTTGCAATACTTTGTTTGGCTTATAAAGGTTCCATCTTGGCATTGTTTAATATGAAGTCCAATAAAGAAGGTAAGCTCTCCCATCATGGACATTTCAAATTCATTTTGCATTAGTTCACCAAATTCCTTGCATAAGGACTCATTAGTAGCACCAAAAATAATGTCATCAACATATATTTGAACAAGTAAGATATTGTGTGCTTTTGTTTTAGTAAAAAGTGTTGTATCAACTTTTCCTCTTTTAAAGCCTTTCTCTAGGAGAAAATTGCTTAACCTCTCATACCAAGCTCTAGGAGCTTGCTTGAGTCCATAGAGAGCTTTAGTGAGTTTATAGAAATGATTTGGGAACTCACTATCAACGAAGCCAGGGGGTTGGCTTACAAACACTTCCTCTTGAATTATTCCATTTAAAAAGGCACTTTTCACATCCATTTGGTACAGTTTAAAGTTCATTATACATGCATAGGCTAATAGCATTCTTATGGCTTTTAATCTAGCTACGAGAGTATATGTTTCTTCATAATCAATTCCTTCTTCTTGATTATATCCCTTAGCTACTAGTCTAGCCTTGTTTCTTACTATTATTCCATTCTCATCCATTTTGTTTCTAAACACCCATTTAGTTCCAATTATTCGGTTACTTTTAGGTTTTGAAACAAAATCCCAAACTTAGTTCCTTTTAAATTGATTTAACTCCTCTTACATTGCAATCATTCAATGTTCATCACTAATAGCATCATCAACACATTTTGGTTCTATTTGAGATACAAACGCCATGGTATTGCAAATATTCCTTAAAGAGTTTCTAGTGGTTACCCCTTTGGTGATCTCACCAATGATATTGTCTAGGGGATGATTCTTTGAAACTTGCCACTCCTTAGGAAGATTTTCTTGTTGGGTTTCTGCTTGAGGTTCTTTATTGCTCCCTTCATCTTCCTTTTCCTTATTGTTGTCTTTTCCTTCATCAGATTTCACTTCATCTTCATGGGTTTCTGCATCATCAAAAATGTCCTTTCCCAACCTTGTAGCCTTTATCACATAATTGGCTTATACTTAATAGATTGTGTTTGAGCCCTTCCATATAGAGAACATCCTCAATCTTGATTGCTGGACTTTTTCCTATTGTTCCAACACCAAGAATTCTTCTTTTGTTGTTGTCTCCATAGGTGACATTTCCACCTTCCTTGGGAGTGAAAGATGTAAATTTTGTGATATCTCCGGTCATGTGTTTGGAGCAGCCACTATCTAAAAACCAGCTTGAGCTTTTGGCCTTCAAACACACCTAAAAAACAGATTTTTTTTTTTATACTTTTCCTTTAGGTACCCAAATCTGGTTGGGTCCTTTGGTGTTAGTAGCAACATATGTTCCTTTTGGAACCCAAATTTGTTTAATGCCAACATGTATATTCTTTCTAAGTCTACAAGTAGCAGCTGTATGACCTTTCTTTAAACAATAATAACATTCACAAAAGGACTAGTTGAAGAACTAGGTGCAACAAAAACTTCTTGAAAGATTTTTCATATACCATAGGATTATATCCAATTCCAGCTTTGTCATACACACCCTTTTGCTGTCCTAATATGGCATTCAAGTTATCTCTACCCAAAGTAAACTTAGATAGAGTTGTGTTCAGTTTTTTAACTTCCATTTCTAGTGTAGTGCATTTGGTGCAAATTGAACTTGATGCAAGTAATTGTGAATTTTTAGCGTCTAGTTCTTTAAGCTTTATTTGTAAAGATGCCTAGTCACTACATTGTTTCGCAATGATCCTCCTAGAAGATATAAGTTGTTTACCAATTTTAATATATTCTTCATGTAATTCATCAAAAGCATCTTGTAACTCATCATAGGTAGGAGAAGAATCATTTACCTCGGTTTCACTATTACTTTGTTGATTTGCCATGAGACATAGGTTGGCTTCTTCATTTTCAGATTCACTACTAGTGGAATCCATATCATTTTCTTCCCAAGCTATGTATGCTCTTCTAGGCTTTCTTCCTTTCTTCTCTTTGTTGTCATTCTTCTCATACTTTTCTTTCTTTTGTAGCTTTGGACATTCACTTTTGTAGTGTCCAAGCTTTCCACATTCAAAGCATTTGATTGTTGAGGAAGAGCTTTCACCTTTGTTCGTGTTCTTTTTGGTCGGAAAACTGAATTGCTTATTGTTTCTATTCTTTTTTATGAATCTTCTAAATTTCCTCACAAGCAATCCCATGTCTTCTTCTTCGGATTCTTCACTTTCATCAAGGTGTTCATCTTCATCACTTTCTATTGATTCTTTGGAGATATGAGCCTTGTGTGAGAGTCTTTTCTTCTTTTTCTCCTTATCTTCATGACTTTTCAATCTATTGAGTTCCAATTCGTGTTCTTTCAACTTGCCAAATAAAGTAGCAATCTGTATAGTGTCTAGATCCTTTGCTTCAGCAATTATAATAATTTTTGGCTGCCATTCACGACTCAAACATCTCATTATTTTGTTAATCTTTTTCTCATCTATGATTGTATGTCCGAGTCCTTCTAGCTGGTTCACAATGTGTGTAAACCTCTTTTGCGGTTCATCTATCTCCTCACCATTCTTCATATGAAAGAGTTCATATTCATGGACTAGTGCATTCATTCTTGCTCTTTTCACATCGTTGGTTCCTTCATGAGTGAGTTGAAGAGTATCCCACAATTGCTTTGCTGTTTTGCAATTGGAGACCCTGAAAAACTCATCATAATTCAAAGCAGCTGTTATAATATTTTTTCCCTAGCATTATAACCAACTTTTCTTTTATCATCATCATTCCAATCATCTCTTGGTTTATTTTGTTTATTTCCCTTAGCATCAAGAATAAATGGAACATAGGGACCATTTTCAACAGCATCTAATACATCTAAACCTGCAGCCTCAAGAAAGATAAGCATTCTCTCTTTCCAATACATGTATTGGGAGCCATTAAAGGCAGGTGGTCTAGCGAGTGAAGCCCCATCACCCAAGATATCATTTGTAGCCATCTCTTGAAGCTATTAAGCTTTATAACAAGAGTTTTAGCCCTGATGCCACTTGTTGGTAATGGCTACAATCTCTTGGGGGGGGGGGGGGGGTGAATTGAGATATTGAAAACTTTTTCAACAATTTAATGCAAAACAGAGTTTTCTTAATGAAATTTGGTTTTCACTCAATTTTAATTTTCAAGAATCAGGTTATGTAACAAGTAATGATGTTAAGAAGAATTATAAGAAGTAACAACAAGTTTAACACAGATTGCAGATCAAAGATTCAAGTTAACAAGCATTCTTAAAACTTATTCACAACACACTCGCGCATATAACAAGTATATGGAGTTTAGAGATGAGAAGAACACGCAAAACGATTTATCCTGGTTTAGCTACCTCCTTTGGTAAGCCTACATCCAGTCCCACGCCTCTGTGGTTTTCTCCATTATAACCAGAAATTACAATATCCAATTACAGCATTCACAAGGATAACCTCCTTGCTCAACAACACACCAAAAAGCACACTTGCTTTTCGATGCTCAAGGATCCCTTCTATCCTTGTTCAATCCTAATAGATACCCTCTCTTAATCACACTAATTCACAGAAAGAATTGAGTAGAAGAAAGACTCTAAAAGTCTGATTATACAAATTGAAGTTCTAAGAAATATCACACTTTTCTCTCAAAGATGAAGCACTTTTGGAAGCTTTTGGATCTTTCGAATTTTTACTTTCAGAATGTTTTAGCTATTAAAAAGTGTTCCTTTGATCCCTCTTTATATAGAAAACAAGTTATAGTCGTTGGGATCAATTAAAACAGATTTGGATCTGATTTAACAAAATCTGCTTTTTTGATTCTCGTTCTTGAAATAAGATTCTGTTTGTTCTTGTAGAATTCGTGTCCATCTTGAAAAATAATCGTTTCCATATGGAAAAATAGCCGCGTCCATTTGCAACTTCACCAGACGGGAGTACTAACACAAAGTAATTGGACGTGCTCCATTTAGAACTTTAGTGAACGGAGCTTCATATCCCACTTTGGTAGACGAGCGCTTCTTGTTACTTTGGTAGACGCGCGCTTCTTGTTACTTCAGTAGACGAGCTCCATGTGCTACATCAGCAGATGAGCGCTTCTTGTTATGTACGGAAATAAATAAAAAATTAATTTGCTGGTTGCTTTCGAATATTTTATTTATTTTAAGACAGAAAACTCGGGTGTAAAAATTTACTTTCTGATTACTTCAGCAAAGTGATACACACACCACAAACGTAAAGAAAGAATGAAAATATTTTTAGAAGCTTTTGATATTGATATTTGGGATGCTGTGGAAAATGGTCCATTTATCCCCTAGCACGAAATTGATGGTGCTTCGGTGGATAAACCGAGAATTCTCTGGACCGAAGTTGATAAGAAAAAGGTCCAACACAATTTGAAAGCTAGGAACATCATCACTTCAGCTTTAAGCTACGATGAGTTCTATAGTGTCTCAAATTGCGTGACCGCCAAGGAGATGTGGGACACCCTTCAATTGACCCATGAAGGTACTACCGAGGTCAAAAGGGCTAGGATGAACACGATGACCCATGAGTATGAGCTATTTTGGATGAAATAGGGTGAAAGTATACAAGATATGTAAAAACGTTTCACTCATATAATTAATCATCTTAGGGCTCTTGGAAAAACATTTTCAAATGAAGATTTAATAAATAAAATTCTTAGATGTCTAAATAGAAGTTGGCAGTCCAAAGTAACTACTATTTGAGTCAAGGGATTTGTCTTCTATGTCTTTGGCTACTTTGTTTGGTAAATTGCAAGAACATGAATTAGAGCTGAATCGCCTCATTGAAAGTGAAGCAAATGACAAGAAGAAAAAGGGGCTTGCTCTTAAGGCAAGTATGAATGAATCCATTGATGAAGATGGCGAATTTGATGATCTTGAAGGACTTGATGATGGAGATGAGAATTTGAGCTTGATGGTCCAAAAATTCAAAAGTTTCCTAAGGAACAAAGGGAGAGCTCATCAAAACTTCACCCCTCAAAAGAAAAGTTAAGAAGAAACAAAGTCCTATACTCCAATTTGTTTCAACTGTAAAAAGAAAGGCCACATTCGTCCCGAGTGTCCTCTAGCTCAAAAGAAAAATGAAAGAACGGAAAAGAGACCACAAAAGGATAAGAAAGGTAGAAAGGCCTACATCGCATGGGAGGACAACTACACAGATTTCACCGATGAAGAAGAAGAAGAAGAAGCTAATCCTTGTCTCATGACTAATCATGAGGATGGCTATGATGAGGTAACGGATGATGAAACTATTCTCGATTTATCTTATCATGAATTACTTGTTGCTTGTGAAGAATTAAATGATGCAACCACACGCCTTAGAAAAATAATCAAGAAAAACCAATTCTAGTCTTGAATTGAAAATTGACTTTTTGAATAAAGAAATGGAAGAAATTAAAGAAAAACAAGTTTTTTTTTTTGAAAAAGACTTATATGTGCTTGCCATGTGAAAACAAAAATAATGAAGTTTCAAGTTATAGTGAATTCAAGGTTTTGAAAGTGAAAATTGAAGACCTATATGATTCTCTTACTAAATTCACTAATGGTAGTGATAACCTAAATATCTTGCTAGGCAGTCAAAATGGAACCTATGATAAAGCCAGGTGAATATGTCTTCTATAGTGATAACAACAAAGGTAGAATCTTGGGAATTGGGACTGTTGGTAAAGGTCCTAATCCTACCATAGAAAATGTTCTCTATGTTGAAGGTTTGAAACATAATTTGCTTAGTATAAGCCAACTAAGTGATAAAGGTTATAATGTTGTGTTTGACAGTACTAAATGCGAGGTTATGAATGCTAATAATCAAACTAAACTAGTTGTCCAAAGAATTGGAAATATCTATATGGTTTGCTTATATGATCTACCTTCAAATGATGCATGTTGTCTAATTAGTAAAGAGGATGAAACTTGGTTATGGCATAGGAGGATGGCTTGTGTTCACATGGACCATCTAAATAGATTGGTACACAAGGACCTAGTAATTGGTTTACCAAAGCTCCATTTTGAAAAAGATAAAATGTATGATGCTTGTCCAAAAGGAAAACAAGTAAAGGTCACTTTTAAATCTAAAAACATTGGTTCTACAAACCGGCCTTTATAGCTTTTACACATGGATTTATTTGGACCTTCTAGAACTATGAGCTTTGGTGGTAATTACTATGGAGTTGTCATTGTGGATGAATATTCTCGTTATACATGGAACCTATTCATTTCTCACAAAAATGATGCTTTTGATGCCTTTCGGAAACTTGCCAAGGTTATACAAAACGAGACGGGATTAAACATTATAACTATCCGAAGTGATCATGGTGGTGAGTTTCAAAGCGAGTCATTTGATGCTTTCTATGCTGAAAATGGCATTTGGCATAATTTTTCGTCACCAAGGACTGCCCAACAAAATGGGGTGGTTGAAAGGAAAAATCGGTCTCTAGTAGAGCTAGCGAGGACGATGCTCAATGAGACCAACCTTCCTAAGTATTTATGGGTAGATGTGGTGGATACCGCATGCTATGTGATGAATAGAGTCCTCATAAGACCTATTATGAAACAGACGCCCTATGAAATTTATAAGAGAAGGAAGCCTAACATCTCCCACTTTCACGTATTCGGATGTAAGTCCTTTGTTTTAAATAATGGTAAAGATAACCTTGGTAAATTTGATGCTAAAGCTGATGAAGGCATATTCCTTGGATATTCCAATTCTAGTAAGGCCTTTAGAATTTATAACAAAAGAACAATGACTATTGAAGAATCTGTACATGTATCTTTTGATTAGAATAACCCTAAAGTTGTAGTGGAAGAAAGTGTTGATGATCTTGCAGAAATGGGTAACACTTATCTTGAGGAGAAAAGGACTCAAGTGAAGGACAGAGTAGATCAAACACCTCCACAAGAAGAAGAAGAAGAGGCACCTCATTCCGATCTTCCAAGAGAATGGAGAACTTATAGATACCATCCTCTTGACAATATTATAGGTGATATCTCTAAAGGGGTAACAACTGGAAACTCTCTTAATCATGCTTGTCATTATATGGCCTCTGTATCTCAAATTAAACCAAACAATGTTGATGAGGCTATAGTAAATGAACATTGGACTCTTGCTATGCAAGAGGAGCTAAACCAATTTGAAAGAAATGATGTTTGGGAATTAGTCCCTAAACCTAAAAACCAATTAGTCATTGGAACTAAATGGGTTTTTCATAACAAGCTAGATGAAAATGGAATAATCACTAGAAACAAAGCTAGGATTGTTGCAAAAGGATACAATCAACAAGAAGGCATAGACTTTGATGAAACCAATGCTCCCGTAGCTAGATTAGAGGCTATTCGCATGTTTCTTGCATTTGCTTGCATCATGGATTTCAAACTCTTTCAAATGGATGTTAAAAGCGCTTTCTTAAATGGGTTTATACAAGAGGAAGTTTATGTGGATCAACCTCCGGGCTTTTCAAACTTTGAATTTCCAAACCATGTTTTCAAATTGAAAAAGGCTTTATATGGTTTGAAACAAGCTCCTAGAGCTTGGTATGTGCGTTTAAGCAAATTTTTTTTGGAAAATGATTTTCAAAGAAGAAAAGTTGATACCACTCTTATTATCAAAAATAAAAAGCATGACATCTTACTAGTGCAAATTTATGTGGATGACATTATATTTGGTGCAACTAACGAAGCTTTGTGCAAGGAATTTTCTAAATCTATGCAAAGTGAATTCGAAATGTCAATGATGGGAAAGCTCAATTACTTTCTTGGATTGAAAATTAAGCAAGCAAAGGAAAGTACATTTATCAACCAATCCAAGTATTGTAAAGAGCGGCTCAAGAAGTTTGGGACGAACAATTCAAAGGATCTATCCACTCCCATGAGCACATCTTGTTATCTTGACAAGGATGAAGATGGTAAGTCAGTAGATGTAAGTAAGTATAGAGGTATGATCGGATCCCTTCTCTATCTTACTGCCAGCCGCCCTGATATCATGTTTAGTGTTTACATGTGTGCACGTTTTCAATCAAACCCAAAAGAATCACATCTCACTGCAGTAAAACGAATTATGAGATATTTAATTGGCACACAAAATATGGGTTTATGGTATCCCAAAGGGGCTGATTGCACCCTAATTGGGTATTCGGATTCTGACTTTGTGGGTTGCAAGTTAGACCGAAAAAGCACTAGTGGAACCTGCCACTTACTAAGGAATGCTTTAGTTTCATAGCATAGTAAGAAACAAGAAAGTGTGGCTTTATCCACCGCTGAAGCGGAATATGTTGCAGCGGGTAGTTGTTGTGCACAAATAATTTGGATGAAACAACAATTGAATGACTATGGCATTAAGCTTAATACAGTACCTATCAAATGTGACAACACAAGTGCCATAAACCTCACAAAGAATCATGTATATCACTCAAGAACTAAACACACTGAGATTAGGTATCACTTTATTAGAGATCATGTTCAAAAGGGTGATTGCATAGTAGAATTTGTGGAAACATCTAAACAACTAGCAGATATCTTTACTAAACCCCTATCGAAAGAAAGTTTCTTTTTCATAAGAACCGAAATAGAAATTTTGGATCCATCATGCACAAATTGAACACACTACACGTATTTACTAACAGTAAAGAGTAGACAAGAGGAACGAACCAGAAAATTTAACCAAAAAGAGATGAAAAGAAGAAGAACGAAGGAACGCACAAAAAAACAAGAAAAACGAAGAGGAACAAGGAACCACGATCAAGAGTCCAAAAGCAAACGAAAGACATGAACCTAATGAACCTCAACCAGAAAAAATGATACAAACGATAGAGCAAAAGACAACGAAAGCCAGTCGTCCCCTATTTGACAACAACATTCCCAAATGTTGCCCAATACCACAACGCATGGTATACCATGATCTACATTTGAAATAATTGACTTTTGGATATATGCCAGACTATGCACAAGCTTTCCGCATTTTGATAATGACAAAAGGGGAGAATACATGAGGAATGATTAAGGGGGAGATATTTTGATGTGAATGATTAAGGGGGAGATTTGTATGATTTGCATACTTAAGGGGGAGACATACTCTTCTGTGACATGAACTAAACTTCTCTAATTGCATGCGTAAAGGGGAGTAGGGGAGATTTGTATGATTTGCATACTTAAGGAGGAGACATACTCTTATGTGACATATGAACTAAACTTCTCTAATTGCATGAATAAGAGGGAGTAGAGTAAAATTACTAAATGAGATATATACATTATTATAAATGATATGCATGATTGCATGGTTAAGGGGGAGTAGAGCGAATCGAAACCTTGTGATATATTATTGCTCTAACTCTATTCTTTTAGAAATTCCCTCATGAGATGTTTGTCATCATCAAAAAGGGGTAGTTTGAGGATATATGCCTTGACATGTATTTTGGTTTTGATGATGAGCAAAAGGGGAATTTCAAGTCCAAGGACCAACACGCAAAATCCAAAGCTGAAAGGGCCAAAATGCCAAAAGCATGGAAAGGACCAACACGCAAAATCCAAAGCTAAGAGGATCAATTTGAAAAAAGCGTGGAAATGACCGAACAAACAAATATGGGGATTAAAAGGGAAATTTTCTTACTTGTATTGTTTGTTTTAGAAAAAGTGTAAATGGATGTGTGTCTCTCAAAGGTAAAATAAATCATACACACACACATAAAAATATGTTTTAAAAAAGGTCTTCGAAATTAATTTTACCATATTTTTTAAAGACCTTAAAAGATTTTCAAAAACCATTTTAAACGAAGGATAATCTATTATGGTAATCGATTATTCAGCTTCTAAATGCACTTAACTGAGTTTCCAAATAACAGAGCTGTCAGGTTTTTGAAATTCAAAATTCGAACGGGGATAATCTATTATGGTAATCAATTATTCAACTCTTAATTATGCTTAATTGAGTCTTTAAATGATAGAGCTGTTGCTTGTTGAAAATTCAAATTTTAAACTGTTATAATCGATTATGGTAATCGATTATGATCTATTTTCAACACGTTTTAAACTCATTTTTTAAATGGCTTAAATGTGCTTTAATGGAGATTTGACTTTGTCTTAGCCATTGAGTTTAAAATTTGAACTATAATCGATTATGGTATTGCAAAAATCGATTATTACTTTTCTGATCAAAAGTCAGAGGCTTCATAATCAATTAGGTTAGTCGATTATGCATAGTTGATTCAGTCTGAGCTTTTTCACAGAGACTATGTAACCAATTATTATAATCGATTATGACCTGACTGTTTCTTCATGCGCCTTTTGACTTTGGTTACTTTTGCATATCTATCTATTACTTGAGAGAGACATACACACCATATAGGTTATTGTTATTGAGCTTCAATTTGTTTTATATATGCACTTTTGAGTGCTTTCTGATTGTAATCTTTTGGTAAACTTTTGTGAGTCGTTATCTCACGTTTTTGAGACTCTATCACTGGGGGATAGTACGTCCCTGGTCTGTGAAGAGTTCTTGTTGCAAAGGTTCTAGCTGCACCTGTTTTAAAAGCTAGGGATTGAGTGAAAACCCTTGGTGGTATTGCCTTGGGGGATGGACGTAGGCCACGTGGGTAGTTTGTGGCCGAACCAGGATGCATCACAGTGTCAATTTTCTTACCCTTAACTCTTTTATTTTCTGCTTTGTTTTCCGCAAATCATTTTTACTTGCACGCGTTTTTGTTAACTCATTTCAAAAAGTATTGTTAATAACAAAAATGTTTCAATTTTATCAAATTTTGAAAAATCACAATTCACCCCCCTCTTGTGTTTGGAGTCACTTGTCAACACATTGCACCACATAACATACTTGGTTGTTATGATGTTGTTGTATGTTGATATAAATGTCGATGTATGACTATGATGCTACCATGCTTGCTTGTTTACCTTACTTCCTATCTCCGTGTCGTTGTGTTTACATGATTCTTACTCCTTATTCTCTGTTTTCTTGTTTGGCATGTTTGGCTTTATGTAGAGGATGACGAGCAGTCCGGTGAGAAGTGATTTTGAGGAGCCACCACTCGTAGTTAGGATTTCCTCTTTTGTTAGTTCAGTTTTAGTCGTATTCCGATATTTTTTCGGAACGGTTATACCAGCTTTGTTGCGACATCAGGTTGGGTTGTTTGTTATGTTATTATTGTTTTAAACATGGTTTTATTTTTCCGCATTTTGTGAACTCGTTCATGTAGGACCTTTCTACCCACGGACCATCGTTTTATTTAAATGAGTAAATGCATGTTTTATTTAAATATCTTTACCTTTAATACTTTATAACATGCGGGGTAGCATGGTGTCACATTTAGTGGTATCAGAGCAAGTCTGTCCTATCAGGTCGTGGAATGAGTCTATTGTGTGCTCTGGTTTGAATTGTCTATACTTGTTATAGACAATGATGCTTTAAGTTAAAGCACATGTAGCTTTTACCCGCTTAAGTTTCTGTATCTAAGAGTTGTTTTTGGACATGTACAGGAACTCATGGCAGGTAGGGGTAGAAATGATCAGGCAATTGCGGGCGCGTTGGCACTCTTTGCTAATGCCATAGGACAGGTCAACAACAACAACAACAACAACAATGGTGGGCTAGCAGAATTTCAGGGCCTTGACAAGTTTCAAAGGAATAATCCGCCGTCGTTCAAGGGAGCCTATGATCTAGAGGGAGTACGGCTGAGAGAGACGGAGAAGATCTTCCGAGCGATGGACTGTAACGACCCATAAACTCATCTTTGCTACCTTAATGCTTATTGAGGAGGCCGAGCATTGGTGAGAAAACTGTAGACAGAGGATGCAGGCTGAGGGCACAGTGGTCACATGGGTTGTGTTTTGGCAGCGGTTCCTGGAGAAGTATTTTCAGGCAGATATTAAGGATAAGAAGGAGATGGAGTTTCTGGCCTTAAAGCAGGGACTGAGTCAGTTGGTGACTATGCTGCCAAGTTTGAGAAGCTGGCGAGGCAGTATACTGCAGATAAGCGTTCCAATTGTGTTAAGTTCGAGGCTGGACTTAATCTAAAGATCAAGCAAGTAATCGGCTACCAAGAAATCAGAGTCTTTCCAATTCTAGTCAACAAATAAAGGAAGAAAGAGTGAGGAAGAAAAATGAACCCTTGCTAGTTTTGGGGAGAAAGAATATTGCATGCTTTTGGCTATTAATATATGCTTTATGGCTGATTTGTGAAGATACACTGCAGATCTAGCAACAATTAGCAAGTCTAATTTTGGAAACAGTGCGGGTGTTTGCTAAGAGCTTCTTGAATGGTTTGCAACCAGGTTTATTTGGACCTTAGTCATTGGTCCAAAAAATTTCATTTCAAAAAGGTTGATACAGCCCATTTCCTTAAACTGCAAATTTTCAAATGGATTTTTTTTAGTGGACTTCTGCATGTGCGCCACCTGTAAAAAACTCCTAAAACAGTGACCTAAAAACAGATATATTATAGATTCTCGTCTTCAAGAAATAGTAATCCGGTGTACACCTATTATAATCATTTTAGGTAAAGATTCAAAGTAAATAAAAACATTTTTAAAATGTTACAAAAGATAAATAGTAACATTTTTTGAATGTCACAAAAAGGTAAATAGTAACACTTTTTAAAATATTACAAAAAAGTAAATAGTAACATTTTTAAAATTTTACAAAAAAAAAGTAATCAGTAACATTTCTTTAAATGTCACAAAAATTAATTAGTAGCATTTTTAAAATGTTACAAAAAGGATAAATTAGCAACATTTGTGAAATGTTACAAAAAGGCTAAATTAGTAATATTTTTTTAAAATGTTGCTAAAGATGTGATAAAGTGTTGTTAAAACATTTTAGTAACATGGCCAATATATAACACTTGTCAAAATGTTACTGTTAGAATAGATGATCTTATCTGATCTTAGAGTACATCATATCTTATAAGAGTATCTTGAATTATCTCATAGGATTAGGTTGTTATCAGTTAGTTATTATCATAATTAGTGTTCCTTTTCAATTAGGATTAGGGGTTAGTGTAACACCCTTCTCGGGCGCTACATTATCTGTGACATTTCTATTTTTATAAGACCGAGTAAAGCGGAAAATAATTATTTTACCAAAAATACGGGTTTTTTTTTTCTTTTCTCTTTCGCAATAATACCATACATTGTCTTTAACATATAACATCAACTTATGCATCAATATTATACAAACCAAGTTCCAGGTATCATCAGTCATACATATTCAGAAAGAAGGTGGAAATACCAATGCCAGTAAATAACAACAGACTGAAATATGTTTATAATAATAATATCTTTAGAGACATAGCTCCACAAAATATAATATAGACACGAGACTGGCCAGACATAAAATACTGAGAAAAATCCATTATACTAAAGCCCTTGAGTCAGTGTCCATGTCTCCAAGTACGCTCAAACTCCAGCAGGATGTGATGGAGAAACAGTGTTGTCGTCATCTTCGTCCAACGCAAGATAGAAAACAACAAACCAGAAAATACAGAAATGAGGTGAGATTTCCATTCATCTTACACTTAACGCAGACATGCAGTGGTACGACACACAGGTACACACAAATATCAATAAAAAGTTATATCATCCATCGCAACAGAAATAATAATGTTTCACAACAACATAATCACAAGGCACCGCTTTTCCTAGATAAGAGACAACTAAGACTCGAGGAATGACCTCTGATCCCCTATACCATGGTTTTAACAAACAGTCGGAGAGAGTGGTTCGGAGGATTGTTCCGGAGTATGCCAGCCTTGGGCAATAGAATGCATCCAGAGTCATCAATGTAAACATTGACTTTTTCGGGAACATCCTACACTACCATAAAATACATAGTGTCTAGTAGAGTATGTCGGTGTATTGCAAGATCACCATGCCACATAAGAGCAAACAACTGGGCCTATATAAGTATCTCATACCCCAACACCCCCAAGCATCAATAGATCGTCACTACGAAATTCGTACCTGCATTAATGTGTTAGCTCGATCTCCTAGGCACAACGGCCTTACAGAACATAGTTTCACTATGTGTTTAGGCAAACTTTGCCGGAAATGCGTTCTTCTCGTCCATCCATCAGATGACATAGTTTGATTCCATCAAAATCCTTTCAACGTACTGTAACAGATGCTAGATGTCCTTAAGTCCGAATCACCGGTACTTAATCATCAAGCTAAAGTTCTCAAGTAACCTTTCATCTTTGTGCAAAGTTTTATTAATATATTTGTTTACAAATCCAAGCATATTATGAGATTGGAACATAGGTCTAGTTATTTACTCCTCTGTACTTTTCTAGTTGAGTCTTTTTCTTCGGCTTTCGATAAAATAAATCATTCTGAGTCCATTAAATTTTATGGAATATGGATAATAAATTGTCATACTTTATGACATAAGGTCGTGTTGCACCCCACGTCTTAAATTATTACGTTCGTATTTTCACTAAGTCATTCTTGACTTAGGTTTTCACATTTTACAGTAAAATCTCGTCTTGGAAGACAAAAATCCTTTTTCCTTAAAAACGAAACCTTTAGATAAAATCAAATCCATTTTCAAGAGTAATATACCTCAAAGATACTTAGGTATCAATTTCTCCAAAACATTTCCTCAAAAATCTTTAAAACGTTAAACAATAGTTTTCCGCTTTTTACTTAATTTAGGCTTAAAAAGCCAAACTTTTAAAGATATGGATCTTCACCTCAAATGTCTTATTCTCCTAAGTTATGTTACTCATGTGAAAAAGTTGAAACACAGATTTTACATGATTTATACAAAATTCCTAAAATTTGACCAAACGTCGTTAATTTTGTAAATCGCGTAAATCCATTTTCAACGATTTTACACTCTAATGGTCCAAAACTCATTTTGGAGTTTTAGAAAAGTTTTATACGTATGAAAAACAGTTTCTAACTGTCCAATTTGAAAATTGGATTTTAGTCCCTAAAGTTTCATTAATTATAAAATAGTCCTTTTTCACTTAGTTTGCTGATCTCTGATTTCTTCAATTAACCTATTTGAGATCTTAATCATTCCAACATTGATCCTCTTCGGACTTACTTCTATCATCAAATCGAGATCATGAAACTTCTCGATCAACTCTAACTATTTCACCATCATTGCTGAGACATGTATGGCCTTCCGAGTTAAGGCATCAGCTACAATGTTTGCCTTTCTAGGATGATACTATAATACGAAGTCATAATCTTTCAAAAATTCCATCCACCGTCTCTGCCTCATGTTAAGCTCTTTCTGGTCAAACAAATATTTTAGGCTTTTGTGATTGCTGAAAACATCGAACATAGCTCCATACAGATGATGCCTTCATATCTTTAGTGCAAAGACCACCGCAGCTAGCTCAAGATCATGCATCGGATAATTCTTTTCATGAGTCTTTAATTGACGAGACGCATACGCTACGAACTTCCGGTGTTGCATCAATACACGACCCAGACCTTGATATGAAGCATCACAGTAAACCTCATAAGGTTCATTGGGTTCAGGAAGTATCAACACTAGTGAGGTTGTTAAACGTTCATTTATCAGTTCAAAGCTTTCTTCACATTCTGTCGTCCACACAAAAGGTTGATCCTTCCGTGTAAGCTGAGTTAATGGCGCAACAATCTTGGAGAAACCTTCAATAAATCTCCGGTAGTATCCGGTCAAACTGACAAAACTTCTAATCTCTGTTACGGTCTTCGGTCTTTCCCAAGAAAGCACTGCTTCCACCTTGGCAGGATCTACGTCAATCCCATCTTTGGAAATCACGTGCCCCAAGAACTTCACTTCTTCAAGCCAAAACTCACACTTAGAGAGTTTTGCATAGAGTTCCTTCTCGCATAAGATCTGTAGGACTTGTCGTGGATGTACTTCATGTTCTTCATGTTCTTCCGGACTCCTAGAGTAGATTGGGATGTCATCTATGAACACTATCACAAACTTGTCATGAAACGGTCGAAAAACTCGATTCATATAGTCCATGAAGACAACAGGTTCATTGGTCACTCCAAAAGGTATTACCAGATACTCATAATGTCCATAATGGGTTCGGAACGCCGTCTTTGGTATATCTTCAATCTTCACCCTAATCTGATGATAACCCGTCGTCAAGTCTATCTTTGAGAAAATAGCGGCTCCTTGCAGTTGATCCATCAAATCATCTATTCTCGGCAACAAGTACTTATTCTTAATTGTTACCTTGTTAAGTTTCCTGTAATCAACACATAGTCATGAACCCCCATCCTTCTTTCGTACCAAAAGAACAGGTGCTCCCCATTGGGAAACACTCAGTCTCACTACAAAAAAAGGGTCATTTAGCGACCGAAAATAGTGACCAAATTTTTTGGTTGCTATTTGCGACCGGAATAGCGGCCAATTGTAGGATCTACATGAAACACTGGTTAGAGTTGATGCTGTGACCGAAATAGCGACCAAAATAGAGCATAGCAGAGATATCGGTCGCTATGTCGGTAGCTAAATAAAGGAAAGTAAAAGTCAGGAATTTATGAATTTTTAGCGACCGAAATAGCGGCCGATTTAAATGCAACAGGGAAACTTTATTTATATTAGTGACCGATTTAAAAAACCATCGCTAAATTTATGAATTCATATTTCAAACTTTATTTAAATTTGCGACCGATATTAATTCGGTCGCTAAACGACGCGAAAAAAAATAAAATAGCGTCTGTTAGCGACCGAAATTTAAATCGGTCGCTAAAATAATAAATTCAAATTCCAAACTAACCATATTAGCGGCCGAATTAGCGACCGAATTCATTCGGTCGCTAAAACTAAAATCCCTAAATTCGACAGAACCTCCTTCTTCCTCATTTTACTCGAAGGCATATCTCTCTCTCACTGTTTCTCTCTTCCTAGCCGCGCGCTCCGGCCACCACAAGACACCTCCTGTCACCACCGTCATCCCCTCTACTCAGGTAAGCTCTCCTCTACTCCATCTCTCTCTCTCTATCTCTGTTTCTCTCGCATCTCTCTCTGTCTCACTCTGCTTCTCTCTCTCTATCCTTTTCTAAGGTCTCTCTCATCCATTCGCTTGGGGACTGGGGAGATACGTTAGCTGTCGGCGGATTCACAAAATACGGGTAACAAATTTGTTGTTGAAAACTCTGTGTGTTTTGCTTTTGCTATGTGGTTTGTGGTTGGATTTTGATGTTTAATTTTCGTTTTTACATATGTTAGATTTTAAATACTTCTTTATCATTCACAAATAATTTCGTGTTTGTTTTTATATAAATGAATGGGAGAAGCTGTGTCTGATGTGGTCTGTGATGGTGTGAACACAGTGGTGACTGGGAGGTTTTCATGTTTGTGTTAGCATTAAGGTGTGCAATATTCCCAATGCCACTTACTAATTAAAATGACCCATGCATGCATCACTTTTCAACTTCCTGTTTTCTTTTCAAACTATATTATTGGGACTATTAAAAACTTTAAAACTATTGCTTTAATTCATATTGCAATTATTGATGACATTTTCAAAAAACTTCCCATATGTTAATTGCCAGCAACACCAATATAAAGATGTTTTATGCATCTGAGACCTTTTTTTTTTCATCTTTTTCATGGCGAGTGTTTGATAATTAAATCAAGCCTTTTTTTAATCACCAACAATTAACACAAGTCATATTAGTCCAAATTGAAGTCTACTTGCCGCAATGCATAGTAAACAAGGAACTTTTTACCGCTCATTATCTACTTGCATCGTTATCAGGATTCATGTAGAATAGTCATTTTTTGTGTGCCACCGCCTAAGCCTTTCTTATCAATTAAGTTTGTTTATATTTTAATAGTTTATTATGAAGTGTTGCCTATAAAAGGCCATGGTTGTACGTTGGCAATTTGATGATGGAATGAATCAAGAATATGAGAACATAAATTTTCTTCTCTTCCTTTATAAGTGTTGTGTGAGTTTGAGAGTTAAAAGTTAGAGAGAACAATTATCCTAGGTTAGTTTTATGTGTTTGTATAAACACCAGAGTAGAGTCCAGGTCTGGATGATTTCATGAATCGTGACACTTGCTTTGCCCGTCCAAAAAGCATTTGAAACATTCTGTTTTTTTAGTATAGTTTATTATACTTACGTTTTTGTCACTGATTAAAGCTTCAATTTTGTGTTTTGAATTTTGTTTTGAGTTCTTAGACATGGAAATATGAAAAACCACAAACAAAGGAGATGGGGAGGAGAGTATAAGGAAGAAGGGAAGTTGCAAGTTGTTCTAAATTTGTAACCGTATATTATTGATTCTATTTTATATTAATTTATGTGCTTCTAGTCTTATAAATAGTTGTACTAGATTCTGCAAATATAGAATAATGATTTGATTTGAAATGACTGATTTCATTTATGCACGATAGGTCCTTGTTATCATATTCTTCTACTCTTTGTTGGCTCCGGCTCCTCCCCTTATCCTTACTCGATTGTGTTTTCTCTCTCAGGTAAGGTCTCTGAACACTCAGTGTATTGTATTATGTGAATTATCGTGTTGTTTGGTAGTGGAGAGCTGAGCTCAATAGGATGTGATCTTGTCTGATTGTATGCTGATAATTTAATGTTTATGCATGTGTTTGTCAATATGTGTTGTTTGTTAGTGGACAGCGGAGCTCAATAGGATGTGATCTTGTCTGATTGTGTGCTGATAATTTAATGTTTATGCATGTGTTTGTCAATATGTGTTGTTTGTTAGTGGAGAGCGGAGCTCAATAGGATGTGATCCTGTCCGAAAGGCGGGATGCTGGTTGTGTGCTGATAATTTAGAAATTATGCATGTGTTTGACAATTAACTGCTACTTGTTAGTGGAGAGCGGAGCTCAATAGAATGTTTGCTACAATATTTAATCTAAGTTTGTATTGATTTACGCTGCAATTTATATAAGCTCAACAATGTTGCAATATTTATAGGTTAATGGTTTTATTTTCTGTTAGAGTTAATAATTAATTTACGAAAGCCTTAGTTTCCTATTTGAGATTCAATATTAATGAGCATGCGTAACTTATCAAGGTATGCTTGCTCATTGTATTGAATCTTGAATTGTCCAAGTGGGACATTTTGGGAGAAAACCTTTTTCACACTCGTACAATAGTCATTTCAATGTTCAAATGCCTTATATACTTGTTGAAATCTCGGTCTGATGCATTTCCTTTTGTTCTCCTGGTGCATACTTGATCGCGGTGATTCTCACCGTGCTTGAGTCATGTAACTTGGAGACCGATGGGAAATGCTGCCAAAATTTTGTCATGTATAAGGTATTTTAATATGGGAATAACTATTAGTAGCCGAGTGTGGCAAAGGTTTCTTCTCGAATGGGATAGGTTCATACCTTGTCATAAGAACGAGATTGATGAAGTTATTGGAATGCACCATAATATATAAGTGTTATTGTAGGATTGGTCAGGCTATTTAATTGCCAGCAATGGATATTCCGGAGAATCGGAAATGTATGTATCGTAGGTTGGATCGGAATAAACGTCTTAGGGAAGAGTATAGAGTTGGAGTGGGTGAGTTTATAGAGTTTGTTGTTAGCCAGGAGAGATTCATACGGTTGGGCGGTGATCAATTGAGGTGTCCTTGCAAAAGATGCAAGTGTCAATCTTTCAAAAGCATGGATGGAGTTGTAGCCGATCTTTATGGGAAGGGCTTCATTCCTGATTACTATTGGTGGAGTAACCATGGTGAGACGTTGCTGACTTAAACCCGATTGTGGTTGAAGATTCGTACTATGGAAGTGGTGACCGGAGGGAAGAATTGAATCCATACGATCAGATGATAATGGATCATGCTGGACCATCGGTTGGTGTTGTACTAGAAGAAGATGGGGAAGAAGATGGTGGAATGGGTTCCCAATACATAGAGGAGAATCCGAATCCCGAAGCTCAAAGATTCTATGATATGCTGAGTGCTGCACGATCTCCATTGTGGGAAGGATGTCAGGAGTACACGGAGTTTTCGATGTGCATGGAATGGTTGAGTATCAAATCTGACTACAATATGCAAGAAGGCTGTTTTAATCGCCTCACCAGGTCAATATCCAAGGCGTTGCCAGAAGACAATCGGATGCCTACTAGTTTTTATCATGCTAAGAAGTCTGTGGAAAATTTGGGTCTGGGGTGTTTGAAAATTGATTGTTGCCCGAATGGATGTATGTTGTACTATAAGGATGATTCAGCGGAAAGCATAACATGTTGTCGATTTTGTGGTGCGGATCGGTATAAGACAACCACTAGGATGGGCATTGAGAAGAAGAGGTCGCTAAAAAAGATGTGGTACTTTCCGCTCGTGCCAAGACTTACAAGAGTGTACTCTTCGATGGCCACTGCAGCTCACATGAGGTGGCATAGTGAGCATGAGAGGGAGCAAGATGTCTTGTGTCATCCATCTGATGGAGAAGCTTGGAAGCATTTTGATAGGGTTCATATGGCATTTTCGCAGGACCCTCGCAATGTCTGATTGGGGTTATCTACTGATGGATTTAATCCTTTTGGACAGTCTGGAAAAGCATACTCTTGTTGGCCGGTTATCCTGACTCCGTACAATCTTCCCCCGGGGATGTGCATGAAGTGGGAGTTTATGTTCCTAACAGTCATAATTCCGGGTCCATCTAATCCAAAAGGTAAGATTGATGTGTACTTGCAGCCGCTGATAGATGAGTTGACAATGCTGTGGAATGATGGTGTGTTGACATATGACGTATCTTTGAGGCAGAATTGCATCATGAAAGCAGCTTTAATGTGGACGATCAACGATTTTCCTGCTTATGGGATGATGTCGGGTTGGATGACCGCGGGGAAGCTTGGATTCCCAATATGTATGGAGCGATCGAAGGCATTCATGCTTAAAAACAGTCGAAAGATCTCATATTTTGATTGTCATCGTCAATTCCTTCCAGAAGATCATCCTTATAGGCGGAACAAGAATGCATTCAAGAAGCGTTGTACGGAGACAACACCGCCTCCACCACGTTTGATTGGTCCTAATGTATGGCGCAGAGTACAGTACTTACCGCTCATCCATGAAACCCAAGGAGAACATATTCCTGATTATGGCGTCAACCATAATTGGACAAAACAAAGTATATTTTGGAGGTTGCCGTATTGGAGGACGCAGCTACTCCGTCACAACATTGATGTCATGCATACTGAGAGGAATGTGTTTTTGAATGTGTTTGACACTGTGATGGACATCAAGGGGAGGACAAAGGATACAAATAAAGCCCGATTGGATCTGGCTGACATTTGTAATCAGAAGGAGCTTGAGTTGCAGGATGGTGGTCGTGGCAGACTTATCAAACCGAAGGCAAGTTATACACTAAGCAAAGCACATAAAGTGGCCGTCTGTAAGTGGGTTAAAGAACTAAACTTACCAGATGGGTATACTTCCAATCTGGGTAGATGTGTTGACATTAAGGAAGCAAAGTTACATGGAATGAAGAGTCATGATTGCCACGTGTTCATGCAACGGTTGCTTCCAATTGCGTTCGACGTATTACCGAAGCAAATTTGGAACCCACTTGTTGAGCTTAGCCACTTTTTCAGGGAGCTTACATCGACAACACTAAATGTGAATCAATTAAAGGATATGGATGTCAAGATACCCGTTTTGTTATGTAAGCTGGAGCAAATCTTCCCGCCGAGTTTCTTTGATTCCATCGAACACCTGCCAGTTCATCTACCTTACGAAGCAAGAGTTGGTGGCCCAGTCCAATACCGCTGGATGTATCCATTTGAGAGGTAAACAACATCAACTATTTTACTTAATACATATGAAATTCACGAACACGAGAGCGTAGTTTAGCTTTCCCTAAAACTAGTAATTATTTGTATGTATCCCTCTGTAATAGGTTCCTGCACTCCCTTAAACACAAAGTCAAGAACAAGGCACGAGTGGAGGGTTCCATTTGTGAAGCATACTTAGTAGAGGAGACTTCCACTTTTGCCTCTTATTTCTATCCGGACGAAGTTAACACGAGAAGGACAAGGATGCCTAGAAACATTGATTCGGGCGAAGGAAGTTCAACTAGTCCTCCTATATCAATATTCAACTATCCGGGCAGATTTAGTGGCAAATCAAAAGGATATTTCATGGAGCAACGTGACATTAATGTTGCTCATCTGTATATCCTTCAAAATTGTGAAGAGGTCGTGCCATATTTAGAGTAAGTTTCTACAATGTCTTTTATAAGTTCAATTGACATTTATGATTATTAATCGTCCTACTGTTAATCTCCCATATGTAGGATGTACGGCAATTTTCTAAGGGATCTCCAACCTGACATTTCAAACGATCAGGTTGATCGAGAAATTACTTCTCACTTTGCTATGTGGTTCAGTAAATATGTAGGTTAAGCATCTTCATTTGTTGAAATACATTTTATCTCCTTAAATATATAGCATGTATAAGAATAATATAATATTTGATTTTTTAGGTACTAGATCTAGAAAACAATGTTCAAAATCCATTGTTGACAAATTTGGCTTGGGGGCCTAACAGATGGGTTACATCATGGAATACTTATATTGTAAATGGATATAAATTTAACACAAAACATGGAATGAAGGAATGCAGACGTGTAACTATGGTGTTTGTGTGCGAGCCACTGATGGCAATGTAGAGGATGATTTCTATGGGGTTCTAACTGACATCCTTGAACTTGATTATACCGGTTTCCCCGTGATGAAGTTAGTTATCTTCAAGTGTGATTGGTTTGATCCTACTCTTGACGTAGGGACAAAAATAGATAAAAAATATGGTATTGTTCAAGTTAGGTTGTCTCGAAGGTATAATAAGGCGTACGACCCATTCATTTTTTCACAACAGGCAGAGCAGTTTTATTACTCGCCATATCCCGAAGGACAACATGGCTGGTTGGGTGTTATTAAGATAAAGGCTCGCAATATAGTTACTGATAATGTAATCAACCAGCCTGAAAAAGATGCTCCGTACCAAGATGATGAGTTTTCAAGACCCCACGTACCGTTGCAAATTACGCCGGACATTATTGTTAATTCTCTGGCGGACATTTCCGGAAATAGGGAAGAAGTTGAAAGAGAGTTAATGGATCAATCCGAGTTGGACGCATCTAGTGAAGGTACATTCCGATCAAGTGATACTGATGAGAGTGAGGGTGAATTTAGTGACGGAGATTCTACTTAGGTAATTTATTTATGTCATAATTCATTGTGTAAATGTCATTCTACTTAGGTAATTTATTTTTGTATTATTTACACTGTTGTGTAATCATCTTTTCATTTTTTCACAGATGGCAGATTCCTCTAGAGGTAGGGGTCATCGTGGAGGTCGTGTTGCGAGAGTCCCTTCGCCGGCCGACCCACAGCCTTCAGATCGAGACCACCCTACCAGCACCTCTGTGGACGGGACACCTCAAGGTGATGGAGTTGCACCCCCTACCCAGCCTCATGTGGTCGGGACACAGGCTGCACCCTCATCATCCACACCTACGACGACAGGACCATCATCATCGTCGGGACAGGATAGTCGTGGTGCATCCGATAGGAGGATTCTTCTTATCCCTAGGGGGGATAACGAGTATGTTAATTTAATTTTTTAATATATATAAAGTATCGTTAATTTCTATTTACTTGTTTTTTTAATTTATTTATAACATTTATTAATGCTCTAATTTTTGTCTGCAGACTCGCGCCGCGAAGGGCCCTTCTGATTCGATATCGAAGATCCTGCGATGCAAGTTTGATGGTCCATGGCCTACATGGAAGGCCATCCCAGAGGGCCATAGGGATCAGTTGTTTCTAGAGTTTAAGGTAACAATTTATTAAGTTATTTAAATTAAATTTACATTATATATATGTACACACGAATTTCCTAACAACTGTAAGTTGCTAAAAGTGTATAGGTGGGACTTAGCTTTAGAGGCTCTCGTCAGGGACATATTTGAGCATAAAGTCTCACTGGTCATGAAGAATCTGACGAACAAGCTGAGGAAGGGTCAGAATAAGGGGAAGTGGGTGGATCCTAAGATCAGGAGGCAGCTGGACCAGTACTGGGCTACTGAGAAGTTCCAGGAGATCCAGGCCACAGCTCAGTGTAATCGAGCTTCTGATGGTGGCGCATGTGCTTGGACCGGTGGGTCTAAATCAGCCGCCGCCCACTACGACGAGCTGGTAATACATTAAACTTTTGACTTAATATACTATTTAATTAATTACTTTTCATTTTTAATTATTCTTATGAATTTAAGATTATATTTTTCTGTGCAGAAAGCACAGAAACAGCGGGCCCCCACTGCTATGGAGTTGGTGGAGAGGACGAACAAGTTGAAGTCGGGGACATGGGTCAACGACAAGGCCTGTAACTATGATGTAAGCAAAAAAATAATTTAGTGTTTACTTGTAATTTATTATAAATGATTTGTTAATATTGGATATAATTGTAACTAAATCTCTTCAACTATACTTTGTAGGTGGGCATCAACGAGAAGAAGGACGATGCCATATCACGTGCCTCACAGTCACAAGATGAGGCTTTGACTGGTGATGGGCCCTGCTCTCCTATCTCCGTCGACGATAATGCCATTTATTTGGAGGTCGTCGGGGGCAGGAACAAGAAGGGGCACGTGTATGGACTCGGACACCTGGGAGGCGAGTTTATCGCTTCATCATCCGGCACGCCTGCTCCTTCCTACGCCGATACCGTCCCTCAGGAGCAGTTCCACCAAATGCAGGACACCATCACGCAGCTGAACGCGAAGCTTCGGGAGAAGAGCAAGAGAGAGCAACAGATGGTGAACTAGATTGCACAGTTGACTCAGGAACACTAGCAGCTGATGCAGGCGAGCATCGAGCAGGGCTAGACACTGCGACTGGTGTTGGAGCAGATGAGGATCCAGACTCCAGTTGCTCAGGGTGATGCTCTGACGGTTGTGCCGCCTGCTGCCGCTCCTCCAGTTCCGCCGCCAGCTACTGATGCTGCTACTCCAGAGGACGATCAGCTAGCAGACGTCGGTGGTACGGACGCTGAGGATGATTGGATTCCTACATCTCCCCCTCATCATGGCTGCGTTTTTTTTCATATATTTGACTTTAAACGATTCTTGTACGACATTTTGGATTATTTTTTTATATATATTTATTATTTCTTATGATTGTATATTTCATAAGTAATTTGGTGTGTTTTATTAGTAATTTTGCTAACGTTTAAAGAAAATCAGAAAAAAAATTATTTTAAAAATTAAAATTAAAAAATTAATAATAACCAGTTTAGCGACCGAATTAGAAACCAATAATTCGGTCGCTAAACTTTATTTAACATTTACAGATGTGGTATAGCGACCGAAAATCCGTCGCTAATATAGGTTAACAGTAACCAAAATTAGCGACCGAACTAGCAACCGATTATCGGTCACTAGAAATGATTACCTAAAAAATGAGACCAACCTAATAGCGACCGTTTTTTTTATTATTTAGCGACCGTAATTTCGGTCGCTAAATGGCGACCAAAATATTAATTCGGTCGCTAAAACCTTAGCGACCAGGTATTCAGCCACCACCATTAATTAGTCACTAAATTAAATAGCGACTGATTTACAATGTTTAGCGACCGAATATTACGGTCGCTAAACAGTTGTTTTTTTGTAGTGTCTTATGAATTGTTTCGACAACAAATCCTCCAATTGAGCCTTCATTTCAATGAGTTCTGTAGGTGACATCCGATACGGAGCAATCAATATCGGATCGGTTCCTGGAATAAGATCGATGGAGAATTCAATATCCCTCACTGGTGGTAATCCTGGTACATCATTTGGAAACACTTCCGTAAAATCCTTCACGACAGGTATCATACTCACATCAACTTCCTCTTCTGCTTTTAAGTTAGCCAGAAGCAAGTATTCCTAGCCTTTTCCTTTTAAAAGAATCCTATTGTTTGGTGGACAAAAATCCAGAAATCTCGGGATCAGGAAAGGTAAGGGTTCTATAAGCACAATCTAGAAGAACATGATTGAAATATAGCCAATCCATTCCTAATATCACATCTAGTTTTACTAAGGGTAAACAAATTTGGTCAACAAGGAAGTGTCGATCCTGAATGACGATAGGACAGTTTAAGCACACCATATTTACAGTCACAGGTTCGGAAGTAGGGGTTGAAACAATCAAATCATATGGTAAAGACGAAGTAGGTAATCCTAGCAGTTTCACACAATCCACTGATATAAACGAATGCGTTGCAACTGAATCGAAAAGCACAATTAAGAGGTTACCAGCTATGTCACAACTACCTTTTATGAGATCTTTGGAGTTCGAGGCTTCAGCACTCATAGTAAAAACTCTCCCTCTAGCTGTTGGTTTGTCAACTCTGGCACTGTTGACGGTAGGCTCCCGCTTTGGTGCCTTACAATCCTTTGCCATATGTCCCAGTCGATTACAATTGAAGCACTTTACTCCCTTCATAGGACATACATCAGCGAAATGACTTGGGTCGCCACATTTAGAGAATTTCTTTCCTTGGCCTTGGCTTTGGCTTTGGCTTCTCTGATTCCCGCTTCCGGTTGCAGAAACAACGGGACGATAAGTTGGCTGGCTATGGGTGGTTCCAACGGGTCTACTGTATGGTTTCTTTCGATTTTGTCCCCCTTTCTGATTCTGACTTCTGGACCTAAAAGGTCCTACAACATTCCCTCGATTGTCTCTTCCCTTCCTCATTTGTTCCACTTTTCTCTATTTTTCTACCAGCGCTTGAAAATTTATAATCTCCAGTGGCATTACCGATTCCGTAATCTCGTATCTTAATCCTCCTTCGATCTTTCACATTTCCATCCCTCATCGGGGTTGTCTTGGAAAAAGCAAAAATACCTGGCAAGTGATTCAAGCCTTGCCGCGTATTCTCCAACTGTTATTTCTCCGTGTCGTAGACACAGAAATTCTTGCTCCTTTTCGCCTCTAGCGCTCTGGGGGAAATACTTGACCAGAAATACGGTACGAAACACTTCCCAAGTAATTTCTTGTTGATCTGCCTTGAGTAGTTTCCTGGTGCCTCTCCACGAGTACTCCGCATCTCCCATCAACAGGAAAGTGGCATAAGGCACTCTTACTGCCTCAGGGCTGTTGATCAGTTCGAAAATATTCTCTATCTCTTGAATCCACAAGTCAGCTTTTGTGGGGTCAGCATCACCATGAAATTGTGGTGGATTCTGACGTCGAAAAGCTGTCAGAGCACGACTTTCAGCGGCTTGCTCAGTACGAGCTTGCTCCTGTTGGTGGTGTGCATCCATTGTAGCAGTCTGTTGAGCAATAACAGTTGCAACATCTGCCATGAATAGTACTTCAAAATCCATTCCTCAATCTGCTGGTCCACGACCACCAGCAAAACCACCTCTATGGCCTCCTCTGCGGCCATGTCCACGCCCAACACCTAGTTCCATAACTAACCTATAAAATGAAATTAGTTAAATGGTAACCAGATAAGAAACACTCGACTTCTTTCCAACACTAATTACTTCCAACTACTTCCTTGGAAGTAATTCAAACAAACCAAATCAGAGATCACACAACAGGCCTATTCCCCAAAGATTCTCGAAAAACTCGACCAGATTTGATACCACCCTTATTGTGACACCCTTAACCCGAGTATCACATTAACTACATTAATTAATCGCTTTTAACGAGCTGTCATTTACTTTCGGAAAACTTAGGATTTTTTTTTAAAACTCTTTACTAATAATGATGTTTACTTACTTTAAAAATTTAATACATAACATCATGCACAAAGTAAAGACAAAGAATTCTGAAAGCATAGCAAGTTCATTAATACTTAAGCCTTTACATAGTCAGGCTTCATGACAGAAATTTACAGAGTGATAATTCATAAGATCCACTACATGATTACTAAGTTGAAGTTAAATTAAAGTTAAAAGTCACAACTAACATCAGTTTTCAAAATACTTTGTTCATATCAAACTACCCCTAAAGATAGACTTCCTAAGAGCTGGCCAGACCTACAGATGTCCATTTGGGAGACCATGGTAGTCATCCCCATCCCTAGGAGGTGTAGCCGATGCAACCACCTCCATCTTTACTCCCTCATCGGGAGCATCGACATCATCATCATCTCCAATCGGGGGATCCTCTTCCATCAGCTATATGGGATCCTCCTCCATCAACTCCTCCGGATTCTCCTAAATCGGGACAACTGGAGCCTCTTCCAGCTAAGGCTGGCATTGAGGAAACTCAAGATCCAAAAGACCCATGTTGGCAAAATGCTGCAGATAAAACTCCATAGGTGGCAATCATATATGAACTGTCTCAACAGTATGAACTCGTCTCATGGATGCTTCTTCTGAACCCTCCACGGTACAAAGAGGTCCCATATACGTCACCGGGCGGGCTGAGATTGGAGAAAAGGTCCACACAGCAAGGTCCTCTAAGCACACAAAATCATTGCTCTAAGCACATAGAACCTCTTTTTGAAATTTTGTGGTAAAGGATCATGTGGTGAAACAAAAAAAAAAGGCTCGGAAAGGAGGGATCAAAACCAGTAAATCGCAGAGAGGAACCACTGAATCATGTAGAATCGGAGATGCAGAGGAGGGAGGAGCTCAACTAGAGATTGTGTGTGCTTAAAGGAGTAGTTCATCTATGTTGATTATTGAAAAAAAATTGGCAGAAATTGGACAGAAGGACCAAATTTGCAACATTGAAAAAACAGGGGGACCAATTGTGCACCAAAAAAACTTTAGGGACCAAAATCGCACATGACCAATAGTAAGGGGCCAAAACTACAATTAAGCCTTAAAAATAAGATCTTTCAAGATAGTTGGAGACGATAACAATATAATACCATGGACAAATGAAATGATGTTAGAATTCCCACATTACCAATGGCGGATCTTGAATAAAGTTTTTGGAGGACCAACAGACATTAGTTAAAATGATGCACTTAATATACATAATTAATTATACATCATTTTTTTATTTAAATATATAAAGTGAGTAAATATCTAATATGTGAAATCCTAGTTAATGCTTGCTCATCATGCAATGATGTAGATGCTTGCGAGAGAGATTATGAAGTTTGAAACAGATGCGTAGAGGAGGAGAAATATAATTGTAATATGCCTTGATGATGTTGAGTTGAAAATGTTATCTATAATTTTGATAGAATTGTTCAGTCATTTGAAGATTTTTAAACCACTGTGATTTAGTAATAAGAGTAATATAATATCACAAAGCAAAATATATGATAGTTTGTAAACTTTACATAATAGTGTTTCAAAAAAGAAAATGTACGATAATTTGTAAGCTTTGTATGCAATATGTTGTATAAATTAGTTTAAAGGTGTCATACATAATTTTAATATAAAAAAGTAAAGAAAAAATTTGGGCGGAGCCACGGCTATCCCATCCGCCTCTGCACATTACCACATTTTATTTCTCATGCCAGAAATCTCAAACTAAAAATATTTCACAAATTAATTGTTAACACCTAAGGAGGTGGAATGAGAGTTTATTTTAACAGGCTGATAATTCTTTTTTAAAAAATATATAATTTTTTTTTATGATTGAAATCTATGGTGAGGAGGAAAGAAATCCCTCACCTGTAAGGGACCCAAGAATACAGTAGACATGGTGCGGTCTGTTTAAAATTAAAATGTGGATGGTCTAAGTGTAAATATGCATGTCAAAGACTCCAAGCAGGCAAAGCTTGAGGTGTTACATACGCACAGATAACCAAACGGTGATGGACATCTAACTAGGAGACATGGAATAAAAATATGTTCAATAACCATATTTTTTTGGACAGATAACCTAAAGTTTTTTTGGTGCACAATTGGTCCCCCTGTTTTTTCAAATGGGGATCAAATTTCTTAATTTTCAAAACCTAGGGGGAAAACAGTCAACACATGACATGCAATCCATCTATGCAAATTCAATCAAAATCCAATCAAGCTTGCCGACACAAGACTCAACACACAAATACTCCTGATCTTCTCAAATTATTCAGGAGCTAAAGGAAAAACAAAACAAAAACAAAGCAAAGCAGAATCTAACAAGAAAATGAAAGTAAACTAAAGAGAAAGGGTTTAAGAAACTCATTGGGGATGGTTCCACCGGGATCCCACTGTCTGTGATACAGTGGCCACGGAATGCTCAAATTGCAGTATGATCCTCCCGGATCCCATGGCATACAGCATAATGCCCACGTGGTAGACAAAGGATGGAAGCTCATTCCATGCTTCCCAAACTTGCAGCCTTGATACGGAAGTGAGTGCTTGACAATCATGGTGACTTCGCCAAGTGCGGCGGACTTCTCACTCCCTCTTGGGACAAGATTGACCTCTTTCTCAATAAAGTCCTCCCAATAAAATCGGTGTTCAACCTCTTGGACTGGCCATGGTGCAAAATCCAGAGGCTTGAACTCCATCACCGGTTGTTCCACAGTGGGAGGTGACAAATAGGTAGAGAGTGTTACTGGTGCTGCTTCGTCTTCTGCATGATCTTCATTCACTACACTGATAAATCCATCTCCTGCTAAACCTGCAGCAATCTCAGCACACACCACACAAAGGTTAGTGTTAGTATAGTTAGTAGATAGGGGACAATAAAATAAATCAGTGAAAGCCTGAATGTCTGGAGATTCAACACACAGTTCAACAACATAAGTATTATCAAAATCATCCTCAGAGGTATTGTCAGGAATAACTACTTGTGAATCTATATGTTCTTCAAGGGGGTGTGGAGTTAGCAGTGCAGCCGAGGTGGCGACAATGTGATCAATTTGAATGGCTAACTTCTGAGATTCAGCTTCTATCCTCTATTGGGATTCAAGATTTTGTTCTGTCATCCGCTGAAAGTCGAGATTACTTGCTTCCATCCTCTGTTGGATTTCAAGAAAGTTTGCTTCCATTTGTGCAGTTCTCTATGCAGTCATTTGCTTGAACAGGTCCTCTAGTGAAGGTCCGGAAGTTGCAAAGGTGGTCACTTGGCTAGGATAATTGTTCACTCCAAACATGTCAAAATCACTGCTAAACTCATAACTTACAGAAGAGTTAGGATAACATATGCATGGTGGTTGTTTACTTAAATCAGGATAATACATGCATGGTTGCTCATAATAGACATCAGGCACATAATTTTGCATATAATTATCCATGGGGCGTACGAAAATTCACTACCAGACAAAGCAGACAAAACTAATTCAGCAAAGAGAAATTTTTTTTTAATTGTAATTTTCTGTTAATAACAACAAGAGTCCCCGGCAACGGCGCCAATTTTTGGTCGCGCTGTCGCGCACGTGCCAAAAAGCGAGCGGTTTTATAAAAATGTAGTTTAGGGAGCAACAACTCGGATATCGTCTCACAAGGACTCTTAGGTTGTTGTTATTAACACAAAATCAGTTTTGGGGGGTTTTGGATTGAAATAAAACAAAGAAGCAAACAGAAACAAAGCAATAAAACAAAGCAGTTTAAAATGACAAATACGCTAAGGACGATTAACCTACTGTTCTCGGTTTCCCACTATCATTGGTTCAGGTAAATTCCAAGCCCTAAGCAGATTCTAATCCCCTCCCGGTTGTAGCAACAATTTACAAGCGAAACCACTACTACAGATATATGTTCCTATTCCTGAATTAAGCAAACGGGGTTAAGCCCTTCGTGAACTAAGCGAACACGAATTGAACACACGCGAATTAAGCAAACGCGATTAATTATAGGAACATAACATCACCGAAAATAAATCAACACAACACTATACATTCCTGAATTAAGCAAACAGAAATATATAGTATGGCATTGAAAAGGGAAAAGCATACAAAACAGGAATTACAAGACCTCAAGTGTAATGGAAACCAATTGCAGTAGATTAATCCTAGGAGACTAGCTCTCCATTAAAAAGGGAAAACGAAACATATCTAAGAAAAGAAGATAAACTACTACTACTGCCTAAAAAACTCCTTGGTTCTGCCTTCAAACAGGCTTATAAACAACTTCTGGATTCCGCGGGCTCGCGAGGCGAACATACCTTCGCGAGGCGAATAATGCGAACAGTCTTCAGCTTTTGGTTCTCTCGCGAGGCGAGCTTATCTTCGCGAGGCGAGACTCTTCAGATTCCAAACTGTAACGCCCGTGACCTTCAACATGGATAAGCCGTGCTGACTTCTGGTCTTCCAGGGTTGGATTTCTCGCCAGGCGAGTCATGTTTCGCGGGGCGAGACAGAATGGTTTGCAATTTCTGGAACAGTCACCTTCAGGTTCACGAGGCGAATGCCTTCTCGCGGGGCGAAGAACTCCAGAACTGCTTCTCTTTATTAACCTGAAAAGAGTAAATAGCATAAGTGCTTTATTTGACTCTAAATAAACTAAATTAACTTAAAAATAATTTACAGACTCAAAATGCTGCTTAAAGACAATCTAGTCTAATTTGGGTGAAAATGATATATAATTAGCACAAGGCCAAGGTTTTTCTAGTTATAAAACTAGACTAGCCAGAGGCTGATCAATAACCAACGGTCCATTCACTGGCGTTGGCTACAATACTCCTTGGTAAAGTTGGAGTTTACATCCTCCATCAATTTTGACAATAGATATATTATTTAAAAAAAACCTATGGTCCAGATTAACAAGGGTAATATGGATAATCTCTTTTACTTCTCTATCATTCCCTCTTCTCTTTCACTCTTCTCACTCCCCCTTCTCATCGTCATTGTCGTCCCCTTGACCTGACACCGTCACCTCCCTTCTGCCGTTCTCCGCTCGTTTTTAAAAAAACAAGGATGAGGAAGAGGTAGATCTCATGGATTCCTTCAAAATCAATCCCTCAGAATTGGTGGATTTGGTCGGAAACCTTTGGATCACGTCATCCATGGAGGTGGGTGTGGCGATACCTCTTTTCGTGGAGCGCAGCGGTGTTGGGGTTGCGTCGAAGGAGGAGGGTTCAAATGCAGAGTGGCGATGGGTTGCTTTTTTGTTTTTTTGTTTTTGTCTTTTTTTTGTTTATTGGAATACCTATTATATCCCTTGAGGATGAATACGAGTGGTGATGGGTTGCTTTTTGTTTTTTGTTTTTTTGTTTTTTTGTCTTTTTTTGTTTTATTGGAATGCCTATTATATCACTGGAGGATGAATACACAACTTTGAGGTTGGAGTATTGTAGAATCCTACCCATTCACTACAAATACAACTGTGGATCGAAACCATTACTCAACCATTCCTACAAGCACAGAATTTGCATTAAATGGGATATAATAATTTTACAATCCTTTAATAGGACATGAAACATAGTTGACCATTGGGTTTTTTTGTCCTTATTCTCATTTTTTCATTTAGATGGTTCAGTCAATGATGCTAATGACTAAGTACTCAATAACAATATATAGCTAACGGGGGAGGGGCATCCCTCACCCTAGAAACCACTATAATCTTATCCATTCATTTTGCTTCAATTTAATGGTTAAAAATTACTCAATTCATTATTTCATTAAACAAAAAAATAGTTAATGATAACTTTAATAAACAGTGAGAAAAGTGAAATTTATTAAATGAAGAGATATATTTTGAAATTTGGACTGCTAATTTGAATTTATAAGAGAAAAGATTCAATCAGGTCCCTAAAAATAATCACAAGGGCACTTTTGGTCTATATAAAAAAATTAATTATCTAGCCCATCAAATTTATAAACGTGGGACATATTAGTCTCGAGACCAACTCAATGTCCGTTTACTTACCTATGTGCCTCATTAACCATCCTGCCTAGCTCGTCAGTGATTCTGCGTGGCCTATGACAAATTTTCACAGCAAAAAATAAAGAAAAGTGAAAAAACATACACAATTTTAAAACCTATACATAGAGTGTGTTTGGGAAAGCGGGGAAAAAAAAGATTATGCTGATAATCTGTTTTCAAATAATCGATTATTGTGATAATCGATTATAATCAGAATCTGTTTTTGTTTGGGTATATTTGCTGAAAAACGATTTTAAGATAATCTATTTTGTTTGGGTGATGCAAAAATAATCACTTTTACATAGTAAATTACGAAAAAGGGTATAAAGTTATTTTTTTATATTAATAATATTAGATTTCTTACATTAAAAATTATTAAAATGGTTATTTTTTATATTTTGTCACCAATTTTTTTTCTAATATAAAAAAATTAAACAAAATTTGTTAAATTTTTTGGTTATGAAAAGTCAAGCTCATGTACAATCCAACACAATAAAGCTTGCGCCTTGCGAAAGGAAGTAAAAACATGTATGTAAAAAAAGCTTGTGTTGGCTGTATCATGTATTAAAAAGCTCGTGCCTTGCGGTGAAGAAAGGGAAGTAAGAGCATTCTAGCGTTGGGGCAAAAGGGGAACAAAATTAAGTTGTAGATTGGAAATAATCACGTTAAAAAAAATCTAACAGTCCTCTCTTGTTGATTGTAGGAAAACAACTTTTTTTCAAAGAAAAAAACTTTTTAGAAGATTAAGTTAAAGACCCAAACATAACAATTATTTACCAAAACAGCTTGTATACAAAAAACAGCAGAAAACACATATAATCTATCTATCCCAAACATGCTCATACTTGAAAATTGAGAATGTTTTACGTATATATGAAAGCTGGTTTGCTTCACAAGGTCCTCTGAGAATCATATTTTACACAATGATACCAACACAGACCACCTTGATTAGAGCCAATCAAGACGAGTTAGGAATATAAAATAGATACCACTTAAAGCATATTTCACAAATTTTCTTAATCATGGTTCCTAATGCATTCAATAAGTTGTGTTATATAGACCATTGTAGTCGATTTTTCCTTAATCATGATTTCTTATGCATTCAATAAATTTCCATTATAGTGGATTTTTCGTTAAACTAACAAAAAAACTGCTACAAGCCTTTTTTCTGGGACCTTGAATCAGCAAAATATATACACCATAAAAAAAAGGCAAATTAAACAAATTCTTACAAAATACATTGTTGTCTTGTTTTAAGTTAAATAACTAGTTCTACAAACCAATGCATTCAACATTGTTGTCTTGAGACTATATTGAATGTTCTTCGTCAGCTTGTCTGGAAATTGCACCCTGGATTTCTTATTAAATGTTATTTGTTTTTGTTGTTTACCTTTGCTAAAATTTGTTTTGTTGTTTTGTTCCTCTTTAATTAGTGATGTTCTAGGCTGAGGGAGACTGTTCCATCATCGGTGGAGAAGTCTTGAGTTGGTCCTAGGTCCAGAAATTTCATGTTAGCTTACTTCTAAGAACATGTAAGTGTATGAATGTTAATACTTAAGGCACTGACACAATGTACCATAAAATTACTTTTCTCTATTTATTGCTGTTTCATAATTCAGTTAAATTCCTTATAGTAGGAGTGAGAGAGAATGCTGACATATAATATAATGTTTTCACCCATACACATTGGTAGTTTTAAAACTCGATATTTACTAACATTATTTGTTATGGATCATTGTTGCAGATCATTTTGGACACTGAATTATATGTAAGTGTTGCACTGCATCCTTTTCTTTTGTTTCCTTTAATAACTAACTTTGGAATTTTGACTGCATTCATTAGGGCCTTTAGCCTTTTATAAAAAATAATAACATGATCCGTGCTTCTCTAGACCATCCGAGGACAAAGTTGATTTGCCTACACTGTCGCAACACTAATCACTGTCTCCCTTTTCTAACATCTGGCCTCAGAAATTTGTTTTTTTTCTTCTAGTTTTTGTTATAAGTCCAGCCAAAGAGGAGGAGAGACACACCCACCGAATTTGAAATTTTTGTAGGAAAAAAAACTGAATTTTTTTCCCACCCCCACCGACCACCGTAGCTCACTCTTCCCCCCACTTTCATGTATAAGCCAAAATGTGCTTTACTTCTTGCGACACCCCTTTTTGTTAGAAAATGGGGTTTGGTCTACAACAAAGAAAAAAAGAACAAGTGACATGCGCACCCTCCAAGGCGTGTAAGAATACTAGGCTTTAGGTTCAATTCACCCCCACCAATCTCTCCTCGTAGATTGGATGCAACAGGTGTAACCGGCGAATCCCCTTCAAGATACAATGGAGAACCTTGGTTTGGTTTGCATACCCTAAACCAAGCGTATCGTCAATGACATTTTACAGAATAATAGTTTTCTTAAATCTCTTTGCGCATTAAGCGAAGAAAGGAAGTGATTTCGCTTGCAGAAGTTTAGCCAATTTTCAGACATCATTCTGTATGCACAAGTGGTTCTATTTATAAACCAAATTATGCCTCTTGGTGAATGAAATAACCTTTCATGTATGTATTTGAAAGAATGATTGCAACCTTTCATGAATGTACACTTGATGAATGAACACATTTAATCATGAAAAAAACAAACCTATTAGGAAATATTTAAAAGCCATGGAGAGACACACCTATTGGTGTCCTTCAACCTCTTTCCAACTTGGTGTCTTGGATTTCCATTATTTTGGAAATCCCTCACAATCCCCCATCATTTTCAAAATAAACCCAAATCCCATTATTCCGGAAATCGCATGCTTTCAGACAAAGGTATCTTGTGGATTTGAACCTTTGCTTAGTAAGCCATGGTTGCACTCATCCCCAAATAAAGTGGTAGACACGCTTTGAACCAAATATTCATTAGAACAAGTGATCATGACTTACACATGAAATCTCGGTACCATTGAACGACGTGGTAGTGTGACACATTTGGTAAGGACTTGTGTCGTGTATCCTTTTCATGAGATCTTACAGAGTCAAGCCCAACTCTAAGAAGCGACCCCACTTCACTCTCCTATAGGTGGACTTTACCAAAAGCACCCCCATAAGTTGGGCACCTCAGCACATATATGCTATAGGTCCATTAAGAGCAAAAGCTCACCCTTTTCCTCTTGTCCTTATGGTATCAAAGTACTTCTAAACCTTGGGATGTATCTATTCGTCAAGTACTTGCAATCACTCTCATAGTGTACTTTTGCCACATTGAACTCAAGACTTGATGCTATTCAAGTGTGAGTTGGGTTTCCACCATTGGTGATCATGTAGATATGGGCTTGATTCCCATCCCTAATGATGTTTTTCCACATCATATCATTTGTCAGTCCTTTCGTCAAAGGATGCAAGATTTCTTTCCGTCTTATAAAGACCCTAGATATTACTCCATTTGCAATTAGTTCCTTGACATAACTATGTCTTAGTCCAATGTTCCTGGACTTTCCATTATAAACTTGGCTGTATGCCCTTGATAGTGTTGACTGACTATCCCATTGTATGGATACTGACGTCATTAAAATTGGTATCTCGTACAACATGTTTCTAAGCCATGTAATCTTAATGTTAAATGCTGCCAATGCTATGAATTCTACAGTCGTGGTGGAACCAGCAATGCCGACTTATTTCTTGAAACCCCAAGAAATGGCACCCCCACCATTTGTCAAGACTCAACTGCTTGTTAAAGCATGATCTTCTTGTATAAGTCACCCAACTGGCATCAGTATAACCTTCTAATACCGAAGGATACCCATTATAGTTTAAACTATAGTTCTTGTCCCCCACAAGTATTTCAATACTCTTGGACAATATGTCAATGGTCTTTTCTTTGATTACTTGTATACCTACTTAGTCTCCTATAACATATGCAATGTTTGACCGGGTACGTGTCATGGCATACGTAAACATCCAATTACTTTTGAATATTCAAGTTGTGATACTAGATTACCTTTATTTGGTACTAAATTAATGCTATGATTTTAGGGAGTAGTGATAGGCTTACAATCAAGGTGATTAAATTTCTTTAGTACCTTTCCTAAATGGTGAGATTGGGTTAAACCTACATTCTCATAATTTCTTATTATTCTAATTCCTAGAATCAAATCAGCTACCCCTAAGTCTTTCATGCCAAAATTTCCAGACTCTTAGTTTCTTCTGCCTCATCTAGATCAGTACTAAAATTCAACATATATATCATCAACAAACAAACAAATCATGACACCTTTTCTATTATGGAATTTACTATAAACACACTTGCCGGATTCATTCATTTAATATTCACTATCTAGCACAACTTGATCAAACTTTTGATGTCATGTCTTAGGAGCCTTTTCTAGTCCATACTATGACTTTTTTAATTTACACACTTTCTTTTCTAGACTATTAACCACAAACCCTTCAGGTTGTGTCATACACACCTCTTCATCTAATTCCCCATTTAGGAATGGTATTTTCACATCCAATCAATGGATGACAAACTTATAGATGGATCCAAGTGCTAATAGCACTCTAATTGAGGCAATTCTTGCCACAGGTGCATATATATATATATATATATATATATATATATATATATATATATATATATATATATATATATATATATATATATATACTATTCCCTCATTTTGTGTAAATCCCTATGACAACTAGTCTTCCCTTAAACATTTCAATGGTTCCATTTATAATAATTTTTACTTTCGAAAATCCTTTTACAACCTATTGGTTTAGAACCAGGTGGGAGGTCTACTAATTTCCACATTTTATTCCCCATTTACTGTGTCCATTTCTTTTTGTATAGCTTCCTCCCAGAAAGCGACAACTTGAGACTTTATTGCCTCTTCAAATGTCTATGGATCACTTTTTGTATAATAATATATTGGTCCATAACTGTCTATGGACTCTCTTGTTCCTTCAACAAGGAACATGAAAAGCTTGGTCTCTACGTTTTCTCTTTTCTACCTGACTAACTTCTCCTAAGTTATTAACTCTCCAAAGTATCTTTATTAGATACATTGTTCTTCGGAATATGTGCATTACTATGAACATTATCATGTGACTTGGAATTGAGTTAAACCTATTTCCTTGAAATATTAAATCCCCAGACTCAATCACTGTTGTAACAGGATAAGTCACTAGATTCTGTAACAGCCTGATTTTTTTAATTACGCTGTTTAACCGGTTAAAATATAATTAATTATATTTATTATGAGAGTTAGAAAGTGATTTTTAATAAAATAAAATCATATTCATAGTCTCTCTTATGGTAGAAGGTTACGGTGAAATTTTGGATTTAAAACACAGACAGAAACCGGTCAAACGAGTTTGGTTGTTTTGAAATTTTTCAACCGAAAACGAAATATTACACTTTTACGCAGGCGTAAAACCCTAATCGGGAAACCGACAAAGTCGAAAACGAAACTGCAGAGACCCGTCAAGAGATCGGGTCAATGAGTCATACATGATGACTCATGGAGGATGAGTCACCAAGCATTTATGAGCATTAAATGCTAATAATCATGACTTTTAGGTGAAAATACCAAAATACCCCCAAGCTTTCGCAGGTATTAACAAGACACATCTACGCACTCTTAACCACTCATTTTATGTGGTTGTACACATCTCTCCATTTTAGTGCATCCACGTCCAATAAACCATACCTATTTCATTTTGCTTTCGTTTCATTATTTTCCTCTCAAAAACCGAAATCGGGTAAATGACGGAGCTGCGTACGAAATTTCCGGGAACCGCTAACGGATAGAATCGGTGACTCATTGGTGAGTCACTATGAGTGGTCTAAAATCAGCCACACCTCCATCAAATGTGAGCCACATATTATTAACCATGGATAGCCAAAATAACCTTAGTTAAGTTAATTATTAACTATGGTTAAGCTTGTATTAATTAAATAATCACAAAAGCTATTAATCCAACATATAATAAACCAAACAAGGCCTAATATATAGCCTATATATACCACAAAACCGCAGCCCCTTCACTCACACCATTCTCTTCATCTTCCTCACCAACTAAGTTGCAAAACTCATATGAACACCGAATCCTCACTGACAATATGACCCTCTTCCTTTCTGAAAATCGTAAATCTATAAACATAAAAGTTGTTCCACTTTCTCTCTTCTTTACAACAAGCTAAAGATCATCAAATACGGATAAGTGGATTGAGAGATAGGCTCAAAATACCGAAACTGCCCAGAATTCTCAGCAACCCACGAAACAGCAGAAAGAAGGCCCTTTTCACCCATGTTATGATCCGAACCAAATGAAACCTTAAACACAAAATATGTTCCTTTTCTTCTTATATTTCTAACAAGCCAAAGTTCCTGATTTTTGGATGAGTATATTGTGAAATACACTCACAATACCATCACACCCTCAAGCTGTCCAGTTTTCAACATAGTGAAGGTTGATCATTTTCTTCATTCCTTCAATCTTCAAGAGTTAAAAGCTCTTCTCCTTAATCATCTAAGTCTTCTCCTTCATTTATTTTGTAAGATCAAGACATGATAATCAAGTTTTCATAAATTCCCATTCCTACATCTAGAACTTCAAATAATCCTAGAAAATTGTAGAAAAATCCTTTTAATGTGAAACCAATTTCTATGATCTTGTGATGTCTTATACTTTCATTATCCAAGAGAATATAATCAAAAATATTTTCCATCCCTATTTTCTTTAAGTGACCGAATCTCACTCAAAGGAGGGTTTGATGATTTTGTTTTCATTTTTGAAATCTAATGCTTGATTTAAGCTCTGCAGTACCTATATCATCTAAATCCAAGAGCTTGAATCCAACTAAATTTCCTTGCCTATTTTTCTAATACGGCCCGAAACCCTAACCTTTGGTGTTAGAGGATTTTGTTTCAACTCTTTTAGTTATGATCATTGGTTTTATAATTATAAATGCTTAAGGATCATTGATCTAAGAGTTTATGAAGTTTTGAAATCCCTTGCCTTATTTTGGGTTGTTGATGAGTGTGATTACACCTCATATTTGTATATCATTTTGCATGCATTTTCATATAGTTTAGGCATACTTAATTTGATTTTTAGATAGTTTTTACCTTGGAATGGGTAAGGTGGTTTTGTGGTGTTGTTTTGCAGAAATTGAGGATAAAATGCTCAAGATTGACCATGATAAAGCTTGGATGGAGAAAAAGCTTGAAAAGTGAAGAAAATGAGCCAAACAGAGCCCATCAGGACCTAGCCGTGATGCCCATCACGGCCATGATCGAGCAGTAGCTGGAAAGAAAGGAGGCAAAGGTCAGAAGCTATCACGGCCTAGCCATGATGACCATCATGGTTGTGACCTGTCAGCTGAGCCAGACTCTCAACAGGTAGAACTGGTCACGGCTTGGCGGTGATGAGCATCACGATCGTGACAGATGAAATTTTGAAAGCGCGCCCAGGGCAGAGCCCGTCATGGCCTGGCCATCACGGCCGTGACACGCAGTTTTTCCCAGATCTATAAATAAGACCTTTGGGCAGAACAGAAAGAGGGACGTTTTTACACCAGAATTTTACCCTAATTCTCTGAGCCAGAGGTTGCTGTGGCTGCTGTGGAAAGCCTTCATGGAGTCCCTTCTCTCCTTTATCTCTATTTCTCTTATTTTGGCTTTCTCTTTCTCTATGAGTAGCTAAATCCCTTTTTGTTGGGATTAGATGTAGCTAAACTGAATATCATGTAATTGCTTTGATTTATCAATCTGTGTTTATGCCTATCTATTAGTGTTTAATTCCTACGCTTAATGCTTGTTGTGGTCTGATCATCCATGATTTGATTTTGAGATTTGATTTCCAATGGGGACGTTGTTATCAATTCTTGATCTGGAATTAATCACCTAGTAAACCTTGCATCTAGGAATGAATTTTGTTTTATTAGTAATCGCGTAATCCCTACTCTTAATGCAAATTCACTAATTAGGCCACCAAAGGAATTAGGGTCTATTAGGGGATTTAGGCTCTTGTCATCTAAGGAATTAGGGCTTGAGTAATTTTGTGGGTTGATTTTAATATTTGAAGCATAAACTGGATTGGTAGTCTTGGTATTGCATGAGGCTAAGGTTTAGTGAAATCTGATCCCAACGTCTTTTATCATATTTGAAAAACCCCTTTTATCGTCTTCCAAGTATTTGAGAAAATTACAAAAAGAGTTTGTTCCTTTTTATTCTGTTTATTTTTACTATTGTTGGGCTTGGCATTTGATATTGAGCTCCCTTCTATCCAAAGATTCGCTTAGATAGTAATCGATCTGTTACGTGCTAGTACCTGTCTCAGTCCTCGTGGGAACGATATCGGTCTCACCACCGTATTACTTGCACGACTAGGTATACTTGCCTAGATTCGTCCCAACAAGTTTTTGGCACCGTTGCCGGGGACTGTGTTTCAATTAGCATACTCAATTCGATTACTAATTTAAGCACAATTTTATTTCGTTTTTTTTCTGTTTTACTAATCTGTTTCTCCTTGTTGTCATTTATTGCTAACATTCTTGGTTGCTAGACTGTTTGTGCATGCGAGGTACTATCCCAGCTGACCAACTTCTCTACGATCCTAAGATAGAAAGAGCAGCTAGGAAGAATCGGAGTCAAGCAAGACAGCAGAAGTATTTAGCACGACAAGAAAGAGCACAAGAGACAACCACTTCACAATTTCAGCAAGAACCACTTGAGATGGCAGGCAATGGTGAAGGTGCTCCACGGAGGACACTTAGTGATTTTGCCAATACAAATGTCAATCGGCATGTCACTAGCATAGTGAGGCCTCCAGTGAATTGCAACAATTTTGAAATCAAGCCAGCTTTCTTGAATATGGTTGCACAAAATCAATTTGCCGGGTTGGAGAAAGAGGATCCTAATAATCATGTCTCCAACTTCCTGGAGTTATGTGATACGATGAAGATAAATGGTGCTTCCGATGATGCACTTCGCCTAAGGTTGTTTCCTTTCTCTGTAAGAGATAGAGCCAAGACCTGGCTCCAATCTCAACCAAGGGGGAGCATCACTACTTGGGATGACTTAGAGGCAAAATTTCTTGCAAGGTTCTTTCCTGCCTCAAGATTTGTGAAGACAAGGGGTGATATCATAAGCTTTGCTCAACAAGAGGGTGAGAGTCTTCATGACACATGGGAAAGGTTCAAAGACTTGCTCCGAAGATGTCCAAATCATGGGTTTGATGATCTTACCCAAATGCAAACATTTTGTAATGGATTGAGGCCGTCAACCAGGTATATGTCGGATGCCTCAGCTGGAGGTTCCATGAACACAAAGACACTGGAGGAAGCATTGATTTTGATAGAAGCGATGGCATCTAATGACTATCTTATGCATCATGATCGAGGTACCACATCAAGAAGGGGAGTGTTGGAGTTAGACTCACAAACTGCACTTTTGGCTCAAAATAAGCTTATAACACAACAGCTTGAGTCCATCACCAAGCAACTAGCTCAACTCCCACAACAACTCCAAACCATTCAAGGGACAACCATGCCACCTCAACAGGTAATGAGATGTGATTTTTTTGGAGGAGATCATGATAATGGAAAGTGTGAGGCCACACCTAGTTCCCATGAGGAAGCTAATTATATGGGGAACTATGGGCGGCAAGGTAACAACCAATACTCCAACAATTACAACCAAGGGTGGAGGAATCAAACAGGTTTTGGTTGGAAACAAGATGCCGGACAAGCAAGCAAGCCTCTTCCCACACAACCGCCTCAAGACCGAACTTCTATCTTGGAGAACACCCTCAATCAATTCCTGCAAATGTCCATGTCAAACCAGAAAAACACCGATGCTTCCATAAAGAACTTGGAGGTTCAAGTTGGACAAATTGCAAAGCACCTAGCGGAACAATCTAGCGGCAGTTTTTCAGGTAATAATCAAACCAATCCTAAAGATCATTGTAAGGCTATTGTTTTGAGGAGTGGTAAAAGTATTGAGAAAGAGAGTGGTGAGTCTTTGGTGAAAAATCAGGGAGTTGATGAAAAAACTGAGTTGAGTGCTGAAAAAGGAGAGATCAATGAGAAAAAAGGCAAAGAGGTTGTAATAGAGGAAGAAGACAAAGATAGTGAAAAAGACAAAAGGGAAAAGTTAGTAGATGAAAATTCAATTTTGAGGAGGAGTAAAAGTCATATTTTGAAAGATGGAGACAAGCCTCAAGAGATCCCCTATTACATAAAGTTACCATATCCTCACTTAAGCAAGAAGAAGGAAAAGGAAGAGCAGTTTGCCAAATTTCTTGACATCTTCAAGAGGTTACAGATCAACATACCCTTTGCTGAAGCACTAGAGCAAATGCCAACTTATTCAAAGTTCATGAAGGAGTTGCTCACGAAGAAAAGGAAGTTTAAAGAATGTGAGACCGTTGCCTTGACGGAAGAATGTAGTGCGATACTTCAAAGGAAGCTACCTCCAAAGCTTAAAGATCTTGGTAGTTTTACAATCCCTTGCACTATTGGGAGTGTTGCTATTGGGAAGGCCTTGTGTGACTTGGGAGCGAGTATCAATTTGATGCCGCTTTCAATCTTGAACAAGCTTGGAGGTGGTGAGGTGAAACCAACAAGGATGGCATTGCAACTAGCCGATAGATCAATCAAGCGTCCTTATGGTATTATGGAAGATGTTCTGGTTAAAGTGGATAAGTTTATCTTCCCAGTGGATTTTGTGATATTAGACATGGAGGAGGATGCAGAAGTTCCACTTATATTGGGGAGACCTTTTCTAGCAACTGGTCATGCTTTGATAGATGTACAAAAAGGCCAACTTCGACTCAGAGTGCAAGATGAAGAGGTTACTTTCAATGTATTTGAAGCTATGCATCGCCCGAGTGATGAAGAGAATTGTTTCCGCATGGACATTGTGGATGTAGTGGCTAAAGAAGTCTTGGCACATCAACACCCATCCTCTACTCTTGAGAAGGTAATTATGAACTCTATTGAAAATATTGATGAGAAAGAATAGAAGGAAATAGAGGAGTGTTTGTGTGATTTGGAAGCTCAACCCAATCAGCTTTCTGTCAATACCAAGAAAGAAGAGCTCAAAAAGGATGAAGTCCAAGAGAAGCTCAAGTTAGAGCTTAAACCTCTACCTCCCCACTTGAAGTATGTGTTTCTTGGTGAGAATGATGAAAATCTTGTCATAGTGAGCAATGTACTGTCCAAATTGGAAGAGGAGAAACTTGTAAGGGTGCTTAGAGAGCATAAAACAGCCATTGGATGGTCCATCTCAGATTTGAAAGGTATTAGCCGTACATTTTGTATGCACAAGATCATGATGGAGGCTGAATTTAAACCGGTGGTCCAACCGCAAAGGAGGCTCAATCCTACAATGAAAGAAGTGGTAAGGAAGGAGGTGTTGAAACTCCTTGAAGCCAGAATGATCTATCCGATTTCCGATAGTGCTTGGGTGAGTCCGGTACAAGTGGTTCCCAATAAAGGTGGCATGACCGTCGTGAACAACGAGAAGAATGAGTTGATCCCAACTAGAACAGTCACCGGTTGGCGAATGCGTATAGATTACCGGAAGCTAAATCAAGCTACTAGGAAAGATCACTTCCCACTTCCATTCATGGACCAAATGTTGGAGAGGTTGGCCAGGCAAGCCTATTATTGTTTCTTGGATGGTTACTCGGGTTATAACCAAATTGCGGTTAACCCGGAAGAGCAAGAGAAAACTGCCTTCACTTGTCCTTTTGGTGTTTTTGCCTATCGGAAGATGCCTTTCGGTCTTTGTAATGCGCCTGCAATATTTCAGAGGTGCATACTTTCCATTTTCTCTAATATGGTAGAAAAATACATAGAAGTTTTCATGGATGATTTTTGTTTTCGGTTCCTCTTATGATAATTGTTTGTCTAACCTTGCTGCTGTGTTAAAGAGGTGCATGGACACCAATTTAGTCTTAAATTGGGAGAAGTGTCATTTTATGGTGCAGGAGGGCATTGTGCTTGGGCACAAGATTTCAGCTAAGGGGATCGAAGTGGATAAATCCAAGATTGAGCTAATTGAGAAACTACCTCCACCAGTGAATGTCAAGGGTGTGAGGAGTTTTCTCGGTCATGCAGGCTTCTACCGGCGGTTCATCCAAGACTTCTCAAAGATAGCCAAGCCGTTGTGTAGCCTTTTGAACGACACACCATTTGTGTTTGATACTGCTTGTCTTACCTCTTTTCAAATTTTGAAAGAAAAGTTTATCACCGCTCCCATTCTTGTTGCACCCAACTGGGAGTCACTATGCTAGCAAGGTTCTCAATGAAAACTAGATAAATTATGCAACAACTGAAAAAGAGTTGCTAGCCATAGTGTTTGCATTGGAAAAATTTCGTTCCTACTTAATTGGGTCACAAGTCACTGTTTTTACTGATCATGCTGCAATTAAATATTTATTGACTAAGTTAGATTCAAAACCAAGACTCATAAGGTGGATTCTATTGTTGCAAGAATTTGACTTAGTCATTAAGGACAAAAAGGGCAGCGAAAATGTGGTGGCTGACCACTTATCTCGGTTAGTGAATGAAGAGGTTGCTGCAAAAGAGAAGGACATTCGGGATGAGTTCCCAGATGAGGCCTTATTTCTAGTGCATGAAAGACCATGGTTTGCCGACATGGCAAACTTCGAGGCAGCCAACATTGTTCCAGAGCACGTCACTTGGCAACAAAGGAAAAAATTCTTCCGGGATGCCAACCATTTCATGTGGGATGACCCATTTCTGTTGAAGGTTGGACCGGATGGCTTATGGAGGAGGTGTGTTAGTCAAGAGGAAGCAAGGAGTATTTTGTGGCATTGCCATAACTCTCCATATGGTGGACATTACAATAGGGATAGGACAGCTGCAAAGGTCCTCCAATCTAGGCTCTTTTGGCCCTCAATCTTCAAGGACTCTTACAATCATGTGAAGAGTTGTAACAAGTGCCAAAGGACTGGGAACATATCTAAAGGGGATGAGATGCCACTGCAAAACATATTGGAGATTGAAGTATTTGATTGTTGGGGCATAGATTTTATGGGTCCACTACCACCTTCATTCTCCAATCAATATATCTTGGTGGCGGTGGACTATGTTTCTAAATGGATGGAGGCCATTGAAACACCGAAGAATGATGCACAAACAGTGATTAAGTTCATCAAAAAGAACATCTTTGCCCGGTTCGGTGTCCCAAGGGTCCTTATAAGTGATGGGGGATCTCACTTCTGCAATTCACAACTGAAAAATGTGTTGACCAAGTATGATGTGAGGCATAAGGTGGCATCTCCATATCTTCCGCAAACAAATGGGCAAGCGGAGGTCTCTAACCGAGAGATTAAGCGAATTTTGGAAAAAACTGTGGCCACTTCAAGAAAAGATTGGGCAAAGAAGCTTGACGATGCCTTGTGGGCTTACCGGACTGCATTAAAAACTTCTGTGGGGTTATCTCCATTTCAGATGGTCTATGGGAAGGCATGTCATCTACCCGTAGAGTTGGATCATCGAGACTTTTGGGCATTGAAGTTCTTGAATTTTGATGCCACTCTGGCGGGTGAGAAAAGAGTCAATCAGCTGCATGAATTAGAGGAGATGCGCCTCAATGCATACGAGAATGCAACTATTTACAAGCAGCGAGTCAATACCTATCGTGACAAGAAGATCGTAATGAAAACATTTCAGCCAGGACAACAAGTTTTATTATTCAATTCCCGGCTGAGATTGTTTCCGGGCAAGTTGAAGTCTAAGTGGTCGGGACCGTTCATTGTCAAAGAAGTCTCATCTCATGGAGCTATAGAAGTGGAGGATCCTAATTTAAAAAGGACCTTCAAAGTCAATGGCCAAAGGCTTAAGGCCTACTTGGGTGGTGACATTGAGAGATTGACCACAGCTGTGCACCTTCGTGATCCTTGAGATCACCGACCGTCAAGCTAGTGATGTTAAAGAAGCACTTATTCGGAGGCAACCCAAGTTTTCTTTTTCTTTTCTTTTTCCATTTGTTTTTGATTTTTAACTCTTGAATAATTTGAGAAGATAAAGAGGAAAATAAAATAAATTAATAGATTTGTTAAGTGTTTTCAGGGCAAGAAGGAAGGAAGGGCAAGAAGGGCAAGGACAAGCAAAGTCAGCAACCATCACGCCCAGGTCGTGACACTGGTCACAACCGTGATGAGCTAAACATGAAGACCAGAAAGGATCACGGCCCAGCCATGATACCCATCACGGGCATGATGAAAGGACCCTGAAGATCAGAGAGCATCATGGCCTAGCCGTGATGGAGGTCACGGCCGTGACAGGCCAACCCCTATGGACCAGAATTGATCACGGCCTGCCCGTGATAGAGGTCACGGCCGTGACACATTTTCCAGCATCCCTTTGACTAGGCATGTGAGCCAACACCCGCTACCACCTCGGTAAGTTGTTCCTTTTTTCTCCCCTCTCCAACTTGATTATTTACATTGGGGACAATGTAAGTTTTTAAGCTTGGGGTAGGGGTATTTTTGCAAAGTTTTGTATTTTTGTATTTTGCATGTTGCATTCATATAGGCATAGTTTTGCATGATCACATGATTAGATTGCCCCTTTCTTAGATTATGCATCCAATTGTGAGATCTGAGTGCCAATTAAATTGAGATAGTGAATTTTTGAACCCAATTTTTTTTATTCTTGTGATAAGGCTACAAATAAAAAATTCTTGAGATGATCTTTATGGTTGATAATTAGCATGTGGTTCCATATATTCGTGTTTCTCATTGATTTTTGAACTACTAAAATGTGAGATTTTGAGCCAAAAAGGGGCACTCACTAAATCTACCCCATTCTTTGTGATGGAGTGTTATTCCTCTTGGATTGTATTTCTCTAGAACTTGACTTGAAACCGTTTTGAAGCTTAAAAATTTTTGAAATTTTTTTTGAAAATGATTGAGGCACTAGGTATTTTTCCGGCCTTCTGAGCTTTGATTGACTAAATGCTACCCCTTAGTTGCCCAATTTTGAGCCTTCAAGAATAAAATACTTTTCTTGGTACCCTGAAATATTTGGATGAATGATGCTTGATAGGGGACCTTCTAAAGTATTGCACAAAAGGGTGAAAAGGTAGTTTGAAAAGGTATGGGATGAGAAAATCAGAAAAATATTTCTCTTGAGCTGAAAAGCTCCCCTTCTCCAAATAAAAGAAAAATAAAAGAAAAAATATATATAGAGAAGGGGATGACAAATTAAAGTGAGAAATAAAAGAAAAAGACAGAAAGAAAGGTGGAAAAATGAATCAAAACCCAAAAAGGTTTTTTAGAAGATGTCATGTTTTGCAATGCTTGATGTTTTGTTTAGCCTTCTTGAAATTTCCTTTTCTTGATTTCCCCACCTAACGATCAATCCCATGGCCTTGTTACAACCAAAGTGAAAGACCTCTTGATTCTTATGTGTTTTCATTAATAAAGTAGAGATTTGGTTGATAGTCAAGCTTATGGTAGAATTCATTCCTTGAGGAAATTGAGCGAATTATCATATATCCTTAAACACTTGAGTGAGGTGAGAAAGAGTGCCTGAATCAGTGAGAATATGAGTCTAGGAAACATGAGCTTCTAATTGGACTTGAAATTGATCGTCTCTTGGTGAATTATTTGAACATGCCCGTTACTTGGATTAATTACTCGGGTTCTTGGTTCACTATCCATGCTCTAATTATCTATATCTTCTGGCCTTAGTGTTTGCTTGAGGACAAGCAAAAGTCTTAAGCTTGGGGTGATTTGATGAGTGTGATTACACCTCATATTTGTATATCATTTTGAATGCATTTTCATATAGTTTAGGCATACTTAATTTGATTTTTAGATAGTTTTTACCTTGGAACGAGTAAGGTGGTTTCGTGGTGTTGTTTTGCAGAATATGAGGATAAAATGCTCAAGATTGACCATGATGAAGCTTGGATGGAGAAAGAGCTTGAAAAGTGAAGAAAATGAGCCAAATAGAGCCCTTCACGGCCTAGCCGTGATGCCCATCACGGCCATGATCAAGCAATAGTTGGAAAGAAAGGAGGCAAAAGTCAGAAGCGGTCACGGCCTAGCCGTGATGACAATCACGGCCATGACCTGTCAGCCGAGCCAGACCCTCAACAGGCAGAACTGGTCACGACCTGGCCGTGATGAGCTTCACGGCTGTGACAGATGAAATTTTGAAAGCGCGCCCATGGCAGAGCCCGTCACGGCCTGGCCGTGATGGCCATCACGGCCATGACGCGCAGTTTTTCCCTGATCTATAAATATGACCTTTGGGTAGAACAGAAAGAGGGAAGTTTTTACACCAGAATTTTACCCTAATTCTCTGAGCTAGAGGCTGCTGTGGCTGCTGTGGAAAGCCTTCATGGAGTCCGTTCTCTCCTTTATCTCTGTTTCTCTTGTTTTGGCTTTCTCTTTCTCTATGAGTAGCTAAATCCTTTTTTGTTGGGATTAGATGTAGCTAAACTGAATATCATGTAATTGCTTTGATTTATCAATCTGTGTTTATGCCTCTCTATTAGTGTTTAATTCCTACGCTTAATGCTTGTTGTGGTCTGATCATCCATGATTTGATTTTGAGATTTGATTTGCAATGGGGACGTTCTTATCAATTCTTGATCTGGAATTAATCACCTAGTAAACCTTGCATCTAGGAATGGATTTTGGTTTATTAGTAATCGCGTAATCCCTACTCTTAATGCAAATTCACTAATTAGGCCACCTAAGGAATTAGGGTCTATTAGGGGATTTAGGCTCTTGTCATCTAAGGAATTAGGTCTTGAGTAATTTTGTGGGTTGATTTTAATATTTGAAGCCTAAACTGGATTGGTAGTCTTGGTATTGCATGAGGCTAAGGTTTAGTGAAATCTGATCCCAACGTCTTTTATCATATTTGAAAAACCCCTTTTATCGCCTTCCAAGTATTTGAGAAAATTACTAAAAGAGTTTGTTCCTTTTTATTCTATTTATTTTTACTATTGTTGGGCTTGGTATTTGATATTGAGATCCTTTCCATCCAAAGATTCGCTTAGATAGTAATTGATCTATTACGTGCTAGTACTTGTCTCAATCCTCGTGGGAATGATATCGGTCTCACCACCGTATTACTTGTATGACTAGGTATACTTGCCTTGATTTAATAACCGTAGCGTCGTGACGAGGAGCGGGAAGTTCGTGCTTCAGGAGATAAGCTCAGGTGGGGGAAAGAACTAATCTACCATTGGAACCGATAAGTAGTATATTCTATAATAATTGTGTAGGGCAACCTAAACCCTACTAGTAGTCGAGTAATCGACAAGACCAAAATCACATTGGAAAGCCTTTCTGTAAAACCAATGGTGTTGAGGATGTTTGACTTTATTTCTTATTTGATTTGATTGTGATATGATGGTTGTGATAATCTGCTTTATGTGGATATTTTATGATGTTTGATTATTTTGTTGATATTGTGTTATGCATGATCTACCTGGTTTGATAAATTGCTTAGTTGATTTTAAGGAAAGATATATATTGCTCGGAGGTATTTTGTTTGGATGAGAGTTTTGAATGTGAATTAGATGTGCCTCGCTATTATTTTATAGAAGTGATGTGATATAGAATATAAGTGGAGGTTATGAGGAAAAGCTTGAGGTACTAGGTTGTTATTGATAAAAGTCAGTGAGAATCATATGTTGCATTGTTGTTCATAACCATGTATTTGAGATACACGAGGTCTGACGTTCTCGTGGACCATTCCAAATTAGAAGTTAAGTTGTGCAACTATAGTGTCATTGCTATGCATGAGCACCCTTGATAGAGATGAGAGAGAAAATAAGGGTGTGCACCGACGGTACTGTGCAGCTATAGTGTCATTGCTTTGCATGAGCATTCTCACCATGGATGAGAATGTGCACCGATGTTGGGAACGTATCACTTGGACGACTGACTGACATTCCTAACGAGGGATGTGTGACAGGATTAGCAGTGGCCATGTCAGCATAAAGGTTTTGTTGCTTGAGTTGGAGGGTAGAGGATGATACCTTATTTTAAGGATGATTTGATAGTTATGTATGTTGATTGTCTGTGACAATTATTGTATGATATGCTCCGAATCTTTTCCGCTTTTGATGATAGAACTGTTTCTTATTCCCTATATCTTTCTGTGTGTTGTATTTTATTTCTGATGTGATCGTATGAGAAGACCCGATGGAGGAACAAATTGCTGAGGAGTTAGATGGAACTCCGTATGAACCAGAGGCGGGAGGACGAGCTATGGATTCCAGCAATGTAGTTTAGTGTCTAGGGCCAGTGAGTCTTATAAGACATTTTGTTTCCTCTATTAATTGTTGTTTTAAGATGCCTGCTAGGGATCTTACTGATGGGAGACCCTAGACAGTGTTTTAAATACTCTAATGCATAAACCTATGATATGTATGTTATATATATGGTGTGTTTACTTTGAAATTTTCTTTCGCTGTACGTGTGTTTATAATTTACGTTTTAATTTTTATGTATTCCAGGGTTAAGTATGCGATTAAGTAAATAATAAGGTTTTAATCTAATAATACAATGGGGTACAATGGAGTGTCTCATTTGGTGGTATTAGATCAGTTCAATTCTAAACGGACTGTGAGGTCTAGGAAGTTGTTACTGGCCGTGTCTAGTTAAATCCACATCGGATTTTAACTAGGCTTAGAAGTTGGGTAGTGAGTCCCGACGCGATAGTTAACAGTTATATGACATATATATATTTTATGTAGCATTATATGTTGTACACCGGTGCTTAAAGAGGTGGAGCTGGAAAAGGAGTTCCAGTAGCAGGACAGCAAATGGCCCAACCTCAGGCCACTGAAAGAGTGTTTACCGTGATGGGAGATGAATTCTCAATCTGTGATCTTATACAAGGTATGTATTTGATATCTGGTAGACTTTGTTTGTTTGTCTAAGTAGCATGATAGACAAGAAAGTGATGAGAGTTTTGTTGAGGTATAGTTGTGACTGGTAGGATGTGAACCCTTAAGATCAATATCAATGAGTAAGACAATTACTATAAGTCAAATGTTGATTGAGGCATAGTATCATTATGGAACCTAGGGCAATGATTAATGTTCGTAGTTAAGATGGATTGTATGAGTTTGGGAAGAGTAAACAAAAGTGTATATAGTAGTTTTACCTAAGTTGAATATGAGCAGAAAAGATGATTTCTAATGTAAATTGAGGTTACTAGAGAAATTCAAATTTGTTAAGTTAGATAATCCTAACAGGTGTTGTTCTTTTGACTGCGGTGTTAATTGTAGAAGTTAGATGTTGGAATTGATTGTGGTGTTAATTGCGGGAGTTAGATGTTGAAATAAGGTTCTCTAGTGGATCGGTAGTAAGAAGAATGAAAGGATTAAGTTTTAATTATGTCCTTCAAGGATAATAGATCAAGGTGAAATGTTAAGGACAATGAATATAATGTAGTGATGGATTGTTTCGAGGATAAATAGAACGATATAAGAATGAATTTTGTTATGAAGTTACCGTTGTCACCTAGGGGAAAAACAGCAATGAGAAATATAATGTGGGATCTTTAGATTAAGATACAATTACAATATAATGTCTAGTTTTGAGTTACGAAATTCCGATGACGGGATTTTTTTCTAAGAGGGGTAGTAATGTAACAGCCTAATTTTTTAATTACGCTATTTAACCGGTTAAAATATAATTAATTATATTTTAATATGAGAGTTAGAAAGTGATTTTAAATAAAATAAAATCATATTCGTAGTCTCTCTTATGGTAGAAGATTACGGTGAAATTTTGGGTCTAAAACACAGACGGAAACCGGTCTGTGTTTTTTAACTGCGGTATAATTTTATACTGATAGAAAACCCTAATTTGGCCCGAAAATTTAAATTTGTAGATTTTTTATATTTTTGTCCGAGAGGAAGTCTACATTCCAAATTTCTGATCAGAAATAAAATATTATGTTTATTCGAACGAATTTTGGTAAAAGTTCGAACTGAAAACAGTCGGTGTTTTCACTGACAGTCAGATTTTAATGATCAAAAAACCTAAGTTTGACTCATAAACGAAATGTTTTATAATTAAATCATTTTTTCTAACGAGTTTGGTTGTTTTGAAAATTTTCAACCGAAAACGAAATATTACGCTTTTACGCAGGCGTAAAACCCTAATCGGGAAACCGACAGAGTCGAAAACGGAACTGCAGAGACCCGTCAAGAGATCGGCACAACGAGTCATACATGATGACTCATGGAGGATGAGTCACCAAGCATTTATGAGCATTAAATGCTAGTAATCATGACTTTTAGGTGAAAAGACCAAAATACCCCCAAGCTTTCGCACGTATTAACAAGACACATCTACGCACTCTTAACCACTCATTTTACGTGGTTGTAAACCTCCCACATCTCTCCAATTTTGTGCATCCACTTCCAATAAACCATACCTATTTCATTTTTCTTTCGTTTCGTTATTTTCCTCTCAAAAACCGAAATCGGGTAAATGATGGAGCTGCATACGAAATTTCCGAGAATCGCTAATGGATAGGATCGATGACTCATTGGTGAGTCACTATGAGTGGTCTAAAATCAGCCACACCTACATCAAATGTGAGCCACATATTATTAGCCATGGTTAGCCAAAATAACCTTAGTTAAATTAATTATAACCTTAGTTAAGTTAATTATTAACTATGGTTAAGCTTATATTAATTAAATAATCACAAAAGCTATTAATCCAACATCTAATAAACCAAACAAGTCCTAAGATATATCCTACATATACCACAAAACCGCAGCCCCTTCACTCACACCTTCATTCTCTTCATCTTCCTCACCAACAAAGTTGCAAAACTCATATGAACACCGAATCCCCACCAACAATATGACCCTCTTCCTTTCTGAAACTCGTTAAACTCTCATCATAAAATTTGTTCCACTTTCTCTCTTCTTTACAACAAGATAAATATCATCAAAAACGGATAAGTGGATTGAGATATAGGCTCAAAATATCGAAACTGCCCAGAATTCTCAGCAACCCACGAAACATCAGAAAGAAGGCCCTTTTCACCCCTGTTATGATCCGAACCAAATGAAACCTTCAACACCAAAGTTGTTCCTTTTCTTCTTATATTTCTAACAAGCCAAAGTTCGTGATTTTTGGATGAGTATATTGTGAAACACACTCACAATACCATCACACTCTCAAGCTGTCCAGTTTTCAACTTAGTGAAGGTTGATCATTTTCTTCATTCCTTCAATTATTTATTTTGTAAGATCAAGCCATGATCATCAAGTTTTCATAAATTTCCATTCCTAGATCTAGAACTTCAAATAATCCTAGAAAATTGTAGAAAAATCCTTTTAATGTGAAACCAATTTCTATGATCTTGTGATGTCTTCTAATTTCATTATCCAAGAGCATGTAATAAAAAATATTTTTCCTTCCCTATTTTCTTTAAGTGGCCGAATCTCACTCAAAGGAGGGTTTGATGATTTTGTTTTCATTTTAGAAATCTAATGCGTGATTTAAGCTCTCTAGTACCTATATCATCTAAATCCAAGAGCTTGAATCCAACTAAATTTCCCTCCCTATTTTTCTAATATGGCCCGAAACCCTAACCTTTGGTGTTAGAGGATTTTGTTTCAATTCTTTTAGTTATGATCATTGGTTTTATAATTATAAATGCTTAAGGATCACTGATCTAAGAGTTTATGAAGTTTTGAAATCCCTATCCTTATTTTGGGTTGTCATAGCCGAACCTAGCCTTTGTGGTTAAGGATGAATTTTGTTTGATTAATTAATTCTTATGTTGATTGATTGAAGGTTGATTTAATAACCGTAGTGTCGTGACGAGGAGCGGGAAGTTCGTGTTTTCGGAGATAAGCTCAGGTGGGGGAAAGAACCAATCTACCATCGGAACCGATAAGTAGTATATTCTATAATAATTGTGTAGGGCAACCTAAACCTTACTAGTAGTCGAGTAATCGACAAGACCAAAATCACATTGGAAACCCTTTCTATAAAACCAATGGTGATTTGGGGATTGTAGGTTTATCTACATTAAGGTTGATTTTATGATGTTGAGGAAGTTTGGCTTTATTTCTTATTTGATTTGATTGTGATATGCTGGTTGTGATAATTTGCTTTATGTGATATTTTATGATGTTTGATTATTTTGTTGATATTGTGTTATGCATGATCTGCCTGGTTTGATAAATTGCTTAGTTGATTTTAAGGAAATATATATATTGCTCGGAGGTATTTTGTTTGGGTGAGAGTTTTGAATATGAATTAGATGTACCTCGCTATTATTTTATAGAAGTGATGTGATATAGAATATAAGTGGAGGTTATGAGGAAAAGCTTGAGGTACTTGGTTGTTATTGATAAAAGTCAGTGAGAATCATATGTTGCATTGTTGTTCATAACCGTGTATTTGAGATACACGAGGTCTGACGTTCTCGTGGACCGTTCCAAATTAGAAGTTAAGTTGTGCAACTATAGTGTCATTGCTATGCATGAGCACCCTTGATAGAGATGAGAGAGAAAATAAGGGTGTGCACCGACGGTACTGTGCAGCTATAGTGTCATTGCTTTGCATGAGCATTCTCACCATGGATGAGAATGTGCACCGATGTTGGGAACGTATCACTTGGACGACTGACTGACATTCCTAATGAGGGATGTGTGACTGGATTAGCAGTGGCCATGTCAGCATAATGGTTTTGTTGCATGAGTTGGAGGGTAGAGGATGATACCTTATTTTGAGGATGATTTGATAGTTATGTATGTTGATTGTCTGTGACAATTATTGTATGATATGCTGCGAATCTTTTCCGCTTTTGATGATAGAACTGTTTCTTATCCCCTATATCTTTCTGTGTGTTGTATTTTATTTCTGATGTGATCGTACGAGAAGACCCGATGGAGGAACAAATTGCTGAGGAGTTAGATGGAACTCCGTATGAACCAGAGGCGGGAGGACGAGCTATGGATCCCAGCAATGTAGTTTAGTGTCTAGGGCTAGTGAGTCTTATAAGACGTTTTGTTTCCGCTATTAATTGTTGTTTTAAGATGCCTGCTAGGGATCCTATTGACGGGATACCCTAGACAGTGTTTTAAATACTCTAATGCATAAACCTATGATACGTATCTTATATATATGGTGTGTTTACTTTGTAATTTTCTTCTGCTTTGTGTTTATAAGTTAAGTTTTAATTTTTATGTATTCTAACGTTAAGTATGCGATTAAGTAAATAATAATGTCTTAATCTAATAATATAATGGGGCACAACGGGGTGTCTCAGATTCCATAACCATGAATCTATATGCTTTGCTAATTTTAGCATAGCCCGGGAACACTCACATTCAATTCTCCTTTCACCTAATTTCTTTCTTTTATTTCAAGAACTTTTACTATTGCCCTTCAACCTCAAACTTTGAAAAACTTGAGAATGGGCTTTCTATCTTCCAGAGCAAATATGGGTTATCTTGTTCCTTTGTTTAGAACCCTATTTACTATTGTTCCTTCAACATGACTTCTCCCCAATATCATTTTGTGAGACCATCATAGGATACCATGGCTTTTACCATTTCTCCTAATATTCTATTTTCCTTTTCACCTATACCGTTTTGTTGTGTAAGGTATAGTTGTTTGGTCAAGTATTCTAGTAGACTCAAAATAATTAGGGTGATAAACTTATTCTACTCTAATAACTCCTAAAGCATGCAAATCATTCATATTAATATCAGATTAAATTTTCAACAAAAGACATTGATCATTAACACAAATTAAATGCATGCTTACACTTAAACACTACGTTCAAACCCCATAGGACACCCTTGTGCATACACGAAAAGTCAGTTTCTGCCATCAGAGAATGTGTTTCTCTGTCCAAGTTTAATCAAGTTTTCCAAACATTTACAACCATTAAGAATATTGTAACGACCTCATAATACCAAATGAAGCGTTGCTATAGCGGTTAGCCCTTGTGCTTTTCACCCTTTAGTTTTGTGTTCGAATCCCACCAGAGAAATTTTTCATTTCATCTTCCGGTCCATTGAAGTATTTAACAAAGTTAACAGAAATCCAAAATGAGCAGACATGGGATTCGAACCTCGAACCAAAGGCTTGATACACAAGACGCCAACCGCCGTGCCAGTTCGGGAAACTTTGCAAGGATTAACCGAATTTAATTCATAAACAATAGTAGCGTTTGAGTATGGGTCAACAAGACCCGATCAAGCATATCATAGCCATATAAAGTAATTGTGTACCTTCCACCATGGTCACAAATAAACATAATTTGATGAACCATATGAGTACTCATCTCTCCTTGCTTGTAAGAAGACCATGCATCTTTTTCTCCCAACGAACGGAGTTACCACCTTCGAACCTCTTCATTTTGACAATGTCAAATGTCATCTCCCTCCATGTTGCAACCATTATTATAAATCGAAGATCGAACCTAAAGATTGTTAGAAAATGGGGTCTGGTCTGCAACAAAGAAGAGACGAACAAGTGACATGCGCACCCTCCAAGGCATGTAAGAACACTAGGCTTTAGGTTCGATTCGCCCCCACCAATCTCTCCTCGTATATTGGATGCAACAGGTGTAACCGGCGAATCCCCTTCAGGATACAATGGAGAACCTTGGTTTGGTTTGCACACCCTAAACCAAGCATATCGTCAATGACATTTTACAGAACAATAGTTTCCTTAAATCTCTCTACGCATTAAGGGAAGAAAGGAAGTGATTTGGCTTGCAGAAGTTTAGCCAATTTTCAGACATCATTCTGCATGCACAATTGGTTCTATTTATAGACCAACTTATGCCTCTTGGGGAATGAAATAACCTTTCATGTATTTGAAAGAATGATTGCAACCTTTCATTAATGTACACTTGATGAATGAACACATTTAATCATGAAAAAAACACACCTATTAGGAAATATTTAAAAGCCATGAAGAGACACACCTATTGGAGTCCATCAACCTCTTTCCAACTTGGTGTGTTGGACTTCCATTATTTTGGAAATCCCTCACACTTTTTGGGTCACATCACATGATAACTCTTTGCAGAAAATAAAACTTTAGTTATGCTGGTTAGTTTCGAAAAATAAGATTTTCTAACACTTTTCTTGATACAAAAATAGTGATAATTTTTTTTGTTTTCTACTTTGACATACAACAACATAGTCGAACATAGACATATATATATTGTAACACCCCTACTAGGTATTACTACGTAACACATGCGGAATTTAAATTAAAAAGATAATTTGCTGGTTGCTTTTAGAGAATAATTTATATACGTACATAAGCGTCTGAATTTGGATATAAAAATTTGTCATGACTCCAAACCTAAGCCTTGATCGGCACACCGGCTTACAATCCTAGCATGACAAGCCTATTTAATTTAGAGATATACTTGAATTAAAGCTAGTATTCTTACAAAAATTTCGACAGAGTCTCCTCTGTAATTCGGACATCCCAAGTAATAGAACACCTGCTTAAATAATTACATTTTCATTTCAGAATTCCAGTTACACCAAATACAACTAGGCAGTAATATGCTAAAAATAGTTATATCAATAAGCTATACATGACCAAAAGGAAAAGCTTAGGTTTTCATTCAAAAGAGATGCTCTCCGAGTCATAAACATTCCATTTTAAAATAAAGACTCTCTGAGCCATATTCATACATACTGTCAAAAATCTAAGTCTCAAACCCTAAGCTGGTCATTCTAAAAGTTATTTATGAGGAAAACTCACATGGTCATTCCCCAATCAAATACTTCATCAAACAACTAGATCTAAGTCTCTGAGTGACTTAGGAAGACTCCTCTACACCATATGTACTAAAGTACCCAGGGTACAATAGCGAACCAGAAGAAACCTGATATATCTGTAAGGGTGAGATACCGACAAATGGATATATCACACAACAACCATATACATGATACATACATCACCTCAGCACATTAACATTTAATTATTATTCATAGATAAAATAAGAATCAGTGGGTCTCATACCTGAATAATCGGTTTTACAAAGAGAATACATGACAATTCAATAATTAGGCTCTAAACTTAATCTCCGGAGATCCCAACATCCTCAAAATGAGTTGATCAGGCTCGATACACCGTCACATTGACTAGCTAAGCACAACGGTAATACATTGTCTCATTGGCTATTTAGGCACAATGATTATTGATAAATGTGCAATTTATGTTAGTTTGAAAAGTGTAATTAGGAAAGAATTCGTAAATAATCTTAGAAATCATAGGAAAAGTGATAGGAAAATACATACATGAATATGAATAAAGTTTGGAGTGGAGTTTTAATCCTTTTATGTTAAAAATATACTCAAATATGTTGAAAGTATGCAGGAACAGTAGTCCAGTGCTCAGCTCTAGAATTGGACGCTCAGCCCGGACAGATACGGAAGAAAACTGCAGATACAGGGCAAGCACCAGCGTCCAGTGCTAGTATGGAGCGCCCAGCGCCCATGAAGCAGCAGCAGCAGACAGAGAGCAGCGTTAGGGCGCCCAGCACAGGCCAGGGGCACCCAGTGCTGGGGGCGAGCAGAGAACCTATAAATTCGTGTTTCTGCAGTTGAACAAGGACTTTTTTGGCCATTTTATCTGATTCTGAATCTGTGTACTCTGTGAGAGTGCTGAAGTCTGGGTGTTCAAGAGCTTTTGGAAGAGAGGATTGAACAATCCATGGCTTCTCTACCTCAGATCTCATCTATTTCCTCTAGATTTCATCTTGTAGTTATGAGTTTCTAAATTTCCTAGGTTAGGATAGGATGAATTCAATCAAATCTTGATGTAAGTTTGTTCTAACTCCGATTTCAATTCAAATTCGTTCAAATTGAGTAATCTCTTCAATGTTTAATGCTTTTCCTGAATTGGCCATTCATGAAATTGATCTTATGTATGAATGCATAATTGGAAAATGTGTGTTCATGCTAGAACTGGAATAGATTACCACTATGAGGTTGATTCTAGGAACAGAACTTCATTGCAGTGCATTTCCTATAAGTCTTGTGCTTACTGCTTGTGCCAATTTTGATTCACCTAAGGAATTAGGGTTCATAATTAGTAATAAAGGATAATCACATAAGGAATTAGGGATAGATCTAAATCAGTGACTTGAATGTCAATTGAATGAATTGAATTGAATGTTAGGGTTCTATGAGCTACATTAAGTGAAGATTGGGTGATTCCGATTCCCAACCGTCTTAACTGCTTGATTCTTTTTAATTGTTCATTTTTTCCATTTCAGTGATTGTTTGATAAAAGAAAATCTCATTCAATTACCTTTGTGACAACACTTGATTCACCATTTCAGTTACTTGTTGGAAATATGAGCTTTATTCGTTCAAATATCGATTGCTTAGTTGTCTTTGTTGCTTGAATCTCAATACTCGTGGGACGATACTCTACTCCCATTGTTATTACTTGATACGATTTGGTGCACTTGCCAAATAATCATCAAGTTTTTGGCGCCGTTGCCGGGGATTGTTGATCAATAGCAACAAAAACAAAAGCATTTGTTAATTTGAACATTATCTTTTTTCGGTTGATAATTTTGTTTTTCGGTGAAAACTTTGATTTAGTGCATGCTCTGAAATTTTCTTGAAAATCTTGTACAGTGTATGCAAGGTAAAGCAACAAGTGAGCTGTTATTTGATCCAGAAGTTGAGAAAACAGCAAAGAAGAATCGAAAGAAAACAAGAGAGCAAAAACAGAGAAATAAAAATTTGGCAAAAGGAAATCCTTCTTTTTCACAAGTCCAACAAGAGGTAATCATGGCTGAAAATGTGGATAGGAACTGGAGAACATTGGGAGAGTATTCCAGTGGTCCAACCAACCGAAATCACTCGAGCATTGTTAGACCACTGGTAGCTGCCAATAACTTTGAGATCAAACCGGATTTACTCAATATTATGCAGTAAAATCAGTTTGGAGGAAGTGAAGCCGAAGATCCGAATAATCATATCTCAAATTTCATAGAGATATGTGAGACTCTCAAGATTAATGGAGCTATCGATGATGCAATACGGTTGCGTTTGTTTCCTTTTTCACTAAGAGATAGAGCCAAAGCATGGCTCCAATCTCAACCTCAAGGAAGTATCACAACTTGGGATGATTTGTAAGAGAAGTTCTTAGCAAGGTATTTCCCACCGTCAAAGTTCGTGAAGATGAGGGGTGAAATCTCAAGCTTTATGCAATGTGATGGTGAAACCTTATATGATGCTTGGGAAAGATTCAAGGAGTTTCTAAGAAAGTGTCCCAATCACGGCTTTGATGATCTTCAACAAATGCAGATATTTTGTAATGGATTGAGACCATCAACAAGGCTTATGTTGGACGCTTCGGCGGGAGGTACTATGAATTCCAAAACAGCGGAAGAAGCCTTAAGGTTGATTGAAGCTATGGCATCCAATGACTATCTTATGAACCATGATAGAGGGAACACATCAAAGAAAGTGATATTGGAGCTTGAGTCTCAAAATGCAATATTGGCTCAAAACAAAATCATCTCAAATCAATTGGAGGCAATCACAAAGCAACTTCATGCCATGAATGTGGGGCCAACACAAGCATAACAAGTAATGAGATGTGATTTTTGTGGAGGAGATCATGAGAACGGTAATTGTGAAGCATCTAATGACCCTCAAGAGGAAGAAAACTATATGGGAAATTATTCAAGACAAGGGCAGAATTCTTACTCTAATCCGTACAATCAAGGTTGGAGGAAGCACCCTAATGTCACTTGGAAACAAGAAGTGCCTCAGGCAAATAATCCTCCACCACAAAAGCAAGTTCAAGAGAGGAAAACCAACTTGGAGGATGCTCTTTCTGAATTCATTCAAGTAACTCAATCCAACTTCAAAAACACAGAATCATCAATCAAAAATCTGGAAAATCAGATTGGGCAGCTAGCAAAGCAGTTTCCAGAGCAGTCAAACATCAATTTCTCTGGCAATACAGTGGTTAATCCGAAGGAACAATGCAAGGCAGTGATTTTGAGGAGTGGTAAAGTCATTACATCCCTTGTTGAACAGAAAATTGTTGATAAGGAAGTTGAAGTTGATAAGAGTGAGTTGGAGGAAGCAAAAGAAGATGAGGTGAGTGATCAAGAAAAGAATAATGAAAAGAAGAGAAAGCTAGTTGATGAGGAGTCACACTTGAGAAAAACTAAGAGTCAATTGTTGAGAGAGAATGGCAAGCTTCAAGAAATTCCCCCTTATGTGAAATTACCTTATCCTCGTGTGAGTAAGAAGAAGGAGAAGGAAGAACAATTTGCTAGATTCCTTGACATCTTCAAGAGGTTGTAAATCAACATACCATTTGCCGAAGCATTGGAACAAATGCCTACTTATGCCAAATTCATGAAAGAGTTGCTTACAAAGAAGAGGAAGTTTAGGGAAGATGAGACGGTCGCTTTAACGGAAGAATGTAGTGCCATTTTACAGAGGAAGTTACCTCCAAAACTCAAGGATCCTGGTAGTTTTACCATCCCATGTACTAGAGGGAATATGACTATTGGCAAGGCCTTTTGTGATTTAGGAGCAAGCATTAATCTCATGCCATTGTCCATCTTGAAGAGGCTAGGAGAAGGAGAGGTTAAGCCTACAAGAATGTCACTCCAATTAGCGGACCGATCCATCAAATATCCATATGGAATTCTAGAAGATGTGTTGGTAAAAATAGATAAATTTATCTTTCTGGCTGATTTTGTGATATTGGATATGGAAGAGGATGTTGAGATACCCCTTATATTGGGGAGACCTTTCCTAGCAATCGGCCGTGCTTTAATAGATGTCTAACAAGGTCAACTCCGACTTAGAGTGCAAGACGAAGAAGTCATTTTTAATGTCTTTGAGGCCATGCACCATCCAAGTGATAAAGAGAGTTGTTTTCGCATGGAGAAAGTGGAGGTAATAGCTAGAGAGGTCTTGGGATAGCATCACCCTTCTACACCTCTTGAGAAGATATTAGTGCATTCCATTGAAAATCTTGATGAAGAAGAGGAAAAAGAAATAGAAGAATGCTTGCGCAGTTTGGAAGCCCAACAAAGGCAAGTTGCTGTCCACACTAAGAAGGAAGAGCTCAAGCAAGATGAAGTGCAAGAGAAGCCCAAACTTGAGCTCAAACCGCTGCCTGCACATTTGAAATATGTGTTTCTTAGTGAAGATGTTGAAAATCCTGTTATTGTGAGCAACTCATTATCAAAGTTGGAGGAAGAAAAGCTTGTGAGGGTACTTAAAGAGCATAAAACAGCCATAGGATGGTCCATATCTGATTTGAAAGGCATTAGCCCATCATTTTGCATGCATAAAATTCTGTTAGAGGGTGATTTTAAGCTGGTGGTGCAACCCCAAAGGAGATTGAATCCAACTATGAAGGAGGTTGTAAGAAAGGAAGTGTTGAAACTTCTAGAAGCGGGCATGATTTACCCCATATCAGATAGTGCATGGGTTAGTCCGGTCCAAGTGGTGCGGAAGAAAGGAGGGATGACTGTTATCAAGAATGAAAAGAATGAGCTCATTCCCACAAGAACGGTAACGGGTTGGCGCATGTGCATTGATGACCGCAAGCTCAACCAAGCTACTCGGAAGGACCATTTCCCATTGCCATTCATGGATCAAATGCTAGAGAGATTGGCCGGTCAAGCATTTTATTTCTTCCTAGATGGATACTCCGGATACAACCAAATTGCGGTTAATCCGGAGGATCAAGAAAAGATAGCCTTCACATGCCCATTTGGGATCTTTGCATATCGCCGGATGCCATTCGGCTTGTGCAATGCACCAGCCACATTTCAAAGGTGTATGCTATCCATTTTTTCTCATATGATTGAAAAATCTATTGAGGTTTTTAGGGAAGAATTTTCTGTTTTTGGCTCTACTTTTGATTTATGCCTCACTAACCTAGCTGCTGCTTTGCAAAGATGTGTAGAGACCAACTTGGTCTTGAATTGGGAAAAGTGTCACTTCATGGTGCATGAAGGCATTGTGCTTGGTCACAAAATCTCAGCTAAGGGAATTGAGGTCGACAAAGCCAAGATAGAAGTCATAGAGAAGCTTCCACCACCTGTGAATGTCAAAGGAGTCCGAAGTTTCTTAGGACATGTCGGGTTTTATAGACATTTTATTAAAGACTTTTCCAAAATTTCTAAACCCTTATGTGTCTTATTAAATAAGGATAGTCCTTTTGAGTTTAATGCTCAATGTTTACATGCCTTCACTGTGTTGAAAGAAAAATTAGTCACTGCACCTATCATTGTTGCACCAAATTGGGACATACCTTTTGAATTAATGTGCGATGCTAGTGACTATGCAGTATGTGTTGTTTTAGGATAGAGAAAAGATAAGTTTTTCCATGCAATATATTATGCAATCAAGGTCTTGAATGAAAATCAAGTTCATTATGCAACAACTGAAAAAGAATTGCTTGCCATAGTCTTTGCATTGGAAAAATTTAGGTCTTATTTGATTGGTTCCAAAGTCATTGTGTTTAGTAATCATTCCGCACTTAAATATCTCTTGACTAAAATGGAATCAAAGCCTAGATTGATCCGTTGGATTCTTCTCATGCAGGAATTTGATCTAGAGATAAAGGACAAGAAAGGGAGTGAGAATGTGGTTGCTGACCACTTGTCCAGATTAGAGAATGCAGCTGTAATAGTCCAAGAAAATGAAGTCAGAGAGGAATTTCCGGATGAAAAAATGTTCTTGGTCAAAGAGATGCCTTGGTTTGCTGATATGGCAAACCTTAAGGCCGCAAACACTATTCCGGAAGGCCTCACATGGCAGCAGCAGAAAAAGTTCTTCCGGGATGCTAATTTGTACATTTGGGATGATCCATTTCTGTTTAAGAGTTGCCCGGATGGCATCCTTCGAAGGTGCATTGATCAATAAGAAGCTCAAGGAATTCTTTGGCATTGCCATGGTTCCCCATATGGAGGGCATTACAATGGGGACCGGACAGCAGTGAAGGTGTTGCAATGTGGTTTCTATTGGCCAACACTCTTCAAAGATGCACACCAATATGCCAAGCAACGTGACAAATGCCAAAGACTAGGAAGCATCTCGAAGAGGAATGAAATGCCATTCGAAAACATTCTTTAAGTTGAGTTGTTTGATTGTTGGGGGATAGATTTTATGGGACCCTTCCTATTGTCATACTCCAATCAATACATACTTGTGGCTGTGGAATATGTTTCTAAGTGGGTGGAGGCAATTGCTTCACCAACAAATGATGGAGCCACGGTTGTGAGATTCCTCAATAAGAACATATTTGCAAAATTTGGAGTACCTCGTGTGTTGATTAGTGATGGAGGGAAACACTTTTGCAACAATCATTTGCAAAGTGTTTTGACCAAGTACAATGTGAAACACAAGGTGGCTACTCTGTATAATCCACAAACAAGTGGTCAGGTTGAGGTATCTAATAGAGAAATCAAGAAGATCTTGGAAAAAACTGTTGCAAATTCAAGGAAAGATTGGTCGAAGAAGCTAGATGATGCATTGTGGGCTCATAGAACAGCATTTAAGGCTCCAATTGGTCTTTCTCCTTATCAAATGGTTTATGGAAAGTCATGTCATCTTCCGGTAGAGCTAGAACACAAAGCATATTGGGCTATCAAATTTCTGAATTTTGATTCTACTCTAGCCGGTGAGAAAAGATTGGATCAGCTGAACAAATTGGAGGAGATGAGGCTAATGGCTTATGAAAATGCTGTAATTTACAAGCAAAGAGTGAAGGCATACCATGACATGCATATAGTGCATAGAGTCTTCTATCCGGGGCAACAAGTACTTTTATTCAACTCGCGTTTGAAGTTATTCCCTGGAAAGTTGAAGTCCAAATGGTCAGGACCTTTCATTGTTAAAGAAGTTATGGCTCATGGTGCGGTTGAAGTGGAAGAACCAGAATCTAAAAGGAGTTTTAAAGTGAATGGACAAAGGTTGAAACTATACTTTGGAGATGATTTGAGAGAGCAAAAGCTGCCTTGAGCTTGAAAGAACCTTGATCGGAAAGTCGGCGTCAAGCTAGTGACGTTAAAGAAGCGCTTCTTAGGAGGCAACCCAAGAGTAGATTAGATTCATTCATTTTTATTAAATTTTTTTTCATTACATATCAAGATGCATCTTATTGTGTAAAGTTTACTCTGACATTTGGTGCATATCTGAGTAGGCCAAAGAATTAGCAGCAGAGGAAGTGGGAGAATTTGAAGGCCTACTGCTAGCACTGGGCGCTCAGCTTGACGCTCAGTGTGGGCAAAGTCAGAAGCTCCAGGAATCTCAGCACTGGGCACTCAGCTTGACGCCCAGCATGGGCAAAGTCAGAGGCTAACAAAAAACTGCCAGTGCTGGGCGCCCCAAAGGTAGGATGAGCGCTGAAAATTCTGCAGCTCCTGGAAATGCTAGCACTGGGCGCCAGTGTGTAGCGCTGGGCACTGGTTGGGTTCTTTAAAAACCCCAACCCACGCATGGAGCCCTTTCCACTCAGAACACATCCCTAACCTCTCTTCTCCCTTACGATTCTGAGCATCACCAAGGTGGGTAAGGACTTCATTGTGCCTTCTAACCTCCTCAAACAGGTATGAGTTCTTGTTCTCCCTCTGTCTCACCATTAGGAATCATGTCTTGGTCTCCCTTTCATAAAAGGTGTCACGTAGAGCACCAACTCACAACCACCCACTTCACATTCATGTTTGCATTCACATATCCAAGTTTAATCACTGAATGGGAGTTGGTTTGGATTGAGTTGTTTGCTTAATTGATTTTTTTTTTTGGAAGGAAGGAGATGTTCAAATGATGCAATTTTGTAACTACAAAACCATGCACCCTATGTGTTTGATAAAATGTCCCTATGGATTCTACTTGAGAAATTGCAAAAAGTGGCACTTGAATTCACATTTGATCACAGTGTGTAGACTCTATGATCACTCCCTTGCTGGATGAAGTGTTTTTTGGAACTAATTCTAAGTGGGTTACTAGGTGTGGGTAATTTGAAGATGTCCTAAGCATGAACACACCCACACACCACATGTTTGATAAAATGCCTCTAAGAGGGAATAAGTTGTGTTTGTTGAATTTTTTTTTCTTTTTTTTTGATAAAGTGGCATGAGTAATGGAACCATCATGATTTTGAGAATTACACACCTATGAACTTCACGTCTTTGATAAAAGGTGTTTAAGTTCATTAGAAATCACAAGTTGTATGCCCTATGGTTAGTCACATGATTGTTATAGAAAGTGAAACTAAATCATCATGATGATGGCCACACTTGCTGAATAGTGTATTTTCTTGAGAAAATTAAAGAATTTGAAATATGAAACAGCCTGTTTATGCTTTGTATGTTGATCTATTTTTAACAGGCTACCATGGCTCTTACTGCACCGGAAAAGAAAATAAAGAAGGCTGCAGCATCTCCATCCTACAATGCACATTTATTTCGCTCTGAGGAACATGAGCAAACATACAATGATTTTATGAAAACTAGGAGTATCCAGAGTGAGAAAGCAATCAAGGTGGGGAGGGCTGAGTGTCCTGCAATGGTTGAGCAGATTCTGAATAGAAGGTGGAATACCTTGGTGAGCTTTCCAAAACCAGTAACCCAGCTGTTGGTGAAAGAATTCTATGCCAATGCTTTTGAAAATGAACCATCGAAGGGGAGTAAGTATGTGAGCTTTGTCCGAGGAAAGGAAATTCGTTATAATGCTAGCATCATCAATTCCATCCTCCGGACTCCTGCACCAAAGGAATGTGAATATGAAGAAATTCAAGAGCAACATGTGGATGCTAATGCATTGATAACCACATTGTGCCGACCCGGAGCAACATGGATCTATACCAGAAGTGGGGTTCCAAGAAGGCTCAAAGCATCACAATTCAAGCCTGTTCCAAGAACTTGGTGTACTTTTGTGCATCACACACTGCAAACATGTGCCAATGTCTATGATGTAATTGTCTCTAGGGCACAGTTGGTGTACTGCATAGTAGAAGGGAAGAAAATTGACGTGGGTGAAATATTGGCTAGGGATATCTATGAGATTGCACAGTCCACTGTTGCAGCTCTTGGACATGCCTCTCTGATTGCTATGCTCTGTGAGAACGCGGGTGTCGAGGTTTCTAAGGAAGAGATACTAATAAAGCCTATGCTTGCTGTTACAGGGAGCTATATTCAGAAGCTGGAAAATGGGCCGATTGGACAGCAGCCTGGTCCTGAGAATCCACCACAGCAGCAACAAACTGATTTGTTGGACAGACTGGGACATGTAGAGACAGGCCTCAATGAAGTTACTGGGTAGCTGGCACGTGTTGCGCTTCGCCAAGGGCGTTTGGATCGAAATGTTCAAGCTATGTGTTGCCTGAATACTCTCATTATGTAGTCTCAACAAGGACTAGAGTCTATGATCCGCCGCATGGCAGAGAACCAGGGAGTAGATGTTGAGACATTGGGAGGTTTACCGGTGGGACCACTATCCAAGCAGCAGATTTTAGAGATGATTAATTTTGATGACTCGGTAGGGAATGACATAGAGGAGGACCCTGTGGGTGATGATGAGGTAGCTGAAGCAACACATGGAGAGGATGAGGATGCACCCTAGTGTTTAGGACTTTGCTTAATTTTATCTGTGTGATTTACTGTTTTTAGTTTTGAACTTGTAACAGATCTTTTGATGTGGTCTTTTGGAACCTGCATGGATGTGTAGGAATTATGCTTTTGATGTTCTAGTTAAATATTAGATTTTTAAAAACAAAAACAAAAACAAACTAACTGATAGCTTGCTAATAACTGTTTCTGATGTGCTGTAGTAATGACTAGCTGCTGGCTATGGTCATCTAGCTGCATTTGCAGTATGTGTAGCTTCCACAGGCTCAATCATGCAAGGAAAAGGGGGGAAGTGATCTTAAACTCTTTCTCTCTATCCTTTCCTTCAAGTGTGTTACAGCCTGTGGAGTGTGTGAGTAAGAATGTGGATTTGGAAGAACATAGCATAGCTGAATAGTGAGCGGAGTTTGGTGTAAATTTTCTTGTGAAGCATATTGCTATTGCTTGACTGAAAAGTCTTAGCATCATGCATTTTGTACCAGTTGAACATATGATTGCATTAAGACCGTTGATCCTTATGACTTGTTTGGGGACAATCTCTCATACTATGATGAATGAAATACTGGGTGTGCTGATTTTCCTTGCACATGGCCGAAACTGTGAGCTTTTGAGCCCAAATTGGTCACATATCATTTCTTTCTTTCATGTGTGTTATCCATCACATGCATATTCTCACTTTTTCTTGCCTAGATGCTTGTCACTGTTATATTGTATGTGCATATGCATAAATGATTGAGGCATCATTTAATTGCTTAAGCTCAGAGCCCTTAGAGCCTTAGCCTATTTTTCTTATGAACTTAGCTCATTACAAGCTGAAAAGCCGAAAAAACAAAGTTGTCCCTCTATTTTTGGCTTGGAGGAATGTTTGGACTATGTTTGGGGTTGTTCTCTTGCTTGAGGACAAGCATGCAAATAAAGTTTGGGGTGGCAAGTAGGCCACTAAAGATGCCTACAAGAAACAAAAAAAAATTGAGTAAAAAAAAGCCAAAGAAACAAAGAAAGTATCCAAAAGTGAGAAAAAGGTAAAAATAGAAAGAAAAGAAAAGGAAACAAGAAGCAACAAAAGAAAAATAAAAAGAAAAAGAAGAGAGTTGGAAATGAACAAAAAGAGAAATAGCACAAATTGTGTGCTTAAATTGCATGCTTATGTGCTTGTAGCTAGACTAGGCAAGTGAAAATTCCAAAAGAGTTCAAATAGCCTTGAAGCCAAAGTAGCATAGCATATATATCCTTATTCTCATCCACCCGTACCTAAGCCCCGTTACATCCAAATAAAAGACCTCATGATATGTGTTGCATTGGCATTTGTGACGTGTGTGCTTAGCATTCTGTCAAGATTAGGATTGAGGAATGCAGGTGGATTGGATTTGAGAGCAAAAAATGACCAAGTGAGGATGTGTGGAACATTGAAATAGAGAGGTTGCAAGGGATAATTTTGTGCATTCAGTTGAGCCGATTTGGTAGTATGGTTGATTGTCTTGAAATAAGAAAGCATGTGATCTATTAGAATTGATGTTTGATTATATGACGTTTGTGCAATTTGCAAAAATGCTATGAGTTGAAGTCATGCATGAAGTAAGGTGCTTCATAAGGGATTTGATCATCAAACTCCATCTCTTTTACCCTTTTTATGACTTTGAATAATTGCTTGAGGACAAGCAAAATTTCTAACTTTGAATCATAGGAAAAGTTATAGGAAAATACATACTTGGATATGAATAAAGTTTGGAGTGGAGTTTTAATCCTTTTATGTTAAAAATATACTCAAATATGTTGAAAGTATGCAAGAACAGTAGTCCAGTGCTCATCTCTGGAATTGGACGCTCAGCCCGGACAGAAACGGAAGAAAACTGCAGATGCAGGGCAGGCACCAGTGCCCAGCGCTAGTATGGAGCGCCCAACACCCATGAAGCAGCAGCAGCAGACAGAGCAGCGTTTGGGCGCCCAGTGCAGGCCAGGGGCGCCCAACGCTGGGGGCGAGCAGAGAACCTATAAATTCGTGTTTCTGTAGTTGAACAAGGACTTTTTTGGCCATTTTATCTGATTCTGAATCTATGTTCTCTGTGAGAGTGCTGAAGTCTCGGTGTTCAAGAGCTTTTGGAAGAGAGGATTGAACAATCCATGGCTTCTCTACCTCAGATTTCATCTAGATTTCATCTTGTAGTTATGAGTTTCTAAATTTCCTAGGTTAGGATAGGATGAATTCAATCAAATCTTGATCTCAGTTTGTTCTAACTCCGATTTCAATTCAAATTTGTTCAAATTGAGTAATCTCTTCAATGTTTAATGCTTTTCCTAAATTTGCCATTCATGAAATTGATCTTATGTATGAATGCATAATTGGAAAATGTGTGTTCATGCTAGAACTAGAAGAGATTACCACTGTGAGGTTGATTCTAGGAATATAACTTCATTGCAGTGCATTTCCTATAAGTCTTGTGCTTACTACTTGTGCCAATTTTGATTCACCTATGGAATTAGGGTTCATAATTAGTAACAAAGGATTATCACCTAAGGAATTAGGGATAGATCTAAATCAGTGACTTGAATGTCAATTGAATGAATTGAATTGAATGTTAGGGTTCTGTGAGCTACATTAAGTGAATATTGGGTGATTCTGATTCCTAACCGTCTTAAATGCTTGATTCTTCTTAATTGTTCATTTTTTCCATTTCAGTGATTGTTTGATAAAATAAAATCTCATTCAATTACCTTTATGACAACACTTGATTCACCATTTCAGTTACTTGTTGGAAATATGAGCTTTATTCGTTCAAATATCGATTGCTTAGTTGTCGTTGTTACTTGAATCACAATCCTCGTGGGACGATACTCTACTCTCATTATTATTACTTGATATGATTTGGTGCACTTGCCAAATAATCATCAATTATGCATGCCGTTTCATTGTCCATTTAGGCACAACGATACACGTACATCGTCTCATTGTCCATTTTAAGAACAACGATAATACACCGTCACATGATACCTTTCCTGTTAAGGTCTGACGTTAAAACCACGCCGGGCACGTCTGCCGTAAATGCAAATGTAAAACATTTAGTTCTCGATGTTTTCTTTGTGTTCGTTCTCATTCGTTGTCGAAGCTCAAAGGCTAGCGACTATTCATAAATTTCATCATTTTGAAATTATCAACATCAACACGGGACACACAGTCTGAGTGCTCAATAACAACACCTTAGACCGATGCACCAGTCCTAGGCTTGTGGTCGTAGAAAACAACATTCACCTTTAACAACGTTCATCACAACATGGTTAGGACACAGTCCACAACAACGTGATTAGGACACACAGTCCACAACAACATGATTAGGACACACAGTCCACAACAACGGGAAACGGATCAAGGATCAACGTGCATATTACAGAATACTAGAAGCGACGTCTCGCGAACTAGATTCAATTCACATGTGCTTACTTTCCGCTCATAAAATCAAATCCAAAACAAAACCTCGGTCACTTATCCAAGTAACAGGAACATTTCCAAATCATTTAGGAGAAAATCCTTTTCCTTTGCAAAATCTTTTCTAAAACATTTAGGAAATTCGTTTGTTTTTGAAATTCCTTGATGGAATAAAGTCAAATATTTTCAAAAGGTTTTTCCTTCATAAAACATACAGTTCGAAAAGATTTTCTCTCGTACAAAACTTTTGATCATAAAAGGTAGCTTCCTTCAACTTAAAATCACTTCAACATTTTTCTAAAAACAAAGATCTTATTCTTCTGAAGTAAGCACTTTAAACAAGGAACTTTTATAAATGAACCCAAAAATTTCAAAGTTCTATTCAAGGCTTGTTAAGGCTTTTAATCCTTATAGTCATTGAGCACAGACTCAAGTCTGGCTTCTCAAACTTCAATCAACAGTAATATATTCACAACAATAATAATATCACAGTTAATGACAGTTCATCACATATATATAATTCAAAACACTTTAAAGCAAGTAATGTTCAACTTCAAGTAATAACCACAATAGTTCAAGTAAACAAGTTACTCAAGTATTGGCTCAATATCACAATAATATTCACAACACTCAATTAAACACATACACAGATGCATATAGTTATTGAATATCCCTAGGCAAGCTCCCCTTACCTTTGAAGACAAGTAAAGGATCCTCGTCTTAATGCTCACGTTAGTTGCAAGAGTGTAACTATCTACTCCATCAAGCAAGCATAACCGTGTCAAACGTCTCAGAGAGGGAATCCAACAACATGCAACAACCAGAAATCAATTACACATGATCAAACACACATTCTAATTTGATCTAAACACTTAATCTTATTACCAAACAAGGTCATTTTCAATGAAAATCATGTTTGGAGCTTAAGCTTCACAATACCCTTTGAGGAAACTTTGTTTTGATTAAAGGATCATGAAAATGAACTTAGGAATCATCAACTAAAATTCTTAATTTCGTAAATGAATACTTAATTTTACCAAACATAACCAATTTCAATAAAAATTGAATTGGGGTTTTTGGGTTCATATCCTAAAATGGGGAAAACTCATTCTAATCCTAGAATCATGTTATTAGTTTAATAAAACATCAATTTTTAGTCTCAATTGCATGAATACACATTTAATTTCAAAGTCTAAAGCTAAAATCAAAATGTTAGGGTTAGTGTTTCAAAATTGGGGTTTTCAATCTTAAAGAGAGATGAGTGAAATTTCCACTCACCCAACAAAGGAGAAGCACTTTGAAGGTGACCTAAGGTGGTGGTGACGGCGGCGGTGCGACGGTAGGGGTGGAGAACGATGACATGTTTTATGTACAACCACCAAAATCCCAAAGAAACAAGAGTTAAGTTTCAAAGGAAGAGAAAAGAAGGATCAACAACCCAAACTATGGTGGAAACACCATAAACGGCGACCGGAAAGCCCACCGTGGCAGTGACAGCGGCTAACTGAGGCGCACCTGAACAGAATGTGCATGAGGAAAACAGAAGCGTGCAGCCTACCCCTTGCTCTGAGCAGTGGTCGGATGTTGGCCTCCCTAGTAGCGGCACACGACTGATGGTGTTAGGGAGAGGGAAGGAGATGAGCTTGGAGTGGGAGTTGATGTGAAGAGGGGAAGAAGTGTGTGGGTTATGTTGAAGAAGGGGAGGAAAACGTGAAATAAAAAGAGAAGGGGGTGAGGGACGTCGAACATATGAGAGAGAGAAGATAAAAAGAACCATTTTTTTTATTTACTTAATGAGTAGGTACAAAAATGAGTGGTAAATATTAAGTCTAAAAATAAACATGTTTTTGTCTTTTGGATCTAAAAATAATGGTTGACAATTATATACTTTCAAAACTTAAATTAGAGTCAAGATTGATAGTTGAACTAATCATATAAGAAGATCAACGGTCCAAAATTAATCTTTGATTAATGTCAAACCAAAATATTTTTAACTCTAAAATTAAATAGAATGAAAATATGAAAATGCTTTTCTCTTAATCATATTATTTAAAACATTTTTCTGTACTGGTAATAATAGTGACAATAACGTAAATTATTGTCTAGTAAGCGTGCATTCACTGAAATAAGTCAGTGCTAACGTACCCAGTAAAATAATTTGAAGAGAGTAATTTAATTACTCAAACTAAACCACATAACAAAATAAACATAAACATCCAAATAAAATAATTAATCATATGTGTAAAAAATAGGGTGTTACATTACTACCCCTCTAAAAAAAATTTCGTCCTCAAAATTTCGTAGCTCAAAACTAAACAGGATTTCTGTAATCACACTTTGACCCTAAAATCTTACTTTGTATTCTCGTCGCTTCATTCCTCTCATCTATAACTCTATAACCGGATCAATTCTTATGTCGTCCTATTTATCCTTTAAGTACATCTGCGCCTGATTCGCACATGATAAACTTTGTGCCAAAACCTAAGAAATTCAATCTTATTGAAATTGAACCTTACCACATCCAACATAGTCCGTTCCCTTCTTAATTCCTCCAGAATCATTTTCCTTCTTCGATTTCATATCATTCATTTACCTCTCATTTTCAATTTGGTTATCAAGCCCTGTTAATATCCTTGGTTTAAGAAATTTTACATGCACATCTACCCTATTGCCCAGGGAAAATACACCACAACTCCTAACAATTCCTCCATCTAAAGACAGAGCTCTATCACTTATGCAAGGAAGTGCTTGTATCATATCTGCCCTTATCTTATATATTTGCAGTCGAGAAAAGAGATTATAAAACAGAGTTTCTCTGAGGCCATAACCCCTAGAGGTTGCACCAAAACAAAGCCAAGAAATCCAGGTGGACACTCCCTAATGGAAATCGTGGATTTAAAACGTCCAGTTTCCACTGTGGATCATCAACCACATATTTACCAGAATAAGACCTCAAAGATTAGAAACATTTCACCATAGCTTATCACACTCGAAAGACCTAATCAAAACTTAATCACTTCTTGCCTCAAAATTAGTCCGCTAACAAAACTTCTTCAACACCTTATCCTCACGACGAACATCAAGTTCAACATTAACAATACCACATATATCAACTTTCAACCCAAAGCACACAATTGTAGTCTTAGTTTCCTTTGGACTTATTCCACCACTCCAAATTTCATCACGGTCTGAGCTTTCAAACTCTAAAACAGAGATCTCAAACTCTTCTCACAACTTAGTTCTCAAGAACTTCTCTTTACTATTTCCGTTCAGCTTAAGGAAAACTACTATAGATATTTTTTTTGTTAATCCTCGGACTCACGGAGTCAACATTAACCATAAACGTTGATCACTACTCTAAATTCCTTTAATGATATATCTGCCTCAATCATGATAAGGTCCATTGTAATCATCGCACTCAATGATGTTGAACTTAAGGGTTCTCATAGTACCATTCACATCTATACATTAACGAAGCTCCTATCAACTCTGATTTGTCCTACCATAGAGATGACAAAAATTAGGTACCACACTATCTCCCAACTAACTTGCTAAGGATAGGTCGTCTCATTACTTATCCATCCCGCTGAGGATGATCAGTTGGACTTAGCCTCAACTTAGTCCTCAACACTTAAAGCAAACTTAACCGACACATAGTGATAAACTTCCGTTTTTCATCTGAAACAACACTTGAAGATCCTCCATGAAGTCTGAACAATCCTCTGATACATTATTCGGTTTACTCCTCCACTGCATAGTGGATCTTAACTTGTAAGAAAGGTGTAGACTTCACCAGTCGATCCACGATCACTTGAATTCAAACAAGACTTATGTAGGTCTTCAGCAAATTCATAACAATGATTCAAGGAATGCCAATATCTTAACAAGGAAGGTCTCAATTGTTAAACTATCCCTTTTTCACTATACTCGACTAACTCTGACATCTTGATGTGGAGATACCCAACTCATGACTGATGAGATAGGTCACACATCGATGACATATGGAGAATAAGTAGAACTAAGATGATCAACGACGACAAGTACTTTCGAACCGCAATAAGACATGACCTTGGTGATCATAAAAGAATTTCTCAAGAAAATAAATTTTTCTTGATTTCACTTTCACATAAGCATAGAAAAGAATTTCATTAATTTGAAGGATACAGGAACATCCAGTGTGGAAAAAGATCCTTCCATCAGGTTCGTGGGTGTAAAAATGTATGATCAATACACATTTACAAACATGAATCTAATAAAGTTCATTCTTCCACAAGAATCTTCCAGCGGATTTAAGGAATCAACGGTGAATAATTTCTAATCCAAAGAGGATTAATTCTTATTCTTAGTACAAAGAATTTACAAAATGATGACTTTCACCTCTACCAAAAATAGAAGCGAGGAAACTAAGTTTCACCAAGAAACTTCTGCTATCACGAAATTATCTGTGTTATAACTCAAGAAATAGTCATAACCACTTCTCTCAACAAAATGTGAAAGTATCCATACCAATGGATTCCGTTAAATCAATTCACTCAAATGTCTAATACATCGAGGATTATTTAGAAGTGTGAGTACGACTTCTACAAAGAAATGAATAACTGGAAATTTATTAATTAGCATAACTAATTCATGAGTCCTGACAGATTTCAAATTAAAATCAGAAAATATGTCTGACACATACAAACTTCACCGTTGTGATTATCTAATACAATCATAGTATTTGAGAAATAAATGTCAACTGACAAATACAAGAGAATCAAAGGGTACAGTGAAGAGTTCCTTAATCACGAGACACTCACCCAAGATCGAAAATCCACTCGATTCGTCTTGGTTCCAACCAACATACAAGTCTTTCTAGACATGCTTAGTATGACCACCTTGAATTGGGTACAATCCTGGATGACTTAATCAATCGATCAAACATACAAATAGTTGATCTTTCTTCATAAACTGAGTCGACGACGTAAAATCTTAGATAGGTCATCACTCCAATCTGGTAATAACTCGTCTTCAAGTCGATCTTTGAGTAGATGATAACTCCTCGCAATTGATTTACCAAATCAACAACGCAAGTCAGAGAATACTTGTTCATAATTCGTCCTTTTACTTAGTTGTCAGAAATCCACACGGTGACACGAGCCTTCACACAACATTGGTGCTTAACAAGGAAAACACTCGGTCTAACAAACGGTTTAGACCACCGATCTTCCAGTTGAATCGAGTCGTCCAACTCGTTTTAACCTTGTAGGAACCATCCTACACAAAGCAACAGAGATCTGACAGAATCTAGAAACTAAATCAATCTAAAATCAATGTTCTTTGCTAACCATAAACCTAGAATATTTCCAGGGAACAGTCCTGGAAAAACCCTTTACACAAGCACCTTGTTTCGAATGTCTGACACGATTCGCAAGAATAATCGAATGTCATATCCGAACCCAAGTAACATTCAAGATCTACGGTCTCCTAGGACATAAAACCCTTGGAAAACCATCAAGAAAACATATACTTGTGCGTCAACACACATTGCTTCAACAAGAACCAATTCAAACAAGAACCAACCAGAGATCACACAACAAAAACTTAACAAACCTATTCCCCAAAGATCCCAAAAGACTCGTCCATCTCTGATACCACTTGTAACACCCCCATTAGGTATTACTATGTAACACATGCGGGATTTAAATTAAAAAGATAATTTACTGGTTGCTTTCGGAAAATAATTTATATAAGTACATAAGCGTATGAAATTGGGTATAAAAATTTGTCACGACTCCAAACCTAAGCCTTGATCGGCATATTGGCTTACAATCCAAGTTTGGCAAGCCAATTTAATTTAGAGATATACTTGAATAAAAGCTAGTATTCTTACAAAAATTTCGGCAGAGTCTCATCTGTAATTCGGACATCCCAGGTAAAAGAACACCTTCTAAAATAATTACATTTTCATTCCAAAATTCCAGTTAAACCAAATACAACTAGGCAGTAATTTGCTAAAAATAGTTACATCAATAAATTATACATGACCAAAAGGAAAGGCTTAGCTTTTCATTCAAAAGAGATGCTCTCCGAGCCATAAACATTTCATTTTAAAATAAAGACTCTCTAAGCCATACTCATACATACTATCAAAAATCTAAGTCTAAAACCCTAATCTGGTCATTCTAAAAGTTATTTCTAAGGAAATCTCACATGGTCATTCCACAATCAAATACTTCATCAGACAACTAGATCTAAGTCTCTGAGTGACTTAGGAAGACTCCTCTGCACCATCGGTACTAAAGTACCCAGGGTACAATAGCGAACCAGAAGAAAACTGATATATCTGTAAGGGTGAGATACCGACAAATGGATATATCACACAACAACCATATACATGATACATACATCACCTCAGCACATTAACATTTAATTATTATTCAGATATAAAATAACAAGTGTTATATCAGTGGGTCTCATACCCGAACAATCAGTTTTATAAAAAGAATGCATGACACTTCAATAATTAGGTTCTAAACTTATTCTCCAGAGATTCCAACATCCTCAAAATGAGTTGATCAGGCTCGAGACACTATCTCATTGACTAGCTAAGCACAATGATAATACACCATCTCATTGGCCATTTAGGCGCAACGATTATGCACGCCGTTTCATTGTCCATTTAGGCACAACTATACACGTACATCGTCTCATTGTCCATTTTAAGAACAACGATAATACACCTTCACATGATACCTTTCCTATTGAGGTCTCACGTTAAAACCACGTCGGGCACGTCTGCCGTAAATGCAAACGTAAACATTTAGTTCTCGATGTTTCCTTTGTGGTCGTTCTCATTCGTTGTAGAAGCTCAAAGGCTAGCGACTATTCATAAATTTCATCATTTTGAAATTATCAACATCAACACGAGACTCGCACACCTTAGACCGATGCACCAGTCCTAGGCTTGTGGTCGTAGAAAACAACATTCACCTTTAACAACGTTCATCACAACGTGGTTAGGACACACAGTCCACAACAACGGCACACAGATCAAGGATCAACGTGCATATTACAGAATACTAGAAGCGACGTCTCGCGAACTAGATTCAATTCACATGTTCTTACTTTTCGCTCAGTGAAAATCAAATCCAAAACAAAACCTCGGTCACTTATCCAAGTAACCCGAACGTTTTAAAATCATTTAGGAGAAAATCCTTTTCCTTTGCAAAATATTTTCTAAAACATTTAGGAAATTCGTTTGTTTTTTAAATTCCTTGATGGAATAAAGTCAAATATTTTCAAAGGGTTTTTCCTTCATAAAACATACAGTTTGAAAAGGTTTTCTCTCGTACAAAACTTTTGATCATAAAAAGGTAGTTTCCTTCAACTTAAAATCACTTCAACATTTTTCTAAAAACAAAGATTTTATTCTTCTGAAGTAAGCACTTTAAACAAGGAACTTTTATAAATGAACCCAAAACTTTCAAAGTTCTATTCAAGGCTTATTAAGGCTTTTAATCCTTATAGTCATTGCGCACAGACTCAAGTCCGACTTCTCAAACTTCAATCATCTGTAATATATTCACAACAATAATAATATCACAGTTAATGACAGTTCATCACATATATATAATTCATAACACTTTAAAGCAAGTAATGTTCAACTTCAAGCAATATCTACAATAGTTCAAGTAAAAAAGTTATTCAAGTATTGGCTCAATATCACAATAATATTCACAACACTCAATTAAATACATACACAGATGCATATAGTTATTGAATATCCCTAGGCAACCTCCCCTTACCTTTGAAGACAGGTAAAGGATCCTCATCTTAATGCTCACGTTAGCTCCAAGAGTGTAACTATCTACTCCATCAAGCAAGTATAGCCGTGTCAAACGTCTCAGAGAAGGAATCCAACAACGCGCAACAACCAGAAATCAAGAAATCAATTACACATGATAAAACACACATTCTAATTTGATCTAAACACTTAATCTTGTTACCAAACAAAGTCATTTTGAAAGAAAATCATGTTTGAAGCTTAAGCTTCACAATACCCTTTGAGGAAACTTGTTTTGATTAAAGGATCATGAAAATGAACTTAGGAATCATCAACTAAAAGTCCTGATTTCATAAATGCATACTTAATTTTACAAAACATAACAAATTTCAGTAAAAATCGAATTGGGGTTTTAGGGTTCATATCCTAAATTGGGGGAAACTCATTCTAATCCTAGAATAATAAAATTAGTTTAATAAAACATCAATTTTTTGTGTCAATTGCATGAATACACATTTAATTTCAAAGTCTAAAGCTAAAATCAAAATGTTAGGGTTAGGGTTTCAAAATTGGGGTTTGCAATCTTAAAGAGAGATTAGTGAAATATCCATTAACCCAACAAAGGAGAATCACTTTGATGGTGACCTAAGGTGGTGGTGACGGCGGCGACACGATGGTAGGGGCGGAAAATGGCGACATGTTTTGTGTACAGCCACCAAAATCCAAAAGAAGCAAGAGTTAAGCTTCAAAGGAAGAGAAAAGAAGGACCAACAACCCAAACTATGGTGGAATCACCATAAACGGCGACCAGAAGAGCTCACCGTGGCAATGACAGCGGCGAACTGAGGCGCACCTGAATAGGACACGCAGGAGGAAAATAGAAGCATGCATCCTACCCCTTTCTTTGAGCGGTGGCCGGACGTTGGCCTCTCTAGTGGCGGCGCACGACTGATGGTGTTAGGGAGAGGGAAGGAGATGAGCTTGGAGTGGGAGTTGATGTGAAGAGGGGAAGAAGTGTGTGGGTTATGTTGATGAAGGGGAGGAAAACGTGAAATAAAAAGAGAAGGAGGTGAGGGACGTTGAACATATGAGAGAGAGGAGATAAAAAGAACCATTTTTTTTATTTACTTAATGAGTAGGTACAAAAATGAGTGGTAAATATTAAGTCTAAAAATAAACATGTTTTTGGCTTTTGGATCTAAAAATAATGGTTGACAATTATATACTTTCAAATTTTAAATTAGAGTCAAGATTGATAGTTGAACTAATCAACTAAGAAGATCAACGGTCCAAAATTAATCTGTTATTAATGTCAAACCAAAATATTTTTAACTCTAAAATTAAATAGAATGAAAATATGAAAATGTTTTTCTCTTAATCATATTATTTAAATCATTTTTCTGTACTGGTAATAATAGTGACAATAACATAAAGTATTGTCTAGTAAGCATGCATTCATTGAAATAAGTCAGTGCTAACGCACCCAATAAAATAATTTGAAGAGAGTAATTTAATTACTTAAACTAAACCACTTAACAAAATAAACATAAACATCCAAATAAAAAAATTAATCATATGAGTAAAAGCTAGGGTGTTACACACACACACACACACACACACACACATATACATATGCATCTTCAGTTTTATACAAAAGACCTTTATCAGTATAGGCCATATACAAAAAGAACTAAGTAGAGAAAATAAAACATACAAACTATATAGTGACCAGTCTAGAACCATATAACAAAAATCATGGCTCTCTATAGCCAGCAGTAGACTGTCGAAATCACTATCCCCAAAAATGAACTCTAACTACAGTTGGTCGAACAACTAGTGATAACCATTAGGGAGATCAGGATGATCACCCCCACCCACTGCAGGAGTATCCGGTGAAGATACTACTGCCCCTACTCCCTCGTTTGGAGAATCATCATCCTCATCATCGAGAGGATGGTAATCTGGCTCCTCATCAACAATCTCCTCAGGGTCCTCCTCCTCGATCTCCGGATCCAAAACAACTTCTAAAGGAGGTGAAGCTAGTGGTGCTGCCTGTATGGGTTGTGCCAATGGAGGATGAATCTCGAGCTCTCCATGATCAACCATGTGCTGCAGAAAGAACCATGCTCGTGGTAGTGATACCACAATCGTCTCTACCAAATGAGTTTGTCTCTGAGGTCCCGCAGCTAGTGTGCTGACAACCTCTCGTATGGGGCCCGTGTACGTGGCGTTGTGTGCCCTTGGGTTAATAACCCACACGCCAACGTCCCATGCGTTCTCAAACGTGAGGGAACGAATCCTCGAATGTGCTAGAGGCATCTTGTAACACCCGGTTTTTCACTGTTTTTAATATCGGTAAAATAGACAGAAATCTTTATTTTTTATTCTAAAATTTAGCAAATGATTTTGGATAGACAAAGATCATATTCATACTCTACTTTAGTGTAGAGAGTTACGATTAAATTTTGGGTCTAAAATTCAGACGAAACCCTGTCTGCGTTGTACTAATAGTAAAATTTTACTGCTCTGATGACCTAATATTGACTCGTGAATGAAATACTTAGGGTTTTTATGGAGTTTCCAACGACTTTGGCTATTTTAAAATTTTTCACTTAAAAAGTGAAATAATATATATTATTCGGGCATTATATTAAATCAGACGATCGACGGAGCTGAAAACGGGATTTCTGGGACCCGTTAACAGATGAAGACAATGTCATTCTAAGATGACTCATAAGGGTGAGTCATATAGGTGACTCACAAGTGTCATGATGGCTTTTGAGGTGAAATGACTATAATACCGCTAAGTTGGTTTAAATGACAAAATTGCCCCTAAGTGAGATTACTCTTTTGCCCTTAAAATTTTATGACTTGGACCCTTTTACCCCCCATTTCCCACTGCCCAAAGCCATTTCCTTAGGCCCTCACACTCATTTTTTGCATCATCATCTTCTAGCTTAAGTCTTCTTCCATTTTTTCTCTCAAAAACTCTAAGTTTCCATAGCCAACTTTTACAAAGAAACCACTTGATTTCTTGCACTTTTTCAATCTTCAAGAGGTATACCTTGCTCTTCTCACTTAATCATCATTATTTTCTTCATTGATCATTTTTATGATTCAAGTCATAATCATCATTTTCCATTTAAGGGTTTTCAACTTCAAAAATTTCTAGAAAATCTTAGAAAAATCCTATGATCATGAAACCAATTTCTGTGATCTTTTTAACATCTCTATATTTATAATCCAAGAGTATGAATGAAGCAAAAATTTTCTTCCTATTTAACCTCTCAAGGGCGAACCCTAACTTGTGTGTGTGTGTGTGTGTGTGTGTGTGGGGGGGGGTACTTTGTTCAATTTTTTGGAAAGTCTTGCTTGATTCAATCCTTTTTATTCATGTATGAATTGAATCCAAAATTTTGAATCAAAATAAAGTCTCTAGCCTATTTTTGTATGCAATGGCCGAACCTTGCTCATATTGGAGTTAGAGGATTTTATTTCAATTGCTCAGATTTTCGACGAAAACCTTTATCGGAAGGAAAAGTCTCTAAGAGGTAGGGGAGTACCTCAGGGGGTTTTTTCGATAGCTATATGTTATTAGTTGTGGTCTATATAATTTATTTGGGTGTGTTTATTATTTTACGTAGTTAAAATTTTCTGCTTTTAAAATTTTATCTGCATTTAATTGTTATAGAATTTTAATGCATTCCATGAACCGTGCTATTTGCTATAATGTTATTATGAAATTATTATTGATGTTAGTTGTGGATTGAAAAACCTGACAGTCACTACAACAGATTAGACTATTAATAACGCACCTTTTATAGCATTTCCGTGCGGAAATGCTATTAAAAGTGATGGGGGGACTTTTAATAGCGGTTCCTTAAGGAAACGCTATCTTAGGTATCACCTAAGATAGCGTTTCCTTAAGGAACCGCTATTAAAAGTCAAGCTGCAGGAAAAGATATCGCTTCCTTTAGGAAACTCTATCTTAACTAACCACCTAAGATAGCGGTTCCACACGGAAACGCTATCTTTTCTAATTTGCAATAAATAAATAAAATAAAATCAACCTAAGATAGCGTTTAAAATTAGAAACGCTATCTTAGGTGTTTGCTGATTTCAGAACCGTGTTTCTCTAATTTCTATCTATCTGTACAAACAACAAAGAACCTCAAACCCAGTTTCCCCCATTCTCCAACTCCGAACATTCCAGCATCGTCTCCTTCTCTCTCTCTCTGCTGTTCTTCATGGGTCTTCGTTTTTCTTCCTTCCACGCAGACCCAACACCCTCTTCGATTCAACCCTCCAAACCCACCTTAGGGGAGTTACCTGAAAGCTGCGTTGCCCTTATCATGGGTTACATGGACCCTCCTCACATTTGCAAGTCTAGGGTTGCCGCCGCCGCCACTATCGGTCCTCAGTCTCCTTCACCGTCACCGGTATGTTTCCTTCTCACTAACTTTCCTTCTCCTTCTCACTTTCTCACCTTCCACTCTCTCATCGTCACTCACCACACACCTCACGCTTTGTCCCAGTGAGCTGAGTAGATAGGTATTGGGTTTTGGGGGAATTTGGGTGCAGCCCTGGTAACATGATTGGGAGAGAGAGCAGAAACACGGTATCTAGTGAGGGGAGGAGCATTGAAAACCCATCCAAAAGGGACTTTGACGATAAATTGTTTTAGGGAAGAGGTCACATCCATTGTTTGTTTGCTGCATCTGTTCTTCAAATTTCCATTGTGTAACTGCAAACATAAGGATTGGTTTCTGGTTTCTGTGATGTAGGATAGTAAGATTGGTTATTATCTTTCCTTAAAGGTTGCAGAGTAATTTTGTTTTGCCTCTTGAGAACAGTGTGCTTGCATTTGTCTCTTTCGCTAAGCATGTTCTTAGTTGTAGAAAGTAGAAACATTAGATTCATGTTATTCTTGATAAGTTCTTAAACTCATTTTCCTTATACAAATTGTTGACCTTGAAATTGCTGTTCTTTGATATAATGAAGATAACAGTCAAGAATAAAATGGTTGAAGTACAAGATTTTTGTCCTTCTTTTGTCACTTGTGTTGTGTTTAAGACTGACTAATGCCATGCTGCATGGCTACCAACATTCTGTTTCATGATTTAGTTTAAGTTAGCCTTTGGTTTTTATCAATCCTTTATTGCTACGAAGTTGACAATGCACTGGTGAATTTTCTTTGCTTCCTATTCTGTTTGATGATGTGCTGAATATATTAAACTCACTTTCTTCTTTTAGGACACTGGAAAGAAAGTCAAAAAATATGTTGACCAATGGAGTAGTTTTCTTACAATCTGTTTCATATACTATACTCTTTATACACTCATTTGTTTGAATGCCACCAACTACTGATAATGAGTTGGTTTACTTATTAAAAATTAACATGCATTTGATACAGTGAAAGATAAGGAAGTAAGAAACATCATGATTAAAGTCATAACTAGAAATTATTATGTTTTTGTTTTATCCCATTTTTAATGCTTGCATGCAGCCTGGTTCAGATTGCATGATGTGTTATTAAGTGATCGTGTTGGATGGGTTTTGAGTTTAGGCTTCATTGCCCTATATTGCAGTCTCTGCTCGAAAGCTAATTGTACAACTTTGTTCTTTGACCGGGACTTAATTTCTTTCTGGTACAAGTGTTTCCTTGCCCATCTATATACCTTTTCAAAGATACCAGGTAGAGATGAAGTTTTAAGAATTGGAAAAGTAAATCTCTGTCATTAACATTAACTCAAAAAGGATATTTTTTAAGTTGAAGAGAATATATTTACCACATGTTTTTGGATTGAGTAGATGCACATGTTAACATAGTAACAAATCACTAATATGCAATTCCAAGGTTGTGAACAATTGCAGGGATGTGATGTTTGAAACTCAATCATTATACAAAGAGATCTTTGTTTCCTTTTCAGTATCACTATAACTGTTAACAATACTCATGTTATGAGGAGTTCTAATGAGCCAATTGTTTCTGGCATACATTGAGCAAGCCATCTAAATGCATGATGTTAGTGAAGTAACCTTAATTTACTTGGATTTAATACTTTAAATTGCAGGGTAATTTGACTGATATCATTGGTTCAGGGGAATGTCACTTTTGGGTATTCTTTGAGGGGCTGGTTCCTATGGACTTCGGAACCTTTGAAAAACCTTTGGAGTGGAGACTAATGGACTTAGAACCTCATGTGAGTATGTCAGCATAGTGAGTATAATAGAGTATATTTATGTAGATTATTTGTCTGTGTGTGCTTGCAGATATATTTCTCTTTTTTCATTTTTTTATGACTTTAATAGTATATTGAACTGTCATGCTGTTTTGTTGGGTATTCTTTGTAAGATTGTACCGACCATCTAGTCCCTTGCTGCTCTGTGTTATGTTCATATGGTGTTTATATGCAGGGGGAAAAAGTCTATTTATTTGAGGTGCTTGGACCACACACGGTCCTCTTTTTCTTTTCATTTGCTGCTGTCCGTTTTAGCCTGGGTGCATGTCTATTTGTTTCTGCGTGAAATGGTTTATCTTTCGAGTGTAATTGCATGGATACTGATGATGTGCTAATTTGGGGTTTCAAGCATAGAGAGTTCACCTAAAGTGCAATTTGATGTTGATTCAGATCTGATTGATGAAGATAGTCTTTTGAGTGAAGAAGATTTGAAGAAACCCCAACTGCCACCTGGTAAAGAGTACTCTTCTAGTTTCTGTCATCAATTGATCAGTATTCTGTGTGATATTAGGCTATTAGCTAACATGCTTGTGCAGTTGGTGATTGTGAAATTGGAAGTACAAGAAAAGCCTGCAAAAATTGCTCTTGTGGGAGGGCTGAAGAGGAGGAGAAAGTATTGAAGTAAGGATTGACTGCAGAGCAGATTAATAATCCTCAATCTGCATGTGGCAGTGTATGTCTTTTTTTTTTGCAATATAAAGATTTTTAATGCTATCTTGCATTGGATTTCTCTAATTGCATCTTACATGGCTGTGCTGTTCAACAAGACCTCATTTTTGCTTTCTGTGCATTGTACAGTTCACCAGGCAGGTCAACTGATTCCCCTTCTCAATGATGCTGGAGCCATTGCCAATAACTCTGCTCAGCTCTGAATAACCACAGAATATTGTTAAATCAGTTAAATGATATGAAATAAGGAGAAATTGTAATATAAAATTGTTTGGTTGTAAAATAGTTCAGATATACAGATACTTATAAATTAATATCTGTATTTACATCTTGTAATTTTATTCCTTTCAATTAGAGTTTCCCTAGAAGTTCTGCAGAATCTTCAAATGCTTAGAATGCACGGATGATGATGATGATTTCAGTTTATTGATCATTGTTAATATTATCAATGAGTATGAATTGTCAAAGTAGCTTGTTATATATGCATATGGATTGTGCTTCATTTCTTTGTGTAAACCTTCTGTTTTTTATAAACAATATGCAGGAATAGGTAAAGTTAAGAAAAAGGTAAAGTAAAAAAAAAGGGAATAGATAGCGTTTGTTTTAACAAATGCTATCTAAAGGCAGACTTTAGATAGCATTTGTTAATACAAATGCTATCTAAAGTATGCCTTTAGATAGCATTTGTTAAAACAAACACTATCTAAAGGCTGACTTTAGATAGCGGTTCCGTGTACAAACGCTATCTAAAGTCTGCCTTTAGATAGCATTTGTTAAAACAAGCGCTATCAAAAGGCTGACTTTAGATAGCATTTGTATTAACAAATGCTATCTAAAGGCAGACTTTAGATAGCGGTTCCGTGTACAAACGCTATCTAAAGGCAGACTTTAGATAGCGTTTGTACACGGAAACGCTATCTAAGGTCACCTTTTAATAGCATTTCTTAAATGCTATCTTTGCTAACGACTTTTAATAGCGGTGGCATAGATAGCGGTTACAAACGCTATTAAAAGGCATCCGGAAACGCTATCTAAAGTCATTTCTATTGTAGTGAGTGGTCGGTGCTCAATTAATTATGAGGTTAAAAGCATTAAAAAGATTTTAAGAAATAAAGAATTTTTAATTGTTGGAATATAGCAATAAAATAATATTTAATGGTTTGATCAATTAGAAATGAGGAATAACTGAAAAAAATGATTATTATAATGATTTATCGACGTAAGAGTGTTTTATGAGTCATTGTGAGGACGTAACCGGGAAAATATTTTAGTACCGCTAATTTTTACGTAATAAATTACAAGATATTAGAAAATGTTATTATAAAAAATTAACTTTAAAAAAAATTTACTTATGAGGTTGAGAAAATTATTTTACTAGAAAAGTCAAATTTTGACTTAAAACGTTTTTAAAATGCAAGCGATAGATTATTCCAAAAATACTTACGGAAAGCATTCTTAAAAACAACAATTTTTATTAGAACAGAGAATTAGTCTCAAAACGATATTTTCTTGGAACAGGGGTTTCAAAACAAAGATTTTTAAAAGAAAATGTGTTTTAAGTGATTTAATAATTTTATAAATGAATTTCCAACGTAAAAGGGATTTTCTGTAAATTAGTTTTATACAATGATGTTATTTCCAACAACTTGGATAAGTTGTGGAATTTTGTTTTGGATTTGTGTTTCACAGAACAAAAATGATTTTAAAGTCGAAATACGGACCTAGTGGCCGAGACGTTGGGATTCTTGTGTTCTATGATGTGGACAATATGTCCTAAAGGTAGATGATGTGTACTATAAAAGTTATGTCGATTTTTTTTGTGCACTAAAATCTACGAATCTAAGACCGGTGCATCGATCTAGACTTCATGATTTGCACTTTTGGACTTAGAGTCCTTTTGTTAATGACGAAAGACGAATTTAAAAATTTAGTTGGTCATAAGCCTTTGAGCTTCGACGAGGGAAGAATGAACACGAAGAAAAGTAACGAGAACAAAATGTTTTACATGCATTATTCGGCAGACGTGCCTAAGATGTTATGCATGGTGTCTGGATAGATATTCATGTTATGACGTATCATTGGGCCGTGATGGACAATGAAAAACCATTCAAGATGTTATCACTGTGCCTAGTTTTGGATAGTGTGCTATGGTTAAAAGATATGCCTTATTTGGCAATCGAGCTTGATCAACTCATTTACATGATGTTGGGATATCTCCGGAGATTAAGTACCAAATTTAGATGAGGAATATTGAAGTGTCATGCATTTGTTTTTAAAACGAGGATGACTGTCGGATATGAAACCCTTTGATAAATAATTGTTTATTTTTGAATATATATACATGTTATATGATGTTTGAGAGTCGCGCATATGGTTATCGTTTTAAAATCCATATATTGGTTCTCACCCTTGCGCGTTTTATTGTTAGTTCCTCTTCGGTGTGGCGTATATTTCTATCTGAGTATAGAAGGATGATAAACCTTTGGTTCATCTAGTTTTATAATTAGAAAGATCTCAATGTTGATACCAATTGCACGAGTTCATTCTCGTTTTTAGCCCCAATTTAGCTTTAATTGTTCACAAGCAACATCTTGAGTCTTAAGAATAGTTGGCAGTATTGTTTTGCTATTTTCTAGCCAAATAAAGCATTTTAATGCTTCTTTTAATTTCAGGTTAAAAGTAAAGCTCTAGGAAACTTGGATTAAATGAAGAAAACAAGCAAAAAGGAATTTTCAAGGTCTCTCCCCGCGAGCTAGAACTGATGTTGAGCAGGAATTGAAGTCTTTCGGTCTCGCCCCGCGAGCCAGACACAAGTTTCTGAAGACTTTTCGGTCTCGCCCCGCGAGGATTCACACTCAGACTGGAGCCAAATTTAAGTGCTCGCCCTGCGAGCGACCGCAGAATCAGACTTCTATATAAAGCTTGTAGTGTTGCGAGTTGTACTATCCAATCCTATTTTTTTGTGAGATGCATCTCGTTTTGGTTTACAGATAGTTTTATTGTTTTTATTCATGTTTACTTTTGGATCAATGATGTGAAAGCACTCCATGAGGAACTAATCCTCTTTTCTGAGGGATCGATGAAGACGCTCATGACGGCATATTGATATTGTGATGTGTTCTACTCCCTAGTTCTCAATCTAGTTTCTTAATTCTTTTTTGTTTGTGTTAATCATATGAGCGCTCATGGTTACTTGTCAAGCATGATGAGTCCGACCGGAGATTCGCGCTTTAGGACTTGAATTAAGAGCACAAATTGAATATTGATAGAAATATAATAGGAGATTTGTGCAATCGTTATAGGGAACCAAGAACTTAATGAATCTTGCATGTTATTCATCATAGAGATATCGTTGACTGGCATGGTTAGGTATTGTCTCTTGTGCTCAACCGAGGCATTAGGATAATTTCGGGTTCCCGATTGGCATGAAATTGAATTTAGGGATAGAAAATAATCACTAGGATCTATGTTTGATTGTGTGGTGGAATCGTGACCTTAGATCTTTCCAATTATATTCTCAATCTCAATAACTACTTGCGATTTGTTTTTATCTCGTTTTAGTTTGGATAATTGAGTTTGATATCTTATTTGATCTATACTATTTCTCTCTCATTTGACTTGGTCAAACTTAATTACTTTATTCAAATCTAGATAAATCGGTCAACCAATCCTTGTGTTCGATACTCGGTAATTACTTGTCGTTTTAATTATTACTTGCTTCGATCCGGTACACTTGCCGGAGCCCATCAAGTTTTTGGCGCCGTTATCGGGGATTGGCTTAACCAATTTTCTTTATTTGAAGACAATAATTATTTTTGAACAAGTCAAAATTATTCTTTTTAATTTTTATTTTATATTTAATTTATTTGATTTCACTTGGTCTTGTGAGTTTTTGTGTATGCAGGGTACCGTTCTATCCGGGAGATTTGTTATACGATCCAGAGATTCGACGGACGAAGAAGATGTTAAGGAAAGAACCAAGATAGAAAAAGAGGCTTGAAGCAAACCAACTGATAAATCTTGAAGGGTTGGTAGAAGAAGATCCTCCACCCTACAAGCCTCTCTATGAGTATGATCTTCCTTACTTGGATGATTGTACTTCTAGTGTTGTTAGGCCTCCCATCAGGACCAATTCTTTCGAGATGAGGCAACTTGCCTTCACACAGGTGCAGAATGATCAATTTGATGAGAGTGCTAGTCAACATTCTCACAGGCATATTGCTCACTTCTTGGAGATACGTGATATGTTCAAATCTCCGAGAGTTTCAGAAGACGCCTATCGTTTACGACTATTCCCTTTCTCTCTACGGGGTAGAGCACGCGATTGATTGGACTTGAACTTGGATCGTACTAGTATTACTACTTGGGAAAAAATGGCTCATAAGTTCCTCACGATATTCTTTCCTCCTCAGAGAGCGGCACAATTAAAGATAGCCGTGACTTCCTTCAAACAACATGATGATGAGTCTTATAATTAAGCTTGGGAAAGATATAATATTCTTTTGAGGAGATGTCCTTCTTCCTACTTTGACTTGGTAACCAAAGTGCAACATTTCTTTAATGGGTTGAAGGGCCGCTATCAGATGAATTGTGATGCCGCAGCCAGTGGTTCTTTCTCTTGCAAATCAGCAGAGGACGCTTGGGCTTTATTAGAGAAGATGTCAAGGAATGATTACAATCGCAGTATGGGCACTTCCTCTGGAATTAGTGTGGCATCTTTAGAGGCTATTCTTGAACAGAACACACTATTGAAGAAGCAATGTGAGGCACTTACTAGCAAGATGAAAGTTAATGAAGTGCGAGAAAGGTTGCCTCCAGCGTATGACCATTGCAATGGTGACCATGATAGTGAGAATTGTCCTGGTAATTTCCCTAGGGAACATGTGGATTCGTGTCACAACTTCTATGACACAGTACCACAGAACAACTATCAGAGGAATAGGCAGAACAACTACCATCAGGGGCATAATTGGAATATCAGGAGAGATCATCCAGGTTCCTCTTGGAGCAACACTAGTGATGGTTTGGTCGGGCAACAACAACAACATCAAAGGCGAAATTATGGGATTCACCAACACAACACCCAACAAGCTCTCTCTTAACCCACCCAATTGCAAATCACAGATGGTGGGAAGCAACCATGGGAATTGGCTATCGAAAAGACTAGTGCGGCCTTTGAGAAATTAGCTAGTCATACTAGCACGACCATTGAGAAGCTGACAGTGCACATTGATACTTCCATTGATAAGCTAGCAAATCACCAGGATCGGCAATCCAGCAATTGGAAACACGATAGCTCAGCTTGCGAAGCAGATGAACGAGCGTCTTCCAGGAACCTTTCCGGGTAGCACAGAGAATAACCCCAAGGCCCAATGCAATGCCATATCCATTATAAGTAGTAAAATGTTGGAGCCAAAGGGGAATCCTTTGAAGACTAATGAAGATCAAATCCCAGAGGTGCCACATGAGGAAGCAGATCAAAGTAAGCAAGAAGAAGTGGTTAGTGAGAAGGTGCCGGAGCAAGGTGGGAAATTGAAATTAGTGGATGAATAATTCCAAAGAAAGAAGTGGGTTGAACCCTAAGATCTCCCTCCTTACATGAAGGTACCATATCCAGAGAGATTGAAGAAGCCCTTGCAAGATAAGCAGTTCTCAAGGTTTCTTGATATTTTCCGTAAACTACAAATCAACATTCCTTTTACTGAATCCTAGGAACGAATGTCATCCTATGCCAAATTCATGAAGGAACTTATCTCCAAGAAGCAGAAATTTGTTGATGATGAAATGATTGCTTTGACCGAGGAGTGTAGTGCAATCCTTCAACGCAAGTTACCTCCAAAGTTGAAGGATCCGGGTTCATTTAGTATTCCATGCGCTGTTGGGGAGACGACAATTGGGAAGGCATTGTGTGATCTAGGGGCGAGCATTAACTTAATGCCCCTATCCATGATGACAAGGCTTGGGATTAAAGAGGTGAAGGGCACAATGATGTCATTCCAATTACGGACCGGTCAATTAAATACCCTTATGGGGTGGTTGAAGATTTTCTAGTGAAGGTGGGCAAGTTTATTTTTCAGGAAGATTTTGTGGTACTGGACATGGATGAAGATGCCAATATTCCTCTCATATTGGGTAGACCATTCTTGGCTACCAGAAGGGTGCTCATTGATGTGCAACTAGGAAAGCTCACACTTCGGGTGCAAGATGAGAAAGATGAGTTTGATGACTTTGAAGCTGTGAAGCATCCAGTGGAGAAAGCTAACTGATATAATGTGGATGTGGTGGAACCTCTTGTCAAATCAACGCCTACATATGAGGCAATTGGTTCAACACTAGATAATGTGTTGGTAAAATCCCACACTTTTGAGGATGGTATGGAAAAGGATGAGCCGGTACACTTGGGCATAAATAAAGATGAGTTGCCTGGATCTATTATGAGTGGCCCAAGAAAGTTGGAGGAGAAGCCGCAAGAGCAACATGATTCACTCACTAAGGGAGCCGGTACAAAAAGGATGCTAGATCCAAATAAGCTCAATGAACTCCGCAGGAGAGCGTATCAAGGTAAAAAGGGGCCACCCAAGGTTTGTATTCCCAACTCTGAGAGGAAGTTAATCCCGGACCAATTGAAGTCTTATTGGCAAGTGAAGGTTAGAAAGAAAACAACTCAATCCAGTGGTGCCTTTAAGAAAGATTGTCAGGATCCCGGTGACACATTTGATGCTAATGGCAAATGGTTAAAACTCCTTGTGGAAGAAGGTATTGGAGGCTATCATGGTGAATTCGTAGTGACTTAGCCCTTCACGGGCGACTTTAGTCAGGCTCGGGATGTTAAACAAGTGCCACTTGGGAGGCAACCCAAGCCTTCATATCCTTTTCATGCATTTAAAAAGAGTCATACAAATACAAAGTGTCTGCATGTGGGGTCCTTTAGTTTAGATAAATTGCATTAGGAAGCATTTAGGACTTAGATGCATTTAGGAAATAGGGTGCAAAATTTCTTCTCTGACTCGCCCCGCGAGCGGAGTTTCGCCCCGCGAGACAGTGACCCCAATTCTGGGAAGCCTCTGTCTCGCCCCGCGGGAAGCTGTTAGCCCCACGACACAGAAGGACCTACACCCGAGGTCCTCTGCTGCGCCCCGCGAGGCACTTCTCGCCTCACGAATAGGTTTTTTTTAAATAAATAAATAAATAAATAATAATAATAATAATAATAATAATAATAATAATAATAATAATAATAATAATAATTTTGATTATTGGTTTTGATGCCTCGATTCGTCTGGCTTGCTAATCCTGGGGACCAGGATCCTCATCCAGGGGGGCGAGTTCGAGGCCAAGTTTTGATGACTTTCAGGTAGGAAGAAGCTTCGAAGGAAGAGAGAAGGAGAACAAATGGGGAAGATGAGTCTTCTCAGACCCTCTGAGATATTGTTTTCTAAACCCTTCTCTTTTATTTTCTTTCACCTTGAGTCATAATGATGGTTCTTTATAAGTTGACAGAGTCATGTCGGTGAGCTTGAATGGATTTCAATTGGATTTAGCATAGATGGATTGCATGATATATGTGATTTTTGATGGATTTCCCCTATGCTTTTGAAAAATTAGAAAAATTGATCCCCATGAAAAATTGAAAATTGAACTTTGAAATTTTTTGTTTGAATTGCATGATTTATGACAAGTTTGGGGTGAAGAGATGCACACATTAGGGATGTATCTCTGTCAAATAATTTGCTAAAATGTCCAGGTGAGGAATTTGAGCCTCCAACATGTTTTTGAATTGTGTGAATCACTTTTTAGTTGCACTTTCCTGGATTTGCTTGAATCTCTTCATGGTTTGCATCTTTATATGTTTGCATCAAATGATTTAGCCAATTTTCTTTGAAATAGCTACTTGGCCAAAATGAACCATTCCTAATGCATGTTCCATATTTAGCCAATTTGAGCCTAATAAGCCTTTTGTTTCTTTATCAAAAAAACTCCTATTGTTTCTTAATGACCTAACGTTAAAAACCGAAAATCCAAAAAAAAACCATGTTAACCCAATCTTAGGATTTAGGAGAACATGGATGCTTAGCAAGAAAAAGGGTTGTTTAAAAACTAAGTTTGTTATATGGTTCCAGACGATTCACTACGTGTCAGTTAGGTTTTTATTTCATTTACTTTGTTATGTTGAAAATGGCCTGTTCTGATAAAGGCCATGTGTAGTAATATAGTTGTATAAGACTTCTCATCCATGTGTCCCTCCGCCTAGAAGCCTGCCAGGAGCCGCTCCTTGTCCGTGTCTTCTTGTACCGGCGACCACTCCCTGCCCTCGTCAGCCCCGAGCGTCGCATGCTGAGACACCCCGTTGTGTTATTAAAGTAAATCTTTATTAATTAATTTCTTAATCGCACGCTTAACATGAAAATACATAAAAATTTAAAACTTAAGTTAATGAGCATATAACTTTGATAATTAAGACAACACACCATATTTATGTTATGCATACACACTTAAGTCTTATAAACATAATACAAAACACTATTGAGGGTATCCTCTCAATAGGACCCCTCACAGGAATATTCTTAAACAAAATTTATACTTAGTGCAAAAATATAAAACGTCTTATAAGACTCACTGGCCCTAGAAACTAAACTACATTATTGGAATCCACAGCTCGTCCTCCCGCATCTGGTTCATATGGAGTTCCATCTAATTCCTCAGCAACTGGTTCCTCCGCCGGGTCTTCTCGTACAATCACATTGGAAATAAAATACAACAGACAAACATATAGGGGATAAGAAACAGTTCTAACATCTGTGACACCCTAACTCGGGTCATCACATGGTTACCCGTTTATGGAAATAAAACTTAATTTGCTGGTTGCTTTCGGAAAATAATGTTTTCTCAACACTTATCTTTTCAAAATATGGTGATAAAATTTTTTATTCTTTTTTAACCTCATAACAACAACAACGTAATCAAATCACACTTAAATACATAATGTATATAAGTCATACAACTATACTGCCTCATATGTTTTCACATCTAGATCATTATCAGTTTAGTTTATTCTCGAAACATAATATAACATAATAGGACCTAAGCTGGTCGTAACTAACAGAGGCTACAACCGATAGAAGCAGCAACAGCATGCCCCGAACTAGACAGCCTTCTTCTTTTTGTAGAGATCATACCCCTTGTGCGGCTCTGATATGTTTGTAAGGGTGAGACGCCAATATATGGATTTGACACAATAACTAAATGCGCGACACAAAAGAAGGCTCATACACATATACATGTTTACAACAACATGAGCATTCATATTATAACATATAGTTTATCAATGGGTTCCACACCCCAAACATCAACATTGGAAAACTATGAATGAACACTTCAATAGATCATCTAAACATTCACACTTAATCTCCGGAGATCCCCAACGTCATATAAAATGAGCTGATCAAGCTTGATTGCCAAAAGAAGCATGTCATTTTTACCTTAGCCCACTATCCGGTACGGTGAGAACGTTGATTTATGGTTTTTCATTGTACGTCGATTACATGAATATCATAAAGATGCCATGATTAATAAATACGTCGAGACATGAGTATCATCAAGATATCATGATTAACCTCGTAGGCACGTCTGCCAAATGCAATCAAAACACTTTGCTCACAATACTTTTCTTCGTGTTCAATCTTTCTTGCCGAAGCTCAAAATGGCCTACGACTCACATAGTTTTAACATCTTTAAAACTTTCATTACAACACAGGACCTCACAGTCCGAGTGCTCAATCACGACACCTCTCGACCGATGCACCAGTCATAGGTTCGTGGTAATAGAAAACATCTCAAAATGTTTTAACTCTTTTAAGTAGATACACAGTCTACAACACAGCGTACCTTAATACCCCGACGTCTCGGTTATTAAGTTCAAACCTCTTTAAAACAATTTCAACTTAAAACTTGATTTCGGGAAATTTTTTAAGTGAGAAGATTTCTGTCATAAAACATCGGTTTCCGAAAAACATCATTTTCAGAAAAGAGGGTCATAGAGATTTGAAGTTCATAAAAAATACATGCTGCCGTTTCTAAAATACTTGCCGTCCTCGGTTTTCCAAATTGCCGTCGTTAAGTCATTTTAAAGTATTTCAAGGTAAAACTTCGCTTTTTCTGCTTAAACAATTTTCTAAATTCACAGTTAAGTTATTTTCGTAGATTAACTTCACAAAATATCTTTTTATAATATTGCGGAATATCTTATGTAAAAATTAGCAGTAGTAAAATATTTTCACGGTTACCCCCTCTTCGTGACACATAGTTCACCTTTTCAAATATAAATCATTAAAATAATAATATTTCTCAAATACTTGTTATTTTTCCCAAATAATATTTTCCATAAACATTATATTCCAACATTTCCCATAAAACATTGAATATTATTTATACAGCTTATTAAAACTTTTATCTGATTAATCAGTTGTGCATTGACCACTGTCAGGCTTCTCAAACAACATTCAACAACATCATCATAATTATATCATCAGGCAGATCATGCATCATAGCAATATAATACTATAGATAATTAAATAAATTAAAATCAGATCAATCACCGATACACAGATAAACAACACAACGTAAACAACATAAACAAATAACCACAACCACATATAAATTATACAGACTACACTAAAAGCAAATGGTTATTGAGAAAAATCCCTCAAGTAAGCTTGCCTTACCTCTCGAAGCTCCTCAGTGAAATTAAAAGAATTCTATCAATTGTTGGAAACCCTCGTACGCCGTAAAACAATTAACCTTCAACAACACATCCAAACAACCAATCAAAACAAGCAAAACCAACACCTAATCCTCTCTAATAGGTCACAGCCTCCTTAGGGTTTTGTGGCTCAAAATCTCCAAACTTGCTTAAGTCATGGATTAATGATCCTAATATACTTAAGGAAATGGATTAAGGCTAAACAACAAAGTTAAGAATCAAAACCATCCTAATCCTCTAAATGGTAGATTCGGCCAACACAAGGACATAGGGTTAGGGTTTTCATTTTTGACAAACCAACTTAGATTTAACATAAACATTTATTAACTAGATGATTACATGATCACCTTGATAAAACTTAACAAAATCATTCAAGTTCCTCACTAATGAATTTCGGTCAAGACATGAAAGACATGGTTAGAAATTTCAACTTGATACAGGAACTTGGATTTAGCAAGTACATACCCTATGAGATCTATGATCATTTTCAAGTAGAAAAACAACAAAGTTCCTCCACATCTCACTACAGGTTTCGGCCATGCTCAAACAAATGAGCAGGGAGATTTTGTTGGCAACAATCTCTTATATCACGATATTAGAGATAATAATAAGAACATAGAAAGTGGTTTCACATTTTTAGGATTTTTCAATGATTTATGGTGATTTTTCAAAGTTATGAACATAAGCTTGAATCTAGTTTGAACATAGTGATATAAGACTTCAAAACTTGAAAACTTATGAAGAACATGACATTAAATGAAGGTAGAGAGTAGGAATCACCTCTTTAAGAACAAGAAATGAGCAAGAATCACTAACTTCCTTTGAAAACTCAAGCTTTTTCACTTGTAAGAAAATGAATTTTTTAAGAGTTTGGAGAGGATGAAGAAGAATATGGAAGAATGGAGAAGCTCCTAGCTTCTTCAAGAGCTTATGGCAGCCACAAGGAGGCTTGAGCCATGCGAAATTGGGCTTGGCAAAAGCCCAAGTCCATTACCAAATTTTGCAACATAAAAAATGCTTAAGATTTTAATCAAAAACCTAGGAAATTAAGAGTAGGAAATTGGCTTTCATGGAATAACTCTTTGCCACGAAATTTGGGCCTTAAAACTGCAGCCCAACTTGATTTGGATGGGTGAAAAATTGATCCACTTCACTTAGTGTATCATAGAAACTAGTTTAAGGACCAAAGTGCAATTAAGAATAAGTTTAAGGACCAAAATGCAATTTACATAGAAATTGTCATCATGAGGCCATGTGCACCATTAATGTGTTCACATGGGTGACTCACCATATGTGACTCATTGGTATTATCCGTTAGCGACTACCGGAAATCCCGTAATCTGCTCCGTTGCTTCCCTGATCCAATATGACGCCCGGATAAAATATAATATTTCACTTTTTAGTGAAATATTTCAAAATAACCAAAATTGTAGGAAGCTAAATAAAAACCTTAAGTTTTTCGTTCACGAGTAAAAATTAGGTCTTTTGAGCAGTATAATTATACTGTTAATGAAATTCGCAGGCCGGGATTCACCTGACTTTTAAACCTAAATTTTTATCGTAACTCTCTACGGTAAAGTAGAGTGTAAATAAGGTTTCGGTTTAATTAAAAACATTTTGTAAGTCTCGGATAAAAATATAAGTGTATTTATATAAATTTCCGATATTAGAAAATAGTGAAAAGTCGGGGTGTTACAACATCAAAAGCGAAAAAGAATACATAGTATATAATATAACAAATGTCACAAAGAAACATCACTCCAAATCAACATTATCCTTAATTTAATATATCATCCTCTACCCTCAACTCATGCAACTAAGTCTATTTGTTAACATGACCACTACCAATCTTTTCACACAACTCCCAATATAATAGGAATATCAGTCCTTCATCCGAGCGAGCACCCCCCCTCTATCAAATTATATCTCTAGTAGCCCAATTGCCACACATAAAATTATAACTCTAGTAGCCCAATTGCTACACATACCATTATATCTATAGTAGCCCAATTGCTACACATACAATTATATCTTTAGTAGCTCAATTGCTACACATATAATTATCTCTCAAGTAGCCCAATTGCTACACACAACATTATAAAAATCCCACCATTACGGAGTCATAACTTAGTTCCCCAACCTCTCACTAGAAAATCGTATAAATCCTCAAATCATATCCCGTAATCTCATATATAAAACAACTTAATTAAGGTAAGCACCTCTAAGTCACATCCATCCTATCACCCATATGAACATCTCCTGAACAACATATATCTTTCCTTAAAAGTCAACTAAGCATATTATCAAACCAGGCAGATCATGCATAACACATTAATCAACAGAATATTCAAACACCAAAAATAATACGTTACATGCAGTAGAATACCTCAACCAGCGTATCACAATCAAATCAAATAAGTAATAAAGTCAGACATCATCAAATACTTAAAATCAACATAATGTTGATAAACCTACAATCCGCAAATCACCAATGATTTTATAGAAAAGGTTTCCAATACGATTTTGGTCTTGTGATTACTCGACTACTAGTAGGGTTTAGGTCTCCCTACACAATTATTATAGAATATACTACTTATCGATTCCGACGATAGAACGATTCTTTCCCCCACCTAATTTATCACAGGAATCTCGAATCCGACGTTCCTCGTTATCACACCACAACTGTAACACCCCGATTTTTTCAGCTTGCTATAATCTGTGTTTATGTGGATAATGGAGTGCTTATTATTATAATTTATGAAGAATTATTTTAATAAACCAAATTTCATTCTCATAATTTATTTTATTTTATGAAAGTACAGTTAAATATTCGGTAGAAAATTCCAGACGTTTCCGGTTTGAGTTTTCTCTATCAGTAAAACTCTACTGACCCGAAAAATAACTTTCGTTACGCAAAATAAAATTTTAATTTTTCCTAACTCAATTATAACTATTTCCATGATTTTAGAAATTATTTCTTTCAATGTAATTTTCGGGTGGAAAAATTAACGAAGTAAAATACAATTGGTTTTTATGATCAAGAAATTAATGAAACTAGGACGAGCAACATTTATCAAAATTAGATTTTATACAGTTTTAAATAGATTTGGTGTGATTTTGAATAGTGTTGCATTCAAATCACACCATCATGATCTTACATCAAATTATTTCATCCATTTTTGCAAGAAACCAATGAATTTTTGAAAATAAAATTTTGCTCTAATAAAGAGAATTTTATTCAAATATATTAGGTGCAGAATTTAAAGATTTGTTGTGAAAATAAACTTGATACATTAGATGCTTGAGAAGCTCATTCATCTTCCTCTTATCATAATCAAGAGGGTATAACTCTCATCTCTTACTCTTTATTTTCTTAGAAATTCTTTTTATATCAACATGCATGTCTTATTGTAGTTTGCATGTTCATGTTTTAATTGGAAACTCTGAGAAAGAGCTTTAGAAACATCTTTTGTACAAGAGACTAATTTTTTCTTAGCTCATCATCATCTCTACTATCTTCTTGTGGGGTTGCATATATATAGTGAAAAATTTATCCAAACCCATTTTTTTTATGTTGGCCGAAAATCATATGTAGAGGAAAGTTGGTGTTTTGTTAAGATTTCTACATGCATGTCCTTAAATTCTTAATGAATGTAATTTCTAAGCTTATGAGCTTCATACAAAAATTTAAGTTTCCTTTCCCATTGAGATTATGAGGGCCGAAACCCTAATTATTAGGGTTAAGGAAGCTTGACTTTGATTTTAAGGAAAATACAATTGTTTTACCCATTCTCTTAAACATGCATGTGATTCACAAGTTGAAAATGACTTTATTTTAAATTTTTTAAGGAAAAAGTACTTTGATCATCATTTTGGTTTCATGCATTTTGATAAAAAGTTGAGGAGATTATGTTTTATATTTTTAAGAGGAACACTTACTATTTTTGGTTACATGCATGTATCTATAAGGTTAAAAAAAGTTAATTTTCTAACCTATATTTTTAGGAAGACTGAAACCTATTTTTGCATACAGTGGAGGGATTAAAAATTTATTTTTAAGTTCTAAGACTTAATTTTGATCTTATAATGCTTAAGGATCATTTGTTCGAAAAGCTTGTGGAAATTTAAAATTTTTAGCCTTAATTTTTCTAGTAAGGCCGAAACATGCACAATAAGCACAAGGTGATTTTACAAAATTTTAACATATATTATATGTCTAATTTTGTTTAGATTTGCGACCGTGAGGAGAAAACCGAGTTCGTTACATTAAAAATACGGAAAGACCACAAACCTTTACTTGACGGGCAAAGGTAATTAAGGGGAGAAAGCTTGAGGGATGATATTTAAATTATGATAACTATATGCTTGATGTGTTTGATTTTATATGGTTGTTGAAGTTGATTGTTGATGTGGCAGTTTTAGTGAAAATTTTGAATTTTATGACCTTGATGATATATTGGATTGAATTACATGCTTGCATGATTTATGATGAGTTATAAATATGCGTATTCTACTGACCATGTTATAATTGTTGTAAGTTGTGTTGGTTGTTGCATAGAAGCCTAACCATTGGTTAGTGCTCAATTATTAATGTAAGATAAAAGCCTTAAGAAAACTTACGTGGAAAGCCACAAGATAAAGATTTTAAAATTTTAAGCAGTATTTTGATAAAAGAGAAAGTAAATATTCTTTTAACGTTTGGTGAAGATTTAAGAAACTTTAAAATAATTTTTCTTTATAAAAATAAAAGAGAATTTACTTTAGAGATTTTAAAGATGTTATTCTATAAGAAACTTAAATTTTGAGATTATTTTATGGTCAAGAACCATAGAGGAAAACAAGTTCAATTTCAAGTTCTTTATGAAGAGATTTTAGTTCTAAATATTTCAGAAAAAAATTTCTCTCAAAAAGTTTTCAATATTTTCATAATAATAGATCTTTTCCAAAGTAAAGATGGCTTTTTAGAAAAGAAAGAGACTTTCTATAACTCAAGGTTTTTAAAATGAATTTCAAAAGAAGAACGTCTTTTCAGAAGGCTTTACTTCGAAATAAAAATATCTGATAACTTGGATAAGTTACGGAAGTTTTGTTTTGGATTTGTATTTTCACTGAACGAAAAGAACGTTGAAAAGTTAACCTAGTAACCGAGATGTCGGTATACTAGTGTTTTAGAAACATGTTGATCTATGATTCGTGTCATGTTGTTATGGACTGTGTCCTGAGTACGTTGTTATGGACTGTGTACATCCTATACATATTGTATTAAAACGTGGTGAAAGTAGTAAAAATGTGAAAGGTCGTGTGTTGATAATAAGAGTTTTAGCATGTTGAAAATTTATGAAAGGTCGTGAGCCTTAGGCTTCGACAAAGGGAAGAATGAAACACAAAGAAAAGCTGCGATAATAAAATGATTTTCTCATGCATTTTGGCAGACGTGCTCACATTGTTTTCGTATGAATACCTTGAAGGGTTAGGTACTTCATGCTATGTTGTTTCATTATGCCTTGATGGACAATGAAGTCCATATGCCCGGGTTGTTATACCTTGTGTTGGACAGTATGCCAGAGAGGAGAGAGAGAGATAGAGGGGGAGAGATAGAGGAGAGAGAAAGAGAGAGAGATGTGAGGATAATTTGTGTAACATCCTAGAAATTTATTATAATTAAGTTAATAAAGAAAAAAAAAATATTGGTTATTAAAATGCGTAGTACAAATAAAATATAATTAAGAGGTTTAATGTGAGGAATTTAATAGTATAAAGGTTTATTGAAATTTATTAACTATTATAGAGAATGCAAATATAAATATATATATATATATATATATATATATATAAATTATAAAATAAAAAAAAGGGGAGGCTACTTGGGCGTTAAGCCCAAGCAGCAAAGCTTTTGGTCACAAAATTAAAACGCTACCGTGCCTATATATATATATATATATATATATATATATATATATATATATATATATATATATATATATCAAAATAAGGGTTAGTTACAGAAAGAAAGAAAGTGGATGATCAGAGTGCCGCGCCGCATGAAAGTTCCGTTCTTCCTTGCCGATACAACCGTAACAATGTAGATCCAATAATGCCACCAAATGGGATAGGAATTTTTAAACAAGCATAAATCTCTATCGTACGTAATTTCTAGAGCACAGTGGAGGTCTACAAAAGATGAGTAAAAATATCTTTGCTCACACTTTCATGGTACAATTAATTTTTGGGTTCATGATTCATGATATGAGATTTTAAATATATTTTGGTGTTTACATGAATCCTTTAAATGTTTTCATCTTGTTGACAAATTGATTTGATAAATATGTTTTTCTTGAGGCTACGCAGAAATATTTTTGTTATTATTAATTTGTTGGGCAGTCTCTAAGTGTTCCTTTTATTTTTCCGTTTACGCTGGTATGTGCCATTATTCTCGTCCAGCTTGTATGCTCCTAATGCTATTATTCTGGACCTTTTCTTTTGATAGTAAAATTGCCAACTTAATCTGGCATATTTCTATACCACTCTCGTGAGAGTCAAAAACAAAAGTCCTCTGTGAATTTGACTCATGCTTTCAACCTCCAATTGCCAACGTTCATGTTGATTGGTTTCACTTGGACAAAGTGAACTTATATGTATTTGACATTAAAATCTTCTTCCCTGACCCACGGTATCAATTGGTTAAAGTGTTAATTATATTTCTTTTAACTGGAGTTTAAATTCCTATACTATGGATCAAATCCAGCTTTAATTATTGTTAAGAATTATATCTGATGGATATGAATTGTGATTGTTATGACATGCTCTTTTATGTTAAGTGATGTTATAGTGTCGCCTTAGCATGTTATTACATCATTGTTATTGATGTATGGAGTTTGAGAACCCAATTTTGATGGTCATCTGGGATGACATATTGCATTATGCATGAGTTGGTCATCACCTTCCAGGAAGGGATGACGGTGTACATTCTATTCCGGGAATAGGATGAGGGATATCACCATCTGGGATGGGATGTCAAATTATTAAAATATTCACATCTGGGATGGAATATTAGATCCCTCCATCTGGGATGGGGAAGGCAGTGGGACGCCATTGCATGGATATGAGCTCATAGACCTTAGTGGATCTGGGATTCACACCGGTTCTGGGAACCAAAGAGTCAAGTTAAGTGATTCTGGGAATCACCGAGTCATGTTCGTGGAGTTGCATTGTGTAGAGTTTGCATGGTGAATGTGATTAAATGCAATGTGATGTGACCGTTGCTGAGTTTATGAGTTTGTGCTTTAAATGCTTGACATTAATTTTATATATATGTATATATAATTATCATTTTGGAGGTTTATTATATTCAATATTTTAAAAATTAGCGGGTACCATGAATGTTTTTCCGGTTACCGCACCGGCTGAGAACAACACTATTTGCGAAAATATTTTTAGAACCTGATTTTTATTCACTGGGATTATATCTCATTAAAAGTGTTGTTTTCAGAGCACGAGGACGATATCATTGAAGCTGAAGAGGATTGAAGACTTAGCGAATTTACTTATTTATTATCTAGCTTTGTTAGTATTTTATTTTGAATAAGGAGCCGTTGGTAGCTAGACATATTTATTTTATTTTTATTTATCGTTGGGTTTATTAGTAGACGCCCGGTTTTGAGGCTTGGGGTTTTTATTTGGACATATGGATTTATTATTTATTACTTTGATACATTATTACTATTTTAATTAATATGAAACATTTTTCATACTTATATAATTGATGAAACTTTTATGATTAACATATTTTAATTAAATGTATTAAAGGATTTTTATACAATTTGTTTTGGGTTACTAATGTAATGAAGGGCGTTACATTTATGGTATCAGAGCAGTTCGATTCTAAATCGGACTGTGGTAGTGGGGCTTTTTCAAAAATAAAACTTGGGCGCATAGGATGCTTGTTAGAGTTATAGATGTTGCATGCTATTCTTTGTGATATTGGACCTGATCAACCCAGTATTTCATTGGTAGTGAGCAGATTTATGGCGACTAATAGGCGAGGGACGAATGTTGCACTTGCAGCATCTTTGGGTTGTATGGTCAAGGCTATGCAAGGGCAGACGGAGACTCGCCGTCAACTGAGGGGGAATGGAGGTCAGTCACTAATGAAGTGGTGGCAACCTAGGACCCTTAACACGTGGGGCTTCTCGAATTCAAGAAGAACAATTCGCCATCATTCTGAGACAGCTTAGATCCGAAGGAGGCTGAATTTCTTCTACTCGTTAAAAAAAAATTATTATATTGTTTGATTCGGGAGCAACGCATTCCTTGATACACCCTTTATGTGTGAAAATTTGGAGATACTAATCGTTCATTTGTCCTTTGATTCATACGTTTCTACTCCTATAGGGATATTCTTGTTCTTCCATTGGTTGTTTAAATTGTTTCCTTGTGCATCAAGACACTCCTTATGACATCAATCTTATTGTTATCTATGTATTTTATGTTATTCTTGGTATTGACTTATTGGCATCTAGACTCATTGCCATAAGTATTCTGACAAAAATATCCTTATCTCTTCACATCCAATGTCTAATGATTTTTCCCGTATCCAGTTCTATTATCTCTGATGTCGTTTGTCATAAGTGCTTAGTTGGGGGAGCTCAAGGATATATACTCTTATTCTCTGCTAAGATAGAGGTTGACAGTGATGTGACAGCTATACCTGTGGTGTGCGAGTTCCAGATGTTTTCCCTAAGGATGTCTCTAGCTTGCCTCCGAATAGGGAAGTTGAGTTTAACATAGATCTAGTGCCAGTGAGTGGACTAATATCGGTAGCGCCTTATAGAATGACACCTTTAGAGTTGAGCGAGCTTAAGAAACAGTTAGAGGAGATGCTAGGGAAGGGGTTTATTAGGCCTAGTGTGTCACCCTAGGGGGGCACCTGTCCTACTGGTGAAAAAGAAGGATGGGAGCATGGGGCTATGTGTTGACTATAGGTAGTTGAACAAGGTGACCATCAAGAATAAATGCCCTTTGCCTTTGCCTAGGATAGATGACCTCTTAGACCAGCTGAGGGGAGCGTCAGTGTTTTCCAAAATAGATATAAGGTCGGGATACCATCAAATTAGAATTAAGGATGAGGATATTCCTAAGACAGCCCTTAGGACAAGGTATGGGCACTATGAGTATGTAGTGATGCCCTTTGGTGTGACCAATGCCCCAGCCGTTTTTATGGACTACATGAATCGGATCTTTAGGCCATTCTTGGTTAGCTCTGTGGTGGTGTTCATAGATGATGTTTTGATATACTCTAGGACACCAGAGGATCAAGAGGAGCATTTGAGGTCAGTGTTGCAGATTCTGAGGGAAGAGCGACTGTATGCAAAGCCAGAAAAGTGTGAATTTTGGCTTGATGAGGTGAAGTTTTTAGGACATACCATATCTAGGAGTGGTGTAGCGGTTGACTCTAGTAAGGTTGATGCAGTGCTTGGGTGGGAGCAACCTAAGTCAGTGACATAAGTGAGGAGTTTCCTAGGGCTGGCAGGTTACTATAGGAAGTTCATAGAGGGGTTCTCTAGACTAGCTTTACCTCTCACCAAGTTGACTAGGAAAGGAAAATATTTCTAGTGGGATAAGGAATGCGAAGAGAATTTTGAGGAGCTTAAGAGGAGATTGGTGTCATCACCGGTCTTAACCATTCCAGATCCCTCAGTGAGTTTTGTGGTATATTGTGACGCTTCTAAGAATGGTTTAGGTTGTGTGTTGATGCAGGAAGGCAAGGTAGTGGCTTATGCATCTAGACAGCTTAGGACACATGAGGTGAATTACCCTACTCATGACCTTGAGTTAGCAGCAGTAGTATTTGCTCTTAAGATTTGGAGGCACTATTTGTATGGTGCAAAGTTTGAGGTTTTTAGTGATCATAAGGGCCTTAAGTATTTGTTTGCCCAGAAAGAATTGAATATGAGGCAAAGGAGGTGGATGGAATTCCTTAAGGACTATGATTTCGAGTTGAAGTACCATCCAGGGAAGGCCAATGTGGTGGCTGATGCACTCAGTAGGAAAACCTTGCATGTGACAAGTTTAATGGTCCAAGAGATGAATATGTTAGAGGAGTTCAGAGACATGAATCTAGATGTATCTCTTAGTCCTCTAAGCTTGAAGTTGAATAGGCTGGAAATTTGCAGTGACCTTAGAGAAATGATTAGGCGAGAACAGCTTTTAGACCAGGAGTTACAATCTCTTTTAGACCAGGTGAATTATGTGTTGTCTACTAATGGTCTAGTGTTGTTTAAGAATAAAATCGTTGTTCCTAAGGAGGGGAGCCTTAGAGAGAAAGTTTTAGAGGAAGCGCATAAGGGGAAGTTCACCATACATCCAGGGATAACCAAGATGTACCAAGATCTAAAGAAGATGTATTGGTGGTCAGGAATGAAATGGGATGTGGCTAGCTTCGTAACTAGGTGTTTTGTGTGCCAAAAGGTTAAGATAGAACATCAGAAGCCTTCGGGGTTGTTGCAATCCCTAGAGATTCCGGAGTGGAAGTGGGAGAGAATTGCTGTGGACCTTGTGATGGGGTTACCTAAGACGCGTTTGGGCTTAGACGCCGTTTGGGTGATAGTGGATAGGTTGACCAAGTCTGCCCACTTCTTGCCAATTAAGGCAGCCTATAGCTTAGATAAGTTGGCGTACCTCTATATCAAGGAAATAATCAAGCTTCATGGGATACCCACATCTATAGTGTCATATAGAGACCCACGGTTTACCTCTAGATTTTGGAGAGCTTTCCAACAGGCTTTTGGATCTAAGTTGAGTTTTAGCACAACCTATCATCCCCAAACGGACGGTCAGTCGGAGAGACCATTCATACCCTTGAGGACATGCTTAGAGCATGTGATTTAGATGAAGGTGGGGGTTGGGATAAATTTTTACCTCTTATAGAGTTTGCTTATAACAACAGTTATCATCGCTAGCATCGGCATGGCACCCTATGAAGCTCTTTATGGGAGGAAGTGTAGGTCCCCTTTATGTTGGTGTGAGGTGGGTGAGAAGATCCTGCTAGGACCAGAGTTAGTCCAGGAGACCACCGAGAGGATTAAAGTCATTAGGGAAAGGATGTGCATTGCACAGAGTAGGAAAAAGAGTTATGCCGACAAGAGAAGGAAGCCTTTAGAATTTCAGGAAGAGGAACATGTATTCTTGAGAGTCACTTAGGATTGGGGTTGGGAGGTCAATGAAAGTCAAAAAGCTCAACCCTCGTTTCATGGGTCCGTTTCAAATCCTAAAAAGAGTCGAGCATGTTGCTTACCAATTGGCTCTTCCACCACAGTTGTCGAACCTCCATGACGTCTTCCATGTGTCTCAACTCCGGAAGTACATACCAGATATTTCACACGTGATAGCTCCTGAGTCAATACAATTGAAGGATAATTTAATCTTTAAGCCCAGACCTATTCAGATCATTGACAAAAGCATCAAAAACTCTGAGGAACAAGATGATCCCATTGGTGAAAGTGACTTGGGAAGGGTTGACTCCAGAGGAAGCTACTTAGGAACTCGAGGAAGGTGTTAGACAACATCATTCAGATCTTTTAGTATAGGTACATGACTTAGTGTTGCATTACTCTTAACCTTGTGTTGTTTGAGTAGGATGTGATAATTTCGGGGACGAAATTCTCTAAGGAGGGGAGAAAAGATAACATCCTAGAAATTTATTATAATTAAGTGAATAAAGAAAAAAAAATATTGGTTATTAAAATGCGTAGTACAAATAAAATATAATTAAGAGGTTTAATGTGAGGAATTTAATAGTATAAAGGTTTATTGAAATTTATTAACTATTATAGAGAATGCAAATATAAATAAATAAATATATATATATATATATAAATTATAAAATAAAAAAAAAGGGGAGGTTACTTGGGCGTTAAGCCCAAGCAGCAAAGCTTTTGGCCACAAAATTAAAATGCTACCGTGCCTATATATATATATATATATATATATATATATATATATATATATATATATCAAAATAAGGGTTAGTTACAGAAAGAAAGAAAGTGGATGATCAGAGTGCCGCGCCGCATGAAAGTTCCGTTCTTCCTTGCCGGTACAACCGTAACAATGTAGATCCAATAATGCCACCAAATGGGATAGGAATTTTTAAACAAGCATAAATCTCTATCATACGTAATTTCTAGAGCACAGTGGAGGTCTACAAAAGGTGAGTAAAAATATATTTGCTCACACTTTCATGGTACAATTAATTTTTGGGTTCATGATTCATGATATGAGATTTTAAATATATTTTGGTGTTTACATGAATCCTTTAAATGTTTTCATCTTGTTGACAAATTGATTTGATAAATATGTTTTTCTTGAGGCTACGCAGAAATATTTTTGTTATTATTAATTTGTTGGGCAGTCTCTAAGTGTTCCTTTTCTTTTTCCGTTTACGCTGGTATGTGCCATTATTCTCGTCCAGCTTGTATGCTCCTAATGCTATTATTCCGCCAACTTAATCTGGCATATTTCTATACCACTCTCGTGAGAGTCAAAAACAAAAGTCCTCTGTGAATTTGACTCATGCTTTCAACCTCCAATTGCCAACGTTCATGTTGATTGGTTTCACTTGGACAAAGTGAACTTATATGTATTTGACATTAAAATCTTCTTCCCTGACCCACGGTATCAATTGGTTAAAGTGTTAATTATATTTCTTTTAACTGGAGTTTAAATTCCTATACTATGGATCAAATCCAGCTTTAATTATTGTTAAGAATTATATATGATGGATATGAATTGTGATTGTTATGACATGCTCTTTTATGTTAAGTGATGTTATAGTGTCGCCTTAGCATGTTATTACATCATTGTTATTGATGTATGGAGTTTGAGAACCCAATTTTGATGGTCATCTGGGATGACATATTGCATTATGCATGAGTTGGTCATCACCTTCCAGGAAGGGATGACGGTGTACATTCTATTTCGGGAATAGGATGAGAGATATCACCATCTGGGATGGGATGTCAAATTATTAAAATATTCACATCTGGGATGGAATATTAGATCCCTCCATCTGGGATGGGGAAGGCAGTGGGACGCCATTGCATGGATATGAGCTCATAGACCTTAGTGGATCTGGGATTCACACCGGTTCTGGGAACCAAAGAGTCAAGTTAAGTGATTCTGGGAATCACCGAGTCATGTTCGTGGAGTTGCATTGTGTAGAGTTTGCATGGTGAATGTGATTAAATGCAATGTGATGTGACCGTTGCTGAGTTTATGAGTTTGTGCTTTAAATGCTTGACATTAATTTTATATATATGTATATATAATTATCATTTTGGAGGTTTATTATATTCAATATTTTAAAAATTAGCGGGTACCATGAATGTTTTTCCGGTTACCGCACCGGCTGAGAACAACACTATTTGCGAAAATATTTTTAGAACTTGATTTTTATTCACTGGGATTATATCTCATTAAAAGTGTTGTTTTCAGAGCACGAGGACGATATCATTGAAGCTGAAGAGGATTGAAGACTTAGCGAATTTACTTATTTATTATCTAGCTTTGTTAGTATTTTATTTTGAATAAGGAGTCGTTTGTGGCTAGACATATTTATTTTATTTTTATTTATCGTTGGGTTTATTAGTAGACGCCCGGTTTTGAGGCTTGGGGTTTTTATTTGGACATATGGATTTATTATTTATTACTTTGATATATTATTACTATTTTAATTAATATGAGACATTTTTCATACTTATATAATTGATGAAACTTTTATGATTAACATATTTTAATTAAATGTATTAAAGGATTTTTATACAATTTGTTTTGGGTTACTAATATAACGAAGGGCGTTACAATTTGGTCTTTTCTTAGTCTGTGGGACAAAAAGTTGTCCCATGGTTTGGTGGGGGACAAAATTCTGGGTTTTTGTCCTGTCCCTCAACTCATTTTTTGTCCTTTCCCCTTACCACTTTTTAAATCAAACAGGGGACAAAAAATTTTGTGCTGTCCAGTCCCCTGAATTTTTGCAAACCAAACGCACCCTTATTAAAATGTTACCAAATAGTAATAATAAAATATTTTGGTAACATTTGTTCAAGAAAAAAAAAATGCTTATTTTGGTCCCTAAGAAAAATACTGAGGTTCGTTTTAGTCCTGGGAAAACTCAAGTACCAAATTAGTCTCTCATAATTTCAAACTAGGGACACGTTAGTCCCTCTATTTGATCTTGTTAGACACCACACCATCTATTATCTATGTGGATATGGGTTCCATAGTTGCTAATTTGATGCAAAAATTGGAATGGTGTTGTCTAGGTCTCATCTTGGACATTTAAGTGGCATTTTTGATTGTTCAAGGGGCCAGTTTTTTTACCGTGTGTGTTCAAAATGGTGTTTATTTTAAGCATTTAAGTAAATGTTTAATAACCAATTTATATTATGGAATTTTTAAATATCATATTTATTTTTTTGCATGGTAATGAAAAGTTTAGATTTGGGGAAGGCACGCCCCCTTGCAGGGCAGGCGAATACCACCAACCTTAGCGAGAATTTATAGTGGAATTTCCATATTGCCTACCAATAGGCGAGATCTAGGAATCGAACTCAAGTCACAACTAGTATGAGCGGAAGGCTTGACCATATGTGCCAACCCCTGTTGGCATTTGTAAATATCATATAGTAGTATACCTAAGCAAGAAAACATAATACGTCATCAACTTAACCAACCAAAACTAATAGGAGGTTAATAGAAGGACTAATGTGTCCCTAGTTTAAAATTATGAGGGACTAACTTGATACTCTAATTTTGTTAGGGAGTAAAACGGATGCATTATTTTTCTCAAGAATCAAAATGGGCCTTTATTCTTTATTCAATATAAAATGTTGCTAAAATTTTCTGATACGTTAACTAGCTAATTGTCCAAGTGCCTATTTGGTTGAGATTCTTCTCAATGCAAACAACATTTTTTTTTCAGTTTGGGGTCACTGTTCATGTATCTGGATACTATTCATGCATTTGTTTACGAAACTCCATTGGAAATAATTGATTCCTGTTGGGTCAAAACTGAGTTTTGTGAAAGCAAAAATTTCTAGCTTTTCCGTTGAAAATAATTGATTCTAGATGTAGGCCCCACAAAATTCTACCTATTTACATTTCAAAAGTGATTTTACTTTATCATCCAAATAAAATCAATTCTTCTAAACCATTTTTAAAATATTATTGCCAAACATAATCAATTTTTTTAACCTTGATTTTTTCAAAATCACTTCTTCCAAAATCAATTCTATCAAAATCTAAAATAAAAGGAAGGAAGTCACTCTCTGAAACTTGCTCTTTGAAACCTCGCAAATTCACTTCCGCAAGCTCAAGGATTTCTCTAAACACTTCCTGAAATTTCATCTGGACTCCGCAACTCTCCCCTTCACAACACTCAATCTCTGAAAATCTCTGAAACTTTCTCTCTCCCCCTATCTCTCTAAAATATTTTCTTTTCTGAACCCTAATTAAAATCCCAATATGTTTCTCTCTCGTTCTTCCACAACCTCCATCTTCGCTCCCTTTGAAACTCGAATGAAGAAGAACCGCTATTGTTTCTCGCTCCTTCGACATCTTTCAGGTTAACTTTCTCACTCACTCTCTATCAATATTATCGGTGTTTTGCTGCTGTGATGATTGAATTGAGTAGGTGTTTGAATCAGGGAGTTAGTTCTAGTGAAAAGCTTGATTGTTGCATTGTCGTCATTTTTATAAAAAATTTGTTGATGATCTAATTTTTTGATTTACTGTGATTTATTTGATTTGGACCAATTTTGGATGTGAACAAGTTTCTATTTGGTTGATAAGGAAATTTATTGAAGCTTTGAAACTTTTCGATTGAAGCTGTAGAATACGCACGAGGCTTCAGTAGATGGATTGGTTTGTTCTATAAATCTGGTCAAACGTGTGGAGATCAAACATTTAGAATCAAATTCTGTAAAAAAAAGCTAAGATAGAATATTGGTATCGATTCATTGACTCAACTTTCGGAAGGAAGAGGAATTTTTGTAGAGATAGGATCATTGATCCCACGTCACTCTGTTTTTAGTTCCATTCAAGTCACATGTCTTTATGCAGACTGGAGAATTGTTGACTTCTAAGTATTGATCCAAGAAAAGTAGGAGAGGATGAAGAAGGATAAAAAAAAATTCAATAAGGCTATATTAATTGCACATGATTTTTATAATTATGTCTTTTATATTGTTTCATTTTTTTCGAGCATTAGTTTAACTTTTCTTTAACAAGATTTTCCCTCTCCTTCTTTTCAATCTCTGTATATATAAACACACAGATATGATCCTAATTAAACAAATAATTCATTATACAAAGTCAAAAGTGTGTTAAAAAGTATAAATGCTTCTCATTTTTTCTCTGAATGGCATTTTGTGTTACTGCCAGTAGGGTAGTTAACCCCAGACAGCGGCGCGGAGCGGCGGACCCAAAAAACGTTATAGCGGATAGCGCATAGCGGGATGGCCGCTATTTTAGGCTTTTTTATACAGGTTAGATAGGAAGATAAATTTTATACTAGATACTTATACATGTACAAAATACTAAAAATATTCAAAATTCAAGTCATATTCATAATTCATCATAGATAGTCATACTGTCATATGTATGTCCTAAGCAAAGCACACTAGTTAAGTACAAAAAGTAGTATGCACATATCAATTTAAGCCCTACTACCCTATACCTAGAGGCTTAAAAGAAACTAAACATTAAACTTAACATATAGATAGTCATAGATCCTAAGCAAAGCACACTAGTTAATAAGTACAAAAAGCAGTGTGCACATCAATTTAAGCCCTACTACCCTAGACCTAAATGCTTAAGAAAATAAACATTAAAACTAAACATCAAACACCATATTTAAGATCATCCAAGTATTCTTCTTCTTCTTTTTCACTGTCACTACTAAGCTCGTAGAGTCTTTCCTCCTCCACCTCTTGAATCTCTTCATCACTTTTTTATTCTTCTATGACTCCTCCCCTTGAGCTTGAAGGCCTAGAAGCAGTTGCCCTCCCTTTTCTTGTATGCTTCCTAGTGTAGGTTGAAGGCTCACCAGCCCCTGTTAAGTCAGCAACATCTCCCCATGTTAAGGTATCATCATCAAAAACCAATTCAGCACTAGCATCTTCCCCATCTCCACCCATTTCTCCCACTAACCACTCATTGCTATCATCAATATCATTCAAGAGAATGGGATCAGTCACATCGCTGCTATCAAAACGCTCCTTAAGAGCTTGGTTATATTTAATATAAACCAAGTCTTGTAACTTCTCACGCTCAAGCCTACTTCTCTTCTTCGGATGGATCTATGTCATAAGTTTTTTACAAAAACTGAATGTTAGTTTGTATACATTCCATGTCAAAAACTGAATCTTAACATTCAGTTTCTTTACAAAAACTGAAATGTTAAGATTAACTTTCATGATAAAAAATACTCCAGTTTCGCTCACATCCCGATGCACTACAAGTCAAGCTCAATACTTTAATGGCAAGTTGCATCAAATCTGGACAATGTGATCCATAATTCCTCCACCACTCTCAGCTGCAAGTAATGCAATAATATTTAGGCATTGCTATGTTTAAAAAACAAACAGCTCTTCTACAATTCCACTTACCAGGAGCCATAGTAGTCCGATGCCTTACAGCTGATCTTATCCCAAAGAGGCCTAAAGCTCTCTTATATTTTGACAGCTGGTTTGTAATCTTGTCCATAGCTTCATCATTTGCACTAAGCCTTTCAATGCATTGATGAAGCCCCTCCACCACTTCACGATCAAGTTCTGTAACTGGATTGCTATAGAAGAACTCAGGGTTTAGAAAATGGCCAGCTGCATGAAGTGGGTGATGAAGTTGGCACTCCCATCTTTTGTCAATGATTTCACAAATCTCCTTGTACTTGCTTTCATCTCCATTGAAGGCATTCTGAATTGCCTCCTTGGCCCTATCCATGGCTTCATAAATATAACCCATTGCAGGCTTCTTTTCATTGTCAACAAGCCTAAGCACACGTACAAGAGGGCCCATAGCCTTAAGTGTGAAAATAACATCATTCCAAAACATAGGCATAAGTACCACATCAGCTGCCTTTTTCCCCCTAGGTTCTTTGGCTGTCTTGGACTCCAACCAATCATCAGAAGTGAACATTTTTCTAAGGTTCTTTTGATTATGTAACCTTTGCAAAGTTAGGAAAGACGTAGCAAACCTAGTGACTCCGTATCTAACCAACTCCGCCTTGCTTGTCAACTTCCTCATAGTGTTCAAGGCCAATGTGTGGTTATAAATAAAACCCACAAGATTGATGCCTCTTTGTATTGCCCTTTTAATTCTAGGAATCTTGCCAATATCTTCTAGCATCAAGTCTAGGCAATGAGCGGCACATGGAGTCCAAAACATGTTTGGTCTCTTGGCTTGCAATAGTTTACCTAAGAGTCAAATCAATAAAATTAAATGAGTGTCAAACTAACAACAATTAATGACATTTGTGCATGAACAATATTTTACCAGCCAATACATAGTTACTTCCATTGTCACTCACTAGTTGCACAACATTGCTTTCTCCGATCTCTTTGACGAAACAATTTTTCCCCACTCTTCACATATGAAGAAGCATCAATGCTCTTACAAACATAGAGCCGGTTGGACAATTCACTAGAAAATTAATCAAAGTCCTATTCTTCCTGTCGGTCCAAGCATCCGACATAATCGAGCACCCATAAACTACTCGCTCATCCACATGAGGCTTCATCGGTGAGTTGGTGTGTTCCAACTCCTTTTTAAGGATTGGAACTCTCATCTCGTGATAGCTTGGTAGCTTGAGGTTCGGACCATAGTTTCCAATCGCTTCGACCATTAGTTGGAAGCTTCTTGTACGCACAACATTGAAAGCTATTCCATTCCGACAAAAGCATCTTGTTATGTATTGGACAGTTTTTGCTCTTGCCTCCTTAATACAACCATCATTCATGCTTGTTTGCTTCTTATTCTTTCCCAAAGCAAGGGTTGCTTCAGGATCTCTCCACAGCAATACATCAATAGGGCCTTTGACATTTGTAGGCTTCTTGGCTGGAGGCAAAGAGGCACCTCCTATTGCTACTGTTGCAGGCCTCTTCCCTTTTGATAGCTAGAAAATTTCATAAACATCATCTTGTTCATCTTGTTCTTCAATCAATGACTCAGTCAAGCATGCCTCCTTGTCCCCCCTTTTCTTCTCCACAACTTCCTTTAATAAGTTCTTAACATTTGTTGGAGTTTTCTTACAAAGATTCACATCTCCCCTCACCCCCGTTTGATGTCTCTGAGCCCTGGTAATTCCTCCAGTAGTTGTTTTGCCACAAAAATCACATTTAACACTCTTCCTATCTTTGATATCTTTCAAGCTGTTCCACTACCATGCTAAGTCAATATTTTCACCAGTAGGTTTGACCAGTCCACTAGAAGCAGCTGGAGCAAACACATATGCTTGACGACTGGAAGCCATATCAGAGAATGAGAGACTGAGAAAAGCGGACCGAAATAGAGAATGAGACTGAGAACAGGGGACCGAAACAGAGAATGAGAAACACTGGAAGCACACTCACTTCGAAACTGAGAACCGAAGCTGAGAATGCGAGGTCCGAGTTTGGGAACAGTGTTTCTTGGTCAGAAACACATCGGAGATGGCGGTCAGAGATCGCAAATAAGAGGGAAGGGAGAAACAAAGGGAGCGCCGAACAGAGAAGGTGTGGGTGTCGAGCAAATGAAAGTCTGGTGTCGAGTAAAACAAGGTTTTAACTTTTAATCCTAAAGGTTAAAACTTTAAAGTCTGGTTCCCAAAACAAAACAAAAAAAAACTCGAAAACCCCAAAATACCCTTAAAAATTATAACCCAACGGAAATAATGGAGGGAAGAAACCAAAAATTGGGCCATGAAGCCCTAGCGGACATTTAGCACCGCAACAGCCACTACCCTAGCGGACATTTGGCAATCACGGCCGCGACAGCCACTACCCAAAAGAGCTCCACCCCACCGTCGAGGTAGCGGCCGCCGTCCGCTCCGCCCCGTGCCGCCGCTATCGATAACCCTGACTGCCAGTGGATTGGGCATTCATTAAATCCTTCCAAATGTCTTGTAATATTGATTTTTCTTAGTTCTTATGTCATCATAGCCTTTTTGATGATCTATGAACAATGAGAAAACCATCACATCAATGAAAAAAAAGATTTAAATGGTAAGTATACTGTGTTAGAATAGCTTGAGTAACTAGTTTGTGATGTGTGGATTATAGTTTTGGAAATTTTCATGATAAGCCATATTTATGTTTTGAAACTTATTTTAATATGCATTCTACTACTTCCAATTCTTATTCTTGTACTTCTGATCCAACAACCTTAAGTAGATTAGTTGAGTAGAAAAGATAATTCTTGTGTTCCAGTTTGCCTCATTAAATGTATTTTGATAATTTTTTTGTTCTATGTGGACAAAGTGGGTTTCTCATTTCTGGCTTCCATTTATCCCATTCATTGTAAGCATAGACCACTCGTTCTGTCTATGTTGCTTGTCTACAGATTCTTTCTTGATTTAAAGGGTTCAAATTGATCATAAGAATTAATTTATATCACACAGATAATCTTGTTAGTTGGTGCTAAGCTACAAACAATCATAACAAAGATGGGAATGACGATTCAAGATAGAGGGGAAGTGGTCAAGGGAGCACCTCTGGTTGAGCCAGGAGATGACCTGTTCTGGTTCAGTCGTCCAAGCCTCCTCATCTTTTAAGAGATTTATGTTTGGTCCATGGTCTTGTTAAGAGATTTATGTTTGGTATGCTGTTGAAATAGATTTTGGTAGGACAGACCTTGAGTTCAATGGAATGTTCTATCATTATTAAATGGAACATCATACTTGTTAGTTTTTGAGATAATTTTAGTTCACCACGTTTTTATCAAAGCAAAAGATTATTTTTTTGGTTCCTTAGAATATTTAATTATAGGTTTCCTTCAGATCTCAACACAGTTTTTCAGAACTTCTTCTATACATGCAACATGAGTGGCGGCTGAGCATGCAAAAGGAAAACAAGTAGAGCAAATGTGTCTACTCAGGAATGGAAAAGTTTGGTGGTCTCTGTAAAACATGGGCATCTCTGTCTTCTCCTTTATGCTAAATGTGCTCTGCAGTGTTTGATCTGAATTTTTTATTTTCTACTTTGACTCCTATCTGTACATTTGGCAAGGTCTCTTTTTCTGTCTGTAGATAACAGATGTAAGTAGCTCTGCTTTGTCAAGTCAGTTTCTTCTAGGCACTTTTTTAGCAAGTGATGTTCAGTTGCAAAGCTGAAGGAATATCTTTGGGATAACTAGTGCCTCACAACATGTCGAGAGGTATGTGGGTTGCATTTTATGATCACTTACTGGGTTCTCTCCTACTCTCAGGCTTTGTTCTCAAGTTAGATACAGTGTATAACATTTTCTTACAGTGTATAACATTTTCTTTGGATGATGATGGCTAAGCTGTTGGGTACTTATGATCACTTACAGTGTATAACATTTTCTTTGGATGATGATGGCTAAGCTATTGGGTACTTATTTAGACTAACAAGGTTGCTAAGGTTTTTTTGTTTTAATCTCTGCGCCTGAAATGCCATGCTGGTTTACTTAGGCGGAATTGCAATGGAGGCATAAAATCCAATTACGCACCACTCACTTCTTACTATGTTTTTTGTGGGTGGATCAGGAAAGTTGTTATGTGATAACTCATTTAATGTCCCACCTATGGTTACAGCACGTTTCAAACAGTGGATGAGGTTTGCTCATTGGGGTTGTTAGGTTTATTTTGGGTATACTTTTGATGTAATGGACTTCCACAGATTCCTTGTTTAGATAGTGGGGCATAAGTTGGAATTTCAACCATCTAGTGCTTACATACTTATGGTTGAATTTTTATCTTTTTTCTCACTTTTGTATTTAACTTAAGTGTATACGGGTTCCAGTACCCTCTAACACTCGTTCGTTCATATATATATATTCCTTTTGCTTCTCAAAGAAAAAAAATGAGTTATCAATGTGAATGAATTTCTTGTATTTTTTTAGTTGAATTTATTGTATGTTAAATACAAAATCAACAAGAACTATGCTTCTAATTCTATATTATTGCCCACATTTGCAATAACGAAGTCTAGCAATTATTATCACTAGTAGAGACACCCGTGCAAATCACGGGTTATGTAAAGAAAATTTTTGAAGAAATTATATAAACTTTTGTATAACAATACTTAATATGGTCAGTATATAATAAGTGCATCAAGTACATAGTTTATGAAATACAGCAAAACATGAAGCAAAATATGAAGTACATGGAGTTCCTTTCATCAACTTGTATGAATTTTAATCAATACTTAAAGACTATGAATTATAATTGATATGAGTTTTAATTAGAATGTTGACATTTTCTGGTAATGAGTTCATTGGCTTGCATCTGCAAACAATGAGACTTACCAAATAAGTATGACTTAATAGATTCAGATTGTCTCCTGCTGGTTCTCTCCAACAGCCATATTAGTCATCGATTTAATCAGCCATATTAGTCGTCGATTTAATCTGATGGTCCAAAAAAGACCATTTTAAACATTAAAAAAAACATAAAATCCTCAAAATCCCCAAGCCCAAACCCGATGGTTGCCCAACTTTACATCCCTCTCCAACCTCATCACCACATGCCATCGTTAGTCACTATGAGCCTCCCTCGTGCCGCCATCTCTCTCCCTTCTCCCTCGCATAGTCGTCACTATTGCCTTTCTCCCTTCTCCGCGTCTTGCCGCAGCTTCATCGCCGACCACCGCCTGCCTCCGTCATTCACGGTTCACTCCTCCTCACTTTCCTCCTCCTCATTTTCTATCTCTACATTTGGTTGCAAAAATTCGTGTTCGTGTTCTGCTTAAATCTATTGAGATCTACCAAAATTCTGAGTAAGCATTGTTGTTTGTAATCATTGCCAAAAGCACGTGAATGAAGAAGATAATTGTTGCATTTGAGGTATTTGCTAAAACACCTAGCCCACCTGAACCATTTCCACTGTCAAATACTAGCTCTTCCAAGGCTTGACATTTCTTGATGTGATGACATTTCACAACATACCCATGCAACATTTCACAACATGTGTATATGCTTTATACGATTCATTCTTGCTGCTGTAGAGAAATATCTTTCTTCTAATTAGCAATCATGATTGTTATATCCACCATTATGAGTTTCTTCTTATTACTGATATTTCCATCTGTTGGTTATGAAATAACATGTGCTATTATTCTTTTATGATAGCTGACAGGAGAAAAGATTAGTAGAAATTGTATTTGGTTAAATAAGTGATGAGTATTAGTGAGTAAAGAAGGAAATAGAGAATAGCTGTAGTATTATTTGTATGATCCAACTAGTATCAAGGTGATACTGAGTCTGGAAATGCAGAAACGAAAGAGGCTACAATGGGTGCTAAACTATTCGAGACGTATAAAGCTCTTCCAGGGGTTCCAAGTCCAATTCCAGCCTGCCTTTTCTCTGCATCATGCCCTCCTATGATACCCCCCTTACTCTCTAACAGAATTCACTCCCTTCCCTCCCCCATGCATGACTACTGCCTAGCTGGCAGTAGTTAGTTACAATACCCTCTCTCTTAGGAGTGATTCAGTGCTTCATGTACTTTTTAGCCACTTGGTAGACCTCCATTTCCCCCTCTCATATACCATATTCTCCGTAGGCCTAATGTCCGCATCAATACCTTCCCCTTCAAGATTCGCCTTATCCTCAAGGTGAAATTCTGGAAACAGATCTTGTATGATTGTTACTTTTTCCCATGAGTTCTCACAACTGGGCAAACCCTTCCACTTCATTAGGACTTCCATATCTGCAATCTTGGCTCCCCTTACTGCTAACACTTCTTATGGTTGAGCTTGTAATTCCCATTCTTCGGATACAAAAGGTGGAAGTGGTTGCACAACTGCATCAGTATAAATTGATTTCTTCAATAAAGAGGAGTGGAAAACTAGGTGTACTCTACTTCCACTAGTGCAATAAGTGATTTTTACGTCAGTTAAAATTGATTTTTTACGTCAGAATACTGACTGACGTAAATACAGCTGACGTTAAAAGTTAAACTTTTAACGTCAGTTGAGTACTGACGTTAAATATAACACTATTAACGTCGGTTCTTTAACACAACTGACGTTAATTTTGTCAAAATTAACGTCAGTTATTTAACATAACCGACGTTACTTTTGTTAAAACTAACGTCAATTGTTATCAAGAACTGACGTTAAAGGTGCTACTTTTAACGTCAGGTGTAATAAAAAACTGACGTTAATAGTGTACTGTATATTTTTATAAAATATTTTTAACGTCAGTTGTATGATACAACTGACGTTAATAGTATTTTTTTTTTAAATTCAGTTTTAAAATATCACTCCCCTAAGCCATCCCTGCATTCAGTAAATATCCCAGTAACACAGAATATCACACACATTACAGAATTGCAAAGGAAAAATGGAACAATGATCCCAGTAACATAGGTTATAAATGTATACCAAGTTTAAACTACCTATATCAATATCCCTTCGTGATGATCATCACGAGTGGCATGTACATCGTCCACCCGTGTCTCCTCGATTATAGTAGGCATGTTTGTTGAAAAAGAAGGAGTCTCAGGAATATCAAGATTTGAATCTTCATTTTCATCACTACCATTATACATGCTTTTTCCTTGGAGAACCACGGACAACCTTTTGTTAGAAGGATCAGTGATGTAGAACACTTGTTTTGCTTGGGAAGCCATTATGAAAGGCTCATTTATATGACCTAACTTGTTGAGGTCTACCAATGTGAACCCCAATTCGTCGGTTTGTACACCACCGTTACTATCAACCCACTTACATTTAAATACCGGCACCGTAAGCTTAGTGTAATCGAGCACCCAAATATCTTCAATATATCCAAAGTAAGGTCTCGGTCTTCAGAACGGGTTTTGTGTCCTTTGCACTAGAGAACTGCATTGCTTCGGCCACAATCATAACCCCACTATTTTGCATGGTACTCTTGTTATCTTGTTCCTTTGTATAAAAGGAAAAGTTATTTATGTCGTATCCGCTCCAACATATGACGTTGAAGTTAGGCCCACGTGCTAGCCATTTTACGTCATCAGAAGCGAGACTACCATCCTTAAGCATTTCTTCCTTGAACCATGGTAAGAAAGTCTTGTTATGCTTGTTCAACAACCACCTTTCGCTCATTCGAGGGTTTTCTTGATTGACTTTTCTTTTATGTTCAAATAAGAAAGGCTGAACACATTCGATGTTGTTCAATACATACAAATGTGCTTGAAGCACTTCCTCCCGATCCTTCCTATTAATTCTTAAGCCATGTGTACCCTTACCTTGACATCTGATCTCATCATGACGAGGCTTAGGAACCCCTATAGGATCCGTGTTATGAAGGTAGTCCGAACAAAACTCAATAGCTTCTTCTGGAACATACCTTTGAACAATAGATGCTTCCGGACGATGAGGATTCTTCACGTACCCTTTCAAGATCTTCGTGTAGCGCTCAACTGGGTACATCCATCTCAGAAAAACCGGCCCACATAATCTAATCTCCCTCACCAAATGAACAATTAAGTGAACCATTATGTCGAAAAAGGAAGGAGGAAAATACATCTCCAATTGGCACAAGATTGTAGCAGCCTCAACTTCCAAGTCATCCAACATACGGGGGTTAACGACTTTGCTACATATAGAATTGAAGATTGAGCACAACCGAGTAATGGCATGTCTCACATTTTTTGTAACAATACCACGAATAGCAACGGGCAGAAGTTGTTGCATCAAGATGTGACAATCATGAGACTTCAAGCCAACCAATTTAAGATCACTAGAGACAAGCCTCTTCATATTTGAAGAGTAACTATGTGGAACTTTGATGCCCTGAAGACACCCGCAGAAACTCTGTCTCTCTTTTTTTGACAAAGTATGACATGCTGGCGGCAAATAAGTCCGCTTACCATCCTCAACAACTGGAGCTAACTGCTCTCGTATACCCATAGCAACGAGGTCGAGACGATCATTCACACCATCCTTTGTCTTGCCCTGAATGTTGAGAAGCGTCCCGATCACACTATCACACACATTTTTCTCCACATGCATCACCTCAATGTAGTGTCTGACATCAAGCTTGCGCCAGTATGGAAGATCAAAGAATATCGACCTCTTCTTCCATATGTTTTTCTCAATAGATTTACCTTTCTTTTTGGACTTGCCGAATATAACATCGATGTCCTTTACCCTCTGATAAACCTGCTCTCCAATTAAGGCCGTCAGCGCTTCTTCTGTCTCTTGGCATCCATTAAAAGCTTTTTTCATCTTACGATATGGGTGATCATGTCTAAGAAATCTCCGATGCCCAAGGTAAACCGTCTTCTTTCCATGTTGCAACTGAGTGTAGCATGTGCCTTCTTCACATATAGGGCATGCTTTATGCCCCTTGACACTGTACCCGGACAAGTTACCGTATGCTGGAAAGTCGTTGATGGTGCAAAATAACATGGCACGAAGCTTGAAAGTCTCATGAGAATACCCATCAACTACATCAACACCTTCCACCCACAACATTTTCAAGTCTTCAATCAAGGGACCTAGATAAACATCTAAGTCATTTCCCGGTTGCTTTGGGCCCGAAATCATCATAGACAACATCATGTATTTGCGCTTCATGCACAACCAAGGGGGCATGTTGTAAATTACCAACAGAACAGGCCATGAACTATGAATACTACTCATGTTACCATAAGGATTCATTCCATCCATAGCAAGTCCAAGCCTTAGGTTTCTTGGCTCATCGGCAAAATCCGGAAACATAGTATCGATGTTCTTCCATTGAATAGAATCAGCAGGATGACGAACCTTTCCATCACATTTCCTCTCATCATTATGCCATCTAAGATTCTTCGCATCTTTCGCATTGGCAAACAATCGGTTGAACCTTGGAATTATTGGAAGATACCACAACACATTCGCAGGAGGACCCTTTTTTCTCACATCATCAAGATCATCGTCATCATCACCACCCTTCACTTTGTATCGTGATAACCCACATTTGGGGCAATCGTGATTGTCTTCATGAACACCGCTATACAATATGCAATCATTGGGGCATGCGTGTATCTTCTTATACTTCATACCCATAGGACACAATACCTTCTTGGCCTCATAGTTACGGTCAGGCAATGTGTTGTCATCCGAAAGCAAGTCTTTCAACACTTCAAGCAATTCCGTGAAGCTTTTATCGGTCCAACCATTTCTCGCCTTCACGCAAACCAATTTTAGCACCGCCGACAACCGTGTATGAGTAGTACACCCTGGATATAAAGGCTTATCCGCATCACCGCACAACCTATCATACACATGCGCTCGATGAAAAGATTCTTGTCCAATATCACGGATCATGTCCTCTACTCGATCATCCTCCATATCTACGTCAACGTCCTCACTTTGGGAGACACTCGCCGTATTACTACTCAACAACACATCACCATGCCATATCCATCTTGTATAACTCAAGCAAATCCCTTCACAAATCAAACGAGTACGTATATCCTTCACCGTACATTTCCCCGTATTCAAACACTTGACACAAGGACAACAGAACATTCCATTATTATTAGGAATATTCCTTTGAGCAAATTCTATAAATTCTCCCACCCCCTTCAAATACTCAGCAGTAGTACGCTTACAAACCATCCAACTACGATCCATAACTAGATAGGTCCTGTAGATATACAAAACATATATATATCCAATATAAGGACAATACGGGAGATTGAAAACTATAGTTTTTAAAGATTAATTGCCAAGCATTGGTCACGGCCTGGCAGTGATGTCCATCACGGCCATAACGTACAACCGAACAGAACCATGCCATCACAGCGGAATCGATCACGGCCAGCCGTGATTAGCATCACGACCGTGAAAGATCAACCAAGAGAGCAACATGCACTCAAAACCAAAAATAGAGACGTACATTCCAAACAACTCAAACTCACGGTTTGAGTTTCAACCATCGAGACTACAGTTTCAACATACACTCAAAACCAAAAATACAAAAATGTGCCTTAAATACTCACCGTAAATAGGTGCTCGCGTGGTGGTGGGGAGGGGAGCTCGAGTGGTGGCCAACGTTCGATGACGCGTTCGAGAGCAGAGGGACAAGGAGAGTTAGTGCGCGGGAAGGGGAAAGAGAGATGTACGTCAAGTTATTGCAAAGAATGAATGGAAAGACAGAGTTAGGGTTAATAGTGTACCTCACGGTGGTGGCGAAGAAGCCCTCGCGGTGGTTGCGGTGGAGATAAGCTCGCGATTAGGGTTCTGTGCTGGGTGAGAGTGAGAGTGAGGGTTGAGAGTGATTTAGGGTTGAGCGTGATGAAAAGAGAAAAGAGACGTACGTACAGAGCGAAGTGCAAGGCACGCGGGTGTAAACATTATATAAAACAACATTTAACGTCAGTTGTATTAAACAACTGACGTTACAATTAATTTTTTAACGTCAGTTTTATTAACAAACTGACGTTAAATATTAATATTTTTTTAAAAAACACTTTTAACGTCCGTTGTTGAATACAACTGACGTTAAAAGTGTTGTGTCGCTGTAAAGTAACATTCTTCTGTATCAGTCTGTAATACTGCCTCTTCTTTTCCTCTAAATTTCTATTCCTTCACAAAATGGCTCTGAGACCTGTGTTAATTGAGTGACAATAGGGCATTTCAGATATATAGGGATATAGGATTATTTACGTCAGCTATTTATTTAACTGAAGTAAAAATCACACTTTTAACGTCAATTGTATAAACAACAGACGTTATAAATAAATATTTTTTATTTTAAAAACACTTTAACTTCAGTTTTATTCAACAACTGACGTTAACAGACCTGTGTTAACAACAGGGCATTTCAGATAGGGATATAGGATTATTTACGTCAGCTATTTATTTAACTGAAGTAAAAATCACACTTTTAACGTCAGTTGTATAAACAACTGACGTTAAAAATAAATATTTTTATTTTAAAAACACTTTTAACATCAGATTTATTCAACAACTAACGTTAAAAGTGTATAAGTTTCTGCAAAACCATTCATTCCTTTGACTACTTTGCTACTAAATTACCCATTACTGTTGTGCTACTTACCCATGCACATTGTAACCTATATATAATCCTCTTTATGAGCACTAAGTTTATACCTAGACTTAAAGGTCTATTTCTTCCTAATCCTTCGGGCGTTTTCTTTTCTGCACGTTTATAATATATGACTGCCAACTCCCAATGCGCCTTGGAACCTAATGCTCTTAATGATCAATTTAATTTTTTAGCAACTTACGATGCCTAGTAACTTCATCCCCTACTCCTATAAATAGCTTCCTTCCTTCCTTTAATTTTTCTGCTTCACACTATGGCTCTGTCATGGAGATTAACTTCATCACTCTTTCTTCCTATACCTAGACTTAAAGGTCTCTGTCTTAATGGTCAAACAACTTCTGAGGTTGTGTAAATCGCATTACATGGGTGATAAGGGTGTGTAAATCGCATTATGTGAATTGCACACACCATCGTCCCTCTGGTGAATCAGCAACTACGGTTCCAAAAGTTCAGCTTTGGAACCAAGTGGCTGTTCCAAGAATATTGCTGAAACAGATCGAGTGCACCCTTCACTCTGCCACGGCTCCAAAGTGACTGTGGATTCAGATGGAGCATCAAGGACTTCAAATGAGGGAGGGGAAGCATTCAATGTTGGAGATTCTGAGGACAGGACTGAGAAGAAAATGATGTTGAAGCAGAAACTTTTTTATATTTTAGTGCTATCTTGCGGAAATTTTTTATCTTTTAATCATGTAATTGTAACTTATGAATCGCTTCAATGAGATACGATTTGATTATACATATATAACTTGTTTTATGTTAAGTGTTTATTTATTTTAATTTGCACAAGAATTTGTTAATTTACTAATAATTCAGCAAGCAAATTCATTAAGATTAAAAATAAACTTTTAAAAAAAAAAGATTAGAAATAAACTGCACTATATGGAGTGATGATCTGCGTTAAGAGTGACAACAGGGAGATGACAACGAAAGAAAGATAGGAATGAGTTGATTATTTACGTCAGTTATTTATTTAACTGAAGTAAAAATCACACTTCTAACGTCAGTTTTATAAACAACTGACGTTAAAAGTGTTAATAATTTCTTGCAAAACACTTTTAACGTCAGTTCATTAAACAACTGACGCAAATAGTGATTTTGATATTTACAAAACTGCCACCGCCTCACTTTTAACGTCAGTCCTTAAAATAACTGACGTTAACAGTGAATTAATGAAGTCTGATATTTACAAAACTGCCACCGCCCCCTTTTTAACGTCTAGTTTTTGGTTAACTGACGTAAACCTTTACCGTGTAATGTATATTTTCCACTAGTGTTCCCTCGGGTAGTTGGAGCTTGTATGCGACTGCCCCAATTTTTTCAGTGATGGGATAAGGGCCATAATATCAAGGACTTAACTTCTGGTTCTCTCTTTTTGCTAGGTTCTTCAATTTGTAAGGCTGGATCTTCAAATAGACCACGTCCCCCACTTGATGCTCAACCTCTCTTCTCTATTTGTTGGCTTGTTGCTTCATTCGGTTCTGTGCTTGGGACAATTGCTTCTTCAATTCTTCTAACAGCTCGTTTCTTTCTGAGGTTAATCTATCCACCTCCTCCAATGCGGTTCCTCCAATATCACCCCTGAAAGGGGTCATCCTGATTGATGAATGGTAGTTGGTATTGTACCAAAATTCAGCCCAACTAAGCCATTTGTGCCACTGCTTTGGCCTCATGCCAGTCATACATCTTAAATGGGTCTCCAAGCAATGATTAACCACTTCTGTTTATCCATCGGTTTTGGGGTGGTACGTTGAGCTGAATTTCAATTTGGTTCCAGCTAGCTGGAAGAGTTCAGTCCAAAATGAGCTAAAGAATATGCGATCCCGGTCTGATACTATTGAAGTGGGAAATCCATGAAGCCGAACCACTTCATTGAACCACTCCAATGAAATCCATAAAAACATCTGACCACTGTTGGGAAGGAATTGGAAGTGGTTGTAGCAGTCCGGAAGGGTTCAATGCCTCATACTTATTCCTCTGGCAAGTTTCACAAGCCCGCACATAGTCTTGAATCCCTCTCCTCATCCCTTCCCAGAAAAACAGCCCTGCAACTCTTTTGAAAGTTCTGAAATACCCTGAATGTACCCCTACAGCCGAATCATGGAATTCCTTAAAAATCAAGAGAATTTTTGGAGAATCTTTGGGAATGACCAACCTGCTCTTGTAATATAATCTTCCTATGATGAGGGAATACCCTTTGTGAGAGTTGTTGTCTAGCAAAAGGCTCTGCACTATCTTCTTCAATTTCTCATCTTTTGATACTTCCTCCTCTAAATCATCCCACTCCACAAATTGCACTGTAGATAGGACTGCAAATTGTAGCTTCCTGGATAAAGCATCTGCTGCTTTATTCTCTGTTCATGGTTTGTATTTGATCTCAAAATCAAATCCTAACAGTTTGGAAACCCATCTCTGCTGTTCCTCTCCCATCAACCTCTGTTTGGCTAGGAACCTCAAGCTTTTCTGGTAAGTATGCACCACAAAATGCCTGCCTAACAGATAGTGCCTCCATTTTTGGATTGCTAGCACCACTGCCATTAACTCCTTCTCATATACTGACTTGCCCTGGGCTCGGTCTGAGATGGTCTGACTCATGTAAGCCACTGGCTCCCCTTCTTGCATCAAAACAACCCCTATTCCTTTCCCTGAAGCATTAGTCTCCACCACAAAAGTCTTTTCAAAATCCGGGACAGCAAGCACCAGAATGGAAGTCATGGCTCTTTTCAATTCTTCAAAAGCAACTTGAGCTTCTACCCCCCAATTGAACTGATCTTTTTTGAGTTGTTGAGTGAGGGGCCAAGCTATCTTCCCGTAATTCTTTACAAACTTTCTATAGTATCCAATAAGTCCTAGGAACCCTCTCAACCCTTTCACATCTTTAGGGATTGGCCAATCTATCATATCTTTGATCTTGTTGGGGTCTACAGCCACCCCTCGACCTGAAACAATGTGCCCCAAGTACTCCAATTGCTTCTGACTGAAGGAACATTTCTTCTTATTGACCACTAAACCATTTTGCCTCAGCACCTACAACACCTTTCCTAATTGCTCCTTATGACTCCCTTCGCTTCTACTATAGACAAGAATGTCATCAAAGAACACCAATGTAAATTTCCTGAGAAAAGGCTTCAGAATCTGATTCATAAGAGCCTGGAAGGTAGAGGGAGCATTAGACAACCCAAAGGCCATGACCAGAAACTCACAGTGTCCCTCATGGGTTCTAAATGCAGTTTTGGGAATGTCTACCTCCTTCATCCTTATTTGGTGATAACTAGACTTTAGATCCAATTTAGAAAAGACTCTAGCTCCATCTAACTCATCCAACAATTCATCAATCATGGGGATGGGGAATTTATCCGGAATAGTGAGTTTGTTTAAGGCCCTGTAATCAACACAGAATCTCCGGATTGTTGATGTAGGAGATGAAACAATAACCTTTGAACTGGTGGCCACCTCTCATGAATATCGAAAGTTAAAATTCTCCAAGCAGCTTCACATGGTGATAGATATCTACAATCATAATATCGTTTAATCTCATCAACTGCAGTCGGTTTTTCAGAATTCTCACCTCTGTTTGAGATCTCTCTAGTGGCTCGCTCGGGTCCCTTGTTGACGTATTTAAACAAATACTTGATTGAGTTGGATTTATTATAATATTATGTGTTGACATGTGCTTGATACCTTGATAGAAGAAAGGGACTATAAGGAACAACACTCCTGTTATCCAACTTGACACCATTTTTGTGGACACAGATACCAGTATCTGTACGCTTATAGCATGGATATCCATCATCATCAATTGTAGTATGTGTGTGAATTTTTTTGGGATAATACTTGGAACATCTTCTTTCTTTCATGCAAGGTGATTTCATGTTAGCAAGTCCGCAAGGTCCATGAATAATGTATGATGCAACCGCGGCATGCAATCTTGGATACAAATATGGATGAGGCAATTCAGCAGATATTACTCTGCCAATATCTCTTGCATTCTTGAGTCTATTTTCTCCATCCAACCACAATAATATATGTGCATGTGGAAGTCCTCTCTTTTGAAACTCCACGGTATACATCCCTGTGTTTACAAAAAATAAAAAAAATTACAAAAAAAAATCATAAAATTTTTCATATAGTTTTAAATTTTGAATGATTAATTTGATGACTTGCTTGCATTAACCTTTCCAAAAATTTGTTTCTTTCTAAAGTCTGTCATCAGTTCATCTAGCTTCATCTTGAAAACTCGAGACATAATATCAGTCCTGTTAGATGCTGTTAGACCCCTTTCAACAACAAAATCGCGTATCTCACTCCAATTATTGTTACATGTAATGGTGATAAATAGATCAAGTTAGCCAAACCTCTTACAAATAGCCATAGCATCTTGACAATTATTGAACATGTATCTCATACCACCACTAAAAGATGCTGGCAAAATGACACGCTTTCCAGTTGAAGAAGGGTCGGTTTCTCCTCTGTTAACTGCCTCTTGTAAACCATTCAGAACCTCACACTTTCCTAGCATTTTGGAAATCTCCAGAAGCTTGGAAAGTATTCAGCTCATCAACATAATTCCCAAACAGAGTACACTGAATCCTATGACTATTACAAAAAACAACAATCAAAAGAAGAAACATTAAAAAAAAAAGAAACATAAAACACAACAAAAACAGTAATTATGAAGAAAAAAAAGTCAATGTAATTGTTACCCGTCGGCCTCAACAGAAATGACATTAAGCTTGGTTTTGATGCCATTCCTTCCAACTCCCTTTCAGTTCCAACACTGTCAGCAAGCCAATCACATCTATAACAGAAGAGGAGAGATAAGAATAACAAATAACAAATTAACTAAAAAAATAAGCAACAATAGAGAGACACAACATCTAAGGGAATGAAACATTACCCACTAAATAATCAGTTTTATAACCACCTCCAATAATCTGCGAAATAGGAACAAAATCATAGATATTTGTACCCACATGATCGTTGTCCCGTATTACAACCCTAGTTGTGATCTGGAAATTCAGCCTGTAATTATGGTGGGTGGTTCTGTAACTCCCCCCTATCGATGGTGTGGTCTCCAAAAACCCTATTCCATCAAAGCGAATGGCTCCAAGGTCCGATGGAAGCAAAAAGCCAAAACCACCTCAAAAACCACAACCTTTCACAAAGAGAGGGGGATGAGTTGTTTCCTCCACCATACGAAATAGAAGGGGGGGCAAAAAATTGAAACTTTGTAGGTTTTGTTGGGATATGGAGATTGCATGTTTTTGACAAAAATTACAGATATATCAGAGATTTTTCAAGACTCGTTTGAAATTTAGCTTGATTTCGGAAAGTAGTTTTGATAATGGTGAGAAAGTTGGGTGATGTTTTCGGTGAGGGTTAGAGCCCAAAAGAAGAGTGAGGAAGAAAAATGAACCCTTGCTAGTTTTGGGGAGAAAGAAGATTGCATGCTTTTGGCTAATAATACATGCTTTATGGCTGACTTGTGAAGATACACTGCCGATCTAGCAACAATTAGCAAGTCTAATTTTGGAAACAGTGCAGGTGTTTGCTAAGAGCTTCTTGAATGGTTTGTGACCAGGTTTATTTGGACCTTAGTCATTGGGCCAACAAATTTCATTTCAAAAAGGTTGATACAGCCCATTTCCTTAAACTACAAATTTTCAAATGGCTTTTTATTAGTGGACTTCTGCATGTGCGCCACCTGTAAAAAAAAAAAATCCTAAAACAGTGACCTAAAAACAGATATATTATAGATTCTCGTTTTCAAGAAATAGTAATCCGGTGTACACCTATTATAATCATTTTAGGTAAAGATTCAAAGTAAATAAAAACATTTTTAAAATGTTACAAAAGATAAATAGTAACATTTTTTGAATGTCACGAAAAGGTAAATAGTAACACTTTTTAAAATATTACAAAAATGTAAATTGTAACATTTTTTAAATTTTACAAAAAAAAAAAAGTAATCAGTAACATTTCTTTAAATGTCACAAAAAGTAATTAGTAGCAATTTTAAAATGTTACAAAAAGGATAAATTAGCAACATTTGTGAAATGTTACAAAATGGCTAAATTAGTAATATTTTTTTAAAATGTTGCTAAAGATGTGATAAAGTGTTGTTAAAACATTTTAGTAACATGGCCAATATATAACACTTGTCAAAATGTTACTGTTAGAATAAATGATCTTATATTATCTTATCTTAGAGTACATCATATCTTATAAGAGTATCTTGAATTATCTCATAGGATTAGGTTGTTATCAGTTAGTTATTATCATAATTAGTTTTCCTTTTCAATTAGGATTAGGGGTTAGTGTAACACCCTTCTCGGGCGCTACATTGTTTGTGACATTTCTATTTTTATAAGACCGAGTAAAGCGAAAAATAATTATTTTACCAAAAATACGGGTTTTTTTTTTCTTTTCTCTTTCGCAATAATACCATACGTAGTCTTTAACATATAACATCAACTTATGCATCAATATTATACAAACCAAGTTCCAGGTATTATCAGTCATACATATTCAGAAAAAGGCGGAAATACCAACGCCATTAAATAACAACAGACTGAAATATGTTTATAATAATAATATCTTTAGAGACATAGCTCCACAAAATATAATATAGACACGAGACTGGCCAAACATAAAATACTGAGAAAAATCCATTATACTAAAGCCCTTTAGACGGTGTCCATGTCTCCAAGTACGCTCAAACTCCAGCAGGATGTGATGGAGAAACAGTGTTGTCGTCATCTTCGTCCAAAGCAAGATAGAAAACAACAAACCAGAAAATACAGAAATGAGGTGATATTTCCGTTCATCTTACACTTAACGCAGACATGCAGTGGTACGACACACAGGTAAGCACAAATATCAATAAAAAGTTATATCTTCCATCACAACATAAATAATAATGTTTCACAACAACATAATCACAAGGCACCGCTTTTCCTAGATAAGAGACATCTAAGACTCGAGGAATGACCTTTGATCCCCTATACCATGGTTTTAACAAATAGTCGGAGAGAGTGGTTCAGAGGATTGTTCCGAACTACGCCAGCCTTGGGCAATAAAATGCGTCCAGAGTCATCAACGTGCACATTGGCTTTTTCGGGAATATCATACATTACCAGAATAAACATAATGTCTAGTAGAGTATGTCGGTGTATTGCAAGATCACCATGCCACATAAGAGCAACCAACTAGGCCTATATGAGTATCTCATACCCCAACACCCCCAAGCATCAATAGATCGTCACTACGAAATTCACACCCGCATTAAAGTGTTAGATCGATCTCCTAGGCACAACGTACTGTAACAGATGCTAGATGTCCTTAAGTCCGAATCACCGGTACTTAATCATCAAGCTAAAGTTCTCAAGTAACCTTTCATCTTTGTGCAAAGTTTTATTAATATATTTGTTTACAAATCCTAGCATATTATGAGATTGGAACATAGGTCTAGCTATTTATTCCTCTGTACTTTTCTAGTTGAGCCTTTTTCTTTGCCTGTCGATAAAACAAATCATTCTGAGTCCATTAAATTTTATGGAATATGGATAATAAATTATCCATACTTTATGACATAAGGTCGTGTTCCATGTAACATCCTAAAATTTTAATATAATTATTTTTATAAAAATATTAAGTTGTTATGAGGTTTAGTGCAGAGAATTGGTAGTATAAGAATTTATTTGAATTATTTAGTATTTACAAAAGAATAAAAAAAATAGATAATATTTTGATAAACATGAAATATAATAAATAATAATAAATGATTAGAATGTATAAAATAATAATTTTAAAAAAAGTAAAAAGTGGGCCTTTCACGTGAAAAGTCACCCACTTACTTAGTTTTCCCACTTTAGATAAAAGGCATGGGGATATAGAGCTCCAAGAACAAAACCCTGTTTTGTTTTAACAAGGAAGAGCAGCGATATCTAGAAGAGTTGCGCCGCGGGAAAAATTAAAAAAAAAGGGGTATATGCATGCTAATGTTAAAAAGGCAATTAGCCCAGGGTCCCTATTTTGAACGTGGAAAGGAATTGGGTGCGGCTACACAATGAGTGAGGAAAACAACAACAAAAAAAAAAAACAAGAGAAGATGGACGATGAGTCTAGCACAGCAGCAAAGTATGGAAAGAAAGAGAAGGGCAGCGTTCAATGTCAACTTCGATTCTGTTAGTTGTATCTCAAAATCAGTTACAAGTAATCAAGCTTTCAAAAGTTAGTTAGAGTCAGTTATTTCGGTTGCAACCTAACTGATGCAGCGGGTCTTTTGGAAGGAGCACGTGCAGGGTTTGTAGCTGATGTCTATATATACTTGCGTAGTTGAATAGGCCAAAGAGAGAAAAAAAATATAGAGAACTGATTGTATAGCTGAGATAAAATTATATGGTTGTAATTCTCTTTGTTCTCTAGGTGTGAGGGAAAGAAAGTTCAAGAGGGTGTGAGAATATTAGAGAAAATAGGCTTGGGTTGCTACTGTATGTTGTACAGGGTTTAGCAAGGAGCCAAGAGAATCTCTATCTTGTTCATAGATTGATCTTGTACTCATCTTAATCATAGTGGAATATGCTTTGCTCTCTCCCCGTGGATGTAAGCCCCACCGGCTGAACCATGTTAATTATTGGTGTTAATTTCTTCTCCCTTAATCTTGTTTTACATTTAGTTTCTGGGTTTTGTATTAGTGCATTGTTCTTGGCCAGTTTTGCTCAGCTTGTGTTTGTTCAATTGTTTCAGTGTCAAGACCCAACAATTGGTGTCGTCTGTGGGAAGTGCACGAAACAATGACTGTGAGAAGTAGAGGAATCAAGAACAGAGGCTAATCAAGAACATAAATCGAATTTTAGAAGGGAAGAAAGGGATACGAGAAGAAGGAAATTGTAGAGAAGGAACGTGATTCTGTTTATTGCACAAAAGGGTGCATTACATTTCTGCAATTTCTGTTCTTTTTTCCTTGCGATTTGTTTTCCATGTTCAATTCTAGGCTGCTGTGTTTGTTTTCTGTTGTAACGGGAACAAGAAGGTTAGTTCTTGGGAAGCACAGAGCACGTTGTGGGAACAAGGAACAAAGAACAAGAAAGAATCATTTCAACAATGGGAACAACAAAGTATGACAGAGAAAAATTCGCTGGATCGAATGACTTTGGACTTTGGAAGGTGAAGATGGAATCCATTCTAGTTCAACAAGGTCTAGCTGAAGCTTTGAAGAGTGAATGAAAGATGCCAGAGACTCTAAGTGAGAAAGAAAAGACTGACATGATAGACAAAGCAAGAAGTGCCATCATTCTATGCCTCGGTGACAAAGTCCTAAGAGAAGTAGCAAGAGAAAATACTGCAGCATCAATGTGGATCAAGCTGGAATCTCTTTACATGACAAAGTCACTAGCCAATAGATTGTTCATGAAGCAGTCCCCTCGGAAGTGGTACAAAAGATTTGATACATTCATTGTGAAAGGTGGCTTCAACAGAAGTGAATTTATTGACTGTGTTTACTGGAAGAAAACAGAAAGCAAAGCTATTATCTACTTACTCCTCTATGTAGATGATATGCTAGTTGCTTGCAAGAATAAGGAAGAAATCAAAGGGGTGAAAAAGATGCTTGAGAGTGAGTTTGAGATGAAAGATATGGGGGCTGACCAGCAAGATTTTGGGTATGCAGATTCTAAGGGATAGAACAAGGAAAACTTTGTTCATCACTCAGAAAGAATTATATATCCAAAGTCTTGCATAGTTTCAATATGGATCAGTCAAAAGCAGTAATGACTCCTACGGCTCAACATTTTAAGCTCTCACACCAGGATTCACCAAAGTCAGAAGAGGTTCAGGCTGCACTATCTTCAAAATAATTGAAGAGGAAGTCTGAGGGAAGAAGTGAGCAAGCTGCTGAGGGTTTGAATATCAGGGCTAGGTCAGAAAAGAAAGATTCCAAGAACAAAAGGGAATCAAGATCCAAGTCTAAAGAAGGAAAGAAAAGGAGATGTTTCCTTTGTAAAAGTGGAGATCATCTTAAGAAAGACTGTCCTGATTACAAGAATAAAATGAGGAATGGAGAACAAAAGTATCAGAGTGGTGATGCTGATGTAGTTTCAGAAGAGTATGAAAGTGCCAAGGTGATGTGTGTTTCAGAGGAGAAGACTCACCAAGAATGGGTTCTTGACTCTGGATGCTCATTTCACATGTGTCCAAATGAGGATTGGTTCATCTCTTACAGTAAATACCACGGTGGACAGGTTTTGTTGGGCAGTAACAAAGCCTGCCAAGTGACTGGAAAAGGTGCTATAAAGCTGAAACTTGCAGATGGGGTAACCAGGATCTTGCAAGAGGTAAGGCATGTGCCTGAATTAAAGAGAAATTTGAGCTCTCTTGGGATTCTTGATGCACAACGATACGGGTACAAAGTTGAAGGTGGAGTTATGAAAGTCACAAAAGGTTCCATGGTGGTGATGAGTGGTAAGCTTGAAAATAGTCTATTCTTGCTGCAAGGAAAGGCTCTGGTGGGAATTGTTGCTAATGTTTCTTGCCCTAGACAATCACAAGCAAGGCTCTGGCATTTGAGACTTAGACACATCAGTGAATGAGGGTTGAAAGAACTGAGCAAACAGAAGCTGTTGGGAAAGGACAGCATTCAATCACTGGATTTTTTTGTGAGCATTGTATTTTTGGCAAGACAAAGAGGTTGAGATTTGCAACTGCTGTACACAATACAAAAGGAACACTGGACTACATTCACAGTGATCTTTGGGGACCATCTAAAGTCTCATCACATAGTGGAGCTAGGTATTTTTTGTCCTTTATTGATGATTTCTCTAGAAAGCTATGGGTTTATATTCTTAAAAACAAGAATGAGTCATTTATGAAGTTTAAGGAGTGGAGAATTCTTATTGAAACCCAAACTGGTTGAAAAGTAAAGAAGCTGAGGACTGATAATGGGCAAGAGTTCTGTTCTGAGGAATTTAATCAATTCTGCAATGAAATTGGAATTGCTAGACATAGAACAGTGACTGCAACTCCTCAACAGAATGGTCTTGCAGAGAGGATGACCAGAACAATTCTAGAACGAGTGAGATGCATGCTCCTTAGTGCAGGTCTTCCTAAGGCATTTTGGGGAGAGGCTGCCACAACTACTGTCTATCTAATTAATAGGTGTCCCTCATCAGCAACTGGATTCAAAACAGCTATTGAACTATGGAATGGCTACCTGGATGATGTCAAAGGATATAAGCTGTGGAAGCTGAAATCTGGTGAGCAGAAGTGCATAATCAGCAGGGATGTTACTTTTGATGAAACAAGAATGGGAATGATGACCAAGGATCAGGAAGAAATCAGAACTGTAGAAACTGAGACATAAATTTCGGCTTGAGGTGGAGCTGCCAAGGAATCAGAACACTACACAAGACACTCATCCTGAAATTGAAGAGGCTCAACCAATTCAGCAATCTGATCACAGTGACTATCATCTTGCCAGGGACAAGGTGAGAAGAAACATAGTACCTCCAAGAAGGTTTGGCTATGCAGATCTTATTTGCTATGCACTAAATGTAGCAAATGAGATGCTAGAGTCAGATCCTAGAAACAACAATGAAGTAATTGAAAGCAAAGAAGCTCAGAACTGGTTGAAGGCAATGCAAGAGGAAATGAAGTCCTTGAAAAGAACAAGTCCTGGATACTGGTAGATCCACCGAAAGGCCAAAGAGTTGTAAGGTGTGATGGATCTTCAGAAGAAAGGCAAAGGATGAGCACAGTACCATATGCAAATGGTGTAGGCAGCATCATGTATGGAATGGAGTGCTGCATGCCAGATTTGACATATGTTGTGAATAAGTAGGTTCATGGCAGACCCTGGACAACCACATTGGGAAGCATTGGAGTGGATACTGAGATACTTGAATTGAACCTTGGCATCTGGTCTTCTCTTAAAAAGAAAGTTACAAGCAAGGGAAATAATTCAAGGCTTTGTATACTCTGACATTAAACTTCACTTCATTAGGGATGTAATTGAAGCAAAGGAAATCCTTGTTGAGAAGGTTTCAACCGAGGACAATCCAGCTGATGCTTTAACTAAGTCCCTACCCTTTGACAAGTTCAAGCATAGCTTGGATTTGCTTGGATTTCTGTGAAACTCCTGAAGACTGGTGAGATGGCAAAGTATGTGAAGATATGGTTAAGTTGATTTAGAGACAAGGTGGAGAATTGTTAGTTGTATCTCAAAATCAGTTACAAGTAATCAAGCTTTCAAAAGTTAGTTAGAGTCAGTTATTTCGGTTGCAACCTAACTGATGCAGCGGGCCTTTTGGAAGGAGCACGTGCAGGGTTTGTAGCTGATGTCTATATATACTTACGTAGTTGAATAGGCCAAAGAGAGAAAAAAAATATAGAGAAATGATTGTATATCTGAGATAAAATTATATGGTTGTAATTCTCTTTGTTCTCTAGGTGTGAGGGAAAGAAAGTTCAAGAGGGTGTGAGAATAGTAGAGAAAATAGGCTTGGGTTGCTGCTGTATGTTGTACAGGGTTTAGCAAGGATCCAAGGGAATCTCTATCTTGTTCATAGCTTGATCTTGTACTCATCTTAATCATAGTGGAAACGGTGTGTTCACTTTACATGATAGAAGGGAGAGCTTTATAAATAGGATTTGTTCATAAGAAAAGCTTTGGGATTTTGGGGGTCTTCAAGAGGTAAGTAAACACTTTTTTTTTCTAAACTTCCATGGTATAGATTTCAAAGGGTTCGAGTATATAATTAAATAATAATTATTTGGGATTTTGTCATTAAAATAAAATTGATAGTTTATTGGTGATCGTTTGTTATGAGATTGAATATTTAAATATTGAGTGATATCATTATTATTATTTGGTATGATGTTTTGTGATATGTGATGTCTTAGTATTGTTTTGATATGAACATGATTAATATTAATGCATGAGACATGATATTATATATTGATGTTATTTTAGAATGCCTATGAGTTGTTTTGACATGAGTTATACCATTGAAATTGATGTATGAGGTCATAAGTCATGTTCTGGGGTCATGACATATGCCCAAAATATGATTTGGATTGTCATTTGTGATTGTTAAGATACCTCCTCGTTAGAGGGGAAGACAGATACCTCCTCGTTAGAGGGGAAGATAGATACCTCCTCGTTAGAGGGGAAGACAGATACCTCCTTCTAGGAAGGGGAAGACAGATACCTCCTCACTAGAGGGGAAGACAGATACCTCCTCGTTAGAGGGGACGACATATGCCTCCTCATTAGAGGGGAAGACAGATACCTCCTTCTAGGAAGGGGAAGAGAGATACCTCCTCACTAGAGGGGAAGACAGATACCTCCTCCTTAGAGGGGAAGACAAATACCTCCTTCTGGGAAGTGGAAGACAGATACATCCTCTTTAGAGGGGAAGACAGATGTCTCCTCATTAGAGGGGAAGATAGATACCTCATCCTAGGAAGGGGAAGAGAGATACCTCCTCACTAGAGGGGAAGACAGATACCTCCTCCTTAGAGGGGAAGGCAGATACCTCCTTCTGGGAAGGGGAAGACAGATACATCCTCGTTAGAGGGGAAGATAGATACCTCCTCATTAGAGGGGAAGACGGTACCTCCTTATGGGAAGGGGAAGACAGATACATCCTCGTTAGAGGGGAAGATAGATAACTCCTCGTTAGAGGGGAAGATAGATACCTCCTTCTGGGAAGGGGAAGACCCATTATAGATACCTCCTTCTGGGAAGGGGAAGGCAGTGGGACGTCATTGCATTTGTCATGAGCTCATAGACTAAAATTGGGTAATTAAATAAAAGGGACTTGGATGATAAATTGAGATTAATTGGACACAAGAGATGTCCTTTTGTATGATTTTATTTATGTTATATGTACTTTATTGATAGATTATATATATTTATGATGTTATGACTTGTGCATGAATTTCGTGAGTGTATTGATTATCCTTAATTTATATAAAATATTTTGAGTTATATTATTTTTGAAATGGCGGATTACCATGGTTGTTTTTCCGGTTACCGCGCCGGCTGAAAGCAACATCTTTTTGAAAACCTTTTAGAACCATGTTTACTTACTGGGATTATAAATCTCATTAGTGGTGTTGTCTTTCAGAGTTTTCAGGTGATGAGATAGAAGATGCAGCGTCTTGAGAGAGCCTTGAGGATATTAGTTCTAGTTTATTCCCTTTTATTTATTTCATTTGGGTTTATTAGACGCCTGTGTTTTGAGGCAAAAACAACTGTAAAAGAGTGATGTGATTTTTAGTAATTAATATTTATGAGGCTTTATTTTATTTGGATATAATGATTTATTTAGCACTATTACTTTATTTAATTATTTTGAATATATGAGATACTTTCAGACTTAAATATATTGTGACAAAATTTATGACTCGACTATTTAATTTAATTATTTTAAAGGTTTTTATAGAAAATTAATTCGGGCTACTAATGTAACGAAGGGCGTTACATTCCACCCAACGTCATAAATTATTACGTTCGTATTTTCACTAAGTCATTCTTGACTTAGGTTTCCACACTTTACAGTAAAATCTCGTCTTGGAAGACAAAAATCCTTTTGGCTTAAAACCAAAACCTTTAGATAAAATCAAATCCATTTTCAATAGTAATATCCCTCAAAGATACTTAGGTATCAATTTCTCCAAAATATTTCCTCAAAAATCTTTAAAACGTTAAATAACGGTTTTGCCGCTTTTTACTTAATTTAGGCTTAAAAGCCAAACTTTTAAAGATATGGTTCTTCACCTCAAATGTCTTATTCTACTAAGTTATATTACTCATGTGAAAAGTTGAAACACTGATTTTACATCATTTATACAAAATTCCTAAAATTTGACCGAACGTCGTTAATTTTGTAAATCGCGTAAATCATTTTTCAACGATTTTACACTCTAATGGTCCAAAACTCATTTTTGAGTTTTAGAATAGTTTTATACGCATGAAAAACAGTTTCTAACTGTCCAATTATATTTATTTTTGAAAATTGCATTTTAGTCCCTAAACTTTCATTAATTACAAAATAGTCCTTTTTCACTTAAAACCTTATAACTTTTTATTTATAACTCCAAATCACACCAAACCAACTTCTTTATAAATATTTTTCAGTTGCCCTCAAATTTTCCAGAAATCACTTTTCTGCCCCAAATATTTTTCAATAATTGCAAAAAGGACCCTTTTTACCAAAAAGCTTATAACTTTTTTTGTATTAATCCAATTAACACCAAACCAATTTCTATGGTTTTGTCTCATCAAGGAATACAATATTAACATTCAATAACACGAATTTCATTGCAGCCACTGAAATTCTCATAAATTGCAATTTAGTCCATAAGGACTCATAAATCCATAACGTTCAATATACACATCCAAATCAATCCAAATCAATTTCTATATTCTTATATATTCATTTACTTCTCATAAAAACTATTCAAACAATTTAACACATCATGGAACCCTTTTAAACAGCCAAGGCCGAATGGCCTAAACAAGTGATTTATATAATTTTCTCATGTAGTCATGCATCGTATAATCATATTCAACATCAATAGTAATTCTATCACAAAAACAAACATCGATCCATCCCTCCAAGAGGATCACACACATATAAATCAATAAATTACACAAATTATATACTTATAATTTATAAGACCATTTACACTAAATAACACTAAGTAAACCATCAACACGTCTACCCTAAGGTAGGATGATGGTAATCTCCCCCATACCTTTGTTGATCACTTGAAACAAGAGGATGATGTTCACCTAGAACTCAAGGTTTGAAACACCAAAACCTCGCCATGAATCATCAACAAAACAACAAGTTAAAAATGAATAAAAACTACCAAACCCATTTTGAGCATGGTTCGGCCAACTCTATAAAAAAATAGCTCGAAATATCCAAAATTTTCAAGATTTTGGATAATGAAAATAGAAGTCATAATAAGATCATAGAAATTGGAATCACATTAAAAGGATTTTTCTATGATTTTCTAGAGATTTTTGAAGTTCTAGATCTAAGAACTTGAAATTTGTAAAAACTTGAGATTTGAAGAAAAGTTGTGAAAGGAAAGGAAGATATGATAATGAATCACAAGGATCTACCTTTGGAATTTGAAGAAGCCAACCACAACTTATACTTCCTTTGTAAATCATGTGTAAGGAACTTAGGAGTTTTTGTCAAGTTTATGAAGAACACATGAACAAATGAGAGAAATGAGTGAAATGAAATGTCCAAGTGTGGTTTATGAGGAGTTGTCCGTGTGTTTGTAGGGTACAAAGAGTAATTTGGTGTCATGGCAAACTTGTAATTAAAATGAAGGATTTAGGGTAATTTGGGTTTTTCACATTTTAGTCATTATTGCATGCATTTAATGCATGGTGACTAACCCCTATGACTCACCCCCTTGAGTCATCACAAATGAGCCATTGTTCCTATCCGTCCGGGGTCGGGTTTTGTCTCTACACCTCCGTTCTCGATTCCGTCAATCCCCAATCATCGAGTATTCGCCCGAATATCGTATAACCTATTTATTTTGAAAATTTTCAAAATAACCACTATGGTTGGAAATAAAATATAAACCTAAACGGTTTCGTTCAGGGTCAAAATTAAGTTTTTTTACTAGTAAAATCTTACTGTCAATGAAAACGCAGATCGAGTTTCGTCTGAATTTTAAACTCAAATTTTTACCATAAGCTTCTACCATAAGGTAGAGTATAACTATGATTTTATTTTATTAAAAAATCATTTTCTAGATCCAATATAAAATTACGAACAATTAAAAATCTACCGATAATTGAAAAACAGTAAAAACAACAAAAATAACAAAACAGTAAAAACCGTAAAAACAATAAAAAAATAGGGTGTTACAGTTAGTGCTTAAGTTTTTTGTACTGCAATATCATAATCGTATTTTGAGTTTCATTCTTTTTATTCTCTTTTTCTATCTAAACACATAACTTCAACATGGTATCAGAGAGGTACCATCTTCCGTGACCTATCTCGTCAGTATTCCGCTGCGGAGTTCTTCTTAGCCATAAAAAAAAAAATTTGGCCATTTTTTCTCTTCCGCGTCGTGTTTTCATTTTTTGGTAACCTAAAGGAGGAGGATATCATCCTTCGTCTTTCCAACCCTTGTTTTTGTCCCGTCAGTCGTTGTTCGCTGCCGTCGTTTCCAGTCGTTGACCACCACTTGACTCGTCGATCGCCAATTTGTCCAACCATCCAGACCGCACCGTCGTTCGCCTCCCAACACACCAAACTTTCCGGCCTATGCTTTTTTCGGATCTGTTCTCACCTCCCTCTATGGACCACTTTTCAGCAACAACCTTGATATGTTTGTTTCCCTTAGGTTATGTTTTGCTGTGTTCGAAAGCTCAAATCTTTGGTCTACTGTCTGCTTCTCCAGTGTTTGTCTTGCAATTCTTATCCACTGATGGATCATACCAGTGGCTTCTCTTCCCACCGACGATCATTCCGGTGGCGACTTCTTTCCCACTGATGGATCATACCAGTGACTCCTTCTCTTATCCACTGATGGATCATACCAGTGGCTTTTGTTCCCACCGACAATCATTTCAGTGGCTACTCATTTCCCACTGATGGATCATACCAGTGACCCATTCTCTTATCCACTGATGAATCATACCAGTGATTTCTCTTCCCACCAACGATCATTCCAGTGGTGACTCCTTTCCCACTTAAATTGGTTGTTTCGGCAGTCTCGTCGTCTGACCATCGTCAAGGTTGAGCCGTCGGCACCAGTCACAAAAAACTCCGCGACCATTCACACACTTAAGTTGGTTGTTTCAGGCTAAGGACAACATCTGGCCCATATCATTTCAGTTTGGTTTGATTAATGTTCGTGAAAATTAGCAATGATTACTTCAATTGGTTGGTTGGTGTTTTGTTCTTGAGCACAAACATTATTGGTTGCTGATTCTGGTATTTCTCGATTTATTCTAGATATCTTTATGGGTCTAGTTACCTCTGGTTGTTAAATTTTCTCTTTTAAAGGGTATATTTGTAACAAGCTTAAAGCTTAATAAGCTTTAGCTTATGGGGGAGTGTTAGAATATATTATCTTATCTTATTTTATCATAGAGTACGGGTGTGGCTATGGTGCACCACCCAATTTTTACACCACTTTTTGCACCTCCCACATGTCCCATTCTCAGCCAATCATATTGTCACATGGATGGTCAAAATGTCAACTGTTGGAGTTGCATTAATACTGTATTCAAAGCTTGTATGTACAGTATACTACAGTATAATATAAGTATTTTTAGTATTTATATATTTTGCCCAAAAAAAGATTACTTATTATTTTTAATATCTGAAATAATGTATTTGTTAATTTTTTTATGTATTAGAGACCAAAAATACATAAAAAAAAATATATGTACAGTATACTGCAGTATAATATACATATTTTTAGTATTTATATGTTTTGCCACAAAAAATTACTTATTATTTTTAATATCTGAAATAATGTATTTGTTAAATTTTTTTATGTATAACAAATACATTATTTAAGATATTAAAAATAATAAGTAATTTTTTGGGGTAAAATATATAAATACTACAAATACGTATACTATACTGTAGTATACTGTACATACAAGCTTTGAATACAATATTAATACAACTCCAACAGTTGACATTTTGACCATCCATGTGGCAATTTAATTGGTCCACAAATTGCCACATGGGTGGTGTAAGGAGGGGTGTAATTTTAGGGTGGTGTAGCTTAGCCCAACCCATAAGTCTATATATTACAAAGTTGCACAACTCCAAGACCAAGTTTGAAGATTAACTAAGCCAACATCGACCTTCTCTCTATAAGCCAACTGAAGTGTTTTACTTTACTCCATAAACTTCTATATAATAGATTTTTTTTTACAGTAACTTTCTGAACAGTTGAGACATGAGACTTAAGAGCTAATGAGATGCATCTATCTTGAGCACATATCTCGTTGATCTACTCTGGTGATCTCGGTGGGTTGAATTTTGGTTCCTGCTCCAACTCATTTCTGCTAGCTGTCTCGCCTTGTTACTGTTTGCTCGCATAGGTATTGGGTGGTAACTGCTTTCATTACATATTTTGCCCTGATGGCCTTATTGTCATATTTGGTTTGGCTTGAGTTATGCCTCTCTAGGCTTTGGGTTTTTATCTTATCTCATTTATTGGTGTGCTTACAATGGATTCCATGCACATTACTTGATAATTTTGCTAAGGAGGTTATGCCACCTGGTTGTATTTGATACTTGCTATACTTTGATTGCTTTGGACTCCTTCTTTGTTTTTGGTCTGATCGACTGGCACATGATCCATATGGGTTTGCCTTTGTAACTATTGTAGTTAGTTTTCTGCAACTTCAGCATTGATGTGGACCAGCAGTGTTGCTTGTTGCTGCTCACAAGCACAGCCATGCCCCGGCATCGCTCCATGCTTTTGGTGCTTAGTGGACTGTGATATCTGGTAAATGGTAATTGAAACATTTTGCTTTTACAACAAAAGATTTTTGCAGTTATCTTTACTTATATAGGTGGTTTTAGCGAATGATATATTAATTTGTATTTTAGTGGGTTAAGCATTGCAAATTATGTAGTCAGCATTCCTCTTCTGTTTTTATGCTTTTTTTTTAATATTTTAGTTTTATGCAATTTTGATTTGATTTGGTAGTTGAATATTTATATTTTTTTTTTGTACATTTTTATGTAATTAATTTTAGATGCTTTATGATTGGTATAATTTTCTTAAAATGAAATAATGATAAAAGAGTATAAAGTTGATGTATTTTCTAAGAAGAAAACTTCCAACAAAAATGAAAATAGTATAATTTTGACATCTTCACTTCCAAAACATCGTTTTAATGATCAAATAGTTCCATCAAATAAACAATATTTCAAGATTCAAAAAGTTGCGATTGGTAAATTTGATCTAACTCAAGAAAGCATTCCCAAATTTTGAAATATACTGTGTATAAAACAGATGAAGTTCAAAGAGCTCTATCTAAAATGAGGTTATATCAATATTATTTTTAAAATTATATTAATATATTAATTTAACTAGTGGCTCCCCCAACTATTTTTAACAAGATCCGCCGCTAGTTGCGGTTGGGTTCTCCTGCTAGGGGCTGAACTGCTTGTGTCTGATTTTTATTCACAGGTTTTCAATGTACTAGTGTAGGTCTATGTAATAGGAATGCTGGCTTGGTTTTGTTTCAGGTGGTGGTAACTAAAAGTAGTGCAGTTTTCTTTCTGGGCTTTAACAGAATCTATTCCATTTGAGCTATTTGTTTTACTTGTTTTGTTATAGTATTATGGTGATTTTAGTTTGGTGTTCTAGCTTTTATGCAGCTAGCTTAGATGTTATAGCTGATGGGACTATTTTGGTGTGTTGGATATTAAATTACTTGCTCAACCTTATAGTTAATCTTGCTCCATGTTGAACTTGTACCTTGGTTCCTCTTTCCTTTCGTCCTCTTTACTCATATGTATATATCTTTTGTTTATAAAAAATCCAAATGTTTATTTTTGCTGCATAATGTAAGTATAAAAGTTGTAGGGGCTTGTTATGTTTTGGGACTTATTTTGGTGTTTGGTAAACATTCCACCTTGTATTCTTTTTGTTGAGTATTTCTTGTACTCATCCTCGTAATAGATTATTTTGGCTTTAAAAAACAAACAAACTACATTTCAATTTTGAATAAATTTTCTCTTTTCTATATTGTTAAACTCCGTAAACTTGAGCTATTAGAATTTTGAATCATTTATCTAGTTGTATATAACATGCAGATTTTTTGATGGATTTTGTTGATGCCATCGGTCGCACCCGTAAGCTCAATCGTTGGATTAGTTCCCCTTACTCCAGTTGCCATTGGTTCTTCCTTCTTCTTCTTTTTTTCTTTCTCAAGCTTTACATTCTACTGTCTTCTTAGCATTTTCTTTTCTTTTAATTTCATCAATTACTATTTTTTATTTATAAGCATGATATTTGTAGGATATGGGAGACCATAGTTTTTATTATGGGCATCTTTCTTACAGTTGAGGTGCCATATCAACTTGCTTTCGGCAAGAATCTATCAATAGTCATCCTGACAATGCATATCTATGCCAATATCTCAATGGTCATTGGTGTTATATCCAAATATTTATGCACGACATATATTGACTAGAGCACAAGGCATTTAATTGATAACCGCAGATTAATTTGGAACAATTCTAAGAAATCTTGGTTATTCTATGTTGATATTTTATCAACCATTTTCTCATCTGTTCCAATATTACCATCTGGAAGGTGATACCGGTTTTACGCCATACCATTCGTGTTCTTCCGTAGTTTGAGTATCGGTGCCTCTTTTGACAGGTATCATTTAGACTTTATCACTAATGATTTGTAAATGATATTTTCTTTTTCCTTCTCATATAATCTTATATTCTTATGTTTTTCAACAGGATGGAATGTTGGCTCACTTTTGTTTTTGGCAATTGTTTGGGCACATTGAGAGAGTGGTTTGTTAGGTTGGTTCGCATTACCAAGTCATCATGGGTAAGTTTCTAAACATGAACAAGTTAGCACATGTATAATCGTGTAAGTTGTGTGGAATGTAGAGTATTAATTTAATATGGATATTTGATGTAAGTTTCTAACTTCTAGACCCGTGTGCTTTTAATAGGTTATTATCTTGTGGATTCACTGTCATGGATGCCTCTTCTATTCCATTGTTGAATATCATAACAATGACAATACATAGCTTGGCGATGTAAAGGATAATCATAAATCAGATTTGGATAAATACATAGATGCGATATACTGGGCAATTACCACTGTAACGACAGTAGGATATGGAGCCAGTAAATAGGGTAGAGAGGGTGCTTTGTGTTATTATGATGATATTTAATATTGGGGCGGTCGCCTACTTCCTATACAGTTTGGGATATGTATGCAGTCGGGCGAGACCACTTCCTTCCGAAGGAGATACTCCAGTGACGTTGGCGATGTCACCTCCTCATCAACCACGACCCTCCACGATGCCAACTACATCCTCCCTGGCCCATACTACACCCTTCTTGACCCATATCGAGATGATGAATCTTCATGCAACCATCTCATCAGCTTCTCCCACCTGGACCTCTGCTGCACTCACCACGACCTGTACAACACTCTCCACGACCCATACTGCTTCCACACCATCACCACCACCACCATCTTCATCATCTGCGCTCCACGTCGATCAGGGCACATCATTGTCTATTCAGCAGTCCGCCGTTCTAGAAATCACTGAATTGGTTAATTGAGAAATTTGTGGACTCAGCACCATATACCACCAGAAGGGGTTGAAGGGAGGAATTCACCTCTGATTTGTCAGTATACCTAATAGGAATTCTTTTTGTTGGGACTTTGCCTATTCCTTTCTTATTTTTTGGCACAAAGAAAACATTTATGAGAACTTTTCAATTCATCATAATCGATAATGATAAGCTCTAGTTAGGGTGCTCCAGTTAGAAAAGAGTTATAATATGTAATTATGCACAACACTATAATAAAAACAAATAGCAATTCTGAATATTACTTTATTGAAGATAGTAGACTTAGTAGTACAATTTAGCTAAGAAAGTAACATTCTACTTTAGGTCAAATAAAGAAGAAAATGCAACATTAAGGAATATGATAAAGGTGAAAGGTTAGAGGGAGGAGCAGAAAGATGGACTGTCCATTTTCTTAAAATAATAGTCATATATCAGTCTGTTTGGGTCTGTAATTGTCCTATTCCCTGGTATATGGTTTTAGAAGTAAAATAAGGTGATCTTGTGCAGAAGACTTCGAGGGTGGCAGCAGTCAATGCTTGATTTGCACTTTCATGAACGGTTCAAAAGCATCCAGTAAATGTTTATGTCTGATCGAGGCATGGTTATGAGCGTCCTAAGCTGTCAAATAGGTGGAAATAGGACCTTTCTGCTTTTTAGCAATCTTTGATTGGCTAATCTGGTGTAACAAAACAGAAGGTGCGGTTATGTGGTGTTCATTTTTAGCAGTTTTGATTCTCTGTTTGGGAAAGAATTGTGTAATAGACATACTGATTTTTGGTTGTGTTTAATCAGTATGATAGTTACTTTTCCTCTCATTGGGGTATTTGAATTTATTTTGTAAACGAGTTTGAATAACTCTTGTGCTCATACAATTTAGTTAAGAAAGTAACAATCTACTTTAGGTCAAATAAAGAAGAAAATGCAACATCAAGGAGTAGGATAAAGGGGAAAGGTTAAGAGGGGGGAGCAGAACAAATCCTTCCAATTTCAGCATATATTTGGAGTGTCCATCTTCTTAAAATAATAGTCATATATGTTTATTGTTATGTTTGCATGCACATATACACTAGACATATCATGCATCTCTACCACTGTATGAATCAATCTCTCTCTATATATATCTATATATGTATATATATCCCATTTGTTTATATAGTAAAATGTAAGAGCATGAATAAAAAAATTCTGAGAGTTAAAATAAATGTCTAGTATATAAATTAAACATATAATATTATAAAAAAGATAATAGTTTTGCATGTTTAATTTTTTTTTTATAGGCAAATGTTAGATTGTTAGTATTTGTTATGTTAATGGGGGAGTTGAACCCATGACCTCCACATTATCACTCAAAACCCTATTCCCTCCCACAAACCACCCTATAACTCCCAGTTTTGCATGTTTAATTGATACGCACTATCACTATAACAATTTTTGACATTGTTAACCAATCAAAAATTTGTCATATCATTTGTAATTTATTTTATATTAAAGTGTATCAAAATTAAACACATAAGTCTATTGAGTTTAATTGAAATATACTGTCAGTGTATTGTTTTTTACATTGTCAATCAACCAAAAATCAACACTACCAAAAGTTCACTATTTAGCGACCAATTTAGGGACCAAAAAATTTTGGTTAGTATAGTGATCGGTCACTAAATCAGTCACTAATTTGGTTGCTAATTGAGTTTGTGACCGATTTGAACTAGTCGCCAAACCACTGGTCGCTAATGTGTAGTGGCCGATTTAGCGAGCGGTTTGAAATTTTCGGTCTCTTAGTTGGTCGTTAAATCGATCGCTAAATAGCAATTTTTTTGTAGTGCAAGGTATAAATGACTTTTAAGGTGGTTGAGATAAGAGCCAAAGACTTTTAATGATGTGTCAATTTCTGATTGGTTGACATTATAACAAATCTTTACACTATCAGGGTATACCAATTAAATCCTAAGTTTGTTTCTCATTTTTATAATATTGTATGTTTAATCTATATATTAGACATTTATTTTATAATTTAACTTTTTATACATTGTCAGTATAAAGGATTTTTACACTGACATTCAATAATATTTTGAAAATAATATGATTGTTATTTATCTTTGTTAGTTATTAAAATAAAAGCTCACGTGCCAAAATTTTAATGGAAGTAAGTGTAAAAATTTTTAGACTAATAATACATAATTCTTTATTTTGACTCTCTAAATTTTTTTATTTGTGCTCTTAGATTTTACTAAGGCCGTCTTTGCAAGTTTGGAGGGAAAGGAAAGGAAGGGAATCAAAGGGGAGGGAAGGGGAGAATGAGAGTATTATCCCTCACCTTGTTTAAGAGTGCATATTGTATGATGAGAAGGAAATGAAGGGTGTATCACATGCTTTTACAAATTTACCCTTATTTGGAAAAAATAATATTATTATTTAAAAAGTGTAAATTTTAAAAATGGATGGGGGTAAATTATTATTTTCAATTACTGTTCCTCCAAAATATCTCAAATTGGGGGAAATGGAAAAAGTGTGTTGAGGAGGAGAATGAAGGATTTATTAAAACCCCCGTAACATTTCCCTCCAATTAATAGAAATCTTTACATATTGATAGTGCATACAAATTTAAACTCAAAAAAATAAATTATTATAAAGTCCATCAAATTTATAAACGCACAGGACATGTTAGTCCCTAGAACAGTTCAATGTCTGTTTACTTGTCTATATGTCTAATTAACCATTTTGTCTTACACATCAGTGGTTCGGTGTAGCCTATGACAAATTTCCATAATGAAAAACAAAGAAAAATGAAAAAATATATACAATTTTGAAACAAGCATACTTAAAAATTGAGAATTATTTTTGTTTTCAAATTTGATTCATTTTTCATTGTGGAAATTCATCGCAGATCACGCAGTATCGTTGTCGGGCAAAGCATCATGGTTAATTGGACGTGTAGGCAAGTAAATGAACGTTTAACGTTTGTCAATTTGATGGACCAATTATATAGTTTATTTTTTTTTCAGGGACCAAAAATATGCCAGTAATTATCTCGAGGGATCAAATTGAGCCTGTACTCAGTTTATGATATCCATTCATTAACCTTTATACATTTATAATATTTTTAAGCATATTTAAGGAATCAATAAAAGGTAAATATAGGAATGTATCAATTTACTAACCGTCCTCTATATAAAGGAATAGCAAGAGATATTATAATGGAATAAAGGCAGTATGTTCTCATGTATACTTTTTAATTCATTAGAAATGCTTTGAACGATAATGCCTCTTTCGCACTCCAGGTTGTTTAAATCTCCTCTAAGTTGGAAGATTGTAAATTCTTGCATCTTTAAGAAGAAATTTGCTATTCGATTTCCTTGAAAAAAATGTCTTCTATTAGTAGTGATTTTATGAGAGATCTTAAGGATAAACAGGCTCTGGATCTATATCTACAGGAGATAAGTAGAGGTATAGATGAGGGTAAGATTTCTGAGTTTAGTAGAGGAACAAATGGTGTACTGAGATTTAGGGATAGAATATGTGTTCCAGAGGATTTGGAACTTAGGAAGGTGATATTAGAAGAAGCACATAAGAGTAAGTTGAGTATTCATCCTGGATCCACTAAAATGTATCAGGATTTAAAGAAATTGTTTTGGTGGACGAGGATGAAGAAAGAGGTAGCAGAGTATGTTTTATCTTGCCTGGTGTGTCAGAAGGCTAAGATAGAGCATCAAAAGCCAGCTGGTTTATTGCAATCATTAGATATCCCAGAATGGAAATGGGATAGCATAGATATGGATTTTGTGGTTGGACTACCACGAACTCCTAAGAGACATGATGCGATTTGGGTTATCATTGATAGCTTGACGAAGTGTGCTCACTTCTTACCTATGGGTGAAAGCTATAGTTTGGAGAAGTTGACCCAAATCTACATCAAAGAAGTTGTTAGGTTGCATGGTGTGCCATCGAGAATTGTCTCAGACCGAGATCCTAGATTTACATCTAGATTTTGGAAACAGTTGCACCATGCTTTAGGGACCAAGTTGAGGATGGGTTCTGCTTATCATCCCCAAACAGATGGACAGTCAGAAAGGACGATTCAATCATTGGAGGACCTTTTAAGAGCTTGTGTTTTGGAACACACTGGCTTTTGGGATGAGTTCTTGCCATTGATTGAATTTACTTACAACAATAGTTTTCACAGTAGTATAGGGATGGCACCATATGAGGCTTTGTATGGTAGGAAGTGTAGGACCCTGTTATGTTGGTATGAGATTGGTGAAAATCAAGTCTTGGGTCCAGATGTGGTACAACAGACTACGGAACAAGTTAGGAAGTTAAGGGAAAAGATGAAGGAATCATAGGATAGGCAAAGGAGCTACAGTAACAAGAGAAGGAGACCTTTAGAATTCCAGGAGGGTGATCACGTGTTTTTAAGAGTCACTCCGAAGACCGGAATTGGCAGGGCTATCAAAACTAGAAAACTTACTCCTAGATTCATCGGACCTTTCCAGATTCTTCGAAGGATTGGTCCAGTAGCTTATCATATTGCTTTACTACCTAACCTTGCTAACCTTCATGACGTCTTTCACGTTTCTCAGTTGAGAAAATATTATCATGATCCTTCACATGTTATTGAGTCTGAGTCTATACAACTGCGAGAGAATCTAGAGTATGAGGCTCTACCTGTAAGGATAGCAGATAAAGAGATTAAGGAGCTTCGTGGTAGACAAATTCCTTTGGTTAAGGTCATATGGGATGAAACTACTAGAGATGCTACTTGGGAACGTGAAGCATATATGCAACAACGAAATCCGCATCTTTTCTGAAGTATGTAAATTCTGAGGACGGAATTTTTTCTAAGAGGGGTAGTAATGTAACACCCTACTTTTTATTTTCCGATTTTTATTTTTTTCAGTAAAAATATTTTCGCTGTATTAACCGGTATAAATGTATTTATTTATATTTTTATCCGAGTTCATGGAGATTGATTTTTATGAAATAAAAATCATATTCATACTCTATCTTAGGGTAGAAGCTTAGGATAAAAATTTGGGTTGAAAATTCAGACGGAAATCGGTCTGCGTTTTCACTGATAGTATAATTTTACTGAGCAGAAAACCTAATTTTGACTCGTGAACGAAATGGTTTATATTTAAATCATATTTCCAACTAGTTTGGTTAGTTTGAAAATTTTCGGTCGAAAACGAAATATTACGCTTTTACGCAGGCGTAAAACCCTAATCGGGGAACCGACGAAGTCGAGAAGGGAGGTACAGAGACAAAACCGGATACTGGAGGAGCTAAGTCATGGGATGAGTCACCACCATGACTCACCAAGCATTTATGAGCATTAAATGCAAGTAATCATGACATTTACGTAAAAAGACCAAAATATCCCCAAGCTTTCGCGGGTATTAGCAAGACGCATCTACGCACTCTTAACCACTCATTTTAAGTGGTTGAAAACCTCCCACATCTCTCCAATTTCGTGCATCCACCTCCAATAAATGTTACCTATTTCATTTTGCTTTCGTTTCATTATTTTTCCTCTCAAAAACCGAAATCGGGTAAACTACGGAGCTGCGTACGGAATTTCCGGGAACCGCTAACGGATAGGATCGGTGACTCATTAGTGAGTCACTTTGTGTGGCCCAAAATCAGCCTCACCTCCATCAAATGTGAGCCACATAATTATTAACCATAGTTAGCAAAGTAACCCTAGTTAAGTTAATTATCAACTATGGTTAAGCTTATATTAATTTAATATTCACAAAACCCATTAAACCAATTCCTTATAACCAAACAAGGCATAAGATTACTCATATATATACCCTCCAAACCGTGGCCTCCCTCCCCTTTCACTCATCTTCTTCATTTTTCTTCATTTCTTCACAAATCACCAAAACTCCATTTTCTTCTTCAAGAGCTCCAAGTGCTTCCATTGAAGAACTTGTCAGGTGATCATCTTTTCTCCATATTCTTCATACACTTGAGGTAACATAATAATCTCATCTCTTGTTTAAGCTTTTGTTCTTCATATTTCATAGTTTTCCATTTCTAGATCTAGAACTTGTAATAATTCTAGAAAATTGTAGAAAAATCATAAAAATGTGAAACCAATTACTATGATCTTGTTATGTCATTTACTTTCATTATCTAAGAGTGTGTGAGCAAAAACAATTTCAACCTATATGATCTTGATCTGGCCGAAACTGAGTACAAAAGTGGTTTTCATGTTTTGTTGTTTTGTTTGAAAGTTAGTACTTGATTTAAGTTCTTTAGTACTTGTATAGCTTAAATCCAAGAGCTTAGGTTCAGCAAAAATCCCTAGCCTAATTTTCTTTGTGAGGCCGAAATTCATTTAAATAGGGCTTGGAATATTTTATTCATGTTTTCAAGTCATAGCAATGTATCTAGGCTACCTAGGACCTAAGTAATTAGTATCCAAAAACATAGGTTGAGAAAATAACTCTAACCCTCATTTGGATGAGTTGGCCGAACCTAGTACCATATGTCCATATTTAGATTTGTTGATTCATTTGTTTTATTGTTGATTTGGTTGAAGGTGGTTTTGTTAACTCGTGGCGGGATAACGAGGATCGTCGTTTTCGTGTCTCCGGTGATAACTCAGGTGGGAGAAAGAACCATTCCATCGTCGAAACCGATAAGTAGTATATAATTTATAATAATGGTGTAGGGCGACCTAAACCCTACTAGTGGTCGAGTAATCGACAATACCAAAATCGTATTGGAAACTTTTCCGTAATACCAATGACGATTTGGGAATTGTAGGTTTATCGCCTTAGGTTAATTATTCATATTTGAGGATGTCTGAATTAGGTAATTTTGACTATTTGTGATCCGCTGGTTGAGGTATTCCATCTGCATGTGGCGTATTATTGCGGTGTTTGAATATTTATGATATTGAGGATGTTCAGTGTCTGGCACGGCCGTGATGGTTGTCATGGCCAGGCCGTGACAGGTTCTGTTTGGTAGAATTCTTGCCTTTGATGTCTGTCACGGTCGTGATGGCTATCACGGTCAGGCCGTGACAGAGTCTGACTTGCACTTGATATCTGTCACGGCCGTGATGGCTATCACGGCCAGGCCATGACAGAGTCTGACTTTGTTATTTATTTGGTTGGACTATTATGATTTGTTGTGATAAATTGCCTTATATGATATTGAGATATTTGAATATTCTGTTGATTAATGTGTTATGCATGATATGCCTGGGTTTAATACTATGCTTAGATGATTTTAAGGAAAGATATATATTGCTCGGAGGTATTTTGTTTGGGTGAGAGTTTTGAATATGAATTAGAGGTGCCTCGCTATTATTTTATAGAAGTGATGTGATATAGAATGTAAGTGGAGGTTGTGAGGAAAAGCTTGAGGTACTAGGTTGTTATTGATAAAAGTCAGTGAGAATCATATGTTGCATTGTTGTTCATAACCGTGTATTTGAGATACACGAGGTTCGAAGTTCTCGTGGACCATTCCAAATTAGAATTTAAGTTGTGCAACTATAGTGTCATTGCTATGCATGAGCACCCTTGACTGAGTTGAGAGAGAAAATAAGGGTGTGCACCGACGGTACTGTGCAGCTATAGTGTCATTGCTTTGCATGAGCATTCTCACCATGGATGAGAATGTGCACCGGTGTTGGGAACGTGTCACTTGGACGACTGACTGACATTCCTAGCGACGGATGTGTGACAGGATTAGTAGTGGCCACGTCATCATAAAGGTTTAGTTGCATGAGTTGGAGGGTAGAGGATGATGTTATAAAGTATGGATGATTGTAGATTGTGAGTGATGCATGTTTGTGACAATTATTGTATTATATGCTATGAATCTTTTCCACTTATGATGATAGAACCGTTTCTTATCTCCCTATTTCTATATTTTTGTGTATGTTTACCCTGTTACGTTAGAAGACCAGATGGACGATTATGTTACTGAGGAGATGGATGGAACCCCATACGAGACGGAGGTTGTTGAGGAGTTGAATGACGTTCCGTATGAAGTTGACGCTGAAGAACAACCTACTGAACCTAATAGTGTAGCGTAGTAAGTTTAGGGCCAGTGGGTCACATAAGATGTTTTGTTTTCCGTTAGTTATAAGCAAGTTGTATAAATAAGTACCTGTGTAGGATCCTACTACGATGATACCCTAAACAGTGTTGAGTAAAATAAAGGATACTGATGTGTGTATTTATGTAATATAGTTTGGTGTGTTTTATATTTGTAGAAGTTATATGATTATTAATTAAGTTTTAATTTTTACGTATTTTCAGCAATAAGCGCGCGATTAAGTAAATAAATAATAAGGTTCTAATTTAATAATACAATGGGGCACAACGGGGTGTCTCACCTCACTTGACAACAAAGGAAAAAATTCTACCGGGATGCCAACCATTTCATTTGGGATGACCCATTTCTGTTCAAGGTTGGACCAGATGGCTTATGGAGGAGGTGTGTTAGTCAAGAGGAAGCAAGGAGTATTTTGTGGCATTGCCATAACTCTCCATATGGTGGACATTACAATGGGGGTAGGACAGCTGCAAAGGTCCTCCAATCTGGGCTCTTTTGGCCCTCAATCTTCAAGGACTCTTACAATCATGTGAAGAGTTGTGACAAGTGCCAAAGGACCGGGAACATATCTAAAAGGGATGAGATGCCATTGCAAAACATATTGGAGATTGAAGTATTTGACTGTTGGGGCATAGATTTTCTGGGTCCACTACCACCTTCATTCTCCAATCAATATATCTTGGTGGCGGTGGACTATGTTTCTAAATGGGTGGAGGCCATTGCAACATCGAAGAATGATGCACAAACAGTGATTAAGTTCATCAAAAAGAACATCTTTGCCCGGTTCGGTGTCCCAAGGGTCCGTATAAGTGATGGGGGATCTCACTTCTGCAACTCACAACTGAAAAATGTGTTGACCAAGTATGATGTGAGGCATAAGGTGGCATCTCCATATCATCTTCAAACAAATGGGCAAGAGGAGGTCTCTAACCGAGAGATTAAGCGAATTCTGGAAAAAACTGTGGCCACTTCAAGAAAAGATTGGGCAAAGAAGCTTGACGATGCCTTGTGGGCTTACCGGACTGCATTAAAAACCTCTGTGGGGTTATCTCCATTTCAGATGGTCTATGGGAAGGCATGTCATCTACCCGTAGAGTTGGAGCATCGAGCCTTTTGGGCATTGAAGTTATTGAATTTTGATGCCACTCTGGCGGGTGAGAAAAGAGTCAATCAGCTGCATGAATTAGAGGAGATGTGCCTCAATGCATATGAGAATGCAGCTATTTACAAGCAGCGAGTCAAGACCTATCATGACAAGAAGATCGTGATGAAAACATTTCAGCCAGGACAACAAGTTTTATTATTCAATTCCCGGCTGAGATTGTTTCCGGGCAAGTTGAAGTCTAAGTGGTCGGGACCGTTCATTGTCAAAGAAGTCTCATCGCATGGAGCTATAGAAGTGGAGGATCCTACTTCAAAAAGGACCTTCAAAGTCAATGGCCAAAGGCTTAAGGCCTACTTGGGTGGTGACATTGAGAGATTGACCACAGCTGTGCACCTTCGTGATCCTTGAGATCACCGACCGTCAAGCTAGTGACGTTAAAGAAGCGCTTATTGGGAGGCAACCCAAGTTTTCTTTCTCTTTTCTTTTTCCATTTGTTTTTTATTTTTAACTCTTGAATAATTTGAGAAGATCAAGAGGAAAAGTAACATAAATTAATAGATTTGTTAAGTGTTTTCAGGGCAAGAAGGAAGGAAGAGCAAAAAGGGCAAGGACAAGCAAAGTCAGCAACCATCACGCCCAGGCCGTGACACTGGTCACAGCCGTGATGAGCTAAACATGAAGACCAGAAAGGATCATGGCCCAACCATGATACCCATCACGGGCATGATGAAAGGACCCTGAAGATCAGAGAGCATCACGGCCTAGCCGTGATGGAGGTCACGGCCGTGACAGGCCAACCCCTATGGAACAGAATTGATCACGGCCTGCCCGTGATAGAGGTCACGGCCGTGACACATTTTCTAGCATCCCTTTGACTAGGCATGTGAGCCAACACCCGCTACCACCTCGGTAAGTTGTTCCATTTTTCTCCCCTCTCCAACTTGATTATTTACATTGGGGACAATGTAAGTTTTTAAGCTTGGGGTAGGGGTATTTTTGAAAAGTTTTGTATTTTTGTATTTTGTATGTTGCATTCATATAGGCATAGTTTTGCATGATCACATGATTAGATTGCCCCTTGCTTAGATTATGCATCCAATTGTGAGATCTGAGTGCCAATTAAATTGAGATAGTGAATTTTTGAACCCAATTTTTTTTATTCTTGTGATAAGGCTACAAATAAAAAATTCTTGAGATGATCTTTGATAGTTGATAATTAGCATGTGGTTCCGTAGATTCGTGTTTCTCATTGATTTTTGAACTACTAAAATGTGAGATTTTGAGCCAAAAAGGGGTACTCACTAAATCTACCCCATTCTTTGTGGAGTGTTATTCCTCTTGGATTGTATTTCTCTAGAACTTGACTTGAAACCGTTTTGAAGCTTAAAATTTTTTGAAAACATTTTTGAAAATGATTGAGGTACTAGGTATTTTTTCGGCCTTCTGAGCTTTGATTGATTAAATGCTATCCCTTAGTTGCCCAATTTTAAGCCTTCAAGAATAAAATACTTTTCTTGGTACCCTGAAATATTTGGATGAATGATGCTTGATAGGGGACCTTCTAAAGTATTGCACAAAAGGGTGAAAAGGTAGTTTGAAAAAGAATGGGATGAGAAAATCAGAAAAATATTTCTCTTGAGCTGAAAATCTCCCCTTCTCCAAATAAAAGAAAAATAAAAGAAAAAATATATATAGAGAAGGGGATGACAAATGAAAGTGAGAAATAAAAGAAAAAGAAAGAAAGAAAGGTGGAAAAATGAATCAAAACCCCAAAAGGTATTTTAGAAGGTGTCATGTTTTGCAATGCTTGATGTTTTGTTTAGCCTTCTTGAAATTTCCTTTTCTTGATTTCCCCACTTAACGATCAATCCCATGGCCTCATTACAACCAAAGTGAAAGACCTCTTGATTCTTATGTGTTTTCATTAATAAAGTAGAGCTTTGGTTGATAGTCAAGCTTATGGTAGAATTCATTCCTTGAGGAAATTGAGCGAATTATCATATATCCTTAAACACTTGAGTGAGGTGAGAAAGAGTGCCCGAATCAGTGAGAATATGAGTCTAGGAAACCTGAGCTTCTAATTGGACTTGAAATTGATCGTCTCTTGGTGAATTATTTGAACATGCATGTTACTTGGATTAATTACTCGGGTTCTTGGTTCACTATCCATGCTCTACTTATCTATATCTTCTGGCCTTAGTGTTTGCTTGAGGACAAGCAAAAGTCTTAAGCTTGGGGTGATTTGATGAGTGTGATTACACCTCATATTTGTATATCATTTTGCATGCATTTTCATATAGTTTAGGCATACTTAATTTGATTTTTAGATAGTTTTTACCTTGGAACGGGTAAGGTGGTTTCGAGGTGTTGTTTTGCAGAAATTGAGGATAAAATGCTCAAGATTGACCATGATGAAGCTTGGATGGAGAAAGAGCTTGAAAAGTGAAGAAAATGAGCCAAACAGAGCCCATCACGGCCTAGCCGTGATGCCCATCACGGCCATGATCGACCAATAGCTGGAAAGAAAGGAGGCAAAAGTCAGAAGCTGTCACGGCCTAGCCGTGATGACCAGCACGGTCGTGACCTGTCAGCTAAGCCAGACCCTCAACAGGAAGAACTAGTCACGGCCTGGCCGTGATGAGCATCACGGCCGTGACAGATGAAATTTTGAAAGCGCGCCCATGGCAGAGCCCGTCACGGTCTGGCCGTGATGGCCTTCACGGCCGTGACGCCCAGTTTTTCCCTGATCTATAAATAAGACCTTTGGGCAGAACAGAAAGAGGGACGTTTTTACACCAGAATTTTACCTTAATTCTCTGAGCTAGAGGCTGTTGTGGCTGCTGTGGAAAGCCTTCATGGAGTCCCTTCTCTCCTTTATCTCTATTTCTCTTGTTTTGGCTTTCTCTTTCTCTGTGAGTAGCTAAATCCTTTTTTGTTGGGATTAGATGTAGCTAAACTGAATATCATGTAATTGCTTTGATTTATCAATCTGTGTTTATGCCTCTCTATTAGTGTTTAATTCCTATGCTTAATGCTTGTTGTGGTCTGATCATCCATGATTTGATTTTGAGATTTGATTTGCAATGGGGACGTTCTTATCAATTCTTGATCTGGAATTAATCACCTAGTAAACCTTGCATCTAGGAATGAATTTTGGTTTATTAGTAATCGTGTAATCCCTACTCTTAATGTAAATTCACTAATTAGGCCACCTAAGGAATTAGGGTCTATTAGGGGATTTAGGCTCTTGTCATCTAAGGAATTAGGGCTTGAGTAATTTTGTGGGTTGATTTTAATATTTGAAGCATAAACTGGATTGGTAGTCTTGGTATTGCATGAGGCTAAGGTTTAGTGAAATCTGATCCCAACGTCTTTTCTCATATTTGAAAAACCCCTTTTATCGCCTTCCAAGTATTTGAGAAAATTACAAAAAGAGTTTGTTCCTTTTTATTCTGTTTATTTTTACTATTGTTGGGCTTGGTATTTGATATTGAGCTCCCTTCCATCCAAAGATTCGCTTAGATAGTAATCGATCTATTACGTGCTAATACTTGTCTCAGTCCTCGTGGGAACGATATCGGTTTCACCACCGTATTACTTGTACGACTAGGTATACTTGCCTAGATTCGTCCCAACAGTTGTCATAGCCGAACCTAGCCTTTTGTGGTTAAGGATGAATTTTGTTTGATTAATTCATTCTTATGTTGATTGATTGAAGGTTGATTTAATAACCGTAGCACCGTGACGAGGAGTGGGAAGTCGTGTTTCAGGAGATAAGCTCAAGTGGGGGAAAGAAACAATCTACCATTGGAACCGATAAGTAGTATATTCTATAATAATTGTGTAGGGCAACCTAAACCCTACTAGTAGTCGAGTAATCGACAAGACCAAAATCACATTGGAAACCCATTCTGTAAAACCAATAGTGATTCGGAGATTGTAGGTTTATCGACATTAACGTTGATTTTATGATGTTGAGGATGTTTGGCTTTATTTCTTATTTGATTTGATTGTGATATGATGGTTGTGATAATTTACTTTATGTGATATTTTATGATGTTTGATTATTTTGTTGATATTGTGTTATGCATGATCTGCCTGGTTTGATAAATTGCTTAGTTGATTTTATGGAAAGATATATATTGCTCAGAGGTATTTTGTTTGGATGAGAGTTTTGAATATGAATTAGATGTGCCTCGCTATTATTTTGTAGAAGTGATGTGATATAGAATATAAGTGGAGGTTATGAGGAAAAGCTTGAGGTACTAGGTTGTTATTGATAAAAGTCGGTGAGAATCATATGTTGCGTTTTTGTTCATAACCGTGTATTTGAGATACACGAGGTCTGACGTTCTCGTGGACCATTCGAAATTAGAAGTTAAGTTGTGCAACTATAGTCTCATTGCTATGCATGAGCACCCTTGATAGAGATGAGAGAGAAAATAAGGGTGTGCACCGACGGTATTGTGCAGCTATAGTGTCATTGCTTTGCATGAGCATTCTCACCATGGTTGAGAATATGCACCGGCGTTGGGAACATGTCACTTGGACGACTGACTGACATTCCTAACGAGGGATGTGTGACAGGATTAGCAGTGGCCACGTCAGCATAAAGGTTTTGTTGCATTAGTTGGAGGGTAGAGGATGATACCTTATTTTGAGGATGATTTGATAGTTATGTATGTTGATTGTCTGTGACAATTATTGTATGATATGCTACGACTCTTTTCCGCTTTTGATGATAGAACTGTTTCTTATCCCCTATATCTTTCTATGTGTTGTATTTTATTTCTGATGTGATCATACGAGAAGACCCGATGGAGGAACAAATTGCTGAGGAGTTAGATGGATCTCCATATGAACCAGAGGCGGGAGGACGAGCTATGGATTCCAGCAATGTAGTTTAGTGCCTAGGGCCAGTGAGTCTTATAAGACATTTTGTTTCCGCTATTAATTGTTGTTTTAAGATGCCTGCTAGGGATCCTACTGACGGGAGACCCTAGACAGTGTTTTAAATACTCTAATGCATAAACCTATGATATGTATGTTATATATATGGTGTGTTTACTTTGAAATTTTCTTCCACTGTACGTGTGTTTATAAGTTAAGTTTTAATTTTTATGTATTCCAAGGTTAAGTATGCGATTAAGTAAATAATAAGGTTTTAATCTAATAATACAATGGGGCACAACGGGGTGTCTCATTTGGTGGTATCAAAGCAGTTCAATTCTAATCGGACTGTGAGATCTAGGAAGTTGTTACTGGCCGTGTCTAGTTAAATCCACATCAGATTTTAACTATTCTTAGAAGTTGGGTAGTGAGTCCCGATGCGATAGTTAACAGTTATATGGCATATATATATTTTATGTAGCATTATATGTTGTAAACCGGTGCTCAAAGAGGTGGAGCTGGAAAAGGAGTTCTAGCAGCAGGACAGCAAATGGCCCGACCTCAGGCCACTGAAAGAGTGTTTACCGTGATGGGAGCTGAATTCTCAATCTGTGATCTTATACAAGGTATGTATTTGATATCTGGTAGACTTTGTTTGTTTGTCTAAGTAGCATGATAGACAAGAAAGTGATGAGAGTTTTGTTGAGGTATAGTTGTGACTGGTAGGATGTGAACCCTTAAGATCAATATCAATGAGTAAGACAATTACTATAAGTCAATTGTTGATTGAGGCATAGTATCATTATGGAACCTAGGGCAATGATTAATGTTCGTAGGTAAGATGGATTGTAAGAGTTTGGGAAGAGTAAACAAAAGTGTATATAGTAGTTTCACCTAAGTTGAATATGAGCAGAAAAGATGATTTCTAATGTAAATTGAGGTTACTAGAGAAATTCAAATTTGTTAAGTTAGATAATCCTAACAGGTGTTGTTCTTTTGACTGCGGTGTTAATTGTAGAAGTTAGATGTTGGAATTGATTGTGGTGTTAATTGCGGGAGTTAGATGTTGAAATAAGGTTCTCTAGTGGATCGGTAGTAAGAAGAAGGAAAGGATTAAGTTTTAATTATGTCTTTCAAGGATAATAGATCAAGGTGAAATGTTAAGGACAATGAATATAATGTAGTGATGGATTCTTTCGAGGATAAATAGAATGATATAAAAATGAATTTTGTTATGAAGTTACCACTGTCACCTAGGAGAAAAACAGCAATGAGAAATATAATGTGGGATCTTTAGATTAAGATACAACTACAAGATAATGTTTGAGTTAAGAAATTCCGAGGACGAAATTTTTTTCTAAGAGGGGTAGTAATGTAACAGCCTAATTTTTTAATTACGCTGTTTAACCGATTAAAATATAATTAATTATATTTTAATATGAGAGTTAGAAAGTAATTTTAAATAAAATAAAATCATATTCATAGTCTCTCTTATGGTAGAAGGTGACGGTGAAATTTTGGGTCTAAAACACAGACGGAAACCTGTATGCGTTTTTTAACTGCGGTATAATTTTATACTGACAGAAAACCCTAATTTGACCCGAAAATTGAAATTTGTAGATTTTTTATATTTTTGACCGAGAGGAAGTCTACTTTCCGAATTTCTGATCAGAAATAAAATATTATGTTTATTCGAACGAATTTTGGTAAAAGTTCGAACGGAAAACAGTCGGTGTTTTCACTGACAGTAAGATTTTAATGATCAGAAAACCTAAGTTTGACTCGTAAACGAAATGGTTTATATTTAAATCATTTTTCTAACGAGCTTGGTTGTTTTGAAAATTTTCAACCGAAAACGAAATATTATGCTTTTTCGCAGGCGTAAAACCCTAATCGAGAAACCGACAGAGTTGAAAACGGAACTGCAGAGACCCGTCCAGAGATCGGGACGATGAGTCATGCATGATGACTCATGGAGGATGAGTCACCAAGCATTTATGAGCATTAAATGCTAGTAATCATGACTTTTAGGTGTAAAGACCAAAATACCCCCAAGCTTTCGCAGGTATTAACAAGACACATCTACACACTTTTAACCACTCATTTTATGTGGTTGTAAACCTCCCACATCTCTCCAATTTTATGCATCCACCTCCAATAAACCATACCTATTTCATTTTGCTTTCGTTTCGTTATTTTCCTCTTAAAACCGAAATCGGGTAAATGATGGAGCTGCGTACAAAATTTCCGAGAACCGCTAAGGGATAGGATCGGTGACTCATTGGTGAGTCACTATGAGTGATCTAAAATCAGCCACACCTACATCAAATGTTAGCCACATATTATTAGCCATGGTTAGCCAAAATAACTTTAGTTAAGTTAATTATAACCTTAGTTAAGTTAATTATTAACTATGGTTAAGCTTATATTAATTAAATAATCACAAAAGCTATTAATCCAACATCTAATAAACCAAAAAAGGACTAAGATATAGCCTATATATACCACAAAACCGTAGCCCCTTCATTCTCTTCATCTTCCTCACCAACAAAGTTGCAAAACTCATATGAACACCGAATCCCCACCGACAATATGACCCTCTTCCTTTCTAAAACTCGTAAAACTCTAAACATAAAAGTTGTTCCAATTTATCTCTTATTTACAACAAGCTAAAGATCATGAAAAACGGATAAGTGGATTGAGAGATAGGCTCAAAATACCGAAACTGCCCAGAATTCTCAGCAACACACGAAACAGCAGAAAGAAGGCCCTTTTCACCCCTGTTATGATCCGAACCAAATGAAACCTTCAACACCAAAGTTGTTCCTTTTAATATTATATTTCTAACAAGCTAAAGTTAGTTATTTTTGGATGAGTATATTGTGAAATACACTCACAATACCATCACATCCTCAAGCTGTCCAGTTTTCAACTTAGTGAAGGTTGATCATTTTCTTCATTCCTTCAATCTTCAAGAGGTAAAAGCTCTTCTCCTTAATCATCTAAGTCTTCTCCTTCATTTATTTTGTAAGATCAAGCCATTATCATCAAGTTTTCATAAATTTCCATTCCTAGATCTAGAACTTCAAATAATCCTAGAAAATTGTAGAAAAATCCTTTTAATGTGAAACCAATTTCTATGATCTTGTGATGCTTCTAATTTCATTATCCAAGAGCATGTAATAAAAAATATTTTTCCTTCCATATTTTCTTTAAGTGGCCGAATCTCACTCAAAGGAGGGTTTGATGATTTTGTTTTCATTTTTTAAATCTAATGCGTGATTTAAGCTCTCTAGTACCTATATCATCTAAATCCTAGAGCTTGAATCCAACTAAATTTCCCTGCCTATTTTTCTAATACGGCCTGAGACCCTAACCATTGGTGTTAGAGGATTTTGTTTCAATTATTTTAGTTGTGATCATTGGTTTTATAATTATAAATGCTTAAGGATCATTGATCTAAGAGTTTATGAAGTTTTGAAATCCCTAGCCTTATTTTGGGTTGTCATAACCGAACCTAGCCTTTTGTGGTGAAGGATGAATTTTTTTTGATTAATTCATTTTTATGTTGATTGATTGAAGGTTGATTTAATAACCGTAGTGTCGTGACGAGGAGCTGGAAGTTCGTGTTTCTGGAGATAAGCTCAGGTGGGGGAAAGAACCAATCTACCGTCGGAATCGATAAGTAGTATAGTCTATAATAATTGTGTAGGGCAACCTAAACCCTACTAGTAGTCGAGTAATCGACAAGACCAAAATCACATTGGAAACCCTTTCTGTAAAACCAATGGTGATTTGGGGATTGTAGGTTTATCGACATAAAGGTTGATTTTATGATGTTGAGGATGTTTGGCTTTATTTCTTATTTGATTTGATTGTGATATGCTGGTTGTGATAATTTGCTTTATGTGATATTTTATGATGTTTGATTATTTTGTTGATATTGTGTTATACATGATCTGCCTGGTTTGATAAATTGCTTTGTTGATTTTAAGGAAAGATATATATTGCTCGGAGGTATTTTGTTTGGGGTGAGAGTTTTGAATATGAATTAGATGTACCTCGCTATTATTTTATAGAAGGGATGTGATATAGAATATAAGTGGAGGTTATGAGGAAAAGCTTGAGGTACTAGGTTGTTATTGATAAAAGTCGGTGAGAATCATATGTTGCATTGTTGTTCATTACCGTGTATTTGAGATACACGAGGTCTGACGTTCTCATGGACCGTTCCAAATTAGAAGTTAAGTTGTGCAACTATAGTGTCATTGCTATGCATGAGCACCCTTGATAGAGATGAGAGAGAAAATAAGGGTGTGCACCGACGGTACTGTGCAGCTATAGTGTCATTGCTTTGCATGAGCATTCTCACCATGGATGAGAATGTGCACCGGCGTTGGGAACGTATCACTTGGATGACTGACTGACATTCCTATCGAGGGATGTGTGACAGGATTAGCAGTGGCCACGTCAGCATAAAGGTTTTGTTGCATGAGTTGGAGGGTAGAGGATGATACCTTATTTTGAGGATGATTTGATAGTTATGTATGTTGATTGTCTGTGACAATTATTGTATGATATGCTGCGAATATTTTCCTCTTTTGATGATAGAACTGTTTCTTATCCCCTATATCTTTCTGTGTGTTGTATTTTATTTCTGATGTGATCGTACGAGAAGACCCGATGAAGGAACAAATTGCTGAGGAGTTAGATCACTACTACAGAAAAGGGCTTCAGTAGCACTTTTTTTTGCCTTTAGTAGCGCTTCAAAGCGCTATCTATTCACCCGCTACTGAAGGTGGGAGAGATTCAATAGCGCTTAAAAAAGCGCTACTGAAAGTAGGAATCGGTAGCACTTCCTTGAGAAAGCGCTGTCTAAAGTTGTACTTTAGCAGCGCTTTCTCAAGGAAGCGCTGTCTATTTGTCACTTTAGACAGCGTTTTTTCAAAAAAGCGCTACTGAAAGTAGGAAAAGGCAGCGCTTCCTTGAAAAAGCGTTGTCTAAAGTTTGAAATAGATAGCGCTTTCTCAAGGAAGCGCTATCTATTTGTAACTTTAGGCAACGTTTTTTCAAGAAAACGCTACCTATTCTCCCTTTTTTTAATTATTTACATTGTTTCTATATTTCCCACATGCACTAGGAAAAACTAAGATATTAAACAGTTTATCCATCCCATTGCACTTAGTAAAACTCAACAAACCATACATTTACATACAAAAGCTTAAATACAATATTTTTTTTCAATAAGCTAAAAGTATATTGATTAAATGATACAAGAGGTACCCCAACCCGTATACAATAATAACCCATCAACATAAGAAAGAATCACTGTAAGTAAAATGCTACACTCCAAATTGCCCAGCATTGCCATTACAGAGTCCTTACACAATAGGATTAACAATGGTTCAAGAAATTCTATCAATTCACGAAATATAACTTGAAAGAATTATCCCTCATTTTTCTTCTTCCTCCTATCTCACTTTGTGGTGAGCAGACAAGTGAAATATTGAATAGGTGTACTCCTCTCCAAAAGCATATATTCTTAGTTGATGCATGGCATGAAAAAGTCAGGCAAGCTACTAAAACACCCATCCAATGTGCTCTTTCATCCACTACAATCTTCAAGATATTGGATGCCGCCTCCTGCAATTTAACCAAGACATGAGTCTTTCAATACAAGGAAAAATCGATTATTATCTAAATCAAATACACATCATAATCATATTCTAGCTACGGAACAAATTTATAATCCAGCTTCGTTTACAATCCATATCCAATGTTGGTTCCCTGATAGACTACTATTATGCCATACAAGTGTAGGATCCAAAAGCCGCCAGTGAAAAAGATTGATGGGCCAGAATACAGTGGTATCTGGACATTAAAGTCACCAAATATTTATACAAATAAGACTCGATATTCAAGTAACACCAGCTTCATCCATTGAAGATGATGGGCCATTCAGGAATCAGAATCATTGGTGAGTGGTAGTGTAGCATTATTGGGGCTGTAGTGCAGTATTATTGGCCTCAAAAGAAGTTTTCCTAGATAGTAGTTATGATAACTTTGGCGTACGATGGTAAACATGTGGTGGCTTGGAAGGGTTGTTATTTCCACGAATAACATTAGAAAGAAAAAAGTACTTGGCATCACTTGCTAGGAGCTAAGAGGAAAGACAAATATTGATTCGGCTTCCACTCCAACCAAACATAACGATCAAATAACAGGCTCAGATACAAGAACAAGTTCAAACCATAGATTCTTGAGCAGGGATTGAAGGATGAACGCGAAACCTTGGACAAAAGATATTCAAAGGCCTCATTGGAATTTAACCATTTTAAGTTGTCAATTCGCATCATATTTATATGGAAGAAAGCAACAAAGAATTCACTGTTCCAATATAACAAAATGTTCAAATACCTCTCCAATTGCAAAAAAAGTCTGCTGCTGATCTGGTGTCTGGTTTAGCAGATTGTCCAAGAAAAATTGCACTGATCTCCTCACCTGCAAGTAATTTAATCCTTTATAATATCAAGACATGATCATAATATTTGAACTGTCAACTGACCATCTTGATTTGTAGTAGTGGAACCTCAAATGAAGGCCTATTCATCACCTCCTTCATTGTCAAGGGGCATGAATCTGTGATCCAGAAGTAAGTGAATGCAGACTCTGGATGCCCTGTGCATGGGTTAGAAAAGTCAAAAATGGGAGAAAGTAAAGTCTAAATGATAAGCCATTTAATTAAATAAAACATTCTTCTTTCTTTTCTTTTTTTTTATAAGCAAAATATATTGAATTAGAATATAAGAGGTACTCACCAGTCACCATATATACAAAGTAGCACTCATGCTTTAAACATTAGCCAATAAGTGTTAAATGGTGTACCAAAAAACTGACCTAAACAATAGGAAAACTATCCCGAAAACAAAATCCTGTAAACAATGTAAAACAGAACCAGTTTGTACTTTAGTACTAAACTGCATATCCAATCCATTAGCATTTTAGTAAAATTATATTCCTTAGAATATAACACCAACATAACCAGCAGCAATTCACACAGTAACTGTGCCACTTCACCTTGCCAAAGAGATAGAAACTGAAACAGCTTGGCCAAGTATTTTGCTGCAACAAAAATAACAGCAATGCAGAAAATACTACTGGGCAGAAAACAGGAAAGCCAAACTGTAGAGCTCAAAAGACCAAGACCTGTTGCAAAACCATACAGGAACCACATAAAAGCACACGCAGATCCAGACAGCAACAACACCAGGAACCAGAATGCAGCAGAATTATTGCATACAGCCAAGAGGACTATTGTACCAATCAGTCAAGCTGTAAAACTGCTCCTTCCTATAAACTGAAAACCAGTACCATGATCTTGATCTAATTAATTCTGTAATTACCAGCAGATCTACCTTGCCATTGTTAAAGATAATGATCACATTGTGGCATGCCATATGATCTGCCATGATTTCTTCCCTTTTTTGCCTCTAAAAAGTTCCCTGTGGTGCAACTAGGGAAGACCAATATCAGTGTGCAGGATATGTGAGGAGCCAATCCACCTGTGGACTTTCTCCCAAATCTGAACAGAAACATGGCAGCTAATAAACAAATGATTGGCAGTTTCAGCATGGGAACCACATTTGAAAAAAATTGTCTAGGATACTTTAATTTATTACCATACTCAATCTTTGCAAGCTTTAGAAGACCAAGCATTTTCCCTTGTCCCCCTGTTGAAGCAGCAACCATTATAATGCATTTTTAGAGAGTTACAAAATGCATGATATAGACAGTTACAAAATCAATGAAGCTGGGCATACTAGCAAGCAGTTCACATGGAGACTTGAAGTGAGAAGTGACCGCTGACCATGTATAATCTAAGACTGTCAGAAATATTATTAGCTTAAACATTATTAAATGTGTTTCATGACCTATAAAAATTCAATGAATGTACATTCACAACTACAGACATACCTCATGCTCCTGATGCAAGGATCCAGGTCTATTCTCCTACAAGCACTGCAATAGAATAATAGGAACTAAACCATGCATTAGTAGGGATGCAGTACATACTAAAACAATCCTAGGTTGTCATAAGAATGCTGAGAGATGAACCTTAGAAATTGGCTGCTTCTTTGATGGTGATTTTGTAGTTTGCTTGACTTCAGAAGCAAGGGAAAGCTGCAGACAATTGATATCTACCACATAACTCAATATCATTAGTGCATAATTGCAATATAGCAACAATGAGGACTTGAAGACATTTAGTCATAATAAATGAAATGCTGGAGATTTTAAGTGAAATGCTGGAGATTTTAGGCCAGCACCTTGGTCATCATACCAACACTACCACATTACATGTAAAATTAAGTAACATGGCTAACAAAATTAGAAAAAGAAATGCTGAAGTGAAGAATGTAAAAACAATGTTGGCAACTTTGTATTATACCCAATTAACCAAAGGTTCTGTTCAGCAAAAACATGAAAAATAAAAATAATTGGTTCTCACTTCTACTAATAATTCCAAATTGTACTGACTAGCCCTGTCTTGAGAGAGTGGAAACAATGGACTGGCCCTATCTTGTAGCGACGATGAGTTAGTGAGAAAATGAAGAAATGGAGGCAAAATTGGAATTGTACAAAGTGCAAACCCTAGACGATGAGTGAAGAAGACGGTGGGGCGACGGGGTTCGATGCAGGACGGCGGGGCGACGGGATTCGACGCAGGACGGCGGGGCGACGGGGTTCGACGCAGGACGGCGACCGGACGCGAGCGGTGGGTGGCGGCGCAACTGGACAGGTGAACCAGACGCGGTCTTCTCCTCCTTGCGTTGGCGAGCGGCGGCCGGAGATCCCTAGGTGGCGGTGGTCTGTGCAGGGGTGAAGTGGAGAAATGGAGTTGTGAGAGAAATGAGAGGACAATGGGTTTTCTGTTGAGGGTGTGTGATGAGCCTCTGTTTGACTGGTTTTATAACTAGTAAAAACCTTGGCTTTGTGCTTATTTTATATCATTTTCACCCAAATTAGACTTTATTGTCAATATTTTGAGTCTATACTGCATTATTTTATAATCGCTCGTTCTTTTTGCCGCGTGGCCGGGGACTCTTGTTTGTTGTTGACCGCGCTGTCGCCAACAAACAAGAGCACTTCCCATAAATTTGATTTTCATCTCAAAATGGTCCCCACAGAAAATATGCAAGCAACATCAAAAGGTCTTTTATGGGTTGTAATGGGGCCTGGCTAAGGGTAGGATATACAAAGGAACTAGGCTGAAGACCCTAGGAACTAAGAGAGCATGAACTATATTTACACTTTGAAATTCACTCAAGTTCCTTTCTTAATTTTTTTTCTTTACGCTTCTGGGTGACTACAACCTTTTTATTTCTTTTTGGCATTTTTACACTTTTTATTTTTTATTATTTTTATTATTTTTTTCTTTTTCTCTCTTTTTTTTTTCTTCTTCTTTGTTTTTTTTCTTTTCTTTTTTTTTTTTTTCAATCCCAAACAACACATTGCACCGGGTAGCCACCCCAAACTTTTGTTTCTTGCACCCATTCTAAGATTACATGCTCTCCTAATCCTAAGATCGGGTTAACATGGTTTTCCAGATTTTTGGGCTTATAACATTAGGTTATCAAGAATTAACAGGCTAATAGGCTCAATGGGGCTAACTAAGGAACATGCATTAGGAATTGGTTATCTTAGGCTAAGTAGCTATTCACAAAGAAAATGCCTAAATCATTTGAAGCGAACATATAATCATGCAAACCAAAAAGAGATTCAAGCAAATTCAGGAAAGTACAACTTGAAAAGTGATTTTCACACAATTTAAAACATGTTGGAGGCTCAAAACCTCACCTGGACATTTTTTGCAAATTATTTGAAAGAGATTCTATCCCTAGTGTGTGCTTCCTATTACCCCAAACTTATCATAAATCATGTCATCATAACAAAATCCCAAAGTTCAGTTTTCAATCATATGGAGATCAATTTTTCAAAAAATTTTTCAAATCCTAGGGGGAAAACAGTCAACACTATCATGCAATCCATCTATGCAAAAATTAATAAAATCCAATAAACTTGCCATAACCAAGACACAAACACAACTCCTGAGCTTCTCAAATTATTCAGGAGCGTTATTGACAATAAAACAGAAATAAAACAAAGCAAAAGAAAATTAAAAGAGCAAGGTAAAGAAAAACTCATTGCGGGGCGGTTCCACCGGGATCCCACTGTCTGTAGCATAAGTCCCACGTGGTAGCCAAAGGACTGAAATTTGTTCCATGGTCTCCTAGCTTGCAGCTTTGATGCGGAGGTGAGCACTTGACAATTATAATAACTCCACCCAGTGCGGCGGACTTCTCACTACCTCTCGGGTCACAGATGACCTCCTTCTCAATAAAATCTCCCCAATAGAATCGGGGTTCAACCGCTTGGACTGGCCATGGTGCAAAATCCAAGGGTGCAAAGTCCAGAACTTTTGGTTCCACAGGGGGAAGTGGCAAACAGTTAGCTGGGGTTACTGGTGCTGCTTCCTTTTCTGCAATGTCTTCATCCACTGCATTAACAAATTTTTCACCTGCTATACACGCAGAAATTTCAGCACACACTAAACAAAGGTTAGAGTTAGTACATATATTACAAGAAAATGAATCAGAAAAATCTACAATGTCTGGAAATTCTTCAATTAATTCATCCACCCCATTACTCTCAACACATTCAATTGTTTTACTTGAATCATCTACTCCCAAAGGTTCTTCTTTATCTTCAGGCACGGGGGAGCAGCTGCCCTCTTGATCCTCCTGATCTAAATTTCCTGAACAGAACAAACCTGCAAAACGATCCGCATTTTCTATTTTTCCTGAAAAGTATAAACCTGTAAAACATTCAACACACAAAGCAGTTCCATCACAATAACAAGCATTAGGATCAGGGGATTCAACACATAAATCATCATCAACGAAACATTATCGAATCATAATCAAGTATTTTCAAAAATAACTGGTGACTCTGCACGATCTTCCGTGGGCTGTGGAGGTAGCATCGCAGCCGAGTTGGCGGTAACTTGATCAATTAGAGCCCACAATTTCTCGAGATTCAGCTTGGCTCCTCTCGGTACTCAGCCTCCATCTTCTGTTGAAATTCCTCTATCATCCGTTGAGTTTGCTCGGCCATTTGTTGCCTCAGTCCTTCCATATTTGCACTTATCTGTGCAGTCATCTGTTTGCACAAGTCCTCTAGGGAAGGTTCGGAAGGTGTAGAGGTGGTCACTTGGGTAGGATAGTATGGTGGTGGCTCACTAAAATTAGGATAATACATGCAAGGTTGCTCATAATAAACATTAGGCAAATATCCAAACATGTAATTATCCATGGCAATCAAACAACCAGACAAAGCAGTCAAAACTAATTAGAAAAGAATTTTTTTTTTTAAATGTAACTTTCTGCTAATAACAACAAACCAGAGTCCCCGGAAACGGCGCCAATTTTTGACCGCGCTGTCGCCACGCGGCAAAAAGAACGAGCGATTATAAAATAATGCAGTATAGAGCGACAACTCGGATCGTCTCTCAAGGACTCTTTAAGTGTTGTTATTATTAACAGAAAATTAGTAAAAGTTAGAAATGGGGGTTTTGAGATTTGAAACTAAATTAAGAAAACAAAATAATGAAAACAAAGTAGTTAAAGAGAATAACAAATAAACAAAAGACGATTAACCTACTGTTCTCGATTTCCCACTATCATTGATTCATGCAAATCCTAAGCAGATACTAATCCCCTCCCGGTTGTAGCAACAATTAACAAACGAAAACCGCTACTACAGATGTATGTTCCTATTCCCGAAATAACAAACGGGGTTAAGCTCTCATGAACAAACGAACATGAATGAACACACGCGAAATAACAAACGCGATTATATATAGGAACATAGCATCACCGAAATGAAACAATACCACACTATACATTACTGAAATAACAAACAGAAACATATAATATGGCATTGAAAAGAGAAAGGTAAATGAAACAGGAATCACAGAACCTCAAGTGATAACAGAAACCAATTACAGTAGATTAATCTAGGAGACTAATTCTCCATAACAAAAGAAAACAATAAACTAGGAAAAACAAAAGACTATCAAGTTCAGGAACTAGCCAAAACTGGCTAATTCTCCCTCTCTTCATTTCTGCCTAAGACTGCTTATATACACGTTTCTGGAGTCAGAGTACTCGCGAGGCGAAGCACTGCTCGCGAGGCGAATTATGCGAAAGGTCTGCAACTCTTTGTCTTCTCGCGAGGCGAGCACATCCTTCGCGAGGCGAACTCTTCAGCTTCCAACTGTTACGCCCGTGACCTTCAACGTGCCCAAACCGTGATGGCTTCTGACTTTCAAGTATTCGCGAGGCGAAGGAATTCTCGCGAGGCGAACGCTTCAACTTCAGAATTGCCACGGCTGTGATCTTTAACACGGGCAAGCCGTGATCGTCTCTGACTTTTTCATGGTTGCAATACTCGCGGGGCGAGAGATTATTCGCGGGGCGAGCGGCTCCAGATTTATTACTTTTTATTAACCTGAAAATAGAAAATAAAAGTAAATAATTATTCAACTCTAAAACAACTAAATTAACTTAAAAACAATTTACAGACTCAAAATATTACTTAAGGACAATAAAGTCTAATTTGGGTGAAAATGATATAAAATAAGCACAAAGCCAAGGTCTTTACTAGTTATAAAACCAGTCAAACAGAGGCTCATCAGTGTGAGAGTCGCAGGAGCTAGGGAGAGTGAGATGGTCGCGTGAAATTTTCGAGAGTGAGGTGTGGGAGGAACATATATTTTTAGGGTAATGAATAGATAGCGCTTCTTCAAACAAGCGCTATCTATTAATCCCCAAAAGATAGCGCTTCCTTAAGGAAGCGCTATCTATTCCTACCAAACAACTTTTAGTAGCGCTTTCCTGAGGAAACGTTGTCTTAAGCTATATCTAAGATAGCGCTTCCTTAAGGAAGCGCTACTAAATGTCTTCCGCCTTTCTTTTAATAGCGTTTCGGTTAGAAACGTTATTAAAGGTGCGCTACTAAAACCCTTTTATGTAGTAGTGGATGGAACTCCGTATGAACCAGAGGTGGGAGGACGAGCTATGGATTCCAGCAATCTAGTTTAGTGTCTAGGGTCAGTGAGTCTTATAAGACGTTTTGTTTCAGCTATTAATTGTTGTTTTAAGATGCCTGCTAGGGATCCTACTAACGGGATACCCTAGACGGTGTTTTAAATACTCTAATGCATAAACCTATGATACGTATGTTATATATATGGTGTGTTTACTTTGAAATTTTCTTCTGCTGTGTGTTTATAAGTAAAGTTTTAATTTTTATGTATTCTAACGTTAAGTATACGATTAAGTGAATAATAAGGTTTTAATCTAATAATACAATGGGGCACAACGGGGTCTCAGATTCCATAACCATGAATCTATATGCTACGCTAATTTTAGCATAGCCCGGGAACACTCACATTCAATTCCCCTTTCACCTAATTTCTTTCTTTTGTTTCAAGAACTTTTACTATTGCCCTTCAACCTCAAACTTTCAAAAACTTTTGAATGGGCTTTCTATCTTCCAGAGCTCATATGGGTTATCTTGTTCCTTTGTTTAGAACCCTATTTACTATTGTTCCTTCAACATGACTTCTCCCCAATATCATTTTGTTAGACCATCATAGGATACCATGGCTTTTACCATTTTTCCTAATATTCTATTTTCCTTTTCACCTATACCGTTTTGTTGTGTAAGGTATAGTTGTTTGGTCAAGTATTCTAGTAGACTCAAAATAGTTAGGGTGATAAACTTATTCTACTCTTATAACTCCTAAAGCATGCAAATCATTCATATTAATATCATATTAAATTTTCAACAAAAGGCATTGATCATTAACACAAATTAAATGCATGCTTACACTCAAACACTACGTTGAAACCCCATAGGACACCCTTGTGCATACACGAAAAGTCAGTTTCTGCCATCAGAGAATGTGTTTCTCTGTCCAAGTTTAATCAAGTTTTCCAAACATTTACAACCATTAAGAATATTGTAACGACCTCAAAATACCAAATGAAGCGTTGCTATAGCGGTTAGCCCTTGTGATTTTCACCCTTTAGTTTTGTGTTTGAATCCCACCAGAGAAATTTTTCATTTTATCTCCCGGTCCATTGAAGTATTTAACAAAGTTAACAAAAATCCAAAATGAGCAGACATGGGATTCGAACCTCGGACCAAAGGCTTGATTCACAAGATGCCAACCGTTGCGCCTGTTCGGGAATTATGGGTCAACAATAGTAGCATTTGAGTATTGGTCAACAAGACCCTATCAAGCATATCATAGCCATAGAAAGTAATTGTGTACCTTCCACCATGGTCACAAATAAACATAATTTAATGAAGCATATGAGTACTCATCTCTCCTTGCTTGTAAGAAGACCATGCATCTTTTTCTCCCAACGAACGGAGTTACCACCTTCGAACCTCTTCATTTTGACAATGTCAAATGTCATCTCCCTCCATGTTGCAACCATTATTATGAATCGAAGATTGAACCTAAAGATTGTTAGAAAATGGGGTCTGGTCTACAACAAAGAAGAGAAGAACAAGTGACATGCGCACCCTCCAAGGCGTGTAAGAACACTAGGCTTTAGGTTCGATTCGTCCCCCACCAATCTCTCCTCGTAGATTGGATGCAACAGGTGTAACCGGCGAATCCCCTTCAGGATACAATGGGGAACCTTGGTTTTGTTTGCACACCCTAAACTAAGCGTATCGTCAATGACATTTTACAGAATAATAGTTTCCTTCAATCTCTCTGCGTATTAAGGGAAGAAAGGAAGTGATTTGGCTTGCAGAAGTTTAGCCAATTTTCAGACATCATTCTGCATGCACAATTGGTTCTATTTATAGACCAACTTATGCCTCTTGGTGAATGAAATAACCTTTCATGTATTTGAAAGAATGATTGCAACCTTTCATTAATGTACACTTGATGAATGAACACATTTAATCATGCAAAAAACACACCTATTAGGAAATATTTAAAAGCCATGAAGAGACACACCTATTCGAGTCCATCAACCTCTTTCCAACTTGGTGTCTTGGACTTCCATTATTTTGGAAATCCCTCACACTTTTTGGGTCACATCACATGATAACTCTTTGCAGAAAATAAAACTTTAATTATGCTGGTTAGTTTCGGAAAATAAGATTTTCTAACACTTTTCTTAATACAAAAATAGTGATAATTTTTTTTTTGTTTTCTACTTTGACATACAACAACATAGTCGAACATAGACATATATATATTGTAACACCTCCACTAGGTATTACTACGTAACACATGCAGAATTTAAATTAAAAAGATAATTTGCTGGTTGGTTTTAGAGAATAATTTATATAAGTACATAAGCGTCTGAATTTGGATATAAAATTTTGTCACGACTCCAAACCTAAGCCTTGATCGGCACACTGGCTTACAATCCTAGCATGGCAAGCCTATTTAATTTAGAGATATACTTGAATAAAAGCTAATATTCTTACAAAAATTTCGACAGAGTCTCCTCTGTAATTCGGACATCCCAGGTAAAAGAACACCTACTAAAATAATTACATTTTCATTCCAGAATTCCAGTTACACCAAATACAACTAGGTAGTAATATGCTAAAAATAGTGATATCAATAAGCTATACATGACCAAAAGGGAAAGCTTAGGTTTTCATTCAAAAGAGATGCTCTCCGAGTCATAAACATTCCATTTTAAAATAGAGACTCTCTGAGCCATACTCATACATACTATCAAAAATCTAAGTCTCAAACCCTAAGCTGGTCATTCTAAAATTTATTTATGAGGAAAACTCACGTGGTCATTCCCCAATCAAATACTTCATCAAACAACTAGATCTAAGTCTCTGAGTGACTTAGGAAGACTCCTCTACACCATCTGTACTAAAGTACCGAGGGTACAATAGCGAACCAGAAGAAACCTGATACATCTGTAAGGGTGAGATACCGACAAATGGATATATCACACAACAACCATATACATGATACATACATCACCTTAGCACATTAACTTTTAATTATTATTCATAGATAAAAAAAGAATCAGTGGGTCTCATACCCGAACAATCGGTTTTATAAAGAGAATGCATGACAATTCAATAATTAGGCTCTAAACTTAATCTCCGGAGATCCCAACATCCTCAAAATGAGTTGATCAGGCTCAATACACCGTCTCATTGACTAGCTAAGCACAACGATAATACACCGTCTCATTGGCCATTTAGGCACAATGATTATGCACGCCGTTTCAATAATCCATTTAGGCACAACGATACACGTACACCGTCTCATTGTCCATTTTAAGAACAACGATAATACACCGTCACATGATACCTTTCCTGTTAAGGTCTGACGTTAAAAAACCACGTCGGGCACGTTTACCGTAAATGCAAATGTAAAACATTTAGTTCTCGATGTTTTCTTTGTGTTCGTTCTCATTCGTTGTCGAAGCTCAAAGGCTAGCGACTATTCATAAATTTCATCATTTTGAAATTATTAACATCAACACGGGACACACAGTCTGAGTTCTCAATAACAACACCTTAGACCGATGCACCAGTCCTAGGCTTGTGGTCGTAGAAAACAACATTCACCTTTAACAACGTTCATCACAACGTGGTTAGGACACAGTCCACAACAACGTGATTAGGACACATAGTCCACAACAACGTGATTAGGACACACAGTCCACAACAACGGGACACGGATCAAGGATCAACGTGCATATTACAGAATACTAGAAGCGACGTCTCGCGAACTAGATTCAATTCACATGTGCTTACTTTTCGCTCAGTGAAAATCAAATCCAAAACAAAACCTCGGTCACTTATCCAAGTAACCGGAACGTTTCCAAATCATTTAGGAGAAAATCCTCTTCCTTTGCAAAATCTTTTCTAAAACATTTAGGAAATTCATTTGTTTTTGAAATTCCTTGATGGAATAAAGTCAAATATTTTCAAAGGGTTTTTCCTTCATAAAACATACAGTTCGAAAAGGTTTTCTCTCGTACAAAACTTTTGATCATAAAAGGTAGCTTCCTTCAACTTAAAATCACTTCAACATTTTTCTAAAAACAAAGATCTTATTCTTCTGAAGTAAGCACTTTAAACAAGGAACTTTTATAAATGAACCCAAAACTTTCAAAGTTCTATTCAAGGCTTGTTAAGGCTTTTAATCCTTATAGTCATTGAGCACAGACACAAGTCCGGCTTCTCAAACTTCAATCAACAGTAATATATTCACAACAATAACAATATCACAGTTAATGACAGTTCATCACATATATATAATTCAAAACACTTTAAAGCAAGTAATGTTCAAATTCAAGTAATAACCACAATAGTTCAAGTAAACAAGTTATTCAAGTATTGACTCAATATCACAATAATATTCAGAACACTCAATTAAACACATACACAGATGCATATAGTTATTGAATATCCCTAGGCAAGCTCCCCTTACCTTTGAAGACAAGTAAAGGATCCTCGTCTTAATGCTCACGTTAGCTCCAAGAGTGTAACTATCTACTCCATCAAGCAAGCATAACCGTGTCAAACATCTCAGAGAGGGAATCCAACAACACGCAATAACCAGAAATAAAGAAATCAATTACACATGATCAAACACACATTCTAATTTGATCTAAACACTTAATCTTATTGCCAAACAAGGTCAATTTCAATGAAAATCATGTTTGGAGCTTAAGCTTCACAATACCCTTTGAGGAAACTTTGTTTTGATTAAAGGATCATGAAAATGAACTTAGGAATCATCAACTAAAAGTCCTAATTTCATAAATGAATACTTAATTTTACCAAACATAACAAATTTCAATAAAATTTGAATTGGGGTTTTTGGGTTCATATCCTAAATTGGGGAAAACTCATTCTAATCCTAGAATCATGAAATTAGTTTAATAAAACATCAATTTTTAGTCTCAATTGCATGAATAGACATTTAATTTCAAAGTCTAAAGCTAAAATCAAAATGTTAGGGTTAGGGTTTCAAAATTGGGGTTTTCAATCTTAAAGAGAGATGAGTGAAATTTCCACTCACCCAACAAAGGAGAAGCACTTTGAAGGTGACCTAAGGTGGTGGTGGTGGTGATGGCGGCGGTGCGACGGTAGGGGTGGAGGACGGTGACATGTTTTCGGTACAGCCACCAAAATCCAAAAGAAACAAGAGTTAAGTTTCAAAGGAAGAGAAAAGAAGGATCAACAACCCAAACTATGGTGGAAACACCATAAACGGCGACCGGAAAGCCCACCGTGGCAGTGACAGCGGCGAACTGAGGCGCACCTGAACAAAATGTGCATGAGGAAAACAGAAGCGTGCAACCTACCCCTTGCTCTGAACGGTGGCCGGACGTTGGCCTCCCTAGTGGTGGCGCACGACTAACGGTGTTAGGGAGAGGGAAGGAGATGTGCTTGGAGTGGGAGTTGATGTGAAGAGGGGAAGAAGTGTGTGGGTTATGTTGAAGAATGGGAGGAAAACGTGAAATAAAAAGAGAAGAGGGTGAGGGACGTCGAACATATGAGAGAGACAAGATAAAAAGAACCATTTTTTTTTATTTACTTAATGAGTAGGTACAAAAATGAGTGGTAAATATTAAGTCTAAAAATAAATATGTTTTTGGCTTTTGGAACTAAAAATAATGGTTGACAATTATATACTTTCAAAATTTAAATTAGAGTCAAGATTGATAGTTGAACTAATCATCTAAGAAGATCAACGGTCCAAAACTAATCATCTAAGAAGATCAACGGTGCAAGGAAGTGCTTGTATCATATCTACCCTTATCTTATATATTTGCAGCCGAGAAAAGAGATTATAAAACAGAGTTTCTCTGAGGCCATAACCCCTAGGGGTTGCACCAAAACAAAGCCAAGAAATCCAGGTGGACACTCCCCAATAGCAATCGTGGATTTAAAATGTCCAGTTTCCACTGTGGATCATCAACCACATATTTACCAGAATAAGACCTCAAAGATTAGAAACATTTAGCCATATCTTATCACACTCGAAAGACCTAATCAAAACTTAATCACTTATTGCCTCAAAATTAGTCCGCTAACAAAACTTCTTCAACACCTTATCCTCACGACGAACATCAAGTTCAACATTAACAATACCACATATATCAACTTTCAACCCAAAGCACACAATTGTAGTCTTAGTTTCCTTTGGACTTATTCCACCACTCCAAATTTCATCACGGTCTGAGCTTTCAAACTCTAAAACAGAGATCTCAAACTCATCTCACAACTTAGTTTCTCAAGAACTTCTCTTTACTATTTCCGTTCAGCTTAAGGAAAACTACTATAGATATTTTTTTTGTTAATCCTCGGACTCACGAAGTCAACATTAACCATAAACGTTGATCACTACTCTAAATTCCTTTAATGATATATCTGCCTCGATCATGATAAGGTCCATTGTAATCATCGCACTCAATGATGTTGAACTTAAGGGTTCTCATAGTACCATTCACATCTATACATTAACGAAGCTCCTATCAACTCTGGTTTGTCCTACCATAGAGATGACAAAAATTAGGTACCACACTATCTCCCAACTAACTTGCTAAGGATAGGTCTTCTCATTACTTATCCATCCCGCTGAGGATGATCAGTTGGACTTAGCCTCAAGTTAGTCCTCAACACTTAAAGCAAACTTAACTGACACATATTGATAAACTTTCGTTTTTCATCTGAAACAACACTTGAAGATACTCCATGAAGTCTGAACAATCCTCTGATACATTATTCGGTTTACTCCTCCACTGCATAGTGGATCTTAACTTGTAAGAAGGGTGTAGACTTCACCAGTCGATCCACGATCACTTGAATTCAAACAAGACTCACGTAGGTCTTCAGCAAATTCATAACAAAGATTCAAGGAATGCCAATATCATAACAAGGAAGGTCTCAATTGTTAAACTATCCCTTTTTCATTGTACTCGACTAACTCTGACATCTTGATGTCGAGATACCCAACTCAAGACTGATGAGATAGGTCACACATCGACGACATTTGGAGAATACGTAGAACTAAGATGATCAACGACGACAAGTACTTTCGAACCGCAATAAGACATGACCTTGGTGATCATAAAAGAATTTCTCAAGGAAAGAAATTTTCCTTGATTTCACTTTCACATAAGCATAGAAAAGAATTTCATTAATTTGAAGGATACAGGAACATCCAGTGTGGAAAAAGATCCTTCCATTAGGTTAGTGGGTGTAAAAATGTATGATCGATACACATTTACAAACATGAATCTAATAAAGTTCATTCTTCCACAAGAATCTTCCAATGGATTTAAGGAATCAAGGGTGAATAATTTCTAATCCAAAGAGGATTAATTCTTATTCTTAGTACAAAGAATTTACAAAATGATGACTTTCACCTCTACCAAAAATAGAAGCGAGGAAACTAAGTTTCACCAAGAAACTTCTGCTATCATGAAATTATCTATGTTATAACTCAAGAAATAGTCATAACCACTTCTCTCTGCAAAATGTGAAAGTATCCATACCAATGGATTCCGTTAAATCAATTCACTCAAATGTCTAATACATCGGGGATTATTTAGAAGTGTGAGTACGACTTCTCACAAACAAAGAAATGAATAACTGGAAATTTATGAATTAGCATAACTAATTCATGAGCCCTGACAGATTTCAAATTAAAATCAGAAAATATGTCTGACACATACAAACTTCACCGTTGTGATTATCTAATACAATCATAGGATTTGAGAAATAAATGTCAACTGACAAATACAAGAGAATCAAAAGGTACAGTGAAGAGTTCCTTAATCACGAGACACTCAACCAAGATCGAAAATCCACTCGATTTGTCTTGGTTCCAACCAACATACAAGTCTTTCTAGCCATGCTTAGTATGACCACCTTGAATTGGGTACAATCCTGGACGACTTAATCAATCGATCAAACATACAAAGAGTTGATCTTTCTTCATAAACTGAGTCGACGACGTAAAATCTTAGATAGGTCATCACTCCAATCTGGTAATAACTCGTCTTCAAGCCGATCTTTGAGTAGATGACAACTCCTCGCAATTAATTTACCAAATCAACAACGCAAGTCATAGAATACTTGTTCATAATTCGTCCTTTTACTTAGTTGTCAGAAATCCACACGGTGACACGAGCCTTCACACAACATTGGTGCTTAACAAGGAAAACACTCGGTCTAACAAACGGTTCAGACCACCGATCTTCCAGTTGAATCGAGTCGTCCAACTCGTTTTAACCTTGTAGGAACCATCCTACACAAAGCAACAGAGATCTGACCGAATCCAGAAACTAGATCAATCTAAAATCAATGTCCTTTGCTAACCATAAACCTAGAAAATTTCCAGGGAACAGTCCTGGAAAAATCGTTTACACAAGCACCTTGTTTCGAATGTCTGACACGATTCGCAAGAATAATCGAATGTCATATCCGAACCCAAGTAACATTCAAGATCTACGGTCTCCTAGGACATAAAACCCTTGGAAAACCATCAAGAAAACATATACTTGTGCGTCAACACACATTGCTTCAACAAGAACCAATTCAAACAAGAACCAACCAGAGATCACACAACAAAAACTTAACAAACCTATTCCCCAAAGATCCCAAAAGACTCGACCAGCTCTGATACCACTTGTAACACCCCCATTAGGTATTACTACGTAACACATGCGGAATTTAAATTAAAAAGATAATTTGCTGGTTGCTTTCGGAAAATAATTTATATAAGTACATAAGCGTCTGAAATTGGGTATAAAAATTTGTCACGATTCCAAACCTAATCCTTGATCGGCACTTCGGCAGAGACTCATCTGTAATTCGGACATCCCAGGTAAAAGAACACCTAATAAAATAATTACAATTTCATTCCAAAATTCCAGTTACACCAAATACAACTAGGCAGTAATATGCTAAAAATAGTTAAATCAATAAGCTATACATGACCAAAAGGAAAGGCTTAGCTTTTCATTCAAAAGAGATGCTCTCCGAGCCATAAACATTCCATTTTAAAATAAAGACTCTCTGAGCCATACTCATACATACTATCAAAAATCTAAGTCTAAAACCCTAAGCTGGTCATTCTAAAAGTTATTTCTGAGGAAATCTCACATGGTCATTCCACAATCAAATACTTCATCAAACAACTAGATCTAAGTCTCTGAGTGACTTAGGAAGACTCCTCTGCACCATCTGTACTAAAGTACCCAGGGTACAATAGCGAACCAGAAGAAACCTGATATATCTGTAAGGGTGAGATGCCGACAAATGGATATATCACACAAAAACCATATACATGATACATACATCACCTCATCACATTAACATTTAATTATTATTCAGATATAAAATAACAAATGTTATATCAGTGGGTCTCATGCCCGAACAATCAGTTTTATAAAAAGAATGCATGACACTTCAATAATTAGGCTCTAAACTTATTCTCCAGAGATTCCAACATCCTCAAAATGAGTTGATCAGGATCGATACAATGTCTCATTGACTAGCTAATCACAACGATAATACACCATCTCATTGGCCATTTAGGCACAACGATTATGCACGCCGTTTCATCGTCCATTTAGGCACAACGATACATGTACACCGTCTCATTGTCCATTTTAAGAACAACGATAATACACCTTCACATGATACCTTTCCGATTAAGGTGTCACGTTAAAACCACGTCGGGCACGTCTGCCTTAAATGCAAATGTAAAACATTTAGTTCTCGATGTTTCCTTTGTGTTCGTTCTCATTCGTTGTAGAAGCTCAAAGGCTAGCGACTATTCATAAATTTCATCATTTTGAAATTATCAACATCAACACGAGACTCGCACACCTTAGACCGATGCACCGGTCCTAGGCTTGTGGTCGTAGAAAACAACATTCACCTTTGACAACGTTCATCACAAAGTGGTTAGGACACACAGTCCACAACAACGGGACACAGATCAAGGATCAACGTCATATTACAGAATACTAGAAGCAACGTCTCGTGAACTATATTCAATTCACAAGTTCTTACTTTTCGCTCATTGAAAATCAAATCCAAAACAAAACCTCGGTCACTTATCCAAGTAACCGGAACGTTTCCAAATCATTTAGGAGAAAATCTTTTTCCTTTGCAAAATCTCTTCTAAAACATTTAGGAAATTCGTTTGTTTTTGAAATTCCTTGATGGAATAAAGTCAAATATTTTCAAAGGGTTTTTCCGTCATAAAACATACAGTTTGAAAAGGTTTTCTCTCGTACAAAACTTTTGATCATAAAAAGGTAGTTTCCTTCAACTTAAAATCACTTCAACATTTTTCTAAAAACAAAGATTTTATTCTTCTAAAGTAAGCACTTTAAACAAGGAACTTTTATAAATGAACCCAAAACTTTCAAAGTTCTATTCAAGGCTTATTAAGGCTTTTAATCCTTATAGTCATTGCGAACAGACTCAAGTCCGACTTCTCAAACTTCAATCAACTGTAATATATTCACAACAATAATAATATCACAGTTAATGACAGTTCATCACATATATATAATTCATAACACTTTAAAGCAAGTAATGTTCAACTTCAAGCAATATCTACAATAGTTCAAGTAAACAAGTTATTCAAGTATTGGCTCAATATCACAATAATTTTCAGAACACTAAATTAAACACACACACAGATGCATATTGTAAAAGTCCTGATTTCATAAATGCATACTTAATTTTACCAAACATAACCAATTTCAATAAAAATCGAATTGGGGTTTTAGGGTTCATATCCTAAATTGGGGAAAACTCATTCTATTCCTAAAATAGTAAAATTAGCTTAATAAAACATCAATTTTTTGTCTCAATTTCATGAATACACATTTAATTTCAAAGTCTAAAGCTAAAATCAAAATGTTAGGGTTAGGGTTTCAAAATTGGGGTTTTCAATCTAAAAGAGAGATTAGTGAAATATCCACTCACCCAACAAAGGAGAATCACTTTGATGGTGACCTAAGGTGGTGGTGACGGCGGCGGCGCGACGGTAGGGGCGGAAAATGGCGACATGTTTTATGTACAGCCACCAAAATCCAAAAGAAGCAAGAGTTAGGCTTCAAAGGAAGAGAAAAGAAGGATCAACAACCCAAACTATGGTGGAAACACCATAAACGGCGACCAGAAGAGCTCATCGTGGCAGTGACAGCGTCGAACTGAGGCGAACCTGAATAGAACGCGCAGGAGGAAAACATAAGCATGCATCCTACCCCTTGTTCTGAGCGATGGCCGGACGTTGGCCTCCCTAGTGGTGGCGCACGGCTGATGGTGTTCGGGAGAGGGAAGGAGATGAGCTTGGAGTGGGAGTTGATGTGAAGAGGGGAAGAAGTGTGTGGGTTATGTTGAAGAAGGGGAGGAAAACGTGAAATAAAAAGAGAAGGAGGTGAGGGACGTCGAACATATAAGAACCATTTTTTTTATTTACTTAATGAGTTGGTACAAAAATGAGTGGTAAATATTAAGTCTAAAAATAAACATGCTTTTGGCTTTTGGATCTAAAAATAATGGTTGACAATTATATACTTTCAAATTTTAAATTAGAGTCAAGATTGATAGTTGAACTAATCAACTAAGAAGATCAACGGTCCAAAATTAATCTCTTATTAATGTCAAACCAAAATATTTTTAACTCTAAAATTAAATAGAATGAAAATATGAAAATGCTTTTCTCTTAATCATATTATTTAAATCATTTTTCTGTACTGGTAATAATAGTGACAATAACAAAAATTATTGTCTAGTAAGCATGCATTCATTGAAATAAGTCAGTGCTAACACACCGAATAAAATAATTTGAAGAGAGTAATTTAATTACTCAAACTAAACCACTTAACAAAATAAACATAAACATCCAAATAAAAAAATTAATCATATGTGTAAAAACTAGGGTGTTACACACACACACACACAGATATATATATATATATATATATATATATATATATATATATATATATATATATATATATATATATATATATATATATATATACACACATATGCATCTTCAGTTTTATACAAAAGACCTTTATCAGTATAGGCCATATACAAAAAGAACTAAGTAGAGAAAATAAAACATACAAACTATATAGTGACCAGTCTAGAACCATATAACAAAAATCATGGCTCTCTATAGCCAGAAGTAGACTGTCGAAATCACTATCCCCAAAAATGAAATCTAACTACAGTTGGTCGAACAACTAGTGATAACCATTAGGGAAATCAGGATGATCACCCCCACCCACTGTAGGAGTATCCGGTGAAGATACTACTGCCCCTACTCCCTCGTTGGGAGAATCATCATCCTCATGACCAAGAGGATGGTAATATGGCTCCTCATCAGTAATCTCCTCAGGGTCCTCCTCCTCGATCTCCGGATCCAAAACAACTTCTAAAGGAGGTGAGGCTGGTACTGATGCCTGTATGGGTTGTGCCAGTGGAGGATGAATTTCGAACTCTCCATGATCAACCATGTGCTGCAGAAAGAACTATGCTGGTGGTAGTGATACCTCAATCGTCTCTACCAAATGAGTCTGTCTCCGAGGTCCCGCAGCTAGTGTGCTGACAACCTCTTGTATGGGACCCGTGTACGTGGCGCTGTGTGCCCCTGGGTTAATAACCCACATGCCAACGTCCCATGCGTTCTCAACGGATCCTCGAATGTGCTAGAGGCATCTTGTAACACCCGGTTTTTCACTGTTTTTAATATCGATAAAATAGACAGAAATGTTTATATTTTATTCTAAAATTTAGAAAATGATTTTGTATAGACAAAGATCATATTCATACTCTACTTTAGCATAGAGAGTTACAATTAAATTTTGGGTCGAAAATTCTGACGAAACCCGGTCTGCGTTTTACTGACAGTAAAATTTTACTGCTCTGATGACCTAATATTGACTCGTGAATGAAATGCTTAGGGTTTTTATGGAGTTTCCAATGACTTTGGCTATTTTAAAATTTTTCACTTATAAAGTGAAATAATATATATTATTCGGGCGTTATATTAAATCAGGCGATCGACGGAGCTGAAAACAGGATTTCTGGGACCCGTTAACAGATGAAGACAATGTCATTCTAAGATGACTCATAAGGGTTAGTCATATAGGTGACTCACAAGTGTCATGATGGCTTTTGAGGTGAAATGACTATAATACCCCTAAGTTGGTTTAAATGACAAAATTGCCCCTAAGTGAGATTACTCTTTTGTCCTTAAATTTTTATGACTTGGACCCTTTTACCCCCCATTTCCCACTGCCCAAACCCATTTCCTTAGGCCCTCACACTCATTTTTTGCATCATCATCTTCTAGCTTAAGTCTTCTTCCATTTTTTCTCTCAATAACTCTAAGTTTCCATAGCCAACTTTTGTGAAGAAACCACTTGATTTCTTGCACTTTTTCAATCTTCAAGAGGTATACCTTGCTCTTCTCACTTAATCATCATTATGTTCTTCATTGATCATTTTTATGATTCAAGCCATAATCATCATTTTCCATTTTAGGGTTTTCAACTTCAAAAATTTCTACAAAATCTTAGAAAAATCCTATGATCATGAAACCAATTTCTGTGATCTTGTTAACATCTATATATTTATAATCCAAGAGTATGAATCATGCAAAAATTTTCTTCCTATTTAACCTCTCAAGGCCGAACCCTAACTTGTGTAGGGGGGAGGTACTTTGTTCAATTTTTTTGGAAGGTCTTGCTTGATTTAATCCTTTTTATTCATGTATGAATTGAATCCAAAATTTTGAATCAAAATAAAGTTTCTAGCCTATTTTTGTATGCAATGGCCGAACCTTGCTCATATTGGAGTCAGAGGATTTTATTTCAATTGTTCAGATTTTCGACGAAAACCTTTATCGGAAGGAAAAGTCTCTAAGAGGTAAGGGGAGTACCTGAGGGGGTTTTTTTTTATAGCTATATGTTATTAGTTGTGGTCTATATAATTTATTTGGGTGTGTTTATTATTTTACATAGTTAAAATTATCTGCTTTTAAAATTTTATCTGCATTTAATTGTTATAGCATTTTAATGCATGCCATGAACCATGCTATTTGCTATAATGTTATTATGAAATTATTATTGATGTTAGTTTTGGATTGAAAAACCTGACAGTGGTCGGTGCTCAATTAATTATGAGGTTAAAAGCATTAAAAAGATTTTAAGAAATAAAGAATTTTTAATTGTTGGAATATAGCAATAAAATATTATTTAATGGTTTAATCAGTTAGAAATGAGGAATAACTGAAAAAAATGATTATTATACTGATTTATCGATGTAAGAGTGTTTTATGAGTCATTGTGAGGACGTAACCTTGAAAATATTTTAGTACTGCTAATTTTTACGTAATAAATTACAAGATATTAGAAAATTTTATTATAAAAAATTAACTTTCAAAAATAATTTAATTATGAGGTTGAGAAAATTATTTTACTAGAAAAGTCAAATTTTGACTTAAAACGTTTTTAAAATGCAAGCGATAGATTATTCCAAAACAACAATTTTTATTAGAACAGAGAATTAGTCTCAGAACGATATTTTCTTGGAACAAGGGTTTCAAAACAAATATTTTTAAAAGAAAATGCGTTTTAAGTGATTTAATGATTTTATAAATGAATTTCCAACGTAAAAGGGATTTTCTGCAAATTAGTTTTATACAATGATGTTATTTCCAAAAACTTGGATAAGTTGTGGAATTTTGGTTTGGATTTGTGTTTCACAGAATGAAAATGATTTTAAAGTCGAAATACGGACCTAGTGGCCGAGACGTTGGGATTCTTGTGTTCTATGATGTGGACAATATGTCCTAAAGGTGGATGATGTGTACTATAAAAGTTATGTCGATTTTTTTGTGCACTAAAACCTACGAATCTAAGACCGGTGCATCGATCTAGACTTCATGATTTGCACTTTTGGACTTGGAGTCCTTTTTTTAATGACGAAAGACGAATTTAAAAATTTAGTTGGTCATAAGCCTTTGAGCTTCGACGAGGGAAGAATGAACACGAAGAAAAGTAACGAGAACAGAATGTTTTACATGCATTATTCGGTAACCGTGCCTAAGATGTTATGCATGGTGTCTGGATAGATATTCATGTTATGACGTATCATTGGGCCGTGATGGACAATGAAAAACCATTCAAGATGTTATCACTGTGCCTAGTTTGGACAGTGTGCTATGGTTAAAAGATATGCCTTATTTGGCAATCAAGCTTGATCAACTCATTTACATGATGTTGGGATATCTCCGGAGAATAAGTACCAAATTTAGATGAGGAATATTGAAGTGTCATGCATTTGTTTTTAAAACGAGCATGACTATCGGGTATGAAATCCTTTGATAAATAATTGTTTATTTTTTAATATACATGTTATATGATGTTTGAGTGTCGTGCATATGGTTATCGTTTTACAATCCATATATTGGTTCTCACCCTTGCGCGTTTTATTGTTGGTTCCTCTTCAGTGTGGTGTATATTTCTATCTGAGTATAGATGGATGATAAACCTTTGGTTCATCTAGTTTTATAATTAGAAAGACCTCAATGTTGATACCAATTGCACGAGTTCATTCTCGTTTTTAGCCCCAATTTAGCTTTAATTGTTCACAAGCAACATCTTGAGTCTTAAGAATAGTTTTTAGTATTGTTTTGCTATTTTCTAGCAAAATAAAGCATTTTAATGCTACTTTTAATTTCAGGTTAAAAGTGAAGCTCTAGGAAACTTGGATTAAATGAAGAAAACAAGCAAAAAGGAATTTTCAAGGTCTCTCCCCACGAGCCAGAACTGATGCTGAGCAGGAATTGAAGTCTTTCGGTCTCGCCCCGCAAGCCAGACACGAGTTTCTAAAGACTTTACGGTCTCGCCCCTCGAGGATTCAAACTCAGACTGGAGCCAAATTTAAGTGCTCGCCCTGCGAGCGACCGCAGAATCAGACTTCTATATAAAGCTTGTAGTGTTGCGAGTTGTACTATCCAATCCTATTTTTTGTGAGCTGCGTCTCGTTTTGGTTTACAGATAGTTTTATTGTTTTTATTCATGTTTACTTTTGGACCAATGATCTGGAAGCACTCCATGAGGAACTAATCCTCTTTTCTGAGGGATCGATGAAGCCGCTCATGACGGCATATTTATATTGTGATGTTTTCTACTCCTTAGTTCACAATCTGGTTTCTTAATTCTTTTTCGTTTGTGTTAATCATATGAGCTCTCATGGTTACTTGTCAAGCATGATGAGTCCGACCGGAGATTCACGCTTTAGGACTTGAATTAAGAGCACAAATTGAATATTGATAGAAATATAATAGGAGATTTGTGCAATCGTTATAGGGAACCAAGAACTTAATGAATCTTGCATGTTATTCATCATAGAGATATCGTTGACTGGCATGGTTAGGTATTGTCTCTTGTGCTCAACCGAGGCATTAGGATAATTTCGGGTTCCCGATTGGCATGAAATTGAATTTAGGGATAGAAAATAATCATTTGGATCTATGTTTGATTGTGTGGTGGAATCGTGACCTTAGATCTTTCCAATTATATTCTCAATCTCAATAACTGCTTGGGATTTGTTTTTATCTCGTTTTAGTTTGGATAATTGAGTTTGATATCTTATTTGATCTATACTATTTCTCTCTCATTTGACCTGGTCAAACTTAATTACTTTATTCAAATCTAGATAAATTGGTCAACCAATCCTTGTGTTCGATACTCGGTAATTACTTGCCATTTTAATTATTACTTGCTTCGATCCGGTACACTTGCCGGAGCCCATCAAGTTTTTGGCACCGTTACCGGGGATTGGCTTAACCAATTTTCTTTATTTGAAGACAATAATTATTTTTGAACAAGTCAAAATTATTCTTTTTAATATTTTTTATTTTATATTTAATTTATTTGATTTCACTTGGTCTTGTGAGTTTTTGTGTATGCAGGGTACCGTTCTATCCGGGAGATTTGCTATATGATCCAGAGATTCGACGGACTGAGAAGAGGTTAAGGAAAGAACTAAGATAGAAAAAGAGGCTTGAAGCAAACCAACTGATCAATCTTGAAGGGTTGGCAGAAGGAAATCCTCCACCCTACAAGCCTCTCTTTGAGTATGATCTTCCTTACTTGGATGATTGTACTTCTAGTGTTGTTAGGCCTCCCATCAGGACCAATTCTTTCGAGATGAGGCAACTTGCCTTCACACAGGTGCAGAATGATCAATTTGGATAGAGTGCTAGTCAACATCCTCACAGGCATATTGCTCACTTCTTGGAGATACGTGATATGTTCAAATCTCCGGGAGTTTCAGAAGACGCCTATCATTTGCGACTATTCCCTTTCTCTCTACGGGGTAGAGCACGCGATTGATTGGACTTGAACTTGGATCGTACTAGTATTACTAATTGGGAACAAATGGCTCATAAGTTCCTCACGATATTCTTTCCTCCTCAGAGAGCGGCACAATTAAAGATAGCCGTGACTTCCTTCAAACAACATGATGATGAGTCTTATAATGAAGCTTGGGAAAGATATAATATGCTTTTGAGGAGATGTCCTTCTTCCTACTTTGACTTGGTAACCAAAGTGCAACATTTCTTTAATGGGTTGAAGGGCCGCTATCAGATGAATTGTGATGCAGCAGCCGGTGGTTCTTTCTCTTGCAAATCAGCAGAGGACGTTTGGGCTTTATTAGAGAAGATGTCAAGGAATGATTACAATCGCAGTATGGTCACTTCCTCTGGAATTAGTGTGGCATCCTTAGAGGCTATTCTTGAACAGAACACACTATTGAAGAAGCAATGTGAGGCACTTACTAGCAAGATGAAAGTTAATGAAGTGCGAGAAAGGTTGCCTCCAGGGTATGACCGTTGCAATGGTGACCATGATAGTGAGAATTGTCCCCGTAATTTCCCTAGGGAACATGTGGATTCGTTTCACAACTTCTATGACACAGTACCATAGAACAACTATCAGAGGAATAGGCAGAACAACTACCATCAGGGGCATAAATGGAATATCAGGAGAGATCATCCGGGTTCCTCTTGGAGCAACACTAGTGATGGTTTGGTCGAGCAACAACAACAACATCAAAGGCGAAATTATGGGATTCACCAACACAACACCCAATAGGCTCTCTCTCAACCCACCCAATTGCAAATCACAGATGGTGGGAAGCAACCATGGGAATTGGCTATCGAAAAGACTAGTGCGACCTTTGAGAAATTAGCTAGTCATACTAGCACGACCATTGAGAAGTTGACAGTGCACATTGATACTTCCATTGATAAGCTAGCAAATCACCAGGATCGGCAATCTAGCAAATGGAAACACGATAGCTCAGCTTGCGAAGCAGATGAATGAGCGTCTTCCAGGAACCTTTCCGGGTAGCACAGAAAATAACCCCAAGGCCCAATGCAATGCCATATCCACTGTAAGTAGTAAAGTGTTGGAGCCAAAGGGGAATCCTTTGAAGACTAATGAAGATCAAATCCCAGAGGTGCCACATGAGGAAGCAGATCAAAGTAAGGAAGAAGAAATGGTTAGTGAGAAGGTGCCGGAGCAAGGTGGGAAATTGAAATTAGTGGATGAATAATTCTGAAGAAAGAAGTGGGTTAAACCCCAAGATCTCCCTCCTTACATGAAGGTACCATATCCAGAGAGATTGAAGAAGCCCTTGCAAGATAACCAGTTCTCAAGGTTTCTTGATATTTTCCGTAAACTACAAATCAACATTCCTTTTGCGGAATCCTTGGAACAAATGTCATCCTATGCCAAATTAATGAAGGAACTTCTCTCCAAGAAGAAGAAATTTGTTGATGATGAAACGATTGCTTTGATCGAGGAGTGTAGTGCAATCCTTCAACGCAAGTTACCTCCAAAGTTGAAGGATCCATGCGCTATTGGGGAGATGACAATTGGGAAGGCATTGTGTGATCTAGGGGCGAGCATTAACTTAATGCCCCTATCCATGATGAGAAGGCTTGGTATTAAAGAGGTGAAGGGCACAATGATGTCATTCCAACTTGCGGACCGGTCAATTAAATACCCTTATGGGGTGGTTGAAGATTTATTAGTGAAGGTGGGCAAGTTTATTTTTCAGGAAGATTTTGTGGTACTGGACATGGATGAAGATGCCAATATTCCTCTCATATTGGGTAGACCATTCTTGGCTACCGGAAGGGCACTCATTGATGTGCAACTAGGAAAGCTCACACTTCGGGTGCAAGATGAGAAAGAGGAGTTTGATGTCTTTGAAGCTGTGAAGCATCCAGTGGAGAAAGCTAACTGCTATAGTGTGGATGTGGTGGAACCTCTTGTCAAATCAACGCCTACATATGAAGCAATTGGTTCAACACTAGATAATGTGTTGGTAAAATCCCACACTTTTGATGATGGTATGGAAAAGGATGAGCCGGTGCACTTGGGGCATAAATAAAGATGAGTTGCCTAGATCTATTATGAGTGGCCCAAGCAAGTTGGAGGAGAAGCCGCAATAGCAACATGATTCACTCACTAAGGGAGCCGGTACAAAAAGGATGCTAGATCCAAATAAGCTCAATGAACTCCGCAGGAGAGCGTATCAAGGTAAAAAGGGGCCACCCAAGGTTTGTATTCCAAACTCTGAGAGGAAGTTAATCCTGGACCAATTGAAGTCTTATTGGCAAGTGAAGGTTAGAAAGAAAACAACTCAATCCAGTGTTGCCTTTAAGAAAGATTGTCAGGATCCTGGTGACACATTTGATGCTAATGGCAAATGGTTAAAACTCATTGTGGAAGAAGGTATTGGAGGCTATCATGGTGAATTCGTAGTAACTTAGCCCTTGACGGGTGACTTTAGTCAGGCTCGGGACGTTAAATAAGTGCCACTTGGGAGGCAACCCAAGCCTTCATATCCTTTTCATGCATTTAAAAAGAGTCATAAAAATACAAAGTGTCTGCATGTAGGGTCCTTTAGTTTAGATAAATTGCATTAGGAAGCATTTAGGACTGAGATATATTTAGGAAATAGGGTGCAAAATTTCTTCTTTGACTCGCCCCGCGAGCGGAGCTTCGCCCCACGAGACAGTGACCCCAATTCTAGGAAGCCTCTGTCTCGCCCCGCGGGAAGCTGTTAGCCCCACGACACAGAAGGACCTACACCCGAGGTCCTCTGCTGCGCCCCGCGAGGCGTTTCTCGTCTCACGAATGGGTTTTTTTTAAATAAATAATAATAATAATAATAATAATAATAATAATAATAATAATAATAATAATAATAATAATAATAATAATAATAATAATAATTTTGATTATTGGTTTTGCTGCCTCGATTCGTCTAGCTTGCTAATCCTGGGGACCAGGATCCTCATCCAGGGGGGGCGAGTTCGAGGTCAAGTTTTTATGACTTTCAGGTAGGAAGAAGCTTCGAAGGAAGAGAATGAAGAGAGAAGGAGCACAAATGGGGAAGATGAGTCTTCTCAGACCCTCTGAGATATTGTTTTCTAAACCCTTCTCTTTTATTTTCTTTTACCTTGAGTCATAATGATGGTTCTTTATAAGTTGACGGAGTCGTGTCAGTGAGCTTGAATGGATTTCAATTGGATTTAGCATAGATGGATTGCATGATATATGTGATTTTTGATGGATTTCCCCTATGCTTTTGAAAAATTAGAAAAATTGATCCCCATGAAAAATTGAAAATTGAACTTTGAAATTTTTTGTTTGAATTGCATGATTTATGATAGGTTTGGGGTGAAGGGATGCACACATTAGGGATGTATCTCCGTCAAATAATTTACTAAAATGTCCAGGTGAGGAATTTGAGCCTCCAACATGTTTTTGAATTGTGTGAATCACTTTTTAGTTGCACTTTCCCGGATTTGCTTGAACCTCTTCATGGTTTGCATGTTTATATGTTTGCATAAAATGATTTAGCCAATTTTCTTTGAAATAGCTACTTGGCCAAAATGAACCATTCCTAATGCATGTTCCATATTTAGCCAATTTGAGCCTAATAAACCTATTGTTTCTTTATCAAAAAAAAAACTCCTATTGTTTCTTAATGACCTAACGTTAAAAGTCGAAAATCCAAAAAAAAAAAACCATGTTAACCCAATCTTAGGATTTAGGAGAGCATGGATGCTTAGCAAGAAAAAGGGTTGTTTAAAAACTAAGTTTGTTATATGGTTCCATACGATTCACTATGTGTCAGTTAGGTTTTTATTTCCTTTACTTTGTTATGTTGAAAATGGCCTGTTCTGATAAAGGCCATGTGAAGTAATATAGTTGTATAAGACTTCTCATCCATGTGTCCCTCCGCCTAGAAGCCAGCCAGGAGCCGCTCCTTGTCCGTGTCTTCTTGCACCGGCGACCACTCCCTGCCCTCGTCAGCCCCGGGCGTCACATGCTGAGACACCCCATTGTGCCCCGTTGTGTTATTAAAGTAAATCTTTATTAATTAATTTCTTAATCGCACGCTTAACATGAAAATACATAAAAATTTAAAACTTAAGTTAATGAGCATATAACTTTGATAATTAAGACAACACACCATATTTATGTTATGCATACACACTTAAGTCTTATAAACATAATACAAAACACTATTGAGGGTATCCTCTCAGTAGGATCCCTCACAGGAATATTCTTAAACAAAATTTATGCTTAGTGGAAAAATATAAAACGTCTTATAAGACTCACTGACCCTAGACACTTAACTACATTATTGGAATCCACAACTCGTCCTCCCGCATCTGGTTCAAACGGAGTTCCATCTAATTCCTCAGCAACTGGTTTCTCCGCCGGGTCTTCTCGCACAATCACATCAGAAATAAAATACAACAAACAAACATATAGGGGATGAGAAATAGTTCTAACATCTGTGACACCCTAACTCGGGTCATTACATGGTTACCCGTTTATGGAAATAAAACTTAATTTGCTGGTTGCTTTCGGAAAATAATGTTTTCTCAACATTTATCTTTTCAAAATATGGTGATAAAATTTTTTCTTCTTTTTTAACCTCATAACAACAACAACGTAATCAAATCACACTTAAATACATAATGTATATAAGTCATACAACTATACTTCCTCATATGTTTTCACATATAGATCATTATCAGTTTAGTTTATTCTCGAAACATAATAGGACCTAAGCTGGTCATAACTAACAGACGCTACAACCGATAGAAGCAGCAACATCATGCCCCGAACTAGATAGCCTTCTTCTTTTTGTAGAGATCATACCCCTTGTGCGACTCTGATATGTTTGTAAGGGTGAGACGCCAATATATGGATTTGACACAATAACTAAATGCGCGACACAAAAGAAGGCTCATACACATATACATGTTTATAACAACATGAGCATTCATATTATAACATATAGTTTATCAATGGGTTCCACACTCCAAACATCAACATTGGAAAACTATGCATGAACACTTCAATAGATCATCTAAACATTCACACTTAATCTCCGGAGATCCCCAACGTCATTTAAAATGAGCTGATCAAGCTTGATTGCCAAAAGAAGCATGTCGTTTTTACCATAGCCCACTGTCCGACACAGTGAGAACGTCGATTTATGGTTTTTCATTGTACGTCGATTGCCCAAAGGCACAATGAATACGTCGATTACATGAACATCATAAAGATATCATGATTAACAAATACGTCGAGACATGAATATCATCAAGATATCATGATTAACCTCGTAGGCACGTCTGCCAAATGCATGCAAAACACTTTGCTCATAATACTTTTCTTCGTGTTCAATCTTTCTTGCCGAAGCTCAAAATGGCCTACGACTCACATAGTTTTAACATCTTTAAAACTTTCATTACAACACAGGACCTCACAGTCCGAGTGCTCAATCACGACACCTCTCGACTGATGCACTAGTCGTAGGTTCGTGGTAATAGAAAACATCTCAAAATGTTTTAACTCTTTTAAGTAGATACCCAGTCTACAACACAGCGTACCTTAATACCCCGACGTCTCGGTTATTAAGTTCAAACCTCTTTAAAATAGTTTCAACTTAAAACTTGATTTCGGGAAATTTTTTAAGTGAGAAGATTTCTGTCATAAAACATCGGTTACCGAAAAACATCATTTTCAGAAAAGAGGGTCACAGAGATTTGAAGTTCATAAAAAATACATGTTGCCGTTTCTAAAATACTTGCTGTCGTCGGTTTTCAAAATTGCCGTCGTTAAGTCATTTTAAAGTATTTCAAGGTAAAACTTGGCTTTTTCAGCTTAAACAATTTTCTAAATTCACAGTTAAGTTATTTTCGTAGATTAACTTCACAAAATATCTTTTTATAATATTGCGGAATATCTTATGTAAAAATTAGCGGTAGTAAAATATTTTCACGGTTACCCCCCCTTTGTGACACATAGTTCACTTTTTCAAATATAAATCATTAAAATAATAATATTTCTCAAATACTTGTTATTTTTCCCAAATAATATTTTCCATAAACATTATATTCCAACATTTTGCATAAAACATTGAATATTATTTATACAGCTTATTAAAACTTTTATCTGATTAATCAGTTGTGCACTGACCACTGTCAGGCTTCTCAAACAACATTCAACAACATCATCAGAATTATATCACCGGGCAGATCATGCATCATATCAATATAATATACAACTGCAGATAATTAAATAAATTAAAAGCAGATCAATCACCGATACACAGATAAACAACACAACGTAAACAACATAAACAAATAACCACAACCACATATAAATTATACAGACTACACTAAAAGAAAATGGTTATTGAGAAAAATCTCTCAGGTAAGCTCCCCTTACCTCTCGAAGTCCCTCAATGAAATTAAAAGAATTCTGTCAATTGTTGGAAACCCTCGTACACTGTAAAACAATTAACCTGCAACAACACATCCAAACAACCAATCAAAACAAGCAAAACCAACACCTAATCCTCTCTAATAGGTCACAGCCTCCTTAGGGTTTTGTGGCTCAAAATCTCCAAACTTGCTTAAGTCATGGATTAATGATCCTAATATACTTAAGGAAATGGATTAAGGCTAAACAACAAAGTTAAGAATCAAAACCACCCTAACCCTCTAAATGGCAGGCTCGGCCAACACAAGGACATAGGGTTAGGGTTTTCATTTTTGACAAACTAACTTAGATTTAACATAAACATTTATTAACTAGATGATTACATGATCACCTTGATAAAACTTAACAAAATCATTCAAGTTCCTCACTAATGAATTTCAGTCAAGACATGAAAGACATGGTTAGAAATTTCAACTTGATACAGGAACTTGGATTTAGCAAGTACATACCCTAGAAGCATGGGATCTATGATCATTTTCAAGTAGAAAAACAACAAAGTTCCTCCACATCTCACTATAGGTTTCGTTATGCTCAAAAAAATGAGGAGGAAGATTTTGTTTGCAACAATCTCTTAGATCACGATATTAGAGATAATAATAAGAACACAAAAAGTGGTTTCACATTTTTAGGATTTTTCAATGATTTATGGTGATTTTTCAAAGTTATGAACATAAGCTTGAATCTAGTTTGAACATAGTGATATAAGACTTCAAAACATGAAAACTTATGAAGAACATGACATTAAATGAAGGTAGAGAGTAAGAATCACCTCTTGAAGAACAAGAAATGAGCAAGAACCACTAACTTCCTTTGAAAACTCAAGCTTTTTCACTTGTAAGAAAATGAAGTTTTTGAGAGTTTGGAGAGGATGAAGAAGAATGTGGAAAAATGGAGAAGCTCCTAGCTTCTTCAAGAGCTTATGGCAGCCACAAGGAGGCTTGGGCCATGCGAAATTGGGCTTGGCAAAAGCCCAAGTCCATTACCAAATTTTGCAACATAAAAAATGCTTAAGATTTTAATCAAAAACCTAGGAAATTAAGAGTAGGAAATTGGTTTTCATGGAATAACTCTTTGCCACGAAATTTGGGCCTCAAAACTGCATCCCAACATGATTTGGATGGGTGAAAAATTGATCCACTTCACTTAGTGTATCATAGAAACTAGTTTAGGGACCAAAGTGCAATTAAGAATAAGTTTAAGGACCAAAATGCAATTTCCATAGAAATTGTCATCATGAGGCTATGTGCACCATTAATGTGTTCACATGGGTGACTCGCCATATGTGACTAATTGGTATTATCCGTTAGCGACTCGAAATCCCGTAATTTGCTCCGTTGCTTCCCCGATTCAATATGACGCCCATATAAAATATAATATTCACTTTTTAGTGAAATATTTCAAAATAACCAAAATCGTAGGAAATTAAATAAAAACCTTAAGTTTTTCATTCACGAGTAAAAATTAGGTCTTTTGAGCAGTATAATTATATTGTCAATGAAATTCGCAGGCCGGGATTCACCTGACTTTTAAACCTAAATTTTTATCGTAACTCTCTATGGTAAAGTAGAGTGTAAATAAGGTTTCGGTTTAATTAAAAACATTTTCTAAGTCTCAGAGAAAAATATAAGTGTATTTATATAAATTTCTGATATTAGAAAACAGCGAAAAGTCGGTGTGTTACAACATCAAAAGCGAAAAAGAATACATAGTATATAATATAACAAATGTCACAAAGAAACATCACTCCAAATCAACATTATCCTTAATTTAATATATCATCCTCTACCCTCAACTCGTGCAACTAAGTCTATTTGTTAACATGGCCACTACCAATCTTTTCACACAACTCCCAATATAATAGGAATATCAGTCCTTCATCCGAGCGAGCACCCCCCTCTATCAAATTATATCTCTAGTAGCCCAATTGCTACACATAAAATTATAACTCTAGTAGCCCAATTGCTACGCATACCATTATATCTATAGTAGCCCAATTGCTACACATACAATTATATCTTTAGTAGTTCAATTGCGACACATACAATTATCTCTCTAGTAGCCCAATTGCTACACACAACATTATAGAAATCCCACCATTACGGAGTCATAACTTAGTTCCCCATCCTCTCACTAGAAACTCGTATAAATCCTCAAATCATATCCCGTAATCTCATCTATAAAACAACTTAATTAAGCTAAGCACCTCTAAGTCACATCCATCCTATCAACCATGGGAACATCTCCCGAACAACATATATCTTTCCTTAAAAGTCAACTAAGCATATTATCAAACTAGGCAGATCATGCATAACACATTAATCAACAGAATATTCAAACACCAAAAATAATACGTTACATGCAGTAGAATACCTCAACCAGCGTATCACAATCAAATCAAATAAGTAATAAAGTCAGACATCATCAAATACTTAAAATGAACATAATGTTGATAAACCTACAATCCGTGAATCACCATTGGTTTTATAGAAAAGGTTTCCAATACGATTTTGGTCTTGTCGATTACTCGACTACTAGTAGGGTTTAGGTCTCCCTACACAATTATTGTAGAATATTCTACTTATCGATTCCGACGGTAGAATGATTCTTTCCCCCACCTAATTTATCACCGGAATCCCGAATCCGACGTTCCTCGTTATCACACCACAACTGTAACACCCCGATTTTTTCAGCTTGCTATAATCTGTGTTTGTGTGGATAATGGAGTGCTTATTATTATAATTTATGAAGAATTATTTTAATAAACCAAATTTCATTCTCATAATTTATTTTATTTTATGAAAGTACAGTTAAATATTCGGTAGAAAATTTCAGACGTTTCCGGTTTGAGTTTTCTCTGTCAGTAAAACTCTACTGACCCGAAAAATAACTTTCGTTACGTAAAATAAAATTTTAATTTTTCCTAACTCAATTATAACTATTTCCATGATTTTAGAAATTATTTCTTTCAATGTAATTTTCGGGTGGAAAAATTAACGAAGTAAAATACGATCGGTTTTTACGATCAAGAAATTAATGGAACCAGGACAAGCAACATTTATCAAAATTAGATTTTATACAGTTTTAAATAGATTTGGTGTGATTTTGAATAGTGTTGCATTCAAATCACACCATCATGACCTTACATCAAATTATTTCATCCATTTTTGCAAGAAACCAATGAATTTTTTAAAATAAAATTTTGGTCTAATAAAGAGAGTTTTATTCAAATATATTAGGTGCAGAATTTAAAGATTTGTTGTGAAAATAAACTTGATACATTAGATGCTTGAGAATCTCATTCATCTTCCTCTTATCATCATCAAGAGGGTATAACTCTCATCTCTTACTCTTTATTTTCTTAGAATTTTTTTTTATTTCAACATGCATGTCTTATTGTAGTTTGCATATTCATGTTTTAATTGGAAACTCTGAGAATGAGCTTTAGAAACATCTTTTGTACAAGAGACTAAATTTTTTTTAGCTCATCATCATCTCTACTATCTTCTTGTGGGGTTGCATATAGTGAAAAATTTCTCCAAACCCATTTTTTTATGTTGGCCGAAAATCCTATGTAGAGGAAAGTTGGTGTTTTGTTAAGATTTCTACAGCATGTCCTTAAATTCTTAATGAGTGTAATTTCTAAGCTTATGAGCTTCATACAAAAATTTAAGTTTCCTTTCCCATTGATATTATGAGGGCCGAAACCCTAATTATTAGGGTTAAGGAAGCTTGACTTTGATTTTAAGGAAAATACAATTGTTTTACCCATTCTTTTAAACATGCATGTGATTCACAAGTTGAAAATGACTTTATTTTAAATTTTTGAAGGAAAAAGTACTTTGATCATCATTTTGGTTTCATGCATTTTGATAAAAAGTTGAAGAGATTATGTTTTATATTTTTAAGAGGAACACTTACTATTTTTGGTTACATGCATGTATCTATATGGTTAAAAAAAATTAATTTTCTAACCTATATTTTTAGGAAGGCTGAAACCTATTTTTGCATACAGTGGAGGGATTAAAAATTTATTTTTAAGTTTTAAGACTTGATTTTGATCTTATAATGCTTAAGGATCATTGATCCAAAAGCTTGTGGAAATTTAAAATTTTTAGCCTTAATTTTTCTAGTAAGGCCGAAACATGCACAATAAGCACAAGGTGATTTTACAAAATTTTAACATATATTATATGTCTAATTTTGTTTAGATTTGCGACCGTGAGGAGAAAACCGAGTTCGTTACATTAAAAATGCGAAAAGACCACAAACCTTTACTTGACGGGCAAAGGTAATTAAGGGGAGAAAGCCTGAGGGATGATATTTAAATTATGATAACTATATGTTTGATGTGTTTGATTTTATATGGTTGTTGAAGTTGATTGTTGATGTCGCAGTTTTAGTGAAAATTTTGAATTTTATGACCTTGATGATATATTGGATTGAATTACATGCTTGCATGATTTATGATGAGTTATAAATATGCGTATTCTATTGACCATGTTATAATTGTTGTAAGTTGTGTTGGTTGTTGCATAGAAGCCTAACCATTGGTTAGAGCTCAATTATTAATGTAAGATAAAAGACTTAAGAAAACTTATGTGGAAAGCCACAAGATAAAGATTTTAAAATTTTAAGCAGCATTTTGATAGAAGAGAAAGTAAATATTCTTTTAACGTTTGGTGAAGATTTAAGAAACTTTAAAATAATTTTTTCTTTATAAAAATAAAAGAGAATTTATTTTAGAGATTTTAAAGATGTTATTCTATAAGAAACTTCAATTTTGAGATTATTTTATGGTGAAGAACCATAGAGGAAAACAAGTTCAATTTCAAGTTCTTTATGAAGAGATTTTAGTTCTAAATATTTCAGAAAAAAATTTCTCTAAAAAAGTTTTCAATATTTTCATAATAATAGATCTTTTCCAAAGTAAAGATGGCTTTTTAGAAAAGAAAGAGACTTTCTATAACTCAAGGTTTTTAAAATGAATTTCAAAAGAAGAACGTCTTTTCAGAAGGCTTTATTTCAAAATAAAAATATTCAATAACTTGGATAAGTTACAGAAGTTTTGTTTTGGATTTGTATTTTCACTGAACGAAAAAGAACGTTGAAAAGTGAACCTAGTAACCGAGACGTCGGTATACTAGTGTTTTAGAAACACGTTGATCTATGATTCGTGTCACGTTGTTATGGACTGTGTCCTGAGTACGTTGTTATGGACTGTGTGTCCTATACACATTGTATTAAAATGTGGTGAAAGTAGTAAAAATGTGAAAGTTGTTTTCTACAACCACAAAGTCCAAGACTGGTGCATCGGTCCAGGACTGTTGTGATTAGACACTCGGACTTAAAGGTCCTGTGTTGATAATAATAGTTTTAACACGTTGAAAATTTATGAAAGGTGGTGAGTCTTGGGCTTCGACAAAGGGAAGAATGAAACACAAAGAAAAGCTGTGATAATAAAATGATTTTCTCATGTATTTTGGCAGACGTGCTCACATTGTTTTCGTATGAATACCTTGAAGGGTTAGGTACTTCATGCTATGTTGTTTCATTATGCCTTGATGGACAATGAAGTCCATATGCTTGGGTTGTTGTACCTTGTGTTGGACAGTATGCCAGAGAGGAGAGAGAAAGAGAGAGGGGGAGAGAGAGAGGAGAGAGGAGAGAGAAAGAGAAAGAGGAGAAAGAGGGGAGAGGAGAGAGATGTAAGGATAATTTGGTCTTTTCTTAGTCTGTGGGACAAAAAGTTGTCCCATGGTTTGGTGGGGGACAAAATTCTGGGTTTTTGTCCTGTCCCTCAACTCATTTTTTGTCCTGTCCCCTTACCACTTTTTAAATCAAACAGGGGACAAAAAATTTTGTGCTGTCCAGTCCCCTGAATTTTTGCAAATCAAACGCACCCTTATTAAAATGTTACCAAATAGCTATAATAAAATATTTTGGTAACATTTGTTCAAGAAAAAAACGCTTATTTTGGTCCCTAATAAAAATACTGAGGTTCGTTTTAGTCCTGGGAAAACTAAAGTACCAAATTAGTCTCTCACAATTTCAAACTAGGGACACGTTAGTCCCTCTGTTTGATCTTGTTAGACACCATATATTATCTATGTGGATATGGGTTCCATTGTTGCTAATTTGATGAAGAAATTGGAATGGTGTTGTCTAGGTCTCATCTTGGACATTTAAGTGGCATTTTTGGTTGTTCAAGGGGCCATTTTCTTTTTACCGTGTGTGTTCAAAATGGTGTTTATTTTAAGCATTTAAGTAAATGTTTAATAACCAATTTACATTATGGAATTTGTAAATATCATATTTATTTTTTTGCATGGTAATGAAAAGTTTAGATTTGGGGAAGGCACGCCCCCTTGCAGGGCCAGGGAATACCACCAACCTTAGCGAGAATTTATAGTGGAATTTCCATATTGCCTACCAACAGGAGAGATTTAGGAATCGAACTCAAGTCACAACTAGTATGAGCGGAAGGCTTGACCATATGTGCCAACCCCTGTTGGCATTTGTAAATATCATATAGTAGTATACCTAAGCAAGAAAACATAATACATCATCAACTTAACCAACCCAAACTAAGAGGTTAATAGAAGGACTAATGTGTCCCTAGTTTAAAATTATGAGGGACTAACTTTATACTCTAATTTTGTTAGGGAGTAAAATGGATGCATTATTTTTCTCAAGAACCAAAATGGGCCTTTATTCTTTATTCAATATAAAATGTTGCTAAAATTTTCTGATACGTTAACTAGCTAATTGTCCAAGTGCCTGTTTGGTTGAGATTCTTCTCAACGCAAACGATATTTTTTTTTTCAGTTTGGGGTCACTGTTCATGTATCTGGATACTATTCATGCGTTTGTTTATGAAACTCCGTTGGAAATAATTGATTCCTAGTGGGTCAAAACTGAGTTTTGTGAAAGAAAAAATTTCTAGCTTTTCCGTTGAAAATAATTGATTCTAGATGTAGGCCCCACAAAATTCTACCTATTTACATTTTAAAAATTAATTTTACTTTATCATCCAAATAAAATCAATTCTTCTAAACCCATTTTTAAAATATTATTGCCAAACATAATCAATTTTTTTAACCTTGATTTTTTCAAAATCAATTCTTCCAAGAACAATTCTATCAAAATCTAAAATAAAAGGAAGGAAGTCACTCTCTTAAACTTGCTCTTTGAAACCTCTCAAATTCACTTCCGCAAGCTCAAGGATTTCTCTAAACACTTCCTGGAATTTCATCTGGACTCCACAACTCTCCCCCTCACAACACTCAATCTCTGAAAATCTCTGAAACTTTCTCTCCCCCCCTCTCTCTCTAAAATATTTTCTTTTCTGAACCCTAATTAAAATCCCAATCTGTTTCTCTCTCGTTCTTCCTCAACCTCCATCTTCGCTCCCTTTGAAACTCGAATGAAGAAGAACCGCTATTGTTTCTCGCTCATTCGACATCTTTCAGGTTAACTTTCTCACTCACTCTCTGTCAATATTATCGGTGTTTTGCTGCTGTGATGATTGAATTGAGTAGGTGTTTGAATCAGGGAGTTAGTTCTGGTGAAAAGCTTGATTGTTGCATTGTCGTCATTTTTATAAAAAATTTGTTGATGATCTAATTATTTGATTTACTGTGATTTATTTGATTTGGACCAATTTTGGATGTGAAGAAGTTTCTATTTGGTTGATAAGGAAATTTATTGAAGCTTTGAAATTTTTCGATTGAAGCTGTAGAATATGCATGAGGCTTCAGTAGATGGATTGGTTTGTTCTATAAATCTGGTCAAACGTGTGGAGATCATACATTTAGAATCAAATTCTGTAAAAAAAAGCTAAGATAGAAAATTGGTATCGATTCATTGACTCAACTTGCGGAAGGAAGAGGAATTTTTGTAGAGATAGGATCATTGATCCCACGTCACTCTGTTTTTAGTTCCATTCAAGTCACATGTCTTTATGCAGACTGGAGAATTGTTGACTTCTAAGTATTAATCCAAGAAAAGTAGGAGAGGATGAAGAAGGATAAAAAAATATCAATAAGGCTATATTAATTGCACGTGATTTTTATAATTATGTCTTTTATATTGTTTCATTTTTTTCGAGCATTAGTTTAACTTTTCTTTAACAAGATTTTCCCTCTCCTTCTTTTCAACCTCTATATATAAACACACAGATATGATCCTAATTAAACAAATAATTCATTATACAAAGACAAAAGTGTGTTAAAATGTATAAATGCTTATCATTTTTTCTCTGAATGGCATTTTGTGTTACTGCCAGTAGGGTAGTTAACCCCGGACAGCGGCGCGGAGCGGCAGACCCAAAAAACGTTATAGCGGATAGCGCATAGCGGGATGACCGCTATTTTAGGCTTTTTTATACAGGTTAGATAGGAAGATAAATTTATACTAGATACTTATACATGTACAAAATACTAAAAATACTCAAAATTCAAGTCATATTCATAATTCATCATAGATAGTCATACTGTCATATGTATGTCCTAAGCAAAGCACACTAGTTAAGTTCAAAAAGTAGTATGCACATATCAATTTAAGCCCTACTACCCTATACCTAGAGGCTTAAAAGAAACTAAACATTAAACTTAACATATAGATAGTCATAGGTCCTAAGCAAAGCACACTAGTTAATAAGTACAAAAAGTAGTGTGCACATCAATTTAAGCCCTACTACCCTAGACCTAGATGCTTAAGAAAATAAACATTAAAACTAAACATCAAACACCATATTTAAGATCATCCAAGTATTCTTCTTCTTCTTTTTCACTGTCACTACTAAGCTCGTAGAGTCTTTCCTCCTCCTCCTCTTGAATCTCTTCATCACTTTTTTCTTCTTCTATGACTCCTCCCCTTGAGCTTGAAGGCCTAGAAGCAGCTGCCCTCCCTTTTCTTGTATGCTGCCTAGTGTAGGTTGAAGGCTCACCAGCCACTGTTAAGTCAGCAACATCTCCCCATGTTAAGGTATCATCATCAAAAACCAATTCAACACTAGCATCTTCCCCATCTCCACCCATTTCTCCCACTAACCACTCATTGCTATCATCAATATCATTCAAGAGAACGGGATCAGTCACATCGCTGCTATCAAAATGCTCCTTAAGAGCTTGGTTATATTTAATATAAACCAAGTCTTGTAACTTCTCATGCTCAAGCCTACTTCTCTTCTTCGGATGGATCTATGTCATAAGTTTTTTACAAAAACTGAATGTTAGTTTCTATACATTCTATGTCAAAAACTGAATGTCAAAAACTGAATCTTAACATTCAGTTTCTTTACAAAAACTGAAATGTTAAGATTAACTTTCATGCTATAATATACTCCAGTTTCGCCCACATCCCGATGCACTGCAAGTCAAGCTCAATACTTTAATGGCAAGTTGCATCAAATCTGGACAATGTGATCCATAATTCCTCCACCACTCTCAGCTGCAAGTAATGCAATAATATTTTGGCATTTCTATGTTTAAAAATAAAAAAAACAGCTCTTCTACAATTCCACTTACCAGGAGCCATAGTAGTCCGATGCCTTACAGCTGATCTTATCCCAAAGAGGCCTAAAGCTCTATTATATTTTGACAGCTGGTTGGTAATCTTGTCCACAGCTTCATCATTTGCACTAAGCCTTTCAATGCATTGATGAAGCCCCTCCACAACTTCATGATCAAGTTCTGTAACTGGATTGCTGTAGAAGAACTCTAGGTTTAGAAAATGGCCAGCTGCATGAAGTGGGTGATGAAGTTGGCACTCCCATCTTTTGTCAATGATTTCACAAATCTCCTTGTACTTGCTTTCATCTCCATTGAAGGCATTCTGAATTGCCTCCTTGGCCCTATCCATGGCTTCATAAATATAACCCATTGCAGGCTTCTTTTCATTGTCAACAAGCCTAAGCACACGTACAAGAGGGCCCATAGCCTTAAGTGTGAAAATAACATCATTCCAAAACGTAGGCATAAGTACAACATCAGCTGCCTTTTTCCCCCTAGGTTCTTTGGCTGTCTTGGACTCCAACCAATCATCAGAAGTGAACATTTTTCTAAGGTTCTTTTGATTATGCAACCTTTGCAAAGTTAGGAAAGACGTAGAAAACCTAGTGACTCCGTATCTAACCAACTCCGCCTTGCTTGTCAACTTCCTCATAGTGTTCAAGGCCAATGTGTGGTTATAAATAAAACCCACAAGATTGATGCCTCTTTGTATTGCCCTTTTAATTCTAGGAATCTTGCCAATATCTACTAGCATCAAGTCTAGGCAATGAGCGGCACATGGAGTCCAATGTTTGGTCTCTTGGCTTGCAATAGTTTACCTAAGAGTCAAGTCAATAAAATTAAATGAGTGTCAAACTAACAACAATTAATGACATTTGTGCATGAACAATATTTTACCAGCCAATACATAGTTACTTCCGTTGTCACTCACTAGTTGCACAACATTGCTTTCTCCGATCTCTTTGACAAAACTGTCCAGCAGCTGAAACAATTTTTCCCCACTCTTCACCTATGAAGAAGCATCAATGCTCTTACAAACATAGAGCCTGTTGGACAATTCACTAGAAAATTAATCAAAGTCCTATTCTTCCTGTCGGTCCAAGCATCCGACATAATCGAGCACCCATAAACTACTCGCTCATCCACATGAGGCTTCATCGGTGAGTTGGTGTGTTCTAACTCCTTTTTAAGGAGTGGAACTCTCATCTCGTGATAGCTTGGTAGCTTGAGGTTCGGACCATAGTTTCCAATCGCTTCGACCATTAGTTGGAAGCTTCTTGTATGCACAACATTGAAAGCTATTCCATTCCGACAAAAGTATCTTGTTATGTATTGGACAGTTTTTGCTCTTGCCGCATTAATACAAGCATCATTCATGCTTGTTTTCTTCTTATTCTTTCCCAAAGCAAGGGTTGTTTCAGGATCTCTCCACAGCAATACATCAATAAGGCCTTTGACATTTGTAGGCTTCTTGGCTGGAGGCAAATAGGCACCTCCTATTGCTACTGTTGCAGGCCTCTTCCCTTTTGTTAGCTTGAAAATTTCATAAACATCATCTTGTTCATCTTGTTCTTCAATCAATGACTCAGTCAAGCATGCCTCCTTGTCCGCCCTTTTCTTCTCCACAGCTTCCTTTAATAAGTTCTTAACATTTGTTGGTGTTTTCTTACAAAGATTCACATCTCCCCTCACCCCCGTCTGATGTCTTTGAGCCATGGTAATTCCTCCAGTAGTTGTTTTTCCACAAAAATCACATGTAACACTCTTCCTATCTTTGATATCTTTCAAGCTGTTCCACTACCATGCTAAGTCAATATTTTCACCAGTAGGTTTGACCAGTCCACTAGAAGCAGCTGGAGCAGACACATATGCTTGACGACTGGAAGCCATATCAGAGAATGAGAGACTGAGAACAGGGAACCGAAACATAGAATGAGACTGAGAACAGGGGACCAAAACAGAGAATGAGAGAAACTGGAAGAAGACTCACTTCGAAACTGAGAACCGAAGCTGAGAATGCGAGGTCCGAGTATGGGAACAGTGTTTCTTGGTCAGAAACACACCGGAGATGGCGGTCGGAGATCGCAAATGAGAGGGAAGGGAGAAACAAAAGGAGCGCCGAATAGAGAATGTGTGGGTGTCGAGAAAATGAAAGTCTGGTGTCGAGTAAAACAAGGTTTTAACTTTTCATCCTAAAGGTTAAAACTTTAAAGTCTGGTTCCCAAAACAAAACAAAAAAAACTCGAAAACCCCAAAATACCCTTAAAAATTATAACCCAACGGAAATAATGGAGGGCAGAAACTGAAAATCGGGCCATGAAGCCCTAGCGGACATTTAGCGCCGCAACAGTGCACAATCCCATGATTTCCGCCCGTATCAGAGTTGAGAGAATAGAGAAGATGAAACTGAATCACAGAATTGAGATGTTTTTCATTCTGAAAAGAAGTGTACACTGTGTATGGTTTATATAGCTGTAGCCTAGTACAGCTGTGAGCTTAACTGCTCTGAACTACAATGGGCCTAGGCTTAGTTACAATGGGCCCGTATATTTCCTATACTCTAACATCCTCCCTGCAATCTCAAGATGGTTGAGGAGCAGCAACAACATTAAGATTGGTTCTGATGTCAGTGAATCTGGAGGAAGGAAGTGGCTTAGTAAAGGAGTCAGCCAACTGATCTGATGCCGGCATATGAGTGACTGACAGAGCTTTAGATAACACCTTTTCACGCACAAAGTGGATGTCCAACTCAATGTGCTTGGTCCTGGCATGCAATACAGGGTTATGAGCAATAGAGACAGTGCTTAGGTTGTCACACAGAAGCCGGGGATTGAGAAAAGGGACTTTCAATTCAGTGAGTAAGGACATGATCCACAAGATCTCAGCTGTGGTGTTGGCCATGCTGCGGTATTCTGCCTCAGTACTTGACCTAGCAACCAGTTGTTGCTTGCGGGAGCACCAGGAAATCAGATTGGGACCTAGATAGATGCATGAACCAGAAGTGGATCTCATATCATCCGGGTCAATGGCCCAATCAGCATCACAGTAGGCAGTGATAGAGAAGGATGTGGCACGAATTGCAGGTTTTAGAAGAAGCCCATAGTGTAGAGAGCCCTTCAGATATCTCAATATCATCTTTACTGCCTGCCAGTGTGATTCCAAAGGGTGTGACATGAACTGACAGACCTTATTGACACTAAAGGCAATCTCTGGTCTGGTGAGAGTTGCATACTGCAGAGCCCCCACAATTGACCTGTAGAGGGTAGGATCGGCCATGGAATCAGTGCCAAATTTACATATCTTGAAGTTGATGATCATGGGTGAAGAGATTCCTTTCGATTCCAGCATGTTTGCTTTGGACAAAAGGTCCCTGATGTACTTGAATTGGGTGAGAAGAAGGCTGCCATTAGGAAGGTGCTTCACTTCTACTCCTAGGAAATAGTCCAGGCTGCCAAGCTCTTTGAGAGCAAAGGTTGCATTCAGCTTCTTGATTAACTCAGCAATAAGAGAAGGTGGTGACCCAGTAAGGATGATATCATCCACATAAACCAACACATACAGACAGATTGCTCCCTTGTTGTAGACAAAGAGTGATGGGTCTCATTTGCTAATCATAAAACCGAAGTGCAGCAGTGTGTCAGTGAGCCTCTCATACCATGCCCTTGGGGCCTGTTTGAGGCCATAGAGGGCTTTGCGAAGCTTGCACACCAGAGATTTGTCCTCGGATTCAAAGCCAGGAGGTTGTGTCATGTACACCTCCTCATTCAACAGGCCATTAAGGAAGGCATTATTAACATCTATCTGCTGAATAACCCACTTGGATGTTAAGGCCATGGTGAGAATGATCCGGATAGTGACTGGCTTGATGACAGGTGAGAAAGTTTCATGAAAGTCAAAGCCATGCTGCTGATGGAACCCTTTGGCAACAAGTCTTGCCTTATATTTGTTGATGGTGCCATCAGGGTTTTCTTTAACCCTGAAGACCCATTTGCACCCAATTGCCTTCCTGGTGGGAGGGAGAGGCACTAGTGACCAAGTTTGATTTTTCAAAAGGGCTGAGTGTTCATCTCTCATGGCAGACAGTCATTCGAGGCTGGACAAGGCCTGCTTGACAGAGTGGGGTTCCATGTGAGTGAGATAGAGTCTAGGAGGGAGGCACCCTGTTTTGGACCTAGTGAGCATGGGATGAGAGGGGAGCTCGGGAACAGGACTGGATGATCCTGAGTGAGCAGATTGGGAGCCTGCAGGTGAGGTAGGTGCAACATCTTCTGAGATGGGAGAAGGAGAGGCTGCAGAGCTAACAGACTGACCTTGAGACTGAGAGTGACCCGAAGATGATACCTGGACAGACTGGACAGGGGATAGAACAGATGGATGATTCGTGAAGGGAGAGTGCGAAGGTGAGTTATGCTGGCTGGACGACTCTGAAGGAGCATTAGAATTAGATGGCTGGGGAGAAAATTGATTAAGAGGGGCAGGATTCAAAGGAGGTGTCAGAAGGATAGGAATGGTGGATGAGAAAGTGGTGTTAGGAGACTAAGAGGAAGAATGGGAACTGTGGAACAAAGCTGGATAAGGGAAGCGGTTTTCATTGAACAACACATCTTTGGACACATAGATGCGACCAGAGGGATCAAGGCATTTGTGGCCTTTATGCTGAGGGGAGATTCCCAAATAAACACACTCACTGGACCTATACTGCAACTTGTGCTTGTTGTAAGGTCTGAGGAAGGGGAAACATGCACAACCAAAGGTTCTAAGAGTAGAATAGTCAGGGATAATGTTGTGCAAAGTATGGTAAGGAGAGGAAAAGTTTGAAAAGGCAGCAGTGGGTAGCCTGTTTATTAAATGAACAGCCATGGTGAAGCTGTGGTCCCAATAAGTCATAGGTAGGGAGGCATGGGAGAGTAAAGCCAATCCCATTTCAACAATTTGTCGATGCTTTCTTTCAATAGTCCTATTTTTGTGGGAAGTGTGTGGGCAAGTAAGTTTATGGACAATGCCCAGCTCAGCAAGGTGATTGGTGAATGATCTAAATTCACCTCCCCAATCGGATTGGAGAGCCTTAATGTTTGCCGAGTGCCGAGTTTTAACTAAGGCATGAAATTGTTTAAAAGCAGTGAGGGAGTCAGACTTCTTCTTTAGGAAGTAAATCCAAGAATATCTAGTGTGAGCATCAACAAAGGCTATATAATAGGAGTAGCCATTTGAGGATGTTATAGGTGCTGGACCCCATAGGTCCGAGTGAATTAACTCAAAGGCTGTGGCATGTATAGTGGGAGAGGGAGGGGCAAAAAGTCTATGAGACTTACCCAAACAACAAGCAGAACAAAGTTCAGTATTTATTTTGTTTGAACAGGGAACATTACACAATTGCATAACCGTTTTTACAACGGTGGGGTGAGCATGGCCTAACCTATTGTGCCATGTCACAAAGGAATTGGAAACAATATTTGTGTACATATTGACTGAAAGAGTAGAAGTATTGACATTATTTGAGTTGTAGTAGGAGCTAGTTGTTGAGACAGGTGAGGAGGATTCCTTGAGTACATTGATGTGCTTGAAACAATACAGCCCATCACTGCCTAGAGAGCCTTCAAGAATGACTGTGTTAGATCCCTGTGATTTAATAAAACAAGTGTAAGGATGGAATTCAAAAAAGACATTGTTGTCCCTAGCAAATTTGGACACGGAGACCAGATTTTTGGTTATGCTATGAACTAAGAGTAAATTATTTAAAGACAAGGTGGTGTGTGGGTGACTAGAAGAGGTGACTTTAGAGTAGCCAATGGAATGAATAGGAAGACCTTGCCCGTTCCCCATGAGAACTTGGTCCTGGCCTCCAAAGATAGTGCCATGAGTCATGTTCTGAGGATCTGCAGTGATGTGATGAGAAGCTCCCGAGTCTGGATACCACATTTGATTGACTGAAAATTCTTGAGTAGGGGAACCATACTGAGTCTGAGGGCACTGATAGGACTGAGCAGCCACAAACGCAGATGGTTGATCATGATGAACCGGAGGTGGTCTGGAAGGCAGCGACATAGGGAACTGAGTCTGAGGTCTAGGGGCTCCTTGAGGAGGAAAATTGTACGCAACCTGAGGTGTTGAGGAAGGTGGAGGAGGCCTGGGAACAAAGTCATGTTCGAATCTGTGCCAACAATTATAGGCATCGTGGCCATATTTATGGCAAAGCTGACAATTAGGTATGTCACCACCACCATTGCTTCGACCTCCGCGGCCACGACCGCCACGGCCATGTCCACCACGTCCTCTGCTTTGGTTAGAGTAGCCACCGCGGCTCGAATTCACCTCAGAACCAGGTTGAGAATGAGTAGACGTGTCAATCGAATCAGCGTGAGCTAAATTAAGAGAAACCGAAGAAGACGAAGAGAGATCTTGCTTGTACCTCTCGAATTGAGCATTCTGAACGATTAACAAGGCTTCAACGTCATCCACGGATACAGGATCTACACGAGCATAGATCATCATGATGAACGAATTGAAATCTTCAGGCAAGCCTTCAAGAATTGTATCGATGTGATCTTGCTCTGAAACAGGATCACCAATCGCTTGCAACGAATCAACTAGGGCTCGAATACGCATGAGATATTCGGTAATCGAACGCGATCCTTTCCTTGTATTTTTCAACTCGGATCAAAATTGGCGAATCTTGGCGCGTAGGTGCGAGTGGAAGAATTTGTGCACCTTGTCCCATATCTGCCACGATTGCTTGCAATCGATGAAACACGAAAGTACAGAAGGCGAAATCGAGCTTAGGAGCCAGGTAAACAACATCTGATCTTGCACCAGCCATAATTGATAGGCTTCAGACTGAATATCTAGGGCTCGATCTTGCTCGTTGTTGTACATCGGTGGAATACTAGGGCTTATGACATAACGATGGAGTTTATGCGCAATGATTACGGCTTCTACCTGTTGCTTCCATAGGAGGAAGTTTCGATCATCGAGCTTTACAGAAAGAGGTGGATTGAAGGAGGAGGAGGAGGAGGGAACAACTCCGGTGGACTGAGTGTAGGCTCCGTTAGCTGCATTGTCGAAGGGATTGGTTGTTTCTGCCATGGATTTGGATTCAAAGTGAGGCCCCAGAAAAGGAGCTCATGATACCATATTAGAGTTGATAGAATAGAGAAGATGAAACTGAATCACAGAATTGAGATGTTTTTCATTCTGAAAAGAAGTGTACACCGTGCATGGTTTAAATAGCTATAGCCTAGTAGAGCTGTGAGCTTAACTGCTCTGAACTACACTGGGCCTAGGCTTAGTTACAATGGGCCCGTATATTTCCTATACTATAACGGCCCGCAATCACGGCACGCGACGGCCACTACTCAAAAGAGCTCCACCCCACCGTCGAGGTAGCGGCCGCCGGCAGCTCCGCCCCGTGCCGCCGTTATCGATAACCCTGACTGCCAGTGGATTGGGCATTCATTAAATCCTTCCAATAGTATTGTAATATTTATTTATAGTAGTTCTTATGTCATCATAGCCTTTTTGATGATCTATGAACAATGAGAAAACTATCACATCAATGAAAAAAAAAGATTTAAATGGTAAGTAAACTGTGTTAGAATAGCTTGAGTAACTAGTTTGTGATGTGTGGATTATAGTTTTGGAAATGTTCATGATAAGCCATATTTATGTTTTGAAACTTATTTTAATATGCATTCTACTACTTCCTATTCTTATTATTGTACTTCTGATCCAACAACCTTAAGTAGATTGGTTGAGTAGAAAAGATAATTCTTGTGTTCCAGTTTACCTCATTAAATGTATTTTGATATTTTTTTTGTTCTATGTGGACAAAGTGGGTTTCTCATTTCTGGCTTCCATTTATCCCATTCATTGTAAGTATAGACCACTCGTTCTGTCTATGTTGCTTGTCTACAGATTCTTTCTTGATTTAAAGGGTTCAAATTGATCATAAGAATTAATTTATATCACACAGATAATCTTGTTAGTTGGTGCTAAGCTACAAACAATCATAACAAAGATGGGAATGACGATTCAAGATAGAGGGGAAATGGTCAAGGGAGCACCTCTGGTTGAGCCAGGAGATGACCTGTTCTGGTTCAGTCGTCCAAGCCTCCTCCTCTTTTAATTCATCTTGTTCTCTTTCAGGTAATTTCACCGTTTTTCCTTAGATTTTGTCATCTATCAATTTGAAGCATTCCTATGTTCTGAAAATAATTATATTTGATTCTATGATGCAGAATGCATTTCAACTAGCTCTTTTTTCTTGCTTGGAGTATAGTGAGTTTCCCAAGCTTATTCAGTTTCCTTTAGTGTAATAGGTGATTTTTCAGTGTAATAATTATGAGAAGTATAAGAGGTGGTGAACTTAGAAGGTAATCCTCCGCCCCCCTTTTCTATTTTCAAAATTATCTTGGTTTATGCTTTGAGGAATCGAATCTACTGAACTCCATGAAAGGTAGGTAAACATTGTGTTTAAATGTAGTCATAAACTGATGGTAAAAATATTCATTAGTTTATTTTTAATTTTTCTTGACAACCATCAATGATTGTTGATATTTGTTCTGTTTGGATATGTGACTAATTGTTACACCTAAGTCACAATGCTCATAACTCTGCCTTTTGCATGGGGTTCCCTCCTGCTCCTGCTTCAAACAATTACTGTGTATATGTGCGGGTACTTGTTCGGAATGTGCACCCTCATCCTGATGAGTCAGTTAGTGAGCTATCTTTTTCTTTTCTTTTTGGTCAACCATCCAGATCACTATCTTACTCATCAGGTCTGATCCTTTTCTGTTTCAATCACATGTGCCTAATTACTTCTTTTTGTTTTGGAGGTTGTAATAAGGTTATTGGGTAACAATATTGAACAATTTAGTTATGTATTAAAGTAATTAAGTTCACCTGTTATGACTTTATGGGCCTATTTGTTTAAATTTTTTTTTAAAGGTGATTTTAAGATTTTGCAAACAAGTATTATTTTGGGTATAAATTCCAGTGCTAAATAATTGTTGGTAGTATGTTTGACACCCTATATCTCCTTCCGTTATTTTTCTGATAAATATATAGATTGGACAGGGAAGTTTCAGGTGTAGCTTCTTTGTCAACTTTTATCTTTATAGCATGATCAAGTCCATGGTCTTGTTAGGAGATTTATCTTTATACATGGGCATCTCTGTCTTCTCCTTTATGCTAAATGTGCTCTGCAGTGTTTGATCTGAATTTTTTATGTTCTACTTTGACTCCTATCTGTACATTTGGCAAGGTCTCTTTTTCTGTCTGCAGATAACAGATGTAAGTAGCTCTGCTTTGTCAAGTCAGTTTCTTCTAGGCACTTTTTTAGCAAGTGATGTTCAGTTGCAAAGCTGAAGGAATATCTTTGGGATAACTAGTGCCTCACAACATGTCGAGAGGTATGTGGGTTGCATTTTATGATCACTTACTGGGTTCTCTCCTACTCTCAGGCTATGTTCTCAAGTTAGATACAGTGTATAACATTTTCTTACAGTGTATAACATTTTATTTGGATGATGATGGCTAAGCTGTTGGGTACTTATGATCACTTACAGTGTATAACATTTTATTTGGATGATGATGGCTAAGCTGTTGGGTACTTATGATCACTTACAGTGTATAACATTTTCTTTGGATGATGATGGCTAAGCTAGCTATTGGGTACTTATTTAGACTAACAAGGTTGCTATGGTTTTTTTTGTTTTAATCTCTGCGCCTGAAATGCCATGCTGGTTTACTTAGGCGGAATTGCAATGGAGGCATAAGGTCCAGCTACTCACCACTCACTTCTTACTATGTTTTTTGTGGGTGGATCAGGAAAGTTGTTATGTGATAACTCATTTAATGTCCCACCTATGGTTACAGCACGTTTCAAACGGTGGATGAGGTTTGCTCATTGGGGTTCTCAGGTTTATTTTGGGTATACTTTTGATGTAATGGACTTCCACAGATTCCTTGTTTAGATAGTGGGGCATAAGTTGGAATTTCAACCATCTAGTGCTTACATACTTGTGGTTGAATTTTTATCTTTTTTCTCACTTTTGTATTTAACTTAAGTGTATACGGGTTCTAGTACCTCTAACACTCGTTCGTTCATATATATATATATATATATATATATATATATATATATATATATATATATATATATATATATATATATATATATTCCTTTTGCTTCTCAAAGAAAAAAAAATGAGTTATCAATGTGAATAAATTTCTTGTATTTTTTTAGTTGAATTTATTGTATGTTAAATACAAAATCAACAGGAACTATACTTCTAATTCTATATTATTGCCCACATTTGCAATAACGAAGTCTAGCAATTATTATCACTAGTAGAGACACCCGTGCAAACCACGGGTTATGTAAATAAAATTTTTGAAGAAATTATATAAACTTTTGTATGAAAATACTTAATATGGTCAGTATATAAGAAGTGCAGCAAGTACATAGTTTATGAAATACAGCAAAATATGAAGCAAAATATGAAGTACATGGAGTTCCTTTCATCAACTTGTATGAATTTTAATCAATACTTAAAGACTATGAATTATAACTGATATGAGTTTTAATCAGAATGTTGACATTTTCTGGTAATGAGTTCATTGGCTTGCATCTGCAAACAATGAGACTTACCAAATAAGTATGACTTAATAGATTCGGATTGTCTCCTGCTGGTTCTCTCCAACAGCCATATTAGTCATCAATTTAATCAGCCATATTAGTCGTCGATTTAATCTGATGGTCCAAAAAAGACCATTTTAAACATTAAAAATAACATAAAATCCTCAAAATCCCCAAGCCCAAACCCGATGATTGCCCAGCTTTACATCCCTCTCCAACCTCATCACCACATGCCATCGTTAGTCACTGTGAGCCTCCCTCGCGTCGCCATCTCTCTCCCTTCTCCCTCGCATAGTCGTCACTGTTGCCTCTCTCCCTTCTTCGCGTCTTGCCGCAGCTTCATCGCCGACCACCGCCTGCCTCCGTCATTCACGGTTCACTCCTCCTCACTTTCCTCCTCCTCATTTTCCATCTCTACATTTGGTTGCAAAAGTTCGTTTTCGTGTTCTGCTTAAATCTATTGAGATCTGCCAAAATTCTGAGTAAGCATTGTTGTTTGTAATCATTGCCAAAAGCACGTGAATGAAGAAGATAATTGTTGCATTTGAGGTATTTGCTAAAACACCTAGCCCACCTGAACCATTTCCACTGTCAAATACTAGCTCTTCCAAGGCTTGACATATCTTGATGTGATGACATTTCACAACATACCTATGCAACATTTCACAACATGTGTATATGCTTTATACGATTCATTCTTGCTGCTGTAGAGAAATATCTTTCTTCTAATTGGCAATCATGATTGTTATATCCACCATTATGAGTTTCTTCTTATTACTGATATTTCCATCTATTGGTTATGAAATAACATGTGCTATTATTCTTTTATGATAGCTGATAGGAGAGAAGATTAGTAGAATTTGTATTTGGTTAAATAAGTGATGAGTATCAGTGAGTAAAGAAGGAAATAGAGAATAGTTGTAGTATTATTTGTATGATCCAACTAGTATCAAGGTGATACTGAGTCTGGAAATGCAGAAACGAAAGAGGCTACAATGGGTGCTAAACTATTCGAGAGGTCTAGAGCTCTCCCAGGGGTTCCAAGTCCAATTCCAGCCTGCCTTTTCTCTGCATCATGCCCTCCTATAATACCCCCCTTACTCTCTAATAGAATTCACTCCCTTCCCTCCCCCATGCATGACTACTGCCTAGCTGGCAGTAGTAAGTTACAATACCCTCTCTCTTAGGAGTGATTCAGTGCTTCATGTACTTTTTAGCCACTTGGTAGACCTCCATTTCCCCTTCTCATACACCATATTCTCTGTAGGCCTAATGTCTGCATCAATACCTTCCCCTTCAACATTCGCCTTGTCCTCAAGGTGAAATTCTGGAAACAGATCTTGTATGATTGTTACTTTTTCCCATGAGTTCTCACAACTGGGTAAACCCTTCCACTTCATTAGGACTTCCATATCTGCAATCTTGGTTCCCCTTACTGCTAACACTTCTTCTGGTTGAGCTTGTAATTCCCATTCTTCGGATACAAAAGGTGGAAGTGGTTGCACAACTGCATCAGTAGAAATTGATTTCTTCAATAAAGAGGAGTGGAAAACTGGGTGCACTCTACTTCCCTCAGGTAGTTGGAGCTTGTATGCGACTGCCCCAATTTTTTCAGTGATGGGATAAGGGCCATAATATCGAGGACTTAACTTCTGGTTCACTCTTTTTGCTAGGTTCTTCAATTTGTAAGGCTGGACCTTCAAATAGACCACGTCCCCCACTTGATGCTCAACCTCTCTTCTATGTTTGTTGGCTTGTTGCTTCATTCGGTTCTGTGCTTGGGACAATTGCTTCTTCAATTCTTCTAACAGCTCGTTTCTTTCTGAGGTTAATCTATCCACCTCCTCCAATGTGGTTCCTCCAATATCACCCCTGATTACAGCAGGAGGATCCCTTCCATACAGAGCCTTGAAAGGGGTCGTCCTGATTGATGAATGGTACTTGGTATTGTACCAGAATTCAGCCCAACTAAGCCATTTGTGCCACTGCTTTGGCCTCATGCCAGTCATACATCTTAAATGGGTCTCCAAGCAACGATTAACCACTTCTGTTTGTCCATCAGTTTTGGGGTGGTGCGCTGAGCTGAATTTCAATTTGGTTCCAGCTAGCTTGAAGAGTTCAGTCCAAAATGAGCTAAAGAATATGCGATCCCGGTCTGATACTATTGAAGTGGGAAATCCATGAAGCCGAACCACTTCATTGAACCACTCCAATGAAATCCATAGAAACATCTGACCATTGTTGGGAAGGAATTGGAAGTGGTTGTAGCAGTCCGGAAGGGTTCAATGCCTCATACTTATTCCTCTGGCAAGTTTCACAAGCCAGCACATAGTCTTGAATCCCTCTCCTCATCCCTTCCCAGAAAAACAGTCCTGCAACTCTTTTGAAAGTTCTGAGATACCCTGAATGACCCCTACAGCCGAATCATGGAATTCCTTAAAAATCAAGAGAATTTTTGGAGAATCTTTGGGAATGACCAACCTGCTCTTGTAATATAATCTTCCTTTGATGAGGGAATACCCTTTGTGAGAGTTGTTGTCTAGCAAAGGGCTCTGCACTATCTTCTTCAATTTCCCATCTTTTGATACTTCCTCCTCTAAATCATCCCACTTCACAAATTGCACTGTAGATAGGGCTGCAAATTGTAGCTTCCTGGATAGAGCATCCACTGCTTTATTCTCTGTTCCTGGTTTGTATTTGATCTCAAAATAAAATCCTAACAGTTTGGAAACCCATCTATACTGTTCCTCTCCCATCAACCTCTGTTTGGCTAAGAACCTCAAGCTTTTCTGGTCAGTATGGACCACAAAATGCCTGCCTAACAGATAGTGCCTCCATTTTTGAATTGCTAGCACCATTGCAATTAACTCCTTCTCATACACTGACTTGCCCTGGGCTCGGTCTGAGATGGTCTGACTCATGTAAGCCACTGGCCCCCCTTCTTGCATCAAAACAGCCCCTATTCCTTTCCCTGAAGCATCAGTCTCCACCACAAAAGTCTTTTCAAAATCCGGGACAACAAGCACCGGAATGGAAGTCATGGCTCTTTTCAATTCTTCAAAAGCAACTTGAGCTTCTGCCCCCCAATTGAACTGATCTTTTTTGAGTTGTTGAGTGAGGGGCCAAGCTATCTTCCCGTAATTCTTTACAAACTTTCTATAGTATCCAATAAGTCCTAGGAACCCTCTCAACCCTTTCACATCTTTAGGCATTGGCCAATCTATCATATCTTTGATCTTGTTGGGGTCTGCAGCCACCCCTCGACCTGAAACAATGTGCCCCAAGTACTCCAATTGCTTCTGGCCGAAGGAAAATTTCTTCTTATTGACCACTAACCCATTTTGCCTCAGCACCTGCAGCACATTTCCCAATTGCTCCTTATGACTCCCTTCGCTTCTACTATAGACAAGAATGCCATCAAAGAACACCAATGCAAATTTCCTGAGAAAAGGCTTCAGAATCTGATTCATAAGAGCCTGGAAGGTAGAGGGAGCATTAGACAACCCAAAGGGAATGACCAGAAACTCATAGTGTCCCTCATGGGTTCTAAAGGCATTTTTGGGAATGTCTACCTCCTTCATCCTTATTTGGTGATAACCAGACTTTAGATCCAATTTAGAAAAGACTCTAGCTCCACCTAACTCATCCAACAATTCATCAATGATGGGGATGGGGAATTTATCCGGAATAGTGAGTTTGTTTAAGGCCCTGTAATCAACACAGAATCTCCAGATTGTTGATGTAGGAGATGAAACAATAACCTTTGAACCAGTGGCCACCTCTCATGAATATCGAAAGTTAAAATTCTCCAAGCAGCTTCACATGGTGATAGATATCTACAATCATAATATCGTTTAATCTCATCAACTGCAGTCGGATTTTTAGAATTCTCACCTCTGTTTGATATCTCTATATTGGCTCGCTCAGGTCCCTTGTTGACGTATTTAAACAAATACTTGATTGAGTTGGATTTATTATAATATTATGTGTTGACATGCGCTTGATACCTTGATAGAAGAAAGGGACTATAAGGAACAACACTCCTGTTATCCAACTTGACACCATTTTTGTGGACATAGATACCAGAATCTGTACGCTTATAGCATGGATATCCATCATCATCAATTGTAGTATGTGTGTGAATTTTTTTGGGATAATACTTGGAACATCTTCTTTCTTTCATGCAAGGTGATTTCATGTTAGCAAGTCCGCAAGGTCCATGAATCATGTATGATGCAACAGCGGCATGCAATCTTGGATACAAATCTGGATGAGGCAATTCAGCAGATATTACTCTGTCAATATCTCTTGCATTCCTGAGTCTATTTTCTCCATCCAACCACAATAATATATGTGCATGTGGAAGTCCTCTCTTTTGAAACTCCACGGTATACATCCCTGTGTTTACAAAAAATAAAAAATTACAATAAAAAAATCATAAAATTTTTCATATAGTTTTAAATTTTGAATGATTAATTTGATGACTTGCTTGCATTAACCTTTCCAAAAATTTGTTTCTTTCTGAAGTCTGTCATCAGTTCATCTAGCTTCATCTTGAAAACTCGAGACATAATATCAATCCTGTCAGATGTTGTTAGACCCTTTTCAATAACAAAATCACGTATCTCACTCCAATTATTGTTACATGTAATGGTGATAAATAGATCAAGTTAGCCAAACCTCTTACAAATAGCCATAGCATCTTGACAATTATTGAACATGTATCTCATACCACCAGTAAAAGATGCTGGCAAAATGACACGCTTTCCAGTTGAAGAAGGGTCGGTTTCTCCTTTGTTAACTGCCTCTTGTAAACCATTCAGAACCTCACACTTTCCTAGCATTTTGGAAATCTCCAGAAGGTTGGAAAGTATTCAGCTCATCAACATAATTCCCAAACAGAGTACACTGAATCCTATGACTATTACAAAAAACAACAATCAAAAGAAGAAACATTAAAAAAAAGAAACATAAAACACAACAAAAACAGTAATTATGAAGAAAAAAAAGTCAATGTAATTTTTACCCATCGGCCTCAACAGAAATGACATTAAGCTTGGTTTTGATGCCATTCCTCTCCAACTCCCTTTCAGTTCCAACACTGTCAGCAAGCCAATCACATCTATAACAGAAGAAGAGAGATAATAATAACAAATAACAAATTAACTAAAAAAATAAGCAACAATAGAGAGACACAACATCTAAGGGAATGAAACATTACCCACTAAATAATCAGTTTTATAACCACCTCCAATAATCTGCGAAATAGGAACAAAATCATAGATATTTGTACCCACAAGACCGTTGTCCCGTATTACAACCCTAGTTGTAATCTGGAAATTCAGCCTGTAATTATGGTGGGTGGTTCTGTAAGTCCCCCCTATCGAGGGTGTGGTCTCCAAAAACTCTATTCCATCAAAGCGAATGGCTCCAAGGTCCGATGGAAGCAAAAAGTCAAAACCACCTCAAAAACCACAACCTTTCACAAAGAGAGGGGGATGAGTTGTTTCCTCCACCATACGAAATAGAAGGAAGGGCCAAAAAATTGAAACTTTGTAGGTTTTGTTGGGATATGGAGATTGCATGTTTTTTGACAAAAATTACAGATATATCAGAGATTTTTCAAGACTCGTTTGAAATTTAGCTTGATTTCGGAAAGTAGTTTTGATAATGGTGAGAAAGTTGGGTGATGTTTTCGGTGAGGGTTAGATCCCAAAATAAGAGCGAGGAAGAAAAATGAACCCTTGCTAGTTTTGGGGAGAAAGAAGATTGCATGCTTTTGGCTAATAATATATGCTTTATGGCTGATTTGTGAAGATACACTGCAGATCTAGCAACAATTAGCAAGTCTAATTTTGGAAACAGTGCAGGTGTTTGCTAAGAGCTTCTTGAATGGTTTGTAATCAGGTTTATTTGGACCTTAGTCATTGGGCCAAAAAATTTCATTTCAAAAAGGTTGATACAGCCCATTTCCTTAAACTGCAAATTTTCAAATGGCTTTTTATTAGTGGACTTCTGCATGTGCGTCACCTGTAAAAAAAATCCTAAAACAGTGACCTAAAAACATATATATTATAGATTCTCGTCTTCAAGAAATAGTAATCCGGTGTACACCTATTATAATCATTTTAGGTAAAGATTCAAAGTAAATAAAAACATTTTTAAATTGTTACAAAAGATAAATAGTAACATTTTTTGAATGTCACAAAAAGGTAAATAGTAACACTTTTTAAAATATTACAAAAAAGTAAATAGTAACATTTTTTAAATTTTACAAAAAAAAATAATCAGTAACATTTCTTTAAATGTCACAAAAAGTAATTAGTAGCATTTTTAAAATGTTACAAAAAGGATAAATTAGCAACATTTGTGAAAGGTTACAAAAAGGATAAATTAGTAATTTTTTTTTAAATGTTGCTAAAGATGTGATAAAGTGTTGTTAAAACATTTTAGTAACATGGCCAATATATAACACTTGTCAAAATGTTACTGTTAGAATAGATGATCTTATCTTATCTTAGAGTACATCATATCTTATAAGAGTATCTTGAATTATCTCATTGGATTAGGTTATCAGTTAGTTATTATCATAATTAGTTTTCCTTTTCAATTAGGATTAGGGGTTAGTGTAACACCCTTCTCGGGCGCTACATTGTCTGTGACATTTCTATTTTTATAAGACCGAGTAAAGCGGAAAATAATTATTTTACCAAAAATACGGGTTTTTCTTTTCTTTTCTCTTTCGCAATAATACCATACATAGTCTTTAACATATAACATCAACTTATGCATCAATATTATACAAACCAAGTTCCAGGTATCATCAGTCATACATATTCAGAAAGAAGGCGGAAATACCAACGCCAGTAAATAACAACAGACTGAAATATGTTTATAATAATAATATCTTTAGAGACATAGCTCCAAAAAATATAATATAGACACGAGACTGGCCAGACATAAAATACTGAGAAAAATCCATTATACTAAAGCCCTTGAGACGGTGTCCATGTATCCAAGTACACTCAAACTCCAGCAGGATGTGATGGAGAAACAGTGTTGTCGTCATCTTCGTCCAAAGCAAGATAGAAAACAACAAACCAGAAAATACAGAAATGAGGTGAGATTTCCGTTCATCTTACACTTAACGCAGACATGCAGTGGTACGACACACAGGTACACACAAATATCAATAAAAGTTATATCATCCATCACAACAGAAATAATAATGTTTCACAACAACATAATCACAAGGCACCGCTTTTCCTAGATAAGAGACATCTAAGACTCGAGGAATGACATCTGATCCCCTATACCATGGTTTTAACAAACAGTCGGAGAGAGTGGTTCAGAGGATTGTTCCGGACTACGCCAGCCTTGGGCAATAAAATGCGTCCAGAGTCATCAACGTGCACATTGGCTTTTTCGGGAACATCCTACACTACCAGAAAATAAATAGTGTCTAGTAGAGTATGTCGGTGTATTGCAAGATCGCCATGCCACATAAGAGCAACCAACTGGGCCTATATGAGTATCTCATACCCCAACACCCCAAGCATCAATAGATTGTCACTACGAAATTCGCACCCGCATTAAAGTGTTAGATCGATCTCCTAGGCACAATGGCCTTACAGAACATAGTTTCACTATGTGTTTAGGCAAACTTTGCCGGAAATGCGTTCTTCTCGTCCATCCATCAGATGACATAGTTTGATTCCATCAGAATCCTTTCAACATACTGTAACATATGCTAGATGTCCTTAAGTCCAAATCACCGGTACTTAATCATCAAGCTAAAGTTCTCAAGTAACCTTTCATCTTTGTGCAAAGTTTTATTAATATATTTGTTTACAAATCCTAGCATATTATGAGATTGGAACATAGGTCTAGCTATTTATTCCTCCGTACTTGTCTAGTTGAGCCTTTTTCTTTGGCTTTCGATAAAACAAATCATTCCGAGTCCATTAAATTTTATGGAATATGGATAATAAATTATCCATACTTTATGACATAAGGTCATGTTCCATGTAACATCCTAAAATTTTAATATAATTATTTTTATAAAAAGATTAAGTTGTTATGAGGTTTAGTGCAGAGAATTGGTAGTATAAGAATTTATTTGAATTATTTAGTATTTACAAAAGAATTAAAAAAATAGATAATATTTTGATAAACATGAAATATAATAAATAATAATAAATGATTAGAATGTATAAAATAATAATTTAAAAAAAAGTAAAAAGTGGGCCTTTCACGTGAAAAGTCACCCACTTACTTAGTTTTCCCACTTTAGATAAAAGGCATGGGGATATAGAGCTCCTAGAACAAAACCCTGTTTTGTTTTAACAAGGAAGAGCAGCGACATCTAGAAGAGTTGCGCCGCGGGAAAAATTAAAAAAAAAAAGGGGGGGTATATGCATGCTAATGTTAAAAAGGCAATTAGCCCAGGGTCCCTATTTTGAACGTGGAAAGGAATTGGGTGCGGCCACACAGTGATTGAGGAAAACAACAAAAAAAACAAGAGAAGATGGACGATGAGTCTAGCGCTGCAGCAAAGTAGGGATAGAAAGAGAAGGGCTGCGTTCAATGTCAACTTCGGTTCAGATAGGGTTGTCAACAGAAAATAAAATTGGGACTGCGCCCGAAATAGGATCATTGCGTGTAACAGGAGAAACGGTGTGTTCACTTTACATGATAGAATGGAGAGCTTTATAAATAGGATTTGTTCATAAGAAAAGCTTTGGGATTTGGGGGGTCTTCAAGAGGTAAGTAAACACTTTTTTTTCTAAACTTCCATGGTATATATTTCAAAGGGTTCGAGTATATAATTAAAGAATAATTACTTGGGATTTTGTCATTAAAATAAAATAGATAGTTTATTGGTGATCGTTTGTTATGAGATTGAATATTTAAATATTGAGTGATATCATTATTATTATTTGGTATGATGTTTTGTGATATGTGATGTCTTAGTATTGTTTTGATATGAACATGATTAATATTAATGCATGAGACATGATATTATATATTGATGTTATTTAGAATGCCTATGAGTTGTTTTGACATGAGTTATACCATTGAAATTGATGTATGAGGTCATAAGTCATGTCCTAAGGTCATGACATATGCCCAAAATATGATTTGGATTGTTATTTGTGATTGTTAAGATACCTCCTCGTTAGAGGGGAAGACAGATACCTCCTCGTTAGAGGGGAAGACAGATGCCTCCTCATTAGAGGGAAAGACAGATACCTCCTTCTAGGAAGGGGAAGAGAGATACCTCCTCACTAGAGGGGAAGACAGATACCTCCTCGTTATAGGGGAAGAGAGATGCCTCCTCATTAGAGGGGAAGACAGATACCTCCTTCTAGGAAGAGGAAGAGAGATACCTCCTCACTAGAGAGGAAGACAGATACCTCCTCCTTAGAGGGGAAGACAGATACCTCCTTCTGGGAAGGGGAAGACATATACATCCTCGTTAGAGGGGAAGACAGATGCCTCCTCTTTAGAGGGGAAGACAGATACCTCATTCTAGGAAGGGGAAGAGAGATACCTCATCACTAGAGGGGAAGACAGATACCTCCTCCTTCGAGGGGAAGGCAGATACCTCCTTTTGGGAAGGGGAAGACAGATACATCCTCGTTAGAGAGGAAGATAGACACCTCCTCATTAGAGGGGAAGACAAATACCTCCTTATGGGAAGGGGAAGACAGATACATCCTCGTTAGAGGGGAAGATAGATACCTCATCATTAGAGGGGAAGATAGATACCTCCTTCTGGGAAGGGGAAGACCCATTATAGATACCTCCTTCTGGGAAGGGGAAGGCAGTGGGACGTCATTGCATTTGTCATGAGCTCATAGACTAAAATTGGGTAATTAAATAAAAGGGACTTGGATGATAAATTGAGATTAATTGGACACAAGAGATGTCCTTTTGTATGATTTTATTTATGTTATATGTACTTTATTGATAGATTATATATATTGATGATTTTATGACTTGTGCATGAATTTCGTGAGTGTATTGATTATCCTTAATTTATATAAAATATTTTTGAGTTATATTATTTTTGAAATGGCGGATTACCATGGTTGTTTTTCTGGTTACCGCGCCAGCTGAAAGCAACATCTTTTCGAAAACCTTTTAGAACCGGGTTTACTTACTCTGATTATAAATCTCATTAGTGGTGTTGTCTTTCAGAGTTTCCAGGTGATGAGATAGAAGATGCAGCGTCTTGAGAGAGTCTTGAGGATATTAGTTCTAGTTTATTCCCTTTTATTTATTTCAGTTGGGTTTATTAGACGCCTGCGTTTTGAGGCAAAAACAACAGTAAAAGAGTGATGTGATTTTTAATAATTAATATTTATGAGGCTTTATTTTCTTTGGATATAATGATTTATTTAGCACTATTACTTTATTTAATTATTTTGAATATACGAGATACTTTTAGACTTAAATATATTGTGAAAATTTTTATGACTCGACTATTTAATTTAATTATTTTAAAGGTTTTTATAGAAAATTAATTCGGGCTACTAATGTAACGAAGGGCGTTACATTCCACCCAACGTCATAAATTATTACGTTCGTATTTTCACTAAGTCATTCTTGACTTAGGTTTTCACATTTTACAGTAAAATCTCGTCTTGGAAGACAAAAATCCTTTTGGCTTAAAACCGAAACCTTTAGATAAAATCAAATACATTTTCAAGAGTAATATCCCTCAAAGATACTTAGGTATCAATTTCTCCAAAATATTTCCTCAAAAATCTTTAAACGTTAAACAACGGTTTTACCGCTTTTTACTTAATTTAGGCTTAAAAGCCAAACTTTTAAAGATATGGTTCTTCACCTCAAATGTCTTATTCTCCTAAGTTATATTACTCATGTGAAAAAGTTGAAACACTGATTTTACATCATTTATACAAAATTCCTAAAATTTTGACCGAACGTCGTTAATTTTGTAAATCGCGTAAATCATTTTTCAACGATTTTACACTCTAATGGTCCAAAACTCATTTTGGAGTTTTAGAACAGTTTTATACGCATGAAAAACAGTTTCTAACTGTCCAATTATATTTATTTTTGAAAATTACATTTTAGTCCCTAAACTTTCATTAATTACAAAATAGTCCTTTTTCACTTAAAACCTTATAACTTTTTATTTATAACTCCAAATCACACCAAACCAACTTCTTTAGAAATATTTTTCAGTTGCCCTCAAATTTTCCAGAAATCACTTTTCTGCCCCAAATATTTTTCAATAATTGCAAAAAGGACCCTTTTTACCAAAAAACTTTTAACTTTTTTTGTATTAATCCAATTAACACCAAACCAATTTCTATGGTTTTGTCTCATCAAGGACTACAATATTAACATTCAAGAACACGAATTTCAGTGCAGCCACTGAAATTCTCATAAATTGCAATTTAGTCCATAAGGACTCATAAATCCATAACTTTCAATATACACATCCAAATCAATCCAAACCAATTTCTATATTCTTATATATTCATTTACTTCTCATAAAAATTATTCAAACAATTTAACACATCATGGAACCCTTTTAAACAGCCAAGTCCGAATGGCCTAAACAAGTGATTTATATAATTTTCTCATGTAGTCATGCATCATATAATCATATTCAACATCAATAGTAATTCTATCACAAAAACAAACATCGATCCATCCCTCCAAGAGGATAACACACATATAAATCAATAAATTACACAAATTATATACTTATAATTTATAAGACCATTTACACTAAATAACACTAAGTAAACCATCAACATGTCTACCCTAAGGTAGGATGATGGTAATCTCCCCCATAACTTTGTTGATCACTTGAAACAAGAGGATGATGTTCACCTAGAACTCAAGGTTTGAAACACCAAAACCTAGCAATAAATCATCAACAAAACAACAAGTTAAAAATGAAGAAAAACTACCAAACCCATTTTGAGCATGGTTCGGCCAACTCTATAAAAAAAATAGCTCGAAATATCCAAAATTTTCAAGCTTTTGGATAATGAAAATAGAAGTCATATTAAGATCATAGAAATTGGAATCACATTAAAAGGATTTTTCTATGATTTTCTAGAGATTTTTGAAGTTCTAGATCTAAGAATTTGAAATTTGTAAAAACTTGAGATTTGAAGAAAAGTTGTGAAAGGAAAGGAAGATATGATCATGAATCACAAGGATCTACCTTTGGAATTTTAAGAAGCCAACCACAACTTATACTTCCTTTGTAAATCATGTGTAAGGAACTTAGGAGTTTTTGTCAAGTTTATGAAGAACACATGAACAAATGAGAGAAATGAGTGAAATGATGTCCAAGTGTGGTTTATGAGGAGTTGGCCGTGAGTTTCTAGGGTCCAAAGAGTAATTTGGTGTCATGGCAAACTTGTAATTAAAATGAAGGATTTAGGGTTATTTGGGTTTTTCACATTTTAGTCATTATTACATGCATTTAATGCATGGTGACTAACCCCTATGACTCACCCCCTTGAGTCATCACAAATGAGTCATTGTTCCTATCCGTCCGGGGTTGCATTTTGTCTCTACACCTCCGTTCTCGATTCCGCCAATCCCTGATCGTCGAGTATTCACCCAAATATCGTATAACCTATTTATTTTGAAAATTTTCAAAATAACCACTATGGTTGGAAATAAAATATAAACCTAAACGGTTTCGTTCACAGGTCAAAATTAAGTTTTTTTACCAGTAAAATCTTACTGTCAATGAAAACGCAGACCGGGTTTCGTCTGAATTTTAAACCCAAATTTTTACCATAAGCTTCTATCATAAGTTAGAGTATAACTATGATTTTATTTTATGAAAAATCATTTTCTAGATCCAATATAAAATTATGAACAATTAAAAATCTACCGATAATTGAAAAACAGTAAAACTAGCAAAAATAACAAAACGGTAAAAACCGTAAAAATAATAAAAATAGGCTGTTACAGTTAGTGCTTAAGTTTTTTGTACTGCAATATCATAATCAATCATAATCGTATTTTGAGTTTCATTCTTTTTCTTCTCTTTTTCTATCTAAACACATAACTTCAACATGGTATCAAAGAGGTGCCATCTTCCATGACCTATCTCGTCAGTATTCCGCTACGGAGTTCTTCTTAGCCATACAAAAAAAAAATTTGGCCATTTTTTCTCTTCCGCATCGTGTTTTCATTTTTTGGTAACCTAAAGGAGGAGGATACCATCCTTTGTCTTTCCAACCCTTGTTTTTGTCCCGCCAGTCGTTGTTCGCTGCCGTCGTTTCCAGTCGTTGACCACCACTTGACACGTCGGTCGCCAATTTGTCCAACCATCCAGACAGCACCGTCCTTCGCCTCCCAACGCACCAAACTTTCTGGCCTATGCTTTTTTCGGATCTGTTCTCACCTCCCTCTATGGACCACTTTTTAGCAACAACCTTGATATGTTTGGTTCCCTTAGGTTATGTTTTGCTGTGTCCGAAAGCTTAAATATTCGGTCTACTGTCTGCTTCTTCAGTGTTTGTCATGCAATTCTTATCCACTGATGGATCATACCAGTGGCTTCTCTTCCCACCGACGATCATTCCGGTGGCGACTTATTTCCCACTGATGGATCATAACAGTGACTCCTTCTCTTATCCACTAATGGATCGTACCAGTGGCTTCTCTTCCCACCGACGATCATTTCAGTGGCTACTTATTTCCCACTGATGGATCATACCAGTGACCCATTCTCTTATCCACTGATGAATCATACCAGTGATTTCTCTTCCCACCAACGATCATTCCAGTGGTGACTCCTTTCCCACTTAAGTTGGTTGTTTCGGTAGTCTCGTCGTCTGACCATCGTCAAGGTTGAGCCGTCGGCACCAGTCACAGAAAACTCCGCGACCATTCACACACTTAAGTTGGTTGTTTCAGGCTAAGGACAACATCTGGCCCATATCATTTCAGTTTGGTTTGATTGATGTTCGTGAAAATTAGAAATGATTACTTCAATTGGTTGGTTGGTGTTTTGTTCTTGAGCACAAACATTATTGGTTGATGATTCTGGTATTTCTCGGTTTATTCAAGATATCTTTATGGGTCTAGTTACCTCTGGTTGTTAAATTTTCTCTTTTAAAGGGTATATTTGTAACAAGCTTAAAGCTTAATAAGCTTTAGCTTATGGGGGAGTGTTAGAATATATTATCTTATCTTATTTTATCTTAGAGTACGGGTGTGGCTATGGTGCACCACCCAATTTTTACACCACTTTTTGCACCTCCCACATGTCCCATTCTCAGCCAATCATATTGCCACATGGATGGTCAAAATGTCAACTGTTGGAGTTGTATTAATACTATATGCAAAGCTTGTATGTACAGTATACTGCAGTATAATATACCTATTTTTAGTATTTATATATTTTGCCCAAAAAAAATTACTTATTATTTTTAATATCTGAAATAATGTATTTGTTAATTTTTATGATGTATTAGAGACCAAAAATACATAAAAAAAATTATATGTACAGTATACTGCAGTATAATATATATATTTTTAGTATTTATATGTTTTGCCACAAAAAATTACTTATTATTTTTAATATCTGACATAATGTATTTGTTAATTTTTTTTATGTATAATAAATACATTATTTAAGATATTAAAAATAATAAGTAATTTTTTTGGATAAAATATATAAATACTACAAATACGTATACTATACTGTAGTATACTGTATATACAAACTTTGAATACAGTATTAATACAACTCCAACAGTTGACATTTTGACCATCCATGTGGCAATTTAATTGGTCCACAAATTGCCACATGGGTGATGTAAGGAGGGGTGTAATTTTAGGGTGGTGTAGCTTAGCCCAACCCATAAGTCTATATATAACAAAGTTGCACAACTCCAAGAGCAAGGTTGAAAATTAACTAAGCCAACATCGACCTTCTCTCTATAAGCCAACTGAAGCTGCACAACTCCAAGGTTCTCTTTCTTCTACATTGTTTTACTTTACTCCATAAACTTCTATATATTAGATTTTTTTTTTTGACAGTAACTTTCTGAACAGTTGAGACATGAGACTTAAGAGCTAATGAGATGCATCTATCTTGAGCACATATCTCGTTAATCTACTCTGGTGATCTCGGTGGGTTGCATTTTGGTTCCTGCTCCAACTCGTTTCTGCTAGCTGTCTCGCCTTGTTATTGTTTGCTCGCATAGGTATTGGGTGGTAACTGCTTTCATTACATATTTTGCCCTGCTGGCCTTATTGTCATATTTGGTTTGGCTTGAGTTATGCCTCTCTAGGCTTTGGGTTTTTATCTTATCTCATTTATTGGTGTGCTTACAATGGATTCCATGCACATTACTTGATAATTTTGCTAAGGAGGTTATGCCACCTGGTTGTATTTGATACTTGCTATACTTTGATTGCTTTGGACTTCTTCTTTGTTTTTGGTCTGATCGGCTGGCACATAGATCCATATGGGTTTGCCTTTGTAACTATTGTAGTTAGTTTTCTGCAACTTCAGCATTGTTGTGGACCAGCAGTGTTGCTTGTTGCTGCTCATAGGCACAGCCATGCCCCGGCATCGCTCCATGCTTTTGGTGCTTAGTGGACTGTGATATCTGGTAAATGGTAATTGAAACATTTTGCTTTTACAAAAAAAGATTTTTGCATTTATCTTTACTTATATAGGTGGTTTTTAGCGAATGATATATTTATTTGTATTTTAGTGGGTTAAGCATTACAAATTATGTAGTCAGCATTCCTCTTCTGTTTTTATGCTTTTTTTTAATATTTTAGTTTTATGAAGTTTTGATTTGATTTGGTAGTTGAATATTTATAGTTTTTTTTGTACATTTTTATGTAATTAATTTTAGATGCTTTATGATTGGTATAATTTTCTTAAAATGAAACAATGATAAAAGAGTATAAGTTGATGCATTTTCTAAGAAGAAAACTTCCAACAAAAATGAAAATAGTATAATTTTGACATCTTCACTTCCAAAACATAGTTTTAATGATCAAATAGTTCCATCAAATAAACAATATTTCAAGATTCAAAAAGTTGCGATTGGTAAATTTGATCTAACTCAAGAAAGCATTCCCAGATTTTGAAATATCCTGTGTATAAAACAGATGAAGTTCAAAGAGCTCTATCTAAAATGAGGTTATATCAATATTATGTTTAAAGTTATATTAATATATTAATTTAACTAGTGGCTCCCCCCAACTATTTTTAACAAGATCCGCCGCTAGTTGCGGTTGGGTTCTCCTGCTAGGGGCTGGACTGCTTGTGTCTGGTTTTTATTCACATGTTTTCAATGTACCAGTGTAGGTCTATGTAATAGGAATGCTGGCTTGGTTTTGTTTCAGGTGGTGGTAACTAAAAGTAGTGCAGTTTTATTTCTGGGCTTTAACAGAATCTATTCCATTTGAGCTATTTTGTTTTACTTGTTTTGTTATTGTATTATGGTGATTTTAGTTTGGTGTTCTAGCTTTTATGCAGCTTGCTTAGATGTTATAGCTGATGAGACTATTTTGGTGTATTGGATATTAAATTATTTGCTCAACCTTATAGTTAAACTTCCTCTAGGTTGAACTTGTACCTTGGTTCCTCTTTTCTTTCGTCCTCTTTACTCATACGTATATATCTTTTGTTTATAAAAAATCCAGATGTTTATTTTTGCTGCATAATGTAAATATAAAAGTTGTAGGGGCTTGTTATGTCTTGGGACTTATTTTGGTGTTTGGTAAACATTCCACCTTGAATTCTTTTTGTTGAGTATTTCTTGTACTCATCCTCGTAATAAATTATTTTGGCTTTAAAAAACAAACTAACTAAATTTCAATTTTGAATAATTTTTCTCTTTTCTATATTGTTAAACTCTGTAAACTTGAGCTATTAGAATTTTGAATCATTTATCTAGTTGTATATTACATGCATATTTTTTGATGGATTTTGTTGATGCCATCGATCGCACCCGTAAGCTCAATCGTTGGATTAGTTCCCCTTACTCCAGTTGCCATTGGTTCTTCCTTCTTCTTTTTTCCTTCCTCAAGCTTTACATTCATCTGTCTTCTTAGCATTTTCTTTTCTTTTAATTTCATCAATTACTATTTTTTATTTATAAGCATGATATTTGTAGGATATGGGAGACCATAGTTTTTATTATGGCCATCTTTCTTACTGTTGAGGTGCCGTATCAACTTGCTTTCGGCAAGAATCTATCAGTAGTCATCCTGACAATGCATATCTATGCCAATATCTCGATGGTCATTGGTGTTATATCCAAATATTTATGCACGACATATATTGACCAGAGCACAAGGCATTTAATTGATAACCGCAGATTAATTTGGAACAATACTAAGAAATCTTGGTTATTCTATGTTGATATTTTGTCAACCATTTTCTTATCTGTTCCAATATTACCATCTGGAAGGTGATACCAGTTTTACGCTATACCATTCGTGTTCTTGCGTAGTTTGAGTATCGGTGCCTCTTTTGACAGGTATCATTTAGACTTTCTCACTAATGATTTGTAAAAGATATTTTCTTTTTCCTTCTCATATAATCTTATATTCCTATGTTTTTCAACAGGATGGAATGTTGGCTCACTTTTGTTTTTGGCAATTGTTTGGGCATATTCAGAGAGTGGTTTGTTAGGTTGGTTCGTATTACTAAGTCGTCATGGGTAAGTTTCTAAACATGAACAAGTTAGCACATGTATAATTGTGTAAGTTGTGTGGAATGTAGAGTATTAATTTAATATGGATATTTGATGTAAGTTTCTAACTTCTAGACCCGTGTGCTTTTAATAGGTTATTATCTTGTGGATTCACTGTCATGGATGCCTCTTCTATTCCATTCCTGAATATCATAACAATGACAATACATGGCTTGGCGATGTAAAGGATAATCATAAATCAGATTTGGATAAATACATAGATGCCATATACTGGGCAACTACGTACCACTGTAACAACAGTAGGATATGGAGCCAGTCAATAGGGTAGAGAGGGTGCTTTGTGTTATTATGATGATATTTAATATTGGGGCGGTCGCATACTTCCTATACAGTTTGGGATATGTATGCAGTCAGGTGAGACCACTTCCTTCTGAAGGAGATACTCCAGTGACATTGGAGGTGTCACCTCCTCATCAACCACGACCCCAACTACATCCTCCCTGGCCCATACTACACCCTTCTTGACCCATATCGAGATGATGAATCTTCATGCAACCATCTCATTAGCTTCTCCCACCTGGACCTCTGCTGCACTCACCACGACCCGTACAACACTCTCCACGACCCATACTGCTTTGGTCGCGCTGTCGCGCACGCGCCAAAAAGGACGAGCGGGTTTAAAACTGTAGTGTAGTGCGACAACTCGGATGTCGTCTCTCAAGGACTCTGAGAATATTATCTTTCACAAAAATAAGTTTTGGGGGGGGGGGGGGGGGTTTGGGTTGGAGTGCAAATAAGAAACAAACAAAATATTAAAGACAGAGCGATTGAAAACAAACAGTTCAAGGAGGTTATCAATAGTCAAAAACAGATTAATATATTGCTCTTGATTTCCCACTATCATAGGTTCATACAATTTCCAAGCCCTAAACAAATTCTTATCCCCTCCCGGTTGTAGCAACAATTTACAAACGAGACTACTGCTACAGATACATGTCCCTATTCCCGAATTAAACAAACGGGGTTAAGCCCTCATGAACTAAACGAACATGAACGTACACAGGCGAATTAAACAAGCGCGATTGATTATAGGAACATGATATCATCGGAAATAAATCAATACAATGCATTATACTCCTGAATTAAACAAACAGAAATACAAGGCATTGCATTGAAGAGGGAAAAGCATACAAAACAGGAAAGTATAAGAACCTCAAGTATGTGGAAATCAATTACAATAGATCAATCCTAAGAATTTAGTTCTCCATTACAGCATGTAAGGAAAACTCAAAAGTGTAATGTAAAGTAGTGAAAACTGGATGATTTCGCCTCAGAAGCGTTTCTGCTTTTATAAGAGGCTGCGCATCACGGCCGTGATGGCTGTCACGGCCAGGCCGTGATCGTCTCTGCCAAGGGTGACTTTTCGCATTTTGGTACGTTACGGCCGTGATGGCTATCACGGGCAGGCCGTGATACATTCTGACTTTTGGTTTCTCTCTTGTCACGGCCGTGACCTTCATCACGGCCAGGCCGTGATCCTTTCTGACTTTTTGCATTTCTTTATCACGCCCGTGATGTGTATCACGGCTGGGCCTTGATCGCCTCTGACTTTTCATGATCTTCTCATCACGGCCGTGACCAGTGTCACGGCCTGGGTGTGATAGCCTCTGCTTCAGATACACTTCCTTACTTGCTCTTCTTATTATCCTGAAACAACAAAATAGCCATAAGCTTTATTTAATTCAAAACTAGCTAAATTAACCTAAAACTACGCAAACGACTCAAAACCTTGCTTGAGGACAATCTAATCTAATTTGGGTGAAAGTAGGATATAATTTGCACAAAACCCTGGTCATACTAGCCATAAAACTAGATGAGCCAGAGGCTTATCAAAATACCCCAAACTTAAACTTTGCTTGTCCCCAAGCAAACTAAGACTCAAAAAATCAAAAAGACTCAAGACCTGGCAGGCTCAAAAGATTCAATCAACATTGCACACATTCAAGCAATACATCAAAAACAGTTTTTCTTCATTGTTTCCCCCTTTTCAAACAGAGCAATCCCCACATTCATTTATTCTAAACCATTGAGAGTTTCATCATGAGAACAATCAGAAATCTAAGCAGGGGATCTAAGTCACTCACAAGAGGGAGATCACCAAATCCAAACAACTGCCTTCCTCACAAGGGCATTATTTGTTCACTCAGTCACTCAGTTTATGTCAGGCTAACAACTTGCACTCAGTTTCACTTTTCAAGTACACTTCCCAAAAATTTGCCTTTCATCTCAAAATGGCTCCCACAGAAAACATGCAAGCAACATCAGAAGGTCTTTATTGGGTTGTAATGGGGCCTGGCTAAGGGTAGGATATACAAAAGGAACTAAGCTGAAGATCCTAGGAACTAAGAGAGCATGAACATTATTTACACTTTGAAATTCCACTCGCGTTCCTTTCTTAATTTTTTTTTCATGCTTCTGGGTGGCTACAGCTCTTTTTATTTCTTTTTGGCATTTTTTCACTTTTAAATTTTTTTCTCTTTTTTTTTTCTTTTTTTCTATTTTTTTTTTCATTTTTACACTTTTCTTTTTTTCTTTTTTTCTTTTTCCTAATCCCTAACAACACATTGCACCTTGCAGCCACCCCAAACTTTAGTTTCTTGCACCCACTCTAAGATTACATGCTCTCCTAATCCTAAGATCGGGTTAACATGGTTTTCCAGATTTTTGGGCTTATAACATTAGGTTATCAAGAATTAACAAGCTAATAGGCTCAATGGGGCTAACTAAGGAACATGCATTAGGAATTGGTTATTTTAGGCCAAGTAGCTATTTACAAAGAAAATGCCTAAATCATTTGCTACACACATATAATCATGCAAACCAAAAAGAGATTCAATCAAATCCAGGGAAGTGCAACTTGAAAGTGATTTTCACACATTTTAAAACATGTTGGAGGCTCAAAACCTCACCTGGACATTCATGCAAATTGTTTGAAAGAGATACTATCCCTAGTGTGTGCTCCCTATCACCCCAAACTTATCATTCATCATGCTATCATAACAAAATCCCAAAGTTCAGTTTTCAATTTCACATGGGAATCACAAAATTTTTTAGCCTAGGGGGAATCATTACATATCAACCATGCAAGCAATCTGTGCAACATCAATCAAAATCTAACAACTTGCCAATCAAAAGACTCAACACACAAATGCTCCTGAGCTTCTCAAATTATTCAGGAGCTTTATTCAAAGAAAAGAAAAACTACAACTAATTCCCTCCCCCACACTTAAAACATGCATTGTCCCCAATGAACAACAGAATTATAAGATCATAGTGAGGGAAAGGAAAAGAGTACTCCCTGATCAAGTGCAGTGTAAGCGGGAGCTGTCACCTGGATCCCATTCCTTGCAGTCTAAGTCCAAAGAGGTAGAAAGGGCCTCCGGTGCTGCTTCATCTTCTTCTTGTTTCTCATCCACTGCACTGACAATTTCATCACCTGCTAAACATGCAGCAATCTCAGCACAAACCACAAAATGGTTAGCGTTAGTACAATCAAGAAAAGAAAGAATATCATCACAACCAGAATTAAGTGGAAGATTAGAAAACAAGTTCTCATGGTTATCCTCAATAGTCTCAGATACCAGCTCAATGTGGAATACAGAGTGCTCTTCCGCTGGATGTTTCATGGCATCAAATATGTTAAACTTTGCAACTATATCCCCAAACTTCATAGACATGGTCCCATCACCCACATCAATGTTAGTCTTGGCTGTCTTCATGAATGGCCGGCCCAGGATGATTGGTGATTTACTGGAATGTGTCTCGCCTGCCATGTCCAGGATGTAGAAATCAGCTGGGAAGATCAGATCATCAACTTGCACTAGTACATCTTCCACCATTCCCATGGGGCGGGCACAGGTCCTGTTGGCCAACTGAATGGTGATACCTGTGTACTTCAAAGGACCAAGATCCAGTTTGTTAAAGATGGAGGTAGGCATGACATTGATAGATGCTCCCAAGTCCAACATGCAGTTTTCAAACTTCTTGTCCCCAATAGTGCATGGGATAGTGAAGGTGCCTGGATCCTTGCACTTCGGTGGCAGTGCCTGAGTGAAAGCAACAACTCTTTCTGGCTTAGATTGGATAAGCGCTGAGACATTTCTTCCCAAGTCAACCCTCTCATTAGTCTTCATCTTCCTCTTGTTGGTGCATAGGTCCTTCAGAAATTTTGCATATCTGGGCACTTGCTTGATCACATCCAACAGAGGGATATTAACACCCACCTTTCTCAAAACATCAAGAATTTCCTTCTCTTTATCTTCACCATCACTCTTCAAATTTTTCTGTAATCTGTGTGGGAACGGAATGGGTGGTTTATACACTCTCTCAGTTTCAACTTCAACCACAGGTTCAGGAGTAACTTCAACAGTAGGCTCAGGAGTAGCCTTCATAGTTTCTTCATTCTTTCCAGAAGTGGCCTCACTAACCTTTCCAGACCTCAGAGATATAGAACTCACATTGGGGTTGGAGGCATTAGGATTGATCACTGGCTGCGCTGGCAGCTGGGTTGTTCTTTGACCTTGCTTTATATTATTTATGTCTGTAGCCATCTGTCCAATCTGTGTATGCAATGCCTGAATACTCGCGTCCGTTCTCTGCTGAAATTGTGCCTGTGAGGCCTGGAACTGTGCCTGGAACTGTCCCATTTGCTGCTGGAAAAGTGTAGTCATTTGTGCATTCAATTGTGAAGTTATTTGCTTGCACATATCATCAACTGACGGTCCGGGAGGTGCAGAAGTGGTCACTGGAGGATTCTGAGGTGCCATCGGTTGTTGGGATGAGTTCCCATACCGCAGATTAGGATGATTACTCCAGTTGGGATGGTACCTATTTGTTGAAAGATCTGGAATGTTGTATATCTGTTCTGGTTATTGCCCTGATTATACGGATGGACTGCAAAGGCTTGAGGTGATTCGAGAATTGATCCTCCTTGCAAAATAGGACAAGCTTCATATGGGTGCTCAGGAGAACTACACATGCCACACAATACCGCAGGCTGCACCCTATCCATTGCCAATTTCTCTACCAAGGAAGTGAGCCTATCAATTCTATCATCACGGTCATGGCTGGAAGAAGAAGTGCGGATCTCATGTACACCTCTAGTCTCAACGGAATTTCTTCTTGTAGTGAATTGCTGGGAATTTAATGACATGTTCTCAATGAGTTGCTTGGCAGCAGATGGAGTCTTGTCAACCAATGCTCCCCCACTAGCAGCATCCAAAATATGCCTATCCCTAGGCTGCAATCCTTCATAAAAATATTGGATGAGGAGCTGTTCGTAAATTTGGTGTCTGGGGGCAACTAGATGTCAACTCGCTTGAACCTCTCCCAATAGTCAGCTAGCGACTCATTTCCTTGCCTTATTCCACAGATTTCTTTCCTAATTGCAGCGGCTCTGGAGGCAGGAAAATATTTCTCCAGGAAGAGCTTCTTCAAGTCGTTCCATGTGGTAATGGAATTCGGCGCAAGGTATAAAAGCCAATCTTTTGTAGCTCCCTGGAGTGAGAATGGAAAAGCCTTCAACTTGATATGATCCTCAGTTACTCCTTCCGGCCTCAAAGTTGTGGAGCAGACAACTTGGAACTCCTTCAAGTGCTTGTGTGGATCTTCACCTGCAAGACCATTAAATCTAGGCAACAAATGGATTAGCCCAGATTTTAACTCAAAAGGGGTGTCAGCACCAGGATAAGCAATGCACAAACCATTGTAATTCAGATCAGGGGCAGCAAGCTGCCTCAAAGTCCTTTGGTCTCCCATATTTTCAAAAGCAGTTTTAAAATTGGAATCACTACTAGTGCTAGCCCGAAATTCCCTACGGAGTGTGTGCAATGTTCTTTCAATTTCCGAGTCAAAATCACACAGTTCAGGGCAATGAGATCTAGTAGCCAGACCAATTCAAAACAGAGCAGAAAATAAAAGAAAGAAAAGAAAAGAAAATAAAAACAAATTGCGAAAAATAACAACTCAGAGTCCCCGGCAACGGCGCCAATTTTTGGTCGCGCTGTCGCGCACGCACCAAAAAGGACGAGCGGGTTTAAAACTGTAGTGTAGTGCGACCACTCGGATGTCGTCTCTCAAGGACTCTGAGAATATTATCTTTCACAAAAATAAGTTTTGGGGGGGGTTTTGGGTTGGAGTGCAAATAAGAAACAAACAAAATATTAAAGGCAGATCGATTGAAAACAAACAGTTCAAGGAGGTTATCAATAGTCAAAAACAGATTAATCTATTGCTCTTGATTTCCCACTATCATAGGTTCATACAATTTCCAAGCCCTAAACAAATTCTTATCCCCTCCCGGTTGTAGCAACAATTTACAAACGAGACTACTGCTACAGATACATGTCCCTATTCCCGAATTAAACAAATGGGGTTAAGCCCTCATGAACTAAACGAACATGAACGTACACACGTGAATTAAACAAACGCGATTGATTATAGGAACATGATATCACCGGAAATAAATCAATACAATGCATTATACTCCTGAATTAAACAAACAGAAATACAAGGCATGGCATTGAAGAGGGAAAAGCATACAAAACAGGAAAGTATAAGAACCTCAAGTATGTGGAAATCAATTACAATAGATCAATCCTAAGAATTTAGTTCTCCATTACGAGATGAAGGAAAACTCAAAAGTGTAATGTAAAGTAGTGAAAAACTGGATGATTTCTGCCTGCAGCGTTCCGCTTTTATAAGAGGCTGCACATCACGGCCGTGATGGCTGTCACGCCAGGCCGTGATCGTCTCGCCAAGGGTGACTTTTCGCATTTTGGTGCGTTACGGCCGTGATGGCTATCACGGGCGTGCCGTGATACATTCTCGACTTTTGGTTTCTCTCTTGTCACGGTCGTGACCTTCATCACGGACAGGCCGTGATCCTTTCTGACTTTTTGCATTTCTTTATCACGTCCGTGATGTGTATCACGGCTGGGCCGTGATCGCCTCTGACTTTTCATGATCTTCTCATCACGGCCGTGACCAGTGTCTCGGCCTGGGCGTGATAGCCTCTGCTTCAGATACACTTCCTTACTTGCTCTTCTTATTATCCTGAAACAACAAAATAGCCATAAGCTTTATTTAATTCAAAACTAGCTAAATTAACCTAAAACTACGCAAAAGACTCAAAACCTTGGTTGAGGACAATCTAATCTAATTTGGGTGAAAGTAGGATATAATTTGCACAAAACCCTGGTCATACTAGCCATAAAACTAGATGAGTCAGAGGCTTATCATGCTTCCACACCATCACCACCACCACCATCTTCATCATCTGCGCTCCACGTCGATCAGGGTACATCATCATCTGTTCAGCAGTCCGCCGTTCCGGAAATCACTGAATTGGTTAATTGAGAAATTTGTGGACTCAGCACCATATACCTCCAGAAGGGGGTTGAAGGGAGGAATTAAATAATGTAGTTGTTATACATAAAAAAAATTAACAAATACATTATTTCAGATATTAAAAATAATAAGTAATTTTTTGTGGTAAAACATATAAATACTAAAAATATGTATATTATACTGCAGTATACTGTACATATAAATTTTTTTATGTATTTTTGGTCTCTAATACATAAAAAAATTAACGAATACATTATTTCTGATATTAAAAATAATAAGTAATTTTTTTGGGCAAAATATATAAATACTAAAAATACGTATACTATATTGCAGTATACTGTACATACAAGCTTTGAATACAATATTAATACAACTCCAACAGTTGACATTTTGACCATTCATGTGGCAATATGATTGGCTGAGAATGGGACATGTGGGAGATGTAAAAAGTGGTGTAAAAATTGGGTGGTGCACCATAGCCACACCCATAGACTTATAGAGAGAAAAACAACAAAGAACCGAAACAACGGCTAGGTTGAATATGAATAGAATTTTTTTCATTGATAGAAGTACTCTACTATCTTGCTATCACAAATAAGGAAATAAAGAAACAAAGTTGACTTATTTTCGTACGATTTTTTTAATTAAATAATTTATATTTTTAAATTTCTATTTATTTATATTTTATCTTCATTTATAAAATTGAAATAATACTTTTAGTTATTGGCTCCAATAGTTGTGGAAGATTTTTATGAATATATGTGGAGACAAGGGAACAAGTATGCAGACTTTTTATGACTAAACAAGTTATACTTAATATGAATTTTCTAGTACAATTGCATACTCCTTATTTTGTTATTATTATTATTTAATTACTCTGTAGGTCCCTGAACTTTTTGGAAATTTTTAAATATATCTCTATTTTAGAAAAAATTGTAATCTGGTCCCCGAACTTTTATAAAAATTTTAATTAGGTCCCTAAACTTATATAAAATTTTTCATTGAGTCCCTAGGGTAGGGTTCCATGAATTGAAGAGGTTGTTAAGTTTGCTGAAGTGAAACTTGACCTAGAATCCCCCCAAATTTTGTAAATTTTTTATAAAGGTTTTAATTGGGTCCCGGAACTAAAAAAATTTCTAATTGGGTCTCTGAACTTATATAAAATTTTCAATTAACCATATCAGTCATCCAAATAACCATATCAGTCATCTCTTACAACCCTAAATACAAATTTTTGGGGGATTCCAGGTCACGTTTCACATCAGCAAACTTAACAACCTCTTCACGTAACCATACCCCAGGGACTCAATTGAAAATTTTATATAAGTTCAGGGATCTAATCAGAAAGTTTTTTAGTTCAGGGACCCAATTAAAATCTTAATTAAAGTTCGGGGACCCAATTACAAATTTTTTTAGTATAGAGACCTATTTGAAATTTCTCAAAAAGTTCAGGGACCTACAGAGAGTAATTATACCTATTATTATTCCAAGAACTAAATTTTGTCTCTAAATTTTTAATTTTTCTTTTGAAGTAGTGAGTTTTTTCTCTCATTTTCATCTTTTGTCATTTTATTATGTCAAACGATATTTTTTAAAAATTTCATCACCTATCATTTTTTATTTTTTATTTTATATATTACACTTTTTACTGTAGGGACCAAATTGAAAATTTTATATAAGTTCAGGGACTCAAGTAGGAAATTTTTAGTTGAGGGACCTAATTGAAAATTTTATATATGTTTAGGGACCTAATTAGAAATTTTTTTAGTTTAGGGACCTAGCTGAATATTCCCAAATAGTTTAGGGACCAACTCAATAATATATATATATATATATATATATATATATATATATATATATATATGATATCTCCCATTTATTTATTTAGTAAAATGTAAGAGCATGAATCAAAAAAATTCAGAGAGTTAAAATAAATGTCTAATATATAAATTAAACATATAGTATTATAAAAAAGAGAACAGTTTTGCGTATTTAATTTTAATATTCTTTAGTGTAAAAAGAATTTATACTCACGTGAAGATTTATGATTGAATTGTAATATTAAAAATCTTTTATAAATTCTTAAGTATTCCTAAAAATATATATAATGGTCTAGGATTTAATTGATATGCACTATGAGTATAACTATTTTTGACATTGCTAATCAATCATAAATTTGTCATATCATTAAAAATGTACGACTCTTATCATGTATAACTATATCAAAAGTGTCACACGTTATGATTTATTATTGTTTCATAATGTAATTTTTTTTACATTAAAGTGTATCAAAATTAAACACACAATTCTATTGAAATTAATTGAAATATATTGTCACTGTAGTTTTTTAAACTGTCAATTAATCAAAAAATCAAGGTATAGAAGACTTTTAGGGTGTGTTTGATTTGTATTTAGGTACAGGACAAGAAGAACAACATAGGACAAACATGTAAGTTACTGGACAGTCTTTTGTCTTGTACTTGTATGGTATTTGATGAACAAGAGACAAGACAAACAAAATAATATTAAATTTACTACAATACTCTTTGTGATAATATATATAATCAGTTATATATATATATATATATATATATATATATATTTATATATATATATATATATAAAGAATAGAAACAGCAGCTAGATGTAAACCTAGTCTGCGTTATTCAATATGAATAAAATGTTTTTTCATTGATAGAAGTACTCTACTATCTTACTATCACAAATAAAGAAAATTGACCTACACCTTATCTTGCTTTTAGTACTATCTTGTTTTGAACTAATAATTTATATTTTTTAAATTTCTATTTATGTATATTGTATTTTAATTTAAAAATTTAAATAATACTTTTAGACTGGTTTCGGTGGTATTTATTCCATTCGTGAGGAGAACATTAGCTTGTCGGGTGGTCTTTCGGAGTCAATTGGAATTGCTACGTACCTGTATGCAATTTTGAAAGGTTTAATATGCTAAAGATAGATTAAGTTAATTGGAAGCCATTATTTATCTTGTTGACAATGCTTTAGTCTCTATCCACCGTATGGAGCCATAATAATATGGGACTTAGTCATTGGCTCCAATAGTCCTGCAAGATTTATATAAGGTATAAATATGAATTACCAAAAAAAATTACTACCAAAAAAATATGTGTTGTGACAAGGGAACAAGTATGATGACTTTATGGCTAAATGAGGTCTAATAGGAATTCTTTTTGTTGGGACTTTGCCTATTCCTTTCTTATTTTTCGGCATAAAGAAAAACATTTATGAGAACTTTTCAATTCATCATAATCGATAATGATAAGCTCTAGTTAGGGTGCTCCAGTTAGAAAAGAGGTATAATATGTAATTATGCACAACACTATAATAAAAACAAATAGCAATTCTGAATATTACTTTATTGAAGATAGTAGACTTTAGTAGTACAATTTAGCTAAGAAATTAACATTCTATTTTAGGTCAAATAAAGAAGAAAATGCAACATTATGGAATAGGATAAAGGTGAAAGGTTAGAGGGAGGAGCAGAAAGATGGACCGTCCATTTTCTTAAAATAATAGTCATATATCAGTATGTTTGGGTCTGTAATTGTCCTATTCCCCGATATATGATTTTAGAAGTAAAACAAGGTGATCTTGTGCAGAAGACTTTGAGGGTGGCAGCAGTCAATGCTTGATTTGCACTTTCATGAACGGTTCAAAAGCATCCAGTAAATGTTTATGTTTGATCGAGGCATGGTTATGGGCGTCCTAAGCTGTCAAATAGGTGGAAATAGGACCTTTCTGCTTTTTAACAATCTTTGATTGGCTAATCTGGTGTAACAAAACAGAAGGTGCGGTTATATGGTGTTCATTTTTAGTAGTTTTGATTCTCTGTTTGGGAGGAGCAGAACAAATCCTTCCAATTTCATCATATATTTGGACTGTCCATCTTCTTAAAATAATAGTCATATATGTTTATTGTTATGTTTGGATGCACATATACACTAGACATATCATGCATCTTTACCACTGTACGAATCAATCTCTCTCTCTATATATCTATATATGTATATATCCCATTTGTTTATATAGTAAAATGTAAGAGCATGAATAAAAAAATTCTGAGTTAAAATAAATGTCTAGTACATATATTAAACATATAATATTATAAAAAGATAATAGTGTTGCATGTTTAATTTTTTTATAGGAAAATGTTAGATTGTTAGTATTTGTTATGTTAATGGGGGAGTTGAACCCATGACCTCCACATTATCACTCAAAACCCTATCTCCCTCCCACAAACCACCAAACCACCCTATAACTCCCAGTTTTGCATGTTTAATTGATATGCACTATCACTATAACAATTTTTGACATTGTTAACCAATCAAAAATTTGTCATATTATTTGTAAATTTTTTTTACATTAAAGGGTATCAAAATTAAACACAGAAGTCTATTGAGTTTAATTGAAATATACTGTCAGTGTATTGTTTTTTACATTGTCAACCAACCAAAAATCAACACTACCAAAAGTTCACTATTTAGCGACCGATTTAGGGAGCAAAAAATTTTGGTCAGTAAAGTGATCGGTCACAAAATCAGTCACTAATTTGGTTGCTAAATGAGTTTGTGACCGATTTGAACTAGTCGCCAAACCACTAGTTGCTAATGTGTAGTGGCCGATTTAGCGACCGATTTGAAAATTTCGGTCTCTTAGTTGGTCGTTAAATCGATCGCTAAATAGCAATTTTTTTGTAGTGCAAGGTATAAATGACTTTTAAGGTGGTTGAGATAAGAGCCAAAGACTTTTAATGATGTGTCAATTTCTGATTGGTTGACATTATAACAAATCTTTACACTATCAGTGTATACCAATTAAATCCTAAGTTTGTTTCTTATTTTTATAATGTTGTATGTTTAATCTATATATTAGACATTTATTTTATAATTTAACATTTTATGCATTGTCAGTATAAAGGATTTTTACACTGACATTCAATAATGTTTTGAAAATAATATGATTGTTATTTATCTTTGTTAGTTATTAAAATAAAAGCTCACATGTCAAAATTTTAATGGAAGTAAGTGTAAAACTTTTTAGACTAATAATACATAATTCTTTATTTTGACTCTCTAAATTTTTTTATTTGTGCTCTTAGATTTTACTAAGACCGTGTTTGCAAGTTTGGAGGGAAAAGAAAGGAAGGGAATCAAAGGGGAAGGAAGGGGAGGGAAGGGGAGAATGAAAGTATCATCCCTCACCTTGTTTGGGAGTGCATATTGTATGATGAGAAGGAAATAAAGGGTTTATGACATTCTTTTACAAATTTACCCTTATTTGAAAAAATAAAATAAATAATATTATTTAAAAAGTGTAAATTTTAAAAATGGATGGGGGTAAATTATTATTTTCAATTACTTTTCCTCCAAAATATCTCAAATTGGGGGAAATGGAAAAAGTGTGTTGAGGAGGAGAATGAAGGATTTATTAAAACCCCCTGAACATTTCCCTCCAATTAATAGAAATCTTTACATATTGATAGTGCATACAAATTCAAACTCAAAAAAATAAATTAATTATAAAGTCCATCAAATTTATAAACGTACGGGACATGTTAGTCCCTAGAACAGTTCAATGCCTGTTTACTTGTCTATGTGTCTAATTAACCATTTTGCCTTACACATCAGTGGTTCGGTGTAGCATATGACAAATTTCCATAGTGAAAAACAAAGAAAAATGAAAAAATATATACAATTTTGAAACAAGCATACTTAAAAATTGAGAATGATTTTTGTTTTTAAATTTGATTCGTTTTTCATTGTGGAAATTCATCACAGATCACGCAGTATCATCGCCAGGCAAAGCAGCATGGTTAATGAGACGTGTAGGCAAGTAAATGAATGTTTAACGTTTGTCAATTTGATGGACCAAATATATAGTTTATTTTTTTCAGGGACCAAAAATGTGCCAGTAATTATCTCGAGGGATCAAATTGAGCCTGTACTCAATTTATAATATTCATTCATTAACCTTTATACATTTATAATATTTTTAAGCATCTTTAAGGAATCAATAAAAGGTAAATATAGGAATGTATCAATTTACTAAATGTCCTCTATATAAAGGAATAGCAAGAGATATTATAATGGAATAGAGGCAGTATGCTCTCATGTATACTTTTTAATTCACTAGAAATGCTTTGAACGATAATGTCTCTTTCGCACTCCAGGTTGTTTAAATCTCCTCTAAGTTGGAAGATTGTAAATTCTTGCGTCTTTAAGAAGAAATTTGCTATTCGATTTCCTTGAAAAAATGTCTTCTATCCTGAAACATGGCGCCAAACCATTGTGTTGGTCTATTATTGCTTCCAAATCTTCGATAGTATATACTAGTGCAAAAGGAAACCAAATAGGCCTGACACGGAAACCAGCAAAAGCAAGGATGAAGATACTTTGTCTCACTTTCCTGTCCCTCACCAATGATAATTTGCTACTTAATAAATAAAATCATAAATCATCAATACTTAAATACATTCCTAACATTTGATTGGTATGGGACATGAGACACCATATTTTGGGACAGCAGAATCTTGTTCCAAAAAAGAAAACCCGATGCTACCACTAAAAACATAAAGCAGATCGAACATCAGAATAGCAGGACTCCAACACAAAATAGCAAAATTAGTTAAAACCAGTACCCCTACACAAAGTAGTACTACAACAAGCTAACTATAGTTGAAAACAAATTAGCACAAGGGCACCAAAAGCAGAGAAACAATACCGCTTTTCCAGACTCCAATGTACTACTTATATTAAATAGTTAAAAGGAAAATGTTTACAATGTTAGTATATCACTTTCATTATTATTAATTAATGGCTTCAATAAAAACTGGGCAAAGGGGTTTTATATATGTTATCAATCATCTTTTGTTTCACAAAAGGGTAGAGATTTGTTTTCTCTCACTCTTTAGTCTTTACAATTTTTTTCTACCGTGGGAGTAAGATCTCTTTATAACTTGTCAGAGACTTTTCCTAAAAACAAAAGCTTCTTTGTGATTTAGAATTGGTTTTGGTTAGAGACAATGTAAATTAGCTTTTGGTTTGAAGTAATTTACCAGAATGTGGGAGCTTTTCTAAATTTCCTTTCTTCTTCATCTTCTCATTTGTTTAAGGGTATGAATTGATAACTTTTTTGCTGTTGTTCGAAGTACTAAATTAACACAATAATTAACAAATGCTTCTGTTACTGACTTTGCACTTTTGCAGGTGTTTTGCATGAGAAGGATTGAATACATTATACAACTACATAATCTCCCAAAAATTTCTTGCAGATAAATCCTAAAAATTGTCCTGATTGTGGTAATTGTGTGATATGGAGTTGACTATATGAGTTATGAGAACTTTTCAATTGATCATAATGGATAATGATGAGCTCTTTCGGTCTTTCTCTAGGTGCATTTTATGAGACCCTTACAATGGTTGGCTAAACGTATTTTCTCACCACCAGAAGTCAAGTATAGGTGATACAGATACACCTTCCAAGCTTAGGTTGGGTTCCTTGCAAGCATGTTGTTTGGCTATAGGTGTGGTTCGTTGCGTGTAACGCGACAACCCTTAATCATATCGGTCGCTAAATCATTCAACAACTACAAAACAATTTAGCGACTAGGCAATCTGTTACCACGTCCAAGGTTTACAAAACCGGACGGGCCATCAAATCGGTGAAGACATCGGTTCAAGGTTCAATGGTCCAACCGAGGTTGAACCGTGGTCGAACCAGTATTAACTAAATACTATTTTTAAAAACTTTTAACATAATATATATAATAAATTAAATAAAAAATAATATAATATTTTGAATTCTATCACATTAAAAATTAAATATCACTTAAAAATACCATAAAAAGGACTCTTCACTCCTGTTGGACATCTATCAATGGACTTTTCATTTACTATTATTTAATATATATGTACAAACTTCAAAGTGCTGTACATTTTCATGGCAGTCTGATAACAACCTTTATGACATTTTTTATTATTAAATAAAAGCTTCTTTTACAAGCTAAGCTATATCTCAGATACTGTGACACCCTTAACCCGAGTATCACATTAACTACATTATTTAATCACTTTTAATGAGTTGTCGATTAATCACTACATGATTACTAAGTTGAAGTTAAATTAAAGTTAAAAGTCACAACTAACATCAGTTTTCAAAATACTTTGTTCATATCAAACTACCCCTAAAGATAGAGTTCCTAAGAGCTGGCCAGACCTACAGATGTCCACTTGGGAGACCATGGTAGTCATCCCCATCCCTAGGAGGTGTAGCCGATGCAACTACCTCCATCTCTACTCCCTCATCGGGAGCATCGACATCATCATCATCTCCAATCGGGGGATCCTCTTCCATCAGCTCTATGGGATCCTCCTCCATCAACTCCTCCGGATTCTCCTCAATCGGGACCACTGGAGCCTCTTCCGGCTGAGGCTGGGCTTGAGGAAACTCAAGATCCAAAAGACCCAGGTTGGCCAAATGCTGCAGATAAAACTCCATAGGTGGCAATCAGATATGAATTGTCTCAACAGTATGAACTCGTCTCATGGGTGCTTCTTCTGAACGCTCCATAGTACAAAGAGGTCCCGTATACGTCACTGCGCGGGCTGAAACTAGAGAAAAGGTCCATGCAGCAGGGTCCTCTCCGTTCTCAAACAAAAGGGCCCGGGTCCAGGAGTGGGCTAACTGTATCATAGCTGGATCCATCTATCCTCACGTATATAGCATATATACATATAACAAGAAGAAGAAAACAACAAAAACTCAAGGGTGAGATTCCTCGAGAATCATCTTCTTCATTTCTAGGTTATCGGGCATGCAGACTCTTCCACTGCACCTCAGGATGTTGTCTGGTCCCATACTGAATTATGGGCTCTTTCCTTGCTTCATGAGTTCTTTCTTTTCTTGAAGAAACACATCGGTAGTTTGCTGATCTCTGATTTCTTCCATTAACCCATTTGAGATCTTAATCATTCCAACACTGATCCTCTTCGGACTTACTTCTATCATCAAATCGAGATCACAAAACTTCTCGATCAACTCTAACTCTTTCACCATCATTGCTGAGACATGTATGGCCTTCCGACTTAAGGCATCAGCTACAATGTTCGCATTTCTAAGATGATACTATAATGCGAAGTCATAGTCTTTCAAAAATTGCATCCACCGTCTCTGCCTCATGTTAAGCTCTTTCTGGTAAAACAAATACTTTAGGCTTTTGTGATCGCTGAAAACATCAAACTTAGCTCCATACAGATGATGCCTTCATATCTTTAGTGCAAAGACCACCGCAACTAGCTCAAGATCAGCGTCGGATAATTCTTTTCATGAGTCTTTAATTGACGAGACGCATACGCTACGAACTTCTGGTGTTGCATCAATACACGACCTAGACCTTGATATGAAGCATCGCAGTACACCTCATAAGGTTCATTGGGTTCAGTAAGTATCAACATCGGTGAGGTTGTTAAACATTCCTTTATCATTTGAAAGCTTTCTTCACATTCTGTCATCCACACAAAAGGTTGATCCTTCCGTGTAAGCTGAGTCAACGACGCAACAATCTTGGAGAAACCTTCAATAAATCTCCGGTAGTATCCGGCCAAACTGACAAAACTTCTAATCTCTGTTATGATCTTCGGTCTTTCCCAAGAAAGCACTGCTTCCACCTTGGCAGGATCTACGGCAATCCCATCTTTGGAAATCACGTGCCCCAAGAACTTCACTTCTTCAAGCCAAAACTCACACTTAGAGAGTTTTGCATAGAGTTCCTTCTCGCGTAAGATCTGTAGGACTTGTCGCCGATGTACTTCATGTTCTTCAGGACTCCTAGAGTAGATGAGGATGTCATCTATGAACACTACCACAAACTTGTCAAGAAACGATCGAAAAACTCGATTCATATAGTCCATGAAGACAGCAGGTGCATTGGTCACTCCAAAAGGCATTACCAGATACTCATAATGTCCATAACGGGTTCGGAACGCCGTCTTTGGTATATCTTCAATCTTCACCCTAATATGATGATAACCCGTCCTCAAGTCTATCTTTGAGAAAATAGCGGCTCCTTGCAGTTGATCCATCAAATCATCTATTCTCGGCAACGAGTACTTATTCTTAATCGTTACCTTATTAAGTTGCCTGCAATCAACACATAGTCGTGAACCCCCATCCTTCTTTCGTACCAAAAGAACAGGTGCTCCCCACGGGGAAACACTCGGTCTTATAAATTGTTTCGACAACAAATCCTCCAATTGAGCCTTCAGTTCAATGAGTTCTGTAGGTGACACCCGATACGGAGCAATCAATATCGGACCGGTTCCTAGAATAAGATCGATGGAGAATTCAATATCCCTCACTGGTGGTAATCCTGGTACATCATTTGGAAACACTTCCGGAAAATCCTTCACGACAGGTATCATACTCACATCAACTTCCTCTTCGGCTTCTAAGTTAGCCAGAAGCAAGCATTCCTAGCCTTTTCCTTTTAAAAGAGTCCTCAATTGTTTGGTGGACAAAAATCCAGAAATCTCGGGATCAAGAAAGGTTAGGGTTCTATGAGAACAATCTAGAAGAACATGATTAAAATATAGCCAATCCATTCCTAATATCACATCTAGTTTTACTAAGGGTAAACAAATTAGGTCAAAACGGAAGTGTCGATCCTGAATGACGATAGGACAATTTAAGCACACCGTATTTACAGTCACAGGTTCAGCAGTAGGGGTTGAAACAATCAAATCATATGGTAAAGAAGAAACAGGTAATCCTAGCAGTTTCACACAATCCACTGATATAAACGAATGCGTTGCACCTGAATCGAAAAGCACAATTAAGAGGTTACCGGCTATGTCAGAACTACCTTATATGAGATCTTTGGAGTTCGAGGCTTCAGCTCCACTCATAGTAAAAACTCTGTAAAAACTCTCCCTCTAGCTGTTGGTTTGTCAACTCTAGCACTGTTGACGGTAGGCTCACGCTTTGGTGCCTTACAATCCTTTGCCATGTGTCCCAGTCGATTACAATTGAAGCACTTTACTCCCTTCATAGGACATACATCAGCAAAATGACTTGGGTCGCCACATTTATAGCATTTCTTTCCTCGGCCTTGGCTTTGGCTTCTCTAATTCCCGCTTCCGGTTGCAGAAACAACGGGACGATAAGTTGGCTGGCTATGGGTGGTTCCAACAGGTCTACTGTATGGTTTCTTTCGATTTTGTCCCCCTTTCTGATTCTGACTTCTGGACCTAAAAGGTCTTACAACATTCCCTCGGTCGTCTCTTCCCTTCCCTTCCTCATTTGTTCCAGTTTTCTATATTTTTCTACCAGCGCTTGAAAATTTCTAATATCTAGTGGCATTACCGATTCCTTAATCTCGTATCTTAATCCTCCTTCGAATCTTTCACATTTCCATCCCTCACCGGGGTTGTCTTGGAAAAAGCAAAAATACCTGGCAAGTGATTCAAACCTTGCCGTGTATTCTCCAACTGTCATTTCTCCCTATCGCAGACACAAAAATTCTTGCTCCTTTTCATCTCTACGGCTCTGGGGGAATACTTGTCCAGAAATGCGGTACGGAACACTTCCCAAGTAATTTTTTTGTTGAACTGCCTCGAGTAGTTGCCTGGTGCCTCTCCACCAGTACTCCGCATCTCCCATCAACAGGAAAGTGGCATAAGGCACTCTTACTGCCTCAGGGCTGTTGATCAGTTCAAAAATCTTCTCTATCTCTTGAATCCACAAGTCAGCTTTTGTGGGGTCAGTATCACCATGAAATTGTGGTGGATTCTGACATCGAAAAGCTGTCAGAGCACGACTTTCAGCGGCTTGCTCAGTACGAGCTTGCTCCTGTTGGTGGTGTGCAACCATTGTAGCAGTCTGTTGAGCAATAACAGCTGCAACATCTGCCATGACTTGTGCTGCAAAATCCATTCCTCCATCTGCTGGTCCACGACCACCAGCAAAACCACCTCTACGACCTCCTCTGCGGCCATGTCCACGCCCAACATCTAGTTCCATAACTGACCTATAAAATGAAATTAGTTATATGGTAACCAGATAAGAAACACTCGACTTCTTTCCAACACTCATTACTTCCAACTACTTCCTTGGAAGTAATTCAAACAAACCAAATTAGAGATCACACAACAAGAACACAACAGGCCTATTCCCCAAAGATTCCTGAAAGACTCGACCAGCTTTGATACCACCCTTAATGTGACACCCTTAACCCGAGTATCACATTAACTACATTAATTATTCGCTTTTAATGAGCTGTCGATTTACTTTCGGAAAACTTAGGATTTTTTTAAAAAACTCTTTACTAATAATGATGTTTACTTACTTTAACAATTTAATACATAACATCATGCACAAAGTAAAGACAAAGAATTATGAAAGCATAACAAGTTCATTAATACTTAAGCCTTTAAATAGTCAGGCTTCATGACAGAAATTTACAGAGTGATAATTCATAAGATCCACTACATGATCACTAAGTTGAATTTAAATTAAAGTTAAAAGTCACAACTAACATAAGTTTTCAAAATACTTTGTTCATATAAAACTACCCCTAAAGATAGACTTCCTAAGAGCTGGCCAGACCTACAGATGTCCATTTGGGAGACCATGGTAGTCATCCCCATCCCTAGGAGGTGTAGCTGATGCAACCACCTCCATCTCTACTCCCTCATCGGGAGCATCGGCATCATCATCATCTCCAATCGGGGGATCCTCTTCCATCAGCTCTATGGGATCCTCCTCCATCAACTCCGGATTCTCCTCAATCGGGACAGCTGGAGCTTCTTCCAATTGAGGCTGGGCTTGAGGAAACTCAAGATCCTAAAGACCCAGGTTGTCCAAATGCTGCAGATAAAACTCCATAGGTGGCACTTGGATATGAACTGTATCAACAGTATGAACTCGTCTCATGGATGCTTCTTCTGAACCCTCCACGGTACAAAGAGGTCCCGTATACGTCACTGGGTGGGCTGAGATTGGAGAAAAGGTCCATGCAGCAGGGTCCTCTAAGAACACAAAACCATTTCTCTAATCACATAGAACCTATTTTTGAAATTTTGTGGTAAAGGATCATGTGGTGAAACAAAAAAAAAGGCCCGGAAAGGAGGGATCAAAACCAGTAAATTGCAGAGTGGAACCACTAAATCATGTGGAATCGGAGATGCGGAGGAGGGAGGAGCTCAACTAGAGGTTGTGTGTGCTTAAAGGAGTAGTTCATCTATGTTGATTATTGAAAAAAAATTGGCAGAAATTGGACAGAAGGACCAAATTTGCAACATTGAAAAAACAGGGGGACCAATTATGCACCAAAAAAGCTGTAGGGACCAAAATCGCACATGACCAATAGTAAGGGGCCAAAACTGCAATTAAGCCTTAAAAATAAGATCTTTCAAGAGAGTTGGAGACGATAACAATATAATACCATGGACAAATGAAATGATACTAGAATTCCCACATTACCAATGGCGTATCTTGAATAAAATTTTTGGAGGACCAACAGACATTAGTTAAAATGATGCATTTAATAAACATAATTAATTATACATCATTTTATTATTTAAATATATAAAGTGAGTAAATATCTAATATGTGAAATCCTAGTTGATGCTTGCTCATCATGCAATGATGCAGATGCTTGCGAGAGAGATTATGAAGTTTGAAACAGATGCGTAGAGGAGGAGAAATATAATTGTAATATGCCTTGATGATGTTGAGTTGAAAATGATGTCTATTAAATTTGATAGAATTGTTTAGTCATTTGGAGATTTTTAAACCAATGTGATTTAGTAATAATAGTAATATAATATCACAAAGCAAAATATATGATAGTTTGTAAACTTTACATAATAGTGTTTCAAAAAATAAAATGTACGATAATTTGTAAGCTTTGTATGCAATAAATGTTGTATAAATTAGTTTAAAAGTGTCATACATAATTTTTTATATAAAAAAGTAAAGAAAAAATTTGGGCGGAGCGACGGCTATCCCTGACCACAAGGTCCGCCTCTGCACATTACCACATTTTATTTCTCAAGCCAGAAATCTCAAAATAAAAAAAAAATTTACAAATTAATTGTTAACACCTAAGGAGGCGGAATGAGAGTTTATTTTAACAGGCTGATAATTCTTTTTAAAAAAATATATAAATATTTTCTTTTATGATTGAAATCTATGGTGAGGAGGAAAGAAATCCCTCACCTGTAAGGGACCCAAGAATACAGTAGACATGGTGTGGTCTGTTTAAAATTAAAATGTTGATGGTCTAAGTGTAAATATGCATGTCAAAGACTCCAAGAGGTGTTACAGACGCACAGATAACCAAAAGGTGATCGACATCTAACTAGGAGACATGGAATAAAAATATGTTCAATAACCAACGGTCCATTCACTGGCGTTGGCTAGAATACTTCTTGGTAAAGTTGGAGTTTACATCCTCCATCAATTTTGACGATAGACATATTATTAAAAAAAACCTATGGTCCAGATTAACAAGGGTAATATGGGTAATCTCTTTTACTTCTATATCCTTCCCTCTTCTCTTTCACTCTTCACACTCCCCCTTCTCATCGTCATCGCCGTCCCCTTTACCCGACACCATCACCTCCCTTCTGCCGTTCTCCGCTCGTTACAGCACCGCCAATCACGATCAGAACATATGTCGTCCAGAAACAAGAGATGAGCAGTTTTTGAAAAAACAAGGATGGGGAAGAGGTAGATCTCATGGATTCCTTCAACATCAATCCCTCAGAATGGGTGGATTTGGTCGGAAACCTTTGGATCACGTCATCCATGGAGGTGGGTGTGGCGATACCTCTTTTCGTGGAGCACAACGGCTTTGGGGTTGCGTCGAAAGGGGAGGGTTCAAATGCAGAGTGATGATGGGTTGCTTTTTTGTTTTTTGTTTTTTTGTTTTTTTTTGTTTTTGTCTTTTTTTGTTTATTGGAATACCTATTATATCCCTTGAGGATGAATACGAGTGATGGGTTGCTTTTTTGTTTTTTTTTTTTTGTTTTTTTTGTCTTTTTTTGTTTTATTGGAATACTTATTATATCCCTGGAGGATGAATACACAACTTTGAGGTTGGAGTATTGTAGAATCCTCCCCATTCACTACAAATACAACTGTGAACCGAAACCATTACTCAACCATTCCTACAAGCACAGAATTTGCACTAAATGGGATATAATAAAATTGAAATCCTTTAATAGGACATGAAACATAGATGACCATTGGGTTTTTTTTGTCCTTATTCTCATTTTTTTCATTTAGATGGTTCAGTCAATGATGCTAATGACTAAGTACTCAATAACAATATATAGCTGACGGGGGAGGGGCTTCCCTCACCCTAGAAGCCACCATAATCTTATCCATTCATTTTGCTTCAATCTAATGGTTAAAAATGATTCAATTCATTATTTCATTAAACAAAAAATAGTTAATGATAACTTTAATAAATAGTGAGAAAAGTGAAATTTATTAAATGAAGAGATATATTTTGAAATTTGGAGTGCTAATTTGAATTTATAAGAGAAAAGATTCAATCAGGTCCCTAAAAATAATGACAATGGCACTCTTGGTCTATATAAAAAAAAATTAATTATCTAGCCCATCAAATTTATAAACTCGAGACATATTAGTCTCGAGACCAACTCAATGTCCGTTTACTTACCTATGTGTCTCATTAACCGTCCTGCCTAGCTCGTCAGTGATTCTGCGTGGCCTATGACAAATTTTCACAGCAAAAAACAAAGAAAAGTGAAAAAACATACACAATTTTAAAACCTATACATAGAGTGTGTTTGGGAAAGATGGAAAAAAAAGATTATGCTGATAATCTGTTTTCAAATAATCGATTATTGTGATAATCGATTATAATCAGAATCTGTTTTTGTTTAGGTATATTTACTGAAAAGCGATTTTAGGATAATCTATTTCGTTTGGGTGATGCAAAATAATCACTTTTACATAGTAAATTACGAAAAATGGTATAAAGTTATTTGTTTATATTAATAATATTAGATTTTTTACATTAAAAATTATTAAAATGGTTATTTTTTATATTTTGTCACCAATTTTTTCTAATATAAAAAATTAAACAAAATTTGTTAAATTTTTTTTGTTATGAAAAGTCAAGCTCATGTACAATCCAACACAATAAAGCTTGCGCCTTGCGAAGGGAAGTAAAAGCATGTATGTAAAAAAAGCTTGTGGTGGCTGTATCATGTATTAAAAAGCTCGTGCCTTGCGGTGAAGAAAGGGAAGTAAGAGCATTCCAGCGTTGGGGCAAAAGGGGAACAAAATTAAGTTGGAGATTGGAAATAATCACGTTGAAAAAATCTAACAGTCCTCTCTTGTTGATTGTAGGAAAACAACTTTTTTCAAAGAAAAAAACTTTTTAGAAGATTAAGTTAAAGACCCAAACATAACAATTATTTACCAAAACAGTTTTTATACAAAAAACAGCAGAAAACACACATAATTTATCTATCCCAAACATGCTCATACTTGAAAATTGAGAATGTTTTGAGTATATATGAAAGCTGGTTTGCTTCACAAGGTCCTCTGAGAATCATATTTTACACAATGATACCAACACAGACCACCTTTATTAGATCCAATAAAGATGAGTTAGGAATATAAAATAGATACTAATGAAAGCATATTCCACAAATTTTCTTAATCATGGTTCCTAATGCATTCAATAAGTTGTGTTATATAGACCATTGTAGTCAATTTTTCCTTAATCATGATTTCTTATGCATTCAATAAATTTCCATTATAGTGGATTTTTCGTTAAACTGACAAAAACAACTGCTACAAGCCTTTTTTCTGGGACCTTGAATCAGCAAAATATATACACCATAAAAAAAGGTCAAATTAAACAAATTCTTACAAAATACATTGTTGTCTTGGTTTAAGTTAAATAACTAGTTCTACAAACCAATGCATTCAACATTGTTGTCTTGAGACTATATTGAATGTTCTTCGTCAGCTTGTCTGGCAATTGCACCCTGGATTTTGTAGTGAATGTTATTTGTTTTGTTGTTTACCTTTGCTAAAATTTGTTTTGTTGTTTTGTTCCTCTTTAATTAGTGATGTTCTAGGTTGAGCCAGACTGTTCCATCATTGGTGGTGAAGTCTTGAGTTGGTCCTAGGCCCTGAAATTTCATGTTAGCTTACTTCTAAGAACATGGAAGTGTATGAATGTTAATACTTAAGGCGCTGACACAATGTACCATAAAATTACTTTTCTCTATTTATTGATGTTTCATAATTCATTTAAATTCCTTATAGTAGGAGTGAGAGAGAATGCTGACATATAATATAATGTTTTCACCCATACACATTGGTAGTTTTAAAACTCAATATTTACTAACATTATTTGTTATGGATCATTGTTGCAGATCATTTTGGACACTGAATTATATGTAAGTGTTGCACTGCATCCTTTTCTTTTGTTTCCTTTAATAACTAACTTTGGAATTTTGACTGCACTCATTAGGGCCTTTAGCCTTTTATAAAAAATAATAACATGATCCGTGCTTCTCTAGACCATCCAAAGACAAAGCTGATTGACCTACACTGTAGCAACACTAATCACTGTCTCCCTTTTCTAACACCTGGCCTCAGAAATTTGTTTTTCTTCTTCTAGTTTTTGTTATAAGTCCAGCCAAAAAGGAGGAGAGACACACCCACCGAATTTCAAAATTTTGAAGGGAAAAAAACCGAATTTCTTTTCCCACCCCCGCCGATCACCGTAGCTCACTCTTCCCCCCACTTTCATGTATAAGCCAAAATGTGCTTTACTTCTTGCGACATCCCATCTTGGGTCATCACATGGTAACTCGTTGCATAAAATAAAACTTTAATTACGCTGGTTAGTTTTGAAAAATAAGATTTTATAACACTTTTCTTAATACAAAAATGGTGATAATTTTTTTTTGTTTTCTACTTTGACATACAACAACATAGTCAAACATAGACATATATATATATATATATATATATATATATATATATATATATATATTATATATATATATATATATATATATATATATATACAAAAGACCTTTATCAGTATAGGCCATATACAAAAAGAACTAAGTAGAGAAAATAAAACATACAAACTATATAGTGACCATTCTAGAACCATATAACAAAAATCATGGCTCTCTATAGCCAGAAGTAGACTGTCGAAGTCACTATCCCAAAAAATGAACTATAACTACAGTTGGTTGAACAACTAGTGATAACCATTAGGGAGATCAGGATGATCACCCCCACCCACTGCAGGAGTATCCGGTGAAGATACTACTGCCCCTACTCCCTCGTTGGGAGAATCATCATCCTCATCACCGAGAGGATGGTACTCTGGCTCCTCATCAACAATCTCCTCAGGGTCCTCCTCCTCGATCTCCGGATCCAAAACAACCTCTAAAGGAGGTGAGTCTGGTACTGCTACCTGTATAGGCTGTGCCATTGGAGGATGAATCTCGAGCTCTCCATGATCAACCATGTGCTGCAGAAAGAACCATGCTGGTGGTAGTGATACCTCAATCATCTCTACCAAATGAGTACGTCTCTGAAGTCCCACAGCTAGTGTGCTGACAACCTCTTATATGGGGCCTGTGTTCGTGGAGCTGTGTGCCCCTGGGTTAATAACCCATGCGCCAACGTCCCATGCATTCTCAAACATGAGGGAACGGATCCTCGAATGTGCCAGAGGCATCTTATAACACCCGGTTTTTCACTGTTTTTAATATCGGTAAAATAGATAGAAATGTTTATATTTTATTCTAAAATTTAGAAATTGATTTTGAATAGACAAAGATCATATTCATACTCTACTTTACCGTAGAGAGTTACGATTAAATTTTGGGTCGAAAATTCAAACGAAAACCGGTCTGCGTTTTACTGACAGTAAAATTTTACTGCTCAGATGACCTAATATTGACTCGTGAATGAAATACTTAGGGTTTTTATGGAGTTTCCAATGACTTTGGCTATTTTAAAATTTTTCACTTAAAAAGTGAAATAATATACATTATTCGGGCGTTATATTAAATCAGGCGATTGACGGAGCTGAAAACGGGATTTTTGGGACCCGCTAACAGATGAAGACAATGTCATTCTAAGATGACTCATAAGGGTGAGTTATATAGGTGACTCACAAGTGTCATGATGGCTTTTGAGGTGAAATGACTATAATACCCCTAAGTTGGTTTAAATGACAAAATTGCCCTTAAGTGAGATTACTCTTTTGTCCTTAAAATTTTATGACTTGGACCCTTTTACCCCCCATTTCCCACGGCCCAAACCCATTTCCTTAGGTCCTCACACTCATTTTTTGCATCATCATCTTCTAGCTTAAGTCTTCTTCCATTTTTTCTCTCAAAAACTTTAAGTTTCCATAGCCAACTTTTGTGAAGAAACCACTTGATTTCTTGCACTTTTTTAATCTTCAAGAGGTATACCTTGCTCTTCTCACTTAATAATCATTATGTTCTTCATTCATCTGTATGATTCAAGCCATAATCATCATTTTCCATTTTAGGGTTTTCAACTTCAAAATTTTCTACAAAATTTGAGAAAAATCCTATAATCATGAAACCAATTTCTATGATCTTGTTAACATCTCTATATTTATAATCTAAGAGTATGAATCAAGCAAAAATTTTCTTCCTATTTAACCTCTCAAGGCCGAACCCTAACTTGATTTGGGGGAGGTACTTTGTTCAATTTTTTTGCAAAGTCTTGCTTGATTCAATCCTTTTTATTCATGTATGTATTGAATCCTAAATCTTGAATCAAAATAAAGTCTCTAGCCTATTTTTTTATGCAATGGCCGAACCAAGATCATATTGGAGTTAGAGGATTTTATTTCAATTTTTGTATTATGATCATTGATCTTGTGTTCTAAATGCTTAAGGATCACTAATCCAAGAGCTTAGGAATTTTTAAAAAATTTAAGCCATTAAAACACCTCATGGTCGAACCCTTCATGTAGGAAAATAGGTGTATTTAGTTGTTTGATTGTTGATTTATTGTTGTGGTTTGTTGAAGGATAAGTATCGTATCGGGTACGTGTGATACCGACGTTCGGATTTTCGACGAAAACCTTAATCGGAAGGAAAAGTCTCTAAGAGGTATAGGGAGTACCCGAGGGGTTTTTTTTCGATAGCTATATGTTATTAGTTGTGGTCTGTATAATTTATTTGGGTGTGTTTATTATTTTACGTAGTTAAAATTATCTGCTTTTAATTATATGCTTTTAATTGTTTATCTGCATTTAATTGTTATAGAATTTTAATGCATGCCATGAACCATGCTATTTGTTATAATGTTAATATGAAATTATTATTGATGTTGGTTGTGGATTGAAAAGCCTGACAATGGTTAGTGCTCAATTAATTATGAGGTTAAAAGCATTAAAAATATTTTAAGAAATAACGAATTTTTAATTGTTGGAATATAGCAATAAAATATTATTTAATGGTTTGATCTGTTAGAAATGAGGAATAACTGAAAAAATGATTATTATAATGATTTATCGACGTAAGAGTGTTTTATGAGTCATTATGAGGAAGTAACCACGAAAATATTTTAGTACAGCTAATTTTTACATAATAAATTACAAGATATTAGAAAATGTTATTATAAAAAATTAAGTTTCAAAAATAATTTAATTATGAGGTTGAGAAAATTATTTTACTAGAAAAGTCAAATTTTGACGTTTTTAAAATGCAAGCGATAGATTATTCCAAAAATACTTACGGAAAGTATTCTTAAAAACAACAATTTTTATTAAAACAGATAATTAGTCTCAAAACGATATTTTCTTGTAACAAAGGTTTCAAAACAAAGATTTTTAAAAGAAAATGAGTTTTAAGTGATTTAATGATTTTATAAATGAATTTCCAACGTAAAAGGGATATTCTATAAATTAGTTTTATACAATGATGTTATTTCCAACGACTTGGATAAGTTGTGGAATTTTGTTTTCGATTTGTGTTTCACAGAACGAAAATGATTTTAAAGTCGAAATACGGACCTAGTGTCCGAGATGTCGGGATTCTTGTGTTCTATGATGTGGACAATATGTCCTAAAGGTGGATGATGTGTACTATAAAAGTTATGTCGATTTTTTTGTGCACTAAAATCTACGAATCTAAGACCGGTGCATCGATCTAGACTTCATGGTTTGTACTTTTGGACTTGGAGTCCTTTTGTTAATGACGAAAGATGAATTTTAAAATTTAGTTGGTCGTAAGCCTTTGAGCTTCGACGAGGGAAGAATGAACACGAAGAAAAGTAACGAGAACAAAATGTTTTACATGCATTATTCGGCAGACGTTCCTAAGATGTTATGTACGGTGTCTGGATAGATATTCATGTTATGATGTATCATTGGGCCGTGATGGACAATGAAAAACCATTCAACATGTTATCACTGTGCCTAGTTTTGGACACTGTGTTATGGTTAAAATATATGCCTTTTTTGGCAATCGAGCTTGATCAAGTCATTTGACGTTGGGATATCTCTGGAGATTAAGTACAAAATTTAGATGAGGAATATTGAAGTGTCATGCATTTATTTTTAAAACGACAACGACTGTCGGGTATGAAACCCTTTGATAAATAATTGTTTATTTTTGAATATACATGTTATATGATGTTTGAGTGTCGCGCATATGGTTATCGTTTTAAAATCCATATATTGGTTTTCACCCTTGCGTGTTTTATTGTTGGTTCCTCTTCGGTGTGGTGTATATTTCTATCTGAGTATAGATGGATGATATGTTAAGTCTCTAAAATGTCTGATGTGCATTTCCCTAGGTTTTGACGAGAACTAAACATTGGTTAATGATTTAATTAACCTTCATACTGGTTGCTAACCTGTCTTTCAAGTTTGCAGATTAAATAAGATGCTAACCTGTCTATCAAGTGTGCAGATTAAATAAGAGAATCACACGTCCGACACAAGTAATAGAAGCTCACGTCCAACAGTGTAGTGATAGAAGCTCACGTCCAACACAAGTAATAGAAGCTCACGTCCAACAGTTTAGTGATAGAAGCTCACGTCCACCACACAAGTGATTGAAACCAACGTCCAACACTGTAGTGACTGAAGCGCACGTCCAAAACGCAAGAGATAGAAACTTGCGTCCACTAAAGTGACACAAGTGGTCGTCCACTAAAGTGATGAAAGCCAGCGTCTACTTAAAGTATCAGAATGGCTCGTCCAATGACGTGGCAGATGGAGCTCGTCCATTAAATTATCAGAATGGCTCGTCCAATGACGTGGCAGATGGAGCTCGTCCATTAAGTAATCAGAATGGCTCGTCCAATGACGTGGCATATGGAGCTTGTCTACTAAAGTAACAAAGGCTCTCGTCTACTAATGTAACAGAGGCTCTCGTCTACTAATGTAACAGAGGCTCTCGTCCACTAAAGTAACAGAGGCTCTCGTCTACTAAAGTAACAGAGGCTCTTGTCCACTAAAGTAACAAAAGTGCTCGTCCACTAAAGGTGACAGCAGCGCTCGTCCACACTAGTCTTTGGACTTGCTGAGTCCTTAATATGGAGCTCGTCTACTAGTCCGAATGAAAACTCAAATGGCTAGATAGACGCGGCAATTTTCAAGATGGAACCACTTATCTTATAGATGCGAATTCTATACGGATTATCGGAATCGTATTTCAAGAACCAGAAAGAGACTTGAAGCCTTCTCTCCTACTCAGTTTCACGATTATCAAGAAAAGTCAGAAGCAACCTTGGATAATCAGAACCAAAGACCAGTTGAAGAATGCTTCCAACATGCTCTATTCCCTAATACCTCTGGTCCTTACACGAAAAGGGAAGTGTGCTCAGTAAAATACAAAAAGCTCTCTGCACAACTCTGATATGACTATATCACGATGCATAAAGCCATGATCCTTCATGTTAGGGTACAACCAACGACTCTATTGCATTAATGGTTGCCCAGAACGACTCTATTGTATTTAATGAAGTTCTGCTTGAAGCCAACATCTGAGGGAATGTCTCTAACGCATCCTAAATGCTTGAAGACTATAAATACAGAAGTCATTGAAGATGAAGAAGTGTGAGAGTTGATGGAGCTACTACTTCTGCTACACTTGATGAAAAATGAGAGGATCACCATCTTCATCTCAACAGAAATCATCCTCAATGTAAACATTCTATATTCACTCAAGTGAGTGTTATGAGAGATTTATTTTATGAGTTCTGAAGTTCTTAAAAATATATCCACTCTTGTGAGTGTAGGAAGAACTCATCTCTGTACTTCATTGTAAAATCACTCCATGAGTGTTGTGAGATTTTCTCTATGTAACCTTCATCAAAATCCAGTGAGCCTGGAGAGGCTAGGTGAAAATAATACTTGCAACAGCCTGGAGAGGTTGGTTAAGAACAATACTCAATGAGCCTGGAGAGGCTAGGTGTGCAAATAATACTTGCAACAGTCTGGAGAGGCTGGTTAAGAACAATACTCAATGAGCCTGGAGAGGCTAGGTGTACAAAGACTACTCATTGTAGTTATCTGATGTGATAGTGGAGAAAAACTCAGCTACTGCTGGGGACTGGATGTAGCTCATCGTTTATATGAGTGAACCGGGATAAATCTTGTTGTTTATTTTCTCTCTACCCTTATCTCCTTATCTTTGTTGTTTTATGTATTTTCAACAAAGTTTTCTAACTGATTTTAAGCTTTATGTTCTAAGCTATTTTCAAATGTTTTTATCCGCTAGATGTTGTCTAACCGGTTAATGTTTAGTCTAAGATAATTAGACAAGTGAAATGCTTTATCTTCCTTATTTCCAAACTGGTTAAAAATATGTTATTAGTTTTGTTAGATGGTTTTTAAATTATATTCTTCTATCCATCTACACTCTCTTTATTTGAAAAACTCTGATTTATGTTTTGTTGTTTAGTAAAAGTTTTAAATTTCTATTATAACCCAATTCAACCCCCCTCTTGTGTGATGGTTGCTTTGACCTAACATGATAAACCTTTGGTTCAAATAATTTTATGACTAGAAAGACCTCAATGTTGATACCAATTGCACAAGTACAGTCTCGTTTTTCGCCCCAATTTAGCTTTAATTGTTCACAAGCAACATCTTAAGTCTTAAGAATAGTTTTTAGTATTGTTTTGCTATTTTCTAGCAAAATAAAGCATTTTAATGCTACTTTTAATTTCAGCTTAAAAGTGAAGCTCTGGGAAACTTGGATTAAATGAAGAAAACAAGCAAAAAGGAATTTTCAAGGTCTTGCCCCGCGAGCCAGAATTGATGCTGAGTAGGAATTGAAGTTTTTCGGTCTCGCCCCGCGAGCCAGACACAAGTTTCTAAAGACTTTTCAGTCTCGCCCCGCGAGGGTTCAAACTCAAACTGGAGCCAAATTTAAGTGCTCGCCCCGCAAGCGATCGCAGAATCAGACTTCTATATAAAGCTTGTAGTGTTGCGAGTTGTACTATCCAATCCAAGTTTTTTGTGAGTTGCGTCTCGTTTTGGTTTATAGATAGTTTTATTGTTTTTATTCATGTTTACTTTTGGTTCAATGATGTGGAAGCACTCTATGAGGATCTAATCCTCTTTTCTGAGGGATCGATGAAGTCGCTCATGACGGCATAGTGATATTGTGATGTTTTCAACTCCCTTTCTCAATCCGGTTTCTTAATTCTGTTTAGTTTGTGTTAATCATATGAGCGCTCGTGGTTACTTGTCAAGCGTGATGAGTCCGACCGGAGATTCATGCTTTAGGACTTGAATTAAGAACACAAATTGATTGTTGATAGAAATATAATAGGAGATTTGTACAATCGTTATAGCGAACCAAGAACTTAATGCATCTTGCATGTTATTCATCATAGAGATATCGTTGACTGGCATGGTTAGGTATTTTATCTTGTGCTCAACCGAGGCATTGGGATAATTTCGGGTTCCCGATTGGCATGAAATTGAATTTAGGGATATAAAATAATCACTTGGATCTATGTTTGATTGTGTGGTGGAATCGTGACCTAAGATCTTTCCAATCATATTCTCAATCTCAATAACTGCTTGCAATTTGTTTTTATCTCATTTTAGTTTGGATAATTGAGTTGGATATCTTATTTGATCTCTACTATTTCTCTCTCATTTGACTTGGTCAAACTTAATTACTTTATTCAAATCTAGATAAATTGGTCACCCAATCCTCGTGTTCGATACTCGGTAATTACTTACCATTTTAATTATTACTTGGTTCGATCTAGTACACTTGTCGGAGCCCATAAAGTTTTTGGTGCCATTGCCGGAGATTGGCTTAACCAATTTTCTTTATTTGAAGACAATAATTATTTATGAACAAGTCAAAATTATTCTTTTTAATTGTTTTTTTATTTTCTATTTAATTTATTTGATTTCACTTGGTCTTGTGAGTTTTTGTGTATACAGGGTATCGTTCTATCCGAGAGATTTGCTATACGACCCAGAGATTCGACGGACTGAGAAGAGGTTAAGGAAAGAACTAAGATAGAAAAAGAGGCTTGAAGCAAACCAACTCATCAATCTTGAAGGGTTGGCAGAAGGAGATCCGCCACCCTACAAGCCTCTCTATGAGTATGATCTTCCTCACTTGGATGATTGTACTTCTAGTGTTGTTAGGCCTCCCATCACGACCAATTCTTTCGAGATGAGGTAACTTGCCTTTACACAGGTGCAGAATGATCAATTTGATGGGAGTGCTAGTCAAGATCCTCATAGGCATACTGCTCACTTCTTGGAGATATGTGATATGTTCAAATCTCTGGGATTTTCAGAAGACGCCTATCGTTTACGACTATTCCCTTTCTCTCTACGGGGTAGAGCACGCGATTGGTTGGACTTGAACTTCGATCGTGCTAGTATTACTACTTGGGAACAAATGGCTCAGAAGTTCCTCACGAAATTCTTTCCTCCTCAGAGAGCGGCACAATTAAAGATAGCCGTGACTTCCTTCAAACAACATGATGATGAGTCTTATAATGAAGCTTGGGAAAGATAAAATGTGCTTTTGAGGAGATGTCCTTCTTCCTACTTTGACTTGGTAACCAAAGTGTAACATTTCTTTAATGGGTTGAAGGGCCGCTATCAGATGAATTTTGATGCCGCAGCCGGTGGTTCTTTCTCTTGCAAATTAGCAGAGGACGCTTGGGCTATATTAGAGAAAATGTCAAGGAATTATTACAATCGCAGTATGGGCACTTCCTCTGTAATTAGTGTGGCATCTTTAGAGACTATTCTTGAACAGAACACACTATTGAATAATGCATGTAAAACTTTTTGTTTTCGTTACTTTTCTTCGTGTTCATTCTTTCCTTGTCGAAGCTCAAAAGCTCACGACCAACTCAACTTTTACACATCTAAGTTTGTCATCAACTTTAACAAAAAGAACTCCAAGTCCAAATGTGCAAATCACGAAGTCTAGACCGATGCACCAGTCTTAGATTCGTAGATTTTAGCGCACAAAAATCAACACAACTTTTATAGGACATATAGTCCACAACTTCACCTTTAGGACGCACGGTCCACATCATAGAACAATAGAATCCCGACATCTTGGCCACTAGGTCCGTATTTCAACTTTAAAATCATTTTCGTTCTGTGAAACACAAATGAAAAACAAAATCTCCTCAACTTATCCAACTTGTCGGAAATAACACCATTGTATAAAACTAGTTTACAGAAAATCCTTTTACGTTGGAAATTCATTTTATAAAATCATCAAATCACTTTAAAACTCATTTTCTTCTAAAAATATTTGATTGGACTTTCGTTCCAAGAAAAATATTGTTTTTAGACTAATTCTCTGTTTTAACCAATATTTCTATTTTTAAGAACACTTTCCGTAAACATTGTCGGAATTGTCTGTCGCTTGACATTTTAAAAGGTTTTAAGCCAAATTTTGATTTTTCTAGTAAAATAATTTTTCTCAACACCATAATACAATTATTTTTTAAACTTATTCTTTTACAATTACATTTTCTAATATTTGGTAATTTCTTACATAAAAATTAGCAGTACTAAAATATTTTCATGGTTACGCCCTTACTATGACTCATCCTTCACTCTTACGCCAATAAATCATTAAAATAATAATATTTTCAACTATTCCACTTTTTTAACCAATCAAATAATTAATAGTTTTATATTACTATATTCCATCAATTAAAATTCATTATTCCTTATAAAGCTTTTTAACGGTTTTATTATCGTAATTAATTGAGCACTGACCACTGTCAGACTTTTCAATACACAACCAACATCGATAATAATTTCATGTCAACACTATAGCAATTAACACATTTTATGACATGCATTAAAATGCTATAACAATTAACTGCAGATAAACAATTAAAAGCAAATAATTTAAAAGCAGATAACTTTAACTACGTAAAATAATTTAAACTAACACAAACACAACCAAATAAATTATACGGATCACATAATAATAGCATATAGCTATCGGAAAAACCCCTCAGGTACTCCCCTTACCTCTTGAAGATTTTTCCTTCTGAATTAAATTTCCGTCGAACGTCCGGTTTTCGTAAACTCGTACACGATTTACACATAATTACCCTTCAACAAACCACAACCAAATCATCAATCAACAAACAATTATATACACCTATTCCCACATGAGGGTTTCGGCCATGAGGTGTTTCAGTGGCTAAAATTTTATAAATTCCTAAGCTCTTGGATTAGTGATCCTTAATCACTTGAAATACTAAATCAAATATGGAAATACAAAGATTGAAATAAAATATTTCAACCTTACAAGAACAAAATTTCGGCCCTCTCACAAAATACAAGCCAGAGATTTTATTTTGATTCAACATTTTGGATTCAATACATACATGAATAAAAAGGATTGAATCAAGCATGATTTTCTAAAAAAAATGCACAAAGTTCCTCCACCCACACTAATTAGGGTTCGGCCTTGAGAGGATAAATGGGCAAGAAATTTTTGGCTTGATGCATACTCTTGGATTATAAACATAGAGTTGATTACAAGATCATAGAAATTGGTTTCATGATCATATGATTTTTCTATAATTTTCTATAGATTTTTGAAGTTGATCAAGACCATAAAATTGAAATTAATGATCATGGCCTTGAATCATAAAATTAATTGAAGAACATAGATATGATTAGATGAGATGAGCAAGGTATACCTCTTGAATATTGAAAAATGGCAAGGAATGAAATAGTTGCTTCACAAATTGGTTGTAAGAACTCAAGAACTTTTTGAGAGAAATGAGAGCAAAGCTAATGAAGAAGATGAAATGATGCAGAAAATGAGTGTGATGGCTTAATGAAGTGGGTTTGGGATGTGGGGATTGGGGACAAAAGGGTCCAAGTGAGAAAATTTTAGGGTCCAAGTGTGATGGCTTAATAGCAATTTTGTTATATAAAACCAACTTAAGGGCATCATGGTCATTTCACTTCAAATGCCATCATGACAAGGGTGAGTAACACTTATGACTCACCTATGTGAGTCATCCTTGAATGACATTGTCTTTATCTGTTAGCAGGTCTCGGCAATCCCGTTTTCAGCTCCGTCGTTCGTCCGATTTAATATAACGCCCGAATGATATATATTATTTCACTTTTTAAGTGAAAATTTTCAAAATAGCCGACGTCATTGTAAACTCCATAGAAACCCTAATTATTTGGTTCACGAGTCAATATAGGGTCTTCTGAGCAGTAAAATTTTACTGTCAGTGAAACACATACCGGGTTTTGTCTGAATTTTTGACCCAAAATTTAATCGTAACTCCCTACGGCAAAGTAGAGTATGGATATGATCTTTGTTTATCCAAAATCATTTTCTAAATTTTAGAATAAAAATATAAACAATTCTGTCTATTTTACCGATATTAAAACAGTGAAAAATCGGGGTGTTACATTACTACCCCACAAAAAAAAAACTCACCCCGAAAATTACACACCTGGAAAAAGATTAGGATATTGTAATCTCATTTTGTCCTCGACTTCCCACGTTTCTTCTCCAGTTGTATTATCCCAAATAACCTTGACCAAGGAAATTTGTTTACCCCTGAGCTGCTTAATCATCTTGTCCGCGATTCGTACAGGTGAAGTCTCATAAGACAAGTTTTCTTTTAATTGTACAATATTGGGTTCGATTACGTGAGATGGATCAGGAATATACTTCCTCAGTTGTAAAACATGGAAAACATCATGAGGATTTCAAAGAAAAGGTGGCAAAGAAATTTTATAGGCTACTGGACCCACACGGCGAAGAATTTGGTAAGGTCCAATGAATTTAGGGGTGAGTTTTCTGGATTTAATTACCCTGCCAACCCCATTTGTAGGCGTGACTCTCAAAAATACATGATCGCCTTCCTCAAACTCAAAAGGTCGTCGCCTTTTGTCCGCATAACTTTTCTATCGACATTGAGTTGTCCGCATTTTCTCCTTAATCATCTTCACCTTTTCTGTTGTCTGTTGCACGATGTCTGGTCCTAACAATAGACTTTCACCATCTTGGTACCAACATAGACGTGTTCTGTAGCGTCGACCATATAAAGCTTCATAGGGTGCCATTCCTATGCTCGAGTGGAAACTGTTATTGTAGGTGAATTCTATCAACGGTAGAAATTGATCCCAACTCCCAGTATTTTCCACCACACAAGCTCTCTACAAGTCTTCCAGTGACAGGATTGTCCTCTCTGATTGTCCATCCTTTTGTGGATGATAAGCCAAACTCAATCTGAGTTTCGTTCCCAGTGACTCTTGTAAACTTAGCCAAAACCTTAAAATAAATCTCGGATCACGATCCGAAATAATACTCGAAGGTACACCATGTAATCTAATAATTTCTCTAATGTATAACCGAGTTAATCTCTCCGTTGAATACTTTATGTTAATGGACAAAAAGTGAGCCGACTTGGTCAGTCGATCAACTATTACCCATATGGCATCATGCCCTTTTCGAGTTCTTGGTAAACTTGTTACAAAATCCATCGTAATACCATCCCATTTCCATTCTGGAATGTCCAAAGATTGTAGCATTCCTGCTGGTCTCTGATGTTCAAATTTAACCTTTTGACAGACTAAACACGAAGCTACATATTCCATTATGTCTCTCTTCATCCCATACCACCAATATAACTGCTTGAGATCTTGATACATCTTGGTGGCTCCCGGATGTAAACTCAATTTACTCTTGTGAGCTTCCTCCAAAATTAACTTTCTAAGCTCGACATCGTTAGGTACACAAATTCTTTCACCGAACCTTAAAATTCCATCTGATCCTTCTTTGAATTCTGATACCGCTCCTTGTAGCACTAATTCCCTTTCTCCTTGTAGGTACTGATCACTTTCTTGTTTCTCTCGTATATGTTCCATCAATTTACTGGTAACAGTAATCATACCTAAACAAAGCTTCCCCGATGACCTTTTGACTATCAACCACATATCTCGGAATTGTTCCAACAATTCTTGTTCTTTAACCATCATTATAGATTCATGCATTGATTTTCGACTCAAGGCATCCGCTACTACATTTGCTTTTCCAGGATGATACTGGAGTTGGAAATCGCAATCCTTTAAAAATTCCAACCAGCGCCTCTGCCGCATGTTAAGCTCTTTTTGATTAAAAAGGTATTTCAAACTTTTATGATCACTGAAAACATTGAACGTCGCTCCATACCAATAATGTCTCTAGATTTTTAAGGCAAAAACCACCGCTGCTAATTCCAAGTCACGAGTAGGGTAATTCCTCTCGTGAATCTCCAATTGCCTTGAAGCATAAGCTACAACTTTCCGGTTTTGCATTAGTACACAACCTAACCCCTGATGTGAAGCATCACAGTATACCTCAAAAGGCTCCTTGGGATCAGGTAATACTAACACAGGTGATGTAGTCAACCTTCTCTTCAATTCCTGAAAACTTTATTCACATGCTTCTGTCCATGTAAATGCTTGGTCCTTCCGAGTTAATTGGGTAAGAGGTCCTACTATCTTGGAAAATTCCTCTATGAATCTCCTATAGTATCCAGCTAAACCCACGAAACTACGTATTTCTATTACCGTTTTTGGTCTTTCCCATTTTAAAACAGCTTCAACTTTTGACGGATCCACCGCAATTCCTTCATTTGAGATAACGTGTCCTAAAAATTGAACTTGATCTAACCAAAACTCACACTTTTCAGGTTTTGTGTATAATTGTTTCTCCTTTAAAATTTGAAGTACACTGAGATGTTTAGCATGCTTTTCTTCACTAGGAGAATAGATTAGAATGTCGTCTATAAAGACAACGACAAACTGATCTAGATGAGGATGAAAAATCCTATTCATGTAATCCATGAATATAGCAGGAGAATTCGTCACTCCGAACGGCATCACAAGATACTCATAATGCCCGTAGCGTGTTCAAAACGTTGTTTTCGGGATATCCTCCTCCTTAACACGAATTTGATGATAGCTCGATCGTAAATCTATCTTTGAGAAGACAGCCGCTCCACGTAACTGATCCATTAAGTCGTCTATCCTCAGAAGCGAATACTTGTTATTGATCGTAACATTGTTTAACTGACGGAAATCTACACATAAACGAGAAGTCCCGTATTTCTTCCTTACTAGTAAAAACGTCACATATGAAACTTTAACTCCTTCTGGGGTAAGAATGAGTTCAAAGCTCTTCTCTAATTCTTGGATCCATAAATTAGCTCTTTTCGGTTCAGCATCCTCGTGAAACTGTGAAGGATTCTGACTTCGGAATGTAGTCATACCTCTACCTTCCGCCTATTGCCGAGTATGAGCTGCCATAGCAGTTGTCTGCTTAGAAATAGCAGATGCAATGTTATCCTTTGCTTGTACACTATAATCTACTCCACCCTCGTAGTCCTCATTCACATTGCCATGATCACCAAAGGGACCACCTCTACGACCCCTTCCACGACCGCGTCCACGTCCACCTTCTGGTTCGAGTTCCATAACTGACCTACAAGACCAAATCAGTTAGACCACAAACAGAAAATGAAACGCTTACTTACTTACTTACTAACACACATTACTTCTAAGAAGTAATTCAAAAAAATCTTAATCAAAGAACACACAACATCAACACAAAAGACCTATTCCCCAAAGATTCCCGAAAGACTCGACCAGATCTGATACCATCTGTAACATCCCAGGCTGCTTTATGGATTGTCGACTGTCCCAACAAACTAACACGGTTCTTTTCAGCATGCTTTGTCCTCACTCACGGGCTTCTTGGGAAAACTTCCCAGGAGGTCACCCATCCCATAATTGCTCCAAGTCAAGTGTGTTTAACTATGGAGTTCTTAAGTGATGGGCTCCCGAAAAGAAGATGCATCTTGTTAGTATAGGCAGTACAAATCAATTCATATAAGCATTCCTCAAATGTATAGTCCCATACCTACACAGTCTCAGGATCACCCTCATTCCGGTGTGTAATCGGTTCATCCATGTGTCCCTCCGCCTAGAAGCCTGCCAGGAGCCGCTCCTTGTCCGTGCCTTCTTGCACCGACGACCACTCCCTGCCCTCGTCAGCCCCGAGCGTCACATACTAAGACACCCCATTGTACCCCGTTGTGTTATTAAAGTAAATATTTATTAATTAATTTCTTAATCGCGCTCTTAACATGAAAATACATAAAAATTTAAAACTTAAGTTAATTAGCATATAACTTTGATAATTAAGACAACACGTCATATTTATGTTATACATACACACTTAAGTCTTATAAACATAATACAAAACACTGTTGAGGGTATCCTCTCAGTAGGATCCCTCACAGGAATATACTTAAACAAAAGTTATGCTTAGCGGAAAAATATAAAACGTCTTATAAGACTCACTGGCCCTAGACACTAAACTACATTATTGGAATCCACATCTCGTCCTCCCGAATCTGGTTCATACGGAGTTCCATCTACTTCCTCAACAACCGGTTCCTCCATCGGGTCTTCTCGTACGATCACATCAGAAATAAAATACAACAGACAAACATATAGGGGATAAGAAACAGTTCTAACATCAAAAGTGGAAAAGAATACATAGTATATAATATAACAAATGTCACAAACAAACATCACTCCAAATCAACATTATCCTTAATTTAATATATCATCATCTACCCTCAACCCGTGCAACTAAGTCTATTTGTTAACATGGCCACTACCAATATTTTCACACAACTCCCAATATAATAGGAATATTAGTCCTTCATCCGAGCGAGCACTCCCCTCTATCAAATTAAATCTCTAGTAGCCAAATTGCTACACATAAAATTATAACTCTAGTAGCCCAATTGGTACACATACAATTATATCTTTAGTAGCTCAATTGCTACACATACAATTATCTCTCTAGTAGCCCACTTGCTACACACAACATTATAGAAATCCCACCATTACAGAGTCATAACTTAGTTCCCCAACCTCTCACTAGAAACTCGTATAAATCCTCAAATCATATCCCGTAATCTCATCTATAAAACAACTTAATTAAGCTAAGCACCTCTAAGTCACATCCATCCTACCACCCATATGAACATCTCCCGAACAACATATATCTTTCCTTAAAAGTCAACTAAGCACATTATCAAACCAGGCAGATCATGCATAACACATTAATCAACAGAATATTCAAACACCAAAATAATACGTCACATGCAGTATACCTCAACCGGTGTATTACAATCAAATCAAATAATTAATAAAGTCAGACATCAACAAATACTTAAAATCAACCTAATGTCGATAAACCTACAATCCCCGAATCACCATTGGTTTTACAGAAAAGGTTTCCAATATGATTTTGGTCTTGCAGATTACTCGAGTACTAGTAGGGTTTAGGTCTCCCTACACAATTATTATAGAATATACTACTTATCGATTCCGACGGTAGAATGATTCTTTCCCCCACCTAAGTTATCACCAGAATCCCGAATCCGACGTTCCTCGTTATCACACCATAGGTGTAACACCCCAATTTTTTCAGCTTGCTATAATCTGTGTTTATGTGGATAACGGAGTGTTTATTATTATAATTTATGAAGAATTATTTTAATAAACCAAATTTCATTCCCATAATTTATTTTATTTAATGAAAGTACAGTTAAATATTCGGTAGAAAATTTCAGACGTTTCCAGTTTGAGTTTTCACTGTCAGTAAAACTCTACTTACCCGAAAAATAACTTTTGTTACGCAAAATAAAATTTTATTTTTTCCTAACTCAATTATAACTATTTCCATGATTTTAGAAATTATTTCTTTCAATGTGAATTTTCGGGTGGAAAAATTAATGAAGTAAAATACGATCGATTTTAACGATCAAGAAATTAATGGAACCGGAACGAGCAACATTTATCAAAACTTTAAATGTGCCAGTTACTTTAGGAAAATAAGATTTTCTAACACTTTTCTTAAATAAAAAATGGTGATATTTTATTTTTTTTGTTTTCAACTTTGACATACAACAACATAGTCAAACATAGACACACACACACACACACACACACACACACATGCATCTTCAGTTTTATACAAAAGACCTTTATCAGTATAGGCCATATACAAAAAGAACTAAGTAAAGAAAATAAAGCATACAAACTATATAGTGACCAATCTAGAACCATATAACAAAAATCATGGCTCTCCATAGCCAGAAGCAAAATGTCGAAGTCACTATCCCAAAAAATGAACTCTAACTACAGCTGGTCAAAGAACTAATGATAACCATTAGGGAGATCATGATGATCACCCCCACCCACTGCAGGAGTATCTGGTGAAGATACTACTGCCCCTACTCCCTCGTCGGGAGAACCATCATCCTCATCACTGAGAGGATGGTACTTTGGCTCCTCATCAACAATCTCCTCAGGGTCCTCCTCCTCGATCTCCGGATCCAAAACAACCTCTAAAGGAGGTGAGGCTGGTGATGCTACCTGTATGGACTGTGCCAGTGGAGGATGAACCTCGAGCTCTCCCTGATCAACCATATGCTGTAGAAAGAACCATGCCGGTGGTAGTGATACCTTAATCATCTCTAACAAATGAGTCCGTCTCTGAGGTCCCGCTGCTAGTGTGCCAACAACCTCTCATATGGGCCCGTGTACGTGGTGCTGTGTGCCCCTGGGTTAATAACCCACGTGCCAACGTCCCATGCATTCTCAAACATGAGGGAACGGATTCTCGAATGTTCCAGAGGCATCTCCGGGTCCATCTATACTCAGATAGCAATATATGCCACACGAAAAAGGAACCAACAATAAAACAGGCAAGGGTGAGAACCAATACATGGATTTTAAAATGATAACTACATGCGCGACACCCAACCATCAAATAACAAGTATAGTTATAACAACATACAACAACAACAACAACAGCAACAACAACAACAATAACCAAGCCTTATCCCACTAGGTGGGGTCGGCTACATGGATCATACGGTGCCATAATGTTCTATCATGAATCATGTTAATAGTTAAATCATTGGCCTCCAAATCTTTCTTAATAGTTTCTCCTATAGTTTTTCTTGGCCTACCTCTTCCTCTAGCTATTGGATTGCCCTCCACCTGGTCCACTCTCCTTACTACATAATCTAAAGGTCTCCTCCATACATTTCCAAACCACCTAAGTCAAGATTCCACAATATTTTCTACAATAGGTGCTACCCCAACTCTCTCTCCAATGCCATCATTCCTAATATTATCACGTCTAGTTTTTACGCTCATCCAGCGCAAAATTCTCATCTCTGCTACATTGATTTTAATCTCGTGTGATTTTTTACCGCCCAACACTCCGTCCCATACAACATCGCTGGTCTAACACCTGTACTGTAAAATTTTCCCTTTATCTTAAGAGGTACCTTTTTATCACACAAAAAACCCGAAACATTCCTCCATTTCGACCACCCTGATTGAATCCGATGGTTTACATCTCCCTTAATTTATCCGTCATTTTGTATAATAGACCCAAGATATTTAAACCGTGTGACTTATGGTATGTTGTGGTCTCCAACTTTCACCTCTAAGCTAGAGGTGTTTCACCTTTTGCTAAACTTACATTCCATATACTCCATCTTGCTTCTACTCAAACAGAAGCCATGTGCTTCTAAAGCTTGTCTCCAAGTCTCCAACCTTCCATTTATATCATCTCTCGACTCTCCGACTAGAACTATATCATCTGCGAAAAGCATGCATCACGGTGCTGGCTCTTGAATGTGCTCCGTAAGTACATCCAAGATCAAGGTAAAAAGATAGGGGCTTAAAGCTGACCCTTGGTGCAGACCTATGATTATTGGGAAATCTTCTGTGGCTCCACCCTGCGTTCTCACACTAGTCGTGGTCCCCTTATACATATCCTTGATAGCTCAAATATAGGCAATCTGAACACCTTTCTTTTCTAGGGCTTTCCACAAAACCTCTCTTGGCACCATATCATATGCTTTCTCCAAATCAATGAAGGCCATGTGTAAATCTTTTTGATCCCTTCGATATTTTCCCATCACTCGTCGTAGCAAGTAAATTGCTTCCATGGTCGACCTCCCGGGCATAAAACCAAATTGGTTGTTGGTGATTTTGGTTTCTTTTCTTAGTCTCCGTTCAAGCACCCTTTCCCATAGCTTCATAGTATGACTCATGAGCTTAATCCCCCTATAATTTGCGCAATTTTGTATATCTCCCTTGTTCTTGTAAATTGGAACTAAAGTGCTTCTGCTCCATTCGTCCGGAATTTTCTTTGACCTCATAATCTCGATAAAAACTTCGTGAGCCAACTAATGCCTCTATTTCCTAGACTCTTCCATGCCTCCACAGGTATATTGTCCGATCCAGCCGCCTTGCCATTATCCATCCTTCTCAAAGCTTCTTTTACCTCATGCTCTTGGATTCTATGATAAAAAGTGTAATTTTGGTCCTCCTCTCCGATGTCAAGCACCCGTGAGCACGATAAAACTTCAAATCCTTCATTAAATAACTTGTGGAAATAATTCTTCCATCTATCTTTAATATCTTGTTCCTTAACCAAAACTCTACATTCTTCATCCTTAATACACTTCACTTCGTCCAAGTCTCTTGTCTTTCTTTCCCTATTTTTAGCAAGCCTATTAATAGATTTCTCACCATCTTTGGTGCCTAAGGATTGGTACAACCCGTCAAAAGCTTTAGTTCTAGCTTCGCTCACTGCCTTCTTGGTCTCTTTTTTGGCCACCTTATAATTTTCCCAATTTTCAGCATTTTTACTTAAAGACCAAGCTTTAAAACATTCCCTTTTAACCCGAACCTTCGCTTGCACACTTTCATCCCACCAACAGGATTCTTTACCCCTAGGTCCGAATCCTCTTGATTCACCAAGCGTCTCTATAGCTACCTTCCTAATCCCCCTGGCCATCTTGTCCCACATATCATTTGCACTTCCGTTTGCCTCCCAAAACCCTCCCTCCAAAACCTTGTGTTGGAAGATCCTTTGTTTTTCACCCTTCAGTTGCCTCCAAGGTGTCGGAAATAACACCATTGTATAGAACTAGTTTACAGAAAATCCTTTTACGTTGGAAATTCGTTATATAAAATCATCAAATCACTTAAAAACTCATTTTCTTCTAAAAATCTTTGTTTAAACTTTAGTTCCAAGAAAAATATCTTCTTGAGACTAATTCTATGTTTTAACCAATATTATTGTTTTTAAGAATACTTTCCGTAAACATTGTCGGAATTGTCCGTCGCTTGACATTTTAAAAACGTTTTAAGCCAAAATTTGACTTTTCTAGTAAAATAATTTTCTCAACACCATAATAAAATTAGTTTTAAAATGTATTCTTTTATAATTATATTGTCTAATATTTAGTAATTTCTTACTTAAAAATTAGCTGTACTAAAATATTTTCATGGTTACGCCCTCACTGTGACTCATCGTTCACTCTTACGTCAATAAATCATTAAAATAATAATATTTTCAACTATTCCACTTTTTTATCCAATCAAATAATTAATAATTTTATATTACTATATTCCGTCAATTAAAATTCATTATTCATTGTTCCTTATAAAGCTTTTTAACGCTTTTATTCTCGTAATTAATTGAGCACTGACTACTGTCAGGCTTTTCAATACACAACCAGCATCAATAATAATTTCATGTCAACACTATAGCAATTAGCACAGTTTATGACATACATTAAAATGTTATAACAATTAACTACATATAAACAATTAAAAGCAGATAATTTAAAAGTAGATAATTTTAACTACGTAAAATAATTTAAACTAACACAAACACACCCAAGTAAATTATACAGACCACATACTAATAGCGTATAGCTATCGGAAAAAACCCTCAGGTACTCCCCTTACTTCTTGAAGATTTTTCCTTCTTAATTAAAGTTCTGTCGAACGTCCGGTTTCCCTAAACTCGTACACAATTTACACACAATTACCCTTCAACAAACCACAACCAAATCATCAATCAACAAACAATTATATACACCTATTCCTACATGAGGGTTTCGGCCATGAGGTGTTTCGGTGGCTAAAATTTTACAAATTCCTAAGCTCTTAGATTAGTGATCCTTATTCACTTGAAACACTAAATCAAATATGGAAATACAAAGATTGAAATATAATATTTCAACCTTACAAGAACAAAATTTCGGCCCTCTCACAAAATACAAGCTAGAGATTTTATTTTGATTCAACATTTTGGATTCAATACATACATGAATAAAAAGGATTGAATCAAGCATGATTTACTAAAAAAAATGCACAAAGTTCCTCCACCCACATAAAGAGTGCATATTTAGAAGATAACATGTACTTATTATTTATACTTAAAGTCAAGTCATTATTTGTATTATAATATCCATAATTGTTATTAAGTTAATACCTGTTACAATTTGTGGTCGGCGATTTAGACAAAATATTTTTTTTAATAAATTTTGGTAAATAATTTCCCCAAAAAAATTAAACAAAAAATGTAAAGGATCATGTTAGGGCACCAGTTAAGGATTCCAAAATTAGAAAATTCTCATTGGAAATATAAGTATACAACTCTTTAAAATTTTAAATGCAACAACTTTCAATATATTTTTTCTATTCTGTATTTCTTAACCTAGGCATTGGTTAGCATTCTCCAAATGTAAAATCAACAATTACTTTTTTTTATGAAATTCTAAAAAATTAACATTTTTTCCGTACACAGATCCATACACTAGTGTGTGAGTCTGTGTATATAATGTTTTTAAAAAAATCAGATAATATATTTTACTAAAGAGATAAATTTTCAGTTTAAATTGTTAGACTAATTTAAAATTTAAAATATCTATCAGCTAAAACACAGTTTTTTGCATGGCACTACTTTTTGCATTGTAGTTTAATGAAGTCATTTTCGACTACTATTTAGTATTTTCCTTTAATAAAATAGAGAGCCAAAAATCAATGTAACGGTCCAATGGCAATGGTCTATAGTGGTCAGCACATTGGACTACCCTGCTTGGCTATATCAAATCTCATGGTACCTTGTTTTTGTTTTTAGCAGCAAATTACAAAACAATGTTCAACCTTTGCACTTCTGCATCTCATCATGCGCTGCCATCCTGTCATCAACGGCTCCCTCAATTTTCTTCTTCTTCTTATTATTATTATTAATTAATGGTTTGAATAGAAACAGGGAAAAACAATTTTACTTTCTTTCTTGTTATCTTGGTGTATTCCATTTTTTTCCAAAACGGTGCAATGCTCTGATTTGCTTTCTTCCACATTCTCCTTCTGCATAAGACAATTTTACTTTCTTTCTTGTTGTCTTGGTTTTTGATACTTTTTTTTTCTAAAATGATGCAATGCTATGCCGCTGAACCAGCTTTGGAGATTGTTATTTGCCTCCCATATGGCACCATCATCCTGTGCACAATTGTCAGAGTGCAGAGAGGGCTCTTGAAGTAAAAAAACATAGAGGAGCATTTCATATGCTATTTTGTCAAATCCATATTCCTTAAAGCAGAAAAACGAAATAAAGAAAAAAGAAAAGAAAAGAAAAGAAAAGAAAGAGCCCCTCCGCCGTACACCTCCTTCTCGCTAACCCACTCCAGCCACGTTCATCCGAGGCTGCTCCACCCATCACCACTGCAGCTCCTCCACCGCGCCACTCAGATCCGCCCACAACAGCCATCGATTTGGATCAGAAGCTCCTCTGCCATACAACACCCTCCGTCGTAACCGTGGACCACCAATCGCCACCGGTCACCATCTTTGCTTCACACGTTGTTAACTGTGGGTACCAGAAGCTTCTTAGTTTTTTTTTAAAAAAAAAATTATGTGATCTGATATTAGTATGGGTTTGGGCTTCTAATTGTTGGGTTCATGATTGATATGTTTTTTTCTCTTTCTTTGCTTGTGTGTTACTGATATGATGTTCTTGGATGTGTTTTTGTTCTTTAAGTGAGTGCTTCTTTTTTTCTTTGTTTATTTATCGGGATAAACACAAAATTAAAAAAGAGTAATAATCTCTTTTGAAAACAAAAAACATCGTTTTGGGTTCCTTCTGTGAGACCCAAATTTTAGTGTTTTTATATGATGATTTTGTGACTGGGCTGAGGATGTTGTAAGGCCCATCAGAAGGGAATATAATCTATGGCCAAGCTACTAGTACTAGGTCTCCTTTTTCATCTTTTTTTCTCAGTTGCTGATTAGGACCATACATAAGGTTCAAACAAAAACAAAATATTTACCAAAAACACTTATCTTGGCCTTTTAAAATTTGGGTAAGATATTTTCTCTTTTTCTAAAATGTTTGTTTTAGTCTAAAAATTTTAATAAAAAATCATTTTCAAAAAATAAAAAATGCAAAAATCCTTTTTAAAAAATACATGTTAAATTCCAAGTTAAATCAAACATTTGATTTTCTTGCTTATCAGTCTGAAAGATTCTTTGCCTTGTAAAGAATATAAAAGAATACTACTTCAAGAATGGATGAATGATTAATTGCCTTGTTTAGTGGTGGTTGGCCGAATATTCTCCATGGATTCTTGAATTGAGTTAATCTATTTAAACATATGGCATTCTATAAATATTTTTTGACTAATAATACCAACATGCAAAAATTTCATGTAATCAATATAGGACTGATCACCACACAAATATGTTATTATTTAAAGCCAAAGTTTAGTAGGACAAGAGAGAGCTTACTCAACTAGATTATTATTTCTGCTATACGGTGCTTACTACATTTGGGGGTTCATGTCCAAGAAGGTCTAGCTCCTTTGTTGGCATTGTCTCTTCTATTAGAAGTTCATGCTTACTCTGCAATGCTTAGATGGTAGAATAAGATTATCAATTGTCTAGTTATTTCTTTTGTTACTTTTTAAAATAGTTTTGCTACACACACACACACATAGAGGATTTTTTGTTCTCCACAGGTTGTTTTTTAAGATGGTGACTCTAATACCAAAGTTGATATGTCACAACATGGAGAGTATAATTCTGTGGTAAGTATCAAACAGATTTCTGAGGAACATATAATGTTAGCTCTATGGGAAATATCGAAGTAATATACAAATGTTTCAGTTTCCTTTTTCTTTTTGTGATAAATAAACTCAGGATTAAAACCAAATTGCATTGCACTTTTACATTTTGAGTTTAGGATTCTTTTAATTTCTAGGTATAGTTTGAATGGTGTTGAATGGGCTATTGATAAAGCATATGTTTTCTCATTTTTATGGAAATATATAAATAATCAAGATATGTTCCTTTTATCCTATTATTATTGCTTTGCATTATTATTGTTTCTCAAATTGCGGTCTATATGTTCCTGCCTTGGCACCTTCATGTAATACATATGTGAGTTTATCATACTTTATTTTAATTCCTTTCATAAGCATGATAGCGGTTAGCTTCCTTGACACCTTCCTATATAATGTGTCATTGTTTGTAATGTGTGAGCTTAATGGTGGGCTATTATGCTACCCTTATATTTGTACTATAAGAAAACCAATTGTCTTTTGATTTTAAGATACAGTGGTTAAAGAATTATTAGGACCTGTTTGTTTTGTTTTCAGATTTCTTGATATGAGCATGGACAATCACAGTCAAGGATCTAGCATTGAAGACCTACATGGACCCTTAACAAGGGCAAGGCTTAGAAGAATCCAAGATTCATTGAAGAAGGTGGTGGTCAATCACTTGACTCATATGCAACCTTATGAAGAGGGCTTTATCTTGAACCTCTTATGCATTGAGCCATTGACCACCTAGTTAGGGTTAGGACCCAGGACCCTTGTTTAGCTTAGACTTCATGTAATAAAGGTAGGGACTAGGAACCTTGTATAGAGTAGAGTTTATGTAATGAAAAGTGCTTATTCAAAAAAGCACGTAGGACTAGTTTAGGGTTTGGGCCTATTGGGTGATAGCATAATAGTATAAGGCATTAGGCCCAAAACAAAGCCCACACTTGGGTGGAAGGAGCTAGGGACGCTACTTGTGGCTCAAGCTAGAGTAGCTTGCACTTCAAGTTAGTCTAGCTTGCACCTTAAGTAGGATGAGCCTACAAATTGGTATCATGTAATCCATTTTACAAGTTTGAATACAATTGAGTTTTCTCACAATTGAGATTTCTAGAAAGAGTTGAGAGTTCTCCTCTTCTTGGTTCATGAGTTGAACCATTGATTCTTATCTTGAATTTCCATATTCAAGTGGTGAATCTTCATTGGCTTATCAAATTCAATCTTATTCTCCAAGAAGAATGACTTCGTGGTGCCATTCTCCTTCTTCTCTACATCTTCCATTTTATATTTTGTTCTTTAATTCTTGCTCTTTAATTCATGTCATTTACTTCTTGCAATTTACTTTCTAGTTCATATATCAATTGGTCTTCTCTTCTACTCCTTTTTTTTTGTTTCTCTTGATTCTTCACTTGAAGATCAAGTTCATTCTATTTTTCTTGTTTGTGTTTGATCTTGAATTTTTAGCAATTGAAATCAAAGAATGGTCCTAAAATGTTAGTGATCTATGTCTTGATCATATCATTTCTGTTTTCATTTTCTGTTTTCAAAAATAATTACAAAACTGTCATCTTATTTTCATTATGTTTCCTATTTTCAAAGATTTGTATAGGAAACAGTGAAAACAGAAAAAAGTTATTAAAAAGTTTGATTCTTATGGTGCTTAAACCAAAAGTAACAAAAAAAATCTCAGCTAAATTCGCTTTTACTCACTATATTAGTCTATTTAATACTTAGTTGCAATCAAATAATAAGATATATATATATAGTAACATGTTTTAATGTTTAGTTATTTGAGGTAATCTGATATATTTCTTTATGTTTACCAGAAAAATTATCTATCATACCGTTTGAACTTATTCTAAAGCTAGCAAGGTTGTTAAGATTATTCTTTTTTCTCTTTCACTTTTCATTTCCATTCCAAAGTTGATGTTTCTTATCCTCATCTGGTATTCAACTTCATAGTTAAGCCTTTTTAATGTTTCTGATCTTTGATGAGTTTTCTTTGCCTGCGGGAAGGGTTACAATATGATGAAATCAACTTCCCTTTAATTTGGACTAACCTTTTGTTGTGAGAGGACCAACTTTTTGAGGGGACAGCATATAAATGGCTTCATCTTTGGAAGGGTTCAAAGGAAGGAGACAACAGACAAGGTCTTGATCTTCCTTCCACTATGATGCTTCAACTGAGCCACTTTACTCTTTGGAAGAGCAGAAAGGGAGACTTTCTATGTCAAGTGAAAGAATCAAAACACAGAGAACAAAGTCCGATGCCACATGATTTCAGACTAGAAGTGGACCAATAAAAAGTGATACTGCTAAGAATAGGATACCAATGTTGAAACACACAAGCTCACACACTCTAATGGTGGAATAGAAAGAATATTGAGAGAAGAAAGAGATAAGAGAATGAACACTTAGTGAAAATCTTTATTCACTTTACACACTTCTACACTTCTCTACACATTTACATCACACACTATATCTATTTATAGACTTACATATAACTCACCTAATAGCTTCTAGCTAATCACTTTAGTTACAACAAACTAATCACACTTTAACAAACTCTTAACAACTAACTAATTTGGATTATCCAACACACCCCCTTAATTCAAATTAGCTAAAAACACAAAATACGATAGTTAATACATCTCTGAACACAATTTTCCAGGATCCCATGCTTTGAAGCATAATGATCTAGAAAGATTGAAGACAAAACTGAATTTTATTCAAATTCAAATCATCTTCTTCTTTGGCCATCACCAGCTCTTCACTGTTCTCCATATATGCACCATAGGAATCTTGATCAGTGACCCCTACTTCTGTTTTGATCTTTGCAATCTCATCATTTTCATTGCTCTCTCCTTTTGCTTCCTTCTTGCACTCATCTTTCATATCACCTCCAGGGCTTGCAATTGGATTGTTTTAATTTTTTGATTGTAACTATCGATTAATAAAATTGAAATTTCCAGGAGTTGATTCGAACCATGTAGACTGCAGCCTATTATTATGACCAGATCAATAACCGCCAGGCTAGCACATTTGCTCTGTCAATTGATTGCATTTGCAAATACTTGAAGATTCAGAAAATTCTTGAAGACAACACAGTGGAGAACTCAGATTGTACTTGACAGAGAAAGGTTTCAGTTTTGAGGTGGAGCTGCTGGAACAACATAGAAGCTAGTTTGGCTCATGTTGCAAGTGTGGAAGAAAGGCACACTAGGAAGCTCGGTGACTCAAAGGAATGATTGGATTCTCTAGAGCATAAGTGAGAGAGCACAACATTGGTGATTGGCTTGAACTCATATTCCCTGATTTAGAGTCAAGGTGGAGAATTGTTGATTAATGCCTCTAAATCAATAATTTGAAGTTGGTCAGTTAGTTAGGCATAACTAACTTAGATCCTAAAGCTTCACAATGATTGGCTACATCAAGACTCACATGGATTGATGACTCATCAAGGCTATTAGTGATTGGTTGTATTAGTCTATAAATAGACATCATGTATAGGTGATGAGTGGTATCACATTCACAAGAGTGACACAATGTAATGTGTGAAAAGAAAGAGATAAGAGAATGAACACTTAGTGAAAATCTTTATTCACTTTACACACTTCTACACTTCTCTATACATTTACATCACACACTATTTCTATTTATAGACTTACATATAACTCACCTAATAGTTTCTAACTAATCACTTTAGTTACAACAAACTAATCACACTTTAAAAACTCCTAACAACTAACTAATTTGGATTATCTCCAACACACCCCCCTTAATTCAAATTAGCTAAAAACACAAAATACGATAGTTAATACATCTCTGAACACAATTTTCCAGGATGCCTTACTTTGAAGCATAATGATCTAGCCTCCATTGAAATGCTTTCATATCCATCAGGATCCCATAATTTCACAACCCTTAAGTATTTGAAAAAACAACACATTAGCACAACTGACTCTTTGGTCTGGTGGTCACCACTCACCACGTTCGAGTTCCTTCACTTGGCCCCGGAAGTGCACGGATCGATTCCACATTTCCACCTTGCTAACTCTTCTGGATTTTAAACCTTTTAGCACTTTGGTAAAAAATAAAACTACACACATGTAGAAGGCTTGGATCGAACCGATGACCTGATACAAGCAGCTGCGATGTTTAACCAATAGACTGCAGCGATTGTTGATGCAATTCATCAATCGCAAAATGTATTTGACATATCTAGAATTCTTCCTTTTCGAGAAACTGTTCACTTCATCTTCTTCTTTTCATCGAGCAAGTTCTGGATTTTCGAAAACCCATTCATCACCAGAAATCAGATGTTCATTACAAACCACATCTATTGCTTCGCCTCCACTATTTTCTAGCACGGAAATGCTCTCATTTATCATCAAACCTGGTGGCATCACTTCCGTTTCCATCACACCATCTCTCGTCATCGTCACCATCAGCGACGACACTACGCTCGTCGGCTCCCACCCGGTTCTTCTCATCTTTGCATCTGCCTTATTCTTGAACACGTTAATTTTCTTCTTCGCATCTACAACCACGCTTTTCGGCAAGTCGAACATCACCCCACTAGCCACCGTCCGAGGGCCACCGTTTCCACTCATCGACTCAGTCAGAACTCGAGCCAACTCGTCCATGTTGGGAGCAGTTTCTTCACCCTCAATTTCAACATGAACATCTATCAACATCCTTTCTTGCCCATCATTAGCCACATTGAAGACCTCTCTCTCCTTCGACACCGCCACTGTCTCCATTGTTTCAAGATTTGTCTCGTCCATAGTCAATACATTGTCGAGATGCCTATGTGATGGAGCACTTTCCCCCTCTTGGATTTCTTGCTCAATGGTTACTGGCTTAGTCTGAGAACTCTACTCTACTTGGCCACCCTTGTTTACAGAACCTTTGGATTGGAAGAGAGGTTGCTCGCAAGATGTTTAATGGAATGACCCAGTAAACACAACATTCAAGTTTCTTTTCTTCATCTCCAAATCATCTTCTTCTTTAGCCTTCACCAGTTCTTCACTGTTCTCCATATATGCACCATAGGAATCTTGATCAGTGACCCCTACTTCTGTTTTGATCTTTGCAATCTCATCATTTTCATTGCTCTCTCCCTTTGCTTCCTTCTTGCACTCATCTTTCCTATCACCTCCATTGATTTTGTACAAAATATTCCATGCTCCTTTGGTTGTGTTGGCAGCAACAATCTTCTCAAGATTTGCTTCATCCACACATTGATGAAGAATCAAGAGAGCTTTGTAGTCTCTCTTTTTGAAAGCACAATCTTCCACACCTTCAACACCTTCTTGCAAAACCTCAAGCACCTCATAGAAATTGAGAATGTTCTCCATCTTCACTACCCATTGATGGAAGTTCTTGCCATCAAGAACCGGTAATGGGATTGATAAATCCCCACTCACAATCTCTTCAATTTATGTACTCTTGAACCCATCACAAGTCCCTAATCTTGTAGCTCTGATACCATGTTGAAACACACAAGCTCACACACCCTAATGGTGGAATAGAAAGAATATGGAGAGAAGAAAGAGATAAGAGAATGGACACTTAGTGAAAATCTTTATTCACTTTACACACTTCTCTACACATTTACATCACACACTATATCTATTTATAGACTTACATATAACTCACCTAATAGCTTCTAACTAATCACTTTAGTTACAACAAACTAATCACACTTTAATAAACTCCTAAAAACTAACTAATTTGGATTATCTCCAACAACCAAGGGATAGTATTTTTATAAGAGACAATATGGATGAACGGTTCAAGAATGAAACTGAGCAGAAACCCTCTAGCAGTGCAAGTCCAGGCAAAGGAATTGATAGCAATTCATCAGAATACATGCCAAGGTATGAGATCACTGAGACGAGTGAGCAAGAAGATAACAAAGTTAAAAATATTTATTCAAACAAAGTGTCTAATGCAATAAGAGGAAAAGAAAAGAATTTCAATGAACTTGTGGAAAAGGAAAATTGGGGAGAAAAGCTTGTCAAGGATGCAAAGGTGGGTAAGATGAATAGCAAATTTCATACACTAGATCTAGCAGCAAAAGCTTTCAAGATAGAAGCAATAAAAATCAGGATCATAACATGCAACTGGCTTCTAGTCTTGCTTTCAATGGAGTTGTGGTCCAAGCAGTAGTTTCCATTCTTAATGGATACATAAAATGTTTTCTAAAAGATGAGGACTTTCGGTCTACATTGCACCACAATTGTTTCTCGTTCTTCAATTTTATTGAACTGGAAGAAGAGAACAATAGTGAGACCAAAGTCATAAGAAGTATTGAGCAAACAATTGAGACCATAGAACAAACTGCTGAAGAATCTCTATCTATAAAATATCTTAAAAGAGCCACAATGCAGCTAAGAGTTATTACAGGTTTGAGTTTAAATGATTTGAAGGATGGGTGTACATGTGGGATCCCAAATTATAAGTTGTCAGCCTGTGCTCATCTTTACCTCATTGTGGTTATGATACAAAAAAAAAAAAAGGTGTCAGCAAAGCATCTCTTGCAAGTGTTTTGTGATTCACCTTTTCATGCAAGGGCAATATTTTTTCCTGAACTGTGGGAGCAACTATTTGCCCCACAATTTTTCCATTTGAAGGTGTGGTACAACAAGGAAGCTGAAATCATAGTAGATGCACCAAACAAAACAAGAAAGCTAAAGCTTCTTCAGAAGGTGTATACTACAAAGATTGGCTCACTGAAGGAGTAGAATCTCCACATATTCCCTTTATTGGAATTCCATCAATATCCGTTACAGGAAATCAACAGGGAAGTTCACTTGGTTATTCTTCAGAGTCTGCCTACTCCACTGATCCATTCTCATCACAGTCAATGGTCAACAAGAAACTATATGATTAGTAGCTTGAGTAAACTTGGTGTTCACGAAGCCGAAGATAATAATGATGAAGATAACCAACAAAATTTTGTGATGGGCTCTTATGGTTCAAATATTGTTAAACAAACATTAACATATGAATCTGAAACAGTTAAATTTACACAGCAAGCTATTGAAGACTTCACTTGAAGTGTACCAGTTGATGGATTCCATCCGTAAGTAATTACAAAAAAATGAAGTCTTGGTACTGTTAAATTATTGCCAGTTTAAGAACAACTAATGAAGTGGTTAATTAAGTCAATAAATGGTTATCTATTATCACTCTTTGAACATGGTTGACCATTTTGTTCTAAACTGAAATTAGTTTTACCAAAAATTCTTTTTTTGACTAATTTTCAGTCTTTTGTTTTCCTTTTTAGTTTGATCTGCATTATGTATTGGTTGACTCTTTTACCCCCATTCTACAACATCAACCAAACATGTAAGAGTGAATAAAAAGTGATTTTCCTACTTCAAATTAATTACACTAGTGCAAAATATATTTTTAAGATCGGGGTTTTAACATCGGTTTTAAAAAAATCGATGTGAAAAAGGAGGCGGTGGCATTTTTGAAATTAAATTGAAAATTTTTAACATCGGTTTTATATTAAACCGATGTTATAAAGGTTTTAACATCGGTTTCAAAAAACCCGATGTTGAAAATTGAACCAAAAATAAAAAAATTTAAAACTGCATAATTTAACACATCGATTTTGTAATAACCGATGTGGAAATGTGTATGTTTTAACATCGGTTTTTTAAAAACCGATGTGGAAAAACGAATAAAAAAAATATGGAAATAAATAATATAACTTTTAACATCGGTTTTAAAATAACCGATGTGTAAAACTTTATAACATCGGTTTTTGTTTAACCGATGTGTATTGTTATCTGTCATTTTTAATTCCCTCTTCCTCCTTTTCATTTCCGCGCTGCTATATAAGAGACCTTTTCATCTGTCCTTTTCATCTGCATGCATGTGAGCTCACTCTCCCTCCGTTTTGATTTCTTTGAATATTTGCGCCAGTTCTTTGATTTCACTCATCGCTGCCACCATTCACTCCTCGAAAGGGTTCTTCAACCCTTACAACAACTGGAACCTTTGTTTTGGTTGCTTCACACTCACGAGGGCTTCAGCTGACGAAGGCTTCACACTCACGAGCACACTAAGCATAAATCACGTTTGGTCCAGGTATTCTTCTTCTTCCACTTCCGTTTTCCTCTTCCATTTACGCCAGGTATTCGTCTTCTTCTTCTCTTTTGACTTAGCTTTCTCTTCTATTTCGTTTCTTCCTCTGCAGATCTGACTGAGATTTCGTTTCTTCCTCTATGATTTTGTTCTTCAATACTGAGTTTCGCCTCAACAAGGTTTGAACGAAAACCTAACATCTGTGATTTTTTTCAGATTCTTGAGATTTTTTAGATTTTTGATTTTGTGTCTGTGAAAACCTTGTTATTGTGAGGCTAATGGTGAACTGCATCCATGTGCAACTGCATGTCTAGGCTCGGTCATGAGTGTGTTAGTGATACACAGAAAGGAACACCAGTGGTGGTATCACGGGTCACGACCGTGATGCCTATCACGGCTAGGCCGTTACGGATTCTGCCTTGGAGGTTGCTTCACTGGTTGGTCTGTCATGGCCGTGACCACCATCACGGCTAGGCCGTGATCAGTTCTGCCTGTGAGGGTCTGGTTCAGTTGGCATGTCACGACCATGATGGACATCACGGGCTGGCCGTGACCAGTTCTAACTTTTCCATTCTTTCTTTTCAGCTCTACTCGATCATGGCCGTGATGGCTATCATGGCTAGGCCGTGATGGACCCTGTTTGGCTCATTTTCTTCACTTTTCAAGCCCCATCTTCATGCAAGCTACATAATTAGTAAAGCCTTAGTTTCTCGTTTGAGATGCAATACTAATGAGCACACGTGTATGTGCTTAATGTACCGCTCATTGTGTTGGATCTTGAATTGTCCAAAGTTGGAGAGTTTGGGAAAAACTTTTTCTTAATTAAGTTAAAATAGTTATTCATTGATTCTAATGTTATATACTTGATGAAAGTTCGTATTGATACATTTCCTTTCGTTCTTCGGGTGCATACTTTATCGTGGTGGATGTCATCACGTTCAAGTAGTGTACATCGGAGACCGAAGGGAAATGCTGCCGAAATTTTGTCGAGTATGAGCATGAGAGTTAAGGACTAACTGTTAACCGAATGTTGAAAAAGTTTCTTCTCGAATGGGATAGGGCCATACCCTGTCATAAGAAGTGGTTGATGAATATGTTGGACTAAGTACGAAGTTATTGGTTTAGTCATGGATCGCGGTTGTATGAATGCTAGACGGACAAGTGATGAGTATGAGAATGGAGTGGAAGATTTTCTACAGTTTGCAAAAACAAATGCTCCTGATAGTGGTAACGAAAGGTTTTATTGTCCTCGTGTTAACTGTTTGAATGAGAGACGACTAGAAGCTGAGGAGATACGTGATCATCTTATTTGTGAGGGGATTTTCAAGAGTTATACAATATGGATATGTCATGGTGAATCGTTAGACAGGCCGAGGGTGTCGGATAGAGAGGAAGTTGATGATGTGGAAATGGACGATGGACTAGAGGACATGATCCGTGATGGTGGGCAAGAGTCTTTTCGGTGCGCACATGTGTATGATACTTTGTGTAGTGATGCGGAAGTGGCTTTGTATCCGAGGTGCACTAATTTCACACGGTTGTCAGCGGTGTTAAGATTGGTCAATGTGAAGGCGAGAAATGGGTGGAGCGATAAAAGCTTTACCGAATTGCTTGAGTTGTTGAAAGACATGCTTCCAGAAGGCAACACATTGCCATCTCGAAACTATGAGGCGAAGAAGATATTGTGTCCGATGGGTATGGAGTATAAGTAAATACACGCTTGCCCCAATGATTGCATATTGTACAGGAAAGAGTTTGAAGAGATGCACGAGTGCCCTAGGTGTGGGGTATCACGCTACAAAGTGAAGGATGGTGATTCTAGTTGTGATGTGGTCACCAAAGGTCCTCCTGCGAAGGTGTTATGGTATCTTCCCGTGATTCCGCGGTTCAAGCGATTGTTTACTAATGTAAATGATGCAAAGAACATTAGATGGCATGCAGATGAGAGGAAGTGTGATGGACAGCTTCGGCATCCGGCCGATTCTTTGCAATGGAAGAGAATTGATAGTTTGTTTCTGGATTTCGGCAATGAGCCCAGAAACCTCAGCCTTGGACTTGCTACCGATGGAATGAATCCATATGGAAACTTAAGTAGTATTCATAGTTCATGACCTGTTCTCCTGGTAATTTACAACCTGTCTCCTTGGTTGTGCATGAAGCGCAAATACATTATGTTAAGTATGATGATTTCGGGTCCTAAACAGCCAGGAAATGATATTGATGTTTATCTGAGTCCCTTGATTAAAGACTTGAGAATGTTGTGGGATGAAAGCGTTGATGTGATCGACGGGTATTGCCGTGAGATATTCAGATTGCGTGCCATGTTATTTTGCATCATCAATGACTTTCCAGCATACGGGAACCTGTGTGGGTATAGTGTTAAGGGGCATAAAGCATGTCCAATATGTGAAGAAGGCACATGTTACCATCAACTGCAACATGGAAGGAAGACAGTTTACCTTGGGCATCGGAGATTTCTTCGACGTAATCATCCTTATCGTAGATTGAGAAAAGATTTCAATGGACTTCCGGAGAATGAAATTGCTCCGGTGGCCTTGACTGGAGAGCAAGTTTATGAAAGGGTGAACAACACTAATGTTATCTATGGGAAGACCCAGAAGAAGGCTACCGAGAAGAAAATATGGAAGAAGAGGTCGATCTTCTTTGATCTTCCATACTGGTGCAAGCTTGATGTAAGACATTGTATTGATGTGATGCATGTGGAGAAAAATGTGTGTGACAATTTAATCCGAACGCTTCTCAACATTCAAGGCAAGACAAAGGATGCTGTGAATGCTCGTCTGGATCCAGTTGTGATGGGTATACGAGAGCAGTTAGCTCCACTTAAAGTGGGGGATAAGAAGACTTATTTTCCCCCAGCATGTCATACTTTATCAAAAAAGAGAAAAGAAGTTTCTGTGAATGTCTACGGGGAGTCAAAGTGCCACAGGGTTACTCTTCAAATATCAAAAGACCTGTCTCAATGAAAGATCTCAAATTATTTGGCTTAAAGTCTCATGATTGTCATATCTTGATGCAACAACTACTACCGGTGGCCATTCGTGACATATTGCCTAAAAAATTCAGACATGCCATTACTAGGTTATTCTTATTCTTCAATGCTATATGTAGCAAGGTCATTGACACTAAAAAGTTGGATGACTTGGAAAATGAGGCAGCCATTATCTTGTGCCAATTGGAGATGTATTTTCCACCTTCATTTTTTGACATCATGGTTCATTTGATTGTTCATCTAGTGAGGGAGATTAGATTGTGCGGCCCCGTTTATTTAAGGTGGATGTACCCGGTTGAGCGATACATGAAGATCTTGAAAGGATATATGAAGAATCCACACCGTCCCGAAGCATCTATTGTTGAAAGGTATGTTGCAGAAGAAGCTATTGAGTTTTGTACAGACTACATGTCGAAGCGGAACTGTAGGGCTTCGAAGTCTCGTCACGAAGGAATATATGATGGTAAGGGTACACGAGGTATCACTTGTTAAGAGCATGGATCGGGAGGAAGTGCTTCAAGCACATTTGTATATATTGAATAACACAACGATGAGGTTGAACCATACTTATGTGAGCACAAAAGCATCATCAATGAAACTTACCCTAGAATGAATGAAAAATGGTGTTTCAACAAGCATAACAAGACTTTCTTGAACTGGTTTAAAGAAAAAATTGCAAAGGATGGTATTGCTTCTGATACATTAAAATTGCTAGCACAGGGGCCTAACTTTGATGTCATATGCTGGAGTGGGTACGATATCAATAAGTTTTCCTTATATACAAAGTCCCAGGATGACAAAAGTACTATGCAAAACAGTGGGGTTATGGTCGTCGCTGAGTCATTTCTCTAGTTCGAAAGATAAAAACCCTATTATGGCATCTGTTTCATACTTTGGAATCATTGAAGAGATATGGGAGGTTGATTACACGAAGTTTAGAGTACCTGTTTTTAAATGTCAGTGGGTCGACAGTAACAATGGTGTGCAAACCGATGAGTTAGGATTCAAATTGGTGGACCTTAATAAGGTAGGTAATAAAGAGGAGCCTTTCATCATGGCATCCCAAGAAAAACAAGTATTTTATATCCGTGATCCTTCTAACAAAAGGTGGTCGAGTGGTTCTCCAGGGAAAAAACATGTAAAATGGTAGTGAGGGAAATCAAGATTCAACTCTTGATATTTCTGATACTCCTTCTTTCTCAACACGAGTGCCTAATTTCAATGAGGAAAATGAAGTGGATAATGTACATGCTACTCGTAATTATTACCAAGAAGGGTTATGGGAGAACTTTACGAATTGACCACAAAGTAAGTTTAGTTTGAGTTATGTTTAAAGGCATATTATATGTTTACGTTGATATTTATAAGTTATGTTTACGTATGTTGATCGATATTTATAAGTTATGTATGATATTTATCCTGACATACTAACAAGTTTTTTTGTTTAAATAGGTATACATGGCTGATCCTGAGGATATCCCTCCTTCATGCAGCAGGTCGGAGACCCCGTCTAGGGTAGAAAGGGTAGGCGTGCCACACGAATGAGGAATTTGATTTCGCCAACCGTGGTTCAAATCAAAGGATAATAATAGACTTTGATAATAACCTCAATCCTATTGGGCCAATGGCAGAGCAGTTTAACAGTTTTGTGGTGACCCTTGCTAGGAGCAGGCCTAGTATACTCATTGATAATTGGAAAGATGTACCGGCAGATGTGAAGTATCAGATATGGGAGAGTATTCTGGTATCTATACTTTTACGTCCTGTGTTTGTCTGTATCTACTTTATTTTAATCTTACTAATATCATACAGTAATTCATTGATTCTTTTGGTCTTAATGTAGCTCACCTTTGACATACCGGATACGACGGTTATGAAGAAGCGTTTGATAAAGTATCTTTGGTGAGCGTTGGAGGATTTTAAGGTCGACACAGGCAGATACTATGTATTCAATCCAACATGTGAAAAGAACCCACTTGAGGTGTACCCGTTTCTTGACCAGGCGACGTGGGATCGCTTTGTTCAGAGCCGACATGATCCCGGCTTTCAGGTTAACTTATTTGATTTGTCTCTAAATTTATGTAATTTCATTAATTTTATTTACTTATGCAATTTAATTGTCTTCTATTTATAATAGGAGAAGAGGAAAAAGGGGCAGGAAAACCAAAGCAAGAATGTCTACCCCCATGTCATGTCTCGTGGGGGATATAAAAAGCTTGGTCAGATAATGGTGGAAGAGGAAAAGAAAGCACGTCAGGAAGCAGCATCTCAGGCGGATCCTAACGCTGAAAATCATCCAGAGGTTGTTGATCCACCTCCACCCCCACGCCATCGTAAATGGAAGAGGGCCCGACAAAGAAAAATGTGACAATATACATCTGAGGAGGCCCGCCAAGTAGCTGAGAAGATTGCAAGTATAGTTTGAATTGTAATTGTCATTTTAAGCTTGTTACCGAATTGTAATGTGACCTAATATTTTATATGTGATAGGATGCCTTGGACGAGCAGGTAACCCAAGGAACCTTTGTTCCTAGAGGACGCGATGATATCTTAGCTGCTGCCATCGATAAACCAGACCACCCGGGCCGTGTCATTGGTGTTGGATGGGGCGTCGGCATTCGCCAATACCATGGTTCATCTTCACACCAATGCCACAGGGATGTTGATGCAGATAGAGCACGACTAAAACAGGAGATTGCAGCTATGCTTATACAGGAGATGGCCGAGCAGTTTGCCCAGCAGATGGCAATATTGACTTCTATGTCCCAGCAGATGACAGCCGGTGTCCAACCCTCTGTCCATGTGAGCACTAAGGGCTCATGTGATCCTCCTCATCAGCCTGAAAATGATGATGATGGTGATGATGATGATGATGATGACGACCCTGATAGGTGTGAGCTGTATGTTGATGATCATCATGATCGCCGCTTAGTGGCACTGGGGAGGGCACATAATAACTTAGGTAATACCATACACCATTGTTTATTACCGGATGATCGACTGAGGGTCGTTGTAGAGATTATTCGAGATGCTGATGCTTGAGTCCCTGTGCCCACTGAGGAGGTTCAAACAGTGGGTCAGGCCCCCGGTAACTTCATCCTCTGGCCAAGAAGACTGGTCAGCTTTCTTGTTGCATCTGAGGTATTCCGTTAGTTGTGTTTTTCTATATTCATAGTTGAAATTATTTATTATTGTTTAAAGATAATGCTTTATTTTTATTTGTTATAGGATGTTGGAAATGATATTCTGCCTAAAAGGTCGGATCCAAGAAGACCAGAGATGTCTGCTCCTGCCAAGGTATTCATTTGACCATTTAATTAATTACGAATGAAATAACTTAATTATCTGTGATTACTAATATATATCTTTGTTGTTTAGGGGATCGACAAAGGGGCACCTGATGATGTTTTTAAACTTCTGGCTATACAGGTTGTCACCACGGAGAATGACGCAACTTTGGTAAGGTTGGAACATGACGCCAGTCCAGGTGATGAACTGTATATCCCAAAGAAGGAACTTATGGAGATCATACTCAATAAAGAAATGACTAGTTCTGCACATCTATCATTATGGTGCACGTAAGTACATTTTATTTATAAGTTAAGTAATTAATTTTTAAATACTATGATAATTAACATGTTTTTTCAATATATTAGGTATCTGCATCGTATGTTAGTTGATCAGGGTAACCTCGCCCTTTATGTGTTCATTGACCCCATGTTCATTCAGGGTGATGGTCTCCTAGCATCAGAAGACCCGGTCACCACCATACGTGATATACTAGCCCGAGACGATCATCAATTATACCTTGCGCCTTATCTCAATAAGTAAGTACCGGTTATATAATTATAACTATATATGACTTAGTCACTAATTGTTTTGCAAATACAGCCAGCATTGACAACTGTTGATCTTGTACCCTAGGATGAACGTCGTGGTCTTCTTCTGCTGAATTGGAAATAAGTCGGAGATGAACTGAAGACGATCATCGAAACGTAAGCATTAAAATACTTTATAATCAGTAATGCAGTTGTTTTAATTATCTGAAATCTATTAGATATACTTTAATTAATGTTTATTTTATCATGATAGTTCTATTAATGCAAACCACATATTACGTGGTGAAAGGCGTCGGGCTATCAGATGGATTATTCCTAGCGTAAGATATTTATTAGTTCAAATGCATCAAATACAGTGGGTATAATTATTGATTTCTATTTAATTCCTCATATTCTAATTGGGTTTCATTTGTACGTAGTCACGTATACAACGTGGATCATGAGAATGTGGATACTATGTGATGCAGTGGATGTTGGAAATTATCTCCTCCAGGATCACTGAAAGATGGCCAGAGGTAAATGTTAATTGATAACAATTAGAAGTAACAGTTATAGATTCGTTATATGTTTTATGTTAGTTTATTACTTGAAAGATATAATCTTTTGTCCAATTAAACTTGCAGATATTCAACAATCCAACTCCATTATCTGATTCCGACATCAACAACATAAGGAGGCGTTGGGCAACTTTCTTTCTTGAAGTGTACCAACCATAGTTTGTATATATATATGTAGTTAGTTTAAAAACTTATCATGTACTAGCTATAGTGTACTTTTGACTGATCATATGTATTTTGATATGAAATCTATAATATATCAAGTAGCTTTTTGGTTTCTAATTATCTTTGTTGTCTCAATGTATTTGAACGTACACATGTATTGTTCGTAATAAATTCAGTATATATTAATTGTGTTTTTGTTGTACAAAAGTGATTGTTGAGAATATTTAGAGTATGTTATTCTAGTATTGATCTGCATTATTACTGAAACAGGGGAAAGGAATGATAGAAATGTAAATAACAGTATAAAAAAAATTAGACTTTACACATCGGTTTTTAAAAAACCGATGTGAAAATTTCAATTTCCACATCGGTTTTGTAAAAACTGATGTGTAAAGTGATATTTCCAATAGTTTACCAATTGACAAATGAACTTTCCACATCGGTTTATGTAAAAACCGCTGTTAAAAATGTACTTTAAACATCGGTTTTAAAACCGATGTGAAAAGTGACGATAAACCACATCGGTCTTTTCAACATCAGTTTGAAAACCGATGTGAAAAGCCAAAAATAACCGATGTGGAATCTCTTTCGTGCACCAGTGTTACCTTAGTCCTTTTCAACACCTGATGCGTGAAGTTTGCACTGTAGCAACATAGAATGAGTTAAAACATATATATTAATATCTCAAGAAGGCATTGGCGCATTGGAGGTTCTTATCAATCACATTCCTTCTTTAGTATGTACTTGATCTTTGCGGTCTTTATCTCTCTATGACATTTTATCTTGAATAAAATTCTGCACTTTGTGGGCTTGGAGTCATATAGTTTGAGCTAATGAGCTAAGAATCACAGTAAATAACTTGCATCGATTGTTTTGGTTTTCTGGAATATATCTTTATGCTTGGAGTTGCATGTTTGTATTTTTGTTCTATTCTTCTCTTGCTCTACCTCTTGCATATTTTCACATTTTCAATAATCACTACTACAGAAAAGGGCTTCAATAGCGCTTTTTTTGCCTTTAGTAATGCTTCAAAGCGCTATCTATTCACCCGCTACTGAAGGTGGGAGAGATTCAATAGTGCTTAAAAAAGCGCTACTAAAAGAAGGAATAGGTAGCGCTTCCTTGAGAAAGCACTGTCTAAAGTTGGTAATAAGACAATCTATTACATACTTTAGACAGCGCTTTCTCAAGGAAGCGCTGTCCTAAGTTTTCAATAAATAGCGCTTTCTCGCTATCTATTTATAACTTTAGGCAGCGTTTTTTCAAGAAAGCGCTACTGAAAGTGAAAATAGGTAACGCTTCCTTGAGAAAGCGCTGTCTAAAATTAGAAATAAAGCAATCTATTGCATAGTTTAGACAACGCTTTCTCAAGGAAGCGTTGTCTAAAGTTTGCAATAGATAGCGCTTTTTCAAAGAAGCGCTATCTATTCCTCACTTTAGACAGCGCTTCCTTGAAGAAGCGTTGTCTATTCCTTTTAATTTATTTATTATTATTTAGACTGTTTTTCTACATTTCCCACTTGCACTCAACAAGACCAAGACATTAAACAGTTTATCTATCCCACTGTACTCAGCAAAACTTAACAAAACCATGCATTTACATATATATTATAGTGTACAAAGCTTACATAAAACATTGATTAAGTATATATAAATCTACACTAGACAACTATAGCTAACCAATGCATGCACGCACTACTAACAATATATACAAGCTAACCAATACACTAGTAATTCTACACAATTTATGCATGTGGCTTCCATCATATACAAGCTAACCAACACATTAGTAATTCTACACAATTTCTGCATGTGACTTCCATCTTCTACCTGATGGCAACAAATCCTTACATTCGGCCTGCATAAGATACACACACAGATCACTTACACATACACAAGTCTAATATATATAGGAGAGACACTAGCTAGCATAATATCATAATATGTTGTACCCTTTAGTTGCTGATAAAATTCATAACATAGAGACATCACTCTTCCTTAAGTTGAGTAAGTTGATCATCAGAGTATGTTACCCATTTACATTCAGGAAAGTACTGCAAAATGAAAATTAAACAAAGTAAGAATTAAAGTACATTTGATTTCAAATGTAAGAGTAAATAAATTAAAGTGTACGTGATCGATAAACCTATATTGGACTCCACAAAATCCACTGACAATCAATATTATTTTGTTATAAGACATTGTGCATAATAAGTATCCAGGAACCATCATAACAAGCAAACAGCCATTACAAGACATAGAAAGTTTTGCCAGAAATTTTTGTAACAAGTGGAAATGATGGATAAGAGCATGGAGAACTTACCAAATAAGATGCTACATATTACACCTTGAACCAATACTACATTAGCTATTGAACCAAGATTACAGCCTAAACGAGTTGAAAATCAGAGGAAAAAAATCATTGGAATTTTGAGACAAGTAATTTCATATAAAAACAATATGAAGAAATTTTGTGGAATAAAAAAAATCATTAATGTTAAGAATACAAAAAACATGCAAAAATGAGCAAAAAACATACCTTTTCTACTTTACAGCTGCTCGAGCTTGGTATTTTCCTCTTTCCTCCCTTCCTGCTCTAACCAATGCCAACCTTTCATCCTTGTTCAGCTTTTTCCTTACATGAACCTAAAAGGTGTGTGCATGAATAGCTAAATTTGATTATTTAAAATTAAAAATTTATATATATATATATATATATATATATATATATATATATATATATATATATAAAGCAAATCTAGAAATGTATTCCGTTTTATCAAAGGCTAGTGTTTTCTCTTTTTAGCATGGATTGCAGATCTACAAAACAATTTAAACAAGCAAAAGCTACTTACTTCAAGCATGGCACCATCCACTCGCTTTAAACTTAGTTGATGCATATTGAAGGAGAAGCATAAACTGATATAAGGGATCTGGTTGCAATAAACCCAAGTGTGTTGCCCCATTTATAATTACAATACCCAAAAGTGGCAGGAAAATATATCTGACTACTATAATTCCTATAGATGTCCACATTGGAGTAGTTGCTCCCTTCAAACCTGGTCCAATATCCATGAATTTTTTTTTACTATTAAATCACCAAAGAGAAACAAAATTTGAGCCAGGCTATATAAGAAACTACAAAAGTAGCATTATATATAGTTTACCTTTAAGGAGGTTTGCATCCATTATAAGGGTGATAGTTGGAATGGCTGCATCGCTGCATGTAGCAAGATGATATAAGGAAATCAAACTTCTTAAGAACGGTTCAAGTGAGTTCCAACGAAATGCATGAATTAGGTAAAGTTACTTCTTTTAGGCACTTTCACTATTTTGGCTTTTCATTCTTCTGTTACTTGAAAATTTTAAAGATGAAGTTTTGGGATGCATACCCCAGCATGGAAACAGAGTCTTCAACCACATGAAGTGGAGCATTGCTACCAATCATGAAATTACGTAACAGGGGGACTACACCAATAATAAATCCAACAATCTATATAAAAAATTCATCTTTCACTTGGAGATCCACAGAATAATATGTTAATACAACATAAGAAACTATATTAGCCCTTCTTATCAAACATGTATTCTGGTAAAAAGAAGATTTTAGAGAATAAGCATGACTACTGCACTCTGGATCCAATTAAAAAGGGAGGGGGGACTAACATGGCAATATCTGAAGCTATAAATTCTAGGACAGTAAGTGTCCAAACTCCAAAGGGCTCGAATTAATTCACACATCCTTTATTTCACATTCTAAAATGTTATATAAATACTTCACATTGTGGTGTGCATCAGATATATGAAGGGCCCTATACTTAAAAGTATCTTGGTGGCTACAAACTAGTGCATCTCATATTTACCATATTTGCATTTCACTAACATAAGTACACACACAGGGAAAATATGGTCTCTAAATTTCCAAGGAAATGAACACTGTATCATACCGCTCCAATAGTTGATGGCGAAAATATGCCTTTGAAATTGGGGTTGTCTGCAAACATTCTCAGTTGGTGCTTGATTTTATCGAAGATTGGTACATGCAATGAAACTATCAAAATTGGTTGGCATCACAATTCTTGGCATTCCAGAAATGAAAAGAAAGAGTTTAGAAGATTATGTGACTCTTATAATGAACTTTATTGCTCTCAGTGATGCACGCATAATTTATTGACCATAAGATGAGTTCTAGAACCATCAGTACTACAGAAACAGAAAAAATTGAGGTGATCAATGCAAAGATGTTGGTGGTACTATATTAAAAATTCTGCAATTTATAGAGAACTCATTGAGGACTAGAGATTCAAAGTACAATTATATGAGTTATTATGTTCTAAAATCTACTGTCTAGGTTCAATTTGAACTCATTGTATGTCAATATGTCATACACTGGCTGAAGCAGAAAGGAAAAGTTAGAAGCAAAAAATTGACTCTATGTACAGTTTATCCTTCTTTCTCAAGTATAGTCAGTGTGATATAGGAACCTAGCATGCTAATATTTTTATACTTACATGAAATTTCTGAAATAAGCATTATATATAAGTTGGTCCTTTCTCTTTTGGACTTTCTAAATATACAGTATAATATATCTTTTGAAAACTACTCTAAGATTATAATCCCCCTTAGATCAGTATAATATATCTTTTGAAGGGAAGTTTGTAGCAACCTTCACATGTTCCTCCGATTCTTCGGAAGAAAGCAGTAGTGTGTGTGCATCATCCTCGTCGCCTTTTGCTGGATTTTGGGGTTATGAGTATTCCTCAAGGAATGATTCTAATATCATCGCTGAAGCCTCTAGATTTATGGAGCGACTGCTTGTTTGGTGGACTTGAGGAAATCTGCATTATGTTGTAAACATAAGACCATATAAAAATTGCTCCAATCTACAGTTTCCCCAATGAATACCAGTTAAGAAAATATAATTTTTTTTCAATTTTTAGGTTGGATAACTTCACATTATACCTCCAGAATTGTAATTTCAGATCAATTATAATAAGAAAGGAGGTAATGAAGTTACTTACTGCCATAGAAAGTGAAGCATAACCCATCCCATATTTATGGCAGACATCAGGGTCTCTAAAAGGACTACCTTTATCTTTACATATAGCTGGGAGAATGATTATAGGCAAGTTTCCTAAGTTTCCTGTTCATATCAATCAAAATAATCAGATCAACCAAAAGATGCATCAGGCAGGAACAGTTGCTGCAACTTGAAGAGAAGAGATTTAATTACCTGCGGAACAGACACCCAAGACTAGACCTTCTATGTGTTTGGGAGGCCTTGTGATTTTGATTAGGATCCATCCTAAGGCTGAGCCTATTAGAAATGTAAAAAGAATGTTGACTGGCATGAACCACCTAAATCACAACAAAAAATGTAACAGTCATTCCTCAAAGTAACAGTTTAAGGTTGGAACCTTAATTGCTGCTCACTTTGCTAGCCCATGCTGAGCCAGTGCAAGTTTTGCAGCTTTTTTGGCCTATAAAATATATTTCACAACTCAAAGAATCAATTACTTGTTTGGACAGTACATTTAATTTGTTTTATTTTACACAGCCCTTTGATTATACCAAATGATATGTGTAAAAATCTATCTACTTTATAGCTTAAAAAGGTTATAGATTCTAATCAACAAACTAAACTAGATTGCAAAAAAAAACAAGAAGCAAAGAGACAAAAGAAAGAAGTCATACATTTTCCTTGAGGTAACCATTGGAAAAGGTCAGGTCACTTAGCAATGCTTGCTCTGTTTCATCATTGGGATCTTTGCTCTTCAGAAACCCAATAAAGGTAGGAAAGATCTTCGACCCACTACATGCAAAATTTAAGATAACTTAAGTATATAATTCTAGCTAATCCTAAAAAACAAATGAAGATTCGAGATTGAAAACAAACAGAAACCAAGCCACATAAGCATGTTACAACAACTAACTTTGATTACCATCTCGGAAGCACAGGTTATATGCATAAAAAAAATAGCATGTCCATGTCATCTAATCCCAATCTCCAAGTAGCCATGATGTATGTAGAAACGAAAATGGAAGTTTTTTCAAGGAAAAATATAAGATAAATAATAGAAGAAATGTATAGCAGAAAACGAAAGGTAAGAGTATAAACAATGAAAATAAAAGAAACACATAACAGTGACAAGACCTGATCTTCACATCACTCCCCTCAAAGTGAAAGTAAGACAATGAGTCAGACTAAAACCTACACATGTTAGAAATCAGATTACTGAATTAGAAATCAACAAACCTTTAGTTGCATAAGGAGGTGCGGTTGGAACAATGGAGACAGCCGGTGCAGTGGACACGCGGTGGTGGTAGTGCCTGCAACGACGACACAGTAGAAGCTGCGGTGGGGACACAGAAAGCATTAAAGAGGAGGATAGCAACCAGAAACCCATAAAATTACAAACATTAACCAGAAACATCAAACTTCAACACGAACATAAACCCATAAAGCGTCAAACTTTCAACAGAAAACATCAAATTTTCAACAAAAAAAGTATCAAAATGTTCAACTAAACACCTATTATTCTTTGTTATGTGTTGCTTCATTCACAGATCTGGATCTTAACATGCTGCGGCAGGGATGACGGCAGAGAGAAGGGATGGTTGGGTGGCTGGTCTTGGGCCCTCCCTGGCTGCGAATCCGCGACAGAGCTGGATGCGTCTCACGGCAGAGTGGAAGATCTTTGATGGGACGGAGTGGAAGAACAAAGACCGAGGATGGAAGAGCGGCTCCCAACCAACCCAACCAACCACGATAGAGGGCCTTTGATGCGACTCGCGACACAGTGGAAGACGAAGGACATGCATGGCAGGGCGGATCAACGGTGCCGGTCAGAGCAGAACGCGACGATGATGGCTAGAAATGTGGCGGTGAGGATCATATCTGGTGATGAATTTAGATCTTGACAAGTTCGGGCCGGAAACGGTGCTGGGAGAGTAAGAGCGAACGGGAGAGAAAGACAGTCAATGGAAGAAGAAGAAGATGCAACGAAGTGGGGGAGGACAGTTGAGGGGCCAGCAGCTTCTTTTTGCGTGGGAGACCCAGCGAGGCAAATTTGAGAGCGATGGTATAAAAATTCGTGTGAGGGAACAGTTTATTCTTATGGAAAGAATTAATATTTAGGTACACTTCCTTAAAAAAACGTTGTCTACTATTATATATACGACATCGTTTTCTTAAGCAAGCGCTATCTATTCCTATCCATCAGGAATAGATAGCGCTTCCTTAAGAAAACGTTATCTTAGGATGCACCAAAGATAGCGTTTTCTTAAGAAAGCACTATTAAAGATCTTCCGCCTCTTTTTAAATAGCGTTTCTTATTAAAATGCTATTGAAAGTACACTATTAAAACCCTTTTATGTAGCAGTGAATATTTGACAGCAGAAAGGAACTTCAATAACAGCTGTACAAGAATGGAAAGAAAAGAATCTCAGTGATGGCATTAATAACTCTTTCTTCATCCAAACTAATTTAAAGAGCTACTTATTTGATGATGTACCACATGTAAAAGCAAGTATTCTCATTAAGGTAAGAAAATCTGTTTTAGAAATGTGAAACATACAAAACTCGTTCCATCCCAGTTGCTCTACTGTGTTCACGGTCCAATTAGATACACTGTTTTCATTTCTGTGATGTTTATGCACACTTGATTATTTACTATTTTTTGTTTTTTGATAAGCCAAAAATATATTGATAAGAGTACAAGGGGTAATGAAACCCATATACAAAGAGGAACAGGAGCTAGGAATAGAATGTATAAGTAAGATACTACCCCCGGTCAATTATTTGCTATTATTAATAGTTCATTCTGTTATATATTTCTGATCACCTTCTTTGATCTTTCATCTTTCATGTGTAGCGAAATATGATAAGCTCTGATCTAGAAAGTGAGAAATATAATCTGTTAGATTAATGTACCTACCTTCAGGTATCATATTTTATTAGATATTGGATTTCCTAGGAGAAAGATAAATGCACTACATGTTGATTTTGTTGCATGATCATGCTTTTCAAGCATTCCACCGAAATTTATCTGTCCTCTTACTGGAAATGTCTTTGAGGAACCAGTCACCCTGGAGACTGGTCAAACCTTTGAAAGAGAAGCCATGAAGGCATGGTTTGAAAAGGGAAACAAAACATGTCCAGTAACAGGAAATGCTTTAGAATGTGCGGCCATGCCACTTACCAACCTTATTTTAAAGCATTTGATTGATAATTGGAAGTCAGAACGCTTTAATCACCTTCTGGATTTTGCTTCTCATGCAGTGGAAAATTCAAAGGAACTTAAGTTGAAAAATAGGGATGAGACAGTTGTTTTCAAGTTAAAGAGTGTTCTCTCCTCTTTGATTGAAGAGGAAAAATCAGCTTAGGACAAGCATCTCTTCTCTTTTGGAGGTCTATCATTTCTTTTCAGGAGATTTGAATTGGGAAATGTGGAAGAAAAATCTAATGTGGTGGCACTCTTGCTATATTGTATTGAAGTAGATTCCGGTTGTATATATCAGATAGCAAAAGAAGTATTAACAGAAATTGTCTTCTTGAACTTCTTCATAGCAAGAAGGTTATCCTAATAACTAATGCAATATTATTGCTTACTGAACTTTTGTCCATGAAGAGGTCGGTGTTCATTTAATTTTGGTATTCAATTTCTTAATAGCCCCTTTGATCTTATTCTACTTTAGTGTTACTTATTGGTCATATTTATTTGAAAACCCATTCTTTCTTTTGAAAATAATTTTTTTCCTTACTCATCCTATTTTTTAAAAATAATTTTTATAGTCAGTTTTTTACCAAAAAAAATAAAATATAATATGATAGGGATATAACTAAAGCTTCAAGGAGAGTTGGTGTTTCAAATGATATGATAGACTAAGGCCAATTAGTTGGAATTGTGATCATTCATCATTGTTACCCCATTCATTGTAAGTCTAGAATTCTCTATAATAAAACTTGAAAACAGTTTGGGGCAATCCAAAATGTTAGAAGTGAAAAGGGTTGAGAGTGAGACATTAACTTGAGGAGTGAATATGACCTCACTTGAAAGAAAGATGAATGTGTATTAAATTGCTAAATGAAGGCCTAAAGATGGATTTATAACTCTTAACATTCTTCCCCATTTAAATGCCCACTGTCATTGAAAAATGAAAATGCTTACCGATCGAGTACAAACTTAGAACTACCTTCGACTAAAGTAAGCACTACTTTATATTGAAAGTTATTTAAAAGACTTAAAGGCAGCAAGGTAGATCTTTGAACGTATTGGGCAATTAGGATTTAATATCATGCACTAAAAAGTTTTATCAAAAAGTTGAAGTTGCTAACGAAAAGGCAGGTCACACCCTATTATGGTGTTCATAACTTACTTTTTTTTTATAAGCCAAGCTATAATTGATACGAGTACATGGGGTATCCGAACCCAATTACAAACATGGAAAGGAAGACAAGCAAGGAGGACAAAAATTATCTTACTAAAAACATTTTGGTCAGTTGTTTATCTGCATATGATGGATAGTATGATCTTCTAGACAAAATTTGTTATAAGGACAACTAATACCTACTAATCTTTTAAAATATTAATTATTTTACTATGTTTTTGTTGGAAAAAGGATGTTACTTCATTCATAAGTCACTTGGCAGGTAAAGATGTATACAATACAATGCATATTCTGCTCATGTATCTCAAGAATTCTTCTCCAAATGAAAAACCCCTAATTGCTGCCCTTTTGTTACACTTTGATCTCTTTGGTATGTTAAAAATTCTTGAAAATGTTACCCCAGTTTTCCCATTTTGCTCATTTCATGTCAATTTTCTTGTATCATCATTAGAAATAATCTTAGCTGGTCTAACATGAAGGGTGGAGGAGGAAACTCGACAAGCCTAACGAATTTAGTAACTAATTTTCTAATGCCCATTAACTTAACATTTAACTGTAGGAATCTTGTGACAGCCACAAGCAATTGTCAAATCTCCTCTTATTTCGATATAAATTAAATTAACTCTAGAGTTAGATTGGGAAAATTAATGAAAAACTAATATTGTGTGGCCATTTTATATCTACTGGAAAGATACTAACCAAGAATAGCATCTAAAAACAAGCAGGTATATAATAATGATAGCTCAGGTCATAAAGAAGAGGGTTCTATTTCATCGGTAAGTTTTCTTTCTAAGGTTATATTATCATCTCTTAAGGTCATTCTCTGCACTGTATCAACATTTATGAAAAACTATGTCTACTTGAGAGTCAGATTTTTTTGTGACATGAATATAATAGTTACTAGTATTCCAATCAAGGTTCTAAATTGCGGTTGCGGTCACGGATGCGGTTGTGATTGCGGTCACTGCGATTGCGGCCATTGTGGTCATTGTCGTCGCGCAGCCGCTGCGGCGTGAAAAAATTTTATGTTCGCACCAAATCTAAAAAATATTGTATAATTATTGTAATTCTTCATATATATGAATTGAGAAGATGATAGAAAAAATAGAGAAAAGAAACAAATTGCTAAACATAAAGGAATAATTCTTGTATCTAAATGCTTTGGGAGCCTGAAATTTTTTTAGTTTTGAAAAAAAAATTGAACGAATGGAGCTGAAAATGGGTGTTGCGGCCCGATGCGGTCCGATGCAGTGTCTGATACGGTCTGATGCGGTTGCGTTGTGGCCACAACACGTGAAAAGGGATCACACCGCAATTGCGGTGTGATCTTCATTCTTATTCATGTCCGTAACCGCAATATTGCGGCCGCAATACATGATGCGGTCCGCAATTTAGAACTATGATTCCAATTGTACAAGTACAACCTCTACCAATTATGGATTAACTTGTTAATCATATCGATGCCCTAGAATCTAAAAGTCTTGAAGTGAATCCAATGCTACAACTGTGCATTGTACATAATGAAACTCTTGTAGTCTTGTTGCTTGCATGACTCACGGGGTGTATCTTGGCTGATAATTTAATTCAAATCATAGGAAGATGAAAAAGAACGGGGAATATAGTTGTTACTGAACTTGCTAAACTCGTTGATTGGTGATGGAGAAAGCCCATTTTTGAAGACCATATCTAGATGTTTAGATTCTAGACACCTAGATTTGGTGACAACTTGTTTAATAGTTGTTACATGGTTGAGCTCCTCACCTTCAATGCTATTTAATGCTGGATTGCATCTTCCTGGCATCTTAGCCACCATCTCTCAGTTGAAAGGAGTCATGGAAAATGGAGAACTTGAGCTCAAGACTCTTGCATCTATGTCCTTGGGTTATTTTTGTTATTTTTCCAATTTTGATAATTATAGGAGATGATAATCATTTTCAATGAAAAAAAGGGAGAAGTATAAGTTTATGTGAAACCCCAGTAGACTTTAAGAGAGGGAAAAGAAAACAAATGATATTTTTTTTATCAAAAAGGGAAACTTATATTGTTAATTCAAAATTAGTCTAGGTGTACCACACCCTTTACGGTCATTATCAATGAACAAGCCCAATACTAGGACTAACAGTCTCAACAATGTGAAAACACAAGGAAGCATCAAAACTAAGGGCGGCAGATGGATGGATCGGATAAATTTTTATTCGGATCTTAACGGATGGATTAAAAACAATCCATTAATCCATTATAATCCATTAAAAATTCATTAATTGATTCAAAACCACTTTTAGCCAAAAAATCAGTACTCATGTTTGCCTCCCTTGACACATGCTGTAAGAGGTTAGTATTATTAATTGATCCAGCTTATATAGCAAGTAATAAAACATCATAATGAACAACATTTTACCAAAAAAATTCATACTTTACATTCCTAATATAATGTTCATGGATGAGTAAAATCACTTAATCAATTTCTACGTTGCATTTTGCATTTACGCATTTACTTATGTGAGATTATTCAAAACATTCTTCACGCAGCATTGATGATTATAACTTCTTCATCACAGTAACCTTGCTACTTGACAAGAGCTATACATTATCAGTTTTGAGGATCAATAATTCAATAAATATGGAAGCTGGTTTGCTTCACAAGGTCCTCTGGGAACCATCTTTATCACAATGATACCAATAGAGACCACCCATTTTGCTCATTCCATGTCAATTTTCTTGTATCATCAACCGGTCTAACATGAAGGGTGAAAGAGGAAAGTTGACAAGCCTAACAAATTTAGTAACTAATTTCCTAATGCCCATTAACTTAACAATTTACTGTAGGAATCTCATGACAGTCACAGGCAATATAAATTAAATTAACTCTAGAGTTAGATTGGGAGAATTAATGAAAAACTAATATCTTATTATGTTTTGTTGAACAGTTTCTTACCTGTAAATATTTTGACACACAATTGTAGCTGACACTATCTTTCTGAAGATTTTGATTTTACACAATTATACATATGATTACTTGTAACACAATTTAGATTTTAAAATCCACAAAATCATCTTTACTTTTCTATGCATTTATTTAAGGGTTGTTGCTGCATTTTTTAACCTCTCCATCTTTCTTGTGCAGGATTTTTGTTTTAAAAAAGAATCAGTTGTTTAGAATAGAACCAACACTTGAAACTTCAACGTTGGCCGTTCATGTCTATCCGCTTCTTATTTACTACATTACATAAATGATTGTGTAATGTTGAGGTTATTTCTATTTAAAAGGATAACATCCAATCTTAACCTAAAATCTTGCAATTTGTTTCATTGTCAAGCATATTTTTTTCGATGGTGACAAATTAAGATAATCTGTTGCATTGGCCTAGACGTAGAAGCTGTCTATGTAAAATTTAAGGCCAAATGCCTGCATTGTTGACTCCAACTTTAACCACTCTTGTGGTCGCTTTCATATAATTATCGAGAAAGAAATTTGCTTTGTTAGGATTGAATGCTTTTAGTATTGTTAATTTTGATCTAGACTACGGAATACGATCTGTCTTCACAATTTTAATATATGATTTCTTAAAAACGAAAATTAATTGAATTATTACAAATTTTATGTTTTGGCAAATGTTTGATATTGGTAGGAAGTTGCTTTACAAAATTTAAATTGTTTGACATGTGGTTTATTTAAACAATTAATAAATCTTCAATATTGGTTTGTACAAGGCTGAAAATCTTGTGAGGCGGGAAGGAAATTCCTAGCAATAAGACAATCAGTAAGTAATTTTACAAGAGTAAACAATTTAAAGCATAAGGCTAGATGTTAAAGGAAATTAGAAGCCATGGATAAAAGCATTGCTAAAATTATGTGTGTTTTGACTGTTTGGTTTCTCTTTGTTTGGTTGTTTACCTTTACTAACTAAGAACCTCCTTCCACCAGGTGATTGATATTGTATCTCTGTCTTGCTCATTTTTCCTCTTAACAAGTTTGCAATGCAGTTTGGGCCTTAAAAGTTTAGCATACACGAGAGAGGTGGCTGTGAATGCCTTTGTAGTGGCACTTGACGCCAGCTTAAATGATGAGAAGAAGCCAGGAGTGAAGTGTTGCGAGCACTTTTAATATTGTGTGGTCATTTTTCTTCAAGCTGGAAAGATCTTGACCAAGAATAACATTTGAAAACAAGCGAGGTTATAATAATGATAGCTCAGGTCATGAAGAAGAGGGTTCTATTTCATCGGTTACTTTTCTTTCTAAGGTTACATTATCATCTCTTTAGTTCTTTCTTTGCCTTTGTATCAGCGTTTATGAAAAACTATGTCTACTTGAGAGTCAGATTTTTTGTGTGACATGAATATAACGATTACTAGTATTCCAATTGTACAAGTACAACCTCTACTAATTATGGATTAACTTGCTAATCATATCGATGCTCCAGAATCTAAAAGTCTTGAAGTGAATCCAATGCTTACAAGCTGTGCATTGTACATGTTAAATCTAATAAATAATGGACGGTGGATTTATGTGGACGATGTGGACGGTGGAGTCCCATCCATTGTATTCTTATGATTCATTGTATATTTCTCCTAGGACTTGGTATAGACTTTTATTGTTCTAGGAATCAAGTCTAGAGTCAAGTGTATATATATCTTGTACTCCTATTCATTATCAATACAAGCAAAGTATTTAGTTTTCATATTCAAGTTGGTACCAGAGCTCTCTTCGTTCTTGGTTGGGTGTTGTTTGGGTTTTAGCTTATGTTATGCAGACCCGTTGTTTTTTAGTTGTCCGGTGGCCGGAGTAACACCGCAACCACCTCGACGTAACCAGACCAGGCGTCTCACCAAGCGCCGCCATCAGTTCGCTGCCACGCGCCTCACGTGCCGCCGCCATAATATCCAACCTCGGTGCGGGTGATCCACTCGCCACCTTCCCGATCGTCTTTTTCGTTGCCGCTTGCATGTTGAGTCACCGGCAAGTGTGTACTGGTCGTCGTAAGTAATAAAAACACGGTAAGAATTTACCAAGGTCGAACACAAGGATTGGGCTACCAATTCTACCAATTCACGAGAAATTCAATCGGTTGGTTAAGTAACAAAAAGTGGTTGGAGAGAAACTAGGATCACAATTCAAATTAACAAATCAAATCAAATAAAGATATGGTGATGAAATCTGGAATTAAAAGCATCTAAGGTCTCAAATCCACCTACCCGATCAGGGCATAGTACCCAAGTGATGATAATCCTTTCCCTAGGTTCAATTTTAATGTCAGCAGGGACCCCCAATTTCTCCTAAATTCAGCATCGTGCTCAATAAGACGTATTCAACGATTTGGATTAATTACTTACTAGGTCTCATAATCCTAATCCTCGAATTCTATTAATTCTTGTTCCCTATAAGGTTGCACCGATCTCCTACTTACTCTCGTACAATATTCGATCAATGATCCCAATTCAAGTTCTAAAACGTGAATCGCCGATCAGCCTCAACACGTTTAACTAGTCGATCACGCAAGCATATAATCGACACAATATAATCAGAATTGGAAAACAAGGATTGAATTAAGGGAGAAAGATATACATCACATGAACACTATACCGCCATGGGTGGCTTCATCGATTCCTTAGACCAGGGGATTAGTTCCTCGTGTTACAGTAATCACGACAAGCGAACAATCGGAATTCATCCTAAAAATAAGAATAACAAAAGAGAAGAAGGGGAGACGAGCTCAGAATAAGGATTCTAAAAGATCTATAAAAAGTTACGATGCCAAAAGTCCTCTAAATCTGTTGCACTTGCTTTATTTATAGGGAGGCCACGCGTCACGGCCGTGATGGCCATCACGGCCGGCCGTGATGCGATGCAGAATAGGGCGCTTTCAAATCCCGGGGCATCACGGTAGTGAGCCTCATCACGGCTAGGCCGTGATCAATTCTTCCTGGCCCGTCACGGTCGTGATGTGAGTCACGGCCAGCCCGTGATAACCTGTCTCCACCCTGTGTTACATCGTCACCGGTAGTGATGTGCATCACGGCTAGGCGTGACAGATTCGACTTCGCCTTCTATTCAGCTGATCATGGCGTGATGGTCATCACGGTCAGGCCGTGATGGGCTCTGTCGGCTTATATTCTTCACTTTTTAACCTCTATTCCATGAGAGCTCCATCTGGGCTAATTTACGAGCATTTTTCCTTAAATCCTGCAAAACAACACCAGGAAAACCGCTTCACCCGTTCAAGGGAAAAACTAACAAAAATCAACTAATTATGCCTAAACTACATGGAAAATGCATGCGAGAGTGCACATGAAATATGGTGTAAAATCACACTATCAAATCACCCTGACTTAAAACATGCTTATCCTCAAGCAAATACTAAGGCCAGGATATCAAAAAGCATGGATAGTGTGATTTAGAACCCGAGTAGTAACTGATCCATGTAATAGGCAATTCAAATAAGTTAGCAAGAGGCGATCAATTCAAGTCCAATTAGGCGCTAAGGTTTCTTAGACTCGAATTCTCACTGATTTGGGCACTCTTCCTCACTGAAACGACCCCAAGCTTGTTCATTAGCTTGGCACTCTTCTCACCTCACTCAAGTGTTTAGGGATATATGACATTTCGCTCCATTTTCCTCAAGGACTGAATCCTACCATAGGCTTGACTATCAACCAAATCTCTACTTTATTAATGAAAACAATTGAGAATCAAGAGGTCTTTTGCTTTGGTTGTAACTGGGACCATGGGATTTATCATTAGGTGGGGAAATCAAGAAAAGGAAATTTCAAAGGCTATACAAACTATCAAGCATTGCAAAGCATGACACCTTCTAAAATACCTTTTTGGGTTTCGACTCGCTTTTCCACCTTTCTTTTCTTTTTTATTTTATTTTATTTCTCATTTTCTTTTGTCATCCCCTTCTCTATATATTTTTCTTTTTCTTTTGTTTGGAGAAGGGGAGATCTTTCAACTCAAGAGAAATATTTTTCTGATTCTTTCATCCCAAACTTTTTTTTTTCGACTACATTTTTACCCTTTTTGTAATACTTTAGAAGGTATCCTACCAAGCATATTCATCAAAAATTTTCAGAGTACCAAGGAAAGTATTTTATTCTTTCAGGCTCAAAATTGGGCAACTAAGGGCAGCATTTAGTCATTCAAAGCTCAGAAGGCCGGAAAAATACCTAGTGCCTCAATCACTTTCAAAAATGTTTCCAAAAATTTTTTAAGCGTTGAAACGGTTTCAAGTCAAGTTCTAGAGAAATGCAATCCAAGAGGAATAACACTCTAACATAAAGAATGGGGTAGATTTAGTGAGTACCCCTTTGGCTCAAAATATCACATTTTGTAGTTCAGAAATCAATGAGAAACACAAATCTACATAACCATGTGCTAATTATCAACTATCAATGATCATCTCAACAAAATTTTATTTGTAACCTTATCACAAGAATAAAAAATTGGGTTCAAGAATTCACTATATCAATTTTAATTGGCACTAAGTTCTCACAATTGGATGCATAATCTAAGCAAAGGACAATTGAATAGTGTGACCATGCAATACTATCATGCAAAACTATATGAATGCAACATGAGCAATGCAAATGCAAAATACCCCTACCCCAAGCTTAAAAATTTACATTGTCCCCAATGTAAGCGTCAAGTCGGAGAGGGGAGAAAAATTGGAACGTCTTACCAAGGCGGTGGCGGGTGTTGACTCTCATTCCGATCGAGAAACTTGTTGGGAGGTACATCACGGCCAGTGAGCCTCATCACGGCCGGTAGTGATCAATCCCAGTCCTCAGGGCTGGCCTGTCACGGCCGTGATCTCCATCACGGCTAGGCCGTGATGCTTTCTGCTTATCATGGTCCTTCCATCACGCCTGTGATGGGTATCACGGCTGGACCGTGATCCTTTCTGGTTGTCATTTTTAGCTTATCACGGCCGTGACCGAGTATCCACGGCACAGGCGTGATGGCTTTCTGCCCACTGCTTTTTCCTTGTCTTCTTGCTCTCCCTTCCTGAAATCACTTGGCAGTTTTATTAGCAAAGGAAAACTCTTGATCTTCTCAAATTATTCAAGAGTGAAATTAAAAACAAAATCTAACTAAAGAGTAGGGTTAAGAAACTTGGGTTGCCTCCCGATAGCGCTTGTTTAACATCCCGAGCGGACTCAAGTCACCCCAGAGTGTTAATCCAGAAGAAGCACTTGCTTGCCAGTTGGGATTGACTCCCCATGATAATGCTTTAGCCTTTGCCCGTTCACCTTGAAGTTGCCAGAGGCCCCTTCTAATTCCACTGCCCCGTGTGGGAAGACTTGTAGGATCTTGAATGGTCCGAAGCCACCTTGATTTGACTTCCCGGGAAAGAGCCTCAACCTTGAAATATCTGAAGTACCATTTGTCCAGGGCTCCAAACCTTCTAGGCAAGATGTGCTTGTCATGTCATGCCATGCCTTAGTCCGCTCCTTGTAGATTCTTGCATTCTCATAAGCTTGCATGCGGATCTCCGACAACTCATTCAAATCCGGAAGCCTCTTCTCTCAGGCCTTCGTCAAGTCAAAGTTGAGTTCTCGAATTGCCAATAAGATTTCTCTTCCAACTCCACCGATAGGTGGCATGCCTTCCGAACACCAAATTGTAGGGAGACCTTCCAATTGGAGTCTTGAAGGCGGTCCTATAAGCCCATAAAGCATCATCCAATTTCCTTGACCAATCCTTAGTGAGGAGTTGACGGTTTTCTCGAGAATGCGCTTCAACTCACGGTTGGATACCTCCGCTTGCCCATTTGTTTGGGGATGATAGGGAGTAGAGACTCTGTGCTTGACCCCATACTTCTCAAGAAGCTTGTGCATTTGATTGTTGCAAAAGTGGGATCCCCCATCACCAATCAACACTCTTGGGACCCCCAAACCTAGAGAAGATATTGCGCCTCGGGAATTCCATGGCTACCCGCGCATCATCTGTGGTTGTTGGGATTGCCTCTACCCACTTTGACATGTAGTCCACATCCACCAAAATGTATTGGTAAGAGAAAGAGGGTGGGAATGGTCCCATGAAATCTATCCCCTACACATCAAAGAGCTCTACTTCGAGCATGCAATTCAAGGGAGTTCATGCAGCTTAGAAATATTGCCAACCATTTGGCAACAATCACGATTTTCAACAAAGGTGTAGGCATCCTTGAAGAGCGTCGGCCAATAGAAACCGCTTTGGAGGATCTTTTACGTGGTCTTCTTTCCCCATAATGCCCACCATAATCAGAGCTATGACAATGCCACAACACGTTTCCGATTTGGTCATGGGGAATGCACCTCCGAGGATCCCATCCGAGCATTGCTTGAAAAGATAGGGGTCCTCCCACACATAATATTTTGCATCCGAGAAGAACTTCTTCCTCTGTTGATTAGTCCAACCTTGCGGAACCACATTTGAAGACTTGAAGTTGGCCATGTCCATGAACCAAGGAGAGGAATTTTCAATAAGTGCAAACTGACTTTTCATCAGGAAACTCTTCCTTGATGTCTAACAATTCCTCCTCGGTGTCGGGATTGACCAACCTAGATAAGTGGTCCGCCACCCCATTGTCGGATCCCTTCCTGTCCTTAATCTCGAGATCAAATTCCTGCAAAAGAAGAATCCACCGAATTAATCTAGGTTTGGCCTCTTGTTTTGTCATCAAGTGTTTTATGGCCGCATGATCAGTGAAAACAACAATCTTAGACCCCACAATGTAGGATCTAAACTTATCCAAAGCAAAAACCACACCAAGTAGTTCTTTTTCTGTGGTGGAATAATTAGCTTGTGCCTCATTCAAAACTTTACTTGCATAATAAATGACATGAGCTAATTTTTCCACCTCGCCTTTAAAAACAGCCCCACCGCATAATCACTAGCATCACACATGATTTCAAATGGCAAATTCCAATTAGGTGCAGTGATTATGGGTGCGGTGACAAGCATATTTTTCAAAACAGTGAAGGCATTTAAACAAGAAGAATTAAATTCAAAGGATACATCCTTCACGAGAAGGTCATAAGCGGCCTTGCGATTTTGGAGAAGTCCTTGATGAATCAGCGGTAGAACCCGGCATGCCCCAAAAAACTCCTCACCCCCTTTACATTGGTTGGTGGGGGAAGCTTCTCAATCAGCTCAATCTTTGCCTTATCAACCTCAATCCCCCTTTGGGATATTTTGTGCCCCAAGACTATACCTTCCTTGACCATGAAGTGGCATTTCTCCCAATTGAGCACAAGGTTAGTCTCTTGGCACCTTTTCAGCACCAAAGTCAAGTTCTTGAAACAGTTGTCATAAGAAGTTCCAAAGACCGAGAAGTCATCCATGAACACCTCAATGCATCTCTCCACCATGTCCGAGAAAATAGAGAGCATGCACCTTTGGAAAGTAGCGGGAGCGTTGCACAATCCAAAGGGCATCCTCCTGTAGGCAAAGACTCCATAGGGACAAGTGAAGGCCGTCTTCTCTTGGTCTTGAGGATCCACCACAATTTGATTATAGCCGGAGTAACCATCCAAGAAACAGTAGTACTCATACCCGGCTAACCTCTCAAGCATTTGATCAATGAAGGGGAGAGGGAAGTGATCCTTTCTTGTTGCTTCATTTAATCTTCTGTAGTCGATACAAACTCTCCACCCCGTGATGGTCCTTGTTGGGATCAATTCATTGTTTTCATTGACCACCACGGTTGTTCCTACCTTTCTTTGGGACCACATGGATTGGGCTGACCCAATTCTTTATCCGAGATTGGGTAGATGATTCCGGCATCTAAAAGCTTAATCACTTCCTTACGCACAACCTCTTTCATGATGGGATTTAGCCGTCTTTGTGGTTGAACCACCGGCTTATAACCATCCTCCATCAAAATTTTATGCATGCATAGGGAAGGGCTTATACCTTTTAGGTCCGAGATCTTCCACCCAATGGCAGATTTGTGCTCCCTAAGAACTCTCAACAGCTTCTCCTCTTCATCCTTTTTCAAGGCATTGCTAATGATCACCGGATGTTGTCCCTTCTCCCCCAAGAATGCATACCTTAAGTGAGTTGGGAGTTGCTTCAACTCCGGTGTCTTGCCATCTTCCTCATTTCCTTCCTTGTTGAGCTTCTCCTTTGCACATTCATCCCTTGGGAGACTCGGTAAGGCTTCCATATGTTTCAAGCACTCAAGATAGTCCTCATCTCCCAAGGGGTCTTCTTCCTCACCATCATTATCATGGGATTTTACCAACACTTGTGAAAGTGAAGAACCATGGGCTTCTCTAGTGGTCTTCTCTTTGACGATATTATCCACCACATCTACTCGATACACATCCAGGCCTCTCCGCGGGGTGCTTCATCGCTTCAAAGACATTGAAGACTACATTCTCATCTTGCACTTGAAGGGTGAGCTTCCCTTGTTGCACATCAATCAAAGCACGCCCTGTGGCCAAAAGGGTCTTCCCAATATGAGAGGGATCTCGGCGTCTTCATCCATATCAAGCACCACAAAATCTTAGGAAATATGAATTTGTCCACCTTCACTAGCAAGCCTTCGACAACCCCATAAGGGTATTTGATAGAAGCGATCGGCTAGTTGGAGGCGACATCCGTGTATCCTTTGCTTCCTTGATCCCCAACTTCTTCATCATAGAGAGGGGCATCAAGTTGATGCTTGCCCCTAGATCACCACAATGCCTTCCCACTATATTCATCTCCCCAATAGTACATGGTATCGAAAAGAACCTGGATCCTTCAACTTTGGAGGGAGTTTTCTACGAAGGATGGCACTACACTCCTCGGTCAAAGCAACCGTTTCCTCATCCACTATTTTCCGCTTCTTGGAAAGCTCCTTCATACATCGGGCATAAGGCGACATTTGTTCTAGGCTTCTGCAAATGGAATGTTGATCTGAAGTTTGCGGAAGACATCAAGGAATTTCTTGAACTGCTTATCCTGTAGAGGCTTCTTCAATCTTTCAGGGTATGGTACCTTCATGTAGGGACGGGAGGTCCTTGGGCTCTACCCACTTCTTTCTACGGAACTCTTCATCTACAAGCTTTAACCTCCCTCCTTGCTCCGGTGCCTTGCCTCTTGCCAACTCCTCTTCTTTCTCAAGTTGTTCTTCCTCAACATGTGGTGGTTTCAAGCCCTCAACTTAGGAGAACTAGGTGCACCCTGTTAGATTCCAACACTCTACCGCTCCTAGTTATTACGGCATTGCATTGGCTCTTAGGGTTGTTCTCGGTATCACACGGGAGAGTGCAGGAGGCGCTCATTCGATTGCTTCGCGAGTTGTGCTATTTGTGTCTCAAGATTCTGAATTGCTGACCTGTATGAGTCGCCAACTTGTCAATGGCGGTGTTCGTGTTAATTGACAATTTCTCCTTTGTTGCACTCATCTTCTCAAAAGCCGGCTCCACGGTTGTCTTCCACTTATCATTATTTGCACTGATTAGTCCCTCGGAGGACCCCTGCTCGATGATTGCGCTGCTGGATCCCAATGTTTGGCCTCATACCTGTTGAGGTTCTTTGTTGTCCGGCCAGACCACCACTAGCATTACTCCAAGCGAAACCCGGATGGTCTCTCCTCATATACCCCTATTCTAATTCTGATTGTTTCTCTGATAATTGTTCTGGGGCACAGTGTCATAGAAGTTGTGGCATGAGTCCACATGTTCCTGAGAGAAATTCAGCGGGCATATCTGAGTGTCATGATCCCCATTGCAATTGTTACAACCCGGAGGCATCCCCTCGTGTATCACATTAACCTTTTTGTTCCCCGATAGTGCCGCATTCTGCATCTTCAACAATATGTTTTGCTCTAAGATGGCTTCCATTGTCGCAGAACTGATTCCACTCGAGGTTTCCCTGCCACGGTTGTAATCATTATAAGACATCTTTTCTAGTAATGCCCATCCATCCTCAGCCGATAAATATGAAAAAGAAGCGCCACTTTGTGGCATCACGGTTCATCCCGATAAGCGTCCCCTCAACCCATTAAAGAAATCTTGAACTTTGGAAACCGGGTCAAAGAACGCTGAGGACATCTTCTCAATAACCCATTGTACCTCTCCCACACTTCATTGTAAGTTTCATCCTCCGTCTTTCTGAATGATGTGACGCTATTCTTGCTTGTGCCGTTTCCGAGGAGGAAAATATTTGGTTAGGAACCTTGTGCCATTTGCTCCCAAGTTAAATCTGTTCCTATCCAAAGTTGTCAACCCAATGCATGAGCGACATCCCTAAGAGAGAGAGGGAAAAGCCGCAGGCGAAACTCATCTTGTGAGACTCCTCTTGTCTTACGTAAGTCACGGGCTTCAAGGAAGCGAGTGATGTGTCTATGAGGGTCTTGCTTGCCACTTGCCATCGAACCGATTCTCGCGGATCGGGGTGTGACACATCCTTCCACTCCGAAGGAGTCTCGTATTCGGGTTGCCCCTCACTATAGAAGAAGCACAATCCTCCAAGTTTGGTAGATCGTACTCGAAGAGAGGCCTGTAGCGAGGAGGAGGAGGAGGAGGAGGGTTTTCTTCAGCCATGCCCTCAATTTTAATCCCTTCAATTCTTTTTCGTTTCCTGGCTTCTTTCCTTAGTTGCCTCTCGGTCTGGTGATCTCTGAATCAAATAGCAAGTCCTCCTGTGGAAGGGTACCTCGCATACAAAAACAGGCAAAGACCAAGTGGAATCAAAGAAGTAGAGAAAAATAATAGCAATTTAAATAAAAGAAAATAAAAGCGAAATTCACTTAACCAAAAGCCGAATTTCTGAAAATTAGGAAAATTGGTTGTGCCAATCCCAAGAACGGCGCCAAAAACTTGTTGAGTCACCGGCAAGTGTACCAGGTCGCAGTAAGTAATAAAAACACGGTAAGAATTTCACAGGAGGTCGAACACAAGGATTGGGCTACCAATTCTACCAATTCACGAGAAATTCAATCGGTTGGTTAAGTAAATGAAAGTGGTTGGAGAGAAACTAGGATCACAATTCAAATTAACAAATCAAATCAAATAAAGATATGGTGATGAAATCTGGAATTAAAAGCATCTAAGATCTCAAATCCACCTACCCAATCAGGCATAGTACCCAAGTGATGATAATCCTTTCCCTAGGTTCAATTTTAATGTCAGCAGGGACCCCCAATTTCTCCTAAATTCCTTTGTCGTGCTCAATAAGGCGTATTCAACGATTTGGATTAATTACTTACTAGGTCTCATAATCCTAATCCTCGAATTCTATTAATTCTTGTTCCTATAAGGTTGCACCGATCTCCTACTTACTCGTGCAATATTCGATCGATGATCCCAATTCAAGTTCTAAAACGTGAATCGCGGTCAGCCTCAACACGTTTAACTAGTCGATCACGCAAGCATATAATCGACACAATATAATCAGAATTGGAAAACAAGGATTGAATTAAGGGAGAAAGATATACATCACATGAACACTATACCGCCATGGGTGGCTTCATCGATTCCTTAGACCAGGGGATTAGTTCCTCATGTCCGTAATCACGACAAACGAACAATCGGAATTCATCCTAAAAATAAGAATAACAAAAGAGAAGGGGAGACGCAGCTCCAGAATAAGGATTCTAAAAGATCTATAAAAAGTTCTGATGCCAAAAGTCCTCTAAATCTGTTATGCACTGCTTTATTTATAGGGAGGCCACGCGTCACGGCCGTGATGGCCATCACGGCCAGGCCGTGACGCGATTCACGGAGATGGGCGCGCTTTCAAATCTGGGGCATCACGGCCGTGAGCCTCATCACGGCTAGGCCGTGATCAATTCTGCCTGGCCCGTCACGGCCGTGATGTGAGTCACGGCCAGCCCGTGATAGCTTCTGTCTCCACCCTGTGTTCTGTCACGGCCGTGATGTGCATCACGGCTAGGCCGTGACAGATTCTGACTTCTGCCTTCTATTCTGCTTGATCATGGCCGTGATGGTCATCACGGCCAGGCCGTGATGGGCTCTGTCTGGCTTATATTCTTCACTTTTTAACCTCTATTCCATGTGAGCTCCATCTGGGCTAATTTCTTAGCATTTTTCCTTAAATCCCTGCAAAACAACACCAGGAAACCGCTTCACCCGTTCCAAGGGAAAAACTAACAAAAATCAACTAATTATGCCTAAACTACATGAAAAATGCATGCGAGAGTGCACATGAAATATGGTGTAAAATCACACTATCATTGCACCGCCGTGTTCGCAAATCTCCTCCCCATTACATTCTCGCTCTCTGTTTGGTTTGTGGGTCTGTCATTGTGCTACCCCTTCTTTGAATCTTGAGGTTGTTTGTATATTGTTTCCCATCTTCCATGGCAAAGAAGAACAACTTGAGCCCCTGTTTGATTTATGGGTCCCCCACCATTACTACCAAGTCAGACGAAGATCAACTACTTTCGGTCAGTGAGTATAAGGAGTATCTTCAATTTAAAGCCACTCAACAGGCTTTTCCTTGGCCACCATTGCTCACACTTTGGTAACTCTAAAGTTTGTCTCTCTCGATCTACATCTGTTGGATCTTGGATTTTAGACTACGGTGCTTCGATCACCTAGCTGGTAATCATTCTCTTTTCTCTAAATTGCCATTCCCTAAAACATCTCACAGTATTACTCTTTCCAATGGGTCTAAAGCACAAGCTGCTAGTATTGGTCAAGCTTCACCTCTTCCATCCTTACCTTTAAATTCAGTCTTGTTTGTACCACATTGTCCCTTTAATTTAATCTTAATTAGCCAAATTACTCGCACTCTAAATTGTTACATAACCTTTAATTTTGATTCCTTTGTTATACAGGACCAGAGTACGGGACAAACAATTGGATCTGGATCTGAATCATAGGGCCTCTACTACCATCGATCTTCCTCATCCACCGTATGTGCTGTTTCAGAGTCTGTCGATCTCCTACATCGTCGTCTGGGTCATCCAAGTCTAGATAAATTAAAGCAGATGGTCCCTCATCTTTCACATTTGAAGGCCTTGAGCGTGAGTCATGTCAACCTGGAAAACATTTTAGAGTATATTTTCCTAGTAGTGCTAATAGTCGAACTATGTCTCCTTTTGATATTATCCACTCTGATGTTTGGGGTCATAGCCGTATTCCTTATGTTCGAGGATATAGGTATTATGTTACTTTCATTGATGATTTCTCAAGATGCACTTGATTATTTTTAATGAAAAATCGTTCTGAGTTATTTGATGTCTTTCAAACCTTTTGTTCACAAATAAGAATCAGTTTGGAAAAACAATTCATATTTTGCACAGTGATAATGCAAAAGAATATTTTTCCACATCTTTTAAATCATTTTTGAGCTCTGATGGCATCATACATTAGTCCAGTTGTCCTCACACACCATAGTAAAATGGTGTTCTTTGAATGCAAACATCGCCATCTTGTTGATACTGACTCGGACTCTTTTAATAAATTCCAATGCACCCTTGAAGTTTTGGGGTGACGCTATTCTTCTTGCTGTTATTTGGTAAACTGAATGCCATCCTCTGTTTTAGGTTATAAAACCCCTCACTCTATTTTATTTCCTAACGGTTCTCTTTATCTTGTTCCCCCTCGTGTGTTTGGTTCTACTGTTTTGTCCATGATCTTTCTCCTGGTCGTGATAGGTTGTCCGCACAGGCTGTTAAATGTGTCTTTCTTGGGTATTCTCGAGTGCAAAAGGGATATTGATGTTATTGTCCCTCTAAACATCGCTTTTATGTATCTGCCGGATGTTACATGTTTTGAAGATACCCCTACTTTGTCACATCGCCTACCTCCGCCTCTACTCAATCTCAAGTCATCGCCCATTCCTCAACTTGCACAGCCACGGGATGACCAGTCTGTTTCATCGATATGGTATTTTTTATGAGCGTCGGGCTCTTAAAGTTCCCGAGATCACACCCGAGTATTGATCCTCCCGATTTAGCTCCTGCCCAATGGCTTCTCCCTCTGCGGTCCTACCAGTCATACTGGCGACTTACCAATTGCCCTTCGTAAAAGTAATCGTTCTACTCTTAATCCCCATCCCATTTACAATTTCCTTTGTTACCATCGATTATCTCCTTCCCATTATGCCTTTATATCTGCCTTGTCATCTGTTACGATTCCCAAGAATGTTCAGGAAGCACTATCTCATCCAGGATGGCGACAGACAATGATTGATGAGATGATGGCTTTGGAATCTAATCATACATGGACCCTTGTTTCCCCTCCTGCTGGGAAATCGGTAGTTGGTTGTCGATGGGTATTTCTGATTAAAGTTGGTCCAAATGGGCGGGTGGATCGGTTGAAAGCCTGAGGGTCGCAAAGGGGTACACTAAGATCTATGGTTTGGATTACGATGATACTTTTATCCCGTTGCTAAGATGGCATATGTTCGTTTGTTCTTGTCGATGGGCGCCATGAGACACCGGCTATTATACCATTTGGATATTAAAAATGCATTCTTACATGGCGATCGGAGGAGGAGGAAATCTATATGGAGCAACCACCTGGGTTTGTTGCTCGGGGAGTCGGATCTTGTTTGCAGGAGTGAGAAGTCCTTGTATGGCTTAAAACAGTCACCTCATGCTTGGTTTAGAAAGTTGAAGAAAGTCATCCAGCAGTTTGGCATGATTCGTTGCGAGGCATACCATTCACGTATTCTTTAAATGCTCATCCTTGAATAAACGTATTTATCTCGTGGTGTATGTGGATGATATTGTTATTATAGGTGACAATCAAGAAGGCATTAAGGAATTGAAGCAACACTAGTTTCAACATTTTCAAATCAAAGATCATGGACAATTGCGGTATATTCTTGGGATTGAAGTATCCCAATCAAGAACAGTGTTGCCATTTCTCGAGAGATTTTGCCCTTGACATTCTTGAAGAAAGCAGGGGATGCTAGATTGTAAACATGTTGATACTCCTATGGACCCCAAATGTAAAGCTTCTACCTAATGAGGGGGAGCCCTATCCCGACCTAGGCAGGATATAGAAGATTAGTTGGGAAGTTAAATTATCTCACTATGACTCGATCGAGACCTTGCTTTTTAGGTTAGTGTTGTAAGTCGGTTTCTCAACTCACCATGTGATAGTCATTGGAATCTTTGTTGTCCAGGATCCTAAGATATATCAAGGGATCACCTGGTAAAGGGATTGTTTATATGGACGGGGGTCATACTAATATCATGGGGTATCTGGATGCAGATTTAGGCAGGTGATGCTAGTGATAGGAGGTCTACTTCAGGCTAATGTGTGCTTATTGGAGGTAATCTGATTTCATGGAAAAGTAAGAAGCAGAATGTTGTTGCAAGATCAAGCACGGAAGCAGAGTATCGTGCTATGGCTAATACTACTTGTGAACTCCTATGGCTTTGAAGTTTTGTGAGATAGGTCCTATGGAACTTGCTTGTGATAACCAATCAACATTGTATCTTTCTTCAAATCCTATCTTCCATGAAAGAACCAAGCATATAGAAGTTGATTGTCACTTCATCCGGGAAAAGATCCTCTCGGGCATCATTAAGACTTCCTTTGTGGGTACAAGAGATCAACTTGCAGATATGATGACTAAGTATTTACGGGGTCCTAGAATAGCATACATATGTGACAAAGCGATTGCATCGGACATATATGCTCCCGCGCTTGAGGGCGATGTTGAATATAATTAATATACGGACGATGGATTTATGTGGACGGTGTGGACGATGGAGTCCCATCTATTGTATTCTTATGATTCATTGTATATTTCTCCTAGGACTTGGTATAGACTTTTATTGTTCTAGCAATCAAGTCTAGAGTCAAGTGTATATATATATCTTGTACTCCTATTCATTATCAATACAAGTAAAGTATTCAGTTTTCATATTCAAGTGTACATAATGAAACTCTTGTAGTCTTGTTGCTTGCATGACTCACGGGTTGTATCTTGGTTGTTAATTTAATTAAAATCATAGGAAGATGAAGAAGAACGAGGAATATAGTTGTTACTGAACTTGCTAAAACCGTTGTTTGGTGATGGAGAAAGCCCATTTTTGAAGACCATGTCTAGATGTTTAGATTCTAGACACCTAGATTTGGTGAAAACATGTTTAATAGCTGTTGCATGGTTGAGCTCCTCACCTTCAATGCTATTTAATGCTGGATTGCATCTTCCTGGCATCTTAGCCACCATCTTTCAGTTGAAAGGAATCATGGAAAATGGAGAACTTGAGCTCAAGACTCTTGCATCTATGTCCTTGTTTAATCTCAGCAAAATATCATGTTTGACACCTGCATTTTTGGGTTATTTTTGTTAGTTTTCCAGTTTTGATTATTATAGGAGATGATAATCATTTTCAATGAAAAAAGGGAGAAGTATAAGTTTATGTGAAACCCCAGTAGACTTTAAGAGAGGGAAAATAAAACAAACGATTTTGATACCTTAGTACTATTAATTGATCCAGCTTATATAGCAAGTAATAAAACATCATAATGAACAACATTTTACCAAAAACATTCATACTTTACATTCTTGAGATAATGTTCATGGATGAGTAAAATCACTTGATCACTTCTGCGTTTCATTTTGCATTTACTTATGTGAAATTATTTAAAACAATCTTCACGCAGCATTGATGATTATAACTTCTTCATCACAATAACCTGGCTACTTGAGAAGAGCTACACATTATCAGTTTTTGAGGATCAATATTTCAATATATATGAAAGTTGATTTGCTTCACGAGGTCCTCTGAGAACCATCTTTAACACAATGATACCAACACAAACCACCTTAATTATCTGTATTTACTTGAATGATGTTATAAATCTCCATCAAACTTGATAGTTATTTATTTATAATTGAACAAAAGTGAGAAGCGAAGTGATGAGGTTCAATGGCTTGTTTGTTATTAATGTGTGAGAGCAATGGGAAAGAGATCCAATCAATATGAGTTAGGAATATAAAATAGATACCACTTTGAAAGCATATAAAAAATTTCTTAATCATGGTTCCTAGACCTAATGCATTCAATAGGTTGTGTTATATAGACCATTGTAGTGGATATTTCCTTAATCATGGTTTCTTATGCATTCAATAAATGTCCATTGTAGTGGATTTTTCGTTAAACTAACAAAAACAACCTGCTACAAGCCTTTTTTACGGGACTATGAATCAGCAAAATATATCCACCATAAAAAGGGCAAATTAAACAAATTCTTCACGAAATACATTGTTGTCTTGTTTTCAGTTAAATAACTAGTTCTGCAAACCAATGCATTCAACATGAATTACCTACTAATACCAAGAACCTCTTGAGACTATATTGAATGTTCTTCCTCAGCTTGTCTGGCAATTGCACTCTGGATTTCAATTGTAATGCAGGACTGATTTAGACATAGGGTGGATAGAATATTTAAAAGGATGATGGATATGAACATGTGGTTCCATTAAGTATACCGAATTTAAATTCTGTTGTTTAATACCTTGTTACTTATAGAATGCAGAACTCATTTGAAGACTATGGTAGAAGATATTGCTCCCCTTCTACATAGTCTTGCTGATGCAACATGGTCATAAAGCGACAACATGCCATTGTGTCCGGGAGAATATGTAGTATCATGTAAAAATAGAGATATGTCACAGGTTCCAACTTTTCTTTTGTGAAAATTTATTACTGCTTATATATGAAAGGCCTTGGCATAGACTGTGTTAGAAAAAGCACATATTACAACATTGTACATTCTTGTGTAGAAATAATGTAAATTGATCTCATTAACTTGTTTATTTTTTATTAGGATGGATGACCCCAGGATTTGGGTCATTGTCATGATTAGAAGTTCCCAAGCGGTTGGGATACGCTTCGCACCTTAATAGTTGTAGAATAAGAGCGTTACATTTTTAGGAGATCTTGAAAAATTATGTTGGAATTTATAATATCATTGACAGAAAGCTATTTGTAGATAAACCCTTTCATATATCCTTTACAAATTTAAGGCTTTTCTGAAAATAAGATCATTTGAATGTTTAGAGTAAATATATATTCAACAAAATACCAAAAGCAATAATTCCTCATGCACATGATACAAAACTTTTTTCCTATTCCATATAGAAAGGTAGATTATACTTGCACATATTCCAAGTAAGGAGAAATACAAAATAGGTAGATCATAGTAAGGAGAAAAGCTATGTCTGTGTGATATCACTAAGGGACGGAGGATTTTACTAAGCTACTCTACTGGATAAAAAGGAAGTTCATTCATATATTTTTCTGATGATTCTTTTTTTTTTGTTGGTTTTTCAGGGTATTCTCCGTGCGCAACTACGGAGACTAATCCCTCTAGCTGGGTAGGACCACAAGGGCGGCAAAGCTCTCCCTCAAAATGTTTTAACATTGCTGCATTCCCAGAGCCAGGATTGGAACTCCAGACCTCTGGTTAAGCAGGAGGAGATCCCTGCCATCTCATCCAAGCGCTCTTGGGTCTTTTTTGATGTTTCTTATTACAATGGCTCCTCATATATAGCAGCTAGCTAGGGAAGAATAATTGTGTTATGCATAAAGAGAGTCATTCTCTAAATCTTCCTCATCCCTATCTCCCAAATACTTTGCAAGATAACATTAGGATGCATATGGGTTGAATTAATCATTGGTTGTGAAATCTTGGGTTGGTCCCAGGTCCTAAAATTTCATGTTAGCTTACTTCTAAGAACATGTAAGTGTATGTATGTTTTTTATTTTTTGATAAGCCAAAAATTGTATGAAGAAAAGAGTACTAGGGGTACTCCTAACCCGTATACACAACGAATCAAATAAGTAAAAAAAAAAGCATCAAATAGATTTACTGTTAAATGCCCCCCACAAAAAGAACCCCACACCTTAATACAAATCCATAATCAGACTACGTTTTTTAGAGATATCACTCAACAAAGCATATCCACTTAAAAACTAAACCTTTTAGGAAATTAGGTGTAACAGCATGTCAACATAAAAGCTAAATGACATATTGAATGCAGGTTTGCGGGTCCAAACACCAGTCCACATAAGTAAACCGTCCCTTCTTCAATAATCCATTGCTCCACATCCAAACACTTGTTTTGATTAACTCTGTAACCTTCTGAAAGTCAATGCTAGCTTGATTGAAAATAAGATCATTTCTATGAAGCCACACCATCCAAATTATTGCAAACCAGAAAAGATGCCAAGTCTTTTTGCAAACTTTGCCAACACTAAGACCATCATGTGGCTGTAACAAATCCAATATGTTAGCTGCCAAGACTGTATTCAAACCAAACAAATTGTAAATCGACATCTAGACTGCATAAGAAAACCGGCACGATAAAAACAGGTGTTCACTTTTTTTCAGATCCTGAGTTACAGAATTTACACCTTACAAAATCATTTCCAAGAATGAGGCCCCTCCTTTGAAGGTTGATGAATGTTGGAATTCTATCTATAGTCACTCTCCAGCAAAGGGCACTAACCTTTAGGGGAATTGATCTATCCCAGAGAAGTTTATAAGGAGTAGATACCTGTTGAGTTCCCACACTATAAATTTTTTGGTTGTTGATCGGACAAGTATAAATGGAATCAGTGTTATGCCTCCGGCTCCAAGAGTCTTCTTTCCCAGCACACGGTTTCTGTAAATCCAAGACTGTCATCAAGTTGACACGTAGTTGTTCCTCCCAAACAAATAGTGTTCTTCGCCATGGTAACAGCCATGCCATGCTCTTTCCCTCCATTCCCCCATCTGAGCAACAGAAGCTTCTTTAGTTAGAGAGATTGAGAAAAGCCTACTGAACAATGTTGAAAGAGGTTTTGTTGTATGTTGATATGTATATGTATGTTGATGTATGTTACGATGTTTCCATGCTTGTTTATTTACCTTGCTTCCCATCTCCATGCCGTATATGTTTACATGATTCTTACTCCCTTATTTTCCTTTTGTTTGTTTGGCCTAATTGGCTTTATGCAGAGGATGGTGAGCAGCCCGGAGAGGAGTGACTCCAAAGAGCCACCACTCATAGTTAGGTATTTAACCTTTTGTCTAGTTAGTTTTGTTCAGTTGTATTCAGATGATATTTTTTTGAGCAGTTGTACCAGCTACGAATTGTGACATCGGGGTTGGGTTGTTCATGTTTTATGTTTATCGTTGTTTTAACTTGGTTTTATATTTTTTGCGTGTTTGTGAACTCGTTCATTTGGGACTTTTCTATCCATGGACAAAGGTTTTAATTTATATAGTAAATGCATGTTTTTATTTTATTCAAATCTATCTTTATATGCTTCATAACATGCGGGGTAGAAGGGTGTCACAATCGTCGTCCTCGTCACTAAGTGGATGGTACTGTGGATCCTCCTCTATCTCGTCAACAGGATCATTCTCGACAACCTCCTGGGGATCATTCTCCATCATCCCCTATGGATCCACCTCAATTGGTACAGCGGGCTCTACCTCCTGATGAAGCGGAACCTGTGGCTGTGGAGGATCTAAGACCACTATGCCCTGAGCTGCCAAATGCTGCAGGCAGGCATCCATTGGTGGCAGTGTAATCCATACAGTCTCCGTAGTATGAATCCTTCGGACAGGTCCGTCCAACTCCCTACCCTCAACAGTACATATCGGGCCAGTGTAAAAGCGCTCGTGGGCTCCGGCTGAATTTCCCACGCTGCGGGATCCTGATAGTTCTAAAAAATGATGGCTCGAACCCGGAAGTAGGCCAACGGTATGTTCGGATCCATCTATTTCCCGAAACAAAAATATCACATAGAAGAGAAAAGCCAACAAAATGCAAGGGTGAGATACCCATATATGGATGAATTATGACAACTACATACTTGTAATACAAAAGCATCAGATACAATTAAGCACCATCATCTAGACAACATGAAAATTTCCAAATATAGTATGGTAACACATAATTAATCGTTATTTTTGATAAAGATTTGGAATCTCTATAATTCAACGTTTGATTCTAGTCTCAGGAGATTTCAACTTCTTTTAAAAATGAGTGATCAAGCTCGATTGCCAATAAGGCACAACGTGTTTTTCCACAGCACTGTCCAACACTCCTGGCACAGTGATCCACGTGTGTGGATGTCCATAGCATACAGTCCAACATAAGGCACAACAACCCAGGCAAATGGACTTCATTGTTCATCAAGGCACAATGAATCAACGTAGCATGAAGTACCTGACCCTTCAAGGTATTCATAAGAAAACAACGTGGGCACGTCTGCCAAAATGCATGAGAAAATAATTTTATTTTCGCAGCTTTTCTTTGTGTTTCATTCTTCCCTTTTGTCGAAGCCCAATGCTCACGACCTTCCATAAATGTTCAATGTGTTAAAACTCTTATTATCAACACATGACCTTTAAGTCCAAGTGTCTAATCACAACGGTCCTGGACCGATGCGCCAGTCTTGGACTTTGTGGTTGCCGAAAACAAATTTCACCTTTTTACTACTTTCACCACGTTTTAATACAACATGTATAGGACACATGGTCCATAACAACATACTCAGGACACACAGTCCATAACAACATGATACGGATCATAGATCAACGTGTTTTTAAAACAACTGGTATCACCGAAGCGTCTCGGTTACTAGGTTACGCTTTTCAACATTCTTTTTCGTTCGGTGAAAATACAAATCTAAAACAAAACTTCAGTAAAAACTTGAGTTACTAGGTTGCGTAAAAATTGCTTTTGATAGTTGAGAGTATATTTGTGCAATTTAAGATGTTGAAATGCTTCAATATGGACTATACAAAACACAGAAATTTATGCAATCAAAATCACAAGTTTAAATTTGTAAAAACAAAAAATTCACAAGCATAAAAAACTTTTACATACAGCCGATAAGGATGTCTATATAAAACAATATGCTTTTTTTTATTTTAAAAGAACAATATATATATATATATATATATATATATATATATATATATATTAAATAACTCAATTCATGCGGTAGTAATGTCTTGATTACTCTCCAGTCAAAAAAAAAAAAGTCTTGATTACCCTGCAGCAAAAATAATTTATGCAATCAAATGTATAAGTAAATCATATTTTAAAGTAGCAAAGATGGATGTAAATACAAAATAATATGAAATTTTATTATTAGTATTATTATTATTATTATTATTATTGGATATACATATATGGATATACAAAATAATATGGATATATATATATATATATATATATATATATATATATATATATATATATATATGTATGTATGTATATGTATGTATGTATATGTATATGTACTGGCCGAGGAGCAAAATCCGGCCACCGAGCTTGGATACCCGATCCAACCAAGGCGGGAATGATAAAATATCGATATTATCTTTATTAATCCTGATATTATCTCAAATAACCTTATCCGGTTAGAAGAGATAATATCCCTTAAATTAAGGAAATCATATCTCAAAGAAGATTTAAGAGATAAAATGAGATAAATCCAGATCTCTTAAAGATTGGGATCCTATTATAAAAAGAGGAGAACCCAAGAGAGAGACTCACTTTTCACTAACCCCGGTGACTCTCCCTTAAGCGTATTAGAGAAACTAGCTCGACCAAGAGACTATTGAAGAGTCATTGCTCGCTGGTATTCATCATATACAAGATTAAGGGATTGAGATCACCGTATGGCCAAGGGTTGAACCTAGAACTACGTCTGGCTTTGATTCCCATTGGGATACGTAGGACCAGAATACAATATTCTGTCAAGCCATAATATAAAACAACCCCCATTGTTCACTCTTGGTTTGACGTTCTACGGCGAGATTCTGGCAAGTCGGTTCTCGGCAGGAACATTTGGCGCCCACCGTAGGGCCAGGTAAAACTTTACCTCGACCACCCATTCTTCCACCAGCCACCGTATTATCCTGGTTTTCTGACCATTAATCGAGAAAGGAAAAAATCATGCCGCCATGTCTTTCGCGCTTACCGGAACCATCGTAGTGCTCGAACCCAGTCCCTATCGACTACCGCGCATCGGCTCTGCTCCACGACGCAGGTGCACTAGATGTGTTGATGACCAGGGACGAGGAACGCTTGTCGCGGCCGGGAACCGATTCGCGGCCGCACACAAGATCGTCCACGAAACCAGATCCACGAGCCAGATCTCAACCCCAGGAGGACAAATCCGATCCGATATCATGGGCGCCGAGCTGCACCGCGGCCTCCCACCAGTCCCGGGTCGTACCAGTTTGTACGCCAGAGATGAGAGGATGATAACCATCGCCGCCGCCTTCCCGAGCTCGGCCATCACTTACATGACTAAACAGATAGAGGCGCGATCTTCAATTCAGAACAAATATATAAGGCAACACTGTTCATAATTCGTCTGCCCACATGAGTCACCAGACTTGTGACCACAAGGTACTTGAGAAAATGCCTAAATCAAATGCTCAACAAAGTCCCAGGAGCTGCTGCCTCCTCCAAAGTTGTACAGAGCAGTGGCAAAGGTACCATTAATATGAAGTCCCCCTGAGATGCTTAGTTTTCTCAGTGCACACCAAGTGTTCGGTAAAAGAAAGGATCCATCAAACTCGACCTACAACGTCGGAACAAGGATATAAAAGCCGAGCTCAAGCTTAAGAAAAGACTCAAGTCCAGTTTGACCGAGAAAAGAGTCAAGACTGAACCGAGAGGCGGGTCACAACCCCTCTCGCTTGGAAGTCGAGGAACGACTCCTTCCAAGTAAACAACTCGGGAGTCGAAGAGCGATTCCTCCCGAGGTTCAAATCGAGAGGTGAGCTACGGTCCTCTCGCTTGGAAGTCGAGGAGCGACTCCTTCCAAGTAAACAACTCGGCAGTCGAAGAGCGATTCCTCCCGAGGTTCAAATCGAGAGGTGAGCTACGACCCTCTCGCTTGGAAGTCGAGAAGCAAATCTTTCCAAGTAAACAACTTGAGGGTCGAAGAGCGATTCCTCCCGAGGTTCAAATCAAGAGGCGAGCTTCGGCCATCTCGCTTGGAAGTCGAGGAGCGACTCCTTCCAAGTAAACAACTCAGGAGTCGAAGAGCGATTCCTCCCGAGGTTCAAATCGAGAGGCGAGCTACAGCCCTCTCGCTTGGAAATCGAGAAGTGAATCCTTCCAAATAAACAACTCGGGGGTCGAAGAGCGATTCCTCCTGAGGTTCAAATAGAGAGGCGAGCTACGGCCCTCTCCCTTGGAAGTCGAGGAGCGACTCCTTCCAAGCAAACAACTTGGGAGTCGAAGAGCGATTCCTCCCGAGGTTTAAATTGAGAGGCGAGCTACGGCCCTCTCGCTTGTAAGTCGAGGAATGACTCCATCCAAGCGAACAACTGGGTTGAGCTCCGGCTCCCAGACTACTCGGTTGAGCTCGGCTCCCGACTACTCGGTGGAGCTCAGGCTCCCTCTTGGGTTGAGCTCAGGCTCCCCGCTCGATTGAGCTCCGGCTCCCAGGCTACTAGGTTGAGCTCGGCTCCCTACTCGGTTGAGCTCGGCTCCCGGCTACTCGGTTGAGCTCGGCTCCCGACTACTTGGTTGAGCTCCGGTCCCGGCTACTAGGTTGAGCTCCGGCTCCTACTCGGTTGAGGTCCGGCTCCCGACTACTCGGTTGAGGTCCGGCTCCCGACTACTCGATTGAGCTCCTACTCCCGACTACTGGTTGGAGTTCCGGCTCCCTACTCGGTTGAGCTCAGTCTCCCTACTCGGTTGAGCTCAGGCTCCCTACTGGGTTGAGCTCCGACTCCCCACTCGGTTGAGCTCCAGCTCCAGGCCACTCTGTTGAGATCCGGCTCCCGGCCACTCGATTGAGCTCCGGCTCCCGACTCCTCGGTTGGAGCTACGGCTCCCCACTTGGTTGAGCTTCGGCTCCCGACTACTAGGTTGAGCTCCGGCTCCCCACTACTCGGTTGAGCTCAGGCTCCCAGGCTACTCGGTTGAGCTCCAGCTCTCGACTACTAGGTTGAGCTCGGCTCCCGGCTACTAGGTTGAGCTCGGCTCCCTACTCGGTTGAGCTCCGGCTCCAGGCTACTCGGTTGAGATCCGGCTCCCGGCTACTCGGTTGAGCTCGGCTCGGACTCTTGGTTTGAGCTCGGCTCGCTACTCGGTTGAGCTCGGGCTCCCTCTTGGGTTGAGCTCCGGCTCCCCGCTCGGTTGAGCTCCGGCTCCCGACTACTAGGTTGAGCTCCGGCTCCCTACTCGTATGAGCTAAGGCTCCAGGCTACTTGGTGGAGCTCGGCTCCCGACTATTAGGTTGAGCTCCGGCTCCCGGCTACTCGGTTGAGCTCCGGCTCCCGACTCTTTGGTTTGAGCTACGGCTCCTACTAGGTTGAGCTCGGGCTCCCTCTTGGGTTGAGCTCGGCTCCCCACTCGATTGAGCTCCGGCTCCCGACTACTAGGTTGAGCTCCGACTCCCTACTCGGTTGAGCTCGGCTCCCGACTACTTGGTGGAGCTCCCGGCTCCCTACTACTCGGTTGAGCTCGGCTATCGACTTATCGTTTGAGCTCCGGCTACTCGCGGAGCTTGTGTATGGGCCGAGGTGTAAAGCTCGACCACTTACCTCACCGACTTGAAAGGCTAAAGAGACCAAGTTTCTAACCTTGTAAGGTTGAGGTATCAAGCTTGGACACCAGGAAATCAAAAGAAAGGATTGTTAGGCCCACTTTCCAAAGCCGCTAAACTCGAATGTTAGTCGATGTATGAAGATTGACCATCGAACTGTGGCAAAAAGGGGAGAAGTCTTACTCAATAAATCCTGAACCCGGATAATTTTAAAGCCGTGCTTGGCTCCTGTCATGAAAACTTCTACGCTCCGTTGAGCTCGAAGCTTGGGGGGACTTGTGTACTGGCCGAGGAGTAAAACCCGGCCACCGAGCTTGGATACCCGATCCAACCAAGGCAGGAAGGATAAAATATCGATATTATCTTTATTAATCCTGATATTATCTCAAATAACCTTATCCAGTTAGAAGAGATAATATCCCTTAAATTAAGGATAAGATATTGATATTGATATTATCCTTAAATAATCCTAATATTATCTCAAATAACCTTATCCGGTTAAAAGAGATAATATCCCTTAAATTAAGGAAATCATATCTCAAAGAAGATTTAAGAGATAAAAGGAGATAAATCCAGATCTCTTAAAGATGGGGGTTCCTATTATAAAAAGAGGAGAACCCAAGAGAGAGACTCACTTTTCACTAACCCCGGTGACTCTCCCTTAAGCATATTAGAGAAACTAGCTCGACCAAGAGACTATTGAAGAGTCCTTGCTCACCGGTATTCATCAGATACAAGATTAAGGGATTGAGATCACCGTATGACCAAGGGTTGAACCTAGAACTACGTCTAGCTTTGATTCTCATTGGGATACGTAGGACCGGAATACAATTTCTGTCAAGCCATAATCTAAAACAACCCCCATTGTTCACTCTTGGTTTGACGTTCTACGATGAGATTCAAGCAAGTCGGATCTCGACAGAACAATATATATATATATATATATATATATATATATATATATATATATATATATATATATATATATATATATTAAATAACTCAATTCATGCGGTAGTAATGTCTTGATTACTCTCCAAAAAAAAAAAGCCTCGATTACCCTGCAGCAAAAATAATTTATGCAATCAAACGATATTTTAAAGTAGCAAAGATGGATGTATATACAAAATAATATGAAATTTTATTATTATATTTTAAAAGAACAAATATAATATATTGAACACCTCATTGACAATAAAAGATAATAACGTCAATATTATGTATTGTTTCAAAATCACATTTATTTATATGTAAAGCGAAATTACAATTTTGTTTTTTAAAGAACCAAAATTACAATGTTAAAACAAAGGGTTTTGTGTTTTTCTTGGCAAATTCTTATGTTTGTATGTTTTCTATACTCATTTTTTGTAGATTTAATTTTTGATTGTTATTATAAAGTAATTATTGTATTTCCCGATTATGATATATGGAAATGATTCTATCACTACTTTCAACATTAATCTCTACATATCATCTTATGTTCATAAACTGTATTGATAAATTTCGTATATATTAACTTATTGCTACATACAACAATTGTTTTGAAACATTCATAAAAAAATCAACAAGACACATGCGAGGGTACCATTCTAGTTATGTTAAATAAATCATAGAAAATTTCCAAAAATTGAAATATAGTTTATTCTAGCTCTTAGCCCAATTACATGAGTAGATCTAACCTGAATTCATTTTATGGTTATAACTTTTTGAGCCCATTCAGGCCCAGATAAAAAAAGAAGAAAAAACTGAAAACAAATTTCTGATTATTAATAAAGATAAAATTAAAAAATTGAAAACAAATATTTTCCTTATGAACCAGTAAACCACTCCATCGTTACGTCCTTTTCCACCCTTCTTCAGTTTTTCTTTTTCCAGTATCAGTCAATGGTGCTTTTCTTGCTGTCTTAACTTTTACTTATCTTTTAACAAATATATAGTAACATGATCCCTATTACCTACTTCTCTGCACCATCTAAGGACAAAGTTGATTCACCCTATCAACATGATTACCAGTCACACCCGCCGATTACTCAGCCTTCACCCTTTTTAAGTATATATAAGCCAAAGTATGCTTTTACTTCTTCTCTTGGTTTTGATTTCTTTATACAAAAAAAAATGGAATATGATCCCTGCATCCCACCAAAACAGCAGCACTCCATCAATATTAACATGACTCTCCTCACAATTGGCCTAAGAATCTCTCATTTTCCTTCTCTCAATTTTTGTTATAAATCCAACACTCTATCCACTACCAAGCCAAACACACATAACCCATCATTTTCTTGTTCCTCTCAGCCACCACACAAAAACGCAAACCACAACAGAAAAGAAAAAAAGAGAAAAACACAACCTGAACCCAACCCCTTCACCATCTAAACACCACAACAAAAATCAAAACACCAAAAGCTGTTAGATATTAATTAGAAAATTAATAATAGCAAGTTTCTAAGTTGATAGTTATGAGTCTTATAATTGTGCAACTTTCTAAGTTAAAAGTTGTGATTTATTAAGTCAAAGTTGTAAGTTACTAAGTCAAGGTTATGAGTTACTAAAGTCTTGTAGTTTTCCATTTGAATTTAGTATCTTGGAATAAGGGATTAAGCATTTATGTGATTAGTCAAATGGTCACTCTATTCTAGTTTAAATAGGGGACCATACTCTTGTATTTTGTGTCGCAACGTAATAAAAATCCTCTTCTTCCAACAAAGTGGCATCAGAGCTTGAGTTCTAGAGAGTTGAGAGAAACACTTTGTGAGTTCAGAGTTGTCAAGAAATGGCTTGAGTATGTTTCAATTCCCTCGTCTTACCAAAGGGAATTATGATAATTGGTGTCGTGGCATGAAAGCCTTGCTAGGTTCTCAAGATGCTTGGGAGATTGTAGAGAAAGGCTATACCCTACCTCAAAATGAGGCTACTTTGTCACCAAATGAGAAGGAGACTTTGTTAAAGTCGAAGAAGAAGGATCAACAAGCACTTGCCTTCATTCATCAAGGTTTGGATGAAGCCATCTTCGAGTTGGGGTCAAATACAACCACATCCAAAGAAGCATGGGAGATTTTGAAAACCTCCCTTGAAGGTGTTGATAAGGTGAAGAAGGTGCGCCTACAAACTCTACATAGAGAGTTTGAATCATTGCATATGAAGGAATCCGAATCTATTTCCGATTTTGGCAATAAGGTGTTGGCTATTGTGAACCAAATGAATCGTTATGGAGAAAAGATGGAAGATGTTCGTGTGGTGGAAAAAATCCTTCGCTCCTTAACCGCAAAATTTGATTATGTGGTTTGTGCTATTGAAGAGTCAAAGGATTTAGACTCAATGACCGTAGACCAATCAATGGGTTCTCTTCAAGCCTATGAAGAAAGGTTCAAGAGAAGACATGATGAGCCGTTGGAGCAAGTCCTCAAAGCCAAAGCCTCTTTGAAAGAAAATGGAGGAGAAAGTAGTCAAAGAGCACGTGGACGTGGAAGAGGACGTGGCCGTGGACGTGGTCATGCCCAAGGAAGAGGAGGAAGAGGAGATCGTGATAATTTCGACAATAATGAATGGAGGAGCCATCAATCCACTAGAGGTCGTGGAAGAGGAAGAGGAAGAGCTAGGGGCAATTATGAAAGAGCATATGAAATGAGGTATGACAAATCTAATGTTGAATGTTTTAATTGCCATAAATATGGCCATTACTCTTGGGAGTGTAGAACTAATGTTGAAGAGAAGGCCAATTGATGAGTGTGATTACACCTCATATTTCTTTATCATATTGCATGCATTTTCATGTAGTTTAGGCATTTTTAATTTGAATTTTGTTAGTTTTTACCTTGTAATGGGTAAGGCGGTTTTGTGGTGTTTGTGTACAGGAATTGAGGATTAAAATGCTCAAGATCAACCATGATGGAGCTTGCATGAAGATGGAGCTTGAAAAGCAAGAAAACTGAGCCAAACAGAGGCCATCACGGCCTAGCCGTGACAACCATCACCGCCCTGATCGAGCAAGGCTAAAAAGAGAAGAACGAAAAAGCAGAACCTATCACGGCCAGGCCGTGATGGCCATCACGACCATGACAGGCCATCAGTGCCAAGTTTTCCAAGAGAGAATCTGTCACGGCCTGGCCGTGACAGGCATCACGGCTGTGACGCGCAATATCTGTAATTTTAAAACCTGATTTGATCGGATTTTGTAATTGCTTGGTATTCAGGTTAACCTACTCTATAAATAGGGCAATTAGGCTCCAAAATAGGGATCCATTGGGCTGCTACCTTAGGCAAAAACTAGGATTTCTCTTCTTCTCAATTTCTTCTCTTCTCTTAGTTTTTTTTATGCTTTTGTTAATCAAGCTTGCTATGAACATGGCAATGCTTGAGTAGTCTTTTTATTTCTAGGGATTGGGGCTATGCCCAAGATTTTTTTATGTTATGAATTGACGTTTTACTTCTTGTTAATTTCAATTCGCTTTCGATTTAATTCCTATTGCATGAATTACTTGTGAATCTGGTGCACACTTATTTGCATGTCATAGATACTCTAAGGAGGAACCTAGCGGTGAACTTAGGTATTGGATCTATAGGGATTGAACTTAGGACTTAAATCACGAGAGTTAGAAGCGGTCCTTCGAGGGTTCACTGAATTGTCACAAAGCTTAAAGGGTTCGATTTAAATTCAATTACCACGAGAGTAGGGGTTGGTTTAATCGGGCACGGTTCTTGTATCCCAAGAGGGAACGTTAAGTTATTTAGGATAAATTCACCTTCAAAGCAAATTTCGATAATTAACAAGAGGGGTAGTCAATTTAATAACATGAGCAGTCTTGTTGGTAACCCAATTCCTGAAAATCTCTTTTATATTTGAAAAACCCCTATTTGATTTACTTTCCTATTTTGTTTGATTGCATTTTAAACATTTGAATTGTTAGTTAATCCTTTAAAAACCAAATCTTTTCCAAATATTTTTCTAGTCCAGTTTAATTGATTTAATAATTGATAGTTATTTAAGATCACGGTCCCTGTGGATTCGACCTTTTTATTACTTGACGACGAAGCCGTACAATTGCGGATTCGAGCGACCATCAAGTTTTTGGTGCCGTTGTCGGGGACTGTGCTTTCTTGAATTTCAATTTAATTTTTAAATTGATTTTTCTGGAATTTTTTTATATTAAAATTTTCTCTTTTTTTATTTATCTCTTTTTCTTTTTCTAGAGTATCTATCTCTCTTTTGCTGGTATTTTTCTCTTTTATGCGAAGATCCCAAAGTCTCGGAAATCTTATGGAAGTTGACCCCAAGATCGAAAGGACCTTTCATAGATGTGGGACAAAGATAAAGAGCGAGAGAAAGGTTGATTCCCATTCCACTTATGGCGAATCTACCTGATACCAAACCACTGAAGGACTACGTAGCCCCAAATGCTAGGGGTTTGCGAACTGGGATTGCTAGGCCATAAATTGAGGAGGAGAACTACACAATACCGCCTATGTTAATTGGCATGATTAGGCAACATCAATTTGGAGGATTACCCTCGGAGGACCCGACTGATCATGTGGAGACATTCTTGGAGTTCACCGATGCAATAAGAATTCAAGGTGCCCCGATTGATGCTATTCACTTGAGGTTATTCCCCTCCTCTGACTGGAAAGGAAAAAGCTTGGATGAAGCAAGTGCCCGCTAATACTTTGTCAACTTGGGACCAACTGGAGCAGGCATTCTTGGAAAAATTCTTCCCTCCATCCAAGACTGCTTACCTACGAACTCAGATCACTTGCTTCTTCCAAAAGGACGGAGAATGCTTATCCGAAGCTTGGGATCGTTACAAAGGATTGCTAGAGTCTTGCCCACATCATGGGCTCGAGAGGTGGTTGTTAGTGAATACCTTCTACAACGGATTGGATTACTCTTCGAAGGTGTCACTTGACTCAGCAGCTGGTGGAGCCTTTATGAATAGACCTCATTTGAAGCATTCAATATCATTGAAAACGTAGCCACCAACTATCACCAATGGGGTTCGGAAAGAGTTGATAACCCGAGAAAGCTTTCGGGGGCTAAGTTTGAAATGAATATCACTGATCTAATTATGTCTAAATTTGACTCATTGAATAAACGCTTTGATAAGCTTGAAAAGGCTAATGTGAGTTCAATAGGTGCTACTAATGTTGTTTGTGAGATTTGTGGAATGCAGGGACATGACATAATGGAGTGCCCACATGGTATTGCTCCTGGATCCGGTGCTTCGGGGGAACAAGTGAACTCTTGTCACAACTTCTATGACATGAACCCGAAGTTGCCAAATTATGCTCCTCCAAATCCTTACAACCAAGTGAGGAAGAATAATCCTTATCTCTCCTATGGGAACTACAACAACACGTTGAACCACGAATTCCCGGGAAGGCCAAGGTAATAGGAAACCCGCATCGGGGGTATCCTCAGGTACAAAACTCTAAACTTGAGTCTCTTTTGGAAAATTTTGTTGAAATTCAAACAAAGCAAAATGAAGAGTTTAGGCAACAAGGTAGGGCAGTCAATGAGGCAATAAAATAGTTAACATCTAAGGTAGATAACTTAGCCATCCATAATAAGATGTTAGAAACTCAGATTGCCCAACAAGCTAGTACATATTCTAGAACTAAGGGTACTTTCCCAGGACAACCCGAAGTTACATCCCAATGAGCACTGTAATGCTATACACTTGAGGGATGATAAGCTTGGGGTAGTTAAAAAGAATGTGGAATGTGAGGAGGACATGGTTGAACATGAAGAGATAGAGCCAAAGTATGTCCCCCCACCACCTTACCAACCCCCAATACCTTTCCCACAAAGGTTAGTCAAGAAAAAGCAAGTAGAAAAAGAAACTAAGAGCTTAATTGAGGAGCATGATGCCATGATAAAAACTAATATGCATCCTAAACTAAAAGATCCAGGAAGTTTCTCTATTGCTTGCTCAATTGGAGAAGTGAAAATAGACCAAGCCTTATGCGACTTAGGGGCTAGTGCTAGTTTGATGCCACATACCATCTTTGAGAGGTTAGGAACCAAGGAATTGAGTCCATCCAAGTTCTTTTTACAATTTGCGGATGGCTCAACTAAAACTCCTCTAGGCATACTAGAGAATGTTCCCATAAAGGTAGGCAAATTGTTCATTCCTACCGATTTCATGGTTTTGGACATGAACGAGAATTCTAAATTCCCTATCATTCTTGGAAGGCCATTCTTGGTCACAGCTGGAGCAATAATAGATGTAAAAAATGGTAAGCTCTCTTTGAATGTAGAGGAAGGTAGGGTGGATTTTGATTTGACTAACTCATATAACAACTCTCCTTTTGAGAGTCATGTGTGCAGGATTGAGATAATGCCTCCAAAGGTGAACGAAGAGCTTAACATGGAAGCAACTCCCAAACTTTGCATGACAAATGATGCACCAAACAATGATGAAATTAGAGTTCCTCAACATGTGGAGTTAAAACTTCCGCCGGAAGGAAGTAAAGCCATGAAACTCAGTGAAAAGAGCAAAGCGAAAGCGCATGTGGCCATATGAAAAAAATAGGCTCTTTGATGGACTTCCTTGGAAGAGAGACGTTCTTGCACTTCAAAGCCCAGCTGATCTCGGTTGATCGAAGGGAGTATGGTCAAGCTTAAGACCGTAAATAAGCGCTTCTTGGGAGGCAACCCAAGTTTTCTTTCCCTTTTCAATTTGTTTTTGAATTTTGTCTTTGAATAATTTGAGAAGATTAAGAGAAGAAAGATCACTAATTGATGGTTTTGCCAAGTATTTTCAGGTTATGAAGGCAGGAAGAGAAAAAAGGCATGGAAAAATAAAGTCAGGAGATCACGGCCTAGCCGTGACAGGGGTCACGGCCGTGATTAGCCAATAGCTGAGGATCAGAAAGGAACACGACCCAGCCGTGATAGCCCTCACGGCATGGGCGTGATGAGGAGGACCCAAAAGATCAGAATGTATCACGACCTAGCAGTGATAGAAGTCACGGCCGTGAGAGGCTAGCTCCTATAGACCCGAATTGATCACGGCCCAGCCGTGATGTATATCACGCCCATGATGAGGACTTGCTTGAAACCAGAACTGGTCATGGCCTGCCCGTGATAAACGTCACGGCCGTGACACGTCTTCCAGCAGCTCTTTGACTGGAATGTGAGCCAGCACCCTCCACCACCTTGGTGAGTTGTTCCATTTTTCTCCTCTCTCCGACTTGATTATTTACATTGGGGACAATGTAAGTTTTTAAGCTTGGGGTAGGGGCATTTTTGCATTTTTTTTTTTTTTGCATTTTTGCATTTTTCATGTTGCATTCATATAGGTGTAGTTTTGCATAATCACATGATTAGATTGCCCCTTGCTTAGAGTATGCATCCAATTGTGAGAACTTTGCAATAAATGAATTGAGACAGTGATTTTTGGAACCCAATTTTCATATTCTTGTGATAGGCTTAAAATAAAAATGCTTGAGATGATCTTCTGATAGTTGATAGTTAGCATGTGGTTCCTTAGATTTGTGTTTCTCATTTATTTTAAATAAATGTGAGATTTTTTGAGCCTAAAAGGGGTACTCACTAAATCTACCCCATTCTTTGTGATTGAGTGTTTTATTCCTCTTGGATTGTATTCTCTAGAACTTGACTTGAAACCGTTTTGAAACTTAAAAATTTTTGAAAACATATTTGAAAATGATTGAGGCACTAGGTATTTTTCTGGCCTTCTGAGCTTTGACCGACTAAATGCTACCCCTTAGTTGCCCAATTTTGAGCCTAATAAAATAAAATGCTTTTCTTGGTACCTTGATTTATTTTGATGAATGATGCTTGGTATGGCACCTTTTAAAGTATTGTAAAAAGGTAGTTTGAAAAATAAAATTGTGGGATGAAAAAGTTAGAAAAATATTTCTCTTAAGTTGGAAATCTCCCCTTATCCAAATTGAAAAACTAAAATGAATTACAAAAAATGGAGAAGGGGATGAGAAAAAGAAAATGAGAAAAAAAAGGAAGAAAAAAAAGAAGACGAAATGTGGAAAAGTGAATTAAAGCCCAAAAAGGTATTTTAGAAGTTTGTCGTGTTTGCATTGTTTTATATTTTGTTAGCCTTCTTGAATGATCCTTTTCTTGGTTTCCCCACCTAACAATTAATCCCATGGCCCCATTACAGCCAAAATAAAAGACCTCTTGATTCTTATGTGTTTTCATTAATAAAGTAGAGATTTGGTTAATAGTCAATCTTATGGTAGAATACCTTCCTTGAGGAAATTGAGCGAATTGTCATATACCCTTAAACACTTGAGTGAGGTGAGAAGAGTGCCCGAATTAGTGAGAGACATGAATTTAGGGAACCTAAGCTTCTAATTGGACTTGAAATTGATTGTCTCTTGGGTACTTATTTGGATGTTCCTATTACTTGGATTTGTTACTTGGGTTCTTGGATCACTGTCCAAGCTCTGATTGTCTATCTTCTCTGGCCTTGGTTATTGCTTGAGGACAAGCAAAATCTTAAGCTTGGGATAGTTTGATGAGTGTGATTACACCTCATATTTCTTTATCATATTGCATGCATTTTCATGTAGTTTAGGCATTTTTAATTTGATTTTTGTTAGTTTTTACCTTGGAATGGGTAAGGCGGTTTTGTGGTGTTTGTGTGCTGGAATTGAGGATTAAAATTCTCAAGATCAACCATGATGGAGATTGCATGAAGATGGAGCTTGAAAAACAAGAAAACTGAGCCAAACAGAGGCCATCAAGGCCTAGTCGTGACAGCCATCACGGCCATGATCGAGCAAGGCTGAAAAGAAAAGAACGAAAAAACAGAACCTATCACAGCCAGGCCGTGATGGCCATCACGGCCGTAACAAGCCATCAGTGCCAAGTTTTCTAAGACAGAATCTGTCACGGCCTGACCGTGACAGGTATCATGGCCGTGACGCGCAATATCTGGAATTTTAAAACCTGATTTGATCTGATTTTATAATTGCTTGGGATTCAAGTTAACCTACTCTATAAATAGGGCAATTAGGCTCGAAAATAGGGATCCCTTGGTGGTCGCGCTGTCGCCACGCGCCAAAAAGAACGAGCGTTTACAAAATAATGTAGTATAGAGCGACAGAAAAAGTTAGAAAAAGTTAGAATTGGGGGTTTTGAGATTGGAAACTAAATTAAAGAAGCAAAACAGAAAACAAAACAAGAAAATAGAGCAGTTACCAAATAAGCTAAAACGATTAACCTACTGCTTTTGGTTTCCCAACTATCATCGGTTCATGCAACCCTAAGCAAATTCTAATCCCCTCCCGGTTGTAGCAACAATTCACAAGCGGAACCACTACTACAGATATATATCCCTATTCCCGAATTAAGCAAACGGGGTTAAGCCCTTCGTGAACTAAGCGAACACGAAACGAACACACGCGAATTAAGCAAACGCGATTATATATAGGAACATGATATCACCGAGATAAACCAACACAACACAATATACTCCTGAATTAAGCAAACAGAAATATAAAGCATGGCATTGAAAAGAGAAAAGGAAATGAAACAGGATTACAGAAACCTCAAGTCTTACAAGGAACCAATCACAGTAGATTAATCTAGGAGACTAATTCTCCATGACAAAAGGAAAACAAAACATAACTAAAGAGAAAACAAAAGGCTAACTAAGATTAGCTCGAAACTAGCCAAAGCGGCTAAGTCGACCCTCCTCTTCATTTCTGCCTAAGACTGCTTATATACACGTTTCTGGAGTCAGAGTACTCGCGAGGCGAATCACTGCTCGCGAGGCGAATTACATGAAAGGTTTGCAACTCTTGGTCTTCTCGCGAGGCGAGCATATCCTTCGCGAGGCGAACTCTTCAGCTTCCAACTGTTACGCCCGTGGCATTCAACACGCCCAAACCGTGATGGCTTCTGATCTTCCAAGACTCGCGAGGCGAACGAATGCTCGCGAGGCGAACGCTTCAACTTCAGAATTGCCACGGCTGTGATCTTTAACACGGGCAAGCCGTGATCGTCTCTGACTTTTTCATGGTTGCAATACTCGCGAGGCGAGAGATTATTCGCGGGGCGAGTGGCTCCAGATTTATTACTTTTTATTAACCTGAAAATAGAAAATAAAAGTAAATAATTATTCAACTCTAAAACAACTAAATTAACATAAAAACAATTTACAAACTCAAAATACTACTTAGGAACAATCAAGTCTAATTTGGGTAAAAATGGTATAAAATAAGCACAAAGCCAAGGTCTTTACTAGTTATAAAACCAGTCAAACAGAGGCTCATCAAAATACCCCAAACTTAAACTTTGCTTGTCCCCAAGCAAACTAAAACTCAAAAACTTAAAAAGACTCAAGACCTGGCAAGCTTAAGAATTCAATCAACTTTCCATAGATTTCAAGCAATTTTTCAAAAGAATTTTTCTTTCAATGTTCCCCCCTTTTAAACAAAGTAATCCCCAAATTCATTTATTCCAAACAGTTGAGAAATTAATTATTCAGACAATCAGAAATCTAAGCAGGGGATCTAAGTTACACACTAAAGGGAGATCACCAAATTCAAACAACTGCCTTCCTCACAAAGGAAATTTATGTTCACTCAATCGCTCAATTTGTGTCAGGTTATCAACAATTCACTCAATTTCCACTTTTAAGAGCACTTCCCATAAATTTGATTTTCATCTCTAATTAGTTCCCACAGAAAATATGCAAGCAACATCAAAAGGTCTTTTATGGGTTGTAATGGGGCCTGGCTAAGGGTAGGATATACAAAAGTACTAGGTTGAAGACCCTAGGAACTAAGAGAGCATGAAACATTTACACTTTGAATTTCACTCAAGTTCCTTTCTTAGTTTTTCATTTCCAATTGTCATGGGTGACTACAGCCTTTTTATTTTCTAATACTTTTCTTTTTTTTCTTTTTTTTTTTTTCTATTTCTTTTCTATTTTTTTTTCTTCACTTTTTTTTTCCAAATTTTTTTTTTCTCAATCCCAAACAACATATTACACCTTGCAGCCACCCCAAACTTTAGTTTCTTGCACCCATTCTAAGATTACATGCTCTCCTAATCCTAAGATCGGGTTAACATGGTTTTCCAGATTTTTGGGCTTATAACATTAGGTTATCAAGAATTAACAGGCTAATAGGCTCAATGGGGCTAACTAGGGAACATGCATTAGGAATTGGTTATTTTTAGGCTAAGTAGCTATTTACAAAGAAAATGCCTAAATCATTTGCTACACACATATAATCATGCAAACCAAAAAGAGATTCAATCAAATCCAGGGAAGTACAACTTAAAAAGTGATTTTCACACAATTTAAAACATGTTGGAGGCTCAAAACCTCACCTGGACATTTTTGCAAATTATTTGAAAGAGATTCTATCCCTAGTGTGTGCTTCCTATCACCCCAAACTTATCATAAATCATGTCATCATAACAAAATCTCAAAGTTCAGTTTTCAATCACATGGGGATCATTTTTCTTAAAATTTTTCAAATCTTAGGGGGAAAACAGTCAAAAATATCATGCAATCAATATATGCAAAATCAATCAAACCCATCAAACTTGCCATAACTAAGACACAAACACAACTCCTGAGCTTCTCAAATTATTCAGGAGCTTTATTAGAAAACAAAACAGAAAATAAAGCAAAGCAAAAGAAAATTAAAAAGAAGAAAGGGTTAAGAAAACTCATTGAAGGGCGGTTCCACCAGGATCCCATTGCTTGTAGCATAAGGCCCACGTGATGGACAAAGAGTGGGAATTCATTCCATGCTTCCATGACTTGCAGCCTTGATGTGGGGGTGAGCACTTGACAATTATGATGACTTCGCCGAGTGCGGCGGACTTCTCACTCCCCTTCGGGTCACAGATGACCTCCTTCTCAACAAAATCTCCCCAATAGAAGTGGGGCTCAACCTCTTGGACTGGCCATGGTGCAGAATCCAAGGGTGCAAAATCCATCACTGGTTCCTCAGGGGGAGGTGGCAAACAGTTAGAGAATGTTACTGGTGTTGCTTCAACTTCTGCAATGTCTTCATCCACTGCACTAACAAAATTTTCACCTGCTATACACGCAGAAATTTCAGCACACACCACACAAGGGTTAGAGTTAGTACATATATTACAAGAAAATGAATCAGAAAAATCTACAATGTCTGGAAATTCTGCAATTAGTTCATCATCCACCCCTCTACTCTCAACACATTCAATTGTTTTACTTGAATCATCTACTCCCAAAGGTTCTTCTTTATCTTCAGGCACGGGGGAGCAGACGTCCTCTTGATCCTCCTGATCTAAGTTTCCTGAACAGAACAAACCTGCAAAACGATCTGCATTTTCTATTTTTCCTGAAAAGTATAAACCTGTAAAACATTCAACACACAATGCAGTTCCATCACAATAACAAGCATTAGGATCAGGGGATTCAACACTAAATTCATCATCAACAGAAACATTATCATCAAAATTATCATCAAAAGTATTTTCAGAAATAACCACTTTAGAATCTGTATGTTCCTCAAGAGGCTGTGGAGTTAGCATTGCAGCCGAGTTGGCGGTAACTTGATCAATTAGAGCCCACAATTTCTGAGATTCAGCTTGGCTCCTCTGTTGGGCTTCACGATTACTTGCCTCCATTGCCTCCATCCTCTGTTGAAATTCAAGATTGTATGCTTCCGTTTGTGCAGCCATTTGTTGTAGCATAGAAGCAATCTCATCCAAGGTGCTCTGTGAAGGTTCGGAAGGTGCAGAGGTGGTAACTTGGCTAGGATAGTAAGGTGGTGGTTCATTAAAACTAGGATAATACATGCAAGGTGGTTCATAATAAACATTAGGCAAATATCCATACATGTAATTATCCATGGCAATCAAACAACGGACAAGCGAGACAAAACTAACTAGAAAAGAGATTTTTTTTTTTTTTTAATTTTTATTTTCTGCTAATAACAACAAACGAGTCCCCGACAGCGGCGCCAATTTTGGTCGTGGGCTGTCGCCACGCGCCAAAAAGAACGAGCGTTTACAAAATAATGCAGTATAGAGCGACAACTCGGATCGTCTCTCAAGGACTCTTTAGTTGTTGTTATTATTACCAGAAAAAGTTAGAAAAAGTTAGAATTGGGGGTTTTGAGATTGGAAACTAAATTAAAGAAGCAAAACAGAAAACAAAACAAGAAAATAGAGCAGTTACCAAATAAGCTAAAGCGATTAACCTCATTGCTTTTGGTTTCCCAACTATCATCGGTTCATGCAACCCTAAGCAAATTCTAATCCCCTCCCGGTTGTAGCAACAATTCACAAGCGGAACCACTACTACAGATATATATCCCTATTCCCGAATTAAGCAAACGGGGTTAAGCCCTTCGTGAACTAAGCGAACACGAAACGAACACACGCGAATTAAGCAAACGCGATTATATATAGGAACATGATATCACCGAGATAAACCAACACAACACAATATACTCCTGAATTAAGCAAACAGAAATATAAAGCATGGCATTGAAAAGAGAAAAGGAAATGAAACAGGATTACAGAAACCTCAAGTCTTAACAGGAACCAATCACAGTAGATTAATCTAGGAGACTAATTCTCCATTACAAAAGGAAAACAAAACATAACTAAAGAGAAAACAAAAGGCTAACTAAGATTAGCTCAGAAACTAGCCAAAACTGGCTAATTCTGACCCTCCTCTTCATTTCTGCCTAAGACTGCTTATATACACGATTCTGGAGTCAGAGTACTCGCGAGGCGAATCACTGCTCGCGAGGCGAATTACATGAAAGGTTTGCAACTCTTGGTCTTCTCGCGAGGCGAGCATATCCTTCGCGAGGCGAACTCTTCAGCTTCCAACTGTTACGCCCGTGGCATTCAACACGCCCAAACCGTGATGGCTTCTGATCTTCCAAGACTCGCGAGGCGAACGAATGCTCGCGAGGCGAACGCTTCAACTTCAGAATTGCCACGGCTGTGATCTTTAACACGGGCAAGCCGTGATCGTCTCTGACTTTTTCATGGTTGCAATACTCGCGAGGCGAGAGATTATTCGCGGGGCGAGTGGCTCCAGATTTATTACTTTTTATTAACCTGAAAATAGAAAATAAAAGTAAATAATTATTCAACTCTAAAACAACTAAATTAACATAAAAACAATTTACAAACTCAAAATACTACTTAGGAACAATCAAGTCTAATTTGGGTAAAAATGGTATAAAATAAGCACAAAGCCAAGGTCTTTACTAGTTATAAAACCAGTCAAACAGAGGCTCATCACTTGGGCTGCTACCTTAGGCAAAAACTAGGATTTCTCTTCTTCTCAATTTCTTCTCTTCTCTTAGTTTTTTTTATACTTTTGTTAATCAAGCTTGCTATGAACATGGCAATGCTTGAGTAGTCTTTTTATTTCTAGGGATTGGGGCTATGCCCAAGATTTGTTTTATGTTATGAATTGACGTTTTACTTCTTGTTAATTTCAATTCGCTTTCGATTTAATTCATATTGCATGAATTACTTGTGAATCTGGTGCGCACTTATTTGCATGTCATAGATACTCTAAGGAGGAACCTAGCGGTGAACTTAGGTATTGGATCTATAGGGATTGAACTTAGGACTTAAATCACGAGAGTTAGAAGCGGTCCTTCGAGGGTTCACTGAATTGTCACAAAGCTTAAAGGGTTCGATTTAAATTCAATTACCACAAGAGTAGGGGTTGGTTTAGTCGGGCATGGTTCTTGTATCCCAAGAGGGAACATTAACTTATTTAGGATAAATTCACCTTCAAAGCAAATTTCGATAATTAACAAGAGGGGTAGTCAATTTAGTAACATGAGCAGTCTTGTTGGTAACCCAATTCCTGGAAATCTCTTTTGAATTTGAAAAACTCCTATTTGATTTACTTTCCTATTTTGTTTGATTGCGTTTTAAATATTTGAATTGTTAGTTAATCCTTTAAAAACCAAATCTTTTCCAAATATTTGTCTAGTCCAGTTTAATTGATTTAATAATTGATAGTTATTTAAGATCACGGTCCCTGTGGATTCGATCTGTTTATTACTTGACGATGAAGCCGTACATTTGCGGATTCGAGTGGCCATCACCAATCTTGTTGACGACAAAGATGTTAAAGAGCCAACATTATTGCTATCACTTAATAATGATGAGAAGGATGACAAATTCTTATGGTATCTTGACAATGGAGCAAGCAATCACATGTGTGGATGCAAAGAGAAATTTGTGGAGCTTGATGAGAAGGTAAAAGTAAATGTTTCCTTTGGATATTCTTCCAAGGTACAAATCCAAGGGAAATGTACCATTTTAATTTCTATAAAAGATGGCGCTCACAAATTAGTCACGGTTGTTTACTATGTTCATAAACTAAAAAGCAACATTTTGAGTTTGGGACAACTTGTTGAAAATGGGTATGAAATTCACATGAAAGATTTTTGTTTATGGCTTTGAGGATCAACATTCTAATTTGATTGCCAAGGTGTTTATGTCAAGAAATATAATGTTCACTTTGAACATCAATACCAATGAAGCAAAATGTTTGAAGGCTAGTATAAAAGATGAATCATGGTGTTGGCATATGAGATTTGGGCACTTGAATTTTGGAGCACTAAAATCCTTGGGGGAGACGAGAAGATGGTGAAAGGGATGCCTCTCATCAACCATCATAATCAATTGTGTGAAGCGTGTCTCCTTGGAAAGCATACAAGAAGGAGTTTTCCAAAACAAGCCAATTCAAGAGCAAAGGAGCGCTCCAACTTGTTCACACCGATGTGTGTGGCCTAATCAATCCTCCTTCACGTGGTAACAATAAATACTTCTTGCTCTTTATTGATGATTATAGTAGAAAGACTTGGGTTTATTTTCTAAAGAAAAAATCCAAGGCATTTTTAGGTTTTAAAAATTTTAAAGCTCTTGTGGAAAAAGATAGTGGTTATGTAATCAAAGCTCTAAGATCCGATAGATGTGGCGAATTCACATCAAAAGAATTTAATGAGTTTTGTGAAAAACATGGGATTCGTCGCCCTTTAACGGTTCCTAGATCTCCACAACAAAATGGGGTAGCGGAGAGGAAAAATAGAACTATTCTTAATATGGCTAGATGTATGTTGAAGGCAAAAAAATTTCCCAAGGAATTTTGGGCCGAAGCTGTTGCATGTGTAGTTTATTTGTGCAATCGCTCCCCAACAAAGAATGTCAAAGATCAAACACCACAAGAAGCATGGAGTGGAGTGAAGCCAAGAGTTCATCACTTGAGGGTATTTGGAAGCATTGCGTATGCTCATGTACCCGACCAAGGAAGATCCAAGCTTGATGATCGGAATGTGAAACATGTGTTCGTTGGCTATGATGCATGCTCAAAAGGCTACAAATTGTACAACCCAAGAAATGGAAAAACAATTGTGAGCTGAGATGTTGAGTTCGATGAAGAAGACACATGGAATTGGGAGGAGAAAGAAAACACTTATGATTTTTTCCCATACTTTGAAGAAAGAGATGAAGAAGCCTTGACTCCAAATGATTCAACTCTACCTCCTCCACCAAGTACTCCTTCAACCGATGAAGCCTCGTCATCTTCCGAAGGGAGTTCAAGTGAAGGCCAAGAAAAATGAGAAGCATTCAAGAATTATATGATGAAACAGAAGTTATAAATGATTTGTTTTGTCTTTTTGTTGACAGTGAGCCCTTAAATTTTGATGAAGCCATGAAAGACAAAAGGTGGAGACAAGCCATGGAAGAAGAAATCAAAGCCATTGAGAAGAACAACACTTGCGAGTTAGCAAGCCTTCCCAAAGGTTACGAAGCAATTGGAGTCAAATGGGTGTTCAAAACTAAGAAGAATGCCAAAGGAGAGGTGGAGAGACACAAAGCAAGACTCGTTGCTAAAGGCTACAAACAACAACATGGAGTTGATTATGATGAATTGTTTGCACGGTTTGCTCGCATGGAGACAGTTCGTCTTCTTATTTCCTTGGCAACTCAAATGAAGTGGGGAGTTTTTCATCTTGATGTGAAATCGGCATTTCTAAATGGCTATCTTGAAGAAGATGTCTATGTTGAACAACCAATGGGTTTTGTCGTTGAAGGTCAAGAAGGAAAAGTCTTGAAATTGAACAAGGCTTTGTATGGTCTAAAGCAAGCATCGAGGGCATGGAATAGTCGTATTGACAAGTACTTCCAAGACAATGGGTTTGTCCGTTGCCAAAATGAGTATGCTATTTATGTTAAAGCTTTTGATAATGGTGATGTTTTATTTATTTATCGTTATGTGGATGACCTTATCTTTACTGGCAATAACCCAAATTTGTTTGAAGACTTTAAGAAGGCCATGTCTCGTGAATTTGAGATGACAGATATGGGACTCATGTCATACTACTTGGGAATGGAAGTGAAGCAAATGGAGAATGGCATCTTTGTCTCACAAGAAAGCTATACAAAAGAAATGTTGAAGAAATTTAATATGCTTGATTGCAATCCTGTAAACACACTTATGGAAGGTGGCTTGAAGTTGTCAAAGTTTGACGAAGGAGAGAAGTTAGATCCCATGGTCTTCAAGAGTCTTGTGGGGAGTTTGAGGTACCTAACCAATACAAGGCCCGATATTCTGTATGTGGTTGGAGTTGTGTGTCGCTTTGTGGAGGCTCCTACCTCTACTCATCTAAAAGCCGCAAAAAGAATTCTTCCTTACTTGAAAGGTACAATTGATTTCAGATTATTTTGTTCTTCTTCTAATAACTTCAAGCTTTTGGGGTTTTGTGATAGTGATTTTGCGAGAGATGTTGATGATAGAAAAAGTACTACTGGATTTGTGTTTTTCATGGGTGATTGTGCTTTTACATGGAGTTCTAAAAAGCAAGCCATCGTGACACTTTCTACTTGTGAAGCCGAATATGTGACTGTAACTTCTTGCACATGTCATGCCATTTGGCTTAGAAAATTGTTGAAGGAACTTCACTTGTTGCAACAGGAGATCACGGAGATCTACATTGATAATAGATCTGCACAAGAACTTGCCAAGAACCCGGTGTTCCAAGAGTGAAGTAAGCATATAGATACAAGGTATCATTTCATCAGAGAATGCATTGCCAAGAAAGAAGTGGAATTGACTTATGTGAAGACTCAAGATCAAGTTGCAGATATTTTCACCAAGCCTCTCAAATTTGAAGATTTTTGAAGAGTGCAAGCAAGACTTGGAGTGCAGAAGAATTTTCAAATTAAGGGAGGATGTTAGATATTAATTAGAAAATTAATAATAGCAAGTTTCTAAGATGATAGTTATGAGTCTTATAATTGTGCAACTTTCAAGTTAAAAGTTGTGATTTACTAAGTCAAAGTTGTAAGTTACTAAGTCAAGGTTATGAGTTACTAAGTCTTGTAGTTTTCCATTTGAATATAGTATCTTGGAATAAGGCATTAAGCATTTATGTGATTAGTCAAATGGTCACTCTATTCTAGTTTAAATAGGGGACCATACTCTTGTATTTTGTGTGGCAAAGTAATAAAAATCCTCTTCTTCCAACAAAAGCAACATAACAGATCCTTCCCCTTGGCCACCACTTTCCTTGTGCCAGCCACCTCTGCCATCTCCGTCGCGCTAGACCAGAGCACCTCCGCCTCAACCCACTGTGTTCTTCCCATCGTCACAATCACACGGATCCCAGCCACTCCACGCGTCCATCACCGTCAACCACCGAGCTCGCGTCCCTCCTCCATCTGAGACTGGATCCGTCCAGAACTGCCACGAACCCAGTTACCGCATAGCTCGCCTCCGTTCGCCGTGTCTCCACCGCATCCTTTTGTGCACTTTCTTCTGGTTCATTTTTATTTGTTTCTATATTTTAATTTATTTATTTCTTATTATTTCATTTCACTGATTTTAGCTTGGCAATGTTTGGGTTAAAGCTACCATATTATTCTTGGGTCAAGCTGATAGGTCCATTAACAAAACCCAATTTGGTTTTTGACATTCCTTAGTTTATATTACTTTATTTCAGTTTTCTGAGCCTTTAGAGTTGGTTCTAGATATTTGTTCTTGTATCATAAAAAAAATGGCCCAAAAAATATATCAATTCTGTTGTTTAAATATGGAAAATCCTTTTATAAAAATTAAAAAAATACGAAAATTTATAAAACTTCATTTCCCAAAAATAAAAAATAATCCCTTTTTTTAGGCAAAATAAATCCTTTTTAAAAAAGTAAGAAAATCAAAAAATTAAAAAATCAGTTTAAAAGATTTTCACTTCTTTGCTTCTTAATGAAAAATATTTTAAAAATCAAATCTTTTTTGAAAACAAAAATTTATCTACTAATCAAACATTTTTTTCAAGAACTATGTGGCTTTGAGTTTTTTATCCAAAATTTTATTTTCGATTTTATTGTGTTTATATTTTTTTAGTTTAAAAAATAGGGTAAAAATAAATATTTTAAATTTATAAAAAAAATTGCACAAATAATTTGAGTTATCATTTTTTAAACGGATAATTTAGGCAATTGAAACATTTCCTAATCGTACCTGCCTTTGAGCTTAAATGTCCTTTTTTTATAAATCATTTTTTCTTAAATAAATGTATTTTCCAAGATTTTCTCATTAACAATTTTGATGGCTGGTTATTCATAGCGCTCGGATGGAACACCCACATCATGAGATGCATAAAATAGAATGCACAATTGATTGGATGTATTTAGTCAAAATTTGTGCATTGCTATATGTTGTGAAACATCATGTAGCTACTTGTTTGATGTGTTAATTATTATTGGGTAACATATTAACTATGGCACAGTTTAATATATTTTCTTTTTATTCGTATTAAAACATATTAAGAATGATATGTTGTTGTGACATTAGCATATGACTAATTTTTTTAAAAAAATTTCAATTAGTAAATAGAATGATTTTGGTTTTAAATGGCAATTTACGTTTATAAACAATGATTTATTTAATGATTTTCGATTTACATTTGCAGGAGAGAATGACCTCTTGTTTAGCCTAAAAGTGGTAAATGATTTTGCTACTTGTTTGAGAAGGTAATTACAGATCTTTACTATCATTGTTACAGCATGTGTCAATCAATTATCCTTTAATTAACTTTCATTAACTAATCATTGTTTATAATTGGTTATAACGATTACAAAAATAAAGTTTGAATTTAACTTAAATTTAGGGATCTGAATTTAAAAATTATACACAAAATTCTTTTATTAACGTTCAATTCCTTTAACTCTCTTTATTTTCTTTAAGCCATTAAATTATATTATTTAATATACAAGATTGAGTGGATAGTTTTCCTCATTCAATTTGACTGAATGCAATATTTGAATTGTGCATCCTAATCTCTTTGAAAATATGTTTCCAATTTGAACGTGATATGTTGCTAATTATTAGATTCACTGATTACGGTTATGTACTATGATTTAATTAATTTTTTTTCCATAAAAAAATGATTGTTTAAATCATAAGTATAGTTTTTTTTATAGCCAATATCAATGTTTCAACCTTCAACCTCCAACACCTTAAACCCTTATTTAATTTTTTTTCATAACGCTCGGACGGAACAGCCATATCATGAGATGCAGAAAATAGAATGCACAATTAATGTATTTAGTCAAAATTTGTGCATTGCTATTCGTTGTGAAGCATCATTTAGCTACTGGTTTGATGTGTTAATTATTATTGGGTAACATATTAACTATGGCACAGTTTAATATATTTTCTTTTTATTCGTATTATTAAAACATATTAAGAATGATATGTTGTTCCGACATCAGCATATGACTAACTGTTTTTTTTTTAAAAAAATTCAATTAGTAAATAGAATGATTTTGGTTTTAAATGGCAATTTACGTTTATAAACAATGATTTATTTAAGGGTTAAATATGTTTTTGGTCCCTATAAATATAGGATATTTTGTTTTTAGTCCCTATAAATTTTTTTGGACATTTTTAGCCCCTACAAAAAAATGTTCTGCTATATTTTTGGTCCCTGTTATTAACTTGGTTTGTTGAGTGATGACATGGTTGTATGAAATTATCTTTAAGCCCCTGCCATGTGTACATTTTTTATGACGGCAGTTGACTCGATTTTTTTGTTAATTTCTATTTAATTTTATGAAACCCCTAATTTAAAAATAATTTTATTAAATTATCAACAATGCAACTCTGACTACCAGCAATTGTACATGTGGCAGGGGCTTAAAGGTAATTTCACATGCCATGACATCACTTAACAAATCAAGTTAACAACAGGGACCAAAAACATAACAGAGCATTTTTGTAGGGACTAAAAATGTCCAAAATTTTTTATAGGGACTGAAATCAAAATCAAAATATCCTATATTTACAGGGACAAAAAATATATTTAACCATTTATTTAATGATTTTCGATTTACATTTGCAGGAGAGATTGTTTAGCGTAAAAGATGGTAAGCTACTTCTTTGAGAAGGAAATTACAGATCTTTACTATCATCGTTATAGCATGTGTCAATCAATTATCCTTTAATTAACTTCCATTGGTAACTAATCATTGTTTATAATTCTCTAAAAAAAATCATTGTTTATAATTTGTTATAACGATTACAAAAATAAAATTTGAATTTAACTTAAATTTAGAGATCTGAATTTTAAAATTATACAAAAAATTATTTTATTAACGTTCAATTCCCTTAACTCTTTAACTCTCATTATTTCCTTTAAGCCATTAAATTATATTATTTAATATACAAGATTGAGTGGATAGTTTTCCTCATTCAATTTGATTAAATGCAATATTTGAAATCTGCATCCTAATCTCTTTGAAAATATGTTTCCAATTTGAATGTGATATGTTGCTAATTATTGGATTCACTAATTACGGTTATGTGCTATGATTTAATTAATTTTTTTTCCATAAAAAATGATTTTTTTAAATCGTAAGTAGAATTGTATTTTTGTTTTGATGGACAAATGTTATTATGTTAGTTGTTATTTTTTCTCCTTTATCAATGTTTAACTTTGGAACTCCAACACCCTTAGCTCTTACCACTTGAGCTTCCCCACCTCCCTAAATCCTAAACCCTTGTAGATGCATAATTTGAAATATTTCAAGTTGAATGATCTGTAACCTGTTTTATGAACATGATACGAACATGGGGCCAAATCAAGTCACTAATGGGCCAGCTATCTCAAATAAGCCCAAAACTTGGAGACCCAGTAACTTAGGAAAGTGCCAAAATGGTTATTTGATTGTGCTTAGCCACACTAGGACATGCACCAGCAATGCATTAGGGTATCTGCATTTTGTTATAAGATTTTCCCCATTGTGTAAATTCCTTTTCTTTCTGTTAGATTGTTTGAGATCATCACTGTACACCTGGCATCATATGCGGGTGATTAGGAACAGAACTCTCTATATAATTGCATATGAATGAATGAAGAAAGTAGAGAAGTTCAATAAATTTTATTTGTTTTCTTTTATCCCTCTCTTATTTCTGGAGCCCTTCCTGCTCGAAAGGAAGAACCATTAAATCCATTCTTATCATTGGTGCTTTCATTTTCGATCCTCATGCCTCCTTCATTTCTCACCACCGGTATCACAACTTCACCTATCTCTTGTTTCAGCTATGAATACCAACAACCACCATTGTTAGACCCCACTAACCAGTATGCTCTGAGGCAATTGAGACAAACAGGATCTGTTTCGGATTATCACCTACAATTCGAAACTCTCTCTCATCGTGTTTTATGCATGCCAGCCACCGATCACCTTGAATGCTTTATTTCCCGCCTCAGGGATGACATCCGCAGATGAGCTACGGTTACTACGCCCCCACCCTTACTCGTGTCTCGGGCCTTTCATTTGGCACAAGCAAATTGAAGCCAAATTATTGATCCCGGCCTCTTTATTACGGCTAATCCGTTCTTGGACGACGATGAAGAAAGTTGAAGCCAACTTCCTTTCCCCTCAAACTTCTAATTTGGCCAAGACCATCTATCTTGAGACGCAGCGGCGGTCGGTTTCCGGCCCATGTGACTCGGACCCATTCGTTCATCGTCTTGAGACCCTTGGATGAGCCTAACTCGAGCCCTTGCCTTGAAGACGGTACCACCGACATCGCCACGGAACCGGTTTGAAGTCACCGAAGTTTTCAAAGATCCAGCGCCATCACCTCCGATCTTTGGATAGCTTGAATCCATTTTTTTCGGCCCTGAACTTGCTCCCTTAGCGTGCCTGGCTCCTCTAAGGCTTCGCTATATTCGGTGTTGGGGCCTTCGCGCCGTCACCGAAAGCACGAAAGGGAGTTTTGACGGTAACGGAGCAATGGTGTAGCTACATCGAGAGAGGGACGAAATCACGTCTCAACCATGACAAGTCGCCCAACGTGGTCGTCATCGAGGGAGAGACGAAACCCTAAGAACCCGCCGCCGCCGCCGAAACCACCTCGACAGAGCTACCATTCCGCCGCCACCGTTCGTGTCACCACCGCCGGAACCGCCAGACCTAGATGGAGTCCTAGGCGATCTACATCGTGCATCTTTTGTGTCTCGGACAACAACCCCATGGACTTTCCCACGAAACCTTGTTCTCTGCGTCAATACTAATATTCCCTTTCTGAAGGTATGCAATATGAATTTCGGTCATGATCCTATACTTAGTTGCACCCATGTGTTAAATTCGTTTGAGATGCTGGAGATATTCTTAGGGATTTCATTAGAAAGGATGGAGTATCAGCCATTACATATTCCCTTTCTAGTGTTGTTTGATATGGCTTTTCGTTTTGTTGCCCACAATTCTACTGTTGATGATTGTGCTACTGGCATTATCTCTTCTGGTCCTGCTTTTGGTAAAAATGATTTTCGTAATTTCCTTTCCAAGTGTTTGAAGGAACACACTTTTGGATCAGGTCTTACATTCATCAACAGTAACCAATACTATCACAGTAATGCTAGGAACTTGGTTCATGGTCACACTTCTGCAAATGCCAATTGCAGTGTTATTAACCACAGGCTTGTCACTGTATATGCTCATTTCTTATATCACTCTTACTCAAAGAGTTATTTATTGGATCGGGATGTTCATGGTTTGAGTAGTTCCTTGGTCCTTGCTGACAATTATAAATGTGTGACTGAATGCAACAAAGGGATTGAAGCCCTTGAGATATTTGAATTGCTGCAGAGCACTAATTGCAAAGCTGTTGTTTGGCCAATGAACACCATCATCAGTGTTTTTTGTAATATGGGTGAGGTCGTTATAATGGAGAATTGGCATGACAAATTCCTGTGTGCCTTTTCCGTCTTGGTATATATGGTTGTGCTACTCCTTCCCACACCAAAGATATCAACAGTAGACATGGGTTGGTCACGACAGATTGTGTCTGATACTGATACCATTTTCCCAAGTGCTGATCATCTTGTGTTTGGGAGTGCTTCTAGTGGGACATCATGGCCACAGAGGAAGGAATCTGCCATGCTTCGGTGGAACATGAAATCCAATACACCAATGAAGGGATGTGTTTTTTTGGATCACCTCTCAGCTGAAAAATATGGTCACAGTGATGGTTCCATTCCTCTTTGTGGCCCCGAAGACCCTTCACAATATCTCTACACTTACAGGCCAGGTGGTTTTGCCATAAGTTCCTCTTTAGTCAAAGTCCTAGAAAAGGTTCTTTATTCATGTATGCAAGGGTATTTCCACCTCAGTGGAAGTGAAGCCTGGGCATATTCTTGCCTAACAGCACCAGGTGTGGAATTCACTTGTGCACCCGGCTTTCATCAGGTTGATTTGAGGGGAACTATCTTTGGCTTAGTTGCTGCACATCCATTAAGTCCAATTGTCTTCTTCTATGAACAGGCTGCTTACACGTTTCTATTCTCCAATGGCCTTCACACAATTGTTAACCAGCAAACACAAGCCATCAAAGTGATATTAGGTGACAGGAACTTGCTGGAACTAAGTGGTAAAGACCACAGTCGCGTCAGAGGGGTACTCATCTCATTCTTGACGCTTGATTCTTTGACGAGATATGTAGCAATTATAGATGAAGCAGTTAGGTGGCACCTGATATTACCTCCAATGAAGACCTACACATCCCACACAATTTGCTCTCTTCTGTTTGGTCTTGAGAGTGGAGAACAAATAGATGAATTCCTAAATTCCTTCCCCGCAATGATTGAAGGAATATGGTTAGTTCCAGTTAATGTGCCCCTCAGACACTACAACAACATCATCCTAGCAGGTACAAGGATCCAAAACATGTTACAGGAGAATATGCACAAGCATAAGACTGAACATGAAGCTAATTCCCACCAAGACTTGATCAATTTCTTGCTTAGCATGTTTGATGAAGCTGCTATTCAAGCATGGTCCTTACACTTCAAACAATGGGATCCAGGAGGCTGTTTTCTTCTTCATTTTAAAGGTCAATATGAATTCAAGGCGTCTTTGGAAGATGAAACTGAATTTAGGAAGGTTTATCTATATCACAACCTTGAGGACAAGGTTGTTGTGGATGGGTGGAGTAATGATACGAACATGGGGCCAAATCAAGTCACTAATGGGCCAGCTATCTCAAATAAGCCCAAAACTTGGAGACCCAGTAACTTAGGAAAGTGCCAAAATGGTTATTTGATTGTGCTTAGCCACACTAGGACATGCACCAGCAATGCATTAGGGTATCTGCATTTTGTTATAAGATTTTCCCCATTGTGTAAATTCCTTTTCTTTCTGTTAGATTGTTTGAGATCATCACTGTACACCTGGCATCATATGCGGGTGATTAGGAACAGAACTCTCTATATAATTGCATATGAATGAATGAAGAAAGTAGAGAAGTTCAATAAATTTTATTTGTTTTCTTTTATCCCTCTCTTATTTCTGGAGCCCTTCCTGCTCGAAAGGAAGAACCATTAAATCCATTCTTATCAGAACACCTAATTTGTCAAGATGATTTTGTAATTAATATTTTGTAAAGAAAAATTATTATAAAATTTGTAAAAACTAAAAAAATATTTTGTTCTTGCTCTTAACCCCTTACATGATCACACTTAATGAAAATTTCTTTTTAGTTGCAAGTTCTTTTTGAGCTCATAATCTAAGCCCATGTGAAAAAAAGGTAAAATTAAGGTAGAGAACAAGCTTTCTGAATGATAAAAAAATAAAAAACCTAAAAAATGCAAAATCTGGAATCGATTTCTAAGGTTGAATTCGAACGCCAACTTGAGCTTACTATGCTTTCTAGTTCTCTAGCCCATAGGTTTTGGCCTCCAGGATGTTTTTCTTGGTGTTTTTGCTTATAAATGATGTGGAGCCTTGTGTCACATCTACTTGGTACTTTAGACATAGTGGCAATATAGAGTAGATTATGGACTTCATGAAATTATAAACTTAAAATTGTTATCAAGTTTTTATCACATAACGGTCGAAAGTAGTGGCATTGACCAATTCAAACTTGCACTGTATTAATAAATATGTTGAATTCTCTAATAAAATCAAACTTACTATAGTTGAGAGAGGGAAAGTAGTAGCTATATATAGAGTGTTGAGTAATGTAGAAATGGAAAACAAGAGCTATAGAACACTGATGTGTTGAGTAATGTAGAAAGCGTGGTCGGTATAGTGGAGAGAAAATAAGGTAGTGGAGTAGCAGGCGAATAGCAATAAGAAATGTTTTGAAGTGTTGAGTGATCAGCGCAAGTTGGTATAGTGGAGAGAGACTCAGAGAAAGGTAGTGGAATAGTTGAATAGTATTGTACATATGGGTATGAACATGAGTCTCACGTGCATCTCCTTGTTCCTTCAGTGACTCTTGATACACCGTCGTTATTTCCTCAATTTCTTTCCGATGTATCCTTTCATTATTAACCCTGCAGCCACCACCTTTTCTAACTATTGTTTCAGATCCTCGAGTTACATTTTCACACTCCTCTCAACCATCTTGGATTTTGTCAATAACTCTTTCCACTGTTGGGCATCATCCAAAGTTTTATATCTTTCTTATCCACGCAGCCCTTGCTTCATAATTGTAGCCCTCAAGCAATCTTGCGTCTTGAACTTACATTTTTTTTCCCACTCTTGCCCTTTTCTTGGCATTCTCAAGACATTGTCCCTTTTTAGTGATTACTAGTTACAAGGCCTTGTTTTCTCGAAGAGCTTCTTCTAACTTCTCTTGCAATCTCTTCTTCTCTTCTTCTGACTTCAGTAATGCTGCTTTAAGGTTTTCTACTTCTTCAATGCTAGTTGGGGTTGCTCCAAGTGTCTCATCAATAATTTCCTTAACAACTGGAATTGAGCATTGAAAATATATTTTATGACACAACTCCTTTTCTCAAGCTCTTGACTTTTTCTAATCACACAATCCTAGGAATGCCTAATTCTTCTAAGCTGTTGAGTGTCCTTCATATCCTTTTCATAAAGAACAAAAGGAGTTATCGTTTCTTCATTTGGTGGGTCTCTCATGGGATAATTACCAAGTTGCTTATGTAACACCCTGCATTTTACTGTTTTAAATAACAGTAATACATATAAATATGTTTATAAATTTATTTGAGTTTCAGAAAATTATTTTAAATAAACGGAGTTTACCACTCAGTCCTACTTGAATGTAGGAAGCTACGTTAAAATTTAGGTTGGAAAGTCAGGCGAAACTTGACCTGCGAATTCCATTGACAGTATAATAATACTGCTCAAAAGACCTAATTTTAATTCATGAACGAAAGACTTAAGATTAGTATTTTATTTTCTACAATTTTGTATTTTTAGATTTATTTCAGAAAAAAATAAAATAATTTACGCTTTACGGGCAGAATATGCAATCGGGTGAGCGGCAGAGCAGATTTCGGAGTTTCTAAGAGCAGATAAAGAGTTTATTTTAGGATTTTGAGATGATTCAAGGGTATGAATCATACTTTTAAGTCTATAAGGTTCTACAGGGTTAAAGTGAACATTTTTGAATTTTACGCTTAAGTCCCTGAACTTTCTGTTAATTATCCTTTTGTCCCTAAGTTAGTTTCTATGATTTTCTAAGTGGATTGAACCAAAATCTTTGTTCCAAGACCATTAGTGGACGTGGCCATGAAGCCCAAATTCCTTACCCATGACTTAAATTTCATAAAGCCCATTTGGAGCCATATAAGTTTCCTATGTCATCATAAGCCTTAAATCTTTTTGGTGGGCCCCACAAGAATGAATCCAAGCCCAAATTCATTAGGCCCATGAGCAAGCCCATGAGGGAGTAAAGGCTGCCCTCATCTTGGATGAGCAAAGAGCATTCTAGAATTTTCTACTACATTCCACACCATTCTACATTCTTCTACATTATTCTACCATCTTCTAAGATGTTCTAAACTCTTCTTGATTCTTCATAAAATATCTATGGAGAAAAATCAGCCAAAGTTAGTCAAGATAAGACCACATTTAATGTGGCAAATAGTCATCATTACAATTTATTGGCAATTTTCAAAATAGTCCTTATACTTTAAGAATCTTTGCAAAATGGTCCCAAGGAATTATTTGTATTTTAATTCTTTGAACAAGACAACTCATCCTTACTAGATCCTTCCAAGATGGCGCCGCCCATCTCTATAAATACCTTGCTCTCACATTTCATTTAGTTTCTATTGCCATTTGTTCAAAAACCCTAAAGTTCATAAGTCTTTTAGTGTCAAATTTGTGAAGCAAGTTCTTGGATTTCCTTTGTCATTGATCTTCAAGAGGTAAATCCTAATCTTCTTCCTTAATCATGCCTATGTTCTTCAATAAGTTTCTTGATTTAAAGTTTGTTTCATATGTGTTCATCATTTTTAAGTTTCTAACCCAAGAACTTTGAAAAGTCATAATAAATTCTAGAAAAATCTCATGATGATGAAACCACTTTCTATATTCTTGATATCATGCATAATATCTAAATCCAAGACATTAGGTAATCAAAAATTTCTTTCCTAAAAACCTAGCCTTGGCCGAATCTATTAGAATAGGTTTGGTAGAGTTTTGTTCATGTGTTGTCATGTATGATCATGTATTCTATATGACATGTATGTCTACACACTCTAATCCATGATAGATTATTAAAATGAAAATCTTTACTCAAAAATCTCTATGTTGGCCGAACCCTAGGTGGGTGAGATTTGATAAGTTTTGTTCATAGTTTTCATTAATGATCTTGTTAATCAAGCTATTAGTATGTATGCTTTATAAATCCAAGTTGGTTTATTAAACTAAGAACCCTAGCCCTATGAACATGTAGAGGCCGAATCTTAGTGTATAAGAGTTAGGAAGTTTTGAGTTTGAAACTTAGTTGTTTAGTCACTAATCCATGATTTAGGTTGATCAAGGATCATAAATCCATGACTTAACCATAATTAGAAATTTTAGTCATTCAAAAACCCTAGAGACCGTGACTATGTATTAGGGTTTAGAATGTTTTCAGTTTCTTGATTAGTAATTATTTGATTGCTATGGTTGAAGGTTAAGTGAGTACGACGTTTATGTGGTATCCGAATTTCCGAAGGAATCAGTAAGTTCACAAGAAAGTCTTCAAAATGTAAGAGGGGAACACCTGAGGATTTATTCGATGGCTATATGCTATCCCGTGTTTGTTTGTAATTATTTGTCTGCTAGTATTTACGTTGTTTAATGTTATGTTATTTGTATCTGTGTGGTTTTAATTGCGTTTAATGGTTTATCTGCAATTATATTATGCTACTGTGATGCATGATCTGCCTGGGAAATATCTGTGATATAATTGTTGATTGATGTGTGAGAAGCCTGACAGTGGTCAGTGCCCAATTAAGTTAATCAGATAAAAGCTATAAGAAGCTTCGCAAATTATATTCAATGTTTTAACGGTAAAATATTGATATATAATATTAAAGGAAATTTTATTTGGAAAAATAAGGAATTTTGGAAAATATTATTATTTTAATAATTTATTACTAAAAAAGTGTATTATGAGTCACAATGGGCGCGAAACCGTGAAAATATTTTAGCACTGCTAATTTTTACGTAAGAAATTTCGGAATATTACAAAATATTCTTTTATGAAAGTAATTGGTGAAAATAAGTTAATTATGATTTTAGAAAATTAATTAAGTGGCAAAGGCTAAATTTTGGCTTAAAAAGCCTTAAAAATAATATTTGACGGCAAATTTGGAAAAGTGTAGACGGCAAGTATTTTGAAACGGCAGTACATATTTTGAAGAAGTTAAAACCTCAAGTGACTCATTGGTTTGTGAAAAACTAAGTTTTATTATTTAAGGATTTTATTAATGATTTTACAATTTGAAAAGAATTTCTGAAAACAAAAAATAAATTCAACCGTGTTGAAAGTGTTGTGGAACTTAGTAACCGAGACGTCGGGGTCATTTGGACTTTGAGGCCATGTACCGTATACGTGGTGTATACCATATTGAAACATTTGAAGATGTTTTCTAGTACCACGAACCTAAGACTGGTGCATCGGTCGAGAGGTGTCATGATTGAGCATTCGGACTGTGAGGTCCTGTGTTGTAATGAAAGTTTTAAAGATGTTTAAAACTATGTGAGTCATAAGCCATTTTGATCTTCGGCAAAGAAAGATTGAACACAAAGAAAAGAACAAAACAAAAGTGTTTTGCATGCATTGGAAGACGTGCCCGTGGTTCGATGTATTAATTACCTGCGGCGTGAGGTAGTTCTTACTGTGTTTTTTCTCATGTGCCTAGTGAGGACATTTGAGACCCCATCTTCGTTGCTATTGGTGCCCTTAGTGTGGACAGTATGCAATGTGTTTTGGCTGCGTGCTTGGCTTTGTGCCTGTGTGGATGGGAAGAGGTTGCGTACCAAGTTATCCTGTGTGGCTCTGGAGTCTGATCAACTCATTATGTGTTGGGATATATCATGAGATTAGGACGAAATTAGATGATGAATAAGAAGTGTCATGCATAGTTTTCAAATCGATGATGTTTGGGGTGTTGAACCCAAAGATAAACTATTTGTTATAAATGGTTGTATTTGGTAAATGCTGATGTGTTTATGTGGTGGCTAGTATGTAGTTATTGAGTAAGATCCATGTATTGGTTTCTCACTCTTACCTATTCAGATGAACCTGGATATACCGTTGGTACAGTCGAGGGTTCGATCGATCATATTTGATCGTGCACATTATGGTGGTGCCTGGGAGATTAACCCTGGGGCACTCAGCGCCACCTACCATGGCCCAAGTAGAGAAGTTATCGGCACGATAGAGGAAGGACCACATCAGAGAATACATGTCGTGGAGACTGTCGAGGTATCTCTACCTCCAGTTTGGCTATACCTGCAGTACTTGGAAGAGCACGGATTGATGGATCCGCCACCTCAGCCACATCCTCTTCAGATATTGGGACCTGAGGAACCTCCAGCCGAAGTGGAGTTAGATGATGTTGAGGAGGATCCAGAGGAGTACACTGAGCACGATCTTGAGTTTCACCCTCCTGCGGTTGATGATGAGGATTCTTCCGATGACGCAGCGGGAATGGAGGCATCTTCCTCAGATACGTCTGGTGTAGGTGGGATTGATCATCATGATCTTCCCAATGGGTTCTAGTAGCTTGACCAGCTATAGGTGTAGTTTTGAGGTAGTGAGTTTTGTCAGTTTTTGAATCTGGCTACTGAGAGCCATGAGTTTTTGGTATGGTTCTAGTCTACTCGTTGCTTATATGTATATGTCTTTATTTTCTTCACTTAGTTTGATGGAGAATAACCTATACTTATGAGGGCTCTTTTGTTATCTCCTATTATAGGTATTGTGTATTTAAAAGGTGATGTATATATATAGATATACATATATGTTTGTTTATGTTTACAATGGTTCTATGTTTTAAAAAAAAAAATCATAATATTTAATTTTCCACTTTTGGGTAATAATGTGATGACCCTAGAAGGGGTGTCGCAGCCTAACTGCCAAAGATGGATTATCAATGTAGAATAACCAATACTCAAAGCACGGAAAAGAGGAATGACATGACGTAAAATTGGTATCGCCTCCGAGATGGTAATATTGGAAAAGATAAGACAATGGATGAGAGAATATCAATGTAGAATAACCATGATTTCTTAGAATTGTTCCAAATTTGGGTGTGGTTATTAATCAAAAGCTTTACTCTCTTGTCAATATAAGGTGTGTTGAAATGTTTGATTCTAACATCAAAACCATGATGAAAGCGGCAAGGATATGCAATGCCAGGATGGCTCATGGTAGATTATTACCGAAAGCAAGTTGGTACGACACCTCAAAAGTAAGAAAGATGGCCATAATAAAAACTAAGGTCTCCCACATCCTAAAAATATCATGCTTATAAATTAAAAAAAAATAGTAGTTGATGAAATTAAAAGAAAAGAAAATGCTAAGATGACAGTAAAAAACTTACAAAATTCGAGCTATCTTTCATATTCAATACCAACAACACACTACATCTTTCAAATCCACATCTACCAATACTCGAGCAAAGTTCCCAAAAGTATGTTTGTTTGTTGATTCATCAAGACAGATTGAAATACCAATACTTCCAGCAATTGCAAAGATAATTTTGGGGATCCAACATTCTTGTGCTAAACCAAAAATCCGGACCCAACTATTCAGTAGGTAGAGGCCATTACTGCATTAGGCCAAGAAGATATCAATTGCAGCAATATTACTTTCTTTTCATAACAATAATTGAAAGTATAGTATGTATCCTTAAGAATAGTTGGTTCAAGACTCTATCCCCTATCTTGCACGACCAAGACGATATCAATTGTAGCAAAATGTACTCATCAATGTGAGCAAAGAAAACAACCCCATAAACGGCAAGAGCCAATACATCCATGAAAAAAGTCTGATCCTCAATTTCTGCCAAATTATTTATTCTCTCTTCTATGTACTTTTGTGAAAATACATCGTCACTTTGATTCTACTTCTTGCCTTGCAACTTTTGTATCTGAACTCTCAATACATATGCAGCTTCCTGCATGGAAAGGTTGTGCCCCAAGTAATGACAAGGCTTGACATTTTCCAACAGGTACCCTAAGATTTGCACAACCTCTTCCAAGGTAGGGGCCATTTGGAAGTCTTAAAAAGAAAAACACCTTATGGGAGGATCATATAATTGGCCTAAACCATTAATGGCCTCTACTGGCAGTGATTGGCCTAATGCAGTAATGGCCTCTACCTGCAAAACAGTTGGCCTAATGCAGTAGTGGCCTCTACCTACAAAATAGTTGGGTTGATTATTGGTTTAGAATAAGAATATTGGAGCCCCGAAATCATCTTTACAATTGCTGGAAGCATTGGAATTTCAATCTATCTCGATGAATCAACAAACAAACATACTTTTGGCCACTTTGCTCGAGTATTGGTAGATGTGGATTTGAATGGTAAACTGCGAAATCAAGTCTTGGTTGAAAGGGACGCCTTTGCTTTTTTTTTTCTTGGTATTGAATATGAAAGATAGCTCTAATTTTGTAAGCATTTTACTGTCTTCTTAGAATTTTCTTTTCTTTTAATTCCATCAATTACTATTATTTTTTTTATTTATAAGCATGATATTTGTAGGATGCAGGAGACCTTAGTTTTTATTAGGACACTCTTTCTTACTTTTGAGGTGTCGTATCAACTTGCTTTCGGTAATAATCTACCACGAGCCACACTCTTTCTTACTTTTGAGGTGTCGTATCAACTTGCTTTCGGTAATAATCTACCACGAGCCATCCTGGCATTGCATATCCTTGTCGCTTTCTTCATGGTCAATGATGTTGGAATCAAACATTTAAACACACCATATGTTGACAAGAGGGTGAAGCTTTTGATTGATAACCGCACACAAATTTGGAACAATTCTAAGAAATCATGGTTATTCACATTGATATTCTCTCAGCCATTGTCTTATCTTTTCCAGTATTACCATCTCGGAGGTGATACCAACCTTACGTCATGTCATTCCTCTTTTTCCTTGCTTTGAGTATCGGTTATTCTACATTGAAAATCCCTCTTTGGCAATTAGGCAACTTGGTTATCTCATAAGAGACCCACCAACCAAAGAAATGATAATTCCTTTTGTTTTTTATGAAAAGGATATAAAGGACACTCAAAAGCTTAGACGAATCGGGCATACCTCGGATTGTGTCAATAGAAAAAGTCAAGAGTTTGGAAAAAGGAGTTGTGATGCAAAATATAAGTATCGCAAAAAAGTCAATGGCTAAGGGATATAGCTCAAAAGGTAAAGTTGAATTTTCAATGCTCAATTCCAGTTGTTAAGAAAATTGTTGATGAGACACTTGTAGCAACCCCAATTAGAATCGAAGAGGTAGAAAAAACCTTAAAGCAGCACTGCTGAAGTCAGAATAAGAGAATAAGAGACTGCAAGGGTTAGAAGAAGCTCTTCGAAAAAACAAGGTCTTGTAACTAGTAACCACTGATGAGTGTGATTTCACATCATAATTCATTGTCATTTTGCATGTATTTTCATGGTAGATTAGACATTTTTGTTTAGTTATTTTTTAATTTTCCTTTTGGAACAGATAAGGTGGTGTTGTGGAGTGTTTGTGCGGGAATTTTTGATAAAAATGCTTAAGTCAAGTTTCCATGGAGTTTGCTTGAAGATGAAGCTTGAAAAGCATGAAAAATATACAAGGCAGAGGCTATCACGGCTTGGGCATGAAAGGCTTCATGGCCATGATTGCGCAAATAAGTGCTTCTTAGGAGGCAACCCAAGTTTTCTTTCCTTGCTATTTTGTTTTTTATTTTTGTTTTTATTTGTTTTGAATAAATTGAGAAGTTTATAGGAAAGAGTTTATTATTGATTGTCTTGCCAAGTTTGTTTGTAGGTTGGAAAGGTTTATTTGCAAGAGCGCATCATGGATGAGCAGGCCCAGTAGAGGACTTTGCTCCAGCAGCTCTATGACTGGCACCTGAGCCAGCACCTACCTCTGCCATAGTGAGCCGTTCCATTTTTTCCCTTCTCCGACTTGATTATTTAAATTGGGGATAATATAAGTTTTTAAGCTTGGGGTAGATGTATTATTTTTGCATGTGCATGTGCATGTTTAATGCTGCATTCATTTTAGACATAGTTTTGCATGATCACATCATTAGATTGCCCCTTGCTTAGAGTTTGCATCCTATTGTGAGAACTTTGTGCCAAATGAATTAAGACAGTGAATTTTTTAACCCAATTTGTGTATTCTTGTGACAGGCTAAAAAATTAAATGATAGAGATGATCTTTTTATAGTTGTTAATTAGCATATGGTTCCTTGAATTTGTGTTTCTCATTGATTATAAACTACTAAATGTGAGATTTTGAGCCTAAAGGGGTACTAACAAAATTGGTCCCATTCCTTGTGATTGAGTGTTTTCTTCCTCTTGGATTGTATTCTCTAGAACTTGACTTGAAACCATTCTGAAACTTATGCATTTTTTAAAACATATTTGAAAATGATTGAGGCATTAGGTATTTTTCTGGCCTTCTGAGTTTGAATGATTAAATGCTACCCCCTTAGTTGCCCAATTTTGAGCCTAATAGAATAAAATTCTTTTTTTGGTACCTTGATTGTTTTTTATAAATGATAAATGATGCATGGTATGACACCTTTTAAAGTCTTTCAAAAGGGTAAAAAGGTAGTTTGAAAATTATGGGATGAACAAGAAAAAAAAATCTCAAGTTGGAAATCTTCCCTTCTCCAAAATTGCTAAAAAAAAAGTACAAAAAAATAAACAAAAAAAATGGAGAAGGGAATGAGTAAAAATTGAGATATAAAATGAAAAGAAAAAAAATGAAAGAAATGTGGAAAAGTGAATTAAAGCCCAAAAATGTATTTTAGAAGGTTGTCATGCTTTGCATTGTTTTATATTTTCTTTAGCCTTCTTGAATTTTCCTTTTCTTGGTTTCCCCACCTAACGGTTAATCCCATGGTCCCATTACAACCAAAATGAAAGACCTCTTGATTCTGATGTGTTTTCATTAATAAAGTAGAGATTTTGGTTAATAGTCAAGCTTATGGTAGGGTACTTTCCTTGAGGAAATTGAGCGAAATGTCAAATGCCCTTAAACACTTTAGTGAGGTGAGAAGAGTTCCCAAATTAGTGAGAGACATGAATTTAGGGAACCTAGGCTTCTAATTGGACTTGAAATTGATTGTCTCTTGGTTATTTATTGGATATGCCCATTGCTTGGATTTGTACTCGGGTTCTTGGTTCACTGTCTATGCTTTGATTGATTATCTTGTTTGGGCTTGGTTATTGGTTAAGGACAAGCAAAATCTTAAGCTTGGGGTAGTTTGGTGAGTGTGATTTCACATCATAATTCATTGTCATTTTGCATACATTTTCTTGGTAGATTAGGCATTTTTGTTTAGTTATTTGTTAATTTTCCTTTTGGAATGGATAAGGTGGTGTTATGGAGTGCTTGTGCAAGCATTTTTTATAAAAATTCTTAAGTCAAGTTGCCATGGAGTTTGATTGAAGATAAAACTTAAAAAACATGAAAAATATGCAAGGCAGAGGCTGTTGCGCAGAACTGAAGAAAAAGAAAGGAATTTTCCAGCAAGGTTCACGGCCTGGCTCTGAACAGCTTCCAGCAAAGAATTTTCATATGCTTTTGATTTGATTCCTATTGTTATAATTACTTGTGAATTTGGTGGCCACTTATTTGCATGTCACAGACACTGTAGGGATGAAATGTATGACACCCTCACCCGGGCATTACATTAATTAATCATTTTTACTAATATTAATGTTATTAGAAGACATTTCGATTTCTTTCGGAATGTCAAAATTTAATTAGTAATTCATTATTAAATAAAACTCAACTTAAGACATGGATTTAAAATATCAACTTACGAAAAACATACATAAATACTCACATTGATAACAAACACCTTCTTAGTGACAGGTGCATTGACAGGAGTTCCTTGAGTATACATCCAAGTTACTTAAACGAAATACTAAAGTCATACTATAGGTTAAGGAGACAATTTAAACATGTTCTTGAAAGGATCCATCCAACATCACTACTCCAAAATAAAACTAGACCTCCCAAACTGGTCAAGACAACTAGTGATACCCATTCGGGAGACCACAAAAGTCTCCCTCATTTCCAGAAGAAGTATCAGAAGAGGATACTTCCACCCCGTCTCCCTCGTCAGGTGCATCAACATCATCATCACTGCTCATAGGATGATACAGAGGGTCCTCATCCATGAATTCCTCCGGATCCTCCTCTATGGATGAAGCTGGCACCACATTCAGAGGTGGTGGATTCAACAGTAGCTGTCCTAAGTCTGCTAGGTGCTGTATATACAACCAAGCTGGCGAAAGTGATATCTAGATGGTCTCCACAGTATGAATCCTCCTCTTTGGACCTCCCTCCAGTGTTCCTTCTATAGTGCAAACCGGGCCAGTGTACTCGGGCATGTGATTCCTCGGATGAATCACCCAAGCCCCAGGGTTGTCAGCATCCTCAAACATGATCGTCCGCATCCGGGAGTGCACGAGAGGCAGAGCTGGGTCCATCTAGTCTCAACATAATAGGATACATACATATATACATGAAGGAAAATTCAAGGGTAATTAAGATACCAATATATGGATAATTATGACAACTATATGCACCCAAAACACACACAGAAACATACAAGTAACAAGATATCATTTTAAGTAGTACGTAGCAAGAGATAATAATTGCTTTTTGAAAACCATGACACTTCTATAATTCAACTTCTATCCTAATCTCCGGAGACCCCAACTTCACTTTGTTTAAAATGAGCTTATCAGGCCCGAAATCTTTGCCATAAAAGGCACAACGTGTTAGTTCACTACACTGTCCAAAATTCCTGGCACAATGTGCAACGTGCGTGGATATCCATAGCATACTATCCAACTCAAGGCATAGTAATCAAGGCATATGGATTTCATTGTCCGCCAAGGCACAATGATGCAACGTAGCATGATATACCTTGCCCTTCAAGGTACTCACACAAAACAACTTTGGGCACATCTGCCAAATGCATGAAAAACATTTTATTATCGAGGCTTTTCTTTGTGTATAATTATTTCCTTGTCGAAGCTCAAAGGCTCACAACCTCCATAATTTTTCAATGTATTAAAATTTGTAAACACATGACATTTGAGTCCAAGTGTCTAATCACGAGAGTCTTAAACCGATGCACCAGTCTAAGACTTTGTGGTAGTAGAAAACAACTTTACACCTTTACTGCGTTTATCACGTTTGTATAACGTATGTAGGGCACGCAGAGTCCACAACAACGTATAAGGACACAGAGTCCGCAAAAACGTGACACGGATCATAGATCAACGTGTTTAATTACACTAGTAGCCCGACGTCTCGGTTACTAGTCCACTTTTCAACGTTATTTTTCGTTTAGTGAAAAGCAAAACAAAATCAAATTTCCATAACTTATCCAAGTTATTGGAATATTGTTTTGAGTAAAGTTTTTATTAAAAAAAATTTATTTGAAATTCATTTTCCAGAACTCACCTTGATTTTAAAAATTCACTCTTTTTCAATAAAATCAAATTAATCTTCCTTTAAAAAAAATTTCTTTTAATTGAATAAATCAAAATATGCTTTTTCATAAAATTTCTAATGTTACAAAATTTAGAAATATAACCTTAACTTTCTTCTCTTTTTCAAACAAAACTTCTTTTTTAAAAAAACATTATTTATTTGTAAGCTTCTTTTCATGATCTTGTTAAGATTTTTATCTTAACTTATTATTTTGAGCTCTAACTCAAGGTTAGGCTTTATATGCATCAACCAAACAATTACATCAATAAATCAACATATCCATATCATAATAAACATTTTATAATCAACATAAACACTTAAATCATGTAAATCAAATAAAATAAGCATATCAACTAAATCAAATCACTCATCAAACCAAGCATTATAATAAGCATTCAACCAACACATCAAGCAAATACAGGTAACACTTGGTCATCATAATTTTTAATATCCCTCAGGCTTTCTTCTCTTACCTCATAGTAAAATGGTAATGAAACTTGGTTGTGGATTTTAAAGAGGAACGACTCGGTTCGCGTTACGATTGCAAACCTATAGAAACAAATGATTAACATAGGTAATTTTTTTTTTATAAAATTACCTAATTTGATGCATGAATTCGGCAATGCTTAGAAAATCATGCTAGAAATTTTAAATTTTCACAAACTTTTGGATCTATGATCCTTAAGCATCAAGGAGGTAAAATAAAAGTTTAAAACTTGAAAATAAAATTTTATAATCTTGGCCTCATGAACCATGGGTTTCGGCCTTATCAAGAAATGGTGGAAAAATACTATTTTTCATCAATCTAATTTTATGCATGTAAAGTTTATAGTGTTCTAAGCATCATTTAGCTTAAAAAAATTTGAACAAGCCTCATCAACTCATCCAGTGAGTTTCGGCTATCACAAGCCAACAAGGCTAGGAACACTAAAATTTTTCAAGCACCATTGTTAAGCTACTAATGTAAAGAACTTAGCGTATTAACCATGCAACCTTCCAAGTGATTAAAAATTAGGTCTCACTAACTTAAAAATTTTAGATTTTTGGCTATAGAACCATCACAATTGAAGGTATACACAGTCTCAAAAAATTTGCTTTAGTTAAAAAAAAAATCATGAATCAAAGATCTAAAGCCATGCATGTGAGATTCTAGCAAAAACTCATCCTTTCTCCCTCTTGGTGTTTCGGCTACACCATGATCATAGGGAGGATGCTTTTCTCTTCACATGCAAGCCATTAAAATGAGAATAAAGATGAGCAAGAAGTGCTAAAATCTTTTGCATTTAAAGGAAGATGATTTCTTTTTGATAACAAGTTAAAACTATAAGCATAAATCATGGTAAAACTAACATTCATGTGAAAAATATGTTGAAAAATCACAACCTCTCCTCCTTAGGGTTTCAGCCAATCCCATTAAAATGGTCATAGGAGGGTTCATTCCAACATGCAAAGGTTGAAAATGGTGGTGAAGATGAGTAGAACTTTGAAATAAAAGAACTTTAAGACAAAGAAATGAACAAGCTTTGCAAGAACCAACTCAACATGCATGTACAAGAAGATGAAAATAGCAAGAACTTGAAGTATAATAGCTACATATTATACCTAGGTGCTGCAGAAATTGAGTTCTTGGAAGCAAGACTTGAGTTTCACTAGTGCAATAAGTGCTTTTTGTGTCAGTTAAAATTGATTTTATACGTCAGAATATTTTCTGACGTTAATACAGCTGACGTTAATAGTTAATATTTTAACATCAGTTGTTTAAACAACTGATGTTAAATATAAAACTATTAACATCAGTTCTTTAACACAACTGACGTTAATGTTGTTCAAACTAACGTCAGTTGTGTTAAAGAACTGATGTTAAAGGTTTTATTTTTAACGTCAGTTTCCTAATACAACTGACGTTAATAGTCTACTGTATATTTTATAAAATACTATTAACGTCAGTTGTTTGATACAACTGACGTTAATAGATTTTTTTTAAAATTCAGTTTTAAAATATCACACCCCTCAGCTATCCCTGCATTCAGTAAATATCCCAAAGAATACGTAATATCACACACATTACAGAATTGCAAACACTACCCTTAAATTTCAATATTAACAAAAAGAAAAGAAATATACAAAGGAACAATGGGGGGACTTAAAACCAAAACCCATGTATAGGAAAAACATAACTATCCACAAGTATATATATATATATATATATATATATATATATATATATATATATATATATATATATATATATAAATTTTAGTCTCTAATGTCTAAAAACAAAACTACCAATCTAAGTATATATATATACATGTTATTAAATTAGTTTCTAAAGTCTAACAAAAAAACTATTCATCTAAGCATTGCGGAGGTATCTTGTCAATTCCTTTTTCAGCCGCATACTTGAAGAAGAATTCTGCTAAGTGCATCCTCAAGTCTCTAAACTCATCTTTTTGAAGAGGCGATTGGTCGTTAAATGCCTACACACAATCAAATAATAACCATAACATTAACGCAAGTCATCACCAAAACTATAATATATAATTTAACAAGTTGTTTAAATATTACCTTCTTCCATCCATCCGTAATAGATATGGAGACTATGTTCACCATATGAAGCATCACATAATAGCCGCACGACGACCACCCGTCAAAGTTGAAATAGAGACTACAAACAAAATTAATTTCAATGTCAGTTAAATATACATATAAATTAGTAATTATAATATTAATTATTTGATAAATAAACTACCAAACCTTGAGGATGATCCAGTCAGGATTTCCTTTAGCCCTAGAAGTTCTACTTCTCCCGTTGGCGCAACTTATGCTACTCGCCTTCAGCGCGCTATCATAAACAAATAATCATGTCAATTAACAAATTCATATATCATGTGTGTAATAAACTAAAAACAACTGATATTAAAACTTAAATTAAATTTAAGATTAGTTACTTACGTATTTACAGCTTCCACCACCTCCTGTGGCGGGTTTTGGTGGAGAGAGCATAAGAATATGATAGTATGCTTAGACGGGTGAAGTACGAACAACTGGCAATGGTTATTCATACAGTAGGGAGCTAGATATAATTCTTTCAGATTGTCTCCCATCAAGTTCCCTATGTATTTACTAAATGCATCGGCAGCAAAGAATTGGGGCACAAGGATTGACGGATCTAAGAAGCCGTAAACTGATGCAATGCCCTTATCAATCTGAAGACGATGGAGATACCTAAGATATGAAAAGGTGTGGATGTTAATTACATAATATATATATATTGAAATTAAAATAAATTATTAAATTGAAAAATACCAAAAATAAATAAGTTATAAAATTAAAATTAACTTACGTGCACCAGAGACTCAAAACCGTGCTGGCCATCCAGACATTATCTCTGTAGGCGTGCCCGAGATCTTCACCACAGAAGGAAAATATCCTCTGTTGATTTGGGCGTGCCACCCATCCATCGTGCTCCAATGGACATTCAAAAATCTCAAACGTATAATCCTCACCAAGTGAGAACAAACGAGCGACAGGTGACAGCGACACCGACGTCGACTTGGCCTTCAATTTAGGAAAAATAAAATAGATAAGTTGTTGATAATTAAAAAAAACACAAGTAATTATTTGACTAATTTGGACATTAATAATGAATACATACCTTTGTTAACAATTCGAGCTCACGCCTTTTCATTTCCAACTCAAGCTCATGGCGTTGGACTTCCAACTCCCGCTCCCTAGCTGCCAACTCATTGTCCTCCACATGTGCCCTACTATAACTCTCTTTTGTGCTCACATGTGAAGGGTTGGCATGCCCTGTGGTGTCCTGGGATGAACCGATGGAGGAAAGCTCTCTAGCAAGCGCCTGCTTGAATTCTGGGTTGGATAGTAAGCTTTGCATCAGATGCGTTGTAATAGCAGGGTTGGATGAGCTGCTGAGTAATGTCATCCAAAATTGATGCTTCATCGCCCACCCACTTTCGTGAAGCAGACTTGCCATAATATTCTTTGATGGTCACGTTCCCAGGAACACAAATAACCCGACCAGGATGGTCTTTCTTGCCTAGAACAGTCATCAAGATGTCCCGCCGTCCAGAAGGGACGAATGAGCCCTGGGAGGATTGTGCTTTAAGATCCATCTACAATGAAAAATGAAAAAACGTGCAAGTGAAAAGTGTTAAAAATATCTATACAAATATCAATTGAAATGAAGTTAATTATTTACTTACAATCTTATCTGCTACTTCGCGAGTGGCATCAACTTTAAAAGATCCCGTCTTTGTCATGCGGCCGGCTAACCAGACATCCTCGCGGTCGATGTCCGACGAAGGACTTAATGGTGTGCCCTCAGGCACCTCTCCTCTTCCTATCCTAGAAGAGTGCTCTTCCTGCTTCACCCTCAGTCTATCCGCCATCATCTCCTCGATCCGAGTCTCGTACCCACCTGAGACATGGTGTGGAGGTGGACGTTCTTCGCCTGATTCTGCCGAAACTTCTCTGCCTTAGCCTATTCAAACAAAAACACATAATTAAATACAGTTAAATGATCTATAAGAAGCATACAAAATTAACTTAATCAACCAACCTGAAATTCTCCATCCTGTCGACTCCTAGCAAACATATCCCAAGTATCCTGATCAATCTAGGGATAATCCGAGAACATATTATCAAGCCGCTTCTTCCCAGATACATAGTACCTGGTAAGATCATGCTTGAACCCATTCCAACGCTTTGATGCCATTTTCATACATTTGTTACGATGATCCTCGTCATTTGGCACAGTCCAAGCTACCTACACATTAAATACATAACAACTGGATTGATTATAACTCGGATAATTATATAATAATGTAAATCAAAAGAATGTAAAGGTAAAATACCGTGATAGCCTCCCAAATCTGATCCTTAACATTCTGTGGAACCTCATTCCAGTGGTTGTAGTTGATGCTAATGTGCTGCTTTTCTTGTAGAAACACCCACTTTTTAAATTCTTTAGCACGGGGTCCCTGGGGATTTAGATTAGCATCGAAGGACACCTCAAGCTTCTGTCCGCTTTGCCTGGCCTTCTCTAGTTTCTTCAAAGTCGTGGCTCCTCTACCCCATTTCCTATGAGCTTGTGATGTCTGCATGGACAAAAAAAATGATAAAATAGAGGGTTGTAACATTATAAACTTACATTAAAAAGACGGACTAAAGATAGTATATAACATGTAAACTTACAGTGTCCTCCTGTGCATGTGGGCCATCCGACTGATCCATATGTATGCCAGTTCAGAAACAGTATATATTTATTAACATAGGTTATAACTAAAAATAAATACAGAAGTATAAATAAAAATAAATGTATACTATGTTTAAACTACCTATATCAATATCCCTTCGTGATGATCATCACGAGTGGCATGTACATCGTCCACCTCCTCGATTATAGTAGGCATGTTTGTTGAAAAAGAAAGACTCTCAGGAATATCAAGATTTGAATCTTGATTTTCATCACTACCATTATACATGCTTTTTCCTTGGAGAACCAAGGACAACCTTTTGTTAGAAGGATCAGTGATGTAGAACACTTGTTTTGCTTGGGAAGCCATTATGAAAGGCTCATTTATATGACCTAACTTGTTGAGGTCTACCAATGTGAACCCCAATTCATCGGTTTGTACACCACCGTTACTATCAACCCACTTATATTGAAAAACCGGCACCGTAAGCTTTGTGTAATCGAGCACCCAAATATCTTCAATATATCCAAAGTAAGGTGTCGGTGCTTTAACGGGTTTTGTGTCCTTTGCACTAGAGAAGTGCATTGCTTCGGCCACGATCATAACCCCACTATTTTGCATGGTACTCTTGTTATCTTGTTCCTTTGTATAAAAGGAAAAGTTATTGATGTCGTATCCGCTCCAACATATGACGTTGAAGCTAGGTCCACGTGCTAGCCATCTTATGTCATCAGAAGCAGTACTACCATCTTTAAGCATTTCTTCCTTGAACCATGGTAAGAAAGTCTTGTTATGCTTGTTCAACAACCACCTTTCGCTCATTCGAGGGTTTTCTTGATTGACTTTTCTTTTATGTTCAAATAAGAAAGGTTGAACAGAATCGATGTTGTTCAATACATACAAATGTGCTTGAAGCACTTCCTCCAGACCCTTGCTATTAATTCTTAAGCCATGTGTACCCTTACCTTGACATCTTATCTCATCATGCCGAGGCTTAGGAACCCCTATAGGATCCGTGTTATGAAGGTAGTCCGAACAAAACTCAATAGCTTCTTCTGCAACATACCTTTGAACAATAGATGCTTTCGGACGATGAGGATTCTTCACGTACCCTTTCAAGATCTTCATGTAGTGCTTAACTGGGTACATCCATCTCAGAAAAACCGGCTCACATAATCTAATATCCCTCACCAAATGAACAATTAAGTGAACCATTATGTCGAAAAAGGAAGGAGGAAAATACATCTCCAATTGGCACAAGATTGTAGCAGCCTCAACTTCTAAGTCATCCAATATACGGGGGTCAACGACTTTGCTACTTATAGAATTGAAGAATGAGCACAACCGAGTAATGGCATGTCTCACATTTTTTGGAGCAATACCACGAATAGCAACGGGCAGAAGTTGTTGCATCAACATGTGACAATCATGAGACTTTAAGCCAACTAATTTAAGATCACTAGAGACAAGCCTCTTCATATTTGAAGAGTAACCATGTGGAACTTTGATGCCCTGAAGACACCCGCAGAAACTTTGTCTCTTTTTTTTTGACAAAGTATGACATGCTGGTGGCAAATAAGTCCGCTTACCATCCTCAACAACTGGAGCTAACTGCTTCGTATACCCATAGCAACGAGGTCGAGATGAGCATTCACACCATCCTTTGTCTTGCCCTGAATGTTGAGAAGCGTCCCGATCACACTGTCACACACATTTTTCTCCACATGCATCACATCAATGCAGTGTCTGACATCAAGCTTGCGCCAGTATGGAAGATCAAAGAATATCGACCTATTCTTCCATATGTTTTTCTCAGCATCTTTACCTTTCTTTTTAGACTTGCCGAATATAACATCGATGCCCTTTACCCTCTGATAAACCTGCTCTCCAATTAAGGCCGCCGTAGCTTCTCCTGTCTCTTGGCATCCATTAAAAGCTTTTTTCATCTTACGATATGGGTGATCACGTCTAAGAAATCTCCGATGCCCAAGGTAAACCGTCTTCTTTCCATGATGCAACTGAGTGTAGCATGTGCCTTCTTCACATATAGGGCATGCTTTATGCCCCTTGACACTGTACCCGGATAAGTTACCATATGCTGGAAAGTCGTTGATGGTGCAAAATAACATGGCACGAACATTTTCAACTACATCAACACCTTCCACCCACAACATTTTCAAGTCTTCAATCAAGGGACTTAGATAAACATCTAAGTCATTTCCCGATTGCTGTGGGCCTGAAATCATCATAGACAACATCATGTATTTGCGCTTCATCCACAACCAAGGGAGCAGGTTGTAAATTATCAACAAAACAGGCCATGAACTATGAATACTACTCATGTTACCATAAGGATTCATTCCATCTGTAGCAAGTCCAAGCCATAGGTTTCTTGGCTCATCGGAGAAATCCGGAAACATAGTATCAATATCCTTCCATTGCATAGAATCAGCGGGATGACGAACCTTTCCATCACATTTCCTCTCATCATTATGCCATCTAAGATTCTTCGCATCTTTCGCATTGGCAAACAATCGCTTGAACCTTGGAATTATTGGAAGATACCACAACACCTTCGCAGGAGGACCCTTTTTTCTCACATCATCAAGATCATCATCATCATCACCACCCTTCACTTTGTATCGTGATAACCCACATTTGGGGCAATTGTGATTGTCTTCATGAACACCGGTGTACAATATGCAATCATTGGGACATGCGTGTATCTTCTTATACTCCATACCCATCAGACACAATACCTTTTTGGCCTCATAGTTACGGTCAGGCAATGTGTTGTCCTCCGGAAGCAAGTCTTTCAACACTTCAAGCAATTCCGTGAAGCTTTTATCGGTCCAACCATTTCTCGCCTTCACACAAACCAATTTTAGCACTGCCGACAACCGTGTATGAGTAGTACACCCTGGATATAAAGGCTTATCCGCATCACCGCACAACCTATCATACACATGAGCTCGATGAAAATATTCTTGTCCAATATCACGGATCATGTCCTCTACTCGATCATCCTCCATATCTACGTCAACGTCCTCACTTTGGGAGACACTTGCCGTACTACTCAACAACACATCACCATGCCATATCCATCTTGTATAACTCAAGCAAATCCCTTCACAAATCAAATGAGTACGTATATCCTTCATCGTACATTTCCTCGTATTCAAACACTTGACACAAGGACAACATAACATTCCATTACTATTAGGAACATTCCTTTGAGCAAATTCTATAAATTCTCCCACCCCTTTCAAATACTCAAAGCACTAGTGCGCTTACAAACCATCCAACTACGATCCATAACTAGATAGGTTCTCAGTAGATATACAAAACATATATCCAATATAAGGACAATACGGGAGATTGAAAACTAGTTTTTGAAGATTGCCAAGCAAATTGCAAGGGCCCACATGACAGATTTGAATCCAAATCAATTTGGATTTGGATTATTATGATTAAAAGATAATTCAATTGGAATTGAGATAAAAGATTGGATCCAAATTAATCAATTTGGATTTGGATAATAATTACCTATCACAACAATAAGGATATGATAAGATTTGGCAATTAATTTGGAGATATTGATTTGGATATGAAGATTTAAAATTCTCATGACCAATTATGATGGAGCTTGCATGAAGATGGAGTTTGAAAAAGTAAGGAAACTGAGCCAACCAGAGCCCATCACGGCCTAGCCATGATGACTATCACGGCCGTGATCGAGTAGAGCTTAAAAGAAAAAAATGGAAAAGTCAGATCTGGTCACGGCCTGGCAATGATGTCCATCACGACCGTAACGTGCCAACTGAACTAGACCCTCACAGGCAGAACTGATCACGGCCTAGCCGTGATGAGCATCACGGCCGTGACAGACCAACTAGCAGAGCAACATACACTCAAAACAAAAAATAGAGACATTCCAAACAACTCAAACTCATAGTTTCAAGTTTCAACTACTGAGACTACAGTTTCAACATACACTCAAACCCAAAAATAAAAAAATGTGCCCTAAAGACTCACCAGAAATAGGTGCTCACGTGGTGGTGGGGAGGGGAGCTCGAGTGGTGGCCAACGTTCGATGTGGTTACTGAGAGCAGAGGGACAAGGAGAGTTAGTGTGCGGGAAGGGGAAAGAGAAATGTCAAGTTATTGCAAAGAATGAGCGGGAAAGACAGAGTTAGGGTTAAGAGTGTACCTCACGGTGGTAGCGAAGAAGCCCTCGTGATGGTTGCGGTGGAGATGAGCTCATGATTAGGGCTGAGTGAGAGTGAGAGTGAGAGTGAGAGTAAGAGTGAGCGTGATGAAAAGAGAAGAACAAAGACGTACAGAGCGAAGTGAAGAAGGCGCGTGGGTGTAAACGTTATAATCAAAAACCAAAAATAAAACAACATTTTACGTCAGTTGTTTAATACAACTGACGTTAGAAGTCATTTTTAATGTCAATTGTCTTAAACAACTGACGTTAAAAGTCATTGTTTAACGTCAGTTGTATTAAACAACTGACGTTAAAAATAAATATTTTTTTATTTTAAAAACACTTTTAGCGTCAGTTGTTGCCGACAACTGACATTAAAAGTGTATAAGTTTCTGCAAAAACATTCATTTCTTTGACTACTGTGCTACTTACCCATGACTACTGTGCTACTTACCCATGCACCTTGTAACCTAATCCTCTTAATGAGCATTAAATTTATAGATCAGTTTTTAAGAAAATCAGGTAGTCTCTCTTCTCTATATAAATTACCATTCTTCTGTATCAGTCTGTATTTCACCCCCCTCCTTCTTTTCTTCTATATTTCGTGCGTTTTCTATTCCTTCACAATATGCCTCTATCATATTTGAGATTTTGTTATTTCTTCCTATACCTAGACTTAAAGGTCTCTATCTTAATGGTCAAAAAACTTCCGAGGTTGAGTAAATCATGTAACATGGATGGTAAGGTTGGGTGAATCACGTAATGTGATTCCCTCACTTTATTTCATCCCCGTCATCCCTTTCACTCCGCTTTGGCGGCAAGTGACTGTGGATTCAAGATTATGCATCAAGGAATTCAAGTGAGGGAGGAGATGCATCCATTGGAGTTTCTAAGGACAGGACTGAGAAGAAAATGATGTTGAAGCAGAAACTTTTTTATATTTTAGGGCTATTTTGCAGAAATTTTTTTACTTTTTAATCATGTAATTGTAACTTATGAATCGCTTCAATGAGATACGATTTGATTATACATATATAACTTGTTTTATGTTAAGTGTTTATTTATTTTAATTTGCACAAGAATTTGTTTACTAATTCAAGCTAATTAATTAAGATTAAAAATAAACTTGTTTTAAAAAAAAGTTAGAAATAAACTGCACTATATGGAGTGATTTGCGTTAAGAGTGACAACGAAAGAAAGATAGGAATGAGTTAGGGATATAGGATTATATACGTCAGTTATTTATTTAACAGAAGTAAAAATCACACTTTTAACGTCAGTCGTATAAACAACTGACGCAAATAGTGATTTAATATTTACAAAACTGCCACCACCTCATTTTTAACGTCAAACTTATGGTCAACTGACGTAAAATGTTCCCGTATATTACATTATTTCCACTAGTGTTTTCTCAAAAACAAGAGAAAATGAAAGTGAATGTAGTAGAAATGGCTTTGTGGAAGTGAGAGGAAAAAGTGATGAAGCGAGATGGAAACATGTACATATATAGAGGGGGAGAGGTGCTGGTTTCAGCAGAAAAGGGAGAGGAAATTTTTTTTTTAAAAAAATAGAAGTATTTTTAATATAAATTTTGAAATATAATAATTTATTATGATAATTATGATTTTGTGTCATAAAATTACTATTCATCTTTCAAAAATCAGATTTTCCTCACCCAATACTCCGAAATCTGATACAAGTTATTTCCCTTGGTTTTTGTTTCGTTCCGGTTAAATATCTACACCGAACCGATCGTATTTCTAATGAAAATCGAACCCGAAAAATCAATAAAATAAAAATTTTAAACGAAAATTTTTAAAATAGTGGAAACATTAGCAATTGTAATTAGAAGCCTAATCGTTTTGTTCACGAGTAAAATTTCATTTTATTATCAGTAAACTTGTACCGATAGAGAAAACGCAGACCGGGTTTTGTCTGACTTTTCTGCTGAAATTTTTACTGGAGCTTCCTAAGATAGAATAAGTTATGAAAATGATTTTAGTTTTTCAAAATAATCTCTAAAACTTTAAAATCAATTACTGGCATGCACACACTTAAGCACAGAATAACAAGAAACAGAAAATCGGGGCGTTACAAAATGAGAAGTGAACCTAGGTATTGGATCCATAGGGATTGAACTTAGGACTTAAATCACAAGAGTTAGAAGTGGTTCTACGAGGGTTCATTGAATTATCATAAACCTTAATGGTCCAATTTAAATACAATTACCACGAGAGTAGGGGTTGTTTAATTGGGCACGATTCTTGTATCTCGAGAGGGAACATTAACTATTTTTGGATAAATTCACCTTCAAAGTATTTTGATAATTAATAAAGTGGTAGTCAATTTAGTAGCATAAGCGGTCTTATTGGTTACCCTATTCCTGGAAATTCCTCTTAAATTTGAAAACCCCCAATTTGATTTTCCTTCTAATTTCATTCTTGATTTTGTTTTATTGTTATTCTAGATTTGATTTGTTACTTGATACAAATTTCAAATACCAAATCTTTCCTTGTTCAGTTTAATTGATTTAATAATTAATTGGTGTTCATAATCACAATCCCTATGGATTCGATCTTTTTGTCCATTACTTGACGACGAAACCGTACACTTGCGGATTCATGTTATCAACCACTAAAAAAGGGCAATTTCTTGAGAATGCCAACAAAAGGGCAATAGTAGAAGAAAAATGCAAGTTCAAGACGCAAGATTGCTTGAGGGTCAATTAAGGAGTAAGGGCTATGTGGACAAGAAAGAGATAAAGTTTTGGTTGACCAATAGTGGAAAGAGTTATGGACAAAATCCAAGATGGTTGAGAGGAGTGTGCTAAGGCAACTCGAGGATCTGAAACAACACTTAGAAAAGATGGTGGCTGCAGGGTCAAGAATGAAAGGCAACACCGAGAAGAAATTGAGGAAACAACGACGATGTATTAAGAAGCACTGAAGAAGGAACAAGGACATGCACATAAGACCCATGTCCATGCATGTACGTACAATGCTATTCGACTATTTCACTACCTTTCTCTCTCAGTCTCTCTCCATTGTATCGACTTGCGCTCACTCAACACTTCGCAGCATTGCTGCTATACAACTGTTACTCCACTACCTTATTTTCTCTCCACTATACCGACATGCGCTCTCTGCATTACTCAACACATAAGTGTTCTATAGCTACTACTTTCCATCTCTCATCTATAGTAAGTATCAACGACACACTACATTTTTCTGTGACTCTCATTTTTCGCCTCTCTACCTTCTTCACCCTGCTGCTTGACATATATATATATATATATATATATATAGGCCATATCTAGTGAGGTAGGGGGTTTTTATGTGAGAGTGAGAGGGACTCATATTAGCCCTTAGATAAAAATTAAAGGCTTAGATTAAAAAAGCTTTAAGTGTCATCACGTGCCTTTTTCCCCCCTAATTGAACAAAGATTATTTCATTCTTGTTTCCAATACCCGGCTGCTGTTTTTCGCTTTTCATTCTTTGCACAAAAACCCACCACCGTTTCATCCTCTGCACAAAAACCCACCACCTAGTTTCTCATTCCCACGTGCTTTTCTTCTACCTACAATTCAGGCAAGCCTTTTAATCCTTATTTATTTTTTATTCACTTTACTTTTTTTTAAATTCTTTGTTCACGTAGTATTGCCACAGCTGCCCACAAGCCTTATTTTAATTATTTTCTTTTTACCCATCCAAACATGTTTACAATTGGGAACCTGGACATCCATACAAACACTTCATCCATATCTATCCTCAGCCAATTGTTTGAGTTAAGCCCATTATGACTAAACCAACACACACAAGGCTAGCTCATGGCACAGGACTTTTAATTGGCTGAAATCAAATCTTGATGGCCATTGACAAAATGATCTAACGGATCGAAGAAAAAGAAATCCCTCCCACTCTCAGATAAAACCCTTCACCTCTTTCTCACTAGATATTCAAAATATCTAATATATATAATATCTATATAAATTTATACTAGATATATATATATATATATATATATATATATATATATATATATATATATATATATGGTGAGTGCAAGGCGAGGTGGATACTAAAGTATTCGTTTCCGCACTCATTCTCAGACCCTTTAAATTTTATGAGTACCCATATCCATATCAATTAAGAGGGTAATTACCCCCCATAATGGGTAATTTCTTGGGCATTAACATTGGGTGTGGAAAATGGTTGACATATATAACTTTAAACGGATTTTTTTTCACCCAATTGGTTGTTTTAATCCATCTCATTATACCAAGTCAGTTGATTTCTCCCCTTCAAGACGAATCGTAGCTCAGGTACAGACGACTTAAGAGTTTTGACTTCTCCCTTTAAGTTCCTTCTTCAAAGCCTCCAATGTCCCCTTTAGTCCCCCCAGTTTCTCCTTCGAAAGGAATTGGCCTTGCAAGTGCCATAGGACGACATTCATTAGCAAGTGATAGCGCCCCTGGACTGACTACATTGTTCAGACTACCGATAAGATGGGTCTGCATCCAATAATTCAATATCATAACCATAATGTAAAACAACCCTCTCCTTCATTTACCAAATGTAAATCACCATATCCCACTGTGGACATGGTAGTATAGTGGCACTATAGACTGCTGCTATGTATTTTTCCCCTGTGACTTATTGATGGACATACGTGGCTGTGGATAGCAATGGAAGATCATAAGTAACAGGGAAAAAAATACATAGCAGTAATATATTGGGTCACTACTACCATGTCCACATCTAGTAAATGAAGGAGAGAGGTTCTTTTACAATATGGCAGTAAACCCATCTCATCGGCACTCTAAACAATGTAGCTGGTCCAATGGCGCTATCACATGCTGCTTAATGTTGTCTTATGGAACTCGAGAGGTCAAATTCTTTTGAAGGAGAAACTGAGGGAGTTAAAGGAGACATTGGAGGCTTCAACGAAGAATGAGAATGAACTACTCTAAAAAGTCCAAGAACTTAAGAGAGAAGTCACAACTCTTAAGTTGTCTGTACCTGAGCGAGGTATCTATTCGGTTTGAAGGGGAAAAATCGACTGACTTGGTATAATGAGATGGATCAATACAATTAATTGTGTGACTAAAACAATCTATCCAAAGTTATATATGTCAAACATTTTTCATACCTAATGTTAATACTTTTTTGTTGGTATTGTTGTTCTACGCTTCTACTGTATTTCGAATCACGCAAGAAAAATTGTCATTCATAATCTTAGCATTATATATATATATATATATATATATATATATATATATATATATATATATATATATATATATATCAGAAGGCAGATTTTTTACTACCTCTGATTATGTAATCAAAACCGAAGAAAAGAATATTCCAATCAGTCCAGAGAGTGAGGAATTTCATCTTCTCTCAATGGATACAATAAAAGGTCACAAGCAAAAGTACAGGTACTTACACATTGGATGTGTTCAAGTAGCTGTAAAACCTTTAATCCGCGAAGGATTAAATGCTTCAATCTTGATGTGCTTAAGGGATATTAGGCACAATAAGTTTCAAGACTCCCTCTTAGGCACGGTGGAAACGAGCCTAAGCCATGGTCCAATTTATTTCAATTGCTATCCTAATAGAACCTTGAGTTTACAGGATCAAAACATCTTGGACTCCTTGTTTCTAAATCTTAAGATCTGTGGCTTAGACATGAAGCCTGGATCTATCCCAAAGAACTTTTGCTTTTACGAGGATTCAATACAAGGCTATGAATTCCCTGTAATTCTAAAGTTCTCAAAGATAGAACATCGGGAGAGACAACCCTGTTTCTTACTGATGTTACTAAAGCAAACGTGATTGTCCCTAAGACAATCTTATGGAAGGACGTAGTCCTACCGAAAAGATGGATATTGGATAAGGCTGTCCCGACTTTGCCAAGAGAAACAAAGAGACTTCAATAATATAGTTCAAACTCCAACAGGAAGAGTTGAACTAGTCTTCCAAAGAAGCAATTCTTTTAGTTCTCGCTAGATCTTCAAGTCTTAGATCTTAAAATTTTAGATCTATCCCTTCAAGACAATCCATTTCAACGTCATCTCAGTTGACCTCTATTAATCTTCAGGGATTAGATAAAACATCTACTATCACTAGACAAATTTATCAGACCTAAGATGATCAAAGATCAATTCAGTCTCCAACCTTTTCCTCTCTTAATGAATCTTATAATGATTTGTAAGTTCATTATAGATAAGGAATCCCTTCGCAAGGATTTTTACTCTGAGGAATGGAAACCTCAAAGAGAGTGGTTCTTGCAAGAATTCAAGGGAACAAAAAGGAAAAATATTCAGGAAGAATATTACCAATTTCTTAACAAAGTTAAGACAAAGATTTTATTTTTTGACTGGTTTCATGCATACTCAGTCAAATATTCGATAGATTATCCTTGGAAGACAAGGATAGATGTTGATAAAACCACAAATGTCATTACGGTATGGCATTTAAAGAATGGTGAGTTGATCAAAACAGAGTTACCACCAAATAGCTCTTTCCAACTCCCTGTATCAATGATCCCTTTTCTAAAAAACCCATCATTGTTGCTCCTTTCAAGAATAAGAATCGATGAGGCAATATCAGCAATGGACATAAGCAAACTTATGGAGCAATCCAATTATACCAACAAATACCTTCAAGTGTTAGGAGAACACTTAATCAAAAAAGATGCAACCACCATTGCATCTACTTCGGGAATTAAGAAGGATATTCCCTTAGAAAAACCCTTGTTCAAACCTTTTAAGATGAATAAGAAGATCAGAGAAAGTTTGCTTCTTCTTCAACCAAATATAAAAAAGGAAAAACAAGAATTTGTGGAGAAACTAGAGGAAAGACTGAAACAACTAGTTGTTCCAGATTCTCCATCAGATAATCAAGAAGAAAGACCTTCAAGAGACAAAGGTCCCATTATCAATGTCATAAATGAGGACAGCTCAGAAACGGAATCTGTGGGCCGCACCTCCAAAGCCAATCCTCCAGATAAACCTCCAATCAATATCAATCCTGTTCTTACCCAATCTTGGAGGCATCCCTCAAAACTTTATTATCCTAGAGCAACTCCCCCGGATATGCTCTTTGAGGAAAAAACTCCAAACTTTAGAAGTTTCAATGCCAACAATATCTATGAATGGAACATAGATGGTCAAACAGAGTATCAAATGCTCCAAACAATGCAGCATATGACTATGATGGCTACTGCTTATCAGACCACAAACGAATGTTCTGAGGAAGCCATCTGTAATATCTTGTCTGCAGGATTTTTACGAGCCAACTCAAAGGTTGGTGGGATTATTCTTTCTCTGAAGCACAGAAAGAACAAATGTTTTCTGCTATCAAAACTGATGCAGAAGGAAATCCAATTTATGACAATGAAGGTGCAACCATCCCTGATGTGGTTAACACCTTAATCTTCTCAATCTGTGGACATTTCATGGGAAATACTTCCACTTGGAAGGATAGGTCTGCAGAGTTATTATCCAATCTTAAGTGTAGATCCTTAGCTAGCTTTAGGTGGTATAAAGATACCTTCCTAACTAGAGTCTACACCAGAGAAGACCGCGGAATAGATTCTCGGAAAGAAAAGTTCATTGCAGGTCTCCCAACTTCGTTAGGTGATCTTGTCAAAGATGAGCTCATAGCCCAATCCCCAGATGGAAATATTCCATATGAGCAATTGAGTTATGGTCAACTCATTGCAGCAACCCAGAAGATAGGGGCAAGACTTTGTAAGGAAGACAAAGTCAGAGATCAATTCAAAAAAGAAAAGGCCGCCAAGAAGGATTTAGGGTCTTTTTGTGAACAATTTGGCATACCTCCTTGTCCAAAGGATAAAACCAAGTCTTCAAAGAAATATGAAGGCAGACCCCAAAAGACTAAGTATACCAAGTATACTAAGTACAAGAAAAACAAAAGGTATGGTAAACCTAAGCGTAATTCAAACCCGAGTTCAAACCTAAACCAACCACTGGTGATAAGTTCCCCGTAAAAGCGGTTACTTGCTATAATCTGCGGCAAACCTGGCCATATATAAAGAACATCGTAGGCTAAAAAAGAAAATCAAAGAATTGAATCTTGAACCATCAGTTGAGGAACAACTGAATAACCTTTAATCCAATCGATACTTGAAGAAGAATCGGATGGTGATTTAATCAAGATGTCAATCATATTCAAGAAGATGATGTTGGAGATCTTAGCTCAGATTCATCTCCTGAGATTAATGTCTTTACTAAGGAACAAGATCTCCTTTTTGAAGTCATTAATTCAATAGCTGATCCAGAAGAAAGAAGAAAATATCTGGACAAGCTCAAATCATCCATGGAATCTTCTAAGGAAAAGGATTCCAAGGGAAAAGGCAAAGTCATAGTCAAAGATCATTTTGACTTTAAACAAATTCTGAAGAGGCTGGAAGCCACTCAAACAAAGAAGCCTGTAACGATTCATGATCTCCAGCAAGAGATTAAGAATTTAAAACAAGAGATCAAAGAGATCAAACAAGAACAAGCTGTTCATAAACTAATTTTGTCTCAAATAGCAGAGGCTCAATCAGATGAATCTGGCGAGGAAGAAAAGCCAGAATCAAGTGCCATCAAGGAAGATGAGCATGACAGTCCTAAAGTTCAAGATGATCATGAGGATGCATCATTCTTGAACTTAGTAAATCAATTAAGAATTCAAAAGTTCTATATTAGGATCAAGATTATTATTGGAGAATTTATTCTTGATTCCACAGCACTTTTTGATACAGGTGCTGATTCAAACTGCATTCAAGAAGGATTAATCCCTACCAAATTCTTTGAGAAGACCTCGGAGAAGTTGAGTGCAGCAAATGGTTCTAAACTTAGAATCAATTATAAGTTGTCTAAAGCCCTAATAGAAAACCAAGGTCTCCAAGTGGAAACTCCTTTTCTATTAGTTAGAAATCTTAAAAATGAAGTGATTCTTGGAACTCCGTTCATTAGATCACTTTTCCCTCTTTCCATTTCTCATAATGGAATTAAAACTCAGCATCTGGGAAAAGACATAGTCTTCCCATTCATCAACAAGCCTATCATTAGAGATTTAAATCTCTTAGATTCCAAAATTAACCAAATTAATTTCTTGAAAGAAGAAATTTCTTTTAAGAACATAGAGTTGCAGTTACAGCAACCAAAGATCAAAGAAAAGGTTAAAATCCTTTTCAATGAAATCCAAGAGACTATCTGTTCCGATTTGCCCACTGACATTTTGGAACAGGGAAGAAGTACGTTGTAGATTTGCCTTATGAACAAGATTTCAATGAAAGGCAAATTCCTACCAAATCTAGGCCAATCCAAATGAATCATGAACTCCTTAAGTATTGTCAAAAGGAAATTGGTGATTTCTTAAGCAAAGGTTTAATCGGGAGAGCAAATCTCCTTGGTCTTGTTCTCGCTTTTTATGTTAACAAGCGGTCGAGATTGAGCGTGGTACACCTCGCCTGGTTATCAATTATAAACCTTTAAATCAAGCTCTTAGGTGGATCAGGTATCCAATTCCTAACAAAAGGGATTTGCTTAACCGCCTAAGTACGGCAAAAATATTTTCAAAGTTTGACATGAAATCCGGTTACTACCAGATAGAAGTCAAAGAAAGTGACCGTTACAAAACAGTGTTCACTGTTCCCTTTGGGCATTACGAATGGAATGTTATGCCCTTTGGCCTCAAAAATGCTCCTTCAGAATTCCAGAGAATTATGAATGAGATCTTCAATCCTTATACAGACTTTACAATCGTCTATCTTGATGATGTTTTAGTCTTTTCTCAATCTATTGATCAACACTTCAAACATGTCAAGATCTTCATAAGTGTGATCAAAAGGAATGGTTTAGCTGTGTCTAAAACCAAAATTGATCTTTTCCAAACTAAGATTAGATTTCTTGGTCATAACATTTTCCAAGGAACTATTATTCCTATCAGCAGAGCTATCGAATTTGCTGATAAGTTTCCTGACCAAATCATTGACAAAACCCAGCTTCAGAGATTCTTAGGATGTCTCAATTATGTGGCTGATTTCGTCCCTAATCTTAGTACTATCATCAAACCCTTGCACAATCGTCTAAAGAAGGAACCTCCTCCTTGGACTAATGAGCATACAAAAGTTGTCCAACTTATCAAATCTAAGATAAAGAATCTTTTATGTCTTTATCTTCCTAACACATCTGCTTTCAAAATTGTTGAAACCGATGCTTCTGACATTGGTTATGGCGGTATTTTGAAACAAAGAATTTCAAATAAAGAGCATATCATTGCATATACTTCTAAGCATTGGAATTCTGCTCAACAAAATTATTCTACTGTCAAAAAGAGATTTTGGCAATAGTTTTATGTATTTCAAAATTTCAATCTGATTTACTTAATCAAAAATTTTTGGTTAGAGTAGATTGTAAATCTGCTAAAGATATTTTACAAAAAGATGTTAAGAATTTAGCATCAAAACAAATTTTTGCTAGATGGCAAGCAATTTTAAGTGCATTTGATTTTCAAATTGAATTTATCAAAGGCTCTTCAAATTCTCTACCTGACTTTCTTACTCGTGAATATTTACAGGGTAGGTAAGAGAGAGAGATTGGCAGCAATGCCAAAGACAGAAACTTCCTCTTCAAAGGGGAAGGGTAAAGGTATTGTCCTTAATAAAGGACCCAAACGCCAAGGTGCGTCCAAATCTGGGCCTTCAGCCCAAAAGCAATCAGGGTCATCAACCCAACAACCCGCAATCAAGCTTGGGTCTTCAACCCAAATCCAATCTGGGTCTTCAACCCAGCAAGCCAAACAGTCCAAAGAAGACTATGGCATCCCAATCCAAACGCTTCAAGCCTTTCAAGATCAAGGCCTTACAAAACTCCCTAAGGGAACATGGGGAGATAGAGTGGAAAACGAATCAGGTTCTCCACCCCTACTCAAAGACCTAATCAGGGAATTAGCCCAATCAGCTATCCCCATAAATGTTGTCAAACCTGATACACGTTTATCAAAAGACAGCACCCAAACCCAAACTCAAACGGCCGCAACTAATTATGTTGCAAAAAACATATTTCAATTTGTTGTTCAAATGGAACCAGAATTTTGGGATAACAACCCTAACAAAGTTCCCCCCAAAATCTTTCAAAATGGTTCTCATTTCCAACAATCCCAACCAAACAAAACCAGAAATTTTTATGAGTTTATTTTGATTGATACTGACTCTGTCACGATCAAACACTACCGTGACCCTAAAGATCAATCAACATACACTCACTCAACTTTCCAGATTTTGAAGGTTTTAACACCTGAACAATTTGGAAAGAATTTAAATGCTTTCAAAAAATTTTCTCAAACTTTTGATCCCATTGGTTTCAATTACTGGGATTATCAACAAGCTTGGTACAACATTTTCTGGTACCAAAATATTCAAAACAGACATTCTTGGTTGATATATTTCAAGAAGAATGTTAAATACAAATTCCCTCATTGGTTCGTCCACTGGTGGAGAATATTTGGCCCAATCAAGCAGATCCTTCCTGAAGAAGTTCTTGAAGGATATCAAACATTTGAAAAATATTTTGACAACAAGGAAACCCCTTTCCCTGTCAATCTAATATTTTTCTCTAAGCTTTCCCTTTCATGGGTTTTCGGTTGGCAGTATAAATACCAGAAACAAGATCAATACCCTGGTTTATTGCCAATTTTACAAAGAGCAACCTTTGTCAAGTGGTGGGCACAGTTTAACTATGCGGCAGCCACAAGTGACAATGTAAAAATCTGGTTCCAAAGCAAAATCCCAAGTGGATGAAAGCAGCCAACCCGAAGCTTGTGAGTTTCTTAATCGGAGATCTCGTATAGTTTCAGTTTTGGGGGTTCCAATTCAAAAGAAAGCTTCCTTCGAAATATGGAGGCAATCTTAAAGCTAGCAAAGGAGGAAGAAGCCTCTTCATCAAGATCCTCCAAGCAAAAGCTTCCTCAATCTGAAGATGAAGACGAAGAGGATTTCAGCCCATGCTCAGATCCCTTCTATCAAAATGAAGATGATCTGCTATGGAATTGATATTACAAGTCAACCCGAGTGACGATGAATAGTCCCTCGATCAAACAAAGTCAACAAAAATTCTGGATTGAATAGTTCCGGTCATCCGATGATACTGTTTCCTTACCGATCCACAAAGTACCCAGTCAAATTCGCAGACTGTTCATCACCGGCACTATTCACTTACCGACAGCACAGTTCCAGTCATGATACCGGTTCTATGTTGTAATAGTTGCAATAGTATAGGTCATTTTTACCGATACTGTTGTAATAGTAAATCTTCAATCTTCTATTTAAAGGGTGCTAGGTTCAGTTGTTAGGCATCCGAAATTTTTAGAGAGATTTTAGAGTGAGAAACTCTGAGAGCATTCTGAGCTTTCATTTTGTGAGTTCCTCAGTTCTTTTTCTTTCTTCTTCAATCTTTTCAATCTTGTAGCGTTAAAGCTTGTAGTTTTCAAGCTGTTTTCAATCAAAACCTGCATGGTTTAAATCATCTCTTCTCCCTCCACCGGTTCGTGTGAGGCTCGCCTCCGCCTCCGGTTTCATTTTGTTTTTATTTTCCCCGGTTCTTGGTCGGTTCTACCACCTTTCCGGGTTTATGCTTTATTTCATGTTTTAATTTCTACAGTACTTGTTTTTACTTGTTTTCTTGTTTTAATCTCTACAGATTCTGTTTTTACTATTTTTATGTTTTAATTTTCATATTTTATTTATTTTAATTAATGTAATCTCACTTTGTTTTCCTACTTCTTTCATCCTGCTCTTCTTCCCCCCTTCCCTTCCTTGACCCCGTCATCTGTCTGGTATATATATATATATATATATATATATATATATATATATATATATATATATATATATATATATATATATATATATATCACGAATGCGAGGCGAGGTGGGTACCAAAGTACTTGTATCCGCTCTCATTCTTGTACTGTAACACCCCCCTCGGGGGCATTACTTCCTAATCATATGCGGAAATGAATTAAAAAGAAAGTTTACTAGTTGCTTTCGGAAAAACTTCTATTATTTTTCATAAGTCTGAAAGTATGGGGGTAAACACAATAGTACAAACTATATCATACTCACCAACATACATAGACTGATTTTATTCAAAAACAAACTCTTCTACAATGTACAGATTTCTCTTGAAAATACTTCATTATTCACAACAAAATTTCAAAAAGGTTTTCAACCACATAAACTAACTTTCTCAAAACACACAACTCCAAAGGAAAAATCCTAAGCTGGTCACTCTATGAGACATCAACTCGAAAGAACTTCGTAGTTCTTACCGTTATAATCATCGCCAACCTCTTCAAGGAAAAGGATTTATATCCCCAAGTGAGGTTAGGAACTTCTCGGCACCACCTGCCCTAGTGTACCAAGGTACGTCTGCAAGAAACCAGGAAAACCTATATATTGTAAGGGTGAGATACCAATATATGGATGAATTATGATGACTACATGTACTACAAACATACAGGCAACAAGAACAGATGCGTGTACATATTCAACAGAATTTTTTTTAAGCATAGTATCAAGCAAATCATCGTCGTTCTTGAAAACATATGACACTTCTATATTTCAACAATTTATCCTAATCTCCGAAGACCCCAACTCCATGCAGTTTTTTTTTATTTTAAAAAAACAGTGAGCTGATCAGGCTCAAATAGCCAACATATGGCACTCAAATAGCCGACACATGGCACAACATAATTTCCACAGCAACTATCCAACTCAAGGCACAGTCATCAACGCATGTGGGTTCTATAGCACACCGTCCTATACAAGGTACAGTGAACAAGGCTCATGGAAATCATGGTCCATCAAGGCACCAATGATACAACATCGCATATGAGATACCTTTCCCTTCAAGGCATTCACACAAAACTTTTTGGGTACATCTGCCAAATGCATGTAAAAACATTTTATTTTCGCAGCTTTTCTTTGTGTTTCATTCTTTCCCTATCGAGGCACAAGGCTCATGACCATCCATAGATTTTCGATGTTTTAAAACATTCATTATCAACACAGGAAATTTTAGTCCGAGTGTCCAATCACAACAGTCCTAGACCTGTGCACTAGTCTTATAATTTGTGGTCTTAGAAAAGCAATTTTCACCTTTTTACCACGTTCACCACGTTTATCACAACTTCTATAGGACACACAATCCACAACAAAGTATATAGGACACAAAGTCGCCAACAACGTATATAGGACACAAGTCCACAACAATAACGTGTATAGGACACACAGTCCACAACAACGTATATAGGACACACATCCCAAAACAACGTGTATAGGACACACAGTCCACAACAACGTATATAGGACACACAGTCCACAACATTGTGATACGGATCATCGATTCACGTGCCTTAAGAACTCTAGTATCCCGACGTCTCGGTTACTAGGTTCACTTTTCAACGTTATTTTTCGTTCAATGAGAAACAAATACAAAACCAATACTTTCCGTAACTTATCCAAGTTATCGGACATTTTCTTTTTGAATAAAACCTTTTGAAAAAAACTATTCCTTTGAAATTCTTTTGTTTAAAACTTTAAGTTATGGAAAAACTCATTCTTTTCAAAAAAATCCATTCTTTATTTTTAAAATCTTCTTTTTCTAAAAACATTTGAAACTTCCAAATAAAAGTTACACACAAGTACACATAGCCATCATAAATAATTATCCCTCAGGCTTTCTCCCCTTACCTGATTCGACGGGTTGAAAATGTCTTTGTTTCCGTGTTGCCCAGAGCGAACTTCCTTTGCCCAGAGCGTGCCGCAAGTATAAGAATTAAGTGAATGACTTAAATTAAAACAACAAAGTCATCTTATCTTTCTAAGTATAGGTTTTGGCCATGGCTAGAAAAATGATGCTAGAGATGTCCAATTTTTACAAATTCTTGGATTACGTTTTGTCCAAAACTTACTTATATAGATACTTTAATCCCTTATTTTTATGTCTTTACTTCAACACTTGTTTATATTCCATTTCATACCCAAAATCTTTACTTGATTATGTTAAAAGGTATTAGTTTCAAAATCATATTTTTCATAAAAAATTAGGATGAACTCTTTTATAAAAGCATTTTCTGAACAACAGCGGGTTTAAATTGTGAATGATTACTCAAATGACCTTTAAAATTTTTGAAAATTTAATTGAAGGTACCCAACTCAAATATAAAGACATTGTAGTTGGCTCCATATAAAAATTAGAAGGCATTAATTTATTAAAAATCACGCACTGCTTCTGATTGTACATGATTTTCAAGAAATCCAAGTTCACAAACATGTAATTTTATGAAATTGTTTCTCTTTATAAACACATGTAAAAATATCAAATCTTCAACCAAACTTTAGAGATACTTCAGTAACAACCCATAAAATTTTATAAAGAATTTAAATTTTAAAAAATCATATTTAAAATCATCATACAACCAATTATGTGCATATTTTCGTAGCCAGAACTTGACCCTACTTTGATATGGGTTTTGGCCCATAAAATCTTATCCAAATACTTATAGATTATATATCAAAATAAAGCCCCAAAATCCTTCTCTCCAAATATGTATTTATTTTCAGAAATACGTTTTGTATAAAAGTATATAGGCTCACGAATCACTGAAGGTCATGCTGCCAGATTTGTGTTTTCATATGTTCATCCACACCAAAATATTATTTTCATTCAAACATCATCCCCAAGTCATAAAATCAACATGAAAGGGTCCTAGACCCTTAAACATATGCATGCAAACATATAAGATGAAACTAGGGTTTATTATTAGTTTATAAAAACTTGTTTCATATTAAAAAGGTTTTTCTAGGGTTTTCTAAGAATTTTTGAGTGAAAATTTGGACATGCAACCATGAAAACATGACATGCGATTGGTCACGAATCCGCAAGTGTACGGCTTCATCGTCAAATAATAAAAAGATTGAATCCACAGGGACCGTGATCTTAAATGACTATCAATTATTAAATCAATTAAACTGGACTAGAAAAAGATTTAGAAAAGATTTGGTTTTTAAAGGAGTAACTAACAATTCAAATATTTAAAATGAAATCAAACAAAATAGGAAAGTAAATCAAATAGGGTTTTTCAAATTCAAAAGAGATTTCCAGGAATTGGGTTACCAACAAGACTGCTCATGTTACTAAATTGATTACCCCGCTTTTTAATTATCGAAATTTGCTTTGAAGGTGAATTTATCCTAAATATGTTAATGTTCCCTCTCGGGATACAAGAACCATGCTCGATTAAACCTACCCCTACTCTCGTGGTAATTGAATTTAAATCGAACCCTTTAAACTCTGTGACAATTCAGTGAACCCTCGAAGGACCGCTTCTAACTCTCGTGATTTAAGTCCTAAGTTTAATTCCTATAGATCCAATACCTAAGTTCACTGCTAGGTTCCTCCTTAGAGTATCTATGACATGCAAATAAGTGCGCACCAGATTCACAAGTAATTCATGCAGTAGGAATCAAATCGAAAGCAAATTGAAATTAACAAAAAGTAAAACGTCAAATCATAACAAAAAACAAGCCTTGGGCATTGCCCCATTTCCTAAAGACTACTCAAGCATTGCCATGGTCATGGCAACCTTGAATAATAAAAGCATAAAAATCCTAATAGAAAAGAAGAAATTGAGAAGAAGAGAAATTCTAGTTTTTGCCTAAGGTAGCAGCTCAAGGGATCCCTATTTTTGAGCCTAATTGCCCTATTTATAGAGTAGGTTAACTTGAGTCCCAAGCAATTACAAAATCAGATCAAATCGGGTTTTAAAATTCCAGATATTACACGTCACGGCAGTGATGCCTGTCACGACCAGGCCGTGACAGCTTCTGTCTTGGAAAACTTGGCACTGACGGCCTGTCACGGCCGGGCCGTGACAGGTTCTGACTTTTTCGTTGTTTTCTTTTCAGCCTTGCTCGATCATGGTCGTGATGGCTGTCACGGCTAGGCCGTGATGGCCTCAGTTTGGCCCAGTTTTCTTGCTTTTCAAGCTCCATCTTCATGCAAGGTCCATCATGGTTGATCTTGAACATTTTAATCTTCAATTCCTGCACAAAAACACCACAAAACCGCCTTACCGGTTCCAAGGTAAAAACTAACAAAAATCAAATTAAAAATGCCTAAACTACATGAAAATGCATGCAATATGATAAAGAAATATGAGGTGTAATCACACTCATCAAACTACCCCAAGCTTAAGATTTTGCTTGTCCTCAAGCAATAACCAAGGCCAGACAAGATAGACAATCAGAGCATGGACAGTGACCCAACAACCCGAGTAATAAATTCAAGTAATAGGAACATCCAAATAAGTACCCAGGAGACAATCAATTTCAAGTCCAATTAGAAGCTTAGGTTCCCTAAATTCACATCTCTCACTAATTCGGGCACTCTTCTCACCTCATTCAAGTGTTTAAGGATATATGACAATTCGTTCAATTTCCTCAAGGAAGGTACCCTACCATAAGCTTGACTATTAACCAAATCTCTACTATATTAATGAAAACACATAAGAATCAAGAGGTCTTTTATTTTGGTTGTAATGGGGCCATGAGATTAATTGTTAGGTGGGGAAATCAAGAAAGGGAAAATTCAAGAAGGCTAAACAAAATATCAAACAATGCAAAAAAAGGCAACCTTCTAAAATACCTTTTTGGACTTTAATTCACTTTTCCACATTTCCTTTTTTTCTTTCTTTTTTATTTATTTATTTATTTATTTATTTTTTTAATTTCTCACTTTCTTTTTCTCATCCCCTTCTCCATTTTTTTTGTTTATTTCATTTTAGTTTTTCAATTTGGATAAGGGGAGATTTCCAACTTAAGAGAAATATTTTTACAACTTTTTCATCCCACAATTTATTTTTCAAACTACCTTTTTGCCCTTTTTGCAATACTTTAGAAGGTGCCATACCAAGCATCATTCATCAAAATAAATCAAGGTACCAAGAAAAGAATTTTATTTTATTAGGCTCAAAATTAGGCAACTAAGGGGTAGTATTTAGTCGGTCAAAGCTCAGAAGGCAAGAAAAATACCTAGTGCCTCAATCATTTTCAAATATGTTTTCAAAAATATTTAAATTTCAAAACGGTTTCAAGTCAAGTTCTAGAGAACACAATCCAAGAGGAATAAAACACTCAATCACAAAAAATGGGGTAGATTTAGTGAGTACCCCTTTTAGGCTCAAAAAATCTCACATTTAGTAGTTTAAAATCAATGAGAAACACAAATCTAAGGAACCACATGCTAATTATCAAGTATCAGAAGATCATCTCAAGAATTTTTATTTTTAGCCAATCACAAGAATACGAAAATTGGGTTCAAAAATTCACCGTCTCAATTCATTTGGCACAAAGTTCTTTCAATTGGATGCATACTCTAAGCAAGGGGAAATCAAATCATGTGATTATGCAAAACTACACCTATATAAATGCAACATGAAAAATGAAAAAAATGCAAAAAAAAATGTAAAAATACCCCTACCCCAAGCTTAAAAACTTACATTGTCCTCAAAGTAAATAATCAAGTCGGATAGAGGAGAAAAATGGAACAACTCACTGAGGTGGTGGAGGGTGTTAGCTCACATGCCAGTCAAAGAGCTGCTGGAAGACGTGCCACGGCCGTGACGTTCATCACGGCTAGGCCGTGATCAATTCTGGTGTCAAGCAAGTCCCCATCACGGGCGTGATATACATCACGTCTAGGCCGTGATCAATTCGGGTCTATAGGAGCAGGCCTCTCATGGCCGGTACTTCCATCATGGCTAGGGCATGATACATTCTGATCTTCTGGGTCCTCCTCATCACGCCCGTGAGGGGTATCACGGTTGGGCCGTGTTCCTTTCTGATCTTCAGCTATTGGCTAATCACGGCAGTGACCCCTATCACTGCTAGGCCGTGATCTCCCCTGACTTTATTTTTCCATGCCTTTTTGCTCTTCCTGCCTTCAAAACCTGAAAATACTTGGAAAAACCATCAATTAGTGATCTTTCTTCTCTTAATCTTCTCAAATTATTCAAAGACAAAATTCAAAAACAAATTGAAAAGGGAAATAAAACTTGGGTTGCCTCCCAAGAAGTGCTTATTTACGGTCTTAAGCTTGACCATACTCCCTTCGATCAACCGAGATCAGCTGGGCTTGGAAGTCCATACTCCCTTCAAGAACGCCTCTCTTCCAAGGAAGTCCATCAAAGAGCCTATTTTGTTCATATGGCCACATGCGCTTTCGTTTTGCTCTTTTCACTCCGAGTTTCATGGCCTTACTTACTTCCGGTGGAAGTTTTAACTCCACATGTTGAGGAACTCCAATTTCATCATTGTTTGGTGCATCATTTGTCATGCAAAGTTTGAGAGTTGCTTCCATGTTAAGCTATTCCTTCACCTTTGGAGGCATTATCTCTATCCTGCACACATGACTCTCAAAAGGAGGGTTGTTATATGAGTTAGTCAAATCAAAATCCACCCTACCTTCCTCTACATTCAAAGAAAGCTTACTATTTTTTACATCTATTATTGCTCCAGCTTTAGCCGAGAATGACCTTCTAAGAATGATAGGGAATTTATAATTCACGTTCATGTCTAACACCATGAAATCGGTAGGAATGAAAATTTTCCCTACCTTTATGGGGACATTCTCTAGTATGCCTTGAGGGGTTTTAGTTGTCCATCCGTAAATTGTAAAGAGGACTTGGATGGACTCAATTCCTTGATTCCTAACCTCTCGAAGATAGCAAGCGACATCAAACTCACACTAGCCCCTAAGTCACATAAGGCTTGGTCGATTTTTAATTCTCCAATTGAACAAGCAATAGAGAAACTTCCTGGATCTTTTAGTTTAGGAGGCATACTAGTTTTTATCACGACATCACGCTCCTCAATTAAGCTCTTAGTTTCTTTTTCTACTTGCATTTTCTTGACCAACCTTTGTGGGAAAGGTATTGGGGGTTGGTAAGGTGCTGGAGGGACATACTTTGGCTCTATCTCTTCATGTTCACTCATGTCCTCCTCACATTCCACATTCTTTTTAACTACCCCAAGCTTATCATCCCTCAAGTATATAGCATTACAGTGCTCATTAGGATTAACTTCGGGTTGTCCTAGGAACGTACCCTTAGTTCTAGAATATGTACTAGCTTGTTGGGCAATCTGAGTTTCTAACATCTTATTATGGATGGCTAAGTTATCTACCTTAGATGTTAACTCTTTTATTGCCTCATTGACTGCCCTACCTTGTTGCCTAAACTCTTAATTTTGCTTTGTTTGAGTTTCAACAAAATTTTCCAAAAGAGACTCAAGTTTAGACATTTGTACCTGAGGATACCCCAATGCGGGTTTCCAATTACCTTGGCCTTCCTGGAATTCGTGGTTCAACGTGTTGTTGTAGTTCTCATAGGAGAGATAAGGATTATTCTTCCTCACTTGGTTGTAAGGATTTGGAGGAGCATAATTTGGTAACTTCGGGTTCGTGTCATAGAAGTTGTGACAAGAGTTCACCTGTTCCCCCGAAGCACCAGATCCAGGAGCAATACCATGTGGGCACTCCATTATGTCATGTCCCTGCATTCCACAAATCTCACAAACAACATTAGTAGCACCTATTGAACTCACATTAGCCTTTTCAAGCTTATCAAAGCGTTTATTCAGTGAGTCAAATTTAGACATAATTAGATCAGTGCGACTTCAAACTTACCCCCCCGAAATCTTTTTCGGGTTATTACCTCTTTCCGAACCTCATTGGTGATAGTTGGTGGCTACGTTTTCAATGATATTGAACGCTTCAATCAGAGGTCTATCCATAAAGGCTCCACCAGCTGCAGAGTCAAGTGACACCTTCGAAGAGTAATCCAATCCGTTGTAGAAGGTATGCACTAACAACCACCTCTCGAGTCCATGATGTGGCCAAGACTCTAGCAATCCTTTGTAACGATCCCAAGCTTTGGATAAGCATTCTCCGTCCTTTTGGAAGAAGCCGGTGATCCGAGTTCGTAGGTAAGCAGTCTTGGATGGAGGGAAGAATTTCTCTAAGAATGCTTGCTCCAGTTGGTCCCAAGTTGACAAAGTATTAGTGGGCACTTGCTTCAACCAAGCTTTTGCCTTTCCAGTCAGAGAGGAGGGGAAGAACCTCAAGCGAATATCATCAATTGGGGCACCTCGAATTCTTATTGCATCGGTGAACTCCAAGAATGTCTCCACATGATCAGTCAGGTCCTCCGAGGGTAATCCTCCAAATTTATTTTGCCTAATCATGCCAATTAACAGAGGCGGTACAGTGTAGTTCTCCACCTCAATTTCTGGCCTAGCAATCCCAGTTCGCAAACCCCTAGCATTTGGGGCTGCGTAGTCCTTAAGTAGTTTTGTATCCGGTAGATTCGCAATGACTGGAATATGAATCAACCTTTCTTTTGCTCTTTGTCTTTGTAGTCTCCCACGTCTATGAAAGGTCCTTTCGATCTCAGGGTCAACTTCAATAAGATTTCCGAACCTTTGGGATCTTGGCATAAGAGAGAAAAATTCCTGCAAAGAGAGAGATAAATACACTAGAAAAAGAAAGAAAAAAATGAAATAAATAAAAAAATGTCCAGAAAATCAATTTAAAAATTAAATTGAAATTCAAGAAAGCACAGTCACCGGTAACGGCGCCAAAAACTTGGTGGGCTCAGGAATCCACAAGTGTACGGCTTTGTCGTCAAGTAATAAAAAGATCGAATCCACAGGGACCATGATCTTAAATGACTATCAATTATTAAATCAATTAAACTGGACTAGAAAAAGATTTGGAAAAGATTTGCATTTTAAAGGATTAACTAACAATTCAAATATTTAAAACGCAATCAAACAAAATAGGAAAGTAAATCAAATAGGGGTTTTTCAAATTCAATAGAGATTTCCAGGAATTGAGTTACCAACAAGACTGCCCATGTTACTAAATTGATTACCTTCTTGTTAATTATCAAAATTTGCTTTGAAGGTGAATTTATCCTAAATAAGTTGATGTTCCCTCTCGGGATACAAGAACCGTGTCCGATTAAACCAACCTCTACTCTCGTGGTAATTGAATTTAAATCGAACCCTTTAAGCTTTGTGATAATTCAGTGAACCCTTGAAGGACCGCTTCTAACTCTCGTGATTTAAGTCCTTGTTGAGCAAAATTGGCAAGTGCACCAAATCGCTTTGTAGTAATAGAAATATCGTCCTCAGGGATTGAACCGTTAACTACTAACGTACCAACTCCACTTCGTTTGAGCAACTCAATGGTTTGAAAGTGGCTTTCGCCAATAAGTAAGAACAACAACTTAACACGGAACATAAAATATTTTTTGTATTTTTCAAATGTGAAAATTAAGCAACAGAAGAGTTGGTTTTTAATAATCAAAGAAGAAATTGTTAGAGGATCGATTTCCCTGCCCGTCCAACTTATTCAATCATGGAAATTAACTTGAACAGTTTATCCAATTTCAAGAAACCGAATTTTGTAATTCATCCCCTAATTCCTTAGGTGAATAAACCTTTCTGTCTAAGATACTAATTCAATTCCTTCAGTATTAGATAAATAGCATAAGCATTAAGAAAGATTTCCACTCAAAAAAAGTTAATTTGGTTGTGTTCTTATTCCTAAGTAACACGCGCAAATCGTTTCTTCACAAACAACAACTATGAATCCGAATTTCCAAATTGTAAAATTCATACAATAGATAAACATGAAAACAGTGAATAAACTCTTGAAATTAAACAAACCAGAACAGGTAATTATCCAGAATTAAAATAAATTATCTAGGCAGTTTCATCTACCTCTAATAAAAGAAAATTAGCTAGACATAATTAAAAAGGAATAACCAGACGAAGAAGATGAAAATAAGGTGGCCATCTTCTCTTTCCTCCACTGCGGCGCTGTGTCTCTTTTTTACGCTGTGGCTCTCTGTCTCCTGTTGTTCACCTCCCCCTTACGCTGCTGTGCGACCCTTTTTATTATTTTCCTACCGTTCCCGGTCCCGTACCATTGTACGTTACTTTTCTCCCTTCATTCTAATAATAATGATAATAGTAATAGGCCCTCCTTCCAGCAGCTTCCTCCAACAAGGTTACGTGACCTACCTTCAAATCCAATTCAAAATGGATATTGATTCATCATCAAACAAATTGGACAATTAGTCATGGGCCCATGTCAGTAGCAAGTTATCTTCCTAATTGCTCATGGACAATAGCTTAGTATAATTATGTAATGAACTTGCTTTAATTTTTTTATGGTCAATTTTTACAGGAGCCCAATGTCCAAATTAAGGTAAATCTTTATTATTTCCTACAAATAGAAACAAATAAAAATATTATTAGATTAACTCTAAAAATATAAAATTAAACTAAAATATATAAAACATTATTAAAAACTAAATTACCTAAACTTAGGGACAAAACTCAATCAGTTAGCACTATTGGGAGTAAAAATTCACTCAATAAGCACAAAAAAATCACATAATCTAGCGGATTATCACACCCCCAAACCTAAGACTTTGCTCGTCCCCAAGCAAAAGTAACCCAAACTAACACACAAAATACTAAGGACAACAGACCAAGCAAACATCGACTCAAGGGACACCCTAACTTAACAATAACAATGCAATGCACTACCCAACCATGTAAGAGATCCTAAAACAAAAGAATCACCTTATAACAAGTTCACATCCCAGAATATTCCAAAGAAGAAATCATAACAAAGGTGCACCAATATTTCCACACTTGAAAAATTAAAGAACATGGCTAATTCAATTAAGGAAGAACTAATGGACACCCAACTACTCACAGGAAGTACAATTTCACTCAATCACTCAAATTTATGTAGGCAAGGGTATCGCTCAATTTCACACATTAAAACCACGCAACTTCAAGTTTGATCTTCATCTCAATCATTCATTCACAATTCACATCATGCATAAATCAAAGGGACTTTATTTACGATGTAATGTGGCCAAGGTAAATGGGAAGGATGAGAAAGGATAAGCAAGCTAGCACCAAAGGAAATAGGAGAGCAACAATTATTTTAAAGAACCATGCTTTGCATACAATCCTTTTCTCCTCTTTCTTTTTGACTTCCTTCACATTCTTTTCTTTCAAAGCACCACTTTATTTTTCTCAAGTATTTCATACCATTTTTCTTTTCTTTTTTTTGGCATTTATTTTTTTTTTTGTCTTTTTTTTCTTTTTTTTTAGGTAACCATTCCTTCCTTTCACCAACATATAAGCACAATATTCTCCCCCATACTTATGTCAAACCCACTCGCAATAATTCAATGCTCTCCTATCCACTAAGGTTTGGGTAGAAACATTGTTTTTCAAGTTAAGGCTCATAGGTAAAAACAAACAAAGATTTACATATAAAGCTCAAATGGGCTAAGCAAAGGGAAAAAAAAATCAAGGTTGGCTATTTGGTCAAAGTGGCAACATGAAAAATGGCCCAAATCATTTTTATAACATGCATATGAATCATGAACTTCAAACAAGAACCAAGCAAACTCAATAGCATGAGTTTCAATGGTGCACTCACAAGAAAGAATTTACAATTATAGGCTCAAATGACTCACAAGGATAAAGTTAAGCAATCCAATTAATTCTCACCAAAATTTTATAGCCATGAACTTTAATCAACAAGGTTTAACACAATGCACCAAAGTTATGAAATCCAGTCAAGAACAAACTCAAATGAAAAACTAAACCACAAGTATCATCTTCATATCAAAGGAAAACAAACATGGTGGGTGAACAATACAAGGAAATTGCCAATAACGGGGTTCCACACAAGCATGCTTATTATTTTTTCAAAGAATGGTAATGACCTTAACTTGCAAACACTAAAAAAAACACACTCAAAAATAAAACAGCATATAAAGGGGAAAAAAAACAAAATAAAGCAAAAGAAAAGAAAACTCCCCTATCTTGCGCTTCCAAAATTTGGTCCAAACATGAGGTCACCATCATTAGTGCCTCCTATCCTTCCTTTTTGTCATGAGATACCATGAAGCACAACTAAATATATATCTCAGAACAGAGAAAACATTAGTACAAGATAGGCAAGTCATAAAAGAAAAAACAACTAAATATATATCTGAATCATTTTTTTTTCTTTCTAAATTTTCTATTTTTTTCTTTTTATTTATTATTATTTTTTTCAACAAAAACTAACAAGAAAATAAGAATAAACTAAAGAGAAGGGTTAAGAAAACTCATTGAGAAGCTTCCACCTGGATCCCATTGCTTGTAGCATAGAGGCCAAGAGATGCTAAATATGTAAAGGCTTCCTCCCGGATCCCATAGCTTGTGGAGTGGCGATTGCAGAAGCAAGATGAATCTACCCTCAATTCCTCCTAGCAAGTGTGTGAAAACTCCATTGACCTCTTTAGGTACAATAATGAACCCACTTCCTCCCAGGTCAAATGTTATTTTCACAAAGAAATTTGACAGACAAGTGGAAGGGACCAACTTTGCAGTGTCCACACATGCATGTAAGCCAACATATTTATCCAATGCAGCAATTTCAGGTTTCTTGGCCATGCATGGTGAAAGATATTTCCGCTTGTGACTCATCTACCACCACCACTTCATCTTCATTTTGATCCATCTCCGCAACCACATTCTCTTGAATATGGGTTTCCAGTGGCTCCTCGGCTAGCTTTTTCAAAATGTTCCATAGTTTTCACTTCTAACTTTTGAATCATGACAATTAGTTGCGCTACTAGCTCTTTAGAATGTTTCCCAGCTTGCATTTCAAACCCCTGAATCATGGTACTTATTTCTACCTTGTTACGCTCTATGCTCTGGATCACAAGTTGAGCATCTATCTCCCAGAGAAATTCTAGCACCTCAGGATTCAGCTTAAAGTGTGGTGGTGGTGGTAAAGATGACAAATGTGATCTCCATTCCTCATTGGAGTATGTCTTTACATTGTTAGCAACGATACAATTAAGCACGACCCAATCAATTTGATATTCCTGATTTGAATAGTAGTCATGATCCAGGTGTTGCATCCACCTAACAAAAACAAAACTCAAAAGAAAAATTCAAATATATACAAAATAAAATGCTCAAATCGAGATTTCATTGGCACAACTAATATTAACGGAAATCAATCCCCGGCAACGGCACCAAAAACTTGTTGAGCAAAATTGGCAAGTGCACCAAATCACTTTGTAGTAATAAAAATATCGTCCTCAGGGATTGAACCGTTAACTACTAATGTACCAACTCCACTTCGTTTGAGCAACTGAATGGTTTGAAAGTGGCTTTCGCCAATAAGTAAGAACAACAACTTAACACGGAACAGAAAATATTTTTTGTATTTTTCAAATGAGAAAATTAAGCAACAGAAGAATTGGTTTTTAATAATCAAAGAAAAAATTGTTAGAGGATCAATTTCCCTGCCCGTCCTACTTATTCAATCCTAGAAATTAACTTGAACAGTTTATCCAATTTCAAGAAACCGAGTTTTGTAATTTATCCCCTAATTCCTTAGGTGAATAAACCTTTCTGTCTAAGTTAATAATTCAATTCCTTGAGTATTAGATAAATAGCAAAAACATTAAGAAAGATTTGCACTAAAAAAAAGTTAATTTAGTTGTGTTCTTATTCCTAAGTAACACGTGCAAATCGTTTGTTCACAAACAACAACTATGAATCCGAATTTCCCAATTACAAAATTCATACAATAGATAAACATGAAAACAGTGAATAAACTCTTGAAATTAAACAAACCAGGACAGGTAATTATCCAGAATTAAAATAAGTTATCTAGGCAGTTTCATCTACCTCTAAAAAAAAATTAGCTAGACATAATTAAAAACGAAGAACCAAGCGAAGAAGATGAAAATAAGGAGGCCATCTTCTCTTTCCTTCTCGCTGCTACGCGTCTCTCACTCTCTGCGTCCTCTCTTTCCTCCAGTGCGGCGCTGTGTCTCCTTTTTTACGTTGTGGCTCTCTGTCTCCTGTTGTTCATCTCCCCCCCTTACGCTACTGTGCGACCCTTTTTTATTATTTTCCTACCGTTCCCGGTCCCGTACCATTGTACGTTACTTTTCTCCCTTCATTCTAATAATAATGATAATAGTAATAGGCCCTCCTTCCAGCAGCTTCCTCCAACAAGGTTCCGTGACCTACCTTCAAATCCAATTCAAAATGGATATTGATTCATCATCAAACAAAATGGACAATTAGTCATGGGCCCACATCAGTAGCAAGTTATCTTCCCAATTGCTCATGGACAATAGCTTAGTAAAATTATGTAATTAACTTGCTTTAATTTTTTTATGGTCAATTTTTACAGGAGCCCAATGTCCAAATTAATGTAAATCTTTATTATTTCCTACAAATACAAATAAGTAAAAATATTATTAGATTAACTCTAAAAATATAAAATTAAACTAAAATATATAAAACATTATTAAAAACTAAAATACCTAAACTTAGGGACAAAACTCAATCAGTTAGCACTATTGGGAGTAAAAATTCACTCAATAAGCACACAAAAATCACATAATCTAGCGAATTATCAGTCCTAAGTCTAATTCCTATAGATCCAATACCTAAGTTCACCGATAGGTTCCTCCTTAGAGTATCTATGACATGCAAATAAGTGCGCACCAGATTCACAAGTAATTCATGCAATAGGAATCAAATCGAAAGCAAATTGAAATTAACAAGAAGTAAAACGTCAAATCAAAACATAAAACAAGTCATGGGCATAGCCCCAATTCCTAGAAATAAAAAGACTACTCAAGCATTGCCTTGGTCATGGCAACCTTGAATAATAAAAGCATAAAAATCCGAAGAGAAAAGAAAAAATTGAGAAGAAGAGAAATCCTAGTTTTTGCCTAAGGTAGAAGCACAAGGGATCCCTATTTTCAAGCCTAATTGCCCTACTTATAGAGTAGGTTAACTTGAATCCCAAGCAATTACAAAATCAAATCAAATAAGGTTTTAAAATTCCAGATATTGCACGTCATGGCTGTGATGCCTGTCACAGCCAGGCCGTGATAGATTATGTCTTGGAAAACTTGGCACTGATGGCCTGTCACGACCGTGACAGGTTCTGATATTTTCGTTCTTTTCTTTTCAGCCTTGCTCGATCATGGCCGTGATGGCTGTCACGGCTAGGCTGTGATGGCCTCGGTTTGGCTCAGTTTTCTTGCTTTTCAAGCTCCATCTTCATGCAAGCTCCATCATAGTTGATCTTGAACATTTTAATCTTCAATTCCTGTACAAAAACACCACAAAACCGCCTTACCCGTTCCAAGGTAAAAACTAACAAAAATAAAATTAAAAATGCCTAAACTACAAGAAAATGCATGCAATATGATAAAGAAATATGAGGTGTAATCACACTCATCAAACTACCCCAAGCTTAAGATTTTGGTTGTCCTCAAGCAATAACCAAGGCCAGACAAGATAGACAATCAGAGCATGGACAATGAACCAAGAACCAGAGTAATAAATTCAAGTAATAGGAACATCCAAATAAGTATCTAGGAGACAATAAATTTCAAGTCCAATTAGAAGCTTAGGTTCCCTAAATTCATATCTCTCACTAATTCGGGCACTCTTCTCACCTCACTCAAGTGTTTAAGGGTATATGACAATTCGCTCAATTTCCTCAAGGAAGGTACCATACCATAAGCTTGACTATGAACCAAATCTCTACTTTATTAATGAAAACACATAAGAATCAAGAGGTCTTTTATTTTGGTTGTAATGGGGCCATGGGATTAATTGTTAGGTGGGGAAATCAAGAAAGGGAAAATTCAAGAAGGCTAAACAAAATATCAAATAATGCAAAGCAAGACAACCTTCTAAAATTACTTTTTGGACTTTAATTCACTTTTCCACATTTCCTTTTTTTTTTCTTTATTTATTTATTTATTTATTTTATTAATTTCTCACTTTCTTTTTCTCATCCCCTTCTCCATTTTTTTTTGTTTATTTCATTTTATTTTTTCAATTTGGAGAAGAGGAGATTTCCAACTTAAGAGAAATATTTTTCTAACTTTTTCATCCCACAATTTGTTTTTCAAACTACCTTTTTGCCCTTTTTGCATTACTTTAAAAGGTGTCGTACCAAGCATCATTCATCAAAATAAATCAAGGTTCCAAGAAAAGCATTTTATTTTATTAGGCTCAAAATTGGGCAACTAAGGGGTAGCATTTAGTCGGTCAAAGCTCAGAAGGCCAGAAAAATACCTAGTGCCTCAATCATTTTCAAATATGTTTTCAAAAATATTTAAATTTCAAAACGGTTTCAATTCAAGTTCTAGAGAACACAATCCAAGAGGAATAAAACACTCAATCACAAAGAATGGGGTAGATTTAGTGAGTACCCCTTTTAGGCTCAAAATATCTCACATTTAGTCGTTTATAATCAGTGAGAAACACAAATCTAAGGAACCACATGCTAATTATCAAGTATCAGAAGATCATCTCAAGCATTTCTATTTTTAGCCTATCACAAGAATACGAAAATTGGGTTTGAAAATTCACTGTCTCAATTCATTTGGCACAAAGTTCTCACAATTGGACGCATACTCTAAGTAAGGGGCAGTCTAATCATGTGATTATGCAAAACTACACCTATATGAATGCAACATGAAAAATGCAAAAATGCAAAAAAAAAAAAGAAGCAAAAATACCCCTACCCCAAGCTTAAAAACTTACATTGTCCCCAATGTAAATAATCAAGTTGGAGAGAGGAGAAAAATGGAACAACTCACCGAAGTGGTGGAGGGTGCTGGCTCACATGCCAGTCAAAGAGCTACTGAAAGACGTGTCACGACCGTGACGTTCATCACGGCTAGGCCGTGATCAATTATGGTGTCAAGCAAGTCCCCATCACGGGCGTGATATACATCACGACTGGGCCGTGATCAATTCGGGTCTATAAGAGCTGACCTCTCATGGCTGTGACTTCCATCATGGCTAGGTTATGATACATTCTGATCCTCTGGGTCCTCCTCATCACGCCCATGAGGGCTATCATGACTGGGCCGTGTTCCTTTCTGATCTTCAGCTATTGGCTAATCACGGTCATGACCCCTGTAACTGCTAGGCAGTGATCTCCTCTGACTTTATTTTTCCAAGCCTTTTTGCTCATCATGCCATCATAACCTGAAAATACTTGGTAAAACCATCAATTTGTGATCTTTCTTCTCTTAATCTTCTCAAATTATTCAAAGACAAAATTCAAAAACAAATTGAAAATGGAAATAAAACTTGGGTTGCCTCCCAAGAAGCGCTTATTTACGGTCTTAAGCTTGACCATACTCCCTTCGATCAGCTGAGATCAGCTGGGCTTGGAAGTGCAAGAACGCCTCTCTTCCAAGGAAGTCCATCAAAGAGCCTATTTTGTTCATATGGCCACATGCACTTTGGCTTTGCTCTTTTCACTCTGAGTTTCATGGCCTTACTTCATTCCGACGGAAGTTTTAACTCCACATGTTGAGGAACTCCAATTTCGTTATTGTTTGGTGCATCATTTGTCATGTAAAGTTTGGGAGTTGCTTCCATGTTAATCTCTTCCTTCACCTTTGGAGGCATTATCTCAATCCTGGACACATGACTCTAAAGGAGGTTGTTATATGAGTTAGTCAAATCAAAATCCACCCTACCTACCTCTACATTCAAAGAGAGCTTTCTATTTTTTTACATCTATTATTGCTCCAGCTGTGACCAAGAATGGCCTTCCAAGAATGATAGGGAATTTAGAATTCCCGTTCATGTCCAACACCATGAAATTGGTAGGATTGAAAAATTTCCCTAACTTTATGGGGACATTCTCTAGTATGCCTAGAGGGGTTTTAGTTGATCCATCCACAAATTGTAAAGAGGATTTGGATGGATTCAATTCCTTGGTTCCTAACATCTCAAAGAAAGCAAGTGGCATCAAACTCGCACTAGCCCCTAAGTCACATAAGGCTTGGTTTATTTTTAATTCTCCAATTGAGCAAGCAATAACGAAACTTCCTGGATCTTTTAGTTTAGGAGGCATACTAGTTTTTTCCACGGCATCACGCTCCTCAATTAAGCTCTTAGTTTCTTTTTCTACTTGTATTTTCTTGACCAACCTTTCTGGGAAAGGTATTGGGGGTTGGTAAGGTGGTGGGGGGACATACTTTGGCTCTATCTCTTCATGTTCACTCATGTCCTCCTTACATTCCACATTCTTTTTAACTACCCCAAGCTTATCATCCCTCAAGTATATAGCATTACAGTGCTCATTGGGATTAACTTCGGGTTGTCCTAGGAACGTACCCTTAGTTCTAGAATATGTACTAGCTTGTTGGGCAATCTGAGTTTCTAACATCTTATTATGGATGGCTAAGTTATCTACCTTAGATGTTAACTCTTTTATTGCCTCATTGACTGCCCTACCTTGTTGCCTAAACTCTTCATTTTGCTTTGTTTGAGTTTCAACAAAATTTTCCAAAAGAGACTCAAGTTTAGACTTTTGTACCTGAGGATACCCCGATGTGGGTTTCCTATTACCTTGGCCTTCCTGGAATTTGTGGTTCAAGGTGTTGTTGTAGTTCATATAGGAGAGATAAGGATTATTCTTCCTCACTTGGTTGTAAGGATTTGGAGGAGCATAATTTGGCAACTTTGGGTTCGTGTCATAGAAGTTGTGACAAGAGTTCACTTGTTCCCCCGAAGCACCGGATCCAGCAGCAATACCATGTGGGCACTCCATTATGTCATATCCCTGCATTCCATAAATCTCACAAACAACATTAGTAGCACCTATTGAACTCACATTAGCCTTTTCAAGCTTATCAAAGCATTTATTCAATGAGTCAAATTTAGACATAATTAGATCAGTGCTATTCATTTCATACTTACCCCCCGAAAGCTTTTTCGAGTTATTACCTCTTTCCGAACCCCATTGGTGATAGTTGGTGGCTACGTTTTCAATGATATTGAACGCTTCAGTCAGAGGTCTATTCATAAAGGCTCCACCAGCTGCGGAGTCAAGTGACACCTTCGAAGAGTAATCCAATCCGTTGTAGAAGGTATGCACTAACAACCACCTCTCGAGTCCATGATGTGGGCAAGACTCTAGTAATCCTTTGTAACAATCCCAAGCTTCGGATAAGCATTCTCTGTCCTTTTGGAAGAAGTCGGTGATCTGAGTTTGTAGGTAAGCAGTCTTGGATGGAGGGAAGAATCTCTCCAAGAATGCTTGCTCCAGTTGGTCCCAAGTTGACAAAGTATTAGCGGGCACTTGCTTCAACCAAGCTTTTGCCTTTCTAGTCAGAGAGGAGGGGAATAACCTCAAGCGAATAGCATCAATTGGGGCACCTCCAATTCTTATTGCATCGGTGAACTCCAAGAATGTATCCACATGATCAGTCGGGTCCTCCGAGGGCAATCCTCAAAATTGATTTTGCCTAATCATGCCAATTAACAAATGCGGTATAATGTAGTTCTCCGCCTCAATTTTTGGCCTAGCAATCCTAGTTCGTAAACCCCTAGCATTTGGGGCTGCGTAGTCCTTCAATGGTTTGGTATCCGGTAGATTCGCCATGAGTGGAATGGGAATCAACCATTCTCTTGATCTTTTTCTTTGTAGTCTCCCTCGTCTATGAAAGGTCCTTTCGATCTCAGGGTCAACTTCAATAAGATTTCCGAACCTTTGGGATCTTCGCATAAGAGAGAAAAATTCCTGCAAAGAAAGAGGTAAATACACTAGAAAAAGAAAGAAAAAAATGAAAAAAATAAAAAAATGTCCAGAAAAATCAATTTAAAAATTAAATTGAAATTCAAGAAAGCACAATCACCGGCAACAGCGCCAAAAACTTGGTGGGCTCAGGAATCCACAAGTGTACGGCTTCGTCGTCAAGTAATAAAAAGATCGAATCCACAAGGACCGTGATCTTAAATGACTATCAATTATTAAATCAATTAAACTGGACTAGAAAAAGATTTGTAAAAGATTTGGTTTTTAAAGGATTAACTAACAATTCAAATATTTAAAACGCAATCAAACAAAATAGGAAAGTAATTCAAATAAGGGTTTTTCAAATTCAAAAGAGATTTCCCGGAATTGGGTTACCAACAAGACTGCTCATGTTACTAAATTGATTACCCCTCTTGTTAATTATCGAAATTTGCTTTGAAGGTGAATTTATCCTAAATAAGTTAATGTTCCCTCTCGGGATACAATAACCGTACCCGATTAAACCAACCTATACTCTCGTGGTAATTGAATTTAAATCGAACCCTTTAAGCTTTGTGACAATTCAGTAAACCCTTGAAGGACCGCTTCTAACTCTCGTGATTTAAGTCCTAAGTTTAATTCCTATAGATCCAATACCTAAGTTCACCATTAGGTTCCTCCTTAGAGTATCTATGACATGCAAATAAGTACGCACCAGATTCACAAGTAATTAATGCAATAGGAATCAAATCGAAAGCAAATTGAAATTAACAAGAAGTAAAACGCCAAATCATAACATAAAACAAGTCTTGGGCATAGCCCCAATTCCTAAAAATAAAAAGACTGCTCATGCATTGCCATGGTCATGGCAAACTTGAATAATAAACGCATAAAAATCCTAAGAGAAAAGAAGAAATTGAGAAGAGAAATCGTAGTTTTTCCCTAAGGTAGCAGCCCAAGGGATCCCTATTTTCGAGCCTAATTGCCCTATTTATAGAGTAGATTAACTTGAATCCCAAGCAATTACAAAATCAGATCAAATAAGGTTTTAAAATACCAGATATTGCAGGTCACGACCGTGATGCCTGTCACAGCCAGGCCGTGACAGATTCTGTCTTGGAAAACTTGTCACTGATGGCTTGTCACGGCCATGATAGCCATCACGACCTGGCCGTGACAGGTTCTGACTTTTTTGTTCTTTTCTTTTCAACCTTGCTCGATCATGGCCGTGATGGCTGTTACGGCTGGGCCGTGATGGCCTCGGTTTGGCTCAGTTTTCTTGCTTTTCAAGCTCCATCTTCATGCAAGATCCATCATGGTTGATCTTGAAAATTTTAATCTTCAATTCCTGCACAAAAACACCACAAAACCGTCTTACCCGTTCCAAGATAAAAACTAACAAAAATCAAATTAAAAATTCCTAAACTACATGAAAATGCATGCAATATGATAAAGAAATATGAGGTGTAATCACACTCATCAAACTACCCCAAGCTTAATATTTTGCTTGTCCTCAAGCAATAACCAAGGCCAAACAAGATAGACAATCAGAGCATGGACAGTGAACCAAGAACCCGAGTAATAAATCCAAGTAATAGGAACATCCAAATAAGTACCTAGGAGACAATCAATTTCAAGTCCAATAAGAAGCTTAGGTTCCCTAAATTAAAATCTCTCACTAATTCAAGCATTCTTCTCGCCTCACTCAAGTGTTTAAGGGTATATGACAATTCGCTCAATTTCCTCAAGGAAGGTACCTTACCATAAGCTTGACTATTAACCAAATCTCTACTATATTAATGAAAACACATAAGAATCAAGAGGTCTTTTATTTGGGTTGTAATGGGGCCATGGGATTAATTGTTAGGTGGGGAAATCAAGAAGGGGAAAATTCAAGAATGCTAAACAAAATATCAAACAATGCAAAGCAAGACAACCTTCTAAAATATCAAACAATGCAAAGCAAGACAACCTTCCGAAATGTTCAAGAAAACGACCGTAATTGGTCTCGGGGAGCGCTAACCCGATTTTCTGCGTTCTGGTCACTACAAAAAAACATGACTTACCCACCGAAAAAAACCCGTCGGAAAAGAAGAAATTCTGTCGGAAAACTACATTACCGACAGACTTTCCGACGGACACGGTTCCGTCGGTAATAGTAGCGTAGGAAAGCCTTTCAGACAGATCAAGTTCGTCCATCGGAAATTTCCGACGGCCTTTACCGTGGGAAAACTTGCCACACAGAACCCCTAATTACCAACGGAAATTCCATCGGTAACTCTCTATGAATGTTACCGACTGAATTTTCCGTCGAAAAATGTAACCAACAGTTACTGATGGAAATATCCGTTGGAAACAAGGTTTTTTTATTTTTTATTTATTTTGTTTTATATTATTAATTATTTTTATTAAAATTTATATATTCAATATTAAATATTATATTTTATTATTTATTATTATTATATTATATTTTATTTTATTATATTTCATTTATTAATTATTATTATAATTTATTTATTATTTTATATTTTATTATAATTAATTATAATTTAATTATTAATTTATATTTTATATTATCAATGACAAAACAAAATTGAAATTAAAAATAAAATTTAAAAAGCAATTAAATTAAAATTAATTTAAAGTAAAACACAAACTGAACATATAATCCATAAATAAAATATCCATATATCTACAAATCTCTATTACACCTATAACTATCCTAATACCCAACACCATAATATCTGTCATCGTCGTCCTGTTGGGGGGAGTCTGCCGGCGTCACATGACCATCAAGCTGCGCCTCAGTAGACAGATCGTCATCATGCGGCTGCGGTGGTGGATCAGTAGTAGTAGCGGAGGGCTGGGGCTGGGGCCGGGTGGCATGGAGGACCCCCTGCAGAGCGCTGCACCTGTCTGGTGGGAGGAAATCGAGCACAGCGGTCATGACCATAGAGAATGTCTCCATCTGCTGCATGATCCACTCGTTCGTCTCCCTTTGCTGCTGCACCTCCTGCCTCAACCGATGCACCTCCTCCGTGTCCTGCGAGCCGGAGGATGTAGTCTCCCTAATGGTCAAGCTCGACGTTGACCCCCTACGAATCGACCTGGCTAGGTTCGCAGTACCGTAAATCCGTCCCTTGTTCTTCCCGCCCGCCACATCCATCCAGGCCTGGGTCTGTAGTCCCTCATCCTCAGCGGGGTCCAGCTGAGAAGGATCTGAGGCATCAGAGCAGGAGGCAGCCTCAAATTCTACCTGACTAAACCTGGCGTTGTACTTCGCCTGCGATCAATACATTACAATCAATATGTATTAAACTATATATATATATATATATATATATATATATATATATATATATATAATTACCAATAGTTTAAATATCAAAAAACATTTTAGCTTACCACTGTCTGCCTCGACCTCTCATCAACAAACTCGCCGGTGCCCGAGCGAATATGTGTAAGCTCAAAGACCGCAGGGACATCAACAGACCGAGACAACGCTTCTGCCTGTAACCGACACACCAATAAAATCAATTAGTTATAAAACAAATTTTTAATAAAAATATACAGTTTATAAATAATTTTATTTATATATGCATACCATGTAAATGGCATGCTGCATATGGCTAATAAAACCACCAGTGTGCATGCTCCCACCCTTCTCGGAAGCCCGATTTCTCTTCGCCTGTTGACACTTCAGCTTGTAAGTTGGAGTGTCCTAGTACGCACACAGTTGGGCCTAGATGTTGGGCCCGATGTAATCCGAACTTACCCGGCTCTCCTTACGCTCCCGGAGCATGTCCCTCAGTCGAGCAGCTGCTCGGTTGTCAAAGATAGCATGTATCTCTGAGGTATGCTCCGGTAACCAGCGCACAAGCTCCTGTTAACAAAGAAAATAATAATAATAACATTATACAAAAGAATATATAAAATAAATGGAAAATTACATGAACTAATAAACAAGAACTTACCCCGAATCGTCTGAAGATATGATCCCTATCCTCCCCGGGGATCACCCCCCATGATGGCCATAAGCGACGATAATGTGCCTTGATGGCGAAGGTAACGTGCTTTGATCCCACTTTCGATGGGATGAAGCTGAAAAATTCATAATTTTATCAAATCAACAATATGACAACCAACAAATATATGCTTATTAAATAGTAACTATTTTTAAACAACATTAAATTAAATTAAACTTACAATCCAGAAACAGGACGGATCCATGGTCGATCCTCAGGTGCGGGAACCCTGGCCCACTCATGCAAGTCCTCAGTCGCGGTCGACTGCTGTACAGACGATGATATTTGTATGGCCATGTCGTGACCGTATGCGGCCCCGGATAATGAGGATGGAATGGTCGTGTCCGACTGTGGCATCATCTCAGGAGTCGGTATAAATGATAATCCTGTTGGGTGTGTGGCCGACGCAGTCGATGATGATGGGGGTGCTGGGTGTGGGTGTGGTATGGGTCTAGTAGGGGGCGGCGAGTAGCCAGCTAGTGCGCATCGTGGCCAAAGTGAGTGGAGGTCAGGACATGGGTGGTGGGTGGGGTAGTGTGGGTCCGGGATAGTGTACTATGGGTCGGGGATGATGTAGTATGGATCACTGAGGGTATTGGGTGGGGGATGATGTTGAATGGTTGGGGGAGGCTCCTGTAGGTGGTGATAGGGTAGGTGCGGTAGGGATGAGGGTGGGTGCGGTGGATGTGGTGGGACCTCCAGGAATACGAGCAAGCACCTAGGACTTCACGGTGTATCGTCCCTGCTTAGCCTTCCCCTTCCCCTTGTCATCGCTAGGCGATGGGGGGCGGGGCGACTGTCTCCTGATGCTGACATATATATTTTTATAGCACGATTACAAATCAGTTTAAAAACAATAAGTAATCGACATTTAACAGTCTAATCTAAGCAACTATTTTTATAGAACAATAGTTGTCAAGTCTTACATTATATTTCATAAGCAAATATTTAAAATACAATAAAAATAACATAATAGTAAACTTCCTATTAAGACTCGGTATCGTCATCTGATTATAAGTCCGACTCTTCTTCTTCTTGCATCGAGTCATCACTTTGGATTTCTTCTTCTGATGATGCATGCATGGATGCCTGATTACCAATGACCACTTCTTCCCCTTCATTTGCAGATCCCAACATGCCAGTAATACGCTCGACCTCAATTACAACTATACATACAATTAGAAATATATATAGAAATTACAACTAATTAAACAAATTAATTTACACAATTAATTTTTTACTATACACTGAACGCTTTAAATATCTCAAAGTAAAAAATTACTCAATACCTCTAGCAGCCAAAGAAAGTACTGTACTTGACGGTGGTGGTTGATAATGTGATTTTACATCATGTTTCTTGTACACTTTTGCATGCATTTTTCATATAGATTAGGCATTCTTTATTGGATTTTAGTTATTTTTTCCCTTGGAACGGGTGAAGCGGTTTCTTGGTGTTGTTTTGCAGAAATTAATGTAAAAATGATCAAAATCAGCCATGATGGAGCTTGGATGAAATAGAGCTAAGAAGGTGAAGAATATGAGCCAAACATAGCCTGTCACGGCCTGGCCGTGATGACCATCACGACCATGATCAAGTAGAGCAGAAGGCAAAAGTCAGAACGCGTCACGGCCTAACCGTGATGGCCATCACGGTCGTGACAGACCATTTGGTGAAGACAGAAGCGATCACGGCCTAGCCGTGATGAGTGTCACGACCATGATAGTTCAAATTTGAAAGCGTGCCTTTGACAGAACGCGTCACGACCTGGCCGTGATGGCCATCGCGGTCGTGACGCGTGGCCTCTCTATAAATAGAGCGCAGAACAGATAGAAAAATGGGATTCTGGGGGGTCTCTGACACATCCATCAGACAGCTTTTAACCTAAAGGATTCTTAGAGGCTGCGAAAATGGTTCCAACCCTAGAAGGGAGCTGCTGAGAGGGGTTGCTGGACTACTGTGGGAAGCTGCCATGGAGTTCTTCCTTTCCCTTTTCTCTATTGCTTTTATTTTGGCTTTCTCTGTAACCATGAGTGGCTAAATCCCTTTTTGGTTGGGATTAGATGTAACTAAACTAAACTTCATGTATTTGTCTTGACTGATTAATCTGTGTTTATGTTTCTCTATTAGTGATTGATTTCCATGCTTAATGCTTGTTGTGGCTAGCACCCTCATGACTTGATTAGTGTTTTGATATGCAATTGGAAAATTCGTATTAGAACCAGAACTGAAATTAATCACCTAGTAAACCTTGCATCTAGGAATGGAGTTTGGTTTATTAGTAATCGTGTAATCCCTAATCCTAATGCAAATTCATTAATCTAGGCCACCTAAGGAATTAGGGTCTATTAGTGGATTTAGGCTCTTGTCATCTGAGGAATCAGGGCTTGAGTAATCTAGTGGATTGATTTTAATATTTGAAGCATGAATGGGAGGTATCTAGACCTGGTAGTACATGAGGCAGAGGTTTGGTGAAGTTTAATCCCAACATATTCTTTTCGCATTCCAAGTATTCGATAAAAATACAAAAAGATTTTGTTCCTTTTGTTTTGTTTGAATTCTCTTCATAGTCTAGATAGTTGCTGAACTTGTGAATTGGTAATTGACATCCGATCCCTGTGGATACGATAACCGGTCTCACCACCGTATTACTTGTACGACTATGTATACTTGCATAGATTCGTCAACAAGTTTTTGGCGCCGTTGCCGGGGATTGGTTTTGCCAATATCATTAGTAACAAAGGAGGCAACTAATTTAGACATTTTTTTATTTTTTATTTTTTTTATTTTTCTGTATATATTTGATTTTTTTTCTTTTGAGTGTTGGTTGTGCCAGGTGGATGCAATTAATGGACAACTACTATTATCCATCTAATGAGGAAGCCTCAAGTCACACTTTGGAGGACCACTGGTATTTGGGAGACTGTATAGATTTTCTAAATCATGTTATCCCAGCACAAATTGATTCTATGACGGGTAGGCTTGTATATAATTTCTTCGAGGAGGAATGGGAAACCTTTTGTTCGTATTTACCACCTCCACCACCATGTTTGATTCCCATAGAGCCACATGAAGCAGAATTTGAGCAGAATATGGCTGTGGGGATGGATCGAAATGAAGATGAGGTGGTGGTGGTAGACGAGTCAAAAGTAGAGCAATTACCTCCCACAAATCCTTGGGAAATTGAGGAATGGGAATGGAATGAGCAAACACCTTTGAAAGTTGCTCTAGAACAATATTCCTAAGAACTATCCATCTCTGAGGCCAAGGCAAGAGCCAATTGTGACAGTATCGAAACTGTGAAGCAGAACTTCAAAACGTAAGTTGAGGAGATTTGCAAACAGTTAGTACAAGAGTCATATGAAGCACAATTTGAGCAAAATATGGTTTTGGGGATAGTCCATAATGAAGATGAAGTGGTAGTGGACTCCACCATGCGTGCTGAGCAATCTGAATTTGATGTTGTGTTAGATAAATATGTTGGCTTAAATGCATGTGTGGACACTGCTAAATTAGTCCCTTCCACTTGTCTGGCACACTTCCTCGTGAAAACACCATTTGACCCGAGAGGAAGTGAGTTCATAATTATAGAGATCAATGGAGTTTTCACACACTGGCTAGGTGGAATTGTGGATAGAGTCATATTGCTTCTACAATCGCCACTCCATAAACCATGGGATCCGGGTGGAGGATCTCACATCTTGAGCACCCCTTGGTCCTTATACCGCAAGCTATGGGATCCAGGTGGATACTTCTTAATGAGTCAAGCTAGTGACGTTAAAGAAGCGCTTACTGGGAGGCAACCCAGGTTTTCCAAACCCTTCTCTTTAGTTAGTTTTGTTTTTGATTTTTAACTCTTGAATAATTTGAGAAGATCAAGAGGAAAAATAATAAATTGAGATTTTCCAAGTGATTTCAGGGAAAGAAGGAAGGAAGAGCAAGAAGACAAGAAAAAGTAAAGTCAGCAGCCATCACGCCCAGGCCGTGACACTGGTCACGACCGTGAGGAGCTTAATGAGAAGATCATAAAGGATCACGGCCCAGCCGTGATACCCATCACGGGCGTGATGGAAGGACCCTGAAGATCAGAGAGCATCACGGCCAAGCCGTGATGGAGTTCACGACCGTGACAGGCCAATACCCATGGATCATAATTGATCACGGCCTACCCGTGATGAGGCTCACGGCCGTGATGCATTTCCCAACAAGTTTTGACTGGAATATGAGCCAGCACCCGCTACCTCCTGGGTGAGTTGTTCCAATTTTTTTTTTTCTTTTCTCCTCTCTCCAACTTGATTGTTTACATTGGGGACAATGTAAATTTTTAAACTTGGGGTAGGGGTATTTTTGTATTTTTCATGTTGCATTCATTTAGGCATAGTTTTGCATGATCACATGATTAGATTACCCCCGTGCTTAGATATGATGCATCCAATTGTGAGAACTGAGTGCCAATTAAATTGAGATGGTGAATTTTTGAACCCAATTTTTTATTCTTGTGATAAGGCTACAAATAAAAATTCTTGAGATGATCTTTGATAGTTGATAATTAGCATGTGGTTCCGTAGATTTATGTTTCTCACTGATTTTTGAACTATAAAATGTGAGATTTTTGAGAAAAAGGGGTACTCACTAAATCTACCCCATTCTTTCTGATAGAGTGTCATTCCTCTTGGATTGTATTTCTCTAGAACTAGATTTGAAACCGTTTTGAAGCTTAGAAATTTTTGAAAACATTTTTTGAAAATGATTGAGGCACTAGGTATTTTTTTGGCCTTCTGAGCTTTGATTGACTAAATGCTACCCCTTAGTTGCCCTATTTTGAGCCTGAAAGAATAAGAAAAATTTCTTGGTACCTTGAATTACTTTGATGAATATGCTTGGTATGGCACCTTTTAAAGTATTACAAAAAGGGTAAAAGGTAGTTGAAAAAGTATGGGATGAGAAAGCTAGAAAAATATTTCTCTTGAGTTGAAAAATCTCCCCTTCTCCAAACAAAAGAAAAACAAAAGAAAAAATAAAAATATATAGAGAAGGGGATGACAAAAAAAAATGAGAAATAAAACAAAAGGAAAGGAAGAAAGGTGGAAAAATAAATCAAAACCCAAAAAGGTATTTTAGAAGGTCATGCTTTGAAATGCTTGATAGTTTGTATAGCCTTTTGAAATTTCCTTTTCTTGATTTCCCCACCTAACGATTAATCCCATGGCCCCGATACAACCAAAGTGAAAGACCTCTTGATTCTTAGTTGTTTTCATTAATAAAGTAGAGATTTGGTTGATAGTCAAGCCTATGGTAGAATTCATTCCTTGAGGAAAATAGAGCGAATTGTCATATATCCCTAAACACTTGAGTGAGGTGAGAAAGAGTGCCAAGCAAATGAACAAGCTTGGGGTGATTTTCAGGTGAGAAAGAGTGCCCAAATCAGTGAGAATAGGAGTCTAAGAAACCTAAGCTTCTAATTGGACTTGAAACTAATTGTCTCTTGAGTACTTATTGGAAATGCCTGTTACTTGGATTAGTTACTACCCGGGTTCTTGGTTCACTATCCATGCTTTGATTATTTTGATCTTCTGGCCTTAGTGATTGCTTGAGGACAAGCAATTGAATAAGCTTGGGGTAATTTGATAGTGTGATTTTACATCATGTTTCCTGTACACTTTTGCATGCATTTTTCATATAGATTAGGCATTCTTTATTTGATTTTAGTTAGTTTTTCCCTTGGAACGGGTGAAGCGATTTCTTGGTGTTGTTTTGCAGAAATTAATGTAAAAATGATCAAAATCAGCCATGATGGAGCTTGGATGAAATAGAGCTAAGAAGGTGAAGAATATGAGCCAAACAGAGCCCATCACGGCTTGGCCGTGATGACCATCACATCCATGATCAAGCAGAGCAGAAGGTAAAAGTCAGAACGCGTCACGGCCTGGACGTGATGGCCATCACGGCCGTGACAAACCATTTGGTGAAGACAGAAGCGATCACGGCCTAGTCGTGATGAGTGTCACGGTCGTGACAGTTCAAATTTGAAAGCGTGCCTTTGACAGAACGCGTCACGGCCTGGCCGTGATGGCCATCACGGCCGTGACACGTGGCCTCTCTATAAATAGAGCGCAGAACAGACAGAAAAAAAGGATTCTGGGGGGTCTCTGACACAGATCCATCAGACAACTTTTAACCTAAAGGATTCTTGGAGGCTGCGAAAAGGGTTCCAACCCTAGAAGGGAGCTGTTGAGAGGGGCTGCTGGACTACTGTGGGAAGCTGCCATGGAGTTCTTCCTTTCCCTTTTCTCTATTGCTTTTATTTTGGCTTTCTCTGTAACCATGAGTGGCTAAATCCCTTTTTGGTTGGGATTAGATGTAACTAAACTAAACTTCATGTATTTGTCTTGACTGATTATTCTGTGTTTATGTTTCTCTATTAGTGATTGATTTCCATGCTTAATGCCTGTTGTGGCTAGCACTCCCATGACTTGATTAATGTTTTGATATGCAATTGGAAAATTCGTATTAGAACCAGAACTGAAATTAATCACCTAGTAAACCTTGCATCCAGGAATGGAGTTTGGTTTATTAATAATCGCGTAATCCCTAATCCTAATGCAAATTCATTAATCTAGGCCACCTAAGGAATTAGGGTCTATTAGTGGATTTAGGCACTTGTCATCTGAGGAATCAGGGCTTGAGTAATCTAGTGGATTGATTTTAATATTTGAAGCATGAATGGGAGGTATCTAGACCTGGTAGTACATGAGGCAGAGGTTTGGTGAAGTTTAATCCCAACATATTCTTTTCGCATTCCAAGTATTCGATAAAAATACAAAAAGATTTTGTTCCTTTTGTTTTGTTTGAATTCTCTTCATAGTCTAGATAGTTGCTGAACTTGTGAATTGGTAATTGACATCCGATCCCTGTGGATACGATAACCGGTCTCACCACCGTATTACTTGTACGACTATGTATACTTGCCTAGATTCATCAACAAGTTTTTGGTGCCGTTGCCGGGGATTGGTTTTGCCAATATCATTAGTAACAAAGGAGGCAACTAATTTAGACATTTTTTTATTTTTTATTTTTTTATTTTTCTGTATATATTTGATTTTTTTTCTTTTGAGTGTTGGTTGTGCCAGGTGGATGCAATTAATGGACAACTACTATTATCCATCTAATGAGGAAGCCTCAAGTCACACTTTGGAGGACAACTGGTATTTGGGAGACTGTATAGATTTTCTAAATCATGTTATCCCAGTACAAATTGATTCTGTGACGGGTAGGCTTGTATATAATTTCTTTGAGGAGGAATGGGAAACCTTTTGTTCGTATTTACCACCTCCACCACGATGTTTGATTCCCATAGAGCCACATGAAGCAGAATTTAAGCAGAATATGGCTGTGGGGATGGATCGAAATGAAGATGAGGTGGTGGTCGTAAACGAGTCAAAAGTAGAGTAATTACCTCCCACAAATCCTTGGGAAATTGAGGAATGGGAATGGAATGAGCAAACACCTTTGAAAGTTGCTCTAGAACAATATTCCCAAGAATTATCCATCTCTGAGGCCAAGGCAAGAGCCAATTGTGACAGTATCGAAACTGTGAAGCAGAACTTCAAAACGTAAGTTGAGGAGATTTGCAAACAGTTAGTATAAGAGTCATATGAAGCACAATTTGAGCAAAATCTGGTTTTGGGGATAGTCCATAATGAAGATGAAGTGGTAGTGGACTCCACCATGCTTGTTGAGCAATCTGAATTTGCTGTTGTGTTAGATAAATATGTTGGCTTAAATGCATGTGTGGACACTGCTAAATTAGTCCCTTCCACTTGTCTGGCACACTTCCTCGTGAAAACACCATTTGACCCGAGAGGAAGTGAGTTCATAATTATAGAGATCAATGGAGTTTTCACACACTGGCTAGGTGGAATTGTGGATAGAGTCATATTGCTTCTGCAATCGCCACTCCATAAACCATGGGATCCGGGTGGAGGATCTCACATCTTGAGCACCCCTTGATCCTTATACCACAAGCTATGGGATCCAGGTGGATACTTCTTAATGAGTCAAGCTAGTGACGTTAGAGAAGCGCTTACTGGGAAGCAACCCAGGTTTTCCAAACCCTTCTCTTTAGTTAGTTTTGTTTTTGATTTTCAACTCTTGAATAATTTGTGAAGATCAAGAGGAAAAATAATAAATTGAGATTTTCCAAGTGATTTCAGGGAAAGAAGGAAGGAAGAGCAAGAAGACAAGAAAAAGTAAAGTCAGCAGCCATCACGCCCAGGCCGTGACACTGGTCACGACCGTGAGGAGCTTAATGAGAAGATCAGAAAGGATCACGGCCCAGCCGTGATACCCATCACGGGCGTGATGGAAGGACCCTGAAGATCAGAGAGCATCACGGCCAAGCCGTGATGGAGTTCACGACCGTGACAGGCCAGTACCCATGGATCATAATTGATCACGGCCTACCCGTGATGAGGCTCACGGCCGTGATGCATTTCCCAACAAGTTTTGACTGGAATATGAGCCAGCACCCGCTACCTCCTGGGTGAGTTGTTCCAAATTTTTTTTTTATTTTCTCCTCTCTCCAACTTGATTGTTTACATTGGGGACAATGTAAATTTTTAAACTTGGGGTAGGGGTATTTTTGTATTTTTCACGTTGCATTCATTTAGGCATAGTTTTGCATGATCACATGATTATATTACCCCCGTGCTTAGATATGATGCATCCAATTGTGAGAACTGAGTGCCAATTAAATTGAGATGGTGAATTTTTTAACACAATTTTTTATTCTTGTGATAAGGCTACAAATAAAAATTCTTGAGATGATCTTTGATAGTTGATAATTAGCATGTGGTTCCGTAGATTTATGTTTCTCACTGATTTTTGAACTATAAAATGTGAGATTTTTGAGAAAAAGGGGTACTCACTAAATCTACCCCATTCTTTCTGATAGAGTGTTATTCCTCTTGGATTGTATTTCTCTAGAACTTGATTTGAAACCGTTTTGAAGCTTAGAAATTTTTTAAAACATTTTTTGAAAATGATTGAGGCCCTAGGTATTTTTTCGGCCTTCTGAGCTTTGATTGACTAAATGCTACCCCTTAGTTGCCCAATTTTGAGCCTGAAAGAATAAAAAAAATTTCTTGCTACCTTGAATTACTTTGATGAATATGCTTGGTATGGTACCTTTTAAAGTATTACAAAAAGGGTAAAAGGTAGTTGAAAAATTATGGGATGAGAAAGCTAGAAAAATATTTCTCTTGAGTTGAAAAATCTCCCCTTCTCCAAACAAAAGAAAAACAAAAGAAAAAATAAAAATATATAGAGAAGGGGATGACAAAAAGAAATGAGAAATAAAACAAAAGGAAAGGAAGAAAGGTGGAAAAATAAATCAAAACCCAAAAAGGTATTTTAGAAGGTCATGCTTTGCAATGCTTGATAGTTTGTATAGCCTTTTGAAATTTCCTTTTCTTGATTTCCCCACCTAATGATTAATCCCATGGCCCCGTTACAACCAAAGTGAAAGACCTCTTGATTCTTAGTTGTTTTCATTAATAAAGTAGAGATTTGGTTGATAGTCAAGCCTAGGGTAGAATTCATTCCTTGAGGAAAATGGAGCGAATTGTCATATATCCCTAAACACTTGAGTGAGGTGAGAAAGAGTGCCAAGCAAATGAACAAGCTTGGGGTGATTTTCAGGTGAGAAAGAGTGCCCAAATCAGTGAGAATAGGAGTCTAAGAAACCTAAGCTTCTAATTGGACTTGAAACTAATTGTCTCTTGAGTACTTATTGGAATTGCCTGTTACTTGGATTAGTTACTACTCGGGTTCTTGGTTCATTATCCATACTTTGATTATTTTGATCTTCTGGCCTTAGTGATTGCTTGAGGACAAGCAATTGAATAAGCGTGGGGTGATTTGATAGTGTGATTTTACATCATGTTTCCTGTACACTTTTGCATGCATTTTTCATATATATTAGGCATTCTTTATTTGATTTTAGTTAGTTTTTCCCTTGGAACGGGTGAAGCGGTTTCTTGGTGTTGTTTTGCAGAAATTAATGTAAAAATGATCAAAATCAGCCATGATGGAGCTTGGATGAAATAGATCTAAGAAGGTGAAGAATATGAGCCAAACAGAGCCCATCACGGCCTGGCCGTGATGACCATCACGTCCATGATCAAGCATAGCAGAAGGCAAAAGTCAGAACGCGTCACGGCCTGGCCGTGATGGCCATCACGGCCGTGACAGACCATTTGGTGAAGACAGAAGCGATCACGGCCTAGTCATGATGAGCTTCACGGCCGTGACAGATCAAATTTGAAAGCGCGCCTTTGACAGAACGCGTCACGGCCTGGCCGTGATGGCCATCACGGCCGTGACACGTGGCCTCTCTATAAATAGAGCGCAGAACAGACAGGAAAAAAGGATTCTGGGGGGTCTCTGACACAGATCCATCAGACAACTTTTAACCTAAAGGATTCTTGGAGGCTGCGAAAAGGGTTCCAACCCTAGAATGGAGCTGTTGAGAGGGGCTGCTGGACTACTGTGGGAAGCTGCCATGGAGTTCTTCCTTTCCCTTTTCTCTATTGCTTTTATTTTGGCTTTCTCTGTAACCATGAGTGGCTAAATCCCTTTTTGGTTGGGATTAGATGTAACTAAACTAAACTTCTTGTATTTGTCTCGACTGATTAATTTGTGTTTATGTTTCTCTATTAGTGATTGATTTCCATGCTTAATGCCTGTTGTGGCTAGCACCCCCATGACTTGATTAGTGTTTTGATATGCAATTGGAAAATTCGTATTAGAACCAGAACTGAAATTAATCACCTAGTAAACCTTGCATCCAAGAATGGAGTTTGGTTTATTAGTAATCGCGTAATCCCTAATCCTAATGCAAATTCATTAATCTAGACCACCTAAGGAATCAGGGTCTATTAGTGGATTTAGGCTCTTGCCATCTGAGGAATCAGGGCTTGAGTAATCTAGTGGATTGATTTTAATATTTGAAGCATGAATGGGAGGTATCTAGACCTGGTAGTACATGAGGCAGAGGTTTGGAGAAGTTTAATCCCAACATATTCTTTTCGCATTCCAAGTATTCGATAAAAATACAAAAAGATTTTATTCCTTTTGTTTTGTTTGAATTCTCTTCATAGTCTAGATAGTTGCTGAACTTGTGAATTGGTAATTGACATCCGATCCCTGTGGATACGATAACCGGTCTCACCACCGTATTACTTGTACGACTATGTATACTTGCCTAGATTCGTCAACAAGTTTTTGGCGCCGTTGCCGGGGATTGGTTTTACCAATATCATTAGTAACAAAGTAGGCAACTAATTTAGACATTTTTTTATTTTTTATTTTTTTATTTTTCTGTATATATTTGATTTTTTTTCTTTTGAGTGTTGGTTGTGCCAGGTGGATGCAATTAATGGACAACTACTATTATCCATCTAATGAGGAAGCCTCAAGTCACACTTTGGAGGACAACTGGTATTTGGGAGACTGTATAGATTTTCTAAATCATGTTATCCCAGCACAAATTGATTCTGTGACGGGTAGGCTTGTATATAATTTCTTCGAGGAGGAATGGGAAACCTTTTGTTCATATTTACCACCTCCACCACCATGTTTGATTCCCATAGAGCCACATGAAGCAGAATTTGAGCAGAATATGGCTGTGGGGATGGATCGAAATGAAGATGAGGTGGTGGTGGTAGACGAGTCAAAAGTAGAGCAATTACCTCCCACAAATCCTTGGGATATTGAGGAATGGGAATGGAATGAGCAAACACCTTTGAAAGTTGCTCTAGAACAATATTCCCAAGAACTATCCATCTCTGAGGCCAAGGCAAGAGCCAATTGTGACAGTATCAAAACTGTGAAGCAGAACTTCAAAACATAAGTTGAGGAGATTTGCAAACAGTTAGTATAAGAGTCATATGAAGCACAATTTGAGCACAATCTGGTTTTGGGGATAGTCCATAATGAAGATGAAGTGGTAGTGGACTCCACCATGCTTGTTGAGCAATCTGAATTGGCTGTTGTGTTAGATAAATATGTTGGCTTAAATGCATGTGTGGACACTGCTAAATTAGTCCCTTCCACTTGTCTGGCACACTTCCTCGTGAAAACACCATTTGACCCGAGAGGAAGTGAGTTCATAATTATAGAGATCAATGGAGTTTTCACACACTGGCTAGGTGGAATTGTGGATAGAGTCATATTGCTTCTGCAATCGCCACTCCATAAACCATGGGATCCGGGTGGAGGATCTCACATCTTGAGCACCCCTTGGTCCTTATACCACAAGCTATGGGATCCAGGTGGATACTTCTTAATGAGTCAAGCTAGTGACGTTAAAGAAGCGCTTACTGGGAGGCAACCCAGGTTTTCCAAACCCTTCTCTATAGTTAGTTTTGTTTTTGATTTTTAACACTTGAATAATTTGAGAAGATCAAGAGGAAAAATAATAAATTGAGATTTTCCAAGTGATTTCAGGGAAATAAGGAAGGAGGAGAAAGAAGACAAGAAAAAGCAAAGTCAGCAGCCATCACGCCCAGGCCGTGACACTGGTCACGACCGTGAGGAGCTTAATGAGAAGATCAGAAAGGATCACGGCCCAGCCGTGATACCCATCACGGGCGTGATGGAAGGACCCTGAAGATCAGAGAGCATCACGGCTTAGCCGTGATGGAGTTCACGACTGTGACAGGCCAATACCCATGGATCATAATTGATCACGGCCTGCCCGTGATGAGGCTCACGGGCGTGATGCATTTCCCAACAAGTTTTTGACTGGAATATGAGCCAGCACCCGCTACCGCCTCGGTGAGTTGTTCCAAAATTTATTTATTTTTTATGTTTTTTTCTATTCTCCTCTCTCCAACTTGATTGTTTACATTGGGGACAATGTAAATTTTTAAACTTGGGGTAGGGGTATTTTTGTATTTTTCATGTTGCATTCATTTAGGCATAGTTTTGCATGATCACATGATTAGATTACCCCCGTGCTTAGATATGATGCATCCAATTGTGAGAACTGAGTGCCAATTAAATTGAGATGGTGAATTTTTGAACCCAATTTTTTATTCTTGTGATAAGGCTACAAATAAAAATTCTTGAGATGATCTTTGATAGTTGATAATTAGCATGTGGTTCCGTAGATTTATGTTTCTCACTGATTTTTGAACTATAAAATGTGAGATTTTTGAGAAAAAGGGGTACTCACTAAATCTACCCCATTCTTTCTGACAGAGTGTCATTCCTCTTGGATTGTATTTCTCTAGAACTTGATTTGAAACCGTTTTGAAGCTTAGAAATTTTTGAAAACATTTTTTGAAAATGATTGAGGCACTAGGTATTTTTTCGGCCTTCTGAGCTTTGATTGACTAAATGCTACCCCTTAGTTGCCCAATTTTGAGCCTGAAAGAATAAAAAAAAATTCTTGGTACCTTGAATTACTTTGATGAATATGCTTGGTATGACACCTTTTAAAGTATTACAAAAAGGGTAAAAGGTAGTTGAAAAAGTATGGGATGAGAAAGCTAGAAAAATATTTCTCTTGAGTTGAAAAATCTCCCCTTCTCCAAACAAAAGAAAAACAAAAGAAAAATATATAGAGAAGGGGATGCCAAAAAGAAATGAGAAATAAAACAAAAGGAAAGGAAGAAAGGTGGAAAAATAAATCAAAACCCAAAAAGGTATTTTAGAAGGTCATGCTTTGCAATGCTTGATAGTTTGTATAGCCTTTTGAAATTTCCTTTTCTTGATTTCCCCACCTAACGATTAATCCCATGGCCCCGTTACAACCAAAGTGAAAGACCTCTTGATTCTTAGTTGTTTTCATTAATAAAGTAGAGATTTGGTTGATAGTCAAGCCTATGGTAGAATTCATTCCTTGAGGAAAATGGAGCGAATTTTCATATATCCCTAAACACTTGAGTGAGGTGAGAAAGAGTGCCAAGCAAATGAACAAGCTTGGGGTGATTTTCAGGTGAGAAAGAGTGCCCAAATCAGTGAGAATAGGAGTCTAAGAAACCTAAGCTTCTAATTGGACCTGAAACTAATTGTCTCTTGAGTACTTATTGGAAATGCCTGTTACTTGGATTAGTTACTACTCGGGTTCTTGGTTCACTATCCATGCTTTGATTATTTTGATCTTCTGGCCTTAGTGATTGCTTGAGGACAAGCAATTGAATAAGCTTGGGGTGATTTGATAGTGTGCTTTTACATCATGTTTCCTGTACACTTTTGCATGCATTTTTCATATAGACTAGGCATTCTTTATTTGATTTTAGTTAGTTTTTCCCTTGGAACGGGTGAAGCGGTTTCTTGGTGTAGTTTTGCAGAAATTAATGTAAAAATGATCAAAATCAGCCATGATGGAGCTTGGATGAAATAGAGCTAAGAAGGTGAAGAATATGAGCCAAACAGAGCCCATCACGGCCTGGCCGTGATGATCATCACGACCATGATCAAGCAGAGCAGAAGGCAAAAGTCAGAACACGTCACGGCCTGGCCGTGATGGCCATCACGGCCGTGACAGACCATTTGGTGAAGACAGAAGCGATCACGGCCTAGCCGTGATGAGTGTCACGGCCGTGACAGTTCAAATTTGAAAGCGCGCCTTTGACAGAACGCGTCACGGCCTGGCCGTGATGGCCATCACGGCCGTGGCACGTGGCCTCTCTATAAATAGAGCGCAGAACAGACAGAAAAAAAGGATTCTGGGGGTCTCTGACACAGATCCATCAGACAACTTTTAACCTAAAGGATTCTTGGAGGCTGCGAAAAGGGTTCCAACCCTAGAAGGGAGCTGTTGAGAGGGGCTGCTGGACTACTGTGGGAAGCTGCCATGGAGTTCTTCCTTTCCCTTTTCTCTATTGCTTTTATTTTGGCTTTCTCTATAACCATGAGTGGCTAAATCCCTTTTTGGTTGGGATTAGATGTAACTAAACTAAACTTCATGTATTTGTCTTGACTGATTAATCTGTGTTTATGTTTCTCTATTCGTGATTGATTTCCATGCTTAATGCCTGTTGTGGCTAGCACCCCCATGACTTGATTAGTGTTTTGATATGCAATTGGAAAATTCGTATTAGAACCAGAACTGAAATTAATCACCTAGTAAACCTTGCATCTAGGAATGGAGTTTGGTTTATTAGTAATCGCGTAATCCCTAATCCTAATGCAAATTCATTAATCTAGGCCACCTAAGGAATTATGGTCTATTAGTGGATTTAGGCTCTTGCCATCTGAGGAATCAGGGCTTGAGTAATCTAGTGGATTGATTTTAATATTTGAAGCATGAATGGGAGGTATCTAGACCTGGTAGTACATGAGGCAGAGGTTTGGAGAAGTTTAATCCCAACATATTCTTTTCGCATTCCAAGTATTCGATAAAAATACAAAAAGATTTTATTCCTTTTGTTTTGTTTGTTTTGAATTCTCTTCATAGTCTAGATAGTTGCTGAACTTGTGAATTGGTAATTGACATCCGATCCCTGTGGATACGATAACCGGTCTCACCATCGTATTACTTGTACGACTAGGTATACTTGCCTAGATTCGTCAACAGCGGTGTCAACCTCCGACAGCCCTCAACACACAGAAATCTAACTTAAAAAATCAAACCATTTGCATATCAGACAACATACAACAATCAAATATAGAATGAACAAAAAAAACATAAAAAGAAAAAAATTGAAGAAGGATGGGTGGTGCTATAGGGGGCGGCGCTCGGTGGTTCGAGTGGGTCTGGTGGAGGCGCACAGAATCACGAGCCTATTCGCGCAAAACAGCGAGGAACAGAGAAAGGGAGGAAAGAGAGAGAGAGAGAGAGAGCGGGAGAGACAAGGAGGTTGGTGGTGGGGAGCTGGTGGGTGACGGCGGTGGCGGGTGGCGATGGTGGTGGCCGTTCTCGCGGCAGAGAGAAGAAAGATAGAGAGTCAAGAGGGATAGAGAAAGAAGGAAAAGGGAAAGTATGGGGGAGGGGTAACGATTGGGTTAAATGAAAGGGTTACCGACGGAAATTTCTGTCGGTAATTTAAAAAATCAATTTCCGATGGACAATTCCGTCGGTATTTGTAGTCAAATTTCTGACGGACAGTCCGTCTGTAAATGTTATCCCATTTTCCGACCGAACTGTCTGTCGGTAACCCGCCGGTAATTTTTAGTACCAAATTTTCGATGATCCCGCCATTTTTTTGACCGAATTTCCAACTAAAATTGTCTGTCAGTAACGTTACCGACGAACTATCCGTCGGAAATTTTGACCACTATTGCTATTCTGCATTACCGATGGCAATTTCCGTCGGTAACCCGTCAGTATTCTCGAATTTCCAACGGACACGGGTTCCGTCGGTACATAGCCGTCAGTAATTCATGACATTATTGTAGTGGGTGGTTGATTCCTTACAAGACCAGTGTGTATGCATGGGTTCGAACCCTGCTGTTGCTTTTATCTGTTTTTTAAGAAAAACTTTTTAACTGCTTTGTTGAAAAAATCGTAAATAAAAATCGCATTTTCGACAACAACTAGGATTCGAACGTGTCATGAACAATTGCTTGGAACTAGATACAACTAAAATACAATTAGCTTTTAGATTAACATGTTCGATGTTTAGTTTAAATACACAGGTAATATCAAATGATTTTTTTTGAACAAATGTTATTCAATTTTAAGATCCCATTACTTAAAGTGAATGTATAATGTATTCCACCACAATAATACATGCACAATTTTGTACTGGATTATTATATATTAATTTTTTGGATATTGTTTTTTTGAATAATTTATAATTTAATTTACTCATTTAAAATTAAATTATGAGCTATTTTTTATATATGATTTATTGGGAATGTTTTAACAAATAATTGTTTTTGCCAACAGGTGTTGGAGTTTTGTCATTGTTATTTGAATATGAGTTTAATTTCTATGCACTGTCAGTGTAAAGATTTTTACACTGACAACCAATCAGAAATCATGAAATTGATGACTTTTAAGGTGGTTAGGATAAGAATCAAAGATTTGTAATGACGTGTCCATTTCTGATTGGTTGACAGTGTAAAAAGACTTTACACCGTCAGTGTATACCAATTAAATCCATAATATATTCCACACATGAAGGAGTTTTATATTACTTATGAGAGAAACCTATAACTCAACTAAGGGTTCCCACTATTGGGCTTGTATTGAAGTGGCCCAACGTTGATCTAGAAGCTTCAGGTTGCTGGTTTGACCAGTCTTCTTCACCTTCTTCTTCGCCTAGCTCCAAGCTCTAAACCGAATGGGGTACTTGTGAAGACACTTCAATTCTTAAGTCAGGTTATGGGCCTTCACTGGGTCGGATCTTTTTATGGGCCATATATTGGATTAGAACCATAATAATTGAGACCACAACAATATTATTTAATACTTTCCCATGATTTAATCATTTTGTTTTATTTTATTATTTTCCAACTTCTAACAATTTTTCTCCAAACAATCATGCAAATCAAATAGAAATTTAAAAGAAAATAATTAGGGAACATATAAAAAATAGTATAATTGTATACATACGAGTGTGGATCAAGTTACTCCCAGAGTAACTATAAAAGTGTTACTCCAAATCATCATCATTCATTTATTGTAATCAAGTGGCTTACATTAACTCATAAAAAACAGTCACCAAAATGAACCAAGGCACAATATTTTTTTTCTTATTGGTATGTTATCATCATTCTTGTCAATCTAAGCCCGTTTGCATAGGTAAGGCCAAATCTAATTAATTTTATTAGGCATGTCTTAGTAAATAATTATATTTTTCTTGTATGTTTCCTAATTATTTTGTATTAAAATTAAAATTCTATTTAATTTTGCATAATTGTTAGAGAAAAATTGTCAGAAGCTAAAAATTACTACCTCCGGTCCACAATATAAGAAACAAATGGGTTCTTTTTTTTTGGTCCAAAATATAAGAAACATGCATCAATTTTCATAAATATTAAATGCTAATTTCTGTAACACCCCCCTTGGGCATTACTTCTTAATACGTGCCGAAATAAAAAAAATTAATTTGCTGGTTGCTTTCGAAAAATTTATTTATTTTAAGACATAAAACTCGGGTGTAAAAATTTTATTTTTGAATACTTCAGCAAAATGATACACACACCACAAACGTAAAATCACATTAAACTTGACGATACACATAAATTGGGTTTATTCATAAATCGGGTCACCACAACATGTAAGCGTTCTTGAAATTATTTTTGTACTAAAAATTACCAGTCATACAAAGAGCTTCCGAATCCAATAAACCGATTTTCTAAAAAATTAGACAACACAAAGAAGAATCTTAAGCTGGTCACTCTACAAAACACCTAATGGAAGAACTCTGTAGTTCTCACCACTATTACCAACCTCTTCAAGGATCGAGATTAGTATCCCCGATTGAAGTTAAGACTTCCTCTGCACCATCTACTATCAATACCAAGGAACAACAGCAGTAACGAGTAAAACCTGATATATTGTAAGGGTGAGACACCAATATATGGATATAAGCACGAAAACTACATGCGTGACACACAAAACATCATATATGCATATAAAGTCAACAACATAAACTCCTCAGAAATAACAAGTAATTTACCAATGGGTTTCATCCCCGAACAGTCACTGTCCTTTATAAAAAGATTCATGACACTTCACATTCAACATCTAATCTTTATACCGGATCTCCGGAGATTCCAAACTTCTTTTCACTTAAGCTGATCAGGCTCTTACATAGCACATTGTCAACAAAAAAAACAATGGTCAACACAACATAGCACACTGTCCAAATTCTTGGTACAATGGTCAACACGGATCATGGCACACTGTCCGAACTCCCGGCACAATGGTCAATGTAACACACTGTTTTTCGTATGCTTCTTTATCAGTAAATACATGCTTTAATGTGCTTATTTTGATAAAATCCAGAGGATGATTTTATTTAAAATAAAATCATTTTCTTGTGTTGTTTTATCATATGAAGTCAGAGTAAAAATTTTGGTCGAAAATTCAGACGAAAGTCGATCTGGGTTTTTACAGCCGGTACAAGTTTACTGAGCTAGAGACCTAATATTGACTATTGAACGAGACGATTAGTGTTTTTTGATGTTTTGTGTGGGTTTGGAGTTTTTCAAAAAATCTTGTTCGGGGCAAAATTCCGAGTGTTACCTGTAACACCCTAGTTTTTACACCTAGGATTAATTATTTTATTTGGATGTTTATGTTTATTATGTTATGTGGTTTAGTCTGAGTAATTAAATTACTCTCTTCAAATTATTTTATTGGGTGCATTAGCACTGACTTATTTCAGTGAATGCACGCTTACTAGACAATAATTTACGTTATTGTCACTATTATACCGGTACAGAAAAATATTTTAAATAATATGATTAAGAGAAAAATATTTTCATATTCTCATTCTATTTAATTTTAGAGTTAAAAATATTTTGGTTTGACATTAAACGGAGATTAAATTTTGGACTGAGTATTTTCTTAGTGGATCAGTTCAATTATTAATCTTTACTCTAATTTGAATTTCGAAATCATATATCTATCAATCTTTATTTTTAGATTCCAAAAAGTAAAAACATGTTTATTTTAGGCTTAATATTTATCACTCATTTTGTACCCACTAGTACAAAAATATGAAATTTCTCTCTCCTCTCCCCTTTATACTCGACGCCCCAACCCTTTTCTCTCCATTTCCGTCTTTTCTTCTTTATGTTTCAGCCAAGGGCCCTTTCTCCCTCAACTTCATCTTCCTCCTCCTCGCATCATCTCTTCTTCTCCACCCTAGCTCACAGTGCCGTCCAGCCCATTACCGTCGCCGTTCGACTGTGCCACGTGGGGAGGAGACAGGCGCGACCCGGCACACGTTTTGGCTACTTGCTCCGCCGCTGTACACCATCTCCGCCGCGCCGCTGCATCCTCTGCCGTCGCTGCTGCCGCGAGGACGTATTCCAGCCGCCATCCATGGTGGATCTGCCATGTTTGGTGTGGTTTAAGCTCTCCTTTTTCCCTTCCCATGAAGCTTAGTTGTTCGTGAACCATGGCTGCCACAAGACTCCACCGCCACTGTGAGCTTGCCGGAGCCGCCGCGTCAACCACCACAGCACCACCATAAGCTTGCCTTCTTCCTTGGGTAAGTGAAAACCCCATCTATTTTGCTTAGATTCAAAAACCCCCAAATTGATTTTGAAACCCTAACCCTAACCCTTGGATTTCAGATTTTAATCTTGAAATTTAAGTTTGTTTTTTGAAATTAGGACTGTGAATTAGTGTTTCCCTAAACCAATTTCATTATTCTTTAGTTAAAATGAGTTTTCCCCAAATTGTATTTAGGAGCCCTAAACCCCAATTTGATTTTAATTGAATTTAATTCTGTTTTGTGAAATTAATTATGATTTAGTGCAATTAGGACTCTTAATGGATGATTTCCAAAGTTCTTTTTCATGATCTCTTAATCAAAACAAAGTTTCCTTAAAGGGTATTGGGAAGCGTGAGCTTCAAACATGATTTTCTTTAAAAATAACCTTGTTTGGTAATTAGATTAAGTATTTAGATAAAGTTAGAATGTGTGTTTGATCATGTGAAATTGATTTCTTGATTTTTGGTTGTTGCGCGTTGTTGGATTCCCTCACTGAGACGTTTGACACGGCTATGCTTGCTTGATGGAGTAGATAGTTACACTCTTGGAGCTAATGTGAGTATTAAGACGAGGATCCTTTACTTGTCTTCAAAGGTAAGGGGAGTTTGCCTAGGGATATTCAATAACTGTATGCATGTGTGTATGTGTTTAATTGGATATTTACCTGTTGATTGAGCTTACTTGATTATCTAATGTACTTGAACTGTTGTGCTATTATCTGATGTTGAACTGTACTTGTTTCTAAATGATATAATGCATATATGTGATGAACTGCTTTCAACTGTGATATTAGCATTGCACTGATGATATATATAGTGTTGTTGATTGAAAGTTTGCTAAGCCAGACGTGCGTCTGTGCTCAACCATAATAAGGATTAAAAACCTTAATAAGCTTTGAAGATGAAAGGATGGGTGTTCTTTTCCAAAAAGCCTGAATGTTTAAAAGTACTTGTTTTATGTGACAATGTAGTTTTAGTGATTTCTAGAATGCAAGAGAAAAACCCTTTTCGAACTATGTTTTAAGTGAAAACTTTCGAAAATATTTTACAATATCCTATTGGGGATTTTCAAAGTTAAAAGTGTTTCAAAAACGTTTTATAAAGGATTTTCAAAAGAAAAGGTTTTCTCCCAAATGATTTAGAAACCTTCCGATAGCCAGCATAGGTTATCGAGGCTTTCGATTTCGAAAATTGTTTTCGTCAAATGAAAGATAAGTACTAAAAGAATAGGAATCTAGACGTGAGACGTCGCCTCTAGTTTTCCATGCTTAGCACGTGATCTTGGATCAGTGTTAATTTGGGACCGTAAAGTCCTATTCGTAATGTTATGGACTTCAAGTCCAATTCGCGGAATCGAGGACAGTTCGTTCTGATTTCCGTTGTTGTGGGCTATTGTCCTTAGCATGATAAGTAAAACATGACTAAAAGTATATTGATTTCCATTACCACAAACCTTGACTGCGGCCACGGTGTAGGTGTTGGGATTGAGCATTCAGACTGTGTGTCCTATGTTTCTAAGTTTTCAAGTGATGGGGAAATAATGTTAAGTCATTAGCTTTGAGCTTTGACAGTGAAATATTTACACAAAGAAAAACCTTAAAAGGAAAGTTTTTATTCATATGCATTTCCCCTGGCAGACGTGCCTTTGCTTATTGAGGATACCCATGGGGTATCTGAGAGTCAGTCACATTGCTAGCTGTTTCGTTAAGGGCATGTGGCGTTGTCTGTCCAAGAGGCCTGGTGCATCAGGATGCGGTGGCAACTGCCCGGTGGGCAGAGCTTGACCAACTCTATCTTCTCTAGTGATAACATGGTGTTGTGATCTCATGAGATTAAGTTAGAGCCTGATATTGAAGTGTCATGCATATTTTCAAAAGATTGACTGTGCGGGTTTGAGACCCTTTGATATAACACTGTTATGTTATGTATATGCATGATTTAACTGCTTATATGATTATGTTATGTATGTATCATGTATATGGTTGTTGTGTGATATATCCATTTGTCGGTATCTCACCCTTACAAACATATCAGGTTTCTTCTGGTTTGCTATTGTACCCTGGGTATTTTAGTACAGATGTGCAGAGGAGTCTTCCCAAGTCACTCAGAGACTTAGATCTCGTTGCTTGATGAGGTATTACTTGAGGAATAATTTATAGAACGACCAGCTTAGGGTTGAGACTTAGATTATTTTGGATAGTATGTATGAGTTTGGCTCGGAGAGACTTTATTTTAAAATGGAATGTCTATAGCTCGGAGAGCATATCCTTTGAATGAAAATCTAAGCTATTTCTTTTGGTCTTGTAAAGCTTATGGCTATAACTATTATTCTTATGTATTGATGCCTGGTTGAATTTGGTGTAACTGGAATTCTGAAGTGAAAATGTAATTATTTTAACAGGTGTTATTTTACCTGGGATGTCCGAATTACAAAGGAGACTCTGTCGAAATTTTCGTAAAATACTAGCTTATATTCAAGTATATTCTTTAAATTAAATAGGTTTGCCATACTATGATAGTAAGTCTGTGTGCCAATCAAGGCTTAGGAGTCGTGACAAAATTTTTATACCCAATTTCAGACACTTATGTACTTATATAAATTATTTTCCGAAAGCACCAGCAAATTATCTTTTAATTTAAATTCCGCACGTGTTACGTAAGTAATGCCCTGCGGGAGGGGGCGTTACATTACCCGGGTGAAATCGTTGGGAAATACGATCGGGAAAGTCATTTGATGCACAATGGAGCAGAACAAAGTGGGAATGGAATGACTGATGTGAAAGTTATGACACCTTTTCAACACGCCATGCTTCACTTTTTCATCAAATCACCTTTTCTTACATTCTCTCTCCAACCTTACCTCCACACCATACCTCCACCTTACCACACCTTACCTTCTTTCTTTCTCTACAAGCAACCCACCTTCTTTCTTCTCTTCTTCTTCCTCTCAAAACCGTGACCCTCCCCCTCATTCTCTATAAATACTCTTCATTTCCACCATTCATCACTTTCCTCCATTTCTCACATTTTCACTTTACTACATTTCTTCTTCTTCTTCTTCTCTCACAAAGTTTACATTTTTATCAAGCTCTTCTCTTAGAGTTCTTCATCAAAATTGTTTATCTTGTTAAGGGTAATACTTCTATGTAGTTCTTTTTCAAAGTTTCATCTTTTGTTTCAAAGTTTTCTTCATATGTTCTTTATGTGCTTTTAACTTCTAAAACCTCTCAAAAATGGTAGAAAACTCCTTTTGAGTTGAAACCACTTTCTATATTCTTGTATTTACTCATACTATCACATACTAAAAGGTTGTGTAAAACAAAGTTTCCTAACCTCTTCTTTCTAAGGAGGCCGAAACCATGTATATGGTTTAGATGAATCTTGTTTCAACTTTTACATGTATGAGTTTGTATTTGGGTTTCATTTCCAAGATGATCATGGACCAAGGCTCCTTTATGTTAAAGGATGTTATGTCTAAGTGATTGGAAAGTTTAAAGATATGTTTTCCAAAATGATCATGGACCAAGGCTCATTTATGTTAAAGGATGCTATGTCTAAGTGATTGGAAAGTTTAAATATTTTTACTCTATTTTTATGTAAAGACCAAAACCAATGAGTTTTAAGGCAATGCTGTTTAAGTTTTGTTTTCCAAAATTATCATGGATTAAGACTCCTTGATATAGGAGGATGCTAAGTCCAAGAGATTGGAAAGTTTGAAGATTTCTAACCCCTATTTCTTGAAAAGACCGAAACCTTAAATGGTTATGGCAAAGATGTTGAGTTTTGTTTTCCAAAGTGATCATGGACTAAAAAGCTCCTTATGTTAAAGGATGCTATGTCTAAGTGATTGGAAAGTTTAAAATATTTTCTTTCTTTATTTTTCTATGATGGCCGAATGTAACTGTTGACCCAGGATGTGTTATTTTATTTTGTTTTCCAAGATGATTATGGATTAAAGCTCCTTCATGTTAAAGGATGCTATGTCCAAAAGATTGGATGATTTAAAGATCTCTAACCTCACAAACTTGTTGAGGCCGAACCTAAGAGTTCATGGTCTAAGACATTTGATATTTCCATTTTCCGAAATGATCATGGTTTCAAGCTCCTTACTATGTATGGATGCTAACCTAAAAAGATTGGAAAGTTTAGAAATTCCTAGCCTATTTACCTATGCTTGGCAGAAACCCTAAGTCAAGTACTCAGTGGGATTTTTAATTCAACTTTGTTAAAAGATTGTTGTTTATGAACTTCTAGAACTTAAGGATCATAAATCCAAGAGTCGCATAAATTTCGGAAACCCTTAATCCTAGTTTATTGTATGAACCGAACCTATACCTTGTGGTTAGTGTTCTCGAGTTGATTTATTATTAACTCATGATTTTATGTTGGTAACCTTAGACTTCCATCACTGTAGAAGCGAGGATGTTCGTGAACCTTCTTTTCAAATCCAAAACTCTTAACTCTGACGTGAGGTAAGAGCGGATTTCCTAAAGATATTCAATAACTGTATGCATGTGTGTAGGTGTTTAACTGGATATTTATATTTTGATTGAACTTACTTGGTGATCTGATGTACTTGAACTATTATGCTATTATCTGATGTTGAATATACTTACTCTAAATGTTATAATGCATATCTGTGATGAATTGTTTTCAACTGTGATATTAACATTGAACTGAGAATATATACTGCCGTTGATTGAAAGTTTGCTAAGCCAGACTTGTGTCTGTGCTCAACTGTTATAAGGATTAAAAACCTAAATAAGCTTTGAAGATGAAAGGATTGGTGTTCTTTTCCTAAGGCTCTTTAACTAAAAGAACTATTTTAAATGTTGAAATGGTTTGGTGAACTATTGTTATACAATAGAAAAATCCTTTTCGAACTATGTGTTTTCAAGTGAAAACTTTTATGAACTATTTGGCAATGTCCTATTGGGGGAAATTTTCAAAGATAAAAGTATTTCAAAGATTCTTTATAAAAGATTTTCAAAGAAAAGGTTTTTCCTAAATGTTTTAGAAACTTTCCGATAGCCTGGATAGGTTATCGAGGATTTGGTTTTGAATTTGATTTTCACTGAACGAAAAAAATAAGTACTTAAGAAAGAGAATCTAGAACGCGAGATGTCGCCTCTAGTATTCAGTTATGCGCACGTGATCTTGGATCAGTGTTAATTTAGGACTATGAGTCCTATTCATGATATTATGAACTGAGAGTCCAATTCTCGAAATCGAGGATAGTGTGTTCTGATTTCATTGTTGTGGGCAATTGTCCTTATCATTTTAAGTTTAAAACATGAATAAAAGTATAATTGATTTTTATGACCACAACCTTGGACTGCGGCCACGGTTTAGGGCGTTGTGTTTGAGCATTCGGACTGTGTGTCCTATGTTTCTGGGATTTCAAGTGATGGGGAAATGATGATTTAGTCGTTAGCTTTGAGCTTCGACAGCGAAAAAGAATGAACAAAAAGAAAACCTTGTAAACAAAATATTTTCCATGTGCATTTCCCCAGGAAGACGTGCCTTTCTTATATATCAGATACAAGGTGGTATATGGGAGTTTGTCCATGTGACCGGTTCAGAGGCACATGTGACATTGCTCGTCCTGAGACCTTAAATGCATGAGGGTATAGAGGCAACTGCTCGGTGGGCTAGAGATTGAACAACTCTAATTCTTTTCCAGTAAAACACGGTGTTGAGATCTCATGAGATTAGGATAGAGCCTGATATTGAAGTGTCATGCATATTTTTGAAAATTGATTGTACGGGCTTGAGATCCCTTGATATAACACAGTTATATTATGATTATGCATGATTTAACTGTTGACTTGATTATGTGTTGCATGTATCATGTATATGGTTGTTGTGGAATATATCTTATGACGGCATCTCACTCTTGCATATCTATATGTTCTTTTCCTTTTCTTGTATCGGTATATGTACATGCTTTAGATGGAACCCAACGTTCCCCTAGCACCCTCGATTTCGAGGAATGAGGTGTTCGACAAGGCTGGGCTAGTGAGGAACTGGACAGTGAGCGATGATGCGACGACAACTACGTATCGGGGACCGATTACGACGACAAAGTCTAATGCCAACAGAGAACCGATCTGGAGGATTCACACGATCGAGACACGTATAGTGACACTTCCACCTCCCTGGCTGTACCTTCATACTCTATAGATGGCTGGACTTCTTCATCCACACGTTGAGCCAGAGGAACCTATCGAGGGGGACCCTGAAGAGGATCCCGAAGAGGATCCGGAGGAGGAGCCTCTTGAGTTGGTAGGCGACTGGTGGGAGGATGACCTAGAAGCAGAGTACCATCCACAGGACCCCGGAGAGGACGATGTTCCGATCGATGATGGTGGTGAGGTTATCGATCCGGAGTCTGATATCTCATCTGGAGGTAGTGTTTGTGGCCACTCAGACTGTAGAAGGCTTTGGTGATCATCGTCGGCTCTTTGGAGTAGTTCTGTTTGTCCCTAGCTTTTTAGGGTCTCCTTTTGAGTTCAGTACCCAGATTCCTCATTCCCAGTTTGATGTTTTGTTTGTTTCTTTAGTTTAAGTTTTCAGTGAAGTTGGCCTGTTTGTTTAAGGCCCGTTTTGTAATCTAAAAACTTAAGGTCCCAATGGGGAAATGTTATATATGTATCTATGTATGATGTTCATATTCATGTTCTGAGTGTTCATCACCATTTCTTAACCTCTTTTTTTTAAAAAAATTAAGTACCTTTCCGGTAATTTGATACAAAAGGTTGTCTTTTCCGAAAGCGACCAATGTTTTAATGTGTTCTTTTCCGCAAAATGGGTAACCATGTGATGACCAAGTTTAGGGTGTCACAGTCAACACAATACATGGCACATCGTCCAAAACTACCGGCACGATGGTCAACACAATACATAGCACATCGTCCAAAACTCCTGGCACGATGGCTAACACAGAACATGGCATATTGCCCATCAAGGCACAATGGTCAACGCGAGACATGAATATCATCAAGATACCTTGATTAACAAATACATCATGACATGATTATCATCAAGATATCATGATTAACAAATACACTGTGATATGATTATCATCAAGATATCATGATTAACAAATACATCGTGACATGATTATCATAAAGATACCGTGATTAACAAATACATCGTGACATGAATATCATAAAGATATCATGATTAACAAATACATTGTTAAGTAAAACTCGCTTACAGAAAATCCTTTCTGTTGTAACTCTTTTATAAAACGTCAAACCATATTGAAATCCATTTTCTTTTGGAAACTCCTTTTCCCGGAATAACGTCAATCTTCGTAAAATCATTTCTAATATAACTTCCTTTATAAAATCATCAAAATACTAAAAAAAACTCATTTTCTTCTGAAAATCTTTCTTCGAGAAACTCTAGTTCTTAAAAAGAAATTGATCTAAAAACTAAATCCATGTGTGAATGATTAGTGCTGTTTTTAAGGATCTTTTCCGTAAATATTTTCGGAATTAACCGTCGTTTAGCATTTTAAAAACGTTTAACTTGAAATTTGACTTTTCCTCTTAGAATAATTTTCTAAGATAGAAATGAAGTTATTTTCGAAGATTATTTTCTCAAAATAACTTTTTATAATAATTTGGAATTTCACACGTAAAAATTAGCAGTGCTAAAATAACTTCATGGTTACATCCTCACTGTGACTCATAGATCACTCCTACACCGCTAAATCATTAAAATAATAGTATTTCAACTATTTCTCATTTTCGTCAAATAAAATATTTAAATAATATTATATTCCAATATTTCCCAATTAAATATTGAATATTCCTCATGAAGCTTTTATATGATTAATTAAATGAGCACTGACCGCTATCAGGCTTCTAAATCAACAATCAACATCAATAAATATTTCACATCAAGGCTGCAACATATAATACAATTTATATCATGCATTAGACATACTATAACACATAACTGCAGATAGTCAAACACAGATAAAATAACAGCTTAGCATAGAATTAAACAACCACCACGAATCTCAATCCAACTATTACAAATCATACAATAAATCACACATATAATTATCGGAAAAAATCCCTCAAGTAAGCTCCCCCTACCTCTTGAAGATTCCTTTCTCGTAGTACTTTTCGATTTGATTCTGGTTTCCTCCACACGAATCAATCAATCAACCAATCACTAAATCCTTCACAACAAATCACAACACAACAAGTTAAACAATGAAATAAAATCTCCTCTAACCTATATACTTAGGTTCGGCCAACATAGGTTAATTGGGCAAGAGATGTCAAAATTCCACATACTCTTGGATTAATGATCCTTGAGCAAGATTAAGACATAAACAATGATCTTACAATTAAAATTGAATCAAAATCCTCCTAACCATTAAATTAGGATTTTCAGTCATATATACAAAAATAGTTTAGGACATGATTTGATCTTCTAATCACTTGAATCAACAACAAAATGGATTAGAGATAGTAGATCAGCATCATTTAAACAAAGTTGGAACAAAATAATTCCTCACCTACACTACATAGGTTCGGCCTTGTATGAAAGAACAGGAAAGTAATTTTTGTTGAACACGTGCTCTTGGATAACAAACATAGAGATGATAAGATTATAGAAATTGGTTTCATGATCATAGGACTTTTCTACAATTTTCTAGAGATTTTCAAACTTTCTAGATCTAGGAATTGAAAAAGATGATCATGACCTTGAAACATAAAAATTATTGAAGAACATAGAGATAATTGATGATGAGGAACAAAGATCACCTCTTGTAATTGAAAAATGTGCAAGAGATCCACTAGTTGCTTCACAAACTATGGCTATGGAACTTGGAGAAAATAAGAACAAGTGAGAAGATGGAAGAAACTTGGAGAAGAAGCTGATGAAGCCTATTTATAGAGGAGACTTTTTGGGCCTTGGGCTGCGCCCTTCATGGCATGGAGAGGAAGAATGACCCAACTCCAAGAACAACCTAGAAGATTACTTAAGGACCAAAAGGAAATTAAAGAAAAGCTTAGGGACCAAAATGGTCATCATGAGCTAGTAGAAAATTTGTGGTGGATAGGCGAGAAGTGTGGCTGTTTTTGAACCATAATAATTAACCATGGTTCCTTAACCATGGTTATAATTTAACCAAACATCGGTTAGGTTAAGCTTAGGGGTGTTTTGGTCATTTCACTTGAAAATTCATGTTTACCCGAAATTAATGCTTGACTCCTTGTCCTCTCTACTACATTAATCCTTCCTAATACCTCAGTCCATAATCGACTCCGTCGTTTACCCGACTCATCCCCCGACTTAGGTTTTACGCGTTTTCCTTAAAGATTACGCCCGAATAAAATAATTTTATTTCATTCCTGAAATTTTTTTCCGAAATGTGGAAATCATCCAGGACAAAATATAAAACCTAGTGGTTTTGTTCTCGAGTCGAATTTAGGGTTTCTGATCAGTAAAATCTTACTGTCAATGAAATCGCAGAAAACACATACCGGGTATCTGAATTTTCAACCCAAAACTTCCCTGTAACCTTATAAAAATAAGTATAATAGGGAAATGACCTTAGTTTATCCAAAGTGATTTTATAAGTCTCGGGTAAGAATATAATCATTTATATAATTATTACCGATATTAGAAAGTCAAAAAAACGGGGTGTTACATACAACCCCTCTTAAAAAAAATCGTCCTCGAAATTTCGTGACTCAAAACTAGGCAGGATTTTCTTTATCCCAAGATCTTACTTTCACAAGAAGGTAGGTAATTATAAAAGAACTTTGTTAATCTGAAAAGAATACAAAAATGTTCCGTATGTAAAAAGATTTTTTATTAGGTTCGTGAGTGTAAAAATGCATAGCTAATACATGTTTACAACCATGACTCTAATAAAGTTCACTCTTTCACAAGAACTCCCAGTGGATTAGAAACTCACAAAATGAATAGTTCCTAATTTTAAGAGAATTTATCCCTTGGACAAGGGATTAACAAAACGACAATTTAAAATGACAACAGTTCGACAAAAATTCAGACTTGTTCACTTTCACCAAAAGTAAAAGTGACTAGACTAAGTCTCATATAGAAATTTATTTTATCAAGAAAGTGTATCTTGAACAACAATAGGACAGTTTCACAAAAATTTCCACAATAATTGGTTCAAAAATTAAAGTTTGGAAAAAAAAAATCACAATCTTTAGAAAAAGAAATGATCTGACCCCAAATTCTAGACTGATCTCATAAATCAAGAGAAAAAAGACTGGAATAAATTTCTTCAAGAATTATGTTTTCATAAATATTATACCTCAAACTGAAAAGGACAACAACATAATAGACTCTGATTCGGGTTCCATAACTGACCTACAAGACACAATCAGTTAAACCGCAAACTAGAAAATGAAACATGTACTTACATGTCTAAAACACATTACTTCTAAGAAGTAATTCAGTCAATGTACCATCTACTGTTCATAGATTCTCACAAGGTCTTGACTACATCAAAACCTATCAAAACGTACCTACTTATGTACTATCATACATTGTTTCGACACGGAAACGATTCAAGCAAGATCCGACCAGAGATCACACAACAAAAACCTAACAGACCTATTCCCCAAGGTTCCCGAAAAACTTGACCAGCTCTAATACCACTAATTTAACACCCCCTTGGGCATTACTTCTTAATATGTGCGGAAATAAATAAAAAATTAATTTGCTGGTTGCTTTCGGAAAATTTATTTAGTTTAAGACATAAAACTCGGGTATAAAAATTTTCTTTATGAATACTTCAGCAAAGTGATACACACACCACAAACGTAAAATCACATTAAACTTGAAGATACACATAGACTGGGTTTATTCATAAATCGGGTCACCACAACATGTAAGCGTTCTTGAAATTGTTTTCGTACTAAAAATTACCAGTCATACCAAGAGCTTCCAAATCCAATAAACCGATTTTCTCAAAAATTACACAACACAAAGAAGAATCCTAAGCTGGTCGCTCTACAAAACACCTAATGGAAGAACTCTGTAGTTCACACCACTATTACCAACTTCTTCAAGGATCGAGATTAGTATCCCTGATTGAAGTTAAGACTTCCACTGTGCCATCTACTATCAGTACCAAGGTACAGCAGCAATAACGAGTAAAACCTGATATTTTGCAAGGGTGAGACACCAATATATGAATATAAACATGATAACTACATGAGTGACACACAAAACAGCATAGAGGCATATATAGTCATATAACATAAACTTCTCAGAAATAACAAGTAATTTACCAATGGGTTTCATACACGAACAACCATTGTCCTTTATAAAAAGATTCACGACACTTCACAGTTCAACATCTAATCTTTATACCTAATCTTCAGAGATTCCAAACTTCTTTTCACTTGAGCTGATCAGGCTCTTACATGGCACATTGTCAACAAAAGAAACAATGGTCAACACGGATCATGGCACACTATCCGAACTCCCGGCACAAGGGTCAACACAGATCATGGCGCACTATCAAATCTCCCGGCATGATGGTCAACACAATATGTGGCACGTCTTCCAAAACTCCCGGCACGATGGTCAACACAATGCATGGCACATCGTCCAAAACTCGGCACGATGGTCAACACAAAACATGGCACATTGCCCATCAAGGCACAATGGTCAACGCGAGACATGAATATCATCAAGATACCATGATCAACAAATACATCGTGACCTGATTATCATAAAGATACCATGATTAACAAATACATCGTGACATGAATATAATAAAGATATCATGATTAACAAATACATCGTTAAGTAAAACTCGTTTACAAAAAATAATTTCTGTTGTAACTCTTTTATTAAACGTCAAATCATATTGAAATCCATTTTCTTTTGGAAACTCATTTTCCCGAAATAACGTCAAATCTTCGTAAAATCATTTATAATAAAACTTCCTTTATAAAATCTTCAAATTACTAAAAAAACTCATTTTCTTCTATAAATCTTTCTCCGAGAAACTCTAGTTCTTGAAAAAGAAATTGATCTTAAAACTAAATCCATGTGTGAATGATTACTGCTGTTTTTAAGGATGCTTTCCAGAAATATTTTCCGAATTAACCGTTGTTTAACATTTTAAAAACGTTTAGGTCAAAATTTGACTTTTCCCCTTAGAATAATTTTATAAGATAGAAATTAAGTTATTTTTTAAGATTATTTTCTCAAAATAACTTTTTATAATATTTTGGAATTTCACACGTAAAAATTAGCAGTGCTAAATTAACTTCACGGTTACGTCCAAACTGTGACTCAGATATCACTCTTACACCGTTAAATCATTACAATAATAGTATTTTTAACTATTTCTCATTTTTATCAAATCAAATATTTAAATAATATTATATTCCAATATTTCCCAATTAAATATTGAATATTTCTCATGAAGCTTTTATCTGATTAATTAAATGAGGATTGACCACTCTCAGGCTTCTCAATCAACAATCAACATCAATAAATATTTCACATCAACGCTACAGTAGATAATACAATTTATATCATGCATTAGACATACTATAACACATAACTACAGATAGTCAAACACAGATAAAATAACAGCTTAGCACAGAATTAAACAAACACCACGAATCTCAATCCAATTATTACAAATCAAACACTAAATCACACATATAATTATCGGGAAAAATCGCTCAGGTAATCTCCCCTTACCTCTTGAAGATTCCTTTCTCGTAGTACTTTTCGATTTGATTCCGGTTTCCTCCACACAAATCAATCAATCAACCAATCACTTAATCCTTCACAACAAATCACAACACAACAAGTTAAACAATGAAATAAAATCTCCTCTAACCTATATACTTAGGTTCGGCCAACATAGGTTAATTGGGCTAGAGATGTCAAAATTCCACATACTCTTGGATTAATGATCCTTGAGCAAGATTAAGACATAAACAATGATCTCACAATAAAAATTGAATCAAAATCCTCCTAACCATTAAATTAGGATTTTCGGCCATATATACAAAAATAGTTTAGGACATGATTTGATCTTCTAATCACTTGAATCAACAACAAAATGGATTAGAGATAGTAGATCAACATCATTTAAACAAAGTTGAAACAAAATCATTCCTCACCTACACTACATAGGTTTGGCCTTGTATGAAAGAATGTGAAAGGAATTTTTGTTGAACACGTGCTCTTCGATAACAAACATAGAGATGATTATAAGATCATAGAAATTGGTTTCATGATCATAGGATTTTTCTACAATTTTCTAGAGATTTTGAAACTTTCTAGATCTAGGAATTGAAAAAGATGATCATGTCCTTGAAACATAAAAATTATTGAAGAACATAGAGATGATTGATGATGAGGAATAAAGATTACCTCTTGGAATTGAAAATTATGCAAGAGATCCACTAGTTGATTCACAAACTATGGCTATGGAACTTGGAGAAAATAAGAACAAGTGAGAAGATGGAAGAAACTTAAGAAGAAGATGATGAAGCCTATTTATAGAGGAGATGGAAAGACTTTTTGGGCCTCGGGCTGCACCCTTCATGGCATGGAAAGGAAGAATGGCCCAACTCCAAGAACAACCTAGAAGATTACTTAAGGACCAAAAGGAAATTAAAGAAAAACTTAGGGACCAAAATGTAATTTCCATAAAAATTGTCATCATGAGCTAGTAGAAAATTTGTGGTGGATAGGAGAGGAGAGGTATGACTGTTTTTGAACCATAAGAATTAACCGTGATTCCATAACCCGAGTCGAATTTAGGGTTTATGATCAGTAAAATCTTACTGTCAGTGAAATCGCTGAAAACACATATCGGGTTCCGTCTGAATTTTCAACCCAAAACTTCCCGTAACCTTATAAAAATAAGTATAATAGGGAAATGACCTTAGTTTATCCAAAGTCATTTTCTAAGTATCGGGTAATAATATAATCATTTATATAATTATTACCGATATTAGAAAGCCGAAAAATCGGGGTGTTATATACAACCCCTCTTAAAAAATTTAGTCCTCGAAATTTCATGACTCAAAACTAGGCAGGATTTTCTTAATCCCAAGATCTTACTTTCACAAGAAGGTAGGTAATTATAAAAGAACTTTGTTAATCTGAAAATAATACAGGAATGTTCTGTATGTAAACAGATTCTTTAATAGGTTCGTGAGTGTAAAAATGCATAGCTAATACATGCTTACAACCATGACTCTGATAAAGTTCCATCTTTCACAAGAACTCCAAGTGGATTAGAAACTCACAAACAAATAGTTCCTAATTTTAAGAGAATTTATCCCTTGGACAGAGGATTAACAAAACGACAATTTAAAATGACAACAGTTTGACAAAAATTCAGACTGGACCACTTTCACCCAAAGTAAAAGTGACTAGACTAAGTCTCATCTAGAAAATTCTTTTATCAAGAAAGTGTCTATCCTGAACAACAATTGGACTGTTTCACAAAATTTTCCACAATAATTGGTTCAACAATTGAAGTTTGGAAAAAATCACAATCTTTAGAAAATGAAATGATCTGACCCCAAAATCTAGACTGGTCTCATCAATCAAAAGAAAAGAGTCTGGAATAAATTTCTTCAAGAATTATTTGTTCATAAATATTATACCTCAAACTGAAAAGGACAACAACATAATAGACTCTGGTTCTGGTTCCATAACTGACCTACAAGACACAATCAGTTAAACTGCAACAAAAAAATGAAACGCATACTTATGTGACTAAAACACATTACTTCTAAGAAGTAATTCAGTTAATGTACCATCTACTGTTCATATATTCTCACAAGGTATCGACTACATCAAAACCTATCAAAACGCACTTAGTTATGTGTTGGTAATGGCTACAATCTCGAGAGGGGGGGGGGGGGAGGGGGGGCGGGGGGGGGGTGAATTAAGATATTGAAAACCTTTTCAACAATTTATTGCAAAACAGAGTTTTCTTAAAGAAAATTGGTTTTCACTTAATTTTAATTCTCAAGAATCATGTTATGTAACAAGTAATGATGTTAAGAAGAATTATAAGAAGTAATAACAAGATTAACACAGATTGCAGATCAAAGATTCAAGTTAACAAGCATTCTTAAAACTTATTCACAACACACTCGTGCATATAACAACTATATGGAGTATAGAGATGAGAAGAAAACGCAAACCGATTTATCCTGGTTCAGCTACCTCCTCTGGTAAGCCTACTTCCAGTCCCACACCTCTGTGGTTTTCTCCACTATAACCAGAAATTACAATATCCAATTACAGCATTCACAAGGATAACCTTCTTGCTCAACAACACACCAAAAAGCACATTTGCTTTTCTATGCCCAAGGATCCCTTCTATCCTTGTTCAATCCTAAGAGATACCCTCTCTTAATTATACTAATTCATAGAAAGAATTGAGTAGAAGAAAGACTCTAAAAGTCTGATTATACAAATTGAAGTTCTAAGAAATATCACACTTTTCTCTCAAAGATTAAGCACTTTTTGAAGCTTTTGAATCTTTCGAATTTTTACTTTCAGAATGTTTTAGATATTAAAAAGTGCTCCTTTGATCCCTCTTTATATAGAAAATAAGTTATAGTCGTTGGGATCAATTAAAACATATTTGGATCTGATTTAACAAAATCTGTTTTCTTGATTCTCGTCTTGAAATAAGATTCTGTTTGTTCTTGTAGAATTCGCGTCCATCTTGAAAAATAATCGTTTCCATCTGGAAAAATAGCCGCGTCCAGTTGAAGAAAATAGCTGCGTCCATTTTCAACGTCAGCAGACGGGAGTACTGACACAAAGTAATTGGACGTGCTCCATTTAGTACTTTAGTGGATGGAGCTTCATATGCCACTTTGGTAGACAAGTGCTTCTCGTTACTTCAGTAGACGCACGCTTCGTGTTACTTCAGTAGACGAGCTCCATGTGCCACATCAGCAGACGAGCGCTTCTTGTTACTTTATTGGACGTGAGCTTCTGTCACTTTATTGGATGTGAGCTTCTGTCACTTTAGTGGACGCCAACTTTTTAGAAGTTCATTGGACGTCAGCTTTTTAGTAGTTCATTGGACGTCGGCTTTTTATCACTTCATTGGACGTCTGCTTGTTTCACTTCGTTGGACGTCTGCTTGTTTTATTTCATTGGACGTGCGCTTATGTTACTCCAGTGTTGGACGAGCGCTTATGTTATCCCAGTGTTGGACGGGTGCTTATGAAATCTTATTTCCAAAATCATTTTCGTTTACGAAGACTTATTCCTTGATCTTCTTAAATTTAAGTGCTTCACCTAAGAAATCAAATGTGCTATTTTTACAATAGCATCTAAAGTATAAGATCTTCATTACTTGATGCTTTAGTCCTTGTCCATTGCTTTGTGTCCTTTGTCTTCCATCCTTTAATCCTTGATTTACCTTTTTCATGAGTGATCTTGCATACAACTTAACACATAATAAGTATATAGTCAAAATCAAAAATCTTATGCAAAATACACTTTGTTTGTCATACATCAAAACATGAATGAGGCCTTAGCCTTACAAACTCCCCCTTTTTGATTATGACAAACCTTACCATACTTAACCTTAGTTATTTGAAAATCAGAGTGCAGCTGTTCAGTAAGCATGGTTCTTGAGTCATTTTCATCCTCCCCTGTGTCATTGATATCTTTCAAACATCAAGTGTTATCATATAATTATCATGAAAAAGTCATCTTGCATTTATTATAAGTTCAAGTATGTCTTTTCAATGCAGTTCATACTTAGGTATCAGAGCAAAAATTTATAGCAAATGCAACACAAAATTAATTGTTGTATGGTTCATCTTTCTCCCCCTTTGTCATTATAAAAAAGAAACTATGGAGAATATTGAAATCAAACCGAAAAACAATCTTGCATTCAATGATAATAAATCATTACAGAGCATATGCAATACATCAAAACAACCACAACACTGAAATTAAAAAAAAAACAGGAATTATAGACACCTAAGGACACTTAGTCTAAACTGAGACTAGATAAAAGCATCTTGCACATGTCCTTCATAATTTTCAGCATCTTGTGCTGCCTCACTTGCCATATTGACTATATTATCAAAAATAACATCTGATATCAATCATTTTGAGGATCAATTATGCCAAGTTCCCTTCTTATAAAAGAAGAAACTCTCCTTATTTAGTGGTTTGGTGAATATATCAGCTAATTGCTTAGTTGTATCTATATGTTCAATCACAACATCACCACTTTGAATATGATCCCTGATAAAATGATGCCTAATTTCAATATGCTTAGTTTTTGAATGCATGATTGGGTTCTTTGTTAGATTTCAATTAATTGTTGTTTCATCCATAGGATTTGAGCACAACAACTCCCAGCTGCAACATATTCTTCTTCAGCTGTGGATAAGGCCACACTAGTTTGCTTTTTACTGAACCAAGAAACTAGGGAATTTCCTAATAAATGGCATGTTCCACTTGTGCTCTTCCTATCTAACTTGCACCCAGCAAAATTAGAGTCGGAATATCCTATTAATGTGCAAGTGGATCCCTTGGGATACCACAACCCCATTTCTTTTGTTCCTAAAAGATACTTCATGATTCTTTTAACTGCAGTAAGATGAGATTCTTTAGGATTAGCTTGATACCTTGCACACATACACAAACTAAACATTATATCCGGCCTACTTGCAGTGAGATAAAGTAAGGATCCGATAATACCTCTATACTTGGATACATCTATAGATTTACCATGTTCATCTTTATCCAAGTAACAGGCTGGACTCATTGGTGTTGCCATTTCCTTTGCACTTTCCATTCCAAACTTCTTTAGTAGTTCCTTGCAATACTTTGTTTGGCTTATGAAGGTTCCATCTTGGCATTGTTTAATATGAAGTCCAATAAAGAAGGTAAGCTCTCCCATCATGGACATTTCAAATTCATTTTGCATTAGTTCACCAAATTCCTTGCATAAGGACTCATTAGTAGCACCAAAAATAATGTCATCAACATATATTTGAACAAGTAAGATATTGTGTGTTTTGTTTTAGTAAAAAGTGTTGTATCAACTTTTCCTCTTTTAAAGCCTTTCTCTAGGAGAAAATTGCTTAACCTCTCATACCAAGCTCTAGGAGCTTGCTTGAGTCCATAGAGAGCTTTAGTGAGTTTATAGACATGATTTGGGAACTCACTATCAACAAAGCCAGGGGGTTGGCTTACATATACTTCCTCTTGAATTATTCCATTTAAAAAGGCACTTTTCACATCCATTTGGTACAGTTTAAAGTTCATTATACATGCATAGGCTAATAGCATTCTTATGGCTTCTAATCTAGCTATGAGAGTATATGTTTCATCATAATCAATTCCTTCTTCTTGATTATATCCCTTAGCTACTAGTCTAGCCTTGTTTCTTACTATTATTCCATTCTCATCCATTTTGTTTCTAAACACCCATTTAGTTCCAATTATTCGGTTACTTTTAGGTTTTGAAACTAAATCCCAAACTTAGTTCCTTTTAAATTGATTTAACTCCTCTTGCATTGCAATCATCCAATGTTCATCATTAATAGCATCATCAACACATTTTGGTTCTACTTGAGATACAAACGCCATGGTATTGCAAATATTCCTTAAAGAGTTTCTAGTGGTTACCCCTTTGGTGATCTCACCAATGATATTGTCTAGGGGATGATTCTTTGAAACTTGCCACTCCTTAGGAAGATTTTCTTGTTGGGTTTCTGCTTGAGGTTCTTTATTGCTCCCTTCATCTTCCTTTTCCTTATTGCTGTCTTTTCCTTCATCAGATTTCACTTCATCTTCATGAGTTTCTGCATCATCAAAAATGTCCTTTCCCAACCTTGTAGCCTTTATCACATAATTGGCTTATACTTAGTAGATTATGTTTGAGCCCTTCCACATAGAGAACATCCTCAATCTTGATTGCTGGACTTTTTCCTATTGTTCCAACACCAAGAATTCTTCCTTTGTTGTTGTCTCCATAGTTGACATTTCCACCTTCCTTGGGAGTGAAGGATGTAAATTTTGTGATGTCTCCGGTCATGTGTTTGGAGCAGCCACTATCTAAAAACCAGCTTGAGCTTTTGGCCTTCAAACACACCTAAAAAACAGATTTTTTTTATACTTTTCCTTTACGTACCCAAATCTGGTTGGGTCCTTTGGTGTTAGTAGCAACATATGTTCCTTTTGGAACCCAAATTTGTTTAATGCCAACATGTATATTCTTTCTAAGTTTACAAGTAGCAGCTGTATGACCTTTCTTTAAACAATAATAACATTCACAAAAGGACTAGTTGAAGAACTAGGTGCAACAAAAAGCTTCTTGAAAGATTTTTCATATACCATAGGATTATATCCAATTCCAGCTTTGTCATACACACCCTTTTGCTGTCCTAATATGGCACTCAAGTTATCTCTACCCAAAGTAAACTTAGATAGAGTTGTATTCAGTTTTTTAACTTCATTTTCTAGTGTAGTGCATTTGGTGCAAATTGAACTTGATGCAAGTAATTGTGAATTTTTAGTGTCTAGTTCTTTAAGCTTTATTTGTAAAGATGCATAGTCACTACATTGTTTCGCAATGATCCTCCTAGAAGATATAAGTTGTTTACCAATTTTAACATATTTTTCATGTAATTCATCAAAAGCATCTTGTAATTCATCATAGGTAGGAGAAGAATCATTTACCTCGGTTTTACTATCACTTTGTTGATTTGCCATGAGACATAGGTTGGCTTCTTCATTTTCAGATTCACTACTAGTGGAATCCATATCATTTTCTTCCCAAGCTATGTATGCTCTTCTAGGCTTTCTTCCTTTCTTCTCTTTGTTGTCATTCTTCTCATACTTTTCTTTCTTTTGTAGCTTTGGACATTCATTTTTGTAGTGTCCAAGCTTTCCACACTCAAAGCATTTTATTGTTGAGGAAGAGCTTTCACCTTTGTTCGTGTTCTTTTTGGTAGGAAAACTGAATTGCTTATTGTTTCTATTCTTTTTTATGAATCTTCTAAATTTCCTCACAAGCAATCCCATGTCTTCTTCTTCGGATTCTTCACTTTCATCAAGGTGTTCATCTTCATCACTTTCTATTGATTCTTTGGAGATGTGAGCCTTATGTGAGAGTCTTTTCTTCTTTTTCTCCTTATCTTCATGACTTTTCAATCTATTGAGTTCCAATTCGTGTTCTTTCAACTTGCCAAATAAAGTAGCAATCTGCATAGTGTCTAGATCCTTTGCTTTAACATTTATAATAATTTTTGGCTGCCATTCATTACTCAAACATCTTATTGTGTTGTTAATCTTTTTCTCATCTGTGATTGTATGTCCGAGTCCTTCTAGCTGGTTCACAATGTGTGTAAACCTCTTTTGCTGTTCATCTATCTCCTCACCATTCTTCATATGAAAGAGTTCATATTCATGGACTAGTTCATTCATTCTTGCTCTTTTCACATCGTTGGTTCCTTCATGAGTGAGTTGAAGAGTATCCCACATTTGCTTTGCTGTTTTGCAATTGGAGACCCTGAAAAACTCATCATAATTCAAAGCAGCTGTTATAATATTTTTTCCCTAGCATTATAACCAACTTTTCTTTTATTATCATCATTCCAATCATCTCTTGGTTTATTTTGTTTATTTCCCTTAGCATCAAGAATAAATGGAACATAGGGACCATTTTCAACAGCATCTAATACATCTAAACCTGCAACCTCAAGAAAGATAAGTATTCTCTCTTTCCAATACATGTATTGGGAGCCATTAAAGGCAGGGGGGTCTAGTGAGTGAAGCCCCATCACCCAAGATATCATTTGTAGCCATCTCTTGAAGCTATTAAGCATTATAACAAGAGTTTTAGCCCTGATGCCACTTGTTGGTAATGGCTACAATCTGTGTGTGTGTGTCTGGGGGGGGGGGGGGGGGTGAATTGAGATATTGAAAACTTTTTCAACAATTTAATGCAAAAAAGAGTTTTGTTAATGAAATTTGGTTTTCACTCAATTTTAATTCTCAAGAATCAGGTTATGTAACAAGTAATGATGTTAACAAGAATTATAAGAAGTAACAACAAGTTTAACACAGATTGTAGATCAAAGATTCAAGTTAACAAGCATTCTTAAAACTTATTCACAACACACTCGCGCATATAACAAGTATATGGAGTTTAGAGATGAGAAGAACACGCAAAACGATTTATCCTGGTTTAGCTACCTCCTTTGGTAAGCCTACATCCAGTCCCACACCTCTGTGGTTTTCTCCATTATAACCAGAAATTACAATATCCAATTACAGCATTCACAAGGATGACCTCCTTGCTCAACAACACACCAAAAAGCACTTGTTTTTCGATGCTCAAGGATCCCTTCTATCCTTGTTCAATCCTAAGAGATACCCTCTCTTAATCACACTAATTCACAGAAAGAATTGAGTAGAAGAAAGACTCTAAAAGTATGATTATACAAATTGAAGTTCTAAGAAATATCACACTTTTCTCTCAAAGATGAAGCACTTTTGGAAGATTTTGAATCTTTCGAATTTTTACTTTCAGAATGTTTTAGATATTAAAAAGTGTTCCTTTGATCCCTCTTTATATAGAAAACAAGTTATAGTCATTGGGATCAATTAAAACAGATTTGGATCTGATTTAACAAAATATGTTTTTTTGATTCTCGTTCTTGAAATAAGATTCTGTTTGTTCTTGTAGAATTCGTGTCCATCTTGAAAAATAATCGTTTCCATATGGGAAAATAGCCGCGTCCAGTTGAAGAAAATAGCCACGTCCATTTGCAACGTCAGCAGACGGGAGTACTAACACAAAGTAATTGGACGTGCTCCATTTAGAACTTTAGTGAACGGAGCTTCATATCCCACTTTGGTAGACGAGCGCTTCTTGTTACTTTAGTAGACGCCCGCTTCTTGTTACTTCAGTAGACGAGCTCCATGTGCTACATCAGCAGATGAGCACTTCTTGTTACGTACAGAAATAAATAAAAGATTACTTTGCTGGTTGCTTTCGAAAAATTAATTTATTTTAAGACAGAAAACTCGGGTGTAAAAATTTGCTTTCTGATTACTTTAGCAAAGTGATACACACGCCACAAACCTAAAGAAAGAATGAAAATATTTTTAGAAGCTTTTGATATTGATATTTGGGATGCTATGGAAAATGGTCCATTTATCCCCTAGCACGAAGTTGATGGTGCTTCGGTGGATAAACCGAGAATTCTCTGGACCGAAGTTGATAAGAAAAAGGTCCAACACAATTTGAATGCTAGGAACATCATCACTTCAGCTTTAAGCTACAATGAGTTCTATAGTGTCTCAAATTGTGTGACCGCCAAGGAGATGTGGGACACCCTTCAATTGACCCATGAAGGTACTACCGAGGTCAAAAGGGCTAGGATGAACACGATGACCCATGAGTATGAGCTATTTAGGATGAACCAGGGTGAAAGTATACAAGATATGTAAAAACATTTCACTCATATAATTAATCATCTTAGGGCTCTTGGAAAAACGTTTTCAAATGAAGATTTAATAAATAAAATTCTTAGATGTCTAAATAGAAGTTGGCAGCCCAAAGTAACTACTATTTGAGTCAAGGGATTTGTCTTCTATGTCTTTGGCTACTTTGTTTGGTAAATTGCAGGAACATGAATTAGAACTGAATCGCCTCACTGAAAGTGAAGAAAATGACAAGAAGAAAAAGGGCCTTGCTCTTAAGGCAAGTATGAATGAATCCATTGATGAAGATGGCGAATTTGATGATCTTGAAGGACTTGATGATGGAGATGAGAATTTGAGCTTGATGGTCCGAAAATTCAAAAGCTTCCTAAGGAACAAAGGGAGAGCTCATCAAAACTTCACCCCTCAAAAGAAAAGTTAAGAAGAAACAAAGTCCTATACTCCAATATGTTTCAACTGTAAAAAGAAAGGCCACATTCGTCCCGAGTGTCCCCTAGCTCAAAAGAAAAATGAAAGAACGGAAAAGAGACCATAAAAGGATAAGAAAGGTAGAAAGGCCTACATCGCATGGGAGGACAACTACACAGATTACACCGATGAAGAAGAAGAAGAAGCTAATCCTTGTCTTGTGACTAATCATGAGGATGGCTATGATGAGGTAACGGATGATGAAACTATTCTCGATTTATCTTATCATGAATTACTTGTTGCTTGTGAAGAATTAAATGATGCGACCACACGCCTTAGAAAAATAATCAAGAAAAACCAATTCTAGTCTTGAATTGAAAATTGACTTTTTGAATAAAGAAATGGAAGAAATTAAAGAAAAACAAGTTTTTTTTTTGAAAAAGACTTATATGTGCTTGCCATGTGAAAACAAAAATAATGAAGTTTCAAGTTATAGTGAATGCAAGGTTTTGAAAGTGAAAATTGAAGACCTATATGATACTCTTACTAAATTCACTAATGGTAGGGATAACCTAAATCTCTTGCTAGGCAGTCAAAATGGAACCTATGATAAAGCCAGGTGAATATGTCTTCTATAGTGATAACAACAAAGGTAGAATCTTGGGAATTGGGACTGTTGGTAAAGGTCCTAATCCTACCATAGAAAATGTTCTCTATGTTGAAGGTTTGAAACATAATTTGCTTAGTATAAGTCAACTAGGTGATAAAGGTTATAATGTTGTGTTTGACAGTACTAAATGCGAGGTTATGAATGCTAATAATCAAACTAAACTAATTGGCCAAAGAATTGGAAATATCTATATGGTTTGCTTATATGATCTACCTTTAAATGATGCATGTTGTCTAATTAGTAAAGAGGATGAAACTTGGTTATGGCATAGGAGGATGGCTCATGTTCACAAGGACCATCTTAATAGATTGGTTCACAAGGACCTAGTAATTGGTTTACTAAAGCTCCATTTTGAAAAAGATAAAATGTGTGACGCTTGTCCAAAAGGAAAACAAGTAAAGGTCACTTTTAAATCTAAAAACATTGGTTCTACAAACCGGCCTTTACAGCTTTTACACATGGATTTATTTGGACCTTCTAGAACTATGAGCTTTAGTGGTAATTACTATGGACTTGTCATTGTGGATGAATATTCTCGTTATACATGGGCCCTATTCATTTCTCACAAAAATGATGCTTTTGATGCCTTTCGGAAACTTTCCAAGGTTATACAAAACGAGACGAGATTAAACATTATAACTATCCGAAGTGATCATGGTGGTGAGTTTCAAAGCGAGTCATTTGATGCTTTCTATGCTGAAAATGGCATTTGGCATAATTTTTCGTCACCAAGGTCTGCCCAACAAAATGGGGTGGTTGAAAGGAAAAATCGGTCTCTAGTAGAGCTAGCGAGGACGATGCTCAATGAGACCAACCTTCCTAAGTATTTCTGGGCAGATGTGGTGAAAACCGCATGCTATGTGATGAATAGAGTCCTCATAAGACCTATTATGAAACAGACGCCCTATGAAATTTACAAGAGAAGGAAGTTTAACATCTCCCACTTTCACGTATTCGGATGTAAGTCCTTTGTTTTAAATAATGGTAAAGATAACCTTGGTAAATTTGATGCTAAAGCTGATGAAGGCATATTCCTTGGATATTCCAATTCTAGTAAGGCCTTTAGAATTTATAACAAAAGAACAATGACTATTGAAGAATCTGTACATGTATCTTTTGATTAGAATAACCCTAAAGTTGTAGTGGAAGAAAGTGTTGATGATCTTGCAGAAATGGGTAACACTTATCTTGAGGAGAAAAGGACTCAAGAGAAGGATAGAGTAGATCAAACACCTCCACAAGAAGAAGAAGAGGCACCTCATTATGATCTTCCAAGAGAATGGAGAACTTCTAGATACCATCCTCTTAACAATATTATAGGTGATATCTCTAAAGGGGTAACAACTGGAAACTCTCTTAATCATGCTTGTCATTATATGGCCTTTGTATCTCAAATTGAACCAAAAAATGTTGATGAGGCTATAGTAAATGAACATTGGACTCTTGCTATGCAAGAGGAGCTAAACCAATTTGAAAGAAATGATGTTTGGGAATTAGTCCCTAAACCTAAAAACCAATTAGTCATTGGAACTAAATGGGTTTTTCGTAACAAGCTAGATGAAAATGGAATAATCACTAGAAACAAAGCTAGGCTTGTTGCAAAAGGATACAATCAACAAGAAGGCATAGACTTTGATGAAACCTATGCTTCCGTAGCTAGATTAGAGGCTATTCGCATGTTTCTTGCATTTGCTTGCATCATGGATTTCAAACTCTTTCAAATGGATGTTAAAAGCACTTTCTTAAATGGGTTTATACAAGAGGAAGTTTATGTGGATCAACCTCCGGGCTTTTCAAACTTTGAATTTCCAAAAAATGTTTTCAAATTGAAAAAGGCTTTATATGGTTTGAAACAAGATCCTAGAGCTTGGTATGAGCATTTAAGCAAATTTTTTTGGGAAAATGATTTTCAAAGAAGAAAAGTTGATACCACTCTTATTATCAAAAATAAAAAGCATGACATCTTACTTGTGCAAATTTATGTGGATGACATTATATTTGGTGCAACTAACGAAGCTCTGTGCAAGGAATTTTCTAAATCTATTCAAAGTGAATTCGAAATGTCAATGATGGGAAAGCTCAATTACTTTCTTGGATTTCAAATTAAGCAAGCAAAGGAAAGTACATTTATCAACCAATCCAAGTATTGTAAAGAGCGGCTCAAGAAGTTTGGGACGAACAATTCAAAGGATCTATCCACTCCCATGAGCACATCTTGTTATCTTGAAAAGGATGAAGATGGTAAGTCAGTAGATGTAAGTAAGTATAGAGGTATGATCGGATCCCTTCTCTATCTTACTGCCAGCCGCCCTGATATCATGTTTAGTGCTTACATGTGTGCACGTTTTCAATCAAACCCAAAAGAATCACATCTCACTGCAGTAAAACGAATTATGAGATATTTAATTGGCACACAAAATATGGGTTTATGGTATCCCAAAGGGGCTGATTGCACCCTAATTGGGTATTCGGATTCTGACTTTGTGGGTTGCAAGTTAGACCGAAAAAGCACTAGTGGAACCTGCCACTTACTAAGGAATGCTTTAGTTTCTTAGCATAGCAAGAAACAAGAAAGTGTGGCTTTATCCACCGCTGAAGCGGAATATGTTGCAGCAGGTAGTTGTTGTGCACAAATAATTTGGATGAAACAACAATTGAATGACTATGGCATTAAGCTTAATACAGTACCTATCAAATGTGACAACACAAGTGCCATAAACCTCACAAAGAATCATGTATATCACTCAAGAACTAAACACACTGAGATTAGGTATCACTTTATTAGAGATCATGTTCAAAAGGGTGATTGCATAGTAGAATTTGTGGAAACATCTAAACAACTAGCGGATATCTTTACTAAACCCCTATCGAAAGAAAGTTTCTTTTTCATAAAAACCAAAATAGGAATTTTGGATCCATCATGCACAAATTGAAGTTTGCACACTACACTTTGTTATTTACTAACATGTTTATTAAGTATGTAGACAGAGAGGTCATAATCGATTATGCCGAGAAAATTTTTAATTCCCCAAAACAGATAATGAATAATTGATTAGAAGAATCGATTATGGAATCGCTGGCTATTCAAGAAAAATCAACAGAGAAGTATTAATTGATTAGAGGAATCGATTATGGAACCACTGGATTTTCAAGGAGTCCTAACAGAGAAGCTATAATCGATTAAGGACATTGATTACCTAATGAACCTCAATCCAGAGAGCAAATAATTGATTACATTAATCGATTATGAGTCAAAGATGACAATCAGATAAGCTTTCATGTCGTTCCCTCCTATTTGACAATCTTAATCTTATTCTTCCTAGAATTTTGTTTGCTTCCGCAATTACCTTATTCAATTTCGCATGGTATACTCTATGATCTACATTTGAAATAATTGACTTTTTGGATATATGCCATGACTATGCTACAATGCTTTTCTCGCTTTTTGATAATGACAAAAGGGGGAGAATTACATGAGTGAATGATTAAGGGGGAGATATTTTGATGTTAATGATTAAGGGGGAGATTTGTATGATTTGCATACTTAAGGGGGAGACATACTGTTCTGTGACATGAACTAAACTTCTCTAATTGCATGCGTAAAGGGGAGTAGGGGAGATTTGTATGATTTGCATACTTAAGGAGGAGACATACTCATATGTGACATATGAACTAAACTTCTCTAATTGCATGAATAAGAGGGAGTAGAGTAAAATTACTAAATGAGATATATACATTATTATAAATGATATGCAGGATTGCATGGTTAAGGGGGAGTAAAGCGAATCGAAACCTTGTGATATATTATTGCTCTAACTCTATTCTTTTAGAAATTCCCTCATGAGATGTTTGTCATCATCAAAAAGGGGTAGTTTGAGGATATATGCCTTGAAAGGTATTTTGGTTTTGATGATGAGCAAAAGGGGAATTTCAAGTCCAAGGGCCAACACGTAAAATCCAAAGCTGAAAGGACCAAAATTCCAAAAGCATGGAAAGGACCAACACGCAAAATCCAAAGCTAAGAGGATCAATTTGCAAAAAGCGTGGAAATGACCGAACAAACAAATATGGGGATTAAAAGGGAAATTTTCCTACTTGTATTGTTTGTTTTAGAAAAAGTATAAATGGGTGTGTGTCTCTCAAAGGTAAAATAAATCATACACACACATAAAAATATGTTTTGAAAAAGGTCTTCGAAATTAATTTAACCATATTTTTTAAAGACCATAAAAGATTTTCAAAAACCATTTTACACGAAGGATAATCTATTATGGTAATCAATTATTCAACTCTTAATTATGCTTAATTGAGTCTTTAAATGATAGAGCTGTTGCTTGTTGAAAATTCAAATTTTAAACTGTTATAATCGATTATGGTAATCGATTATGATCTATTTTCAACACGTTTTAAACTCATTTTTTAAATGGCTTAAATGTGCTTTAATGGAGATTTGACTTTGTCTTAGCCATTGAGTTTAAAATTTGAACTATAATCGATTATGGTATTGCAAAAATCGATTATTACTTTTCTGATCAAAAGTCAGAGGCTTCATAATCGATTAGGTTAGTCGATTATGCATAGTTGATTCAGTCTGAGCTTTTTCACAGAGACTATGTAACCAATTATTATAATCGATTATGACCTGACTGTTTCTTCATGCGCCTTTTGACTTTGGTTAAAATAATCGATTATGCTTTTCTAATAATCGATTACAGCTCGAGAAAAATGAGTTTTCAAGGATTTTTGACCTAATCTTCAATGAGTTATATATTGGTCTAAACACAGAAAAACACACAACACCTGAACGAATTTTCTGATCATTTTCTCTAAGCTTTCTACACTCTTGAACAAAACTCTATATTACTCTCATGCTCTTACACTTGCATATCTATCTATTACTTGAGAGAGACATACACACCATATAGGTTATTGTTATTGAGCTTCAATTTGTTTTATATTTGCACTTTTGAGTGCTTTCTGATTGTAATCTTTTGGTAAACTTTTGTGAGTCGTTATCTCACGTTTTTGAGACTCTATCACTGGGGGATAGTACGTCCCTGGTCTGTGAATATTTCTTGTCGTAAAGGTTCTAGCTGCACCTGTTTTAAAAGCTAGGGATTGAGTGAAAACCCTTGCACCTGTTTTATTTTCTGCTTTGTTTTCCGCGAATCATTTTTACTTGCACGCGTTTTTGTTAACTCATTTCAAAAAGTATTGTTAATAACAAAAATGTTTCAATTTTATTAAATTTTCAAAAATCACAATTCACCCCCCTCTTGTGTTTGGAGTCACTTGTCAACACATTGCACCGCATAACATACTTGGTTGTTATGATGTTGTTGTATGTTGATATAAATGTCGATGTATGACTATGATGCTACCATGCTTGCTTGTTTACCTTACTTCCTATCTCCGTGTCATTGTGTTTACATGATTCTTACTCCTTGTTCTCTGTTTTCTTGTTTGGCATGTTTGGCTTTATGTAGAGGATGACGAGCAGTCCGGTGAGGAGTGATTTTGAGGAGCCACCACTCGTAGTTAGGATTTCCTCTTTTGTTAGTTCAGTTTTAGTCGTATTCAGAGATTTTTTCGGAACGGTTATACCAGCTCTGTTGTGACATCAGGTTGGGTTGTTTGTTATGTTATTATTGTTTTAAAGATGGTTTTATTTTTCCGCATTTTGTGAACTCGTTCATGTAGGACCTTTCTACCCGTGGACCATCGTTTTATTTAAATGAGTAAATGCATGTTTTATTTAAATATCTTTACCTTTAATGCTTTATAACATGCGGGGTAGCATGGTGTCACATTTAGTGGTATCAGAGCAAGTCTGTCCTATCAGGTCGTGGTATGAGTCTATTGTGTGCTCTGGTTTGAATTGTCTATACTTGTTATAGACAATGATGCTTTAAGTTAAAGCACATGTAGCTTTTACCCGCTTAAGTTTCTGTATCTAAGAGTTGTTTTTGGACATGTATAGGAACTCATGGCGGGTAAGGGTAGGAATGATCAGGCAATTGCGGACGCGTTGGCACTCTTTGCCAATGCCATAGGACAAGTCAACAACAACAACAACAACAACAACAACAACAACAACAATGGTGGGCTAGCAGAATTTCAGGGCCTTGACAAGTTTCAGAGGAACAATCCGCCGTCGTTCAAAGGAGCCTATGATCTAGAGGGAGCTTTGTTACGGCTGAGAGAGACGGAGAAGATCTTCCGAGCGATGGACTGTAACGACCCATAAACTCATCTTTGCTACCTTCATGCTTATTGAGGAGGCCGAGCATTGGTGAGAAAACTGTAGACAGAGGATGTAGGCTGAGGGCACAGTGGTCACATGGGTTGTGTTCTGGCAGAGGTTCCTGGAGAAGTATTTTCAGGAAGATATTAAGGATAAGAAGGAGATGGAGTTTCTGGCGTTAAAGCAGGGACTAAGTCAGTTGGTGACTATGCTGCCAAGTTTGAGAAGCTGGCGAGGCAGTATACTGCAGATAAGCGTTCCAATTGTGTTAAGTTCGAGGCTGGACTTAATCTAAAGATCAAGCAAGTAATCAGCTACCAAGAAATCAGAGTCTTTCCAATTCTGGTCAACAAATATAGGAAGAAAGAGTGAGGAAGAAAAATGAACCCTTGCTAGTTTTGGGGAGAAAGATTGCATGCCTTTAGCTAATAATATATGCTTTATGGCTGATTTGTGAAGATACACTACAGATCTAGCAACAATTAGCAAGTCTAATTTTGGAAACAGTGTGGGTGTTTGCTAAGAGCTTCTTGAATGGTTTGTAACCAGGTTTATTTGGACCTTAGTCATTGGGCCAAAAAATTTCATTTCAAAAAGGTTGATACAGCCCATTTCCTTAAGCTGCAAATTTTCAAAGGGCTTTTTTTTAGTGGACTTCTGCATGTGCGCCACCTGTAAAAAAACTCCTAAAACAGTGACCTAAAAACAGATATATTATAGATTCTCGTCTTCAAGAAATAGTAATCCGGTGTACACCTATTATAATCATTTTAGGTAAAGATTCAAAGTAAATAAAAACATTTTTAAAATGTTACAAAAGATAAATAGTAACATTTTTTGATGTCACAAAAAGGTAAATAGTAACACTTTTTAAAATATTACAAAAAAGTAAATTGTAACATTTTTTAAATTTTACAAAAAAAAAAGTAATCAATAACATTTCTTTAAATGTCACAAAAATTAATTAGTAGCATTTTTAAAATGTTACAAAAAGGATAAATTAGCAACATTTGTGAAATGTTACAAAAAGGCTAAATTAGTAATATTTTTTTAAAAATGTTGCTAAAGATGTGATAAAGTGTTGTTAAAACATTTTAGTAACATGGCCAATATATAACACTTGTCAAAATGTTACTGTTAGAATAGATGATCTTATCTTAGAGTACATCATATCTTATAAGAGTATCTTGAATTATCTCATAGGATTAGGTTGTTATCAGTTAGTTATTATCATAATTAGTGTTCCTTTTCAATTAGGATTAGGGGTTAGTGTAAGACCCTTCTCGGGCGCTACATTATCTGTGACATTTCTATTTTTATAAGATCGAGTAAAGCGGAAAATAATTATTTTACCAAAAATACGGGTTTTTTTTTTCTTTTGTCTTTCGCAATAATACCATACATAGTCTTTAACATATAACATCAACTTATGCATCAATATTATACAAACCAAGTTCCAGGTATCATCAGTCATACATATTCAGAAAGAAGGCGGAAATACCAACGCCAGTAAATAACAACAGACTGAAATATGTTTATAATAATAATCTCTTTAGAGATATAGCTCCACAAAATATAATATAGGCACGAGACTGGCCAGACATAAAATACTGAGAAAAATCCATTATACTAAAGCCCTTGAGACGGTGTCCATATCTCCAAGTACGCTCAAACTCCAGCAGGATGTGATGGAGAAACAGTGTTGTCGTCATCTTCGTCCAACGCAAGATAGAAAACAACAAACCAGAAAATACAGAAATGAGGTGAGATTTCCGTTCATCTTACACTTAACGCAGACATGCAGTGGTACGACACACAGGTACGCACAAATATCAATAAAAAGTTATATCATCCATCACAACAGAAATAATAATGTTTCATAACAACATAATCACAAGGCACCGCTTTTCCTAGATAAGAGACATCTAAGACTCGAGGAATGACCTCTGATCCCCTATACCATGGTTTTAACAAACAGTCGGAGAGAGTGGTTTGGAGGATTGTTCCGGACTATGCCAGCCTTGGGCAATAGAATGCATCCAGAGTCATCAATGTAAACATTGGCTTTTTCGGGAACATCATACACTACCAGAAAATACATAGTGTCTAGTAGAGTATGTCGGTGTATTGCAAGATCACCATGCCACATAAGAGCAAACAACTGGGCCTATATGAGTATCTCATACCCCAACACCCCCAAGCATCAATAGATCGTCACTACGAAATTCGCACCCGCATTAAAGTGTTAGCTCGATCTCCTAGGCACAACGGCCTTACAGAGCCTAGTTTCGCTATGTGTTTTGGCAAACTTTGCCGGAAATGCGTTCTTCTCGTCCATCCATCAGATGACATAGTTTGATTCCATCAGAATCCTTTTAACGTACTGTAACAGATGCTAGATGTCCTTAAGTCCGAATCACCGATACTTAATCATCAAGCTAAAGTTCTCAAGTTACCTTTCATCTTTGTGCAAAGTTTTATTAATATATTTGTTTACAAATCCTAGCATATTATGAGATTGGAACATAGGTCTAGTTATTTACTCCTCTGTACTTTTTTAGTTGAGTCTTTTTCTTCGGCTTTCGATAAAATAAATCATTCTGAGTCCATTAAATTTTATGGAATATGGATAATAAATTGTCCATACTTTATGACATAAGGTCGTGTTGCACCCCACGTCATAAATTATTACGTTCGTATTTTCACTAAGTCATTCTTGACTTAGGTTTTCACATTTTACAGTAAAATCTCGTCATGGAAGACAAAAATCCTTTTGGCTTAAAACCTAAACCTTTAGATAAAATCAAATCCATTTTCAAGAGTAATATCCCTCAAAGATACTTAGGTATCAATTTCTCCAAAACATTTCCTAAAAAATCTTTAAAACGTTAAACAACAGTTTTGCCGCTTTTTACTTAATTTAGGCTTAAAAAGCCAAACTTTTAAAGATATGGTTCTTCACCTCAAATGTCTTATTCTCCTAAGTTATATTACTCATGTGAAAAAGTTGAAACACTGATCTTACATCATTTATACAAAATTCCTAAAATTTGACTAAACGTCGTTAATTTTGTAAATCGCGTAAATCCATTTTCAACGATTTTACATTCTAATGGCCCAAAACTCATTTTGGAGTTTTAGAACAGTTTTATATGTATGAAAAATAGTTTCTAACTGTCCAATCTGAAAATTGCATTTTAGTCCCTAAACTTTCATTAATTATAAAATAGTCATTTTTCACTTAAAACCATATAACTTTTTATTTATAACTCCAAATCACACCAAACCAACTTCTTTAGAAATATTTTTCAGTTGCCCTCAAATTTTCCAGAAATCACTTTTCTGCCCCAAATATTTTTCAATAATTGCAAAAAGGACCCTTTTTACCAAAAAGCTTATAACTATTTATGTATTAATCCAATTAACACCAAACCAATTTCTATGGTTTTGTCTCATCAAGGACTACAATATTAACATTCAAGAACACGAATTTCAGTGCAGCCATTGAAATTAGAAATTGCAATTTAGTCCCTAAGGATTCATAAATCCATAACTTTCAATATACACATCCAAATCAATCCAAACCAATTTCTATATTCTTATATATTCATTTACTTCTCATAAAAATTATTCAAACAATTTAACACATCATGGAACCCTTTTAAACAGCCAAGGCCGAATGACCTAAACAAGTGATTTATATAATTTTCTCATGTAGTCATGCATCATATAATCATATTCAACATCAATAGTAATTCTACCACAAAAACAAACATCAATCCATCCATCCAAGAGGATCACACACATATAAATCAATAAATTACACAAATTATATACTTATAATTTATAAGACCATTTACACTAAATAACACTAAGTAAACCATCAACATGTCTACCCTAAGGTAGGATGATGGTAATCTCCCCCATACATTTGTTGATCACTTGAAACAAGAGGATGATGTTCACCTAGAACTCAAGGTTTGAAACACCAAAACCTAGCCATGAATCATCAACAAAACAACAAGTTAAAAATGAAGAAAAACTACCAAACCCATTTTGAGCATGGTTCGGCCAACTCTATAAAAAAAATAGCTTGAAATATCCAAAATTTTCAAGCTTTTGGATAATGAAAATAGAAGTCATAATAAGATCATAGAAATTGGAATCACATTCAAAGGATTTTTCTATGATTTTCTAGAGATTTTTGAAGTTCTAGATCTAAGAATTTGAAATTTGTAAAAACTTGAGATTTGAAGAAAAGTTGTGAAAGGAAAGGAAGATATGATCATGAATCACAAGGATCTACCTTTGGAAATTGAAGAAGCCAACCACAACTTATACTTCCTTTGTAAATCAAGTTTAAGGAACTTAGGAGTTTTTGTTAAGTTTATGAAGAACACATGAACAAATGAGAGAAATGAGTGAAATGAAATGTCCAAGTGTGATTTATGAGGAGGCCGTGAGTTTCTAGGGTCCAAAGAGTAATTTGGTGTCATAGCAAACTTGTAATTAAAATGAAGGATTTAGGGTAATTTGGGTTTTTCACATTTTAGTCATCATTACATGCATTTAATGCATGGTGACTAACTCCTATGACTCACCCCCTTGAGTCATCACAAATGAGTCATTGTTCCTATCCATCCGGGGTCGGGTTTTGTCTCTGCACCTCCGTTCTCGATTTCGCCAATCTCCGATCGTCGAGTATTCGCCCGAATATCGTATAATAACCTATTTATTTTGAAAATTTTCAAAATAACCACTATGGTTGGAAATAAAATATAAACCTAAACGGATTCGTTCATGGGTCAAAATTAAGTTTTTTGACCAGTAAAATCTTGCTGTCAGTGAAAACGCAGACCGGGCTTCGTCTGAATTTTAAACCCAAATTTTTACCATAAGCTTCTACCATAAGGTAGAGTATAACTATGATTTTATTTTATTAAAAATCATTTTCTAGATCCAATATAAAAATTACAAACAATTAAAATTCTACCAACAATTGAAAAACAGTAAAAACAGAAAAAATAACAAAATGATAAAAACCGTAAAAATAATAAAAACGGGGTGTTACAGTTAATGCTTAAGTTTTTTGTACTGTAATATCATAATCAATCATAATCGTATTTTGAGTTTAATTCTTTTTCTACTCTTTTTCTATCTAAACCCATAACTTCAACATGATATCAGAGAGGTACCATCTTCAGTGACCTATCTCGTCACTATTCCGCTGCGAAGTTCTTCTTAGCCATAGAAAAAAAAAATTGGCCATTTTTTCTCTTCCGTGTTGTGTTTTCATTTTTCGGTAACCTAAAGGAGGAGGATACCATCCTTCGTCTTTCTGACCCTTGTTTTTGTCCCGTCAGTCGCTGTCCGCTGCCGTCGTTTCCAGTCGTTGACCACCACTTGACTCGTCAGTCGCCAATTTGTCCAACCATCCAGACCGCACCGTCGTTCGCCTCCCAACGCACCAAACTTTCCGGCCTATGCTTTTTACGGATCTGTTCTCACCTCCCTCTATATGGACCACTTTTCAGCAACAACCTTGATGTGTTTGGTTCCCTTAGGTTATGTTTTGTTGTGTTCGAAAGCTCAAATCTTTGGTCTACTATTTGCTTCTCTAGTGTTTGTCATGCAATTCTTATCCACTGATCGATCATACCAGTGGCTTCTCTTCCCACCGACGATTATTCCGGTGGAGACTCCTTTCCCACTGATGGATCATACCAGTGACTCCTTCTCTTATCCACCGATGGATCGTACCAGTGGCTTCTCTTCCCACCGACGATCATTTCAGTCGATGCTCATTTCCCACCGATGGATCATACTAGTGACCCATTCTCTTATCCACTGATGAATCATACCAGTGATTTCTCTTCCCACCAACGATCATTCTAGTGGTGACTCCTTTCCCACTTAACTTGGTTGTTTCGGTAGTCACGTCGTCTGACCATCGTCAAGGTTGAGCCGTCGGCACCAGTCACAGAAAACTCCGGGACCATTCACACACTTAAGTTGGTTGTTTCAGGCTAAGGACAACATCTGGCCCATATCATTTCAATTTGGTTTGATTGATGTTTGGGAAAATTAGCAATGATTACTTCAATTGGTTGGTTGGTGTTTTGTTCTTGAGCACAAACATTATTGGTTGATGATTCTGGTATTTCTCGGTTTATTCAAGATATCTTTATGGGTCTAGTTACCTCTGGTTGTTAAATTTTCTCTTTTAAAGGGTATATTTGTAACAAGCTTAAAGCTTAATAAGCTTTAGCTTATGAGGGAGTGTTAGAATATATTATCTTATCTTATCTTATCTTAGAGTACATCATATCTTATAAGAGTATCTTCAATTATCTCATAGGATTAGGTTGTTATCAGATAGTTATTATCATAATTAGTTTCCCTTTTAAATTAGGATTAGGAGTCTTGTATCCCTATAAATAGGGGTTAATGCTTAAGTTTTTTGTACTGCAATATCATAATCAATCATAATCATATTTTGAGTTTTAATTCTTTTTCTTCTCTTTCTCTATGTAAACCCATAACTTCAACAATTACTAATGCAAATAGTAACATGTTTTTTTTTATAATTTAGTATAAATCTCAATAATGTAGTAGTGTACACACCACCACTATATAAAGGGAGTCTTGTGAAGAGTTGAGGTATCCCCAAGTGTGGGTGATTATTTGCAGTGAAATGAGTGGGTGTCTACAATTCCTTGTAACTCTTGAATGGAATACTCGGGTTTGTAGGGTGATACACAAAATGAGGTAGGTTATACTCTTGTAATCTTATTTGAGATAGTGAATACATTTGTTGAGGTGTGTTTCCATGGACGTGTGCAAGAAGTGACGGACCACGTTAATTAGTGTGTTCTCTATTGTTTTCTTTGTGGCGTGTTAATTAGTGTGTGTTTTGATTGAAGATCCTTGGGCATGTCAATAATTCCATTGATGCTTGCGATTTTACCCAACATTGTTTTCCCACTTTCGGTTGCCACTTGTGTTTCGGGTGCTGAGTTATAGCTGGTCAAATAGGTGATCTAATGTGGACCTCTCAGCCTACACGGGGAGGAAGTTTTGGTGGGGGATTAGAATCTAAAAGTTTATTGATATGGGGTTATGGGTGTAAACATTCTCTGGGAAGTTTGCTTGTAATTACAGCTTCTAATTGGTGTATGTAATACTTGAGTACATCCTGTACTCATATATATATATATATATATATATATATATATATATATATATATATATATATATATATATAACTTTTTGGATTATAAAAAAAAACTTGCATTAAATTATAAAGCTCTTTATTGAAGTTTTAGTGCTAAATGAATCCTATGAATTGAAAGTCCATAAATCACGAATAGAGCAGATACTTATAACATTAATTTTTAATGCATAATTTGAGAATTCTAAGGTTGAAAAAAAAAATGCCAACTGGAGCTTACGACTAAGCTTTCTAGTTCGGTAGGCCATAAGTTTTTGCCATACAGGATGTTTTTCTCGGTGCCTTAGACATAGTGGCCTTATAGATAGACTATGGACATCATGAAATTATAAACTTAAAATTCATATTTAGTTTTCATCACATAAACGTTGAAAGCATTAAACACCACAGAAAACCACAGCAACTAAGCTTCAGTACCTTAAAAAGAAAAATCACCTACAAGCTTAATTAAGAAAACCAAAGAACAGAAAGAGCTTCAAGGAGGAAAACAGTTTAACTGCATAGGAAAATAGGCGGCATGGAAAACAAAAGGTGCAGAAGGGGTTGAAGGGAAGAATTCATATGAGGGAACCATGACGGTATATGGTGCTCATAGTTTTAAATTGTGGCCCGCAACATGTATTGCAGCCGCAATATTGCGGTTGCGGACCGCAGCGCAACCGCATCACACCGCAATTGCGGTGTGATTCCTTTTCACGTGTTGTGGCCGCAACGCAACCGCATCAGCACCACATCAGACCGTATCAGACACTACATCGGACCGCATCAGGCCGCAACACCCATTTTCAGTATCATTCGTTCAATTTTTTTTCCAAAACTAAAAAAATTTCAGGCCCCCAAAGCATATAGATGCAAGAAGTATTCCTTTATGCTTTAGCAATTTGTTTCTTTTCTCTATTTTTGCTATCCTCTTCGTAATTCAGATATATGAAGAATTACAATAATTATACAATATTTTTTAGATTTGGTGGAAACATAAAATTATTTCACGCCACAGCGGCTGCAGTCCGCGACACAACGACCGCAATGGCCGCAATCACAGTATCGCAACCGTAACCGCAACCGCATCCGCGACCGCAACTGCAATTTAGAACCTTGATGGTGCTGAGTCCACAAATTTCTCAATTAACCAATTCAGTAATTTCCGAAATGGCAGACTGGTGAACAGACGATGATTTGCCCTGATCGACGTGGAGCGCAGATGATGAAGATAGTGGTGGTGGTGATGGTGTGGAAGCAGTATGGGTCGTGGAGAGTGTTGTACGGGTCATGGTGAGTGCAGCAGAGGTCCAGGTGGGAGAAGATGATGAGATGGTTGCATGAAGATTCATCATCTCGATATGGGTCGAGAAGGGTGTAGTATGGGCCAGGGAGGATGTAGTTGGGGTCGTGGAGGGTCATGGTTGATGAGGAGGTGACATCTCCAACGTCACTGGAGTATCTCCTTCAGAAGGAAGTGGCCTCACCTGACTGCATACATATCCCAAACTGTGTAGGAAGTAGGCGACCGCCCCAATATTAAATATCATCATAATAACACAAAGCACCCTCTCTACCCTATTGACTGGATGGAAATCTCCATATCCTACTGTTGTTACAGTGGTAGTTGCCCAGTATATCGCATCTATGTATTTATCCAAATCTGGTTTATGATTATCCTTTACATCGCCAAGCCATGTATTGTCGTTGTTATGATATTCAACAATGGAATAGAAGAGGCATCCATAACAGTGAATCCACAAGATAATAACCTATTAAATGCACACAGGTCTAGAAGTTAGAAACTTACATCAAATATCCATATTAAATTAATACTCTACATTCCACACAACTTACACAATTATACATGTGCTAACTTGTTCATGTTTAGAAACTTACCCATGATGACTTGGTAATGCGAACCAACCTGACAAACCACTCTCTGAATGTGCCCAAACAATTGCCAAAAACAAAAGTGAGCCAACATTCCATCCTGTTGAAAAACATAAGAATATAAGATTATATGAGAAGGAAAAAGAAAATATCTTTTAAAAATCATTAGTGATAAAGTCTAAATGATACCTGTCAAAAGAGGCATACTCAAACTACGCAAGAACACAAATGGTATGGCGTAAAACTGGTATTGCCTTCCATATGGTAATATTGGAACAGATAAGAAAATGGTTGACAAAATATCAATATAGAATAACCAAGATTTCTTAGAATTGTTCCAAATTAATTTGCGGTTATCAATTAAATGCCTTGTCCTCTGGTCAATATATGTCGTGCATAAATATTTGGATATAACACCAATGACCATCGAGATATTGGCACAGATATGCATTGTCAGGATGACTGCTGATAGATTATTGCCAAAAGCAAGTTGAAACGACACCTCAACAGTAAGAAAGATGGCCATAATAAAAACTATGGTCTCCCATATCCTACAAATATCATGCTTATAAATAAAAAATAGTAATTGATGAAATTAAAAGAAAAGAAAATGCTAAGAAGACAGTAGAATGTAAAGCTTGAGGAAGAAAAAAAGAAGAAGAAGGAAGAACCAGTGGCAACTGGAGTAAGGGGAACTAATCCAACGATTGAGCTTACGGGTGCGATCGATGGCATCAACAAAATCCATCAAAAAATCTGCATGTAATATACAACTAGATAAATGATTCAAAATTCTAATAGCTCAAGTTTACGGAGTTTAACAATATAGATCACTACAACATTTTCTAGTTTAGACAACAACAAAAAACCATTCCCGTAAGTGTGAAAACTGTTGCCTAAGGTTTAGGCAACGGTTTGGCAACACTTAAAAAAATGTTCTCTAGGTGGTCGTTGCCTATTCCCATAGGCAACTGTTTTTTGCTTGAGCCCACGGTATATCAATAACCATTGCCTAAATTAGGGGGAAATGCCACGGTTTTTTGGACCGCCCATTGGCAACAGTTTTCGTTCTTCTGGTTTAGGCAACAGTTTCTTAACTGTTGCTAAATGTTTCAGCCACAGTTATTTAAATGTTGACAAATATCATAGGGAACATTTATTTAACCATTCATAAATGGTATAGGCAACAATTTTATAAATGTTGCTAGACATTTCAGTCAATTGTCATGTAATATAGGCAATGCTTATTTAATCGTGGGCAAACAATATAGAAAACAATTAAAATAACTTTAGAGGACATTTTTGTAACTTTTGTATAATAAATAGGCAACGATTCAACATGTACGGATAAAAACACTAGTATATATAATCGTATCAATTTGTCACATGTCTAACATATATAATTCCAAAATATAGATGATTAAATTACATTCCTCAAGTGGCAAATTTAACATAATAGTTTTCTTCCAAAACCCAAAAGAAAAACATCCACGAAGATTATAGGTGTGTATGCATGTCAATAACATTCCCCTTCTACATCTTGAGGTTGATGTTCATCTTCACCAAGAAAATCTTGCTCCAATGTGACAAAAGATATGTAAGTTAGAAAAAGGAAAGCAAAGTAATAATAACAATTAAAGCACTGATGATAGTTACTTAGTGAGAATTTCACTGTCTACAACAGTTCCCATTAAATTACCCCAAGCCTTTGCATCCAAATTTGGGATAGTTGGCTTCAAAAAACATCTTACATATGCTTCCAATCGTTCCATCTTCTTAGTCATGCCAGTCATCTCATTACAAGTTTTTCCAACATATATTGACTTGAATTTTGAATCGAGTCTTGAAGTGTCATCTAATAAAAGAACATCAATAGTAAAGATAAAAGCAAGAGTTTAAATACACTTGATGAATAACACTTGACTTGTGTTTCTTGATCTACTTCAATTCTGTTTTGACGTTGGCGAGTCCATTGTGCACGAATCTACTTACACTAATGTATATAAAATGGAAATAGTCATATAAGGTGTTATTCACGAAGTAGACAGAGACAACAGGCAGCACGACAGAGGAACACAATAAGTTCCCAATATGAGAGACAATAATCATCCAATAATCCACAGACCACAAGAGCAACAATGATAAATGCAATGTAGTTCTGAGAAATGTTTTAAAAGAGAATTAATTGCCATTTAAAATTTTGATCTTTGGCAAGTTGAAAAAAAGCATGTCTTTTTCCACTATCTTGATTTTTTATGATCTTCACTTTTATGTGTTTCACTAAAGATATAGATGCGCATTTAAAATGATTACCTGGGAGGTATGTGCAAGTCTTGCCATTGACCATGTCTTTTCATAAATTTTACTTTTGTAAGTTGTGCTATGTTACTGCAGTAGAAAATCAAATTATATTTACTACATTTGCATACCATTCTAAACTAGCATTAAAATAAATAAATAAAAATAAAGGAACTAACATAATATTCTAATTGCTAGAACCGTTCTCAGTCTCAGGTACCAAGTACCATATTTACAACCCATTATGAATTTTGATGAAAACATGTTTTGATGTTCATCATTATCCATTCTGATCTATGGAGTAAGTTAAATAATATTCATCAGATGTAAGAAACCAAATAAGCAACAATACAAAAGAACTCATTTAGTTTTCTTTTTATGATCTCATTAGGCTACAACCAAATAAACACAAGTATAGTTTTGGAGAATTGTTCATAAACACAAGTTTGAATTAATTCCAATATATCATTAATGCTTATGTATTAACTATAATTTATCAGTAGCTGTATAAAAAAACTATAATTTATCATTATACTATTGCAGCCCTTTAAATATAATGTAAGCATCTGTATGTCAATCTCTCTCAAAAGCTTGCACACAGAAAGCTTAAATAAGCTAGAGCATAGTGTACCCGAACTGGCTGAGCAGCACAACTAGCAACCATCACCCATTCATATATATAGCCAATGGAGCCCTAATTCTTAATTCTTACTCATTTTCATAGCAACCAAATGAGCACAAGCTCTGTTCAAGTGAGCAAATCCATGAATGCCTTCTTCCTATACAGGTTCCTCTATTTAACTATCAATCCTAAATTTTTTTTCTCCTTATAAAAGGGGGATCAACACTTGTTCCCAAATCCCCCCCCCCCCCCCGAAATGCCACGAACCCGGACACACAAGTCCCGGTGAGCTTTAGCCCTTAAGCCCCACTTTGGAGGCCACTTGAGCTGCGGCCTTCTGGGCACTATCAATCCTAAATATCTAACTACAAGGCTAATTATCTCAACCACCACTAATATAACTACTCTAACTAACTAACACAAAAGGAGGGCACAGGTAATAATTAAATGAGTTACATCTTTACTTGAAATAATAGTTTTCTTCTATTCTTTAAATAAAGATTCAATAAAATTCCAAAAAAATGGCCTAATTCACTATCTTGTGTTAGGTAGCACTCAAAAGTTAAAAATAAAAATATTTTCCATTTAATTAAATTATACTAAAGTTTCCAAATTGTGTACTAGCCAAAAAGTTTCTTAACTACAGGATGGAAAAAAAAAAGAGAGGAAAAGATTACCTTCCCATTATCATGTTAACAAGAAGTTTCATTTTTGCACCATTTCCAACCTCACCCAGATAGAAAGACTTCTTCCCCAATACATCAAATGCTGGAAGTGCTTTCTCATACAAAGCCTACATATCAAGAGTCAACCACCGAAATTCAACATAAAGAAGATACAATGCGAACTTATAGTTATATATTTTCCTCAAAACTCAGTAGAGAATCTACTTGAGAGCACTTGAAAACATGGCAGTATCAATAATTTTCAACTTCATAACAGTGCACCCAGTTTCAACAGACAATGGACTGTGATGATATTTAGGCTTTCTTCATTGAGAATTAAGTTTCTCTTTAACTTTTAGTTAGTTTAAAGCTCAACGAGCTTGATCTCTGATTACTAGATGATTCACAAGTTCTGTGAATGGCTCATATGATCCAGAAGGAAATAAACATTTAATCAGCCAATGCAGATCTGGACATTATCAGAAAGGAAAATACTCAGCCTAACCTTCATAATTAACTTAGTAAAAATAGAATCAGGCAGCCCAAATCTCGAACTCAACCCCATCGCCCACTAATCAAGCAACAAGACTAGACAGAGTTTGAGAATTTGTCAAAAATTCTCAGTCGTACCAAACCAAATGATGCAAAAACTATAAAACATACTATAGAACTCTATTGCTTGCAAAACTTACATCCTTAAAGAAACCTTCAACCTGAAACCATCAACCTCTGCCATCACCACCGATCCCACTGCTTCAAATACGACAACGGCAACCGCTCCGTCGTCATCGACGACTTCGGCGTGTCTCACTTGACGAAGAAATTGGTAGTTTGATTCTCGTCTAAGTGACGAAATTGGTGGTGAGATTCTCGTCAAAGTGATGAAATAGAATATTCTTATGATTGCAATGAAAAAGTATGAAGTAAAACGTTGATTCTTATTACTGCAATCAAAAAAGAAGAAAAACATTTACATGGTTTCTGTGTAAGATGGCCACAAAGAAATTATTGTGGTGTTTCTGTGAAGGAATGAAGATGAAATCAAGAATCGAATGAAGGAATTAAGAGACCAAAATTAAGCTCATACCTAAATGATTGCAGAGTTACGATGGAGAGATAGGAGTTAGGGATTTGGAAAGGTGTGTGAGAAGTTTTGACTTCTTCGCGGGTTCAGTTCAGTGCGCAGACCTTTTTTATTTTAAAAAATTGACAAGACAAAAACCCGGTAAATTATGTTTAGCGGAATTTTTATAATTATTGAAACCATTCTCCAAAATGTAGAACCGTTCCTTATAATGAATCTACGGTTTTAAAAGTGTTGCTAATATAGACAGGCAATAGTTTTAAATTATATTACTAAAAGAGTTGTAAAATATACATAGTTATTAGCTACACCCATAAAACTGTTGTTTATTCCATGTTTTAGGAACGGTTTTAACTGTTGGCAAGATTAGTGTTGTCTAAAGCGAAAAATGTTGTAGTGAGAAAAGAGAAAAATTATTCAAAATTGAAATGTAGTTTGTTTGTTTTTTAAAGCCAAAATAATTTTACGAGGATGAGTACAAGAAATACTCAACAAAAAGAATACAAGGTGGAATGTTTACCAAACACCAAAATAAGTCCCAAGACATAACAAGCCCCTACAACTTTTATACTTACATTATGCAGCAAAAATAAACATCTGGATTTTTTATAAACAAAAGATATATACATATGAGTAAAGAGGACGAAAGAAAAGAGAAACCAAGGTACAAGTTCAACCTAGAGCAAGATTAACTATAAGGTTGAGCAAGTAATTTAATATCCAACACACCAAAATAGTCTCATCAGCTATAACATCTAAGCAAGCTGCATAAAAGCTAGAACACCAAACTAAAATCACCATAATACTATAACAAAACAAGTAAAACAAAATAGCTCAAATGGAATAGATTCTGTTAAAGCCCAGAAAGAAAATTGCACTACTTTTAGTTACCACCACCTGAAACAAAACCAAGCCAGCATTCCTATTACATAGACCTACACTAGTACATTAAAAACTTGTGAATAAAAACCAGACACAAGCAGTTCAGCCTCTAGCAGGAGAACCCAACCGCAACTAGTGGCGGATCTTGTTAAAAATAGTTGGGGGAGCCACTAGTTAAATTAATATATTAATATAATTTTAAACATAATATTGATATAACCTCATTTTAGATAGAGCTCTTTGAACTTCATCTGTTTTATACACAGGATATTTCAAAATTTGGGAATGCTTTCTTGAGTTAGATCAAATTTACCAATCGCAACTTTTTGAATCTTGAAATATTGTTTATTTGATGGAACTATTTGATCATTAAAACGATGTTTTGGAAGTGAAGATGTGAAAATTATACTATTTTCATTTTTGTTGGAAGTTTTCTTCTCAGAAAATGCATCAACTTTATACTCTTTTATCATTGTTTCATTTTAAGAAAATTATACCAATCATAAAGCATCTAAAATTAATTACATAAAAATGTACAAAAAAAAAACTATAAATATTCAACTACCAAATCAATTCAAAATTGCATAACACTAAAATATTAAAAAAAAGCGTAAAAACAGAAGAGGAATGCTGACTACATAATTTGCAATGCTTAACCCACTAAAATACAAATAAATATATCATTCGCTAAAAACCACCTATATAAGTAAAGATAAATGCAAAAATCTTTTTTTGTAAAAGCAAAATGTTTCAATTACCATTTACCAGATATCACAGTCCACTAAGCACCAAAAGCATGGAGCGATGCCGGGGCATGGCTGTGCCTGTGAGCAGCAACAAGCAACACTGCTGGTCCACAGTAATGCTGAAGTTGCAGAAAACTAACTACAATAGTTACAAAGGCAAACCCATATGGATCTATGTGCCAGCCGATTAGACCAAAAACAAAGAAGGAGTCCAAAGCAATCAAAGTATAGCAAGTATCAAATACAACCAGGTGGCATAACCTCCTTAGCAAAATTATCAAGTAATGTGCATGGAATCCGTTGTAAGCACACCAATAAATGAGATAAGATAAAAACCCAAAGCCTAGACAGGCATAATTCCTATGCGAGCAAACAGTAACAAGGCGAGACAGCTAGCAGAAACGAGTTGGAGCAGCAACCAAAATGCAACCCACCGAGATCACCAGAGTAGATTAACGAGATATGTGCTCAAGATAGATGCATCTCATTAACTCTTAAGTCTCATGTCTCAATTGTTCAGAAAGTTACTGTAAAAAAAAATCTAATATATAGAAGTTTATGGAGTAAAGTAAAACAATGTAGAAGAAAGAGAACCTTGGAGTTGTGCAGCTTCAGTTGGCTTATAGAGTGAAGGTCGATGTTGGCTTAGTTAATCTTCAACCTTGGTCTTGGAGTTGTGCAGCTTTGTTATATATAGACTTATGGGTTGGGCTAAGCTACACCACCCTAAAATTACACCCCTCCTTACATCACCCATGTGGCAATTTGTGGACCAATTAAATTGCCACATGGATGGTCAAAATGTCAACTGTTGGAGTTGTATTAATACTGTATGCAAAGCTTGTATGTACAGTATACTACAGTATAGTATACGTATTTGTAGTATTTATATATTTTACCCAAAAATATTACTTATTATTTTTAATATCTTAAATAATGTATTTGTTATACATAAAAAAAATTAACAAATACATTATTTCAGATATTAAAAATAATAAGTAATTTTTTGTGGCAAAACATATAAATACTAAAAATATGTATATTATACTGTAGTATACTGTACATATAATTTTTTTATGTATTTTTGGTCTCTAATACATAAAAAAAGTAACAAATACATTATTTCAGATAATAAAAATAATAAGTAATTTTTTTTTGGCAAAATATATAAATACTAAAAATACGTATATTATACTGTAGTATACTGTACATACAAGCTTTGAATACAGTATTAATACAACTCCAACAGTTGACATTTTGACCATCCATGTGGCAATATGATTGGCTGAGAATGGGACATGTGGGAGGTGCAAAAAGTGGTGTAAAAATTGGGTGGTGCACCATAGCCACACCCGTACTCTAAGATAAAATAAGATAAGATAATATATTCTAACACTCCCCCATAAGCTAAAGCTTATTAAGCTTTAAGCTTGTTACAAATATAACCTTTAAAAGAGAAAATTTAACAACCAGAGGTAACTAGACCCATAAAGATATCTTGAATAAACCGAGAAATACCAGAATCATCAACCAATAATGTTTGTGCTCAAGAACAAAACACCAACCAACCAATTGAAGTAATCATTTCTAATTTTCACGAACATCAATCAAACCAAACTGAAATGATATGGGCTAGATGTTGTCCTTAGCCTGAAACAGCCAACTTAAGTGTGTGAATGGTCGCGGAGTTTTCTGTGACTGGTGCCGACGGCTCAACCTTGACGATGGTCAGACGACGAGACTACCGAAACAACCAACTTAAGTGGGAAATAAGTCACCACTGGAATGATCGTTGGTGGGAAGAGAAATCACTGGTATGATTCATCACTGGATAAGAGAATGGGTCACTGGTATGATCCATCAGTGGGAAATAAGTAGCCACTAAAATGATCGTCGGTGGGAAGAGAAGCCACTGGTACGATCCATCAGTGGATAAGAGAAGGAGTCACTGGTATGATCCATCAGTGGGAAAGAAGTCGCCACCGGAATGATCGTCGGTGGGAAGAGAAGCCACTGGTATGATCCATCACTGGATAAGAATTGCATGACAAACACTGAAGAAGCGACAGTAGACCAAAGATTTGAGCTTTCGAACACAGCAAAACATAACCTAAGGGAACCAAACATATCAAGGTTGTTGCTGAAAAGTGGTCCATAGAGGGAGGTGAGAACTAATCCAAAAAAAGCATAGGCCGGAAAGTTTGGTGCGTTGGGAGGCGAACGACGGTGCGGTCTGTATGGTTGGACAAATTGGCGACCGACGAGTCAAGTGGTGGTCAACGACTGGAAACGGCGGTAGCGAACAGCGACTGGCGGGACAAAAACAAGGGTTGGAAAGACGAAGGATGGTATCCTCCTCCTTTAGGTTACCAAAAATGAAAACACGACGCGAAAGAGAAAAAATGGCCAATTTTGTTTTTTTTTTATGGCTAAGAAGAACTCCGCAGCGGAATACTGACGAGATAGGTCACGGAAGATGGTACCTCTCTGATACCATGTTGAAGTTACGTGTTTAGATAGAAAAAGAGAAAAAGAATGAAACTCAAAATACGATAATGATTGATTTTGATATTGCAGTACAAAAAACTTAAGCACTAACTGTAACACCCTGTTTTTATTGTTTTTACGGTTTTTACCATTTTGTTATTTTTGCTGTTTGTACTGTTTTTCAATTATCGGTAGATTTTTAATTGTTCGTAATTTTATATTGGATCTAGAAAATGATTTTTCATAAAATAAAATCATAGTTATACTCTACCTTATGGTAGAAGCTTATGGTAAAAATTTCGGTTTAAAATTCAGACGAAACCCGGTCTGCATTTTCATTGACAGTAAGATTTTACTGGTAAAAAAACTTAATTTTGACCTGTGAACGAAACCGTTTAGGTTTATATTTTATTTCCAACCATAGTGGTTATTTTGAAAATTTTCAAAATAAATAGGTTATACGATATTCGGGCGAATACTCGACGATCAGGGATTGGCGAAATCGAGAACGGAGGTGTAGAGACAAAACCCAACCCCGGACGGATAGGAACAATGAATCATTTGTGATGACTCAAGGGGGTGAGTCATAGGGGTTAGTCACCATGCATTAAATGCATGTAATAATGACTAAAATGTGAAAAACCCAAATAACCCTAAATCCTTCATTTTAATTACAAGTTTGCCATGACACCAAATTTCTCTTTGGACCCTAGAAACTCACGGCCAACTCCTCATCAACCACACTTGGACATCATTTCACTCATTTCTCTCATTTGTTCATGTGTTCTTCATAAACTTGACAAAAACTCCTAAGTTCCTTACACATGATTTACAAAGGAATTATAAGTTGTGGTTGGCTTGTGATTCATGATCATATCTTCCTTTCCTTTCACAACTTTTCTTCAAATCTCAAGTTTTTACAAATTTCAAATTCTTAGATCTAGAACTTCAAAAATCTGTAGAAAATCATAGAAAAATCATTTAAATGTGATTCCAATTTCTATGATCTTATTATGACTTCTATTTTCATTATCCAAAAGCTTGAAAATTTTGGATATTTCGAGCTATTTTTTTATAGAGTTGGCCGAACCATGCTCAAAATGGGTTTGGTAGTTTTTCTTCATTTTTAACTTGTTGTTTTGTTGATGATTCATGGCTAGGTTTTGGTGTTTCAAACCTTGAGTTCTAGGTGAACATCATCCTCTTGTTTCAAGTGATCAACAAAGTTATGGGGGAGATTTCCATCATCCTACCTTAGGGTAGACATGTTGATGGTTTACTTAGTGTTATTTAGTGTAAATGGTCTTATAAATTATAAGTATATAATTTGTGTAATTTATTGATTTATATGTGTGTGATCCTCTTGGAGGGATGGGCTGATGTTTGTTTTTGTGATAGAATTACTATTGATGTTGAATATGATTATATGATGCATGACTACATGAGAAAATTATATAAATCACTTGTTTAGTCCATTCGGCCTTGGCTGTTTAAAAGGGTTCCATGATGTGTTAAATTGTTTGAATAATTTTTATGAGAAGTAAATGAATATATAAGAATATAGAAATTGGTTTGGATTGATTTGGATGTGTATATTGAAAGTTATGGATTTATGAGTCCTTATGGACTAAATTGCAATTTCTGAGAATTTCAGTGGCTGCACTGAAATTCGTATTCTTGAATGTTAATATTGTAGTAATTGATGAGACAAAACCATAGAAATTGGTTTGGTGTTAATTGGATTAATACAAAAAAAGTTATAAGCTTTTTGGTAAAAAGGGTCCTTTTTGCAATTATTGAAAAATATTTGGGGCAGAAAAGTGATTTCTGGAAAATTTGAGGGCAACTGAAAAATATTTCTAAAGAAGTTGGTTTGGTGTGATTTGGAGTTATAAATAAAAAGTTATAAGGTTTGAAGTGAAAAAGGACTATTTTGTAATTAATGAAAGTTTAGGGACTAAAATGTAATTTTCAAAAATAAATATAATTGGACAGTTAGAAACTGTTTTTCATGCGTATAAAACTGTTCTAAAACTCCAAAATGAGTTTTGGACCATTAGAGTGTAAAATCGTTGAAAAATGATTTACGCGATTTACAAAATTAACGACGTTCGGTCAAATTTTAGGAATTTTGTATAAATGATGTAAAATCAGTGTTTCAACTTTGTCACAAGAGTAATATAACTTAGGAGAATAAGACATTTGAGGTGAAGAACCATAACTTTAAAAGTTTGGCTTTTAAGCCTAAATTAAGTAAAAAGCGGCAAAACCGTTGTTTAACATTTTAAAGATTTTTGAGGAAATATTTTGGAGAAATTGATACCTAAGGATCTTTGAGGGATATTACTCTTGAAAATGGATTTGATTTTATCTAAAGGTTTCGGTTTTAAGCCAAAATGATTTTTGTCTTCCAAGACGAGATTTTGTTGTAAAATGTGAAAACCTAAGTCAAGAATGACTTAGTGAAAATACGAGCGTAATAATTTATGACGTTGGGTGGAATGTAACGCCCTTCGTTACATTAGTAGCCCGAATTAATTTTCTATAAAAACCTTTAAAATAATTAAATTTAATAGTTGAGTCATAAAATTTTTCATAATATATTTAAGTCTGAAAGTATCTCGTATATTCAAAATAATTAAATAAAGTAATAGTGATAAATAAATCATTATATCCAAATAAAATAAAGCCTCATAAATTTTAATTATTAAAAATCACATCACTCTTTTACAGCTGTTTTTTCCTCAAAACGCAGGCGTCTAATAAACCCAACTGAAATAAATAAAAGGGAATAAACTAGAACTAATATCCTCAAGACTCTCTCAAGACGCTGCATCTTCTATCTCATCACCTGAAAACTCTGAAGGACAACACCACTAATGAGATTTATAATCCCAGTAAGTAAACACGGTTCTAAAAGGTTTTCGAAAAGATGTTGCTTTCAGCTGGCGCGGTAACAGGAAAAACAACCATGGTAATCCACCATTTCAAAAATAATATAACTCAAAAATATTTTATATAAATTAAGGATAATCAATGCACTCACGAAATTCATGCACAAGTCATAACATCATCAATATATATAATCTATCAATAAAGTACATATAACATAAATAAAATCATACAAAAGGACATCTCTTGTGTCCAATTAATCTCAATTTATCATCCAAGTCCCTTTTATTTAATTACCCAATTTTAGTCTATGAGCTCATGACAAATGCAATGACGTCCCACTGCCTTCCCCTTCCCAGAAGGAGGTATCTATAATGGGTCTTCCCCTTCCCAGAAGGAGGTATCTATCTTCCCCTCTAACGATGAGGTATCTATCTTCCCCTATAACGAGGATGTATCTATCTTCCCCTTCCCATAAGGAGGTATCTGTCTTCCCCTCTAATGAGGAGGTATCTATCTTCCTCTCTAACGAGGATGTATCTGTCTTCCCCTTCCCAGAAGGAGGTATCTGCCTTCCCCTCTAAGGAGGAGGTATATGTCTTCCCCTCTAGTGAGGAGGTATCTCTCTTCCCCTTCCTAGAATGAGGTATCCGTCTTCCCCTCTAATGAGGAGGCATCTGTCTTCCCCTCTAACGAGGATGTATCTGTCTTCCTCTTCCCAGAAGGAGGTATATGTCTTCCCCTCTAAGGAGGAGGTATCTGTCTTCCTCTGTAGTGAGGAGGTATCTCTCTTCCCCTTCCTAGAAGGAGGTATCTGTCTTCCCCTCTAATGAGGAGGCATCTGTCTTCCCATCTAATGAGGAGGTATCTGTCTTCCCCTCTAGTGAGGAGGTATCTCTCTTCCCCTTCCTAGAAGGAGGTATCTGTCTTCCCGTCTAATGAGGAGGCATCTGTCTTCCCCTCTAACGAGGAGGTATCTATCTTCCCCTCTAACGAGGAGGTATCTGGCTTCCCCTCTAACGAGGAGGTATCTTAACAATCACAAATAACAATCCAAATCATATTTTGGGCATATGTCATGACCCCAGGACATGACTTATGACCTCATACATCAATTTCAATGGTATAACTCATGTCAAAACAACTCATAGGCATTCTAAATAACATCAATATATAATATCATGTCTCATGCATTAATATTAATCATGTTCATATCAAAACAATACTAAGACATCACATATCACAAAACATCATACCAAATAATAATAATGATATCACTCAATATTTAAATATTCAATCTCATAACAAACGATCACCAATAAACTATCAATTTTATTTTAATGACAAAATCCCAAATAATTATTCTTTAATTATATACTCGAACCCTTTGAAATCTATACCATGGAAGTTTAGAAAAAAAAGTGTTTACTTACCTCTTGAAGACCCCCAAAATCCCAAAGCTTTTCTTATGAACAAATCCTATTTATAAAGCTCTCCCTTCTATCATGTAAAGTGAACACACCGTTTCTCCTGTTACACGCAATGACCCTATTTCGGGCGCAGTCCAATTTTATTTTCTGTTGACAACCCTATCTGAACCGAAGTTGACATTGAACGCTGCCCTTCTCTTTCTTTCCCTACTTTGCTGCAGCGCTAGACTCATCGTCCATCTTCTAGTTTTTTTTTTTTGTTTTCCTCACTCACTGTGTGGCCGCACCCAATTCCTTTCCATGTTCAAAATAGGGACCCTGGGCTAATTGCCTTTTTAACATTAGCATGCATATACCCCCTTTTTTTTTTAATTTTTCCCGCGGCGCAACTCTTCTAGATTTCGCTGCTCTTCCTTGTTAAAACAAAACAGGGTTTTGTTCTTGGAGCTCTATATCCCCATGCCTTTTATCTAAAGTGGGAAAACTAAGTAAGTGGGTGGCTTTTCACGTGAAAGGCCCACTTTCTGGTAGTGTAGGATGTTCCTGAAAAAGCCAATGTGCACGTTGATGACTCTGGACGCATTTTGTTGCCCAAGGCTGGCGTAGTCCGGAACAATCCTTCGAACCACTCTCTCCGACTGTTTGTTAAAACCATGGTATAGGGGATCAGATGTCATTCCTCGAGTCTTAGATGTCTCTTATCTAGGAAAAGCGGTGCCTTGTGATTATGTTGTTGTGAAACATTATTATTTCTGTTGTGATGGATGATATAACTTTTTATTGATATTTGTGCGTACCTGTGTGTCGTACCACTGCATGTCTGCGTTAAGTGTAAGATGAACAGAAATCTCACCTCATTTCTGTATTTTCTGGTTTGTTGTTTTCTATCTTGCTTTGGACGAAGATGACGACAACACTATTTCTCCATCACATCCTGCTGGAGTTTGAGCGTACTTGGAGACATGGACGCCGTCTCAAGGGCTTTAGTATAATGGATTTTTCTCAGTATTTTATGTCTGGCCAGTCTCGTGTCTATATTATATTTTGTGGAGCTATGTCTCTAAAGATATTATTATTATAAACATATTTCAGTCTGTTGTTATTTACTGGCGTTGGTATTTCCGCCTTCTTTCTGAATATGTATGACTGATGATACCTGGAACTTGGTTTGTATAATATTGATGCATAAGTTGATGTTATATGTTAAAGACTATGTATGGTATTATTGCGAATGAGAAAAGAAAAGAAAACCCGTATTTTTGGTAAAATAATTATTTTCCGCTTTACTCGGTCTTATAAAAATAGAAATGTCACATATAATGTAGCGCCCGAGAAGGGTGTTACACTAACCCCTAATCCTAATTGAAAAGAAAAACTAATTATGATAATAACTAACTGATAACAACCTAATCCTATGAGATAATTCAAGATACTCTTATAAGATATGATGTACTCTAAGATAAGATAAGATAAGATAAGATCATCTATTCTAACAGTAACATTTTGACAAGTGTTATATATTGGCCATGTTACTAAAATGTTTTAACAACACTTTATCACATCTTTAGCAACATTTTAAAAAAATATTACTAATTTAGCCTTTTTGTAACATTTCACAAATGTTGCTAATTTATCCTTTTTGTAACATTTTAAAAATGCTACTCATTACTTTTTGTGACATTTAAAGAAATGTTACTGATTACTTTTTTTTTGTAAAATTTTAAAAATGTTACTATTTACTTTTTTGTAATATTTTAAAAAGTGTTACTATTTACCTTTTTGTGACATTCAAAAAATGTTACTATTTATCTTTTGTAACATTTTAAAAATGTTTTTATTTACTTTGAATCTTTACCTAAAATGATTATAATAGGTGTACACCGGATTACTATTTCTTGAAGACGAGAATCTATAATAGATCTGTTTTTAGGTCACTGTTTTAGGATTTTTTTTTTTTACAGGTGGCGCACATGCAGAAGTCCACTAATAAAAAGCCATTTGAAAATTTGCAGTTTAAGGAAATGGGCTGTATCAACCTTTTTGAAAATGAAATTTTTTGGCCCAATGACTAAGGTCCAAATAAACATGGTTACAAACCATTCAAGAAGCTCTTAGCAAACACCTGCACTGTTTCCAAAATTAGACTTGCTAATTGTTGCTAGATCTGCAGTGTATCTTCACAAATCAGCCATAAAGCATATATTATTAGCCAAAAGCATGCAATCTTCTTTCTTCTCAAAACTAGCAAGGGTTCATTTTTCTTCCTCACTCTTCTTTTGGGCTCTAACCCTCACCGAAAACATCACCCAACTTTCTCACCATTATCAAAACTACTTTCCGAAATCAAGCTAAATTTCAAACGAGTCTTGAAAAATCTCTGATATATCTGTAATTTTTGTCAAAAACATGCAATCTCCATATCCCAACAAAACCTACAAAGTTTCAATTTTTTGGCCCTTCCTTCTATTTCGTATGGTGGAGGAAACAACTCATCCCCCTCTCTTTGGGAAAGGTTGTGGTTTTTGAGGTGGTTTTGGCTTTTTGCTTCCATCGGACCTTGGAGCCATTCGCTTTGACGGAATAGGGTTTTTGCAGACCACACCCTCGATAGGGGGGACTTACAGAACCACGCACCATAATTACAGGCTGAATTTCCAGATTGCAACTAGGGTTGTACTACGGGACATCGGTCTTGTGGGTACAAATATCTATGATTTTGTTCCTATTTCGCAGATTATTGAAGGTGGTTATAAAACTGATTATTTAGTGGGTAATGTTTCATTCCCTTAGATGTTGTGTCTCTCTATTGTTGCTTATTTTTTTAGTTAATTTGTTATTTGTTATTCTTATCTCTCTTCTTCTGTTATAGATGTGATTGGCTTGCTGACAGTGTTGGAACTGAAAGGGAGTTGGAGAGGAATGGCATCAAAACCAAGCTTAATGTCATTTCTGTTGAGGCGATGGGTAACAATTACATTGACTTTTTTTTCTTCATAATTGCTGTTTTTGTTGTGTTTTATGTTTCTTTTTTTTAATTTTTCTTCTTCTGACTGTTGTTTTTTGTAATAGTCATAGGATTCAGTGTACTCTGTTTGGGAATTATGTTGATGAGCTGAATACTTTCCAAGCTTCTGGAGATTTCCAAAATGATAGGAAAGTGTGAGGTTCTGAATGGTTTACAAGAGGCAGTTAACAGAGGAGAAACCGACCCTTCTTCAACTGGAAAGCGTGTCATTTTGCCAGCATCTTTTACTGGTGGTATGAGATACATGTTCAATAATTGTCAAGATGCTATGAATATTTGTAAGAGGTTTGGCTAACTTGATCTATTTATCACCATTACATGTAACAATAATTGGAGTGAGATACGTGATTTTGTTGTTGAAAGGGGTCTAACAGCATCTGACAGGATTGATATTATGTCTCGAGTTTTCAAGATGAAGCTAGATGAACTGATGACAGACTTCAGAAAGAAACAAATTTTTGGAAAGGTTAATGCAAGCAAGTCATCAAATTAATCATTCAAAATTTAAAACTATATGAAAAATTTTATGATTTTTTTATTGTAATTTTTTATTTTTTGTAAACACAGGGATGTATACCGTGGAGTTTCAAAAGAGAAGACTTCCACATGCACATATATTATTATGGTTGGATGGAGAAAATAGACTCAGGAATGCAAGAGATATTGACAGAGTAATATCTGCTGAATTGCCTCATCCAGATTTGTATCCAAGATTGCATGCCGCGGTTGCATCATACATGATTCATGGACCTTACGGACTTGCTAACATGAAATAACCTTGAATGAAAGAAAGAAGATGTTCCAAGTATTATCCCAAAAAAGTTCACACACATACTACAATTTATGATGATGGATATCCATACTATAAGCATACAGATACTGGTATCTATGTCCACAAAAATGGTGTTAAGTTGGATAACAGGAGTGTTGTTCCTTATAGTCCCTTTCTTCTATCAAGGTATCAAGCACATGTCAACACATAATATTATAAAAAATCCAACTCAATCAAGTATTTGTTTAAATACGTCAACAAGGGACCTGAGCGAGCCACTATAGAGATCTCAAACAGAGGTGAGAATTCTGAAAAACCGACTGCAGTTGATGAGATTAAACAATATTATGATTGTAGATATCTATTACCATGTGAAGCTGCTTGGAGAATTTATGAGAGGTGGCCACCGGTTCAAAGGTTATTGTTTCATCTCCTACATCAACAATTTGGAGATTCTGTGTTGATTACAGGGCCTTAAACAAACTCACTATTCCGGATAAATTCCCCATCCCCATCATTGATGAATTGTTGGATGAGTTAGGTGGAGCTAGAGTCTTTTCTAAATTGGATCTAAAGTCTGGTTATCACCAAATAAGGATGAAGGAGGTAGACATTCCCAAAACTGCATTTAGAACCCATGAGGGACACTATGAGTTTCTGGTCATGCCCTTTGGGTTGTCTAATGCTCCCTCTACCTTCCAGGATCTTATGAATCAGATTCTGAAGCTTTTTCTCAGGAAATTTGCATTGGTGTTCTTTGATGACGTTCTTGTCTATAGTAGAAGCGAAGGGAGTCATAAGGAGCAATTGGGAAAGGTGCTGCAGGTGTTGAGGCAAAATGGGTTAGTGGTCAATAAGAAGAAATGTTCCTTCGGCCAGAAGCAATTGGAGTACTTGGGGCACATTGTTTCATGTCGAGGGGTGGCTGCAGACCCCAACAAGATCAAAGATATGATAGATTGGCCAATTCCTAAAGATGTGAAAGGGTTGAGAGGGTTCCTAGGACTTATTGGATACTATAGAAAGTTTATAAAGAATTACGGGAAGATAGCTTGGCCCCTCACTCAACAACTCAAAAAAGATAAGTTCAATTGGGGGGCAGAAGCTCAAGTTGCTTTTGAAGAATTGAAAAGATCCATGACTTCCATTCCGGTGCTTGCTGTCCCGAATTTTGAAAAGACTTTTGTGGTGGAGACTGATGCTTCAGGGAAAGGAATAGAGGTTGTTTTGATGCAAGAAGGGGGGCCAGTGGCTTACATGAGTCAGACCATCTCAGACCGAGCCTAGGGCAAGTCAGTGTATGAGAAGGAGTTAATGGCAGTGGTGCTAACAATCCAAAAATGGAGGCACTATCTGTTAGGCAGGCATTTTGTGGTGCATACTGACCAGAAAAGCTTGAGGTTCTTATCCAAACAGAGGTTGATGGGAGAGGAACATCAGAGATGGGTTTCCAAACTGTCAGGATTTGATTTTGAGATCAAATACAAACCATGAATAGAGAATAAAGCAGTGGATGCTCTATCCAGGAAGCTACAATTTGCAGCCCTATCTACAGTGCAATTTGTGGAGTGGGATGCTTTAGAGGAGGAAGTATCAAAAGATGAGAAATTGAAGAAGATAGTGCAGAGCCTTTTGCTAGACAACAACTCTCACAAAGGGTATTCCCTCATCAAAGGAAGATTATATTACAAGAGCAGGTTGGTCATTCCCAAAGATTCTCCAAAAATTCCCTTGATTTTTAAGGAATTCCATGATTCGGCTGTAAGGGGACATTCGGGGTATTTCAAAACTTTCAAAAGAGTTGCATGGCTGTTTTTCTGGGAAGGGATGAGGAGAGGGATTCAAGACTATGTGCAGGCTTGTGAAACTTGCCAGAGGAATAAGTATGAGGCATTGAACCCTTCCGGACTGCTACAACCACTTCCAATTCCTTCCCAACAGTGGTCAGATGTTTCTATGGATTTCATTGGAGTGGTTCAATGAAGTGGTTCGGCTTCATGGATTTCCCACTTCAATAGTATCAGACCGAGATCGCATATTCATTAGCTCATTTTGGACTGAACTCTTCGAGCTAGCTGGAACCAAATTGAAATTCAGCTCAGCGTACCACCCCCAAACCGATGGACAGACAGAAGTGGTTAATCATTGCTTGGAGACCTATTTAAGATGTATGACTGGCATGAGGCCAAAGCAGTGGCACAAATGGCTTAGTTGGGCTGAATTCTGGTACAATACCAACTACCATTGATCAATCAGGACGACCCCTTTCAAGGCTCTATATGGAAGGGATCCTCCTGCTGTAATCAGGGGTGATATTGGAGGAACCGCATTGGAGGAGGTGGATAGATTAACCTCAGAAAGAAACGAGCTGTTAGAAGAATTGAAGAAAAAATTGTCCCAAGCACAGAACCGAATGAAGCAACAAGCCAACAAACAGAGAAAAGAGGCTGAGCATCAAGTGGGGGACGTGGTCTATTTGAAGATCCAGCCTTACAAATTGAAGAACCTAGTAAAAAGAGTGAACCAGAAGTTAAGTCCTCGATATTATGGCCCTTATCCAATCACTGAAAAAATTGGGGCAGTCGCATACAAGCTCCAACTACCCGAGGGAAGTAGAGCGCACCCAGTTTTACACTCCTCTTTATTGAAGAAATCAATTTCTACTGATGCAGTTGTGCAACCACTTCCACCTTTTGTATCCGAAGAATGGGAATTACAAGCTCAACCAGAAGAAGTGTTAGCAGTAAGGGGAACCAAGATTGCAGATATGGAAGTCCTAATGAAGTGGAAGGGTTTGCCCAGTTGTGAGAACTCATAGGAAAAAGTAACAATCATACAAGATCTGTTTCCAGAATTTCACCTTGAGGACAAGGTGAATCTTGAAGGGGAAGGTATTGATGCGGACATTAGGCCTACAGAGGATATGGTGTATGAGAGGGGGAAATGGAGGTCTACCAAGTGGCTAAAAAGTGCATGAAGCATTGAATCACTCCTAAGAGAGAGGGTATTGTAACTAACTACTGCCAGTTAGGCAGTAGTCATGCATGGGGGAGGGAAGGGAGTGAATTCTGTTAGAGAGTAAGGGGGGTATTATAGGAGGGCATGATGCAGAGAAAAGGCAGGCTGGAATTGGACTTGGAACCCCTGGGAGGGATCTAGACCTCTCGAATAGTCTAGCACCCATTGTAGCCTCTTTCGTTTCTGCATTTCCAGACTCAGTATCACCTTGATACTAGTTGGATCATACAAATAATACTACAGCTATTCTCTATTTCCTTCTTTACTCACTGATACTCATCACTTATTTAACCAAATACAATTTCTACTAATCTTATCTCCTGTCAGCTATCATAAAAGAATAATAGCACATGGTATTTCATAACCAACAGATGGAAATATCAGTAATAAGAAGAAACTCATAATGGTGGATATAACAATCATGATTGCCAATTAGAAGAAAGATATTTCTCTACAGCAGCAAGAATGAATCGTATAAATCATATACACATGTTGTGAAATGTCATCACATCAAATATGTATCTAGGAATTGCAAAGTCGATAAAGTGTTCAGGTGGGCTAGGTGTTCTGTCAAGCCTTGGAAGAGCTAGTATTTGACAGTGGAAATGGTTCAGGTGGGCTAGGTGTTTTAGCAAATACCTCAAATGCGACATTTATCTTCTTCACTCACGTGCTTTTGGCAATGATTACAAACAACGGTGCTTACTAAGAGAATTTTGGCAGATCTCAATAGATTTAAGCAGAAAACGAAAATGAATTTTTGAAACCAAATGTAGAGATGGAAAATGAGGAGGAGGAAAGTGAGGAGGAGTGAACCGTGAATGATGGAGGCAGGCGGTGGTCGGCGATGAAGCTGCGGTAAGACGCGGAGAAGGGAGATAGGCAACAGTGACGACTGTGCGAGGGAAAACGGAGAGAGATGGTGGCGTGAGGGAGGCTCACAGTGACTAACGATGGCATGTGGTGATGAGGTTGGAGAGGGATGTAAAGCTGGGCAACCATCGGGTTTGGGCTTGGGGATTTTGAGGATTTTTTTTTTAAGTTTAAAATGGTTTTTTTTGGACCATCAGATTAAATCGACGAATAATATGGCTGTTGGAGAGAAAGGCTGGAGAGAACTAGCAGGAGACAATCCGAATCTATTAAGTCATACTTATTTGGTAAGTCTCAATGTTTGCAGATGCAAGCCAATGAACTCATTACCAGAAAATGTCAACATTCTAATTAAAACTCATATCAGTTATAATTCATAGTCTTTTTAAGTATTGATTCAAATTCATACAAGTTGATGAAAGGAACTCCATGTACTTCATATTTTGCTTCATATTTTGCTGTATTTCATAAACTATGTACTTGTTGCACTTCTTATATACTGACCATATTAAGTATTGTTATACAAAAGTTTATATAATTTCTTCAAAAATTTTCTTTACATAACCCGTGATTTGCACGGGTGTCTCTACTAGTGATAATAATTGCTAGACTTCAATATTGCAAATGTGGGCAATAATATAGAATTAGAAGTATAGTTCCTATTGATTTTGTATTTAACATACAATAAATTCAACTAAAAAATACAAGAAATTCATTCACATTGATAACTCATTTTTTTTCTTTAAGAAGCAAAAAGAATATATATATATATATATATATATATGAACGAACGAGTGTTAGAGGTACTCGAACCCATATACACTTAAGTTAAATACAAAAGTGAGAAAAAAGATAAAAATTCAACCACAAGTATGTAAGCACTAGATGGTTGAAATTCCAACTTATGCCCCACTATCTAAACAAGGAATCTGTGGAAGTCCGTTACATCAAAAGTATACCCAAAATAAACCTGAGAACCCCAATGAGCAAACTTCATCCACTGGTTGAAACGTGCTGTAACCATAGGTGGGACATTAAATGAGTTATCACATAACAACTTTCCTGATCCACCCACAAAAAAACATAGTAAGAAGTGAGTGGTGAGTAGTTGGATCTTATGCCTCCATTGCAATTCCGCCTAAGTAAACCAGCATGGCATTTCAGGCGCAGAGATTAAAACAAAAAAACCTTAGCAGCCTTGTTAGTCTAAATAAGTACCCAACAGCTTAGCCATCATCATCCAAAGAAAATGTTATACACTGTAAGTCATCATAAGTACCTAACATCTTAGCCATCATCATCCAAAGAAAATGTTATACACTGTAAGAAAATGTTATACACTGTATCTAACTTGAGAACAAAGCTTGAGAGTAGGAGAGAACCCAGTAAGTGATCATAAAATGCAACCCACATACCTCTCGACATGTTGTGAGGCACTAGTTATCCCAAAGATATTCCTTCAGCTTTGCAACTGAACATCACTTGCTAAAAAAGTGCCTAGAAGAAACTGACTTGACAAAGCAGAGCTAGTTACATCTGTTATCTGCAGACGGAAAAAGAGACCTTGCCAAATGTACAGATAGGAGTCAAAGTAGAACATAAAAAATTCAGATCAAACACTGCAGAGCACATTTAGCATAAAGGAGAAGACAGAGATGCCCATGTTTTACAGAGAACACCAAACTTTTCCATTCCTGAGTAGACACATTTGCTCTACTTGTTTTCCTTTTGCATGCTCAGCCGCCACTCATGTTGCATGTATAGAAGAAGTTCTGAAAAACTGTGTTGAGATCTGAAGGAAACCTATAATTAAATATTCTAAGGAACCAAAAAATAATCTTTTGCTTTGATAAAAACGTGGTGAACTAAAATTATCTCAAAAACTAACAAGTATGATGTTCCATTTAATAATGATAGAACATTCCATTGAACTCAAGGTCTGTCCTACCTAAATCTATTTCAACAGCATACCAAACATAAATCTCCTAACAAGACCATGGACTTGATCATGATATAAAGATAAAAGTTGACAAAGAAGCTACACCTGAAACTTCCCTGTCCAATCTATATATTTAGCAGAAAAATAACGGAAGGAGATATAGGGTGTCAAGCATACTACCAACAATTATTTAGCACTGGAATTTATACCCAAAATAATACTTGTTTGCACAATCTTAAAATCACCTTTAAAAAAAATTAAACAAATAGGCCCATAAAGTCATAACAGGTGAACTTAATTACTTTAATACATAACTAAATAGTTCAATATTGTTACCCAATAACCTTATTACAACCTCCAAAACAAAAAGAAGTAATTAGGCACGTGTGATTGAAACAGAAAAGGATCAGACCTGATGAGTAAGATAGTGATCTGGATGGTTGACCAAAAAGAAAAGAAAAAGATAGCTCACTAACTGACTCATCAGGATGAGGGTGCACATTCCTAACAAGTACCTGCACATATACACAGTAATTGTTTGAAGCAGGAGGGAACCCCAAGCAAAAGGCAGAGTTATGAGCATTGTGACTTAGGTGTAACAATTAGTCACATATCCAAACAGAACAAATATCAACAATCATTGATGGTTGTCAAGAAAAATTAAAAATAAACTAATGAATATTTTTACCATCAGTTTATGACTACATTTAAACACAATGTTTACCTACCTTTCATGGAGTTCAGTAGATTCGATTCCTCAAAGCATAAACCAAGATAATTTTGAAAATAGAAAAGGGGGGCGGAGGATTACCTTCTAAGTTCACCACCTCATAGGAATGCTTCAAATTGATAGATGACAAAATCTAAGGAAAAACGGTGAAATTACCTGAAAGAGAACAAGATGAATTAAAAGAGGAGGAGGCTTGGATGACTGAACCAGAACAGGTCATCTCCTGGCTCAACCAGAGGTGCTCCCTTGACCATTTCCCCTCTATCTTGAATCGTCATTCCCATCTTTGTTATGATTGTTTGTAGCTTAGCACCAACTAACAAGATTATGTGTGATATAAATTAATTCTTATGATCAATTTGAACCCTTTAAATCAAGAAAGAATCTATAGACAAGCAACATAGACAGAAATGGTCTATGCTTACAATGAATGGGATAAATGAGTGGTCTATGCTTACAATGAATGGGATAAATGGAAGCCAGAAATGAGAAACCCACTTTGTCCACATAGAAAAAAAAAATATCAAAATACATTTAATGAGGTAAACTGGAACACAAGAATTATCTTTTCTACTCAACTAATCTACTTAAGGTTGTTGGATCAGAAGTACAAGAATAAGAATAGGAAGTAGTAGAATGCATATTAAAATAAGTTTCAAAACATAAATATGGCTTATCATGAACATTTCCAAAACTATAATCCACACATCACAAACTAGTTACTCAAGCTATTCTAACACAGTTTACTTACCATTTAAATCTTTTTTTTCATTGATGTGATAGTTTTCTTATTGTTCATAGATCATCAAAAAGGCTATGATGACATAAGAACTAATATAAATAAATATTACAAGACTATTGGAAGGATTTAATGAGTGCCCAATCCACTGACAGTCAGGGTTATCGATAGCGGCGGCACGGGGCGGAGCTGCTGGCAGCCGCTACCTCGACGGTGGGGTGGAGCTTTTTTGGGTAGTGGCCGTCGCGGTTATGATTACGGGCCGTTAGAGTATAGGAAATATATGGGCCCATTGTAACTAAGCTTAGGCCCATTGTAGTTCAGAGCAGTTAAGCTCACAGCTGTACTAGGCTACAACTCTATAAACCATGCACGGTGTACACTTCTTTTCAGAATGAAAAACATCTCAATTCTGTGATTCAGTTTCATCTTCTCTATTCTCTCAACTCTAATATGGTATCATGAGCTCCTTTTCTGGGGCCTCACTCTGAATCCAAATCCATGGCAGAAACAACCAATCCCTTCGACAATGCAGCTAACGGAGCCTACACTCAGGCCATCGGAGCTGTTTCCTCCTCCTCCTCCTCCTTCAATCCACCTCTTCCTGTAAAGCTCGATGATCAGAACTTCCTCCTATGGAAGCAACAGGTAGAAGCCATAATCATTGCGCATAAACTCCATCGTTATGTCATAAGCCCTAGTATTCCACCGATATACAACAACGAGCAAGATCAAGCCCTAGATATTCAGTCTGAAGCCTATCAATTATGGCTGGTGCAAGATCAGATGCTGTTTACCTAGCTCCTAAGCTCGATTTCGCCTTTTGTACTTCCGCGTTTCATCAATTGCAAGCAATCGTGGCAAATATGGGACAAGGTGCACAAATTCTTCCACACGCACCTGCGCGTCAAGATTCGCTAATTTCGATCCGAGTTGAAAAATACAAGGAAAGGATTGCGTTCGATTACGAATATCTCATGCGTATTCGAGCCCTAGTTGATTCGTTGCAAGCGATTGGTGATCCTGTTTCAGAGCAAAATCACATCGATACAATTCTTGAAGGCTTGCCTGAAGATTTCAATTCGTTCATCATGATGATCTATGCTCGTGTAGATCCTGTATCCGTGGATGACGTTGAAGCCTTGTTAATCGTTCATAATGCTCAATTTGAGAGGTACAAGCAAGATCTCTCTTCGTCTTCTTCAGTTTCTCTCAATTTAGCTCACGCTGATTCGATTAACACGTCTACTCATTCTCAACCTGGTTCTGAGGTGAATTCGAGCCGCAGTGGCTACTCTAACCGAAGCAGAGGACGTGGTGGACGTGGCCGTGGCGGTCGTGGCCGCGGAGGCCGAAGCAATGGTGGTGGTGACAAACCTACTTGTCAGCTTTGCCATAAATATGGCCACGATGCCTATAATTGTTGGCACAAATTTGAACATGACTTTGTTCCCAGGCCTCCTCCACCTTCCTCAACACCTCAGGTTGCGTACAATTTTCCTCCTCATGGAGCCCCTAGACCTCAGACTCAGTTCCCTATGTCGCTGCCTCCCAGACCACCTCCGGTTCATCATGATCAACCATCTGCGTTTGTGGCTGCTCAGTCCTATCAGTGCCCTCAGACTCAGTATGGCTCCCCTACTCAAGAATTTTCAGTCAATCAAATGTGGTATCCAGACTCGGGAGCTTCTCATCACATCACTGCAGATCCTCAGAACTTGACTCATGGCACTATCTTTGGAGGCCAGGACCAAGTTCTCATGGGGAACGGGCAAGGTCTTCCTATTCATTCCATTGGCTACTCTAAAGTCACATCTTCTAGTCACCCACACACCACCTTGTCTTTAAATAATTTACTCTTAGTTCTTAGCATAACCAAAAATCTGGTCTCCGTGTCCAAATCTGCTAGGGATAACAATGTCTTTTTTGAATTCCATCCTTACACTTGTTTTGTTAAATCACAGGGATCTAACACAGTCATTCTTGAAGGCTCTCTAGGCAGTGATGGGCTGTATTGTTTCAAGCACATTAATGCACTCAAGGAGTCCTCCTCACCTGTCTTAACAACTAGCTCCTACTGCAACTCAAATAATGTCAATACTTCTACTCTTTCAGTCAATATGTACACAAATACTGTTTCCAATTCCTTTGTGACATGGCACAATAGGTTAGGCCATGCTCACCCCACCGCTGTAAAAACGGTTATGCAATTGTGTAATGTTCCCTGTTCAAACAAAATAAATACTGAACTTTGTTCAGCTTGTTGTTTGGGTAAGTCTTATAGACTTTTTGCCCCTCCCTCTCCCACTATACATGCCACAGCCTTTGAGTTAATTCACTCGGACCTATGGGGTCCAGCACCTATAACATCCTCAAATGGCTACTCCTATTATATAGCCTTTGTTGATGCTCACACTAGATATTCTTTGATTTACTTCCTAAAGAAGAAGTCAGACTCCCTCACTGCTTTTAAACAATTTCATGCCTTAGTTAAAACTCGGCACTCGGCAAACATTAAGGCTCTCTAATCCGATTGGGGAGGTGAATTTAGATCATTCACCAATCACCTTGCTGAGCTGGGCATTGTCCATAGACTTACTTGCCCACACACTTCCCACCAAAATGGGACTGTTGAAAGAAAGCATCGACAAATTGTTGAAATGGGATTGGCTTTACTCTCTCATGCCTCCCTACCTATGACCTATTGGGACCACAACTTCACCATGGCTGTTCATTTAATAAACAGGCTACCCACTGCTGCCTTTTCAAACTTTTACTCTCCTTACCATACTTTGCACAACACTATCCCTGACTATTCTACTCTTAGAACCTTTGGTTGTGCATGTTTCCCCTTCCTCAGACCTTACAACAAGCACAAGTTGCAGTATAGGTCCAGTGAGTGTGTTTATTTGGGAATCTCCCCTCAGCATAAAGGCCACAAATGCCTTGATCCCTCTGGTCGCATCTATGTGTCCAAAGATGTGTTGTTCAATGAAAACCGATTCCCTTATCCAGCTTTGTTCCACATTTCCCATTCTTCCTCTCAGTCTCCTAACACCACTTTCTCATCCACCATTCCTATCCTTCTGACACCTCCTTTGAATCCTGCCCCTCTTAATCAATTGCCTCCCCAACCATCTAATTCTAATGCTCCTTCAGAGTCGTCCAGCCAGCATAACTAACCTTCGCACTCTCCCTTCACGAATCACCCATCTGTTCTATCCCCTGTCCAGTCTGTCCAGGTATCATCTTCGGGTCACTCTCAGTCTCAAGGTCAGTCTGTTAGCTCTGCAGCCTCTCCTTCTCCCATCTCAGAAGATGCTGCACCTACCTCACCTACAGGCTCCCAATCTGCTCACTCAGGATCATCCAGTCCTGTTCCCGAGCTCCCCTCTCATCCCATGCTCACTATGTCCAAAACAGGGTGCCTCCCTCCTAGACTCTATCTCACTCACATGGAACCCCACTCTGTCAAGCAGGCCTTGTCCAGCCCCGAATGGCTGTCTACCATGAGAGATGAACACTCAGCCCTTTTGAAAAATCAAACTTGGTCACTGGTGCCTCTCCTTCCCACCAGGAAGGCAATTGGGTGCAAATGGGTCTTCAGGGTTAAAGAAATCCCTGATGGCACCATCAACAAATATAAGGCAAGACTTGTTGCCAAAGGGTTCCATCAGCAGCTTGGCTTTGAATTTCATGAAACTTTCTCACTTGTCATCAAGCCAGTCACTATCCGGATCATTCTCACCATGGCCTTAACATCCAAGTGGGTTATTCAACAGATAGATGTTAATAATGCCTTCCTTAATGGCCTGTTGAATGAGGAGATGTACATGACACAACCTCCTGGCTTTGAATCTAAGGACAAATCTCTGGTGTGCAAGCTTCACAAAGCCCTCTATGGCCTCAAACAGGCCCCAAGGGCATGGTATGAGAGGCTCACTGACACACTGCTGCACTTCGGTTTTATGATTAGCAAATGTGACCCATCACTCTTTGTCTACAACAAGGGAGCAATCTGTCTGTATGTGTTGGTTTATGTGGATGATATCATCCTTACTGGGTCCTCACCTTCTCTTATTGTTGAGTTAATCAAGAAGCTGAATGCAACCTTTGCTCTCAAAGAGCTTGGCAGCCTGGACTATTTCCTAGGAGTAGAAGTGAAGCACCTTCCTAATGGTAGCCTTCTTCTCACCCAATCTAAGTACATCAGGGACCTTTTGTCCAAAGCAAACATGCTGGAATCGAAAGGAATCTCTTCACCCATGATCAGCAACTGCAAGATGAGTAAATTTGGCACTGATTCCATGGCCGATCCTACCCTCTATAGGTCAATTGTGGGGGCTCTGCAGTATGCAACTCTCACCAGACCAGAGATTGCCTTTAGTTCATGTCACACCCTTTGGAATCACACTGGCAGGCAGTAAAGAGGATATTGAGATATCTGAAGGGCTCTCTACACTATGGGCTTCTTCTAAAACCTGCAATCCACGCCACACCCTTCTCTATCACTGCCTACTGTGATGCTGATTGGGCCAGTGACCCGGATGATAGGAGATCCACTTCTGGTTCATGCATCTATCTAGGTCCCAATCTGATTTCCTGGTGCTCCCGTAAGCAACAACTGGTTGCTAGGTCAAGTACTGAGGCAAAATACCGCAGCATGGCCAACACCACAGCTGAGATCTTATGGATCATGTCCTTACTCACTGAATTGAAAGTCCCTTTTCTCACTCCCCGGCTTCTATGTGGCAACCTAAGCACGGTCTCTATTGCTCATAACCCTGTATTGCATGCTAGGACCAAGCACATTGAGTTGGACATCCACTTTGTGCGTGAAAAGGTGTTATCTAAAGCTCTGTCAGTCATTCATGTGCCGGCATCAGATCAGTTGGCTGACTCCTTTACTAAGCCACTTCCTTCCTCCAGATTCACTGACATCAGAACCAATCTCAATGTTGTTGCTGCTCCTCAACCATCTTGAGATTGCAGGGAGGATGTTAGAGTATAGGAAATATACAGGCCCATTGTAACTAAGCCTAGGCCCATTGTAGTTCAGAGCAGTTAAGCTCACAGATGTACTAGGCTACAGCTATATAAACCATGCACGGTGTACACTTCTTTTCAGAATGAAAAAAATCTTAATTCTGTGATTCAGTTTCATCTTCTCTATTCTCTCAACTCTAATACGGGCGAAAATCACGGGATTGCGCACTGTTGCGGCGCTAAATGTCCGCTAGGGCTTCATGGCCCGATTTTCAGTTTCTGCCCTCCATTATTTCCGTTGGGTTATAATTTTTAAGGGTATTTTGGGGTTTTCGAGTTTTTTTGTTTTGTTTTGGGAACCAGACTTTAAAGTTTTAACCTTTAGGATGAAAAGTTAAAACCTTGTTTTACTCGACACCAGACTTTCATTTGCTCGACACCCACACCTTCTCTATTCGGCACTCCCTTTGTTTCTTCTTTCCCTCTCATTTGCGATCTCCGACCGCCATCTCCGGTGTGTTTCTGACTAAGAAACACTGTTCCCATACTCGGACCTCGCATTCTCAGCTTCGGTTCTCAGTTTCGAAGTGAGTCTTCTTCCAGTTTCTCTCATTCTCTGTTTTGGTCCCCTGTTCTCAGTCTCATTCTATGTTTCGGTTCCCTGTTCTCAGTCTCTCATTCTCTGATATGGCTTCCAGTCGTCAAGCATATGTGTCTGCTCCAGCTGCTTCTAGTGGACTGGTCAAACCTACTGGTGAAAATATTGACTTAGCATGGTAGTGGAACAGCTTGAAAGATATCAAAGATAGGAAGAGTGTTACATGTGATTTTTGTGGAAAAACAACTACTGGAGGAATTACCATGGCTCAAAGACATCAGACGGGGGTGAGGGGAGATGTGAATCTTTGTAAGAAAACTCCAACAAATGTTAAGAACTTATTAAAGGAAGCTGTGGAGAAGAAAAGGGGGGACAAGGAGGCATGCTTGACTGAGTCATTGATTGAAGAACAAGATGAACAAGATGATGTTTATGAAATTTTCAAGCTATCAAAAGGGAAGAGGCCTGCAACAGTAGCAATAGGAGGTGCCTATTTGCCTCCAGTCAAGAAGCCTACAAATGTCAAAGGCCTTATTAATGTATTGCTGTGGAGAGATCCTGAAACAACCCTTGCTTTGGGAAAGAATAAGAAGCAAACAAGCATGAATGATGCCTGTATTAAGGAGGCAAGAGCAAAAACTATCCAATACATAACAAGATGCTTTTGTCGGAATGGAATAGCTTTCAATGTTGTACGTACAAGAAGCTTCCAACTAATGGTCGAAGCGATTGGAAACTATGGTCCGAACCTCAATCTACCAAGCTATCACAAGATGAGAGTTCCACTCCTTAAAAAGGAGTTGGAACACACCAACTCACCGATGAAGCCTCATGTCGGATGCTTGGACCGACATGAAGAATAGGACTTTGATTAATTTTCTAGTGAATTGTCCAACTGGCTCTATGTTTGTAAGAGCATTGATGCTTCTTCATATGTGAAGGGTGGGGAAAAATTGTTTCAGCTGCTGGACAGTAGATGGGAGTGCCAACTTCATCACCCACTTCATGCAGCTGGCCATTTTCTAAACCCAGAGTTCTTCTACAGCAATCCAGTTACAGAACTTGATCATGAAGTGGTGGAGGGGCTTCATCAATGCATTGAAAGGCTTAGTGCAAATGATGAAGCCGTGGACAAGATTACCAACCAGCTGTCAAAATATAATAGAGCTTTAGGCCTCTTTGGGATAAGATCAACTGTAAGGCATCGGACTACTATGGCTCCTGGTAAGTGGAATGGTAGAAGAGCTGTTTTTTTTTATTTTTAAACATAGCAATGCCTAAATATTATTGCATTACTTGCAACTGAGAGTGGTGGAGGAATTATGGATCACATTGTCCAGATTTGATGCAACTTGCCATTAAAGTATTGATCTTGACTTGCAGTGCATTGGGATGTGAGCGAAACTGGAGTATTTTTTAGCATGAAAGTGAATCTTAACATTTCAGTTTTTGTAAAGAAACTGAATGTTAAGATTCAGTTTTTGACATTCAGTTTTTGACATAGAATGTATAGAAACTAACATTCAGTTTTTGTAAAAAACTTATGACATAGATCCATTCGAAGAAGATAAGTAGGCTTGAGCATGAGAAGTTACAAGACTTGGTTTATATTAAATATAATCAAGCTCTTAAGGAGCGTTTTGATAGCAGCGATGTGACTGATCCCATTCTCTTGAATGATATTGATGATAGCAATGAGTGGTTAGTGGGAGAAATGTGTGGAGATGGGGAAGATGCTAGTGATGAATTGGTTTTTGATGATGATACCTTAACATGGGGAGATGTTGCTGACTTAACAGGGGCTGGTGAGCCTTCAACCTACACTAGGTAGCATACAATAAAAGGGAGGGCAACTGCTTCTAGGCCTTCAAGCTCAAGGGGAGGAGTCATAGAAGAGGAAAAAAGTGATGAAGAGATTCAAGAGGAGGAGGAGGAAAGACTCTACGAGCTTAGTAGTGACAGTGAAAAAGAAGAAGAAGAATACTTGGATGATCTTAAATATGGTGTTTGATGTTTAGTTTTAATGTTTATTTTCTTAAGCATCTAGGTCTAGGGTAGTAGGGCTTAAATTGATGTGCACACTACTTTTTGTACTTATTAACTAGTGTGCTTTGTTTAGGACCTATGACTATCTATATGTTAAGTTTAATGTTTAGTTTCTTTTAAGCCTCTAGGTATAGGGTAGTAGGGCTTAAATTGATATGTGCATACTACTTTTTGTACTTAACTAGTGTGCTTTGCTTAGGACATACATATGACAGTATGACTATCTATGATGAATTATGAACATGACTTGAATTTTGAGTATTTTTAGTATTTTGTACATGTATAAGTATCTAGTATAAATTTATCTTCCTATCTAACCTGTATAAAAAAGCCTAAAATAGCGGTCATCCCGCTATCCGCTATCCGCTATAACGTTTTTTGGGTCCGCCGCTCCGCGCCGCTGTCCAGGGTTAATTACCCTACTGGCAGTAACACAAAATGGCATTCAGAGAAAAAATGAGAAGCATTTATACTTTTTAACACACTTTTGTCTTTGTATAATGAATTATTTGTTTAATTAGGATCATATCTGTGTGTTTATATATACAGAGATTGAAAAGAAGGAGAGGGAAAATCTTGTTAAAGAAAAGTTAAACTAATGCTCGAAAAAAATGAAACAATATAAAAGACATAATTATAAAAATCATGTACAATTAATATAGCCTTATTGATATTTTTTTATCCTTCTTCATCCTCTCCTACTTTTCTTGGATTAATACTTAGAAGTCAACAATTCTCCAGTCTGCATAAAGACATGTGACTTGAATGGAACTAAAAACAGAGTGATGTGGGATCAATGATCCTATCTCTACAAAAATTCCTCTTCCTTCCGCAAGTTGAGTCAATGAATCGATACCAATATTCTATCTTAGCTTTTTTTTTTTTACATAATTTGATTCTAAATGTCTGATCTCCACACGTTTGACCAGATTTATAGAACAAATCAATCCATCTACTGAAGCCTCATGCGTATTCGACAGCTTCAATCGAATATTTTCAAAGCTTCAATAAATTTCCTTATCAACCAAATAGAAACTTCTTCACATCCAAAATTGGTCCAAATCAAATAAATCACAGTAAATCAAAAAAATTAGATCATCAACAAATTTTTTATAAAAATGACGACAATGCAACAATCAAGCTTTTCACCAGAACTAACTCCCTGATTCAAACACCTACTCAATTCAATCATCGCAACAGCAAAACACCGATAATATTGACAGAGAGTGAGTGAAAAAGTTAACCCAAAAGATGTCGAAGGAGCGAGAAACAATAGCGGTTCTTCTTCATTCCAGTTTCAAAGGGAGAGAAGATGGAGGTTGAGGAAGAACGAGAGAGAAACATATTGGGATTTTAATTAGGGTTCAGAAAATAAAATATTTTAGAGAGAGAGGGGGAGAGAGAAATTTTCAGAGATTGAGTGTTGTGAGGGGCAGAGTTGCGGAGTCCAAATGAAATTTCAGGAAGTGTTTAGAGAAATCCTTGAGCTTGCGGAAGTGAATTTGCGAGGTTTCAAAGAGCAAGTTTAAGAGAGTGACTTCCTTCCTTTTATTTTAGATTTTGATAGAATTGATCTTGGAAGAATTGATTTTTAAAAAATCAAGGTTAAAAAAATTGATTATGTTTGGCAATAATATTTTAAAAATGGGTTTAGAAGAATTGATTTTATTTGGATGATAAAGTAAAATTACTTTTGAAATGTAAATAGGTAGAATTTTGTGGGGCCTACATCTAGAATCGATTATTTTCAACGGAAAAGCTAGAAATTTTTTCTTTCACAAAACTCAGTTTTGACCCACCAGGAATCAATTATTTCCAACGGAGTTTCGTAAACAAACGCATTAATAGTATCCAGATACATGAACAGTGACCCCAAACTGAAAAAAAAAATATCGTTTGCGTTGAGAAGAATCTCAACCAAACAGGCACTTGGACAATTAGCTAGTTAACGTATCAGAAAATTTTAGCAACATTTTATATTGAATAAAGAATAAAGGCCCATTTTGGTTCTTGAGAAAAATAATGCATCCGTTTTACTCCCTAACAAAATTAGAGTATCAAGTTAGTCCCTCATAATTTTAAACTAGGGACACATTAGTCCTTCTATTAACCTCCTATTAGTTTGGGTTGGTTAAGTTGATGACGTATTATGTTTTCTTGCTTAGGTATACTACTATATGATATTTACAAATGCCAACAGGGGTTGGCACATATGGTCAAGCCTTCCGCTCATACTAGTTGTGACTTGAGTTTGATTCCTAGATCTCTCCTGTTGGTAGGCAATATGGAAATTCCACTATACATTCTTGCTAAGATTGGTGGTATTCCCTGGCCCTGCAAGGGGGCGTGCCTTCCCCAAATCTAAACTTTTCATTACCATGCAAAAAAATAAATATGATATTTACAAATTCCATAATGTAAATTGGTTATTAAACATTTACTTAAATGCTTAAAATAAACACCATTTTGAACACACGGTAAAAAGAAACTGGCCCCTTGAACAACCAAAAATGCCACTTAAATGTCCAAGATGAGACCTAGACAACGCCATTCCAATTTCTGCATCAAATTAGCAACTATGGAACCCATATCCACATAGATAATAGATGGTGTCTAACAAGATCACACAGAGGGACTAGCGTGTCCCTAGTTTGAAATTGTGAGAGACTAATTTGGTACTTTAGTTTTCCCAGGACTAAAACGAACCTCAATATTTTTCTTAGGGACCAAAATAAGCATTTTTTTTGTTGAACAAATGTTACCAAAATATTTTATTATGCTATTTGGTAACATTTTAATAAGGGTGCGTTTGATTTGCAAAAATTCAGGGGACTGGACAGCACAAAATTTTTTGTCCCTTGTTTGATTTAAAAAGTGGTAAGGGGACAGGACAAAAAATGAGTTGAGGGACAGGACAAAAACCCAGAGTTTTGTCCCCCACCAAACCATGGGACAACTTTTTGTCCCACAGACTAAGAAAAGACCAAATTATCCTTACATCACTCTCCTCTCCCCTCTTTCTCCTCTCCCTCTCTCTCTTTCTCTCTCCTCTCTCCTCTCTCTCTCCCTCTCTCTTTCTCTCTCCTCTCTGGCATACTGTCCAACACAAGGTACAACAACCCAGGCATATGGACTTCATTGTCCATCAAGGCATAATGAAACAACATAGCATGAAGTACCTAACCCTTCAAGGTATTCATACGAAAACAATGTGAGCACGTCAGCCAAAATGCATGAGAAAATCATTTTATTATCGCAGCTTTTCTTTGTGTTTCATTCTTCCCTTTGTCGAAGCCCAAGACTCACGACCTTTCATAAATTTTCAACGTGTTAAAACTCTTATTATCAACACAGGACCTTTAAGTCCGAGTGTCTAACCACAACAGTCCTGGACCAATGCACCAGTCTTGGACTTTGTGGTTGTAGAAAACAACTTTCACATTTTTACTACTTTCACCACATTTTAATACAATGTGTATAGGACACACAGTCCATAACAACGTACTCAGGACACAGTCCATAACAACGTGACACGAATCATAGATCAACGTGTTTCTAAAACACTAGTATACCGACGTCTCGGTTACTAGGTTCACTTTTCAACGTTCTTTTTCGTTCAGTGAAAATACAAATCCAAAACAAAACTTTCGTAACTTATACAAGTTATCGAATATTTTTATTTTGAAATAAAGTCTTCTGAAAAGATGTTCTTCTTTTGAAATTCATTTTAAAAACCTTGAGTTATAGAAAGTCTCTTTCTCTTCTAAAAAGTCATCTTTACTTTGGAAAAGATCTATTATTATGAAAATATTGAAAACTTTTTGAGAGAAATTTTTTTCTGAAATATTTAGAACTAAAATCTCTTCATAAAGAACTTGAAATTGAACTTGTTTTCCTCTATGGTTCGTCACCATAAAATAATCTCAAAATTTAAGTTTCTTATAGAATAACATCTTTAAAATCTCTAAAATAAATTCTCTTTTATTTTTATAAAGAAAAAATTATTTTAAATTTTCTTAAATCTTCACCAAACGTTAAAAGAATATTTACTTTCTCTTTTATCAAAATGCTGCTAAAAATTTTAAAATCTTTATCTTATGGCTTTCCACATAAGTTTTCTTAAGGCTTTTATCTTACATTAATAATTGAGCTCTAACCAATGGTTAGGCTTCTATGCAACAACCAACACAACTTACAACAATTATAACATGGTCAATAGAATACGCATATTTATAACTCATCATAAATCATGCAAGCATGTAATTCAATCCAATATATCATCAAGGTCATAAAATTCAAAATTTTCACTAAAACTGCCACATCAACAATCAACTTCAACAACCATATAAAATCAAACACATCAAACATATAGTTATCATAATTTAAATATCATCCCTCAGGCTTTCTCCCCTTAATTACCTTTGCCCGTCAAGTAAAGGTTTGTGGTCTTTTCGCATTTTTATTGTAACGAACTCGGTTTTCTCCTCACGGTCGCAAATCTAAACAAAATTAGACATATAATATATGTTAAAATTTTGTAAAATCACCTTGTTCTTATTGTGCATGTTTCGGCCTTACTAGAAAAATTAAGGCTAAAAATTTTAAATTTCCACAAGCTTTTGGATCAATGATCCTTAAGCATTATAACATCAAAATCAAGTCTTAAAACTTAAAAATAAACTTTTAATCCCTCCACTGTATGCAAAAATAGGTTTCAGCCTTCCTAAAAATATAGGTCAGAAGATTAATTGTTTTTAACCTTATAGATACATGCATGTAACCAAAAATAGTAAGTGTTCCTCTTAAAAATATAAAACATAATCTCTTCAACTTTTTATCAAAATGCATGAAACCAAAATGATGATCAAAGTACTTTTTCCTTCAAAAATTTAAAATGAAGTCATTTTCAACTTGTGAATCACATGCATGTTTAAGAGAATGGGTAAAACAATTGTATTTTCCTTAAAATCAAAGTCAAGCTTCCTTAACCCTAATAATTAGGGGTTCGGCCCTCATAATCTCAATGGGAAAGGAAACTTAAGTTTTTGTATGAAGCTCATAAGCTTAGAAATTACATTCATTAAGAATTTAAGGACATGCATGTAGAAATCTTAACAAAATACCAACTTTCCTCTACATAGGATTTTCGGCCAACATAAAAAAAATGGGTTTGGAGAAAATTTTCACTATATGCAACCCCACAAGAAGATAGTAGAGATGATGATGAGCTAAAAAAAGTTTAGTCTCTTGTACAAAAGATGTTTCTAAAGCTCATTCTCAGAGTTTCCAATTAAAACATGAACATGCAAACTACAATAAGACATGCATGTTGATATAAAAAAAATTTCTAAGAAAATAAAGAGTAAGAGATGAGAGTTATACCCTCTTGATGATGATAAGAGGAAGATGAATGAGATTCTCAAGCATCTAATGTATCAAGTTTATTTTCACAACAAATCTTTAAATTCTGCACCTAATATATTTGAATAAAACTCTATTAGAGCAAAATTTTATTTTAAAAAATTCATTGGTTTCTTGCAAAAATGGATGAAATAATTTGATGTAAGGTCATGATGGTGTGATTTGAATGCAACACTATTCAAAATCACACCAAATCTATTTAAAACTGTATAAAATCTAATTTTGATAAATGTTGCTCGTCCTGGTTCCATTAATTTCTTGATCGTAAAAACCGATCGTATTTTACTTCATTAATTTTTCCACCCAAAAATTACATTGAAAGAAATGATTTCTAAAATCATGGAAATAGTTATAATTGAGTTAGGAAAAATTAAAATTTTATTTTGCGTAATGAAAGTTATTTTTCGGGTCAGTAGAGTTTTACTGACAGGGAAAACTCAAACCGGAAACGTCTGAAATTTTCTACCGAATATTTAACTGTACTTTCATAAAATAAAATAAATTATGAGAATTAAATTTGGTTTATTAAAATAATTCTTCATAAATTATAATAATAAGCACTCCATTATCCACACAAACACAGATTATAGCAAGCTGAAAAAATCGGGTGTTACAGTTGTGGTGTGATAACGAGGAACGTTGGATTCGGGATTCCGGTGATAAATTAGGTGGGGGAAAGAATCATTCTACCGTCGGAATCGATAAGTAGAATATTCTACAATAATTGTGTAGGGAGACCTAAACCCTACTAGTAGTCGAGTAATCGACAAGACGAAAATCGTATTGGAAACCTTTTCTATAAAACCAATGGTGATTCATGGATTGTAGGTTTATCAACATTATGTTGATTTTAAGTATTTGATGATGTCTGAATTTATTACTTATTTGATTTGATTGTGATACGCTGGTTGAGGTATTCTACTGCACGTAACGTATTATTTTTGGTGTTTGAATATTCTGTTGATTAATGTGTTATGCATGATCTGCCTGGTTTGATAATATGCTTAGTTGACTTTTAAGGAAAGATATATGTTGTTCGGGAGATGTTCATATGGGTGATAGGATGGATGTGACTTAGAGGTGCTTAGCTTAATTAAGTTGTTTTATAGATGAGATTACGGGATATGATTTCAGGATTTATACGAGTTTCTAGTGAGAGGATGGGGAACTAAGTTATGACTCCGTAATGGTGGGATTTCTATAATGTTGTGTGTAGCAATTGGGCTACTAGAGAGATAATTGTATGTGTAGCAATTGAGCTACTAAAGATATAATTGTATGTGTAGTAATTGGGCTACTATAGATATAATGGTATGTGTAGCAACTAGGCTACTAGAGTTATAATTTTATGTGTAGCAATTGGGCTACTAGAGATATAATTTGATAGAGGGGGGTGCTCGCTCGGATGAAGGACTGATATTCCTATTATATTGGGAGTTGTGTGAAAAGATTGGTAGTGGCCATGTTAACAAATAGACTTAGTTGCACGAGTTGAGGGTAGAGGATGATATATTAAATTAAGGATAATGTTGATTTGGAGTGATGTTTCTTTGTGACATTTGTTATATTATATACTATGTATTCTTTTTCGCTTTTGATGTTGTAACACCCCGACTTTTCGTTGTTTTCTAATATCGAAAATTTATATAAATACACTTATATTTTTATCCGAGACTTAGAAAATGTTTTTAATTAAACCGAAACCTTATTTACATTCTACTTTACCGTAGAGAGTTACGATAAAAATTTAGGTTTAAAAGTCAGGTGAATCCCGACCTGCGAATTTCATTGACAGTATAATTATACTTCTCAAAAGACCTAATTTTTACTCGTGAATGAAAAACTTAAGGTTTTTATTTAATTTCCTACGATTTTGGTTATTTTGAAATATTTCACTAAAAAGTGAAATATTATATTTTATTTGGCCGTCATATTGAATCGGAGATGCAACGGAGCAGATTACGGGATTTCGAGTCGCTAACGGATAATACCAATGAGTTACATATGGTGAGTCACCCATGTGAACACATTAATGGTGCACATGGCCTCATGATGACAATTTCTATGGAAATTGCATTTTGGTCCTTAAACTTATTCTTAATTGCACTTTGGTCCCTAAACTAGCTTCTATGATACACTAAGTGAAGTGGATCAATTTTTCACCCATCCAAATCATGTTGGGATGCAGTTTTGAGGCCCAAATTTCGTGGCAAAGAGTTATTCCATGAAAACCAATTTCCTACTCTTAATTTCCTAGGTTTTTTATTAAAATCTTAAGCATTTTTTATGTTGCAAAATTTGGTAATGGACTTGGGCTTTTGCCAAGCCCAATTTCGCATGGCCCAAGCCTCCTTGTGGCTTCCATAAGCTCTTGAAGAAGCTAGGAGCTTCTCCATTTTTCCACATTCTTCTTCATCCTCTCCAAACTCTCAAAAACTTCATTTTCTTACAAGTGAAAAAGCTTGAGTTTTCAAAGGAAGTTAGTGATTCTTGCTCATTTCTTTTTCTTCAAGAGGTGATTCTTACTCTCTACCTTCATTTAATGTCACGTTCTTCATAAGTTTTCATGTTTTGAAGTCTTATATCACTATGTTCAAACTAGATTCAAGCTTATGTTCATAACTTTGAAAAATCACCATAAATCATTGAAAAATCCTAAAAATGTGAAACCACTTTCTATGTTCTTATTGTTATCTCTAATATCGTGATCTAAGAGATTGTTGCAAACAAAATCTTCCTCCTCATTTTTTTGAGCATAGCCGAAACCTATAGTGAGATGTGGAGGAACTTTGTTGTTTTTCTACTTGAAAATGATCATAGATCTCATGCTTCTAGGGTACATACTTGCTAAATCCAAGTTCCTGTATCAAGTTGAAAATTCTAACCATGTCTTTCATGTCTTGACCGAAATTCATTAGTGAGGAACTTGAATGATTTTGTTAAGTTTTATCAAGGTGATCATGTAATCATCTAGTTAATAAATGTTTATGTTAAATCTAAGTTGGTTTGTCAAAAATGAAAACCCTAACTCTATGTCCTTGTGTTGGCCGAGCCTACCATTTAGAGGGTTAGGATGGTTTTGATTCTTAACTTTGTTGTTTAGCCTTAATCCATTTCCTTAAGTATATTAGGATCATTAATCCATGACTTAAGCAAGTTTGAAGATTTTGAGCCACAAAATCCTAAGGAGGCTGTGACCTATTAGAGAGGATTAGGTGTTGGTTTTGCTTGTTTTGATTGGTTGTTTGGATGTGTTGTTGAAGGTTAATTGTTTTACGATGTACGAGGGTTTCCAACAATTGACAGAATTCTTTTAATTGCTTCGAGAGGTAAGGGGAGCTTACCTGAGAGATTTTTCTCAATAACCTTTTGCTTTTAGTGTAGTCTGTATAATTTATATGTGGTTGTGGTTATTTGTTTATGTTGTTTACGTTGTGTTGTTTATCTGTGTATCGGTGATTGATCTGCTTTTAATTTATTTAATTATCTGCAGTTGTATATTATATTTCTATGATGCATGATCAGCCTGGTGATATAATTCTGATGATGTTGTTGAATGTTGTTGGAGAAGCCTGACAGTGGTCAGTGCACAACTGATTAATCAGATAAAAGTTTTAATGAGCTGTATAAATAATATTCAATGTTTTATGGGAAATGTTGGAATATAATGTTTATGGAAAATATTATTTGGGAAAAATAACAAGTATTTGAGAAATATTATTATTTTAATGATTTATATTTGAAAAAGTGAACTATGTGTCACAAAGGGGGGGTAACCGTGAAAATATTTGACTACCGCTAATTTTTACATAAGATATTCCGCAATATTATAAAAAGATATTTTGTGAAGTCAATCTACGAAAATAACTTAACTGTGAATTTAGAAAATTGTTTAAGTGGAAAAAGGTAAGTTTTACCTTGAAATACGTTAAAATGACTTAACGACGGCAATTTGGAAAACCGACGACGGCAAGTATTTTAGAAATGGCAACATGTATTTTTTATGAACTTCAAATCTCTGTGACCCTCTTTTCTGAAAATGATGTTTTTCGGTAACCGATGCTTTATGACAGAAATCTTCTCACTTAACAAATTTCCCGAAATCAAGTTTTAAGTTGAAACTGATTTAAAGAGGTTTGAACTTAATAACCGAGATGTCGGGGTATTAAGGTACGCTGTGTTGTAGACTGGGTATCTACTTAAAAGAGTTAAAACATTTTGAGATGTTTTCTATTACCACGAACCTATGACTGGTGCATCAGTCGATAGGTGTCGTGATTGAGCACTCGGACTGTGAGGTCCTGTGTTGTAATGAAAGTTTTAAAGATGTTAAAACTATGTGAGTCGTAGGCCATTTTGAGCTTCGGCAAGAAAGATTGAACACGAAGAAAAGTATTATGAGCAAAGTGTTTTGCATGCATTTGGCAGACGTGCCTACGAGGTTAATCATGATATCTTGACGATATTCATGTCTCGACGTATTTGTTAATCATGGTATCTTTATGATATTCATGTAATTGACGTATTCATTGTGCCTTTGGGAAATCGACGTACAATGAAAAACCATAAATCGACGTTCTCACTGTGCCGGACAGTGGGCTATGGTAAAAACGACATGCTTCTTTTGGCAATCAAGCTTGATTAGCTCATTTTAAATGACGTTGGGGATCTCCGGAGATTAAGTGTGAATGTTTAGATGATCTATTGAAGTGTTCATGCATAGTTTTCCAATGTTGATGTTTGGGGTGTGGAACCCATTGATAAACTATATGTTATAATATGAATGCTCATGTTGTTATAAACATGTATATGTGTATGAGCCTTCTTTTGTGTCGCACATTTAGTTATTGTGTCAAATCCATATATTGGCGTCTCACCCTTACAAACATATTAGAGTCGCACAAGGGGTATGATCTATACAAAATGAAGAAGGCTGTCTAGTTCGGGGCATGATGTTGCTGCTTCTATCGGTTGTAGCGTCTGTTAGTTACGACCAGCTTAGGTCCTATTATGTTATATTATGTTTCGAGAATAAACTAAACTGATAATGATCTATATGTGAATACATATGAGGAAGTATAGTTGTATGACTTATATACATTATGTATTTAAGTGTGATTTGATTACGTTGTTGTTGTTATGAGGTTAAAAAAGAAGAAAAACTTTTATCACCATATTTTGAAAAGATAAATGTTGAGAAAACATTATTTTCCGAAAGCAACCAGCAAATTAAGTTTTATTTCCATAAACGGGTAACCATGTGATGACCCGAGTTAGGGTGTCACAGATGTTAGAACTGTTTCTTATCCCCTATATGTTTGTCTGTTGTATTTTATTTCTGATGTGATTGTACGAGAAGACCTGGTGGAGAAACCAGTTGCTGAGGAATTAGATGGAACTCCATTTGAACCAGATGCGGGAGGACGAGTTGTGGATTCCAATAATGTAGTTTAGTGTCTAGGGCCAGTGAGTCTTATAAGACGTTTTATATTTTTCCACTAAGCATAAATTTTGTTTAAGAATATTCCTGTGAGGGATCGTACTGAGAGGATACCCTCAATAGTGTTTTGTATTATGTTTATAAGACTTAAGTGTGTATGCATAACATAAATATGGTGTGTTGTCTTAATTATCAAAGTTATATGCTCATTAACTTAAGTTTTAAATTTTTATGTATTTTCATGTTAAGCGTGCGATTAAGAAATTAATTAATAAAGATTTACTTTAATAACACAACGGGGCACAACGGGGTGTCTCAGCATGTGACGCACGGGGCTGACGAGGGCAGGGAGTGGTCGCTGGTGCAAGAAGACATGGACAAGGAGCGGCTCCTGGCAGGCTTCTAGGCGGAGGGACACATGGATGAGAAGTCTTATACAACTATATTACTACACATGGCCTTTATCAGAACAGGCCATTTTCTACATAACAAAGTAAAGGAAATAAAAACCTAACTGACACGTAGTGAATCGTATGGAACCATATAACAAACTTAGTTTTTAAACAACCCTTTTTCTTGCTAAGCATCAATGCTCTCCTAAATCCTAAGATTGGGTTAACATGGTTTTTTTTTCGGATTTTTGGCTTTTAACGTTAGGTCATTAAGAAACAATAGGAGTTTTTTTATAAAGAAACAATAGGCTTATTAGGCTCAAATTGGTTAAATATGGAACATGCATTAGGAATGGTTCATTTTGGCCAAGTAGCTATTTCAAAGAAAATTGGCTAAATCTTTTGATGCAAACATATAAACATGCAAACCATGAAGAGATTCAAGCAAATCCGGGAAAGTGCAACTAAAAAGTGATTCACACAATTCAAAAACATGTTGGAGGCTCAAATTCCTCACCTGGACATTTTAGTAAATTATTTGACAGAGATACATCCCTAATGTGTGCATCCCTTCACCCCAAACCTGTCATAAATCATGCAATTCAAACAAAAAATTTCAAAGTTCAATTTTCAATTTTTCATGGGGATCAACTTTTCTAATTTTTCAAAAGCATAGGGGAAATCCATCAAAAATCACATATATCATGCAATCCATCTATGTTAAATCCAATTGAAATCCATTCAAGCTCACTGACACGACTCTGTCAACTTATAAAGAACCATCATTATGACTCAAGGTAAAAGAAAATAAAAGAGAAGGGTTTAGAAAATAATATCTCAGAGGGTCTGAGAAGACTCGTCTTCCCCATTTGTGCTCCTTCTCTCTTCATTCTCTTCCTTCGAAGCTTTTTCCTACCTGAAAGTCATCAAAAATTGGCCTCGAACTCGCCCCCCCTAGATGAGGATCCTGGTCCCCAGGATTAGCAAGCCAGACGAATCGAGGCAGCAAAACCAATAACCAAAATTATTATTATTATTATTATTATTATTATTATTATTATTATTATTATTATTATTATTATTTATTTATTTATTTATTTATTTAAAAAAAACCCATTCGCGAGGCGAGAAGCACCTCGCGGGGCGCAGCAGAGGACCTCGGGTGTAGGTCCTTCTGTGTCGTGGGGCTAACAGCTTCCCGCGGGGCAAGACAGAGGCTTCCTAGAATTGGGGTCAATGTCTCGCGGGGCGAAACTCCGCTCGCGGGGCGAGTCAAAGAAAAAAATTTGCACCCTATTTCCTAAATGCATCTAAGTCCTAAATGCTTCCTAATGCAATTTATCTAAACTAAAGGACCCTACATGCAGACACTTTGTATTTTTATGACTCTTTTTAAATGCATGAAAAGGATATGAAGGCTTGGGTTGCCTCCCAAGTGGCACTTATTTAACGTCCCGAGCCTGACTAAAGTCACCCGTGAAGGGCTAAGTCACTACGAATTCACCATGATAGCCTCCAATACCTTCTTCCACAACGAGTTTTAACCATTTGCCTTTAGCATCAAATGTGTCCTCAGGATCCTGACAATCTTTCTTAAAGGCACCACTGGATTGAGTTGTTTTCTTTCTAACCTTCACTTGCCAATAAGACTTCAATTGGTCCGGGATTAACTTCCTCTCAGAGTTGGGAATACAAACCTTGGGTGGCCCCTTTTTACCTTGATACGCTCTCCTGCGGAGTTCATTGAGCTTATTTGGATCTAGCATCCTTTTTGTACTGGCTCCCTTAGTGAGTGAATCATGTTGCTCTTGCGGCTTCTCCTCCAACTTGCTTGGGCCACTCATAATAGATCTAGGCAACTCATCTTTATTTATGCCCCAAGTGCACCGACTCATCCTTTTCCATACCATCCTCAAAAGTGTTGGATTTTACCAACACATTATCTAGTGTTGAACCAATTGCTTCATATGTAGGCGTTGATTTGACAAGAGGTTCCACCACATCCACACTATAGCAGTTAGCTTTCTCCACTGGATGCTTCACAGCTTCAAAGACATCAAACTCCTCTTTCTCATCTTGCACCCAAAGTGTGAGCTTTCCTATTTGCACATCAATGAGTGCCCTTCCGGTAGCCAAGAATGGTCTACCCAATATGAGAGGAATATTGGCATCTTCATCCATGTCCAGTACCACAAAATATGCCTGAAAAATAAACTTGCCCACCTTCACTAGCAAATCTTCAACCACCCCATAAGGGTATTTAATTGACCGGTCCGCAAGTTGGAATGACATCATTGTGCCCTTCACCTCTTTAATACCAAGTCTTCTCATCATGGATAGGGGCATTAAGTTAATGCTCGCCCCTAGATCACACAATGCCTTCCCAATTGTCGTCTCCCCAATAGCGCATGGAATACTAAATGAACCCGGATCCTTCAACTTTGGAGGTAACTTGCGTTGAAGGATTGCACTACACTCCTCGATCAAAGCAATTGTTTCATCATCAACACATTTCTGCTTCTTGGAGAGAAGTTCCTTCATGAATTTGGCATAGGATGACATTTGTTCCAAGGATGCCGCAAAAGGAATGTTGATTTGTAGTTTACGGAAAATATCAAGAAACCTTGAGAACTGGTTATCTTGTAAGGGCTTCTTCAATCTCTCTGGATATGGTACCTTCATGTAAGGAGGGAGATCTTGGGGTTCAACCCACTTCTTTCTTCGGAATTATTCATCCACTAATTTCAATTTCCCACCTTGCTCCGGCACCTTCTCACTAACCACTTCTTCTTCCTTACTTTGATCTGCTTCCTCATGTGGCACCTTTGGGATTTGATCTTCATTAGTATTCAAAGGATTCCCCTTTGGCTCCAACACTTTACTACTTATAGTGGATATGGCATTGCATTGGACCTTGGGGTTATTCTCTGTGCTACCCGGAAAGGTTCCTGGAAGACGCTCGTTCATCTGCTTCACAAGCTGAGCTATCGTGTTTCCAATTGCTAGATTGCCAATCCTGGTGATTTGCTAGCTTATCAATGGAAGTATCAATGTGCACTGTCAGCTTCTCAATGGTCATGCTAGTATGACAAGCTAATTTCTCAAAGGCCGCACTAGTCTTTTCGATAGCCAATTCCCATGGTTGCTTCCCACCATCTGTGATTTGCAATTGGGTGGGTTGAGAGAGAGCTTGTTGGGTGTTGTGTTGGTGAATCCCATAATTTCGCCTTTGATGTTGTTGTTGTTGCCCGACCAAACCATCACTAGTGTTGCTCCAAGAGGAACCCGGATGATCTCTGCTGATATTCCAATTATGCCCTTGATGGTAGTTGTTCTGCCTATTCCACCGATAGTTGTTCTGTGGTACTGTGTCATAGAAGTTGTGACACGAATCCACATGTTCCCTAGGGAAATTACGGGGACAATTCTCACTATCATGGTCACCATTCCAACGGTCATACCCTGGAGGCTACCTTTCTCGCACTTCATTAACTTTCATCTTGCTAGTAAGTGCCTCACATTGCTTCTTCAATAGTGTGTTCTGTTCAAGAATAGCCTCTAAGGATGCCACACTAATTCCAGAGGAAGTGCCCATACTGCGATTGTAATCATTCCTTGACATCGTCTCTAATAAAGCCCAAGCGTCCTATGCTGATTTGCAAGAGAAAGAACCACCGGCTGCTGCATCACAATTCATCTGATAGCGGCCCTTCAACCCATTAAAGAAATGTTGCACTTTGGTTACCAAGTCAAAGTAGGAAGAAGGACATCTCCTCAAAAGCATATTATATCTTTCCCAAGCTTCATTATAAGACTCATCATCATGTTGTTTGAAGGAAGTCACAGCTATCTTTAATTGTGCCGCTCTCTGCGGAGGAAAGAATATCGTGAGGAACTTATGAGCCATTTGTTCCCAAGTAGTAATACTAGTACGATCCAAGTTCAAGTCCAATCAATCGCGTGCTCTACCCCGTAGAGAGAAAGGGAATAGTCGCAAACGATAGCCGTCTTCTAAAACTCCCGGAGATTTGAACATATCACGTATCTCCAAGAAGTGAGCAATATGCCTGTGAGGATGTTGACTAGCACTCTCATCAAATTGATCATTCTGCACCTGTGTGAAGGCAAGTTGCCTCATCTCGAAAGAATTGGTCCTGATGGGAGGCCTAACAACACTAGAAGTACAATCATCCAAGTAAGGAAGATCATACTCAAAGAGAGGCTTGTAGGGTGGAGGATCTCCTTCTGCCAACCCTTCAAGATTGATCAGTTGGTTTGCTTCAAGCCTCTTTTTCTATCTTAGTTCTTTCCTTAACCTCTTCTCAGTCCGTCGAATCTCTGGATCGTATAGCAAATCTCCCGGATAGAACGGTACCCTGCATACACAAAAACTCACAAGACCAAGTGAAATCAAATAAATTAAATATAAAATAAAAAAAATTAAAAAGAATAATTTTGACTTGTTCAAAAATAATTATTGTCTTCAAATAAAGAAAATTGGTTAAGCCAGTCCCCGGTAACGGCGCCAAAAACTTGATGGGCTCCGACAAGTGTACCGGATCGAAGCAAGTAATAATTAAAACGGCAAGTAATTACCGAGTATCGAACACAAGGATTGGTTGACCAATTTATCTAGATTTGAATAAAGTAATTAAGTTTGACCAGGTCAAATGAGAGAGAAATAGTATAGATCAAATAAGATATCAAACTCAATTATCCAAACTAAAACGAGATAAAAACAAATCGCAAGCAGTTATTGAGATTGAGAATATAATTGGAATGATCTAAGGTCACGATTCCACCACACAATCAAACATAGATCCAAATGATTATTTTCTATCCCTAAATTCAATTTCATGCCAATCGGCAACCCGAAATTATCCTAATGCCTCGGTTGAGCACAAGAGACAATACCTAACCATGCCAGTCTACGATATCTCTATGATGAATAACATGCAATATTCATTAAGTTCTTGGTTCCTTATAATGATTGAACAAATCTCCTATTATATTTCTATCAATATTCAATTTGTGCTCTTAATTCAAATCCTAAAGCGTGAATCTCCGGTCGGACTCATCATGCTTGACAAGTAACCATGAGCGCTCATATGATTAACACAAACGAAAAAGAATTAAGAAACCGGATTGAGAACTAAGGAGTAGAAAACATCACAATATCAATATGCCGTCATGAGCGGCTTCATCGATCCCTCAGAAAAGAGGATTAGTTCCTCATGGAGTGCTTCCACATCATTGATCCAAAAGTAAACATGAATAAAAACAATAAAACTATCTGTAAACCAAAACGAGACGCAGCTCACAAAAAAATAGGATTGGATAGTACAACTCGCAACACTACAAGCTTTATACAGAAGTCTGATTCTGCGGTCGCTCGCAGGGCGAGCACTTAAATTTGGCTCCAGTCTGAGTTTGAATCCTCGCTGGACGAGACCGAAAAGTCTTCAGAAACTTGTGTTTGGCTTGCAGGGCGAGACCGAAAGACTTCAATTCCTGCTCAGCATCAGTTCTGGCTCACGGGGAGAGACCTTGAAAATTCCTTTTTGCTTGTTTTCTTCATTTAATCCAAGTTTCTTAGAGCTTCACTTTTAACCTGAAATTAAAAGTAGCATTAAAATGCTTTATTTGGCTAGAAAATAGCAAAACAATACTAAAAACTATTCTTAAGACTCAAGATGTTGCTTGTGAACAATTAAGCTAAATTGGGGCTAAAAACGAGAATGAACTCGTGCAATTGGTATCAACATTGAGGTCTTTCTAATTATAAAACTAGATGAACCAAAGGTTTATCATCCATCTGTACTCAGATAGAAATATACACCACACCGAAGAGGAACCAACAATAAAACGCGCAAGGGTGAGAACCAATATATGGATTTTAAAACGATAACCATATGCGCGACACTCAAACATCATATAACATGTATATTAAAAATAAACAATTATTTATCAAAGGGTTTCATACCCGACAGTCAACCTCGTTTTAAAAACAAATTAATGACACTTCAATATTCCTCATCTAAATTTGGTACTTATTCTCCGGAGATATCCCAACATCATGTAAATGAGTTGATCAAGCTCGATTGCGAAATAAGGCATATCTTTTAACCATCGCACACTGTCCAAACTAGGCACAGTGATAACATCTTGAATGGTTTTTCATTGTCCATCACGGCCCAATGATACGTCATAACATGAATATCTATCCAGACACCATGCATAACATCTTAGGCACGGTTGCCGAATAATGCATGTAAAACATTATGTTCTCGTTACTTTTCTTCGTGTTCATTCTTCCCTCGTCGAAGCTCAAAGGGTTATGACCAACTAAATTTTTAAATTCGTCTTTCGTCATTAACAAAAGGACTCCAAGTCCAAAAGTGCAAATCATGAAGTCTAGATCGATGCACCGGTCTTAGATTCGTAGATTTTAGTGCACAAAAAAATCGACATAACTTTTATAGTACACATCATCCACCTTTAGGACATATTGTCCACATCATAGAACACAAGAATCCCAACGTCTCGGCCACTAGGTCCGTATTTCGACTTTAAAATCATTTTCGTTCCGTGAAACACAAATCTAAACCAAAATTCCACAACTTATCCAAGTTTTTGGAAATAACATCATTGTATAAAACTAATTTGCAGAAAATCCCTTTGACGTTGGAAATTCATTTATAAAATCATTAAATCACTTAAAACACATTTTCTTTTAAAAATATTTGTTTTGAAACCCTTGTTCTAAGAAAATGTCGTTTTGAGACTAATTCTCTGTTCTAATAAAATTTGTTGTTTTTAAGAATGCTTTCCGTAAGTATTTTTGGAATAATCTATCGCTTGCATTTTAAAAACGTTTTAAGTCAAAATTTGAATTTTCTAGTAAAATAATTTTCTCAACCTCATAATTAAATTATTTTTGAAAGTTAAATTTTTATAATAAAATTCTCTAAAAAAATTAGCGGTACTAAAATATTTTCACGGTTACGTCCTCATAATGATTCATAAAACACTCTTACGTCGATAAATCATTATAATAATCATTTTTTTCAGTTATTCCTCATTTCTAACTGATTAAACCATTAAATAATATTTTATTGCTATATTCCAACAATTAAAAATTCTTTATTTCTTAAAATCTTTTTAATGCTTTTAACCTCATAATTAATTGAGCACCGACCACTATCAGGTTTTTCAATCCACAACTAACATTAATAATAATTTCATAATAACATTATAGCAAATAGCATGGTTCATGGCATGCATTAAAATGCTATAACAATTAAATGCAGATAAAATTTTAAAAGCAGATAATTAAAAGTAGATAATTTTAACTACGTAAAATAATAAACACACCCAAATAAATTATATAGACCACAACTAATAACATATAGCTATCAAAAAAAACCCCTCAGGTACTCCCCTTACCTCTTAGAGACTTTTCCTTCCGATAAAGGTTTTCGTCAAAAATCTGAACAATTGAAATAAAATCCTCTAACTCCAATATGAGCAAGGTTCAGCCATTGCATACAAAAATAGGCTAGAGACTTTATTTTGATTCAAAATTTTGGATTCAATTCATACATGAATAAAAAGGATTGAATCAAGCAAGACTTTCCAAAAAAATTGAACAAAGTACCTCCCCCCCACACAAGTTAGGGTTCGGCCTTGAGAGGTTAAATAGGAAGAAAATTCTTGCTTGATTCATACTCTTGGATTATAAATATAGAGATGTTAACAAGATCACAAATTGGTTTCATGATCATAGGATTTTTCTAAGATTTTCTAGAAATTTTTGAAGTTGAAAACCCTAAAATGGAAAATGATGATTATGGCTTGAATCATAAAAGTGATCAATGAAGAACATACTGATGATTAAGTGAGAATAGCAAGGTATACCTCTTGAAGATTAAAAAAGTGCAAGAAATCAAGTGGTTTCTTCACAAAAGTTGGCTATGGAAACTTAGAGTTTTTGAGAGAAAAAATGGAAGAAGACTTAAGCTAGAAGATGATGATGCAAAAAATGAGTGTGAGGGCCTAAGGAAATGGGTTTGGGCAGTGGGAAATGGGGGGTAAAAGGGTCCAAGTCATAAAAATTTAAGGGCAAAAGAGTAATCTCACTTAGGGGCAATTTTGTCATTTAAACCAACTTAGGGGTATTATAGTCATTTCACCTCAAAAGCCGTCATGACACTTGTGAGTCACCTATATGACTCACCCTTATGAGTCATCTTAGAATGACATTGTCTTCATCTGTTAACGGGTCCCAGAAATCCCGTTTTCAGCTCCGTCGATCGCCTGATTTAATATAACGCCCGAATAATATATATTATTTCATTTTATAAGTGAAAAATTTTAAAATAGCCAAAGTCGTTGGAAACTCCATAAAAACCCTAAGCATTTCATTCAGGAGTCAATATTAGGTCATCAGAGCAGTAAAATTTTACTGTCAGTAAAACGCAGACCGGGTTTCGTCTGAATTTTCGACCCAAAATTTAATCATAACACTCTATGCTAAAGTAGAGTATGAATATGATCTTTGTCTATCCAAAATCATTTGCTAAATTTTAGAATAAATTATAAACATTTCTGTCTTTTTTATCGATATTAAAAACAGTGAAAAACCGGGTGTTACAAGATGCCTCTAGCACATTCGAGGATCCGTTCCGTCACGTTTGAGAACGCATGGGACGTTGGCGTGTGGGTTATTAATCCAGGGGCACACAGCGCCACGTACACGGGCCCCAAACGAGAGGTTGTCAGCACACTAGCTGCAGGACCTCAGAGACAGACTCATTTGGTAGAGACGATTGAGGTATCACTACCACCAGCATAGTTCTTTCTGCAGCACATGGTTGATCATGGAGAGCTCGAGATTCATCCTCCACTGGCATAACCCATACAGGCAGCAGTACCAGCCTCACCTCCTTTAGAAGTTGTTTTGGATCCGGAGATCGAGGAGGAGGACCCTGAGGAGATTGTTGATGAGGAGCCATATTACCATCCTCTCGGTGATGAGGATGATGATTCTCCCAACGAGGGAGTAGGGGCAGTAGTATCTTCACCGGATACTCCTGCAGTGGGTGGGGGTGATCATCCTGATCTCCCTAATGGTTATCACTAGTTGTTCGACCAACTGTAGTTAGAGTTCATTTTTAGGGATAGTGATTTCGACAGTCTACTTCTGGCTATAGAGAGCCATGATTTTTGTTATATGGTTCTAGACTGGTCACTATATAGTTTGTATGTTTTATTTTCTCTACTTAGTTCTTTTTGTATATGGCCTATACTGATAAAGGTCTTTTGTATAAAACTGAAGATGCATATGTGTGTGTGTGTGTGTGTGTCTATATATATATATATCTGTGTGTGTGTGTGTAACACCCTAGTTTTTACACATATGATTAATTTTTTTATTTGGATGTTTATGTTTATTTTGTTAAGTGGTTTAGTTTGAGTAATTAAATTACTCTCTTCAAATTATTTTATTGGGTGCGTTAGCACTGACTTATTTCAATGAATGCATGCTTACTAGACAATAATTTATGTTATTGTCACTATTATTACCAATACAGAAAAATTATTTAAATAATATGATTAAGAGAAAATCATTTTCATATTTTCATTCTATTTAATTTTAGAGTTAAAATTATTTTGGTTTGACATTAATAAGAGATTAATTTTGGACCGTTGATCTTCTTAGTTGATTAGTTCAACTATCAATCTTGACTCTAATTTAAAATTTGAAAGTATATACTTGTCAACCATTATTTTTAGATCCAAAAGCCAAAAACATGTTTATTTTTAGACTTAATATTTACCACTCATTTTTGTACCTACTCATTAAGTAAATAAAAAAATGGTTCTTATATGTTCGACGTCCCTCACCTCCTTCTCTTTTTATTTCACATTTTCCTCCCCTTCTTCAACATAACCCACACACTTCTTCCCCTCTTCACATCAACTCCCACTCCAAGCTCATCTCCTTCCCTCTCCCGAACACCATCAGCCATGCGCCACCACTAGGGAGGCCAACATCCGGCCACCGCTCAGAGCAAGGGGTAGGATGCATGGTTATGTTTTCCTCCTGCGCGTTCTATTCAGGTGCGCCTCAGTTCGACGCTGTCACTGCCACGGTGAGCTCTTCTGGTCGCCGTTTATGGTGTTTCCACCATAGTTTGGGTTGTTGATCCTTCTTTTCTCTTCCTTTGAAGCCTAACTCTTGCTTCTTTTGGATTTTGGTGGCTGTACATAAAACATGTCGCCATTTTCCGTCCCTACCATCGCGCCGTCGCCGTCACCACCACCTTAGGTCACCATCAAAGTGATTCTCCTTTGTTGGGTGAGTGGATATTTCACTAATCTCTCTTTAAGATTGAAAACCCCAATTTTGAAACCCTAACCCTAACATTTTGATTTTAGCTTTAGACTTTGGAATTAAATGTGTATTCATGCAATTGAGACAAAAAATTGATGTTTTATTAAACTAATTTTACTATTCTAGGATTAGAATGAGTTTTCCCCAATTTAGGATATGAACCCTAAAACCCCAATTCGATTTTTATTGAAATTGGTTATGTTTGATAAAATTAAGTATGCATTTATGAAATCAGGACTTTTAGTTGATGATTCCTAAGTTCATTTTCATGATCCTTTAACCAAAACAAAGTTTCCTCAAAGGGTATTGTGAAGCTTAAGCTATAAACATGATTTTCTTTGAAAATGACCTTGTTTGGTAATAAGATTAAGTGTTTAGATCAAATTAGAATGTGTGTTTGATCATGTGTAATTGATTTCTTGATTTCTGGTTGTTGTGCGTTGTTGGATTCCTTCTCTGAGACGTTTGACACGGCTATGCTTGCTTGATGGAGTAGATAGTTACACTCTTGGAGCTAACGTGAGCATTAAGATGAGGATCCTTTACCTGTCTTCAAAGGTAAGGGGAGGTTGCCTAGGGATATTCAATAACTATATGCATCTGTGTATGTGTTTAATTGAGTGTTCTGAATATTATTGTGATATTGAGCCAATACTTGAATAACTTGTTTACTTGAACTATTGTAGATATTGCTTGAAGTTGAACATTACTTGCTTTAAAGTGTTATGAATTATATATATGTGATGAACTGTCATTAACCGTGATATTATTATTGTTGTGAATATATTACAGTTGATTGAAGTTTGAGAAGTCGGACTTGAGTCTGTGCGCAATGACTATAAGGATTAAAAGCCTTAATAAGCCTTGAATAGAACTTTGAAAGTTTTGGGTTCATTTATAAAAGTTCCTTGTTTAAAGTGCTTACTTCAGAAGAATAAAATCTTTGTTTTTAGAAAAATGTTGAAGTGATTTTAAGTTGAAGGAAACTACCTTTTTATGATCAAAAGTTTTGTACGAGAGAAAACCTTTTCAAACTGTATGTTTTATGACGGAAAAACCCTTTGAAAATATTTGACTTTATTCCATCAAGGAATTTCAAAAACAAACCAATTTCCTAAATGTTTTAGAAAAGATTTTGCAATGGAAAAAGATTTTCTCCTAAATGATTTGGAAACGTTCCGGTTACTTGGATAAGTGACCGAGGTTTTGTTTTGGATTTGATTTTCACTGAGCGAAAAGTAAGAACATATGAATTGAATCTAGTTCGCGAGACGTCACTTCTAGTATTCTGTAATATGCACGTTGATCCTTGATCTGTGTCCCGTTGTTGTGGACTGTGTGTCCTAACCACGTTGTGATGAACGTTGTTAAAGGTGAATGTTGTTTTCTACGACCACAAGCCTAGGACTGGTGCATCGGTCTAAGGTGTGCGAGTCTCGTGTTGATGTTGATAATTTCAAAATTATGAAATTTATGAATAGTCGCTAGCCTTTGAGCTTCTACAATGAATGAGAACGAACACAAAGGAAACATCGAGAACTAAATGTTTTACATTTGCATTTATGGCAGACGTGCCCGACGTGGTTTTAACGTGAGACCTTAATCGGAAAGGTATCATGTGAAGGTGTATTATCGTTGTTCTTAAAATGGACAATGAGACGGTGTACATGTATCGTTGTACCTAAAAGGACAATGAAACGACGTGCATAATCGTTGTGCCTAAATGGTCAATGAGATGGTGTATTATCGTTGTGCTTAGCTAGTCAATGAGACAGTGTATCGAGCCTGATCAACTCATTTTGAGGATGTTGGAATCTCTAGTGAATAAGTTTAGAGCCTAATTATTGAAGTGTCATGCATTCTTTTTATAAAACTAATTGTTCGGGTATGAGACCCACTGATATAACACTTGTTATTTTATATCTGAATAATAATTAAATGTTAATGTGCTGAGGTGATGTATGTATCATGTATATGGTTGTTGTGTGATATATCCATTTGTCGGCATCTCACCCTTACAGATATATCAGGTTTCTTCTGGTTCGCTATTGTACCCTGGGTCCTTTAGTACAGATGGTGCAGAGGAGTCTTCTTAAGTCACTCAGAGACTTAGATCTAGTTGTTTGATGAAGTATTTGATTGTGGAATGACCATATGAGATTTCCTCAGAAATAACTTTTAGAATGACCAGCTTAGGGTTTTAGACTTAGATTTTTGATAGTATGTATGAGTATGGCTCAGAGAGTCTTTATTTTAAAATGGAATGTTTATTGCTCGGAGAGCATCTCTTTTGAATGAAAAGCTAAGCCTTTCCTTTTGGTCATGTATAGCTTATTGATGTAACTATTTTTAGCATATTACTGCCTAGTTATATTTGGTATAACTGGAATTTTGGAATGAAAATGTAATTATTTTAGCAGGTGTTCTTTTACCTGGGATGTCCGAATTACAGATAAGACTCTGCCGAAATTTTTGTAAGAATACTAGCTTTTATTCAAGTATATCTCTAAATTAAATAGGCTTGCCAAACTTGGATTGTAAGTCGATGTGCCGATCAAGGCTTAGGTTTGGAGTTGTGACAAATTTTTATACCCAATTTCAGACGCTTATGTACTTATATAAATTATTTTCCGAAAGCAACCAGCAAATTATCTTTTTGATTTAAATTTCGCATGTGTTACGTAGTAATACCTAATGGGGGTGTTACAAGTGGTATCAGAGCTGGTCGAGTCTTTTGGGATCTTTGGGGAATAGGTTTGTTAAGTTTTTGTTGTGTATCTCTGGTTGGTTCTTGTTTGAATTGGTTCTTGTTGAAGCAATGTGTGTCGATGCACAAGTATATGTTTTCTTGATGGTTTTCCAAGGGTTTTATGTCCTAGGAGACCGTAGATCTTGAATGTTACTTGGGTTTGGATATGACATTCGATTATTCTTGCGAATCGTGTCAGACATTCGAAACAAGGTGCTTGTGTAAAGGGTTTTTCCAGGACTGTTCCCTGGAAATATTCTAGGTTTATGGTTAGCAAAGGACATTGATTTTAGATTGATCTAGTTTCTGGATTCGGTCAGATCTCTGTTGCTTTGTGTAGGATGGTTCCTACAAGGTTAAAACGAGTTGGATGACTTGATTCAACTGGAAGATCGATAGTCTGAACCGTTTGTTAGACCGAGTGTTTTCCTTGTTAAGCACCAATGTTGTATGAAGGCTCGTGTCACCGTGTGGATTTCTGACAACTAAGTAAAAGGACGAATTATGAACAAGTATTCTATGACTTGCGTTGTTGATTTGGTAAATCAATTGCGAGGAGTTATCGTCTACTCAAAGATCGACTTGAAGACGAGTTATTACCAGATTGAAGTGATGACCTATCTAAGATTTTACGTCGTCGACTCAGTTTATGAAGAAAGATCAACTCTGTGTATGTTTGATCGATTGATTAAGTCGTCCAGTATTGTACCCAATTCAAGGTGGTCATACTAAGCATGGCTAGAAAGACTTGTATATTGGTTGGAACCAAGACGAATCGAGTGGATTTTCGATCTTAGGTGAGTGTCTCGTGATTAAGGAACTATTCACAGTACCTTTTGATTCTCTTGTATTTGTCAGTTGACATTTATTTCTGAAATCCTATGATTGTATTAGATAATCACAATGGTGAAGTTTGTATGTGTCAGACATATTTTCTGATTTTAATTTGAAATCTGTCAGGGCTCATGAATTAGTTATGCTAATTCATAAATTTCCAGTTATTCATTTCTTTGTTTGTGAGAAGTCGTACTCACACTTCTAAATAATCCTCGATGTATTAGACATTTGAGTGAATTGATTTAACGGAATCCATTGGTATGGATACTTTCACATTTTGCAGAGAGAAGTGGTTATGACTATTTCTTGAGTTATAACACAGATAATTTCGTGATAGCAGAAGTTTCTTGGTGAAACTTAGTTTCCTCGCTTCTATTTTTGGTAGAGGTGAAAGTCATCATTTTGTAAATTCTTTGAACTAAGAATAAGAATTAATCCTCTTTGGGTTAGAAATTATTCACCCTTGATTCCTTAAATCCACTGGAAGATTCTTGTGGAAGAATGAACTTTATTAGATTCAGGTTTGTAAATGTGTATTGATCATACAATTTTACACCCACGAACCTGATGGAAGGATCTTTTTCCACACTGGATGTTCCTGTATCCTTCAAATTAATGAAATTCTTTTCTATGCTTATGTGAAAGTGAAATCAAGGAAAATTTCTTTCCTTGAGAAATTCTTTTATGATCACCAAGGTCATGTCTTATTGCGGTTCGAAAGTACTTGTCATCGTTGATCATCTTAGTTCTACGTATTCTCCAAATGTCGTCGATGTTGGACCTATCTCATCATTCATGAGTTGGGTATCTCCACATCAAGATGTCAGAGTTAGTCGAGTACAGTGAAAAAGGGATAGTTTAACAATTGAGCCTTCACCAATGTTGTGTGAAGGCTCGTGTCACCGTGTGGATTTCTGACAACTAAGTAAAAGGACGAATTATGAACAAGTATTCTATGACTTGCGTTGTTGATTTGGTAAATCAATTGCGAGGAGTTGTCGTCTACTCAAAGATCGACTTGAAGACGAGTTATTGCAGATTGGAGTGATGACCTATCTAAGATTTTACGTCGTCGACTCGGTTTATGAAGAAAGATCAACTCTGTGTATGTTTGATCGATTGATTAAGTCGTACAGTATTGTACCCAATTCAAGGTGGTCATACTAAGCATGGCTAGAAAGACTTGTATATTGGTTGGAACCAAGACGAATCGAGTGGATTTTCGATCTTGGGTGAGTGTCTCGTGATTAAGGAACTCTTCACTGTACCTTTTGATTCTCTTGTATTTGTCAGTTGACATTTATTTCTGAAATCCTATGATTGTATTAGATAATCACAACGGTGAAGTTTGTATGTGTCAGACATATTTTCTGATTTTAATTTGAAATCTGTCAGGGCTCATGAATTAGTTATGCTAATTCATAAATTTCCAGTTATTCATTTCTTTGTTTGTGAGAAGTCGTACTCACACTTCTAAATAATCCTCGATGTATTAGACATTTGAGTGAATTGATTTAACGGAATCCATTGGTATGGATACTTTCACATTTTGCAGAGAGAAGTGGTTATGACTATTTCTTGAGTTATAACACAGATAATTTCGTGATAGCAGAAGTTTCTTGGTGAAACTTAGTTTCCTCGCTTCTATTTTTGGTAGAGGTGAAAGTCATCATTTTGTAAATTCTTTGAACTAAGAATAAGAATTAATCCTCTTTGGGTTAGAAATTATTCACCCTTGATTCCTTAAATCCACTGGAAGATTCTTGTGGAAGAATGAACTTTATTAGATTCAGGTTTGTAAATGTGTATTGATCATACAATTTTACACCCACGAACCTGATGGAAGGATCTTTTTCCACACTGGATGTTCCTGTATCCTTCAAATTAATGAAATTCTTTTCTATGCTTATGTGAAAGTGAAATCAAGGAAAATTTCTTTCCTTGAGAAATTCTTTTATGATCACCAAGGTCATGTCTTATTGCGGTTCGAAAGTACTTGTCATCGTTGATCATCTTAGTTCTACGTATTCTCCAAATGTCGTCGATGTTGGACCTATCTCATCATTCATGAGTTGGGTATCTCCACATCAAGATGTCAGAGTTAGTCGAGTACAGTGAAAAAGGGATAGTTTAACAATTGAGCCTTCACCAATGTTGTGTGAAGGCTCGTGTCACCGTGTGGATTTCTGACAACTAAGTAAAAGGACGAATTATGAACAAGTATTCTATGACTTGCGTTGTTGATTTGGTAAATCAATTGCGAGGAGTTGTCGTCTACTCAAAGATCGACTTGAAGACGAGTTATTACCAGATTGGAGTGATGACCTATCTAAGATTTTACGTCGTCGACTCAGTTTATGAAGAAAGATCAACTCTGTGTATGTTTGATCGATTGATTAAGTCGTCCAGTATTGTACCCAATTCAAGGTGGTCATACTAAGCATGGCTAGAAAGACTTGTATATTGGTTGGAACCAAGACGAATCGAGTGGATTTTCGATCTTGGGTGAGTGTCTCGTGATTAAGGAACTCTTCACTGTACCTTTTGATTCTCTTGTATTTGTCAGTTGACATTTATTTCTGAAATCCTATGATTGTAATAGATAATCACAACGGTGAAGTTTGTATGTGTCAGACATATTTTCTGATTTTAATTTGAAATATGTCAGGGCTCATGAATTAGTTATGCTAATTCATAAATTTCCAGTTATTCATTTCTTTGTTTGTGAGAAGTCGTACTCACACTTCTAAATAATCCTCGATGTATTAGACATTTGAGTGAATTGATTTAACGGAATCCATTGGTATGGATACTTTCACATTTTGCAGAGAGAAGTGGTTATGACTATTTATTTAGTTATAACACAGATAATTTCGTGATAGCAGAAGTTTCTTGGTGAAACTTAGTTTCCTCGCTTCTATTTTTGGTAGAGGTGAAAGTCATCATTTTGTAAATTCTTTGAACTAAGAATAAGAATTAATCCTCTTTGGGTTAGAAATTATTCACCCTTGATTCCTTAAATCCACTGGAAGATTCTTGTGGAAGAATGAACTTTATTAGATTCAGGTTTGTAAATGTGTATTGATCATACAATTTTACACCCACGAACCTGATGGAAGGATCTTTTTCCACACTGGATGTTCCTGTATCCTTCAAATTAATGAAATTCTTTTCTATGCTTATGTGAAAGTGAAATCAAGGAAAATTTCTTTCCTTGAGAAATTCTTTTATGATCACCAAGGTCATGTCTTATTGCGGTTCGAAAGTACTTGTCGTCGTTGATCATCTTAGTTCTACGTATTCTCCAAATGTCGTCGATGTTGGACCTATCTCATCAGTCATGAGTTGGGTATCTCCACATCAAGATGTCAGAGTTAGTCGAGTACAGTGAAAAAGGGATAGTTTAACAATTGAGCCTTCACCAATGTTGTGTGAAGGCTCGTGTCACCGTGTGGATTTCTGACAACTAAGTAAAAGGACGAATTATGAACAAGTATTCTATGACTTGCGTTGTTGATTTGGTAAATCAATTGCGAGGAGTTGTCGTCTACTCAAAGATCGACTTGAAGACGAGTTATTACCAGATTGGAGTGATGACCTATCTAAGATTTTACGTCGTCGACTCAGTTTATGAAGAAAGATCAACTCTGTGTATGTTTGATCGATTGATTAAGTCGTCCAGTATTGTACCCAATTCAAGGTGGTCATACTAAGCATGGCTAGAAAGACTTGTATATTGGTTGGAACCAAGACGAATCGAGTGGATTTTCGATCTTGGGTGAGTGTCTCGTGATTAAGGAACTCTTCACTGTACCTTTTGATTCTCTTGTATTTGTCAGTTGACATTTATTTCTGAAATCCTATGATTGTATTAGATAATCACAACGGTGAAGTTTGTATGTGTCAGACATATTTTCTGATTTTAATTTGAAATCTGTCAGGGCTCATGAATTAGTTATGCTAATTCATAAATTTCCAGTTATTCATTTCTTTGTTTGTGAGAAGTCGTACTCACACTTCTAAATAATCCTCGATGTATTAGACATTTGAGTGAATTGATTTAACGGAATCCATTGGTATGGATACTTTCACATTTTGCAGAGAGAAGTGGTTATGACTATTTCTTGAGTTATAACACAGATAATTTCGTGATAGCAGAAGTTTCTTGGTGAAACTTAGTTTCCTCGCTTCTATTTTTGGTAGAGGTGAAAGTCATCATTTTGTAAATTCTTTGAACAAAGAATAAGAATTAATCCTCTTTGGATTAGAAATTATTCACCCTTGATTCCTTAAATCCACTGGAAGATTCTTGTGGAAGAATGAACTTTATTAGATTCAGGTTTGTAAATGTGTATTGATCATACAATTTTACACCCACGATCCTGATGGAAGGATCTTTTTCCACACTGGATGTTCCTGTATCCTTCAAATTAATGAAATTCATTTCTATGCTTATGTGAAAGTGAAATCAAGGAAAATTTCTTTCCTTGAGAAATTCTTTTATGATTACCAAGGTCATGTCTTATTGCGGCTCGAAAGTACTTGTCGTCGTTGATCATCTTAGTTCTACGTATTCTCCAAATGTCGTCGATGTTGGACCTATCTCATCAGTCATGAGTTGGGTATCTCCACATCAAGATGTCAGAGTTAGTCGAGTATAGTGAAAAAGGGATAGTTTAACAATTGAGCCTTCACCAATGTTGTGTGAAGGCTCGTGTCACCATGTGGATTTCTGACAACTAAGTAAAAGGACGAATTATGAACAAGTATTCTATGACTTGCGTTGTTGATTTGGTAAATCAATTGCGAGGAGTTGTCGTCTACTCAAAGATCGACTTGAAGACGAGTTATTACCAGATTGGAGTGATGACCTATCTAAGATTTTACGTCGTCGACTCAGTTTATGAAGAAAGATCAACTCTGTGTATGTTTGATCGATTGATTAAGTCGTCCAGTATTGTACCCAATTCAAGGTGGTCATACTAAGCATGGCTAGAAAGACTTGTATATTGGTTGGAACCAAGACGAATCGAGTGGATTTTCGATCTTGGGTGAGTGTCTCGTGATTAAGGAACTCTTCACTGTACCTTTTGATTCTCTTGTATTTGTCAGTTGACATTTATTTCTGAAATCCTATGATTGTATTAGATAATCACAACGGTGAAGTTTGTATGTGTCAGACATATTTTCTGATTTTAATTTGAAATCTGTCAGGGCTCATGAATTAGTTATGCTAATTCATAAATTTCCAGTTATTCATTTCTTTGTTTGTGAGAAGTCGTACTCACACTTCTAAATAATCCTCGATGTATTAGACATTTGAGTGAATTGATTTAACGGAATCCATTGGTATGGATACTTTCACATTTTTCAGAGAGAAGTGGTTATGACTATTTCTTGAGTTATAACACAGATAATTTCGTGATAGCAGAAGTTTCTTGGTGAAACTTAGTTTCCTCGCTTCTATTTTTGGTAGAGGTGAAAGTCATCATTTTGTAAATTCTTTGAACTAAGAATAAGAATTAATCCTCTTTGGATTAGAAATTATTCACCCTTGATTCCTTAAATCCACTGGAAGATTCTTGGGGAAGAACGAACTTTATTAGATTCAGGTTTGTAAATGTGTATTGATCATACATTTTTACACCCACGAACCTGATGGAAGGATCTTTTTCCACACTGGATGTTCCTGTATCCTTCAAATTAATGAAATTCTTTTCTATGCTTATGTGAAAGTGAAATCAAGGAAAATTTCTTTCCTTGAGAAATTCTTTTATGATCACCAAGGTCATGTCTTATTGCGGTTCGAAAGTACTTGTCGTCGTTGATCGTCTTAGTTCTACGTATTCTCCAAATGTCGTCGATGTTGGACCTATCTCATCAGTCATGAGTTGGGTATCTCCACATCAAGATGTCAGAGTTAGTCGAGTACAGTGAAAAAGGGATAGTTTAACAATTGAGCCTTCACCAATGTTGTGTGAAGGCTCGTGTCACCGTGTGGATTTCTGACAACTAAGTAAAAGGACGAATTATGAACAAGTATTCTATGACTTGCGTTGTTGATTTGGTAAATCAATTGCGAGGAGTTGTCGTCTACTCAAAGATCGACTTGAAGACGAGTTATTACCAGATTGGAGTGATGACCTATCTAAGATTTTACGTCGTCGACTCAGTTTATGAAGAAAGATCAACTCTGTGTATGTTTGATCGATTGATTAAGTCGTCCAGTATTGTACCCAATTCAAGGTGGTCATACTAAGCATGGCTAGAAAGACTTGTATATTGGTTGGAACCAAGACGAATCGAGTGGATTTTCGATCTTGGGTGAGTGTCTCGTGATTAAGGAACTATTCACTGTACCTTTTGATTCTCTTGTATTTGTCAGTTGACATTTATTTCTGAAATCCTATGATTGTATTAGATAATCACAACGGTGAAGTTTGTATGTGTCAGACATATTTTCTGATTTTAATTTGAAATATATCAGGGCTCATGAATTAGTTATGCTAATTCATAAATTTCCAGTTATTCATTTCTTTGTTTGTGGGAAGTCGTACTCACACTTCTAAATAATCCTCGATGTATTAGACATTTGAGTGAATTGATTTAACGGAATCCATTGGTATGGATACTTTCACATTTTGCAGAGAGAAGTGGTTATGACTATTTCTTGAGTTATAACACAGATAATTTCGTGATAGCAGAAGTTTCTTGGTGAAACTTAGTTTCCTCGCTTCCATTTTTGGTAGAGGTGAAAGTCATCATTTTGTAAATTCTTTGAACTAAGAATAAGAATTAATCCTCTTTGGATTAGAAATTATTCACCCTTGATTCCTTAAATCCACTGGAAGATTCTTGTGGAAGAATGAACTTTATTAGATTCAGGTTTGTAAATGTGTATTGATCATACATTTTTACACCCACGAACCTGATGGAAGGATCTTTTTCCACCTTTGGATGTTCCTGTATCCTTCAAATTAATGAAATTCTTTTCTATGCTTATGTGAAAGTGAAATCAAGGAAAATTTCTTTCCTTGAGAAATTCTTTTATGATCACCAAGGTCATGTCTTATTGCGGTTCGAAAGTACTTGTCGTCGTTGATCGTCTTAGTTCTACGTATTCTCCAAATGTCGTCGATGTTGGACCTATCTCATCAGTCATGAGTTGGGTATCTCCACATCAAGATGTCAGAGTTAGTCGAGTACAGTGAAAAAGGGATAGTTTAACAATTGGGCCTTCACCAATGTTGTGTGAAGGCTCGTGTCACCGTGTGGATTTCTGACAACTAAGTAAAAGGACGAATTATGAACAAGTATTCTATGACTTGCGTTGTTGATTTGGTAAATCAATTGCGAGGAGTTGTCGTCTACTCAAAGATCGACTTGAAGACGAGTTATTACCAGATTGGAGTGATGACCTATCTAAGATTTTACGTCGTCGACTCAGTTTATGAAGAAAGATCAACTCTGTGTATGTTTGATCGATTGATTAAGTCGTCCAGTATTGTACCCAATTCAAGGTGGTCATACTAAGCATGGCTAGAAAGACTTGTATATTGGTTGGAACCAAGACGAATCGAGTGGATTTTCGATCTTGGGTGAGTGTCTCGTGATTAAGGAACTATTCACTGTACCTTTTGATTCTCTTGTATTTGTCAGTTGACATTTATTTCTGAAATCCTATGATTGTATTAGATAATCACAACGGTGAAGTTTGTATGTGTCAGACATATTTTCTGATTTTAATTTGAAATCTGTCAGGGCTCATGAATTAGTTATGCTAATTCATAAATTTCCAGTTATTCATTTCTTTGTTTGTGAGAAGTCGTACTCACACTTCTAAATAATCCTCGATGTATTAGACATTTGAGTGAATTGATTTAACGGAATCCATTGGTATGGATACTTTCACATTTTGCAGAGAGAAGTGGTTATGACTATTTCTTGAGTTATAACACAGATAATTTCGTGATAGCAGAAGTTTCTTGGTGAAACTTAGTTTCCTCGCTTCTATTTTTGGTAGAGGTGAAAGTCATCATTTTGTAAATTCTTTGAACTAAGAATAAGAATTAATCCTCTTTGGATTAGAAATTATTCACCCTTGATTCCTTAAATCCACTGGAAGATTCTTGTGGAAGAATGAACTTTATTAGATTTAGGTTTGTAAATGTGTATTGATCATACATTTTTACACCCACGAACCTGATGGAAGGATCTTTTTCCATACTGGATGTTCCTGTATCCTTCAAATTAATGAAATTCTTTTCTATGCTTATGTGAAAGTGAAATCAAGGAAAATTTCTTTCCTTGAGAAATTCTTTTATGATCACCAAGGTCATGTCTTATTGCGGTTCGAAAGTACTTGTCGTCGTTGATCGTCTTAGTTCTACGTATTCTCCAAATGTCGTCGATGTTAGACCTATCTCATCAGTCATGAGTTGGGTATCTCCACATCAAGATGTCAGAGTTAGTCGAGTACAGTGAAAAAGGGATAGTTTAACAATTGGGCCTTCACCAATGTTGTGTGAAGGCTCGTGTCACCGTGTGGATTTCTGACAACTAAGTAAAAGGACGAATTATGAACAAGTATTCTATGACTTGCGTTGTTGATTTGGTAAATCAATTGCGAGGAGTTGTCGTCTACTCAAAGATCGACTTGAAGACGAGTTATTACCAGATTGGAGTGATGACCTATCTAAGATTTTACGTCGTCGACTCAGTTTATGAAGAAAGATCAACTCTGTGTATGTTTGATCGATTGATTAAGTCGTCCAGTATTGTACCCAATTCAAGGTGGTTATACTAAGCATGGCTAGAAAGACTTGTATATTGGTTGGAACCAAGACGAATCGAGTGGATTTTCGATCTTGGGTGAGTGTCTCGTGATTAAGGAACTATTCACTGTACCTTTTGATTCTCTTGTATTTGTCAGTTGACATTTATTTCTGAAATCCTATGATTGTATTAGATAATCACAACGGTGAAGTTTGTATGTGTCAGACATATTTTCTGATTTTAATTTGAAATCTGTCAGGGCTCATGAATTAGTTATGCTAATTCATAAATTTCCAGTTATTCATTTCTTTGTTTGTGAGAAGTCGTACTCACACTTCTAAATAATCCTCGATGTATTAGACATTTGAGTGAATTGATTTAATGGAATCCATTGGTATGGATACTTTCACATTTTGCAGAGAGAAGTGGTTATGACTATTTCTTGAGTTATAACAGATAATTTCGTGATAGCAGAAGTTTCTTGGTGAAACTTAGTTTCCTCGCTTCTATTTTTGGTAGAGGTGAAAGTCATCATTTTGTAAATTCTTTGAACTAAGAATAAGAATTAATCCTCTTTGGATTAGAAATTATTCACCCTTGATTCCTTAAATCCACTGGAAGATTCTTGTGGAAGAATGAACTTTATTAGATTCATGTTTGTAAATGTGTATTGATCATACATTTTTACACCCACGAACCTGATGGAAGGATCTTTTTCCACACTGGATGTTCCTGTATCCTTCAAATTAATGAAATTCTTTTCTATGCTTATGTGAAAGTGAAATCAAGGAAAATTTCTTTCCTTGAGAAATTCTTTTATGATCACCAAGGTCATGTCTTATTGCGGTTCGAAAGTACTTGTCATTGTTGATCGTCTTAGTTCTACGTATTCTCCAAATGTCGTCGATGTTGGACCTATCTCATCAGTCATGAGTTGGGTATCTCCACATCAAGATGTCAGAGTTAGTCGAGTACAGTGAAAAAGGGATAGTTTAACAATTGAGGCCTTCCTTGTTATGATATTGGCATTCCTTGAATCTTTGTTATGAATTTGCTGAAAAGACCTACATGAGTCTTGTTTGAATTCAAGTGATCGTGGATCGACTGGTGAAGTCTACACCCTTCTTACAAGTTAAGATCCACTATGCAGTGGAGGAGTAAACCGAATAATGTATCAGAGGATTGTTCAGACTTCATGGAGTATCTTCAAGTGTTGTTTCAAATGAAAAACGGAAGTTTATCAATATATGTCGGTTAAGTTTGCTTAAAGTGTTGAGGACTAAGTTGAGGCTAAGTCCAACTGATCATCCTCAGCGGGATGGATAAGTAATGAGACGACCTATCCTTAGCAAGTTAGTTGGGAGATAGTGTGGTACCTAATTTTTGTCATTTCTATGGTAGGACAAACCAGAGTTGATAGGAGCTTCGTTAATGTATAGATGTGAACGGTACTACGAGAACCCTTAAGTTCAACATCATTGAGTGCGATGATTACAATGGACCTTATCATGATCGAGGAAGATATATCATTAAAGGAATTTAGAGTAGTGATCAACGTTTATGGTTAATGTTGACTTCGTGAGTCCGAGGATTAACAAAAAAAATATCTATAGTAGTTTTCCTTAAGCTGAACGGAAATAATAAAGAGAAGTTCTTGAGAAACTAAGTTGTGAGAAGAGTTTGAGATCTCTGTTTTAGAGTTTGAAAGCTCAGACCGTGATGAAATTTGGAGTGGTGGAATAAGTCCAAAGGAAACTAAGACTACAATTGTGTGCTTTGGGTTGAAAGTTGATATATGTGGTATTGTTAATGTTGAACTTGATGTTCGTCGTAAGGATAAGGTGTTGACGAAGTTTTGTTAGCGGACTAATTTTGAGGCAATAAGTGATTAAGTTTTGATTAGGTCTTTCGAGTGTGATAAGATATGGCGAAATGTTTCTAATCTTTGAGGTCTTATTCTGGTAAATATGTGGTTGATGATCCACAGTGGAAACTGGACATTTTAAATCCACGATTGCCATTGGGGAGTGTCCACCTGGATTTCTTGGCTTTGTTTTGGTGCAACCCCTAGGGGTTATGGCCTCAGAGAAACTGTTTTATAATCTCTTTTCTCGGCTGCAAATTTATAAGATAAGGGCAGATATGATACAAGCACTTCCTTGCATAAGTGATAGAGCTCTGTCTTTAGATGGAGGAATTGTTAGGAGTTGTGGTGTATTTTCCCTGGGCAATAGGGTAGATGTGCATGTAAAATTTCTTAAACCAAGGATATTAAAGGGGCTTGATAACCAAATTGAAAATGAGAGGTAAATGAAGGATATGAAATCGAAGAAGGAAAATGATTCTGGAGGAATTAAGAAGGGAACGGACTATGTTGGATGTGGTAAGGTTCAATTTCAATAAGATTGAATTTCTTAGGTTTTGGCGCAAAGTTTATCATGTACGAATCAGGCGGAGATGTACTTAAAGGATAAATAGGATGACATAAGAATCGATCCGGTTATAGAGTTATAGATGAGAGGAATGAAGCGACAAGAATACAAAGTAAGATTTTAGGGTCGAAGTGTGATTACAGAAATCCTGTTTAGTTTTGAGCTACGAAATTTTGAGGACGAAATTTTTTTAGAGGGGTAGTAATTTAATACCCTATTTTTTACACATATGATTAATTATTTTATTTGGATGTTTATGTTTATTTTGTTATGTGGCTTAGTTTGAGTAATTAAATTACTCTCTTCAAATTATTTTATTGGGTACGTTAGCACTGACTTATTTCAGTTAATGCACGCTTACTAGACAATAATTTACGTTATTGTCACTATTATTACCAGTACAGAAAAATGTTTTAAATAATATGATTAAGAGAAAAGCATTTTCATATTTTCATTCTATTTAATTTTAGAGTTAAAAATATTTTGGTTTGACATTAATCAGAGATTAATTTTGGACCGTTGATCTTCTTAGATGATTAGTTCAACTATCAATCTTGACTCTAATTTAAATTTTGAAAGTATATAATTGTCAACCATTATTTTTAGTTCCAAAAGCCAAAAACATGTTTATTTTTAGACTTAATATTTACCACTCATTTTTGTACCTACTCATTAAGTAAATAAAAAAAATGGTTCTTTTTATCTTGTCTCTCTCATATGTTCGACGTCCCTCACCCCCTTCTCTTTTTATTTCACGTTTTCCTCCCATGCTTCAACATAACCCACACACTTCTTCCCCTCTTCACATCAACTCCCACTCCAAGCTCATCTCCTTCCCTCTCCCTAACACCATCAGTCGTGCGCCGCCACTAGGGAGGCCAACGTCCGGCCACCGCTCAGAGCAAGGGGTAGGCTGCACGCTTCTGTTTTCCTCATGCACATTCTGTTCAGGTGCGCCTCAGTTCGCCGCTGTCACTGTCACGGTGGGCTTTCCGGTCGCCGTTTATGGTGTTTCCACCATAGTTTGGGTTGTTGATCCTTCTTTTCTCTTCCTTTGAAACTTAACTCTTGTTTCTTTTGGATTTTGGTGGCTGTACATAAAACATGTCACCGTTCTCCACCCCTACCATCGCACCGCCGCCATCACCACCACCTTAGGTCACCTTCAAAGTGCTTCTCCTTTGTTGGGTGAGTGGAAATTTCACTCATCTCTCTTTAAGATTGAAAACCCCAATTTTGAAACCCTAACCCTAACATTTTGATTTTAGCTTTAGACTTTGAAATTAAATGTGTATTCATGCAATTGAAACTAAAAATTGATGTTTTATTAAACTAATTTCATGATTCTAGGATTAGAATGAGTTTTCCCCAATTTAGGATATGAATCCAAAAACCCCAATTCAATTTTTATTGAAATTTGTTATGTTTGGTAAAATTAAGTATTCATATATGAAATTAGGACTTTTAGTTGATGATTCCTAAGTTCATTTTCATGATCCTTTAATCAAAACAAAGTTTCCTCAAAGGGTATTGTGAAGCTTAAGCTCCAAACATGATTTTCATTGAAAATGACCTTGTTTGGTAATAAGATTAAGTGTTTAGATCAAATTAGAATGTGTGTTTGATCTTGTGTAATTGATTTCTTGATTTCTGGTTGTTGCGTGTTGTTGGATTCCCTCTCTGAGACGTTTGACACGGTTATGCTTGCTTGATGGAGTAGATAGTTACACTCTTGGAGCTAACGTGAGCATTAAGATGAGGATCCTTTACTTGTCTTCAAAGGTAAGGGGAGCTTGCCTAGGGATAATCAATAACTACATGCATCTGTGTATGTGTTTAATTGAGTGTTGTGAATATTATTGTGATATTGAGCCAATACTTGAATAACTTGTTTACTTGAACTATTGTGGTTATTACTTGAAGTTGAACATTACTTGCTTTAAAGTGTTTTGAATTATATATATGTGATGAACTGTCATTAACTGTGATATTGTTATTGTTGTGAATATATTACTGTTGATTGAAGTTTGAGAAGCCGGACTTGAGTCTGTGCTCAATGACTATAAGGATTAAAAGCCTTAACAAGCCTTGAATAGAACTTTGAAAGTTTTGGGTTCATTTATAAAAGTTCCTTGTTTAAAGTTCTTACTTCAGAAGAATAAGATCTTTGTTTTTAGAAAAATGTTGAAGTGATTTTAAGTTGAAGGAAGCTACCTTTTATGATCAAAAGTTTTGTACGAGAGAAAACCTTTTCGAACTGTATGTTTTATGAAGGAAAAACCCTTTGAAAATATTTAACTTTATTCCATCAAGGAATTTCAAAAACAAACGAATTTCCTAAATGTTTTAGAAAAGATTTTGAAAAGGAAGATGATTTTCTCCTAAATGATTTGGAAACGTTCCGGTTACTTGGATAAGTGATCGAGGTTTTGTTTTGGATTTGATTTTCACTGAGAGAAAAGTAAGCACATGTGAATTGAATCTAGTTCGCGAGACATCGATTCTAGTATTCTGCAATATGCACGTTGATCCTTGATCCGTGTCCCGTTGTTGTGGACTGTGTGTCCTAATCACGTTGTTGTGGACTGTGTGTCCTAATCACATTGTTGTGGACTGTGTCCTAACCACGTTGTGAGGAACGTTGTTAAAGGTGAATGTTGTTTTCTACGACCACAAGCCTAGGACTGGTGCATCGGTCTAAGGTGTTGTTATTGAGCACTCAGACTATGTGTCCCATGTTGATGTTGATAATTTCAAAATGATGAAATTTATGAATAGTCGCTAGCCTTTGAGCTTCGACAACGAATGAGAACGAACACAAAGAAAACATCGAGAACTAAATGTTTTACATTTGCATTTACGGCAAACGTGCCTGACGTGGTTTTTTAACGTCAGACCTTAACAGGAAAGGTATCATGTGACGGTGTATTATCGTTGTTCTTAAAATGGACAATGAAACGGTGTACGTGTATCGTTGTGCCTAAATAGACAATGAAACGGAGTGCATAATCATTGTGCCTAAATGGCCAATGAGACGGTGTATTATCGTTGTGCTTAGCTAGTCAATGAGACGGTGTATTGAGCCTGATCAACTCATTTTGAGGATGTTGGGATCTCCGGAGATTAAGTTTAGAGCCTAATTATTGAATTGTCATGCATTCTCTTTATAAAACCGATTGTTCGAGTATGAGACCCACTAATTCTGATTTTATCTATGAATAATAATTAAATGTTAATGTGCTAAGGTGATGTATGTATCATGTATATGGTTGTTGTGTGATATATCCATTTGTCGGTATCTCGCCCTTACAGATATATCAGGTTTCTTCTGGTTCGCTATTGTACCCTGGGTACTTTAGTACAGATGGTGTAGAGGAGTCTTCCTAAGTCACTCAGAGACTTAGATCTAGTTGTTTGATGAAGTATTTGATTGGGGAATGACCACGTGAGTTTTCCTCATAAATAAATTTTAGAATGACCAGCTTAGGGTTTGAGACTTAGATTTTTGATAGTATGTATGAGTATGGCTCAGAGAGTCTTTATTTTAAAATGGAATGTTTATGACTCAGAGGGCATCTCTTTTGAATGAAAACCTAAGCTTTTCCTTTCGGTCATGTATAGCTTATTGGTATCACTATTTTTAGCATATTACTGCCTAGTTGTATTTGGTGTAACTGGAATTCTGGAATGAAAATGTAATTATTTTAGCAGGTGTTCTTTTACCTGGGATGTCCGAATTACAGAGGAGACTCTGTCGAAATTTTTGTAAGAATACTAGCTTTTATTCAAGTATATCTCTAAATTAAATAGGCTTGCCATGCTAGGATTGTAAGCCGGTGTGCCGATCAAGGCTTAGGTTTGGAGTCGTGACAAATTTTTATATCCAAATTCAGACGCTTATGTACTTATATAAATTATTCTCTAAAAGCAATCAGCAAATTATCTTTTTAATTTAAATTCCGCATGTGTTACGTAGTAATACCTAGTGGAGGTGTTACAATATATATATGCCTATGTTCGACTATGTTGTTGTATGTCAAAGTAGGAAAAAAAAAATTATCACTATTTTTGTATTAAGAAAAGTGTTAGAAAATCTTATTTTCCGAAACTAACCAGCATAATTAAAGTTTTATTTTCTGCAAAGATTTATCATGTGATGTGACCCAAAAAGTGTGAGGGATTTCCAAATTAATGGAAGTCCAAGACACCAAGTTGGAAAGAGGTTGATGGACTCCAATACGTGTGTCTCTTCATGGCTTTTAAATGTTTCCTAATAGATGTGTTTTTTTCATGATTAAATGTGTTCATTCATCAAGTGTACATTAATGAAAGGTTGCAATCATTCTTTCAAATACATGAAAGGTTATTTCATTCACCAAGAGGCATAAGTTGGTCTATAAATAGAACCAATTGTGCATGCAAAATGATGTCTGAAAATTGACTAAACTTCTGCAAGCCAAATCACTTCCTTTCTTCCCTTAATGCGCAGAGAGATTGAAGGAAACTATTATTCTGTAAAATGTCATTGACGATACGCTTGGTTTAGGGTGTGCAAACAAAACCAAGGTTCTCCATTTTATCCTGAAGGGGATTCACCGGTTACACCTGTTGCATCCAATCTACGAGGAGAGATTGGTGGGGGACAAATCGAACCTAAAGCCTAGTGTTCTTACACGCCTTGGAGGGTGCGCATGTCACTTGTTCTTCTCTTCTTTGTTGCAGACCAGACCCCATTTTCTAACAATCTTTAGGTTCGATCTTCGATTCATAATAATGGTTGCAACATGGAGGGAGATGAAATTTGACATTGTCAAAATGAAGAGGTTCGAAGGTGGTAACTCCGTTCGTTGGGAGAAAAAGATGCATGGTCTTCTTACAAGCAAGGAGAGATGAGTACTCATACGCTTCATCAAATTATGTTTATTTGTTACCATGGTGGAAGGTACACAATTACTTTCTATGGCTATGATATGCTTGATCGGGTCTTGTTGACCCATACTCAAATGCTACTATTGTTTAAGAATTAAATTCGGTTAATCCTTGCAAAGTTTCCCGAACTGGCGCAACGGTTGGCATCTTGTGAATCAGGCCTTTGGTTCGAGGTTCGAATCCCATGTCTGCTCATTTTGGATTTTTGTTAACTTTGTTAAATACTTCAATGGATCGGAAGATAAAATGAAAAATTTCTCTGGTGGGATTCGAACACAAAACTAAAGGGTGAAAAGCACAAGGGCTAACCGCTATAGCAACGCTTCATTTGGTATTTTGAGGTCGTTACAATATTCTTAATGGTTGTAAATGTTTGGAAAACTTGATTAAACTTGGACAGAGAAACACATTCTCTGATGGCATAAACTGACTTTTCGTGTATGCACAAGGGTGTCCTATGGGGTTTGTACGTAGTGTTTGAGTGTAAGCATGCATTTAATTTGTGTTAATAATCAATGCCTTTTGTTGAAAATTTAATCTGATATTAATATGAATGATTTGCTTGCTTTAGGAGTTATAAGAGTAGAATAAGTTTATCACCCTAATTATTTTGAGTCTACTAGAATACTTGACCAAACAACTATACCTTACACAACAAAACGATATAGGTGAAAAGGAAAATAGAATATTAGGAAAAATGGTAAAAGCCATGGTATCCTATGATGGTCTAACAAAATGATATTGGGGAGAAGTCATGTTGAAGGAACAATAGTAAATAGGGTTCTAAACAAAGGAACAAGATAACCCATATGAGCTCTGGAAGATAGAAAGCCCATTCTCAAGTTTTTGAAAGTTTGAGGTTGAAGGGCAATAGTAAAAGTTCTTGAAACAAAAGAAAGAAATTAGGTGAAAGGGGAATTGAATGTGAGTGTTCCCGGGCTATGCGAAAATTAGCATATCATATAGATTCATGGTTATGGAATCTGAGACACCCCGTTGTGCCCCATTGTATTATTAGATTAAAACCTTATTATTCACTTAATCGCATACTTAACGTTAGAATATGTAAAAATTATAACTTAACTTATAAACACACAGCAGAAGAAAATTTCAAAGTAAACACACCATATATATAACAAACGTATCATAGGTTTATGCATTAGAGTATTTAAAACACCGTCTAGGGTATCCCGTCAGTAGGATCCCTAGCAGGCATCTTAAAACAACAATTAATAGATGAAACAAAACGTCTTATAAGACTCACTGACCCTAGACACTAAACTACATTGCTGGAATCCATAGCTCGTCCTCCCACCTCTGGTTCATACGGAGTTCCATCTAACTCCTCAACAATTTGTTTCTCCATCGGGTCTTCTCGTACGATCACATCAGAAATAAAATACAACACATAGAAAGATATAGGGGATAAGAAATAGTTTTATCATCAAAAGAGGAAAAGATTCGCAGCATATCATACAATAATTGTCACATACAATCAACATACATAACTATCAAATCATCCTCAAAATAAGGCATCATCCTCTACCCTCCAACTCATGCAACAAAACCTTTATGCTGACGTGGCCACTGCTAATCCTGCACACATCCCTCGATAGGAATGTCAGTCAGTCGTCCAAGTGTTACGTTCCCAATGCCGGTGCACATTCTCATCCATGGTGAGAATGCTCATGCAAAGCAATGACACTATAGCTGCACAGTACCGTCGGTGCACACCCTTATTTTCTCTCTCATCTTTATCAAGGGTGCTCATGCATAGCAATGACACTATAGTTGCACAACTTAACTTCTAATTTGGAACGGTCCACGAGAACGTCAGACCTCGTGTATCTCAAATACACGGTTATGAACAACAATGCAACATATGATTCTCACTGACTTTTATCAATAACAACCTAGTACCTCAAGCTTTTCCTCATAACCTCCACTTATATTCTATATCACATCACTTCTAGAAAATAATAGCGAGGTACATCTAATTCATATTCAAAACTCTCACCCAAACAAAATACCTCCGAGCAATATATATCTTTCCTTAAAATCAACAAAGCAATTTATCAAACCAGGCTGATCATGTATAACACAATATCAACAAAATAATCAAACATCATAAAATATCACATAAAGCAAATTATCACAACCAGCATATCACAATCAAATCAAATAAGAAATAAAGCCAAACATCCTCAACATCATAAAATCAACCTTAATGTCGATAAACCTACAATCCCCAAATCACCATTGGTTTTACAGAAAGGGTTTCCAATGTGATTTTGATCTTGTCGATTACTCGACTACTAGTAGGGTTTAGGTTACCCTACACAATTATTATAGAATATACTACTTATCGATTCCGACGGTAGATTGGTTCTTTCCCCCACTTGAGCTTATCTCCGGAAACACGAACTTACCGCTCCTCGTCACGACACTACGGTTATTAAATCAACCTTCAATCAATCAACATAAAAATGAATTAATCAAACAAAATTCATCCTTAACCACAAAAGGGTAGGTTCGGCTATGACAACCCAAAATAAGGCTAGGGATTTCAAAACTTCATAAACTCTTAGATCAATGATCCTTAAGCATTTATAATTATAAAACCAATGATCACAACTAAAAGAATTGAAACAAAATCCTCTAACACCAAAGGTTAGGGTCTCAGGCCGTATTAGAAAAATAGGCAGGGAAATTTAGTTGGATTCAAGCTCTAGGATTTAGATGATACAGGTACTAGAGAGCTTAAATCACGCATTAGATTTCAAAAATGAAAACAAAATCATCAAACCCTCCTTTGAGTGAGATTCAGCCACTTAAAGAAAATATGGAAGGAAAAATATTTTTTATTACATGCTCTTGGATAATGAAATTGGAAGACATCACAAGATCATAGAAATTGGTTTCACATTAAAAGGATTTTTCTACAATTTTCTAGGATTATTTGAAGTTCTAGATCTAGGAATGGAAATTTATGAAAACTTGATGATCATGGCTTGATCTTACAAAATAAATGAAGGATAAGACTTAGATTATTAAGGAGAAGAGCTTTTACCTCTTGAAGATTGAAGGAATGAAGAAAATGATTAACCTTCACTAAGTTGAAAACTGGACAGCTTGAGGATGTGATGGTATTGTGAGTGTATTTCACAATATACTCATCCAACAATAACGAACTTTGTCTTGTTAGAAATATAAGAATAAAAGGAACAACTTTGGTGTTGAATGTTTCATTTGGTTCGGATCATAACAGGGGTGAAAAGGGCCTTCTTTCTGCTGTTTCGTGTGTTGCTGAGAATTCTGGGCAGTTTTGGTATTTTGAGCCTATCTCTCAATCCACTTATCCGTTTTTGATGATCTTTAGCTTGTTGTAAAGAAGAGAGAAATTGGAACAACGTTTATGTTGAGAGTTTTACGAGTTTCAGAAAGGAAGAGGGTCATATTGTCAGTGGGGATTCGGTGTTCATATGAGTTTTGCAACTTTGTTGGTGAGGAAGATGAAGAGAATGAAGGTGTGAGTGAAGGGGCTAAGGTTTTGTGTTATATATAGGCTATATCTTAGTCCTTTTTTGGTTTATTAGATGTTGGATTAATAGCTTTTGTGATTATTTAATTAATATAAGCTTAACCATAGTTAATAATTAACTTAACTAAGGTTATTTTGGCTAATCATGGATAATAATATGTGGCTCACATTTGATGGAGGCGTGGCTGATTTTAGACCACTCATAGTGACTCACCGATGAGTCATCGATCCTATCCATTAGCGGTTCTCGGAAATTTCGTACGCAGCTCCATCATATACCCGATTTCGGTTTTTGAGAGGAAAATAACGAAACGAAAGCAAAATAAAATAGGTATGGTTTATTGGAGGTGGATGCATAAAATTGGAGAGATGTGGGAGGTTTACAACCACGTAAAATGAGTAGTTAAGAGTGCGTAGATGTGTCTTGTTAATACCTGCGAAAGCTTGGGGGTATTTTGATCTTTTCACCTAAAAGTCATGATTACTAGCATTTAATGCTCATAAATGCTTGGTGACTCATCCTCCATGAGTCATCATGTATGACTCACTGTCCCGATCTCTTGACGGGTCTCTGCAGTTTCGTTTTCAACTCTGTCGGTTTCCCGATTAGGGTTTTACGCCTGCGTAAAAGCATAATATTTCGTTTTCGGTTGAAAATTTTAAAAACAACCAAACTCGTTAGAAAAATGATTTAAATATAAACCATTTCATTTACGAGTCCAATTTAGGTTTTCTGATCATTAAAATCTTACTATCAGTGAAAACACCGACTGTTTTCCGTTCGAACTTTTACCAAAATTCGTTCGAATAAACATAATATTTTATTTCTGATCAGAAATTCGGAAAGTAGACTTCCTCTTGGTCAAAAATATAAAAAATCTACAAATTTCAATTTTCGGGCCAAATTAGGGTTTTCTGTCAGTATAAAATTATACCACGGTTAAAAACGCATACCGGTTTCCGTCTGTGTTTTAGACCCAAAAATTCACCGTAATCTTCTACCATAAGAGAGACTACGAATATGATTTTATTTTATTTAAAATCACTTTCTAACTCTCATATTAAAATATAATTAATTATATTTTAACCGGTTAAATAGCGTAATTAAAAAATTAGACTGTTACATTACTACCCCTCTTAGAAAAAAAATCCGTCCTCGGAATTTCTTAACTCAAAACTAGACATTATATTGTAATTGTATCTTAATCTAAAGATCCCACATTATATTTCTCATTGCTGTTTTTTCCCTAGGTGACAGTGGTAACTTCATAACAAAATTCATTCTTATATCATTCTATTTATCCTCGAAACAATCCATCACTACATTATATTCATTGTCCTTAACATTTAACCTTGATCTATTATCCTTGAAGGACATAATTAAAACTTAATCATTTCCTTCTTCTTACTACCGATCCACTAGAGAACCTTATTTCAACATCTAACTCCCGCAATTAACACCACAATCAATTCCAACATCTAACTTCTACAATTAACACCGCAGTCAAAAGAACAACACCTGCTAGGATTATCTAACTTAACAAATTTGAATTTCTCTAGTAACCTCAATTTACATTAGAAATCATCTTTTCTGCTCATATTCAACTTTGGTGAAACTACTATATACACTTTTTTTTACTCTTCCCAAACTCATACAATCCATCTTAACTTAGAACATTAATCATTGCCCTAGGTTCCATAATGATACTATGCCTCAATCAACAATTGACTTATAGTAATTGTCTTACTCATTGATATTGATCTTAAGGGTTCACATCCTACCAATCACAACTATACCTCAACAAAACTCTCATCACTTTCTTGTCTATCATGCTACTTAGATAAACAAACAAAGTCTACCAGATATCAAATACATACCATGTATAAGATCACAGATTGACAATTCAGCTCCCATCATGGTAAACACTCTTTCAGTGGCCTGAGGTCGGGCCATTTGACGTCCTGCTGTTGGAACTCCCTTTCCATCTCCACCTCTTTGAGCACCGATGTACAACATATAATGCTACATAAAATATATATATGCCATATAACTGTTAACTATCGCGTCGGGACTCACTACCCAACTTCTAAGCATAGTTAAAATCAGATGTGGATTTAACTAGACACGGCCAGCAACAACTTCCTAGACCTCACAATCCGATTAGAATTGAACTGCTCTGATACCAACAAATGAGACACCCCGTTGTGCCCCATTGTATTATTAGATTAAAACCTTATTATTTACTTAGTCGCATACTTAACCTTGGAATACATAAAAATTAAAACTTAACTTATAAACACACGTACAGCGGAAGAAAATTTCAAAGTAAACACACCATATATATAACATACAGATCATAGGTTTATGCATTAGAGTATTTAAAACACTGTCTAGGGTCTCCCGTCAGTAGGATCCCTAGCAGGCATCTTAAAACAACAATTAATAGCGGAAACAAAATGTCTTATAAGACTCACTGACCCTAGACACTAAACTACATTGCTGGAATCCATAGCTTGTCCTCCCGCCTCTGGTTCATATGGAGTTCTATCTAACTCCTCAGCAATTTGTTCCTCCATCGGGTCTTCTCGTATTATCACATCAGAAATAAAATACAACACACAGAAAGATATAGGCGATAAGAAATAGTTATATCATCAAAAGCGGAAAAGAGTCGTAGCATATCATACAATAATTGTCATAGACAATCAACAAACATAACTATCAAATCATCCTCAAAATAAGGTATCATCCTCTACCCTCCAACTCATGCAACAAAACCTTTATGCTGACGTGGTCACTGCTAATCTTGTCACACATCCCTCGTAAGGAATGTCAGTCAGTCGTCCAAGTGACACATTCCCAACGCCGGTGCACATTCTCATCCATGGTGAGAATGCTCATGCAAAGCAATGACACTATAGCTCCACAGTATCGTCGGTGTACACCCTTATTTTTCTCTCATCTCTATCAAGGGTGCTCATGCATAGCAATGACACTATAGTTGCACAACTTAAATTCTAATAAGGAACGGTCCACGAGAACGTCAAACCTCGTGTATCTCAAATACACGGTTATGAACAACAATGCAACATATGATTCTCACTGACTTTTATCAATAACAACCTAGTACCTCAAGTTTTCCTCATAACCTCCACTTATATTATATATCACATCACTTCTATAAAATAATAGCGAGGCATATCTAATTCATATTCAAAACTCTCATCCAAACAAAATACCTCCGAGAAATATATATCTTTCCATAAAATCAACTAAGCAATTTATCAAACCAGGCAGATCATGCATAACACAATATCAACAAAATAATCAAACATCATAAAATATCACATAAAGCAAATTATAACAACCAGCATATCACAATCAAATCAAATAAGAAATAAAGCCAAACATCCTCAACATCATAAAATCAACCTTAATGTCGATAAACCTACAATCCCCGAATCACTATTGGTTTTACAGAAAGGGTTTCCAATGTGATTTTGGTCTTGTCGATTACTCGACTACTAGTAGGGTTTAGGTTGCCCTACACAATTATTATAGAATATACTACTTATCTGTTCCAATGGTATATTGGTTCTTTCCCCCACCTGAGCTTATCTCCTGAAACACGAACTTCCCGCTCCTCATCACGACGCTACGGTTATTAAATCAACCTTCAATCAATCAACATAAGAATGAATTAATCAAACAGAATTCATCCTTAACCACAAAAGGCTAGGTTCAGCTATGACAACTGTTGGGGCGAATCTAGGCAAGTATACCTAGTCGTACAAGTAATACGGTGGTGAGACCGATATCGTTCCCACGAGGACTGAGACAAGTACTAGCACGTAACAGATCGATTACTATCTAAGCGAATCTTTGGATGGAAGGGAGCTCAATATCAAATACCAAGCCCAACAATAGTAAAAATAAATAGAATAAAAAGGAACAAACTCTTTTTGTAATTTTCTCAAATACTTGGAAGGTGATAAAAGGGGTTTTTCAAATATGATAAAAGACGGTGGGATCATATTTCACTAAACCTTAGCCTCATGCAATACCAAGACTACCAATCCAGTTTATGCTTCAAATATTAAAATCAACCCACAATATTACTCAAGCCCTAATTCCTTAGATGACAAGAGCCTAAATCCCCTAATAGACCCTAATTCCTTAGGTGGCCTAATTAGTGAATTTGCATTAAGATAGGGATTACGCGATTACTAATAAACCAAAATCCATTCCTAGATGCAAGGTTTACTAGGTGATTAATCCCAGATCAAGAATTGATAAGAACGTCCCCATTGCAAATCAAATCTCAAAATCAAATCATGGATGATCAGACCACAACAAGCATTAAGCGTAGGAATCAAACACTAATAGAGAGGCATAAACACAGATTGATAAATCAAAGCAATTACATGATATTCAGTTTAGCTACATCTAATCCCAACAAAAAGGGATTTAGCTACTCATACAGAAAGAGAAAGGCAAAACAAGAGAAATAGAGATAAAGGAGAGAAGGGACTCCATGAAAGCTTTCCACAGCAGCCACAACAGCCTCTAGCTCAGAGAATTAAGGTAAAATTATGGTGTAAAAACGTCCCTCTTTCTGTTCTGCCCAAAGGTCTTATTTATAGATCAGGGAAAAACTGCGCGTCCCGGCCGTGATGGCCATCACGGCCAGACCGTGACGGGCTCTGCCATGGGCGCACTTTCAAAATTTCATCTGTCACGGTCGTGATGCTCATCACGGCCAGGCCGTGACCAGTTCTTCTTGTTGAGGGTCTGGCTCAGCTGACAGGTCACGATCGTGATGGTCATCACGGCAAGGCCGTGACAGCTTCTGACTTTTGCCTCATTTCTTTCCAGCTATTGCTCGATCATGGCCGTGATGGGCATCACGGCTAGGCCGTGATGGGCTCTGTTTGGCTCATTTTCTTCTCTTTTCAAGCTCTTTCTCCTTCCAAGCTTCATCATGGTCAATCTTGAGCATTTTATCCTCAATTTCTGCAAAACAACACCACGAAACCACCTTACCCGTTCCAAGGTAAAAACTATCTAAAAATCAAATTAAGTATGCCTAAACTATATGAAAATGCATGCAAAATGATATAAAAATATGAGGTGTAATCACACTCATCAAATCAACTCAAGCTTAAGACTTTTGCTTGTCCTCAAGCAAACACTAAGGCCAGAAGATATAGATAAGTAGAGCATGGATAGTGAACCAAGAACCTGAGTAATTAATCCAAGTAAGAGGCATGTTCAAATAATTCACCAAGAGACGATCAATTTCAAGTCCAATTAGAAGCTCAGGTTACCTAGACTCATATTCTCACTTATTCGGGCACTCTTTCTCACCTCACTCAAGTGTTTAAGGATATATGATAATTCGCTCAATTTCCTCAAGGAATGAATTCTACCATAAGCTTGACTATCAACCAAATCTCTACTTTATTAATGAAAACACATAAGAATCAAGAGGTCTTTCACTTTGGTTGTAACGAGGCCATGGGATTTATCGTTAGGTGGGGAAATCAGGAAAAGGAAATTTCAAGAAGGCTAAACAAAACATCAAGCATTGCAAAACATGACACCTTCTAAAATACCTTTTTGGGTTTTGATTCATTTTTCCACCTTTCTTTCTTTCTTTTTCTTTTATTTCTCACTTTCATTTGTCATCCCCTTCTCTATATATATATTTTCTTTTATTTTTATTTTATTTGGAGAAGGGGAGATTTTCAGCTCAAGAGAAATATTTTTCTGATTTTCCCATCCCATACTTTTTCAAACTACCTTTTCACCCTTTTGTGCAATACTTTAGAAGGTCCCCTATCAAGCATCATTCATCCAAATATTTCAGGGTACCATGAAAAGTATTTTATTCTTGAAGGCTCAAAATTGGGCAACTAAGGGGTAGCATTTAATCAATCAAAGCTCAGAAGGCCGGAAAAATAGCTAGTGCCTCAATCATTTTCAAAAATGTTTTCAAAAAATTTTAAGATTCAAAACGGTTTCAAGTCAAGTTCTAGAGAAATACAATCCAAGAGGAATAACACTCCATACAAAGAATGGGGTAGATTTAGTGGGTACCCCTTTTTGGCTCAAAATCTCACATTTTAGTAGTTCAAAAATCAATGAGAAACACGAATCTACGGAACCACGTGCTAATTATCAACCATCAAAGATCATCTCAAGAATTTTTTATTTGTAGCCTTATCATAAGAATAAAAAAAATTGGGTTCAAAAATTCACTATTTCAATTTAATTGACACTCAGATCTCACAATTGGATGCATAATCTAAGCAAGGGGCAATCTAATCATGTGATCATGCAAAACTATGCCTATATGAATGCAACATGCAAAATACAAAGATACAAAACTTTGCAAAAATACCCCTACCCCAAGCTTAAAAACTTACATTGTCCCCAATGTAAATAATCAAATTGGAGAGGGGAGAAAAATGGAACAACATACCGAGGTGGTAGCGGGTGTTGGCTCACATGCCTAGTCAAAGGGATGCTGGAAAATGTGTCACGGCCGTGACCTCTATCACGGGCAGACCGTGATCAATTCTGATCCATAGGGGTTGGCCTATCACGGCTGTGACCTCCATCACGGCTAGGCCGTGATGCTCTCTGATCTTCAGGGTCCTCTCATCACGCCCGTGATAGGTATCACGACTGGGCCATGATCCTTTCTGATCTTCATGTTTAGCTCATCGCGGTCGTGGCCAGTGTCACGGCCTGGGCGTGATGGTTGCTGATTTTGTTTGTCCTTGCCCTTCTTGCTCTTCCTTCCTTCTTGCCCTGAAAACACTTAACAAATCTATTAATTTATGTTATTTTTCCTCTTGATCTTCTCAAAGTATTCAAGAGTTAAAAATAAAAAACAAATGGAAAAAGAAAAGAGAAAGAAAACTTGGGTTGCCTCCCAATAAGCGCTTCTTTAACGTCACTAGCTTGACGGTCGGTGATCTCAAGGATCACGAAGGTGCACAGCTGTGGTCAATCTCTCAATGTCACCACCCAAGTAGGTCTTAAGCCTTTGGCCATTGACTTTGAAGGTCCTTTTTGAAGTAGGATCCTCCACTTCTATAGCTCCACGCAATGAGACTTCTTTGACAATGAACGATCCCGACCACTTAGACTTCAACTTGCCCGGAAACAATATCATCCGGGAATTGAATAATAAAACTTGTTGTCCTGACTGAAATGTTTTCATCACGATCTTCTTGTCATGATAGGTCTTGACTCGCTGCTTGTAAATAGCTGCATTCTCATATGCATTGAGGCGCATCTCCTCTAATTCATGCAGCTGATTGACTCTTTTCTCACCCGCCAGAGTGGCATCAAAATTCAAGAACTTCAATGCCTAAAAGGCTCGATGCTCCAGAAGTTTTTAATGCAGTCCGGTAAGCCCACAAGGCATCGTCAAGCTTCTTTGCCCAATCTTTTCTGGAAGTGGCCACAGTTTTTTCCAGAATTTGCTTAATCTCTCGGTTAGAGACCTCCGCTTGCCCATTTGTTTGCGGATGATATGGAGATGTCACCTTATGCCTCACATCATACTTGGTCAACACATTTTTCAGTTGTGAGTTGCAGAAGTGAGATCCCCCATCACTTATAAGGACCCTTGGGACACTGAACCGGGCAAAGATGTTCTTTTTGACGAACTTAATCATTGTTTGTACATCATTCTTCGATGTTGCAATGGCCTCCACCCATTTAGAAACATAGTCCACCGCCACCAAGATATATTGATTGGAGAATGAAGGTGGTAGTGGGCCCATAGAATCTATTCCCAACAGTCAAATACTTCAATCTCCAATATGTTTTGCAGTGGCATCTCATCCCTTTTAGATATGTTCCTAATCCTTTGGCACTTGTCACAACTCTTCACATGATTGTAAGAGTCCTTGAAGATTGGGGGCCAAAAGAGCCCAGATTGGAGGACCTTTGCAGCTGTCCTAGACCATTGTAATGTCCACCATATGGAGAGTTATGGCAATGCCACAAAATACTCCTTGCTTCCTCTTGACTAACACACCTCCTCCATAAGCCATCTGGTCCAACCTTGAACAGAAATGGGTCATCCCAAATGAAATGGTTGGCATCCCGGAATAATTTTTTCCTTTGTTGCCAAGTGAGGTGAGACACCCCGTTGTGCCCCATTGTATTATTAAATTAGAACCTTATTATTTATTTACTTAATCGCGCGCTTATTGTTGAAAATACGTAAAAATTAAAACTTAATTAATAATCATATAACTTCTACAAATATAAAACACACCAAACTATATTACATAAATACACACATCAGTATCCTTTATTTTACTCAACACTGTTTAGAGTATCCTCTCAGTAGGATCCCACACAAGTACTTATTTATACAACTTGCTTATAACTAACGGAAAACAAAACATCTTATGTGACCCACTGGCCCTAAACTTACTACGCTACACTATTAGGATCAGTAGGTTGTTCTTCAGCGTCAACTTCATACGGAACGTCATTCAACTCCTCAACAACCTCCATCTCATATGGGGTTCCATCCATCTCCTCAGTAACATAATCGTCCATTTGGTCTTCTAACGTAACAGGGTAAGCATACACAAAAATACAGAAATAGGGAGATAAGAAACAGTTCTATCATCATAAGTGGAAAAGATTCATAGCATATAATACAATAATAGTCACAAACAAGCATCACTCACAATCTACAATCATCCATACTTTATAACATCATCCTCTACCCTCCAACTCATGCAACTAAACCTTTATGCTGACGTGGCCACTACTAATCCTGTCACACATCCCTCGCTAGGAATGTCAATCAGTCGTCCAAGTGACACGTTCCCAACATCGGTGCACATTCTCATCCATGGTGAGAATGCTCATGCAAAGCAATGACACTATAGCTGCACAGTACCGTCGGTGCACACCCTTATTTTCTCTCTCAACTCAGTCAAGGGTGCTCATGCATAGCAATGACACTATAGTTGCACAACTTAAATTCTAATTTGGAACGGTCCACGAGAACTTCGGACCTCGTGTATCTCAAATACACGGTTATGAACAACAATACAACATATGATTCTCACTGACTTTTATCAATAACAACCTAGTACCTCAAGCTTTTCCTCACAACTTCCACTTACATTCTATATCACATCACTTCTATAAAATAATAGCGAGGCACCTCTAATTCATATTCAAAACTCTCACGCAAAAAAATACCTCCGAGCAATATATATCTTTCCTTAAAATCATCTAAGCATAGTATTAAACCCAGGCAGATCATGCATAACACATTAATCAACAGAATATTCAAATATCTCAATATCATATAAGGCAATTTATCACAACCAAATCATAATAGTCCAACCAAATAAATAACAAAGTCAGATTCTGTCACGGCCTGGCTGTGATAGCCATCACGGCCATGACAGATATCAAATGCAAGTCAGACTCTGTCACGGCCTGGCCGTGATAGCCATCACGGCCGTGACAGACATCAAAGGCAAGAATTCTACCAAACAGAACCTGTCACGGCCTGGCCATGACAACCATCACGGCCGTGACAGACACTGAACATCCTCAATATCATAAATATTCAAACACCGCAATAATACGCCACATGCAGATGGAATACCTCAACCAGCGGATCACAAACAGTCAAAATTACCTAATTCAGACATCCTCAAATATGAATAATCAACCTAAGGCGATAAACCTACAATTCCCAAATCGTCATTGGTATTACGGAAAATTTTCCAATACGATTTTGGTATTGTCGATTACTCGACCACTAGTAGGGTTTAGGTCGCCCTACACCATTATTATAAATTATATACTACTTATCGGTTTCGACGATGGAATGGTTCTTTCTCCCACCTGAGTTATCACCGGAGACACGAAAACGACGATCCTCGTTATCCCGCCACGAGTTAACAAAACCACCTTCAACCAAATCAACAATAAAACAAATGAATCAACAAATCGAAATATGGACATATGGTACTAGGTTCGGCCAACTCATCCAAATGAGGGTTAGAGTTCTTTTCTCAACCTAAGTTTTTGGATACTAATTACTTAGGTCCTAGGTAGCCTAGATACATTGCTATGACTTGAAAACATGAATAAAATATTCCAAGTCCTATTTAAATGAATTTCGGCCTCACAAAGAAAATTAGGGTAGGGATTTTTGCCGAACCTAAGCTATTGGATTTAAGCTATACAAGTACTAAAGAACTTAAATCAAGTACTAACTTTCAAACAAAACAACAAAACATGAAAACCACTTTTGTACTCAGTTTCGGCCAGATCAAGATCATATAGGTTGAAAATGTTTTTGCTCACACACTCTTAGATAATGAAAGTAGATGACATAACAAGATCATAGAAATTGGTTTCACATTTTTATGATTTTTCTACAATTTTCTAGAATTATTACAAGTTCTAGATCTAGAAATGGAAAACTATGAAATATGAAGAACAAAAGCTTAAACAAGAGATGAGATGATCATGTTACCTCAAGTGTATGAAGAATATGGAGAAAAGATGATGATCCTGACAAGTTCTTCAATGGAATCACTTGGAGCTCTTGAAGAAGAAAATGGAGTTTTGGTGATTTGTGAAGAAATGAAGAAAAATGAAGAAGATGAGTGAAAGGGGAGGGAGGCCACGGTTTGGAGGGTATATATATGAGTAATCTTATGCCTTGTTTGGTTATAAGGAATTGGTTTAATGGGTTTTGTGAATATTAAATTAATATAAGCTTAACCATAGTTAATAATTAACTTAACTAGGGTTACTTTGCTAACTATGGTTAATAATTATGTGGCTCACATTTGATGGAGGTGAGGCTGATTTTGGGCCACACAAAGTGACTCACTAATGAGTCACCGATCCTATCCGTTAGCGGTTCCAAGAAATTCCGTACGCAGCTCCATAGTTTACCCGATTTCGGTTTTTGAGAGGAAAAATAATGAAACGAAAGCAAAATGAAATAGGTAAGATTTATTGGAGGTGGATGCACGAAATTGGATAGATGTGGGAGGTTTTCAACCACGTAAAATGAGTGGTTAAGAGTGCGTAGATGCGTCTAGCTAATACCCACGAAAGCTTGGGGGTATTTTGGTCTTTTTACCTAAATGTCATGATTACTTGCATTTAATGCTCATAAATGCTTGGTGAGTCATGGTGGTGACTCATCCCATGACTCAGCTCCTCCAGTGTCCGGTTTTGTATCTGCACCTCCCTTCTCGACTTCGTCGGTTCCCCGATTAGGGTTTTACGCCTGCGTAAAAGCGTAATATTTCGTTTTCGACCGAAAATTTTCAAACTAACCAAACTCATTGGAAATATGATTTAAATATAAACCATTTCTTTCACGAGTCAAAATTAGGTTTTCTTCTCAGTAAAATTATATTGTCAGTGAAAACGCAGACCGATTTCCGTCTGAATTTTCAACCCAAATTTTTATCCTAAGCTTCTACCCTAAGATAGAGTATGAATATGATTTTTATTTCATAAAAATCAATCTCCATGAACTCGGATAAAAATATAAATAAATACATTTATACCGGTTAATACAGCGAAAATATTTTTACTGAAACAAATAAAAATCGGAAAATAAAAAGTAAGGTGTTACATTACTACCCCTCTTAGAAAAAATTCCGTCCTCGGAATTTACATACTTCAGAAAAGATGTGGATATCGTTGTTGCATATCTGCTTCACGTTCCCAAGTAGCATCTCCAGCAGTTTCATCCCATATGACCTTAACCAAAGGAATTTGTCTACCACGAAGCTCCTTAATCTCTTTATATGCTATCCTTACAGGTAGAGCCTCATACTCTAGATTCTCTCGCAGTTGTATAGACTCAGACTCAATAACATGTGAAGGATCATGATAATATTTTCTCAACTGTGAAACGTGAAAGACGTTATGAAGGTTAGCAAGGTTAGGTGGTAAAGCAATATGATAAGCTACTGGACCAATGCTTTGAAGAATCTGGAAAGGTACGATGAATCTAGGAGTAAGTTTTCTAGTTTTGATAGCCCAGCCAATTCCGGTCTTCGGAGTGACTCTTAAAAACATGTGATCACCCTCCTAGAATTCTAAAGGTCTCCTTCTCTTGTTACTGTAGCTCCTTTGCCTATCCTGTGCTTCCTTTATCTTTTCCCTTATCTTCCTAACTTGTTCCATAGTCTGTTGCACCACATATGGACCCAAGACTTGATTTTCACCAATCTCATACCAACATAACGGGGTCCTACACTTCTTACCATACAAAGCCTCATATGGTGCCATCCCTATACTACTGTGAAAACTATTGTTGTAAGTAAATTCAATCAATGGCAAGAACTCACCTCAACTGCCAGTGTGTTCCAAAACACAAGCTCTTAAAAGGTCCTCCAATGATTGAATCGTCCTTTCTGACTGTCCATCCGTTTGGGGATGATAAGCAGAACTCATCCTCAACTTGGTCCCTAAAGCATGGTGCAACTGTTTCCAAAATCTAGATGTAAATCTAGGATCTCGGTCTGAGACAATGCTCGATGGCACACCATACAACCTAACAACTTCATTGATGTAGATTTGGGTCAACTTCTCCAAAATATAGCTTTCACCCATAGGTAAGAAGTGAGCACACTTCGTCAACCTATCAATGATAACCCAAATTGCATCACGTCTCTTAGGAGTTCGTGGTAGTCCAACCACAAAATCCATAGCTATGCTATCCTATTTCCATTCTGGGATATCTAATGATTGCAATAAACCATCTGGCTTTTGATGCTCTATCTTAGCCTTCTGCACACCAGGCAAGATAAAACATACTCTGCTACCTCTTTCTTCATCCTCGTCCACCAAAACAATTTCTTTAAATCCTGATACATTTTAGTGGATCCAGGATGAATACTCAACTTACTCTTATGTGCTTCTTCTAATATCACCTTCCTAAGTTCCAAATCCTCTGGAACACATATTCTATCCCTAAATCTCAGTACACCATTTGTTCCTCTACTAAACTCGGAAATTTTACCCTCATCTATACCTCTACTTATCTCTTGTAGATATAGATCCCGAGCCTGTTTATCCTTAAGATCTCTCATAAAATCACTACTAATAGTGATCATACCTAAGCAAATTTTATCATTAACCAACTCCATTCCTAAGTTCAAATCTCTAAACTGTTCCAGTAATTCCAACTCTTTAACCATCATTGCGGACACATGCAATGATTTCCTACTCAAGGCGTCCGCTACTACATTCGCCTTCCCAGGATGGTATAGTAAATCAAACTCATAATCTTTGATAAACTCCATCCATCTTCGTTGTCTCATATTCAACTCCTTTTGGTCGAACATATACTTCAGACTTTTATGGTCACTGTAAACATTAAATTTTGCTCCATATAGAAAGTGTCGCCATATTTTTAATGAGAACACTATGGCTGCTAATTCCAAATCATGAGTCGGGTAGTCCCTCTCATGAATTCTCAATTATCGGGAAGCATAAGCCACCACTCTTCCCTCTTGCATTAGAACACAACCTAAACCTTGATATGACGCATGACAGTATACGTCAAACTGTCCTAATGGATCCGGTAAAGTCAACACAGGTGATGTAGTCAACCTTTCCTTCAGCTTTTGGAAACTCCGCTCACAGTTGTCCATCCATACAAAAGCTGTATTTTTCCTCGTCAACTACGTCATAGACAACGCAATCTTCGAGAAACCCTCTATAAACCTCCGATAATATCCAGCTAACCCTAGAAAACTTCGTACTTCACTTACTGACTTAGGCCGTTCCCATTTAAGAACTGCCTCAACCTTTGTTGGATCTACTGCTATACCTTCCTTGTTGATCACATGTCCAAGAAATTGGACTTCTTCTATCCAAAACTCACACTTGGAAAGTTTAGCATAAAGCTGCCTATCCTTTAGAACTTGTAGCACCATCCTTAAATGTTTCTCATGATCTTCCCATGTACGAGAATAGATAAGGATGTCGTCGATGAATACAACAACAAACTTATCAAGGAATGGTCTAAATATCCTGTTCATATAATCCATGAACACCGCTGGCATGTTAGTCACACCGAACGGCATAACTAAATACTCGTAATGTCCATACCTTGTCCTAAAAGCCGTTTTTAGTATATCTTCCTTCTTTATTCTAATCTGATGGTATCCAGATCTCAAATCAATCTTGGAAAATACTCCTGCTCCTTTCAATTGATCCATCAGATCATCTATCCCAGGCAACGGATACTTATTCTTAATTGTTACCTTGTTTAACTGTCTATAATCCGTGCACAACCTAGCACTTCCATCTTTCTTCTTAACAAACAACACCGGAGCTCCCCATGGTGAAACACTTGACCTTATGAACTCTTTTCCCCACATATCATCCAACTGTTTCTTCAACTCCGCCAATTCTATAGGTGACATCCGATAAGGCGCCATAGATATAGGTCCTGTCCCTGGTACAAGATCTATGGTGAATTCCACTTCTCATTCTGGTGGTAAACCTGGAACATCGGGAGGGAAAACTTCAGGAAACTCTCTCACAATAGGCATAGAATCTATACTAGGGGTCTCGATAGTTTCCACCGCAAACAGCATCACGTACTGCCGAGAATCGTCACTCCTCATGGATACTCCTTCATTGGCAGAGACTATACTAGAAGACTCAAGAAATGATAAAGTCTTACTAGAACAGTCTAGCATTACATGGTTAGCCAAAAGTCAATCCATGCCAAGAATAACATCTATCTGTTGCATAGGCAAACAGACAAGGTCTACAATAAATGTCCTATTCTCAACAACTATAGGACACTGTAAACAAATAGACATAGTAGTCAAAGGATTACTAGTTGGAGTAGATATTGTAAGGGTATAAGGTAATTGAGAAACAGTTAATTTTAATTGATCCACACACTCATACGAAAGAAATGAATGTGTAGCGCCTGAGTCAAATAACACATATGAGAGTCTACCAGCTATCAAACACATACCTTGTATAAGATCAGCAGATTGAGAGGATTCATCTCCCCTCACGGTAAACACTCTTCCAGTGGCTTGAGGTCTTGCTCCATGTTGCCCTGCTGTTATGACTCCTCTCCCAGCTCCACCCCTATTGCCTCCATTTCCTCTACCTGCAGCTATCGGTGGTTGCCTAGCCTGCTGTCTGCAATCTCGCGCCATATGACCTATTTTCACACAGTGAAAACAACTAAGTCGCTCCATACAGTCTCTAAGATAATGCGGTCCTCCACATATGAAACAAGATAAGCCTTGCTGTTGTTGACAAGCTCTAACCACTGGTGCTGGTGGCTGCACTGGTCGGCCATATGGTCTCTGTCTCCATTGACAGTTACTACCTCCTCGCCTCTCAAAACCTGGTCGAGTAGGACCCCCACTCCTCAATTGTTTCTGCTCATTAGCCAGCCTCTGGAAAACTCTGGATATCAAGAGATACCATATGGTGTGTCCTTGTTCAAAAGGCTACACAACGGCTTGGCTATCTTTGAGAAGTCTTGGATGAACCGCCGATAGAAGCCTCCATGACCGAGAAAACTCCTCACACCCTTGACATTCACCGGTGGAGGTAGTTTCTCAATTACCTCAATCTTGGATTTATCCACTTCGATCCCCTTAGCTGAAATCTTGTGCCCAAGCACAATGCCCTCCTAAACCATAAAATGACACTTCTCCCAATTTAAGACTAAATTGGTGTCCATGCACCTCTTTAACACAGCAGCAAGGTTAGACAAACAATTATCATAAGAGGAACCGAAAATAGAAAAATCATCCATGAAAACTTCAATGTATTTTTATACCATATCAGAGAAAATGGAATGCATGCACCTTTAAAATGTTGCAAGCGCATTACAAAGACCGAAAGGCATCTTCCAATAGGCAAAAACTCCAAAAGGACATCTGAAGGCAGTTTTCTCTTGGTCTTCCGGGTTAACCGCAATTTGGTTATAGCCCGAATAACCATCCAAGAAACAATAATAGGCTTGCCCGGCCAACCTCTCCAACATTTGGTCCATGAATGGAAGTGGGAAGTGATCTTTCCTAGTAGCTTGATTTAGCTTTCGGTAATCTATACACATTCGCCAACCGGTGACTGTTCTAGTTGGGATCAACTCATTCTTCTCGTTGTTCACGACGGTCATGCCACCTTTCTTGGGAACCACTTGTACCGGACTCACCCAAGCACTATCGAAAATCGGATAGATCATTCCGGCTTCAAGGAGTTTCAACACCTCCTTGCTTACCACTTCTTTCATTGTAGGATTGAGCCTCCTTTGCGGTTGGACCACCGGTTTAAATTCAACCTCCATCATGATCTTGTGCATACAAAATGTAGGGCTAATACCTTTCAAATCTGAGATGGACCATCCAATGGCTGTTTTATGCTCTCTAAGCACCCTTACAAGTTTCTCCTCTTCCAATTTGGACAGTACATTGCTCACTATGACAGGATTTTCATCATTCTCACCAAGAAACACATACTTCAAGTGGGGAGGTAGAGGTTTAAGCTCTAACTTGAGCTTCTCTTGGACCTCATCCTTTTTGAGATCTTCTTTCTTGGTATTGACAGAAAGCTGATTGGGTTGAACTTCCAAATCACACAAACACTGCTCAATTTCCTTCTCTTCTTTCTCATCAAGATTTTCAATAGAGTTCATAATTACCTTCTCAAGAGTAGAGGATGGGTGTTGATGTGACAAGACTTCTTTAGTCACTACATCCACAATGTCCATGCGGAAACAATTCTCTTCATCACTCGGGCGATGGATAGCTTCAAATACATTGAAAGTAACCTCTTCATCTTGCACTCTGAGTCGAAGTTGGCCTTTTTGTACATCTATCAAAGCACGACCAATTGCTAGAAAAGGTCTCCCCAATATAAGTGGAACTTCTGCATCCTCCTCCATGTCTAATATCACAAAATCCGCTGGGAAGATAAACTTATCCACTTTAACCAGAACATCTTCCATAATACCATAAGGGTGCTTGATTGATCTATCGGCTAGTTGCAATGCCATCCTTGTTGGTTTCACCTCACCACCTCCAAGCTTGTTCAAGATTGAAAGCGACATCAAATTGATACTCGCTCCCAAGTCACACAAGGCCTTCCCAATAGCAACACTCCCAATAGTGCAAGGGATTGTAAAACAAACAGGATCTTTAAGCTTTGGATGTAGCTTCCTTTGAAGTATCACACTACATTCTTCCGTCAAGGCAACAGTCTCACCTTCTTTAAACTTCCTTTTCTTCGTGAGCAACTCCTTCATGAACTTTGCATAAGTTGGCATTTGCTCTAGTGCTTCAGCAAAAGGGTATGTTGATCTGTAACCTCTTGAAGATGTCAAGAAATTTGGCAAACTGCTCTTCCTTTTCCTTCTTCTTGCTTAAGTGAGGATATGGTAACTTTACATAAGAGGGGATCTCTTGAGGCTTGTCTCCATCTTTCAAAATCTGACTTTTACTCCTCCTCAAAATTGAATTTTCATCTACTAACTTTTCCCTCTTGTCTTTTTCACTAACTTTCTCTTCTTCCTCTATTACAACCTCTTTGCCTTTTTTCTCATTGTTCTCTCCTTTTTCAGCACTCAACTCAATTTTTTCATCAACTCTCTGATTTTTCACCAAATGCTCACCACTCTCTTTCTCAAGACTTTTACCACTCCTCAAAACAATAGCCTTACAATGCTCTTTAGGATTGGTTTGAGTATTACCTGAAAAACTACCGCTAGATTTTTCCGCTAGGTGCTTTGCAATTTGTCCAACTTGAACCTCCAAGTTCTTTATGGAAGCATCGGTGTTTTTCTGGTTTGACATGGACATTTGCATGAATTGATTGAGGGTGTTCTCCAAGATAGAAGTTCGGTCTTGAGGCGGTTGTGTGGGAAGAGGCTTGCTTGCTTGTCCGGCATCGTGTTTCCAACCAAAACCTATTTGATTCCTCCACCCTTGGTTGTAATTGTTGGAGTATTGGTTGTTACCTTGCCGCCCATAGTTCCCCATATAATTAGCTTCCTCATGGGAACTAGGTGCGGCCTCACACTTTACATTATCATGATCTCCACAAAAATCACATCTCATTACCTGTTGAGGTGGCATGGTTGTCCCTTGAATGGTTTGGATTTGTTGTGGGAGTTGAGCTAGTTGCTTGGTGATGGACTTAAGTTGTTGTGTCATAAGCTTATTTTGAGCCAAAAGTGCAGTTTGTGAGTCTAACTCCAACACTCCCCTTCTTGATGTGGTACCTCGGTCATGATGCATAAGATAGTCATTAGATGCCATCTCTTCGATCAAAATCAATGCTTCCTTCGGTGTCTTTGTGTTCATGGAACCTCCAGCTGAGGCATCCAACATATACCTAGTTGACGGTCTCAATCCATTGCAAAATGTTTGCATTTGGGTAAGATCATCAAACCCATGATGCAAACATCTTCGGAGCAAGTCTTTGAACCTTTCCCATGTGTCATGAAGAGTCTCACCCTCTTGTTGAGCAAAGCTTACGATATCACCCCTTGTCTTCACAAATCTTGAGGCGGGAAAGAACCTTGCAAGAAATTTTGCCTCTAAGTCATCCCATGTAGTGATGCTCCCCCTTGGTTGAGATTGGAGCCAAGACTTGGCTCTATCTCTTAGAGAGAAAGGAAACAACCTTAGGCGAAGTGCATCATCGGAAGCACCATTTATCTTCATCGTATCACATAACTCCAGGAAGTTGGAGACATGATTATTAGGATCCTCTTTCTCCAACCCGGCAAATTGATTTTGTGCAACCATATTCAAGAAAGCTGGCTTGATTTCAAAATTGTTGCAATTCACTGGAGGCCTCACTATGCTAGTGACATGCCGATTGACATTTGTATTGCCATAATCACCAAGTGTCCTCCGTGGAGCACCTTCACCATTGCCTGCCATCTCAAGGGGTTCTTGCTGAACTTGTGAAGTGGATGTCTCTTGTGCTTTTTCTTGTCGTGCTAAATAATTCTGCTGTCTTGCTTGACTCCGATTCTTCCTAGCCACTCTTTCTATCTCAGGATCGTAGAGAAGTTGGTCAGCTGGGATAGTACCTCGCATGCACAAACAGTCTAGCAACCAAGAATGTTAGCAATAAATGACCGCAAGGAGAAACAGATTAGTAAAACAGGAAAAAAATGAAATAAAACTATGCTTAAATTAGTAATCGAATTGAGTATGCTAATATTGAAACACAGTCCCCGGCAACGGCACCAAAAACTTGTTGGGACGAATCCAGGCAAGTATACCTAGTCGTACAAGTAATACGGTGATGAGACCGATATCGTTCCCACGAGGACTGAGACATGTACTAGCACGTAACAGATCGATTACTATCTAAGCGAATCATTGGATGGAAGGGAGCTCAATATCAAATACCAAGCCCAACAATAGTAAAAATCAACAGAATAAAAAGGAACAAACTCTTTTAGTAATTTTCTCAAATACTTGGAAGGCGATAAAAGGGGTTTTTCAAATATGATAGAAGACGTTGGTATCAGATTTCACTAAACCTTAGCCTCATGCAATACCAAGACTACCAATTCAGTTTATGCTTCAAATATTAAAATCAACCCACAAAATTACTCAAGCCCTAATTCCTTAGATGACAATAGCCTAAATCCCCTAATAGACCCTAATTCCTTTGGTGGCCTAATTAGTGAATTTGCATTAAGAGTAGGGATTACACGATTACTAATAAACCAAAATCCATTCCTAGATGCAAGGTTTACTAGGTGATTAGTTCCAGATCAAGAATTGATAAGAACGTCCCTATTGCAAATCAAATCTCAAAATCAAATCATGGATGATCAGACCACAACAAGCATTAAGCGTAGGAATTAAACACTAATAGAGAGGCATAAACACAGATTGATAAATCAAAGCAATTACATGATATTCAGTTTAGCTACATCTAATCCCAACAAAAAGGGATTTAACTACTCATAGAGAAAGAGAAAGCCAAAACAAGAGAAATAGAGATAAAGGAGAGAAGGGACTCCATGAAGGCTTTCCACAGCAGCCACAACAGCCTCTAGCTCAGAGAATTAGGGTAAAATTCTAGTGTAAAAATGTCCCTCTTTCTGTTCTGCCCAAAGGTCTTATTTATAGATCAGGGAAAAACTGCACGTCACGGCCGTGATGGCCATCACGGCTAGGCCGTGACGGGCTCTGCCATGGGCACGCTTTCAAAATTTCATCTGTCACGGCCGTGACCAGTTCTGCCTGTTGAGGGTCTGGTTCAGCTGACAGGTCTTGGCCGTGATGGTCATCATGGTTAGGCCGTGACATCTTCTGACTTTTGCCTCCTTTCTTTCCAGCTATTGCTCGATCGTGGCCGTGATGGGCATCACAGCTGGGCCGGATGGGCTCTGTTTGGCTCATTTTCTTAACATTTCAAGCTCTTTCTCCATCCAAGCTTCATCATGGTCAATCTTGAGCATTTTATCCTCAATTTCTGCAAAACAACACCACGAAACCACCTTACCCGTTCCAAGGTAAAAACTATCTAAAAATCAAATTAAGTATGCCTAAACTATATGAAAATGCATGCAAAATGATATACAAATATGAGGTATAATCACACTCATCAACAACCCAAAATAAGTCTAGGGATTTCAAAACTTCATAAACTCTAAGATCAATGATCCTTAAGCATTTATAATTATAAAACCAATGGTCATAACTAAAAGAATTGAAACAAAATCCTCTAACACCAAAGGTTAGGGTTTCGGGCCGTATTAGAAAAATAGGCAAGTAAATTTAGTTGGATTCAAGCTCTTGGATTTAGATAATATAGGTAGTAGAGAGCTTAAATCAAGCATTAGATTTCAAAAATGAAAACAAAATCATCAAACCCTCCTTTGAGTGAGATTCGGCCACTTAAAGAAAATAGGGAAGGAAAAATATTTTTGATTACATGCTCTTGGATAATGAAAGTAGAAGACGTCACAAGATCATAGAAATTGGTTTCACATTAAAAGGATTTTTCTACAATTTTCTAGGATTATTTGAAGTTCTAGATCTAGGAATGAAAATTTATGAAAACTTGATGATCATGTCTTGATATTACAAAATAAATGAAGGAGAAGACTTATATGATTAAGGAGAAGAGCTTTTACCTCTTGATGATTGAAGGAATGAAGAAAATGATCAACCTTCACTAAGTTGAAAACTGGACAGCTTGAGTGTGTGATGGTATTGTGAGTGTATTTCACAATATAATCATCCAAAAATCACGAACTTTGGCTTGTTAGAAATATAAGAAGAAAAGGAACAACTTTGGTGTTGAAGGTTTCATTTGGTTCGGATCATAACAGGGGTGAAAAGGGCCTTCTTTCTGCTGTTTCGTGGGTTACTGAGAATTCTGGGCAGTTTCGGTATTTTGAGCCTATATCTCAGTCCACTTATCCGTTTTTTATGATCTTTAGCTTGTTGTAAATAAGATAGAAAGTGGAACAACTTTTATGTTGAGAGTTTTACGAGTTTCAGAAAGGAAGAGGGTCATATTGTCAGTGAGGATTCGGTGTTCATATGAGTTTTGCAACTTAGTTGGTGAGGAAGATGAAGAGAATGATGGTGTGAGTGAAGGGGCTACGGTTTTGTGGTATATATAGGCTATATCTTAGGCCTTGTTTGGTTTATTAGATGTTGGATTAATAGCTTTTGTGATTATTTAATTAATATAAGCTTAACCATAGTTAATAATTAACTTAACTAAGGTTCATTTGGCTAACCATGGTTAATAATATGTGGCTCACATTTGATGGAGGTGTGGCTGATTTTAGACCACTCATAGTGACTCTCCAATGAGTCACCGATCCTATCCGTTAGCGGTTCCCGGAAATTTCGTACGCAGCTCCGTCATTTACCCGATTTCGGTTTTTGAGAGGAAAATAATGAAACGAAAGCAAAATGAAATAGGTATTGTTTATTGGAGGTGGATGCACGAAATTGGAGAGATGTGTACAACCACGTAAAATGAGTGGTTAAGAGTGCGTAGATGTGTCTTGTTAATACCTGCGAAAGCTTGGGGATATTTTGGTCTTTTCACCTAAAAGTCATGATTACTAGCATTTAATGCTCATAAATGCTTGGTGACTCATCCTCCATGAGTCATCATGTATGACTCGTTGTCCCGATCTCTTGACGGGTCTCTGCAGTTCCATTTTCGACTCTGTCGGTTTCCGATTAGGGTTTTACGCCTGCGTAAAAGCGTAATATTTCGTTTTCGATTGAAAATTTTCAAAACAACCAAACTTGTTTGACCGGTTTCCGTCTGTGTATTAAAACCAAAATTTCACCATAACCTTCTACCATAAAAGAGACTATGAATATGATTTTATTTTATTTAAAATCAATTTCTAACTCTCATATTAAAATATAATTAATTATATTTAACCGGTTAAACAGCGTAATTAAAAAAATCAGGCTGTTACAGAATCTACTGACTTATCCTGTTACAACAGTGATTGAGTCTGGGGATTTAATATTTCAAGGAAATAGGTTTAACTCAATTCCAAGTCACATGATAATGTTCATAGTAATGCACATAATCCGAAGAACAATGTATCTAATAAAGATACTTCGGAGAGTTCATAACTTAGGAGAAGTTAGAGACGTAGAAAATAGAAAACGTAGAGACCAAGCTTTTCATGTTCCTTGTTGAAGGAACAAGAGAGTCCATAGACAGTTATGGACCAATATATTATTATACAAAAAGTGATCCATAGACATTTGAAGAGGCAATAAAGTCTCAAGTTGTCGCTTTCTGCGAGGAAGCTATACAAGAAGAAATGGACTCAGTAAATGGGGAATAAAGTGTGGAAATTAGTAGACCTCCCACTTGGTTCTAAACCAATAGGTTGTAAAAGGATTTTCGAAAGGAAAAATTATTATAAATGAAACCATTGAAAAGTTTAAGGGAAGACTAGTTGTCATAGGGATTTACACAAAATGAGGGAATAGAACATATATATATATATATATATATATATATATATATATATATATATATATATATATGCACCTGTGGCAAGAATTTCCCCAATTAGAGTGCTATTAGCACTTGGATCCATCTATAATTTTGTCATCCATTGATTGGATGTGAAAATACCATTCATAAATGGGGAATTAGATGAAGAGGTGTGTATGACACAACCTGAAGGGTTTGTGGTAATAGTCTAGAAAAGAATGTATGTAAATTAAAAAAGTCATAGTATGGACTAGAAAAGGCTCCTAAGGCATGACATCAAAAGTTTGATCAAGTTGTGCTAGATAGTGAATATTAAATGAATGAATATCGCAAGTGTGTTTATAGTAAATTCCATAATGGAAAAGGTGTCATGATTTGTTTGTTTGTTGATGATATATATGTTGAATTTTAGTACTGATCTAGATGAGGTAGAAGAAACGAAGAGTCTAGAAATTTTGGCATAAAAGACTTAGGGGTAGCTGATTTGATTCTAGGAATTAGAATAATAAGAAATTATGAGAATGTAGGTTTAACCCAATCTCACCATTTAGGAAAGGTATTAAAGAAATTTAATCACCTTGATTGTAAACCTATCCCTACTCCCTAAAATCATAGCATTAATTTAGTACCAAATAAAGGTAATCTAGTATCACAACTTGAATACTCAAAAGTAATTGGATGTTTATGTATGCCATGACATGTACCCCGGTCAAACATTTCATATGTTATAGGAGACTAAGTAGGTATACAAGTAATCAAAGAAAAGACCATTGACATGTTGTCCAAGAGTATTGAAATACTTGTGGGGGACAAGAACTATAGTTTAAACTATAATGGGTATCCTTCGATATTAGAAGGTTATACTGATGCCAGTTGGGTGACTTATACAAGAAGATCATGCTTTAACAAGCAGTTGAGTCTCAACAATTGGTGGGGGTGCCATTTCTTGGGGTTTCAAGAAATAAGTCGGCATTGCTGGTTCCACCACGACTGTAGAATTCATAGCATTGGCAGCATTTAACATTGAGATTAAATGGCTTAGAAACATGTTGTATGAGATACCCATTTTAATGACGTCAGTATCCATACAATGGGATAGTCAGTCAACACTATCAAGGGCATACAACCAAGTTTATAATGGAAAGTCCAGGAACATTGGACTAAGACATAGTTGTGTCAAGGAACTAATTGCAAATGGAGTAATATCTAGGGTCTTTATAAGACGGAAAGAAATCTTGCATCCTTTGACGAAAGGACTGACAAGTGATATGATGTGGAAAAACATCATTAGGGATGGGAATCAAGCCCATATCTACATGATCACCAATGGTAGAAACCCAACTCACGCTTGAATAGCATCAAGTCTTGAGTTCAATGTGGCCAAAGTACACTATGAGAGTGATTGCAAGTACTTGACGAATAGATACATCCCAAGGTTTAGAAGTACTTCGATACCATAAGGACAAAAGGAAAAGGGTGAGTTTTGCTCTTAATGGACCTATAGCATATATGTGCTGAGGTGCCCAACTTATGGGGGTGCTTTTGGTAAAGTCCACCTATAGGAGAGTGAAGTAGGACCGCTTCTTAGAGTTGGGCTTGACTCTGTAAGATCTCATGAAAAGGATACACGACACAAATCCTTACCAAATGTGTCACACTACTACGTCGTTCAATGGTACCGAGATTTCATGTGTAAGTCATGGACACTTGTTCTAATGAATATTTGGTTCAAAGCGTGTCTACCACTTTATTTGGGGATGAGTGCAACCATGACTTACTAAGCAAAGGTTCAAATCCCCAAGATACATTTGTCTGAAAGCATGCAATTTCTGGAATAATGGGATTTGGGTTTATTTTCAAAACGATGGGGGATTGTGAGGGATTTCCAAAATAATGGAAGTCCAAGACACCAAGTTGGAAATAGGTTGAAGGACACCAATAGGTGTGTCTCTTCATGGCTTTTAAATATTTCCTAATAGGTGTGTTTTTTTCATGATTAAATGTGTTCATTCATCAAGTGTACATTCATGAAAGGTTGCAATCATTCTTTCAAATACATACATGAAAGGTTATTTCATTCACCAAGAGGCATAAGTTGGTTTATAAATAGAACCACTTGTGCATACAGAATGATGTCTGAAAATTAGCTAAACTTCTGCAAGCCAAATCACTTCCTTTCTTTGCTTAATGAACAAAGAGATTTAAGGAAACTATTATTCTGTAAAATGTCATTGACGATACGCTTGGTTTAGGGTATGCAAACCAAACAAAGGTTCTCCATTGTATCCTGAAGGGGATTCGCCGATTACACCTGTTGCATCCAATCTACGAGGAGAGATTGGTGGGGGTGAATGGAACCTAAAGCCTAGTATTCTTACATGCCTTGGAGGGTGCGCATGTCACTTGTTCTTCTTTTCTTTGTTGTAGACCAGACCCCATTTTCTAACAAAAAAGGGGGTGTCGCAAGAAGTAAAGCACATTTTGGCTTATACATGAAAGTGGGGGGAAGAGTGAGCTACGGTGATCGGTGGGGGTGGGAAAAAAAATTCGGTTTTTTTCCCTTCAAAATTTTGAAATTCGGTGGGTGTGTCTCTCCTCCTTTTTGGCTGGAGTTATAACAAAAACTAGAAGAAAAAAAAACAAATTTCTGAGGCCAGTTATTAGAAAAGGGAGACAGTGATTAGTGTTGCTACAGTGTAGGCAAATCAGCTTTGTCCTCGGATGGTCTAGAGAAGCACGGATCATGTTATTATTTTTTATAAAAGGCTAAAGGCCCTAATGAGTGCAGTCAAAATTCCAAAGTTAGTTATTAAAGGAAACAAAAGAAAAGGATGCAGTGCAACACTTACATATAATTCAGTGTCCAAAATGATTTGCAACAATGATCCATAACAAATAATGTTAGTAAATATCGAGTTTTAAAACTACCAATGTGTATGGGTGAAAACATTATATTATATGTCAGCATTCTCTCTCACTCCTACTATAAGGAATTTAAATGAATTATGAAACAACAATAAATAGAGAAAAGTAATTTTATGCTACATTGTGTCAGCACCTTAAGTATTAACATTCATACACTTACATGTTCTTAGAAGTAAGCTAACATGAAATTTCTGGACCTAGGACCAACTCAAGACTTCTCCACCAATGATGGAACAGTCTGGCTCAATCTAGAACATCACAAATTAAAGAGGAACAAAACAACAAAACAAATTTTAGCAAAGGTAAACAACAAAACAAATAACATTCAATACGAAATCCAGGGTGCAATTGCCAGACAAGCTGACGAAGAACGTTTAATATAGCCTCAAGACAACAATGTTGAATGCATTGGTTTGTAGAACTAGTTATTTAACTTAAAACAAGACAACAATGAATTTTGTAAGAATTTGTTTAATTTGCCCTTTTTTATGATGTATATATTTTACTGATTCAAGGTCCCAGAAAAAGGCTTGTAGCAGTTGTTTTTGTCAGTTTAACGAAAAATCCACTATAATGGAAATTTATTGAATGCATAAGAAATCATGATTAAGGAAAAATTGACTACCATGGTCTATATAACACAACTTATTGAATGCATTAGGAACCATATATGATTAAGAAAATTTGTCGAATATGCTTTCAGTGGTATCTATTGTATATTCCTAACTCAACTTGATTGGATCTAATCAAGGTGGTCTGTGTTGGTATCATTGTGTAAAATATGATTCTCAGAGGATCTTGTGAAGCAAACCAGCTTTCATATATACGTAAAACATTCTCAATTTTCAAGTATGAGCATGTTTGGGATAGATAGATTATGTGTGTTTTATGCTGTTTTTTGTATACAAGCTGTTTTGGTAAATAATTGTTATGTTTGGGTCTTTAACTTAATCTTCTAAAAAGTTTTTTTCTTTGAAAAAAAGTTGTTTTCCTACAATCAACAAGAGAGGACTGTTAGATTTTTTTTAACGTGATTATTTCCAATCTCCAACTTAATTTTGTTCCCCTTTTGCCCCAACACTGGAATGCTCTTACTTCCCTTTCTTCACTGCAAGGCACGAGCTTTTTAATACATGATACAGCCACTGCAAGCTTTTTTTACATACATGTTTTTACTTCCCTTCGCAAGGCGCAAGCTTTATTGTGTTGGATTGTACATGAGCTTGACTTTTCATAACAAAAAAAATTTAACAAATTTTGTTTAATTTTTTATATTAGAAAAAAATTGGTGACAAAATATAAAAAATAACCATTTTAATAATTTTTAATGTAAAAAAATCTAATATTATTAATATAAACAAATAACTTTATACCCTTTTTCGTAATTTACTATGTAAAAGTAATTATTTTTGCATCACCCAAACAAAATAGATTATCTTAAAATCGCTTTTTAGCAAATATACCCAAACAAAAACAGATTCTGATGATAATCGATTATCACAATAATCGATTATTTGAAAACAGATTATCAGCATAATCTTTTTTTTTTCCAGCTTTCCCAAACACACTCTATGTATAGGATTTAAAATTGTGTATGTTTTTTCACTTTTCTTTATTTTTTGCTGTGAAAATTTGTCATAGGCCACGCAGAATCACTGACGAGCTAGGCAGGATGGTTAATGAGACACATAGGTAAGTAAACGGACATTGAGTTGGTCGCAAGACTAATATGTCCCGCGTTTATAAATTTGATGGGCTAGATAATTAATTTTTTTTATATAGACCAAAAGTGCCCTTGTGATTATTTTTAGGGACCTGATTGAATCTTTTCTCTTATAAATTCAAATTAGCCGTCCAAATTTCAAAATGTATCTCTTCATTTAATAAATTTCACTTTTCACTGTTTATTAAAGTTATCATTAACTATTTTTTGTTTAATGAAATAATGAATTGAGTAATTTTTAACCATTAAATTGAAGCAAAATGAATGGATAAGATTATGGTGGTTTCTAGGGTGAGGGATGCCCCTCCCCCGTCAGCTATATACTGTTATTGAGTACTTAGTCATTAGCATCATTGACTGAACCATCTAAATGAAAAAATGAGAATAAGGACAAAAAAACCCAATGGTCAACTATGTTTCATGTCCTATTAAAGGATTGCAAAATTATTATATCCCATTTAGTGCAAATTATGTGCTTGTAGGAATGGTTGAGTAATGGTTTCGATCCATAGTTGTATTTGTAGTGAATGGGGAGGATTCTACAATACTCCAACCTCAAAGTTGTGTATTCATCCTCCAGGGATATAATAGGTATTCCAATAAAACAAAAAAAGACAAAAAAAAACAAAAAAAAACAAAAAACAAAAAGCAACCCATCACCACTCATATTCATCCTCAAGGGATATAATAGGTATTCCAATAAACAAAAAAAGACAAAAACAAAAAAACAAAAAACAAAAAAGCAACCCATCGCCACTCTGCATTTGAACCCTCCTCCTTCACCGCAACTCCAACACCGCCGCGCTCCACGAAAAGAGGTATCGCCACACCCACCTCCATGGATGACGTGATCCAAAGGTTTCCGACCAAATCCACCCATGCTGAGGGATTGATGTTGAAGGAATCCATGAGATCTACCTCTTCCTCATCCTTGTTTTTTCAAAAACTGCTCATCTCTCGTTTCTGGACGACATATGTTCTGCTCGTGATCGGCGGTGTTGTAACGAGCGGAGAACGACAGAAGGGAGGTGACGGTGTCGGGTCAAGGGGACGACGATGACGATGAGAAGGGGGAGTGAGAAGAGTGAAAGAGAAGAGGGAAGGATAGAGAAGTAAAAGAGATTATCCATATTAACCTTGTTAATCTGGACCATAGGTTTTTTTTAAATAATATATCTATGGTCAAAATTGATGGAGGATGTAAACTCCAACTTTACCAAGGAGTATTGTAGCCAACGCCAGTGAATGGACCGTTGGTTATTGAACATATTTTTATTCCATGTCTCCTAGTTAGATGTCGATCACCTTTTGGTTATCTGTGCGTCTGTAACACCTCTTGGAGTCTTTGACATGCATATTTACACTTAGACCATCAACATTTTAATTTTAAACAGACCACACCATGTCTACTGTATTCTTGGGTCCACTACAGGTGAGGGATTTCTTTCCTCCTCACCATAGATTTCAATCATAAAAAAAATATTTATATATTTTTTTAAAAAGAATTATCAGCCTGTTAAAATAAACTTTCATTCCGCCTCCTTAGGTGTTAACAATTAATTTGTGAAATTTTTTTTATTTTGAGATTTCTGGCATGAGAAATAAAATGTGGTAATGTGCAGAGGCGGACCTTCTTGTGGTCAGGGATAGCCGTGGCTCCGCCCAAATTTTTTCTTTACTTGTTTATATAAAAAATTATGTATGACATCTTTAAACTAATTTATACAACATTTATTGCATACAAAGCTTACAAATTATTGTACATTTTATTTTTTGAAACACTATTATGTAAAGTTTACAAACTATCATATATTTTGCTTTGTGATATTATATTACTATTATTACTAAATCACATTGGTTTAAAAATCTTCAAATGACTGAACAATTCTATCAAAATTAATAGACAACATTTTCAACTCAACATCATCAAGGCATATTACAATTATATTTCTCCTCCTCTACGCATCTGTTTCAAACTTCATAATCTCTCTCGCAAGCATCTGCATCATTGCATGATGAACAAGCACCAACTAGGATTTCACATATTAGATATTTAATCACTTTATATATTTAAATAATAAAATGATGTATAATTAATTATGTATATTAAGTGCATCATTTTAACTAATGTCTGTTGGTCCTCCAAAAACTTTATTCAAGATCCGCCATTGGTAATGTGGGAATTCTAGCATCATTTCATTTGTCCATGGTATTATATTGTTATCGTCTCCAACTCTCTTGAAAGATCTTATTTTTAAGGCTTAATTGCAGTTTTGGCCCCTTACTATTGGTCATGTGCGATTTTGGTCCCTAAAGTTTTTTTGGTGCACAATTGGTCCCCCTGTTTTTTCAATGTTGCAAATTTGGTCCTTCTGTCCAATTTCTGCCAAATTTTTTTTCAATAATCAACATAGATGAACTACTCCTTTAAGTATACACAACCTCTAGTTGAGCTCCTCCCTCCTCTGCATCTCTGATTCTACATGATTCAGTGGTTCCTCTCTGCAATTTACTAGTTTTGATCCCTCCTTTCCGGGCCTTTTTTTTGTTTCACCACATGATCCTTTACAACAAAATTTCACAAAGAGGTTCTATGTGCTTAGAGCAATGGTTTTGTGTGCTTAGAGGACCCTGCTGTGTGGACCTTTTCTCCAATCTCAGCCCGCCCAGTGACGTATATGGGACCTATTTGTACCGTGGAGGGTTCAGAAGAAGCATCCATGAGACGAGTTCATACGGTTGAGACAGTTCATATCCGACTGCCACCTATGGAGTTTTATCTGCAGCATTTGGCCAACCTGGGTCTTTTGGATCTTGAGTTTCCTCAATCCCAGCCTCAGCTGGAAGAGGCTCCAGTTGTCCCGATTGAGGAGAATCCGGAGGAGTTGATGGAGGAGGATCCTATAGAGCTGATGGAAGAGGATCCCCCGATTGGAGATGATGATGATGTCGATGCTCCCGATGAGGGAGTAGAGATAGAGGTGGTTGCATCGGCTACGCCTCCTAGGGATGGGGATGACTACCATGGTCTCCCAAATGGACATCTGTAGGTCTGGCCAGCTCTTAGGAAGTCTATCTTTAGGGGTAGTTTGATATGAACAAAGTATTTTGAAAACTGATGTTAGTTGTGACTTTTAACTTTAATTTAACTTCAACTTAGTAATCATGTAGTGGATCTTATGAATTATCACTCTGTAAAATTCTGTCATGAAGCCTGACTATGTAAAGGCTTAAGTATTAATGAACTTGATATGCTTTCAGAATTCTTTGTCTTTACTTTGTGCATGATGTTATGTATTAAATTGTTAAAGTAAGTAAACATCATTATTAGTAAAGAGTTTTTAAAAAAAATCCTAAGTTTTCTGAAAGTAAATGACAGCTCGTTAAAAGCGATTAATTAATGTAGTTAATGTGATACTCGGGTTAAGGGTGTCACAATAAGGGTGGTATCAAAGCTAGTCGATTTTTTTGAGAATCTTTGGGGAATAGGCCTGTTGTATTCTTGTTGTGTGATCTCTGATTTGGTTTGTTTGAATTACTTCCAAGGAAGTAGTTGGAAGTAATGAGTGTTGGAAAGAAGTCGAGTGTTTCTTATCAGGTTACCATTTAACTAATTTCATTTTATAGGTTAGTTATGGAACTAGATGCTGGGCGTGCACATGGCCGCAGAGGAGGCCATAGAGGTGGTTTTGCTGGTGGCCGTGGACCAGCAGATGGAGGAATGGATTTTGCAGCACAAGTCATGGCAGATGTTGCAGCTGTTATTGCTCAACAGACTGCTACAATGGCTGCACACCACCAACAGGAGCAAGCTCGTACTGAGCAAGCCGCTGAAATTCGTGCTCTTACAGTTTTTCGACGTCAGAATCCACCACAATATCATGCTGATGCTGACCCCACAAAAGCTGACTTGTGGATTCAAGAGATAGAGAATATTTTCGAACTGATCAACAACCCTGAGGCAGTAAGAGTGCCTTATGCCACTTTCCTGTTGATGGGAGATGCGGAGTACTGGTGGAGAGGCACCAGGCAACTACTCGAGGAAGATCAACAAGAAATTACTTGGGAAGTGTTCCGTGCCGTATTTCTGGACAATTATCTCCCCTAGAGCGCTAGAGGCGAAAAGGAGCAAGAATTTCCGTGTCTGCGACACGGAGAAATAACAGTTGGAGAATACGCGGCAAGGTTTGAATCACTTGCCAGGTATTTTTTCTTTACCATATGATTTGATTGTTTCAACCCCTACTTCTGAACCTGTGACTGTAAATACGGTGTGCTTAAACTGTCCTATCGTCATTCAGGATCGACACTTCCTTGTTGACCTAATTTGTTTACCCTTAGTAAAACTAGATGTGATATTAGGAATGGATTGGCTATATTTCAATCATGTTCTTATAGATTGTGCTCATAGAACCCTAACCTTTCCTGATCCCGAGATTTCTGGATTTTTGTCCACCAAACAATAGGACTATTTTAAAAGGAAAAGGCTAGGAATGGTTGCTTCTGGCTAACTTAGAAGCCGAAGAGGAAGTTGATGTGAGTATGATACCTGTCGTGAAGGATTTTATGGAAGTGTTTCCAAATGATGTACCAGGATTACCACCAGTGAGGGATACTGAATTCTCCATCGATCTTATTCCAGGAACCGATCCGATATTGATTGCTCCGTATCGGATGTCACCTACAAAACTCGTTGAACTGAAGGCTCAATTGGAGGATTTGTTGTCGAAACAATTCATAAGACTGAGTGTTTCCCCATGGGGAGCACCTGTTCTTTTGGTACGAAAGAAGGATGGGGGTTCATGACTATGTGTTGATTACAGGTAACTTAACAAGGTAACGATTAAGAATAAGTACTCGTTGCCGAGAATAGATGATCTGATCGATCAACTGCAAGGAGCCGCTATTTTCTCAAAGATAGACTTGAGGACGGGTTATCATCAGATTAGGGTGAAGATTGAAGATATACCAAAGACGGCGTTCCGAACCCGTTATGGACATTATGAGTATCTGGTAATGCCTTTTGGAGTGACCAATGCACCTGCTGTCTTCATGGACTATATGAATCGAGTTTTTCGACCGTTTCTTGACAAGTTTGTGATAGTGTTCATAGATGACATCCTCATCTAATCTAGGAGTCCGGAAGAACATGAAGTACATCCGGGACAAGTCCTACAGATCTTACGCGAGAAGGAACTCTATGCAAAACTCTCTAAGTGTGAGTTTTGGCTTGAAGAAGTGAAGTTCTCGGGGTACGTGATTTCCAAAGATGGGATTGACGTAGATCCTGCCAAGGTGGAAGCAGTGCTTTCTTGGGAAAGACCGAAGACCGTAACAGAGATTAGAAGTTTTGTCAGTTTGATCGGATACTACCGGAGATTTATTGAAGGTTTCTCCAAGATTGTTGCGCCATTGACTCAGCTTACACGGAAGGATCAACCTTTTGTGTGGACGACAGAATGTGAAGAAAGCTTTCAAATGATAAATGAACATTTAACAACCTCACTAGTGTTGATACTTCCTGAACCCAATGAACCTTATGAGGTGTACTGCGATGCTTCATATCAAGGTCTGGGTCGTGTATTGATGCAACACCGGAAGTTCGTAGCGTATGCGTCTCGTCAATTAAAGACTCATGAAAAGAATTATCCGACGCATTATATTGAGCTAGCTGCGGTGGTCTTTGCACTAAAGATATGAAGGCATCATCTGTATGGAGCTAAGTTCGATGTTTTCAACAATCACAAAAGCCTAAAATATTTGTTTGACCAGAAAGAGCTTAACATGAGGCAGAGACGGTGGATGGAATTTTTGAAAGATTATGACTTCGCATTATAGTATCATCCTAGAAAGGCGAACAATGTAGCTGATGCCTTAAGTCGGAAGGCCATACATGTCTCAGCAATGATGGTGAAATAGTTAGAGTTGATCGAGAAGTTTCGTGATCTCGATTTGATGATAGAAGTAAGTCCAAAGAGGATCAATGTTGGCATGATTAAGATCTCAAATGGGTTAATGGAAGAAATCAGAGATCAACAAACTACCGATGTATTTCTTGAAGAAAAGAAAGAACTCTTGGAGCAAGGAAAGGCCCCATAATTCAGTATGGGACCAGACAACATCCTGAGGTGTAGTGGACGAGTCTGCGTACCCGATAATCCAGAGAAGCTAATTTACATTTCTCTCTAACCAAAACCAATTCGAAATCACAAAGAAGCTTTTGTTTTTAGGAAAAGTCTCTGACAAGTTATAAAGAGATCTTACTCCCACAGTAGAAAAAAATTGTAAAGACTAAAGAGTGAGAGAAAACAAATCTCTACCCTTTTGTGAAACAAAAGATTATTCATAACATATATAAAACCCCTTTGCCCAGCTTTTATTGAAGCCATTAATTAATTAATTAATAATAATGAAAGTGATATACTAACATTGTAAACCTTTTCCTTTTAACTATTTAATATAAGTAGTACATTGGAGTCTGGAAAAGTGGTATTGTTTCTCTGCTTTTGGTGCCCTTGTGCTAATTTGTTTTCAACTATAGTTAGTTTGTTGTAGTACTACTGTGTAGGGGTACTGGTTTTAACTAATTTTTCTATTGTCTGTGTTGGAGTCCTGCTATTCTGTTGTTCGATCTGCTTTATGTTTTTAGTGATAGCATGGGGTTTCCTTTTTTGGAACAAGATTCTGCTGTCCCAAAATATGGTGTCTCATGTCCCATACCAATCAAATGTTAGGAATGTATTTAAGTATTGATGATTTATGATTTTATTTTATTAAGTAGCAAATTGTCATTGGTGGGGGACAGAAAAGTGGGACAAAGTATCTTCATCCTTGTTGTTGCTAGTTTTCGTGTCAGGCCTATTTGGTTTCCTTCTGCATGGAGTGTGTAAGTGTGTTAGACTTTTTGTGATAGGCCTATTTAGTATAATATACGATCTTATATATATATATATATATATATATATATATATATATATATATATATATATATATATATATATATACTTTAGTTAGTGTATGCACTAGTATATACTATCGAAGATTTGGAAGCAATAATAGACCAACACAATGGTTTGGCGCCATGTTTCAGGATAGAAGACATTTTTTTCAAGGAAATCAAATAGCAAATTTCTTCTTAAAGATGCAATAATTTACAATCTTCCAACTTAGAGGAGATTTAAACAACCTGGAGTGCGAAAGAGACATTATCGTTCAAAGCATTTCTAATGAATTAAAAAGTATACATGAGAGCATACTGCCTTTATTCCATTATAATATCTCTTGCTATTCCTTTATATAGAGGACGGTTAGTAAATTGATACATTCCTATATTTACCTTTTATTGATTCCTTAAATATGCCTAAAAATATTATAAATGTATAAAGGTTAATGAATGAATATCATAAACTGAGTACACGCTCAATTTGATCCCTCGAGATAATTACTGGCACATTTTTGGTCCCTGAAAAAAAAAACTATATATTTGGTCCATCAAATTGACAAACGTTAAACGTTCATTTACTTGCCTACACGTCCAATTAACCATGCTGCTTTGCCCTACAACGATACTGTGTGATCTGTGATGAATTTCCACAATGAAAAACGAATCAAATTTGAAAACAAAAATCATTCTCAATTTTTAAGTATGCTTGTTTCAAAATTGTATATATTTTTTCATTTTTCTTCGTTTTTCATTATGGAAATTTGTCATAGGCTACACCGAACCACTGATGTGTAAGGCAAAATGGTAAATTAGACACATAGACAAGTAAACAGACATTGAACTGTTCTAGGGATTAACATGTCCCGTGTGTTTATAAATTTGATGGACTTTATAATAATTTATTTTTTTGAGTTTAAATTTGTATGCACTATCAATATGTAAAGATTTCTATTAATTGGAGGGAAATGTTATGGGGGTTTTAATAAATCCTTCATTCTCCTCCTCAACACACTTTTTCCATTTCCCCCAATTTGAGATATTTTGGAGGAAAAGTAATTGAAAATAATAATTTACCCCCATCCATTTTTAAAATTTACACTTTTTAAATAATATTATTTTTTTTCTTCCAAATAAGGGTAAATTTGTAAAAGCATGTCATACACCCTTCATTTCCTTCTCATCATACAATATGCACTCTCAAACAAGGTGAGGGATAATACTCTCATTCTCCCCTTCCCTCCCCTTTGATTCCCTTCCTTTCCTTTCCCTCCAAACTTGCAAAGACGGCCTTAGTAAAATCTAAGAGCACAAATAAAAAAATTTAGAGAGTCAAAATAAAGAATTATGTATTATTAGTCTAAAAAGTTTTACACTTACTTCCATTAAAATTTTGACACGTGAGCTTTTATTTTAATAACTAACAAAGATAAATAACAATCATATTATTTTCAAAATATTATTGAATGTCAATGTAAAAATCCTTTATACTGACAATGTATAAAAAGTTAAATTATAAAATAAATGTCTAATATATAGATTAAACATACAATATTATAAAAATGAGAAACAAACTTAGGATTTAATTGGTATACACTGATAGTCTAAAGATTTGTTATAATGTCAACCAATCAGAAATTGACACATCATTAAAAGTCTTTGGCTCTTATCTCAACCACCTTAAAAGTCATTTATACCTTGCACTACAAAAAAATTGCTATTTAGCGATCGATTTAACGACCACTACACATTAGCGACCAGTGGTTTGACGACTAGTTCAAATCGGCCACAAACTCAATTAGCAACCAAATTAGTGACTGATTTAGTGACCGATCACTATACTGACCAAAATTTTTTGGTCCCTAAATCGATCGCTAAATAGTGAACTTTTGGTAGTGTTGATTTTTGGTTGATTGACAATGTAAAAAAGAATACACTGACAGTGTATTTCAATTAAACTCAATAGACTTATGTGTTTAATTTTGATACATTTTAATGTAAAATAAATTACAAATGATATGACAAATTTTTGATTGGTTAACAATGTCAAAAATTGTTATAGTGATAGTGCATATCAATTAAACATGCAAAACTGGGAGTTATAGGGTGGTTTGTGGGAGGGAGATAGGGTTTTGAGTGGTAATGTGGAGGTCATGGGTTCAACTCCCCCATTAACATAACAAATACTAACAATCTAACATTTGCCTATAAAAAAAATTAAACATGCAAAACTATTATCTTTTTATAATATTATATGTTTAATTTATATACTAGACATTTATTTTAACTCTCAGAATTTTTTTATTCATGCTCTTACATTTTACTATATAAACAAATGGGATATATATACATATATAGATATATAGAGAGAGAGATTGATTCGTACAATGGTAGAGATGCATGATATGTCTAGTGTATATGTGCATGCAAACATAACAATAAACATATATGACTGTTATTTTAAGAAGATGGACACTCCAAATATATGCTGAAATTGGAAGAATTTGTTTTGCTCCCCCCTCTTAACCTTTCCCCTTTATCCTACTCCTTGATGTTGCATTTTCTTCTTTATTTGACCTAAAGAAGATTGTTACTTTCTTAACTAAATTGTATGAGCACAAGAGTTATTCAAACTCGTTTACAAAATAAATTCAAATACCCCAATTAGAGGAAAAGTAACTATCATACTGATTAAACACAACCAAAAATCAGTATGTCTATTACACAATTCTTTCCCAAACAGATAATCAAAACTGCTAAAAATGAACACCACATAACCGCACCTTCTGTTTTGTTACACCAGATTAGCCAATCAAAGATTGTTAAAAAGCATAAAGGTCCTATTTCCACCTATTTGACAGCTTAGGACGCCCATAACCATGCCTCGATCAGACATAAACATTTACTGGATGCTTTTGAATCGTTCATGAAAGTGCAAATCAAGCATTAACTGCTGCCACCCTCAAAGTCTTCTGCACAAGATCACCTTGTTTTACTTCTAAAACCATATACCAGGGAATAAGACAATTACAGACCCAAACAGACTGATATATGACTATTATTTTAAGAAAATGGACAGTCCATCTTTCTGCTCCTCCCTCTAACCTTTCACCTTTATCCCATTCCTTAATGTTGCATTTTCTTCTTTATTTGACCTAAAGTAGAATGTTACTTTCTTAGCTAAATTGTACTACTAAGTCTACTATCTTCAATAAAGTAATATTCAGAATTGCTATTTGTTTTTATTATAGTGTTGTGCATAATTACATATTATAACTCTTTTCTAACTGGAGCACCCGAACTAGAGCTTATCATTATCGATTATGATGAATTGAAAAGTTCTCATAAATGTTTTCTTTGAGCCGAAAAATAAGAAAGGAATAGGTAAAGCCCCAACAAAAAGAATTCCTATTAGGTATACTGACAAATCAGAGGTGAATTCCTCCCTTCAAGCCCTTCTGGTGGTATATGGTGTTGAGTCCACAAATTTCTCAATTAACCAATTCAGTGATTTCCAGAACGGCGGACTGCTGAATAGACGATGATGTGCCCTGCTCGACGTGGAGCGCAGATGATGAAGATGGTGGTGGTGGTGATGGTGTGGAAGCAGTATGGGTCGTGGTGAGTGCAGCAGAGGTCCAGGTGGGAGAAGCTGATGAGATGGTTGCATGAAGATTCATCATCTCGATATGGGTCAAGAAGGGTGTAGTATGGGCCAGGGAGGATGTAGTTGGGGTCGTGGAGGGTCGTGGTTGATGACGAGGTGACACCTCCAACGTCACTGGAGTATCTCCTTCAGAAGGAAGTGGTCTCACCCGACTGCATACATATCCTAAACTGTATAGGAAGTAGGTGACTGCCCTAATATTAAATATCATCATAATAACACAAAGCACCCTCTCTACCCTATTGACTGGCTCCATATCCTACTGTCGTTACAGTGGTAGTTGCCCAGTATATCCCCTCTGTGTATTTATCCAAATCTGATTTATGATTATCCTTTACATCGCCAAGCCATGTATTGTCACTGTTATGATATTCAACAATGGAATAGAAGAGGCATCCATGACAGTGAATCCACAAGATAATAACCTATTAAAATCACACGGGTCTAGAAGTTAGACTTACATCAAATATCCATATTAAATTAATACTCTACATTCCACACAACTTACACAATTATACATGTGCTAACTTGTTCATGTTTAGAAACTTACCCATGATGACTTGGTAATGCGAACCAACCTAACAAACCACTCTCTGAATGTGCCCAAACAATTGCCAAAAACAAAAGTGAGCCAACATTCCATCCTATTGAAAAACATAAGAATATAAGATTATATGAGAAGGAAAAAGAAAATATCATTTACAAATCATTAGTGATAAAGTCTAAATGATACCTGTCAAAAGAGGCACCGATACTCAAACTACGCAAGAACACGAATGGTATGGCGTAAAACTGGTATCACCTTCCAGATGGTAATATTGGAACAGATGAGAAAATGGTTGACAAAATATCAACATAGAATAACCAAGATTTCTTAGAATTGTTCCAAATTAATCTGCGGTTATCAATTAAATGCCTTGTGCTTTGGTCAATATATGTCGTGCATAAATATTTGGATATAACACCAATGACCATTGAGATATTGGCACAGATATGCATTGTCAGGATGACTACTGATAGATTCTTGCCGAAAGCAAGTTGATACGGCACCTCAACAGTAAGAAAGATGCCCATAATAAAAACTATGGTCTCCCATATCCTACAAATATCATGCTTATAAATAAAAAATAGTAATTGATGAAATTAAAAGAAAAGAAAATGCTAAGAAGACAGTAGAATGTAAAGCTTGAGAAAGAAAAAAAGAAGAAGAAGGAAGAACCAGTGGCAACTGGAGTAAGGGGAACTAATCCAACGATTGAGCTTACTGGTGCGATCGATGGCATCAATAAAATCCATCAAAAAATCTGCATGTAATATACAACTAGATAAATGATTCAAAATTCTAATAGCTCAAATTTACGGAGTTTAACAATATAGAAAAGAGAAAAATTATTCAAAATTGAAATGTAGTTTGTTTGTTTTTTAAAGCCAAAATAATCTATTACGAGGATGAGTACAAGAAATACTCAACAAAAAGAATACAAGGTGGAATGTTTACCAAACACCAAAATAAGTCCCAAAACATAACAAGCCCCTACAACTTTTATGCTTACATTATGCAGCAAAAATAAACATCTGGATTTTTTATAAACAAAAGATATATACATATGAGTAAAGAGGACGAAAGAAAAGAGGAACCAAGGTACATGTTCAACCTGGAGCAAGATTAACTATAAGGTTGAGCAAGTAATTTAATATCCGACACACCAAAATAGTCTCATCAGCTATAACATCTAAGCAAGCTGCATAAAAGCTAGAACACCAAACTAAAATCACCATAATACTATAACAAAACAAGTAAAACAAAATAGCTCAAATGGAATATATTCTGTTAAAGCCCATAAAGAAAACTGCACTACTTTTAGTTACCACCACCTAAAACAAAACCAAGCCAGCATTCCTATTACATAGACCTACACTAGTACATTGAAAACCTGTGAATAAAAACCAGACACAAGCAGTTCAGCCCCTAGCAGGAGAACCCAACCGCAACTAGCGGCGGATCTTGTTAAAAATAGTTGGGGGAGCCACTAGTTAAATTAATATATTAATATAATTTTAAACATAATATTGATATAACCTCATTTTAGATAGAGCTCTTTGAACTTCATCTGTTTTATACACATGATATTTCAAAATTTGGGAATGCTTTCTTGAGTTAGATCAAATTTACCAATCGCAACTTTTTGAATCTTGAAATATTGTTTATTTGATGGAACTATTTGATCATTAAAACGATCATTTGGAAGTGAAGATGTCAAAATTATACTATTTTCATTTTTGTTGGAAGTTTTCTTCTTAGAAAATGCATCAACTTTATACTCTTTTATCATTGTTTCATTTTAAGAAAATTATACCAATCATAAAGCATCTAAAATTAATTACATAAAAATGTACAAAAAAACTATAAATATTCAACTATCAAATCAAATCAAAATTGCATAAAACTAAAATATTTAAAAAAGAGCATAAAAACAGAAGAGGAATGCTGACTACAGAATTTGCAATGCTTAACCCACTAAAATACAAATTAATATATCATTCGCTAAAAACCACCTATATAAGTAACGATAAATGAAAAAATCTTTTTTTGTAAAAGCAAAATGTTTCAATTACCATTTACCAGATATCACAGTCCACTAAGCACCAAAAGCATGGAGCGATGCCGGGGCATGGCTGTGCCTGTGAGCAGCAACAAGCAACACTGCTGGTCCACAGCAATGCTGAAGTTGCAGAAAACTAACTACAATAGTTACAAAGGCAAACCCATATGGATCTATGTGCCAGCCGATCAGACCAAAAACAAAGAAGGAGTCCAAAGCAATCAAAGTATAGCAAGTATCAAATACAACCAGGTGGCATAACCTCCTTAGCAAAATTATCAAGTAATGTGCATGGAATCCATTGTAAGCACACCAATAAATGAGATAAGATAAAAACCCAAAGCCTAGAGAGGCATAACTCAAGCCAAACCAAATATGACAATAAGGCCAGCAGGGCAAAATATGTAATGAAAGCAGTTACCACCCAATACCTATGCGGGCAAACAGTAACAAGGCGAGACAGCTAGCAGAAACGAGTTGGAGCAGGAACCAAAATGCAACCCACCGAGATCACCAGAGTAGATTAACGAGATATGTGCTCAAGATAGATGCATCTCATTAGCTCTTAAGTCTCCTGTCTCAACTGTTCAGAAAGTTACTGTCAAAAAAAATCTAATATATAGAAGTTTATGGAGTAAAGTAAAACAATGTAGAAGAAAGAGAACCTTGGAGTTGTTCAGCTTCAGTTGGCTTATAGAGAGAAGGTCGATGTTGGCTTAGTTAATCTTCAAACTTGGTCTTGGAGTTGTGCAGCTTTGTAATATATAGACTTATGGGTTGGGCTAAGATACACCACCCTAAAATTACACCCCTCCTTACACCACCCATATTGTGGCAATTTGTGGACCAATTAAATTGCCACATTGATGGTCAAAATGTCAACTGTTGGAGTTGTATTAATATTGTATTCAAAGCTTGTATGTATAGTATACTACAGTATAGTATACGTATTTGTAGTATTTATATATTTTACCCCAAAAAAGTTACTTATTATTTTTAATATCTTAAATAATGTATTTGTTATACATAAAAAAAATTAACAAATACATTATTTCAGATATTAAAAATAATAAGTAATTTTTTGTGGCAAAACATATAAATACTAAAAATATGTATATTATACTGCAGTATACTATACATGTAAATTTTTTATGTATTTTTGGTCTCTAATACATAAAAAAAAATTAACAAATACATTATTTCAGATATTAAAAATAATAAGTAATTTTTTTTGGGCAAAATATATAAATATTAAAAATACGTATATTATACTACAGTATACTATACATACAAGCTTTGAATACAGTATTAATACAACTCCAACAGTTGACATTTTGACCATCCATGTGGCAATATTATTGGCTGAGAATGGGACATGTGGGAGGTGCAAAAAGTGGTGTAAAAATTGGGTGGTGCACCATTGTCACACCCGTACTCTAAGATAAAATAAGATAAGATAATATATTCTAACACTCCCCCATAAGCTAAAGCTTATTAAGCTTTAAGCTTGTTACAAATATACCCTTTAAAAGAGAAAATTTAACAACCAGAGGTAACTAGACCCATAAAGATATCTTGAATAAACCGAGAAATACCAGAATCAGCAACCAATAATGTTTGTGCTCAAGAACAAAACACCAACCAACCAATTGAAGTAATCATTGCTAATTTTCATGAACATCAATCAAAACAAACTGAAATGATATGGGCCAGATGTTGTCCTTAGCCTGAAACAACCAACTTAAGTGTGTGAATGGTCGCGGAGTTTTCTGTGACTGGTGCCGACGGCTCAATCTTGACGATGGTCAGATGACGAGACTACCGAAACAACCAATTTAAGTGGGAAAGGAGTCACCACTGGAATGATCGTTGGTGGGAAGAGAAATCACTGGTATGATTCATCAGTGGATAAGAGAATGGGTCACTGGTATGATCCATCAGTGGGAAATGAGTAGCCACTGAAATGATCGTCGGTGGGAAGAGAAGCCACTGGTACGATCAATCATTGGATAAGAGAAGGAGTCACTGGTATGATCCATCAGTGGGAAAGAAGTCGCCACCGGAATGATTGTCGGTGGGAAGAGAAGCCACTGGTATGATCCATCAGTGGATAAGAATTGCACGACAAACACTGGAGAAGCAGACAGTAGACCAAAGATTTGAGCTTTCGAACACAACAAAACATAACCTAAGGGAACCAAACATATCAAGGTTGTTGCTGAAAAGTGGTCCATAGAGGGAGGTGAGAACAAATCCGAAAAAAGCATAGGCCGAAAAGTTTGGTGCGTTGGGAGGCGAATGACGGTGCGGTCTGAATGGTTGGACAAATTGGCGATCGACGAGTCAAGTGGTGGTCAACGACTGGAAACGACGGCAGCGAACAGCGACTGACGGGACAAAAACAAGGGTTGGAAAGACGAAGGATGGTATCCTCCTCCTTTAGGTTACCAAAAAATGAAAACACGATGCGGAAGAGAAAAAATGGCCATTTTTTTTTGTATGGCTAAGAAGAACTCCGCAGTGGAATACTGACGAGATAGGTCATGGAAGATGGTACCTCGCTGATACCATGTTGAAGTTATGTGTTTAGATAGAAAAAAAGAAGAAAAAGAATGAAACTCAAAATACGATTATGATTGATTATGATATTGCAGTACAAAAAACTTAAGCACTAACTGTAACCCCTGTTTTTATTGTTTTTACAATTTTTACCGTTTTGTTATTTTTGCTGTTTTTACTGTTTTTCAATTATCGGTAGATTTTTAATTGTTCGTAATTTTATATTGGATCTAGAAAATGATTTTTTAATAAAATAAAATCATAGTTATACTCTACCTTATGGTAGAAGCTTATGGTAAAAATTTGGGTTTAAAATTCAGACAAAACCCGATCTGCGTTTTCATTGACAGTAACATTTTACCGGTAAAAAAACTTAATTTTGACCCGTGAACGAAACTGTTTAGGTTTATATTTTATTTCCAACCATAGTGGTTATTTTGAAAATTTTCAAAATAAATAGGTTATACGATATTCGGGGGAATACTCGACGATTGGGGATTGGCGGAATCGAGAACGGAGGTGTAGAGACAAAACCCGACCCCGGACGGATGGGAACAATGACTCATTTGTGATGACTCAAGGGGGTGAGTCATAGGGGTTAGTCACCATGCATTAAATGCATGTAATAATGACTAAAATGTGAAAAACCCAAATTACCCTTAATCCTTCATTTTAATTACAAGTTTGCCATGACACCAAATTACTCTTTGGACCCTAGAAACTCACGGACAACTCCTCATAAACCACACTTGGACATTTCATTTCACTCATTTCTCTCATTTGTTCATGTGTTCTTCATAAACTTGACAAAAACTCCTAAGTTCCTTACACATGATTTACAAAGGAAGTATAAGTTGTGGTTGGCTTCTTAAAATTCCAAATGTAGATCCTTGTGATTCATGATCATATCTTCATTTACTTTCACAACTTTTCTTCAAATCTCAAGCTTTTACAAATTTCAAATTCTTAGATCTAGAACTTCAAAAATCTCTAGAAAATCATAGAAAAATCCTTTTAATGTGATTCCAATTTCTATGATCTTACTATGACTTCTATTTTCATTATCCAAAAGCTTGAAAATTTTGGATATTTCGAGCTATTTTTTATAGAGTTGGCCGAACCATGCTCAAAATGGGTTTGGTAGTTTTTCTTCATTTTTAACTTGTTGTTTTGTTTATGATTCATGGCTAGGTTTCGGTGTTTCAAACCTTGAGTTCTAGGTGAACATCATCCTCTTGTTTCAAGTGATCAACAAAGGTATGGGGGAGATTACCATCATCCTACCTTAGGGTAGACATGTTGATGGTTTACTTAGTATTATTTAGTGTAAATGGTCTTATAAATTATAAGTATATAATTTGTGTAATTTATTGATTTATATGTGTGTGATCCTCTTGGAGGGATGGATTGATGTTTGTTTTTGTGATAGAATTACTATTGATGTTGAATATGATTATATGATGCATGACTACATGAGAAAATTATATAAATCACTTGTTTAGGCCATTCGGCCTTGGCTGTGTAAAAGGGTTCCATGATGTGTTAAATTGTTTGAATAGTTTTTATGAGAAGTAAATGAATATATAAGAATATAGAAATTGGTTTGGATTGATTTGGATGTGTATATTGAAAGTTATGGATTTATGAGTCCTTATGGACTAAATTGCAATTTCTGGGAATTTTAGTGGCTGCACTGAAATTCGTGTTCTTTAATGTTAATATTGTAGTCCTTGATGAGACAAAACCATAGAAATTTATTTGGTGTTAATTGGATTAATACAAAAAAAGTTATAAGCTTTTTGGTAAAAAGGGTCCTTTTTGCAATTAATGAAAAATATTTGGGGCAGAAAAGTGATTTCTGGAAAATTTGAGGGCAACTGAAAATTATTTCTAAAGAAGTTGGTTTGGTGTGATTTGGAGTTATAAATAAAAAGTTATAAGGTTTTAAGTGAAAAAGGACTATTTTGTAATTAATGAAAGTTTAGGGACTAAAATGCAATTTTCAAAAATAAATATAATTGGACAGTTAGAAACTGTTTTTCATGCGTATAAAACTGTTCTAAAACTCCAAAATGAGTTTTGGACCATTAGCGTGTAAAATCGTTGAAAAATGATTTATGCGATTTACAAAATTAACGATGTTCAGTCAAATTTTAGGAATTTTGTATAAATGATGTAAAATCAGTGTTTCAACTTTTTCACATGAGTATTATAACTTAGGAGAATAAGACATTTGAGGTGAAGAACCATATCTTTAAAAGTTTGGCTTTTAAGCCTAAATTAAGTAAAAATCGGCAAAACCGTTGTTTAACGTTTTAAAGATTTTTGAGGAAATATTTTGGAGAAATTGATACCTAAGTATCTTTGAGGGATATTACTCTTGAAAATGGATTTTATTTTATCTAAAGGTTTCGGTTTTAAGCCAAAAGGATTTTTCTCTTCCAAGACGAGATTTTACTGTAAAATGTGAAAACCTAAGTCAAGAATGACTTAGTGAAAATACGAACGTAATAATTTATGACGTTGGGTGGAATGTAACGCCCTTTGTTACATTAGTAGCCCGAATTAATTTTCTATAAAAACCTTTAAAATAATTAAATTAAATAGTCGAGTCATAAAATTTTTCACAATATATTTAAGTCTGAAAGTATCTCGTATATTCAAAATAATTAAATAAAGTAATAGTGCTAAATAAATCGTTATATCCAAATAAAATAAAGCCTCATAAATATTAATTATTGAAAATCACATCACTCTTTTACAGTTGTTTTTGCCTCAAAACACAGGTGTCTAATAAACCCAAATGAAATAAATAAAAGGGAATAAACTAGAACTAATATCCTCAAGACTCTCTCAAGACGCTGCATCTTCTATCTCATCACCTGAAAACTCTGAAAGACAACACCACTAATGGGATTTATAATCCCAGTAAGTAAACACGGTTCTAAAAGGTTTTCTAAAAGATGTTGCTTTCAGCCGGCGCGGTAACTGGAAAAACAACCATGGTAATCCGCCATTTCAAAAATAATATAACTCAAAATATTTTATATAAATTAAGGATAATCAATACACTCACGAAATTCATGCACAAGTCATAACATCATCAATATATATAATCTATCAATAAAGTACATATAACATAAATAAAATCATACAAAAGGACATCTCTTGTGTCCAATTAATCTCAATTTATCATCCAAGTCCCTTTTATTTAATTACCCAATTTTAGTCTATGAGCTCATGACAAATGCAATGACGTCCCACTGCCTTCCCCTTCCCAGAAGGAGGTATCTATAATGGGTCTTCCCCTTCCCAGAAGGAGGTATCTATCTTCCCCTCTAACGAGGAGGTATCTATCTTCCCCTCTAACGAGGATGTATCTGTCTTCCCCTTCCCATAAGGAGGTATCTGTCTTCCCCTCTAATGAGGAGGTATCTATCTTCCCCTCTAACGAGGATGTATCTGTCTTCCCCTTCCCAAAAGGAGGTATCTGCCTTCCCCTCTAAGGAGGAGGTATCTGTCTTCCCCTCTAGTTAGGAGGTATCTCTCTTCCCCTTCCTAGAATGAGGTATCTATCTTCCCCTCTAATGAGGAGGCATCTGTCTTCCCCTCTAACGAGGATGTATCTGTCTTCCCCTCTAAGGAGGAGGTATCTGTCTTCCCCTCTAGTGAGGAGGTATCTCTCTTCCCCTTCCTAGAAGGAGGTATCTGTCTTCCCCTCTAATGAGGAGGCATCTGTCTTCCCCTCTAACGAGGAGGTATCTGTCTTCCCCTCTAGTGAGGAGGTATCTGTCTTCCCCTTCCTAGAAGGAGGTATCTGTCTTCCCCTCTAACGAGGAGGTATCTGTCTTCCCCTCTAACGAGGAGGTATCTGTCTTCCCCTTTAACGAGGAGGTATCTTAACAATCACAAATAACAATCCAAACCATATTTTGGGCATATGTCATGACCCCAGAACATGACTTATGACCTCATACATCAATTTCAATGGTATAACTCATGTCAAAACAACTCATAGGCATTCTAAAATAACATCAATATATAATATCATGTCTCATGCATTAATATTAATCATGTTCATATCAAAACAATACTAAGACATCACATATCACAAAACATCATACCAAATAATAATAATGATATCACTCAATATTTAAATATTCAATCTCATAACAAACGATCACCAATAAACTATCAATTTTATTTTAATGACAAAATCCCAAATAATTATTCTTTAATTATATACTCGAACCCTTTGAAATCTATACCATGGAAGTTTAGGAAAAAAAGTGTTCAATTACCTCTTGAAGACCCCCAAAATTCCAAAGCTTTTCTTATGAACAAATCCTATTTATAAAGCTCTCCCTTCTATCATGTAAAGTGAACACACCGTTTCTCCTGTTACACGCAATGATCCTATTTCGGGCGCAGTCCCAATTTTATTTTCTGTTGACAACCCTATCTGAACCGAAGTTGACATTGAACGCTGCCCTTCTCTTTCTTTCCCTACTTTGTTGCTGTGCTAGACTCATCGTCCATCTTCTCTTGTTTTTTTTGTTGTTGTTTTCCTCACTCACTGTGTGGCCGCACCCAATTCCTTTCCACGTTCAAAATAGGGACCCTGGGCTAATTGCCTTTTTAACATTAGCATGCATATACCCCCCCTTTTTTTTTAATTTTTCCCGCGGCGCAACTCTTCTAGATGTCGCTGCTCTTCCTTGTTAAAACAAAACAAGGTTTTGTTCTTGGAGCTCTATATCCCCATGCCTTTTATCTAAAGTGGGAAAACTAAGTAAGTGGGTGGCTTTTCACGTGAAAGGCCCACTTTTTACTTTTTTTAAAATTATTATTTTATACATTCTAACCATTTATTATTATTTATTATATTTCATGTTTATCAAAATATTATCTTTTTTTTTTTGTTCTTTTGTAAATACTAAATAATTCAAATAAATTCTTATACTACCAATTCTCTGCACTAAACCTCATAACAACTTAATCTTTTTATAAAAATAATTATATTAAATTTTTAGGATGTTACATGGAACACGACCTCATGTCATAAAGTATGAATAATTTATTATCCATATTCCATAAAATTTAATGGACTCAGAATGATTTGTTTTATCGAAAGCCAAAGAAAAAGGCTCAACTAGAAAAGTACAGAGGAATAAATAGCTAGACCTATGTTCCAATCTCATAATATGCTAGGATTTGTAAACAAAGATGAAAGGTTACTTGAGAACTTTAGCTTGATGATTAAGTACCGGTGATTCGGACTTAAGGACATCTAGCATCTGTTACAGTACGTTGAAAGGATTCTGATGGAATCAAACTATGTCATCTGATGGATGGACGAGAAGAACACATTTCCGACAAAGTTTGCCTAAACACATAGTGAAACTATGCTCTGTAAGGCCGTTGTGCCTAGGAGATCGATCTAACACTTTAATGCGGGTACGAATTTCGTAGTGACGATCTATTGCTGCTTGGGGGTGTTGGGGTAAGGGATACTCATATAGGCCCAGTTGGTTGCTCTTATGTGGCATGGTGATCTTGCAATACACCGACATACTCTACTAGACACTATGTATTTTCTGGTAGTGTAGGATGTTCCCGAAAAAGCCAATGTGCACGTTGATGACTCTGGACACATTTTATTGCCCAATGCTGGTGTAGTCCGGAACAATCCTCCGAACCACTCTCTCCGACTGTTTGTTAAAACCATGGTATAGGGGATCATAGGTCATTCCTCGAGTCTTAGATGTCTCTTATCTAGGAAAAGCGGTGCCTTGTGATTATGTTGTTGTGAAACATTATTATTTCTATTGTGATGGATGATATAACTTTTTATTGATATTTGTGCGTACCTGTGTGTCGTACCACTGCATGTCTGCGTTAAGTGTAAGATGAATGGAAATCTCACCTCATTTCTGTATTTTCTGGTTTGTTGTTTTCTATCTTGCTTTGGACGAAGATGACGACAACACTGTTTCTCCATCACATCCTGCTGGAGTTTGAGCGTACTTGGAGACATGGACACCGTCTCAAGGGCTTTAGTATAATGGATTTTTCTCAGTATTTTATGTTTGGCCAGTCTCGTGTCTATATTATATTTTGTGGAGCTATGTCTCTAAAGATATTGTTATTATAAACATATTTCAGTCTGTTGTTATTTACTGGCGTTGGTATTTCCGCCTTCTTTCTGAATATGTATGACTGATGATACCTGGAACTTGGTTTGTATAATATTGATGCATAAGTTGATGTTATATGTTAAAGACTACGTATGGTATTATTGCGAAAGAGAAAAGAAAAAAAAAACCCATATTTTTGGTAAAATAATTATTTTCCGCTTTACTCGGTCTTATAAAAATAGAAATGTCACAGACAATGTAGCGCCCGAGAAGGGTGTTATACTAACCCCTAATCCTAATTGAAAAGGAAAACTAATTATGATAATAACTAACTGATAACAACCTAATCCTATGAGATAATTCAAGATACTCTTATAAGATATGATGTACTCTAAGATAAGATAAGATAAGATAAGATCATCTATTCTAACAGTAACATTTTGACAAGTGTTATATATTGGCCATGTTACTAAAATGTTTTAACAACACTTTATCACATCTTTAGCAACATTTAAAAAAAATATTACTAATTTAGCCTTTTTGTAACATTTCACAAATGTTGCTAATTTATCCTTTTTGTAACATTTTAAAATTGTTCCTATTAATTTTTGTGACATTTAAATAAATGTTACTGATTACTTTTTTTTTTTGTAAAATTTAAAAAATGTTACTATTTACTTTTTTGTAATATTTTAAAAAGTGTTACTATTTACCTTTTTGTGACATTCAAAAAATGTTACTATTTATCTTTTGTAACATTTTAAAAATGTTTTTATTTACTTTGAATCTTTACCTAAAATGATTATAATAGGTGTACACCGGATTACTATTTCTTGAAGACGAGAATCTATAATATATATGTTTTTAGGTCACTGTTTTAGGATTTTTTTTACAGGTGGCGCACATGCAGAAGTCCACTAATAAAAAGCCATTTGAAAATTTGCAGTTTAAGGAAATGGGCTGTATCAACCTTTTTGAAATGAAATTCTTTGGCCTAATGACTAAGGTCCAAATAAACCTAGTTACAAACCATTCAAGAAGCTCTTAGCAAACACCTGCACTGTTTCCAAAGTTAGACTTGCTAATTGTTGCTAGATCTGCAGTGTATCTTCACAAATCAGCCATAAAGCATATATTATTAGCCAAAATCATGCAATCTTCTTTCTCCCCAAAACTAGCAAGGGTTCATTTTTCTTCCTCACTCTTCTTTTGGGCTCTAACCCTCACCGAAAACATCACCCAACTTTCTCACCATTATCAAAACTACTTTCCGAAATCAAGCTAAATTTCAAACGAGTCTTGAAAAATCTATGATATATCTGTAATTTTTGTCAAAAACATGCAATCTCCATATCCCAACAAAACCTACAAAGTTTCAATTTTTTGGCCCCCCCTTCTATTTCGTATGGTGGAGGAAACAACTCATCCCCCTCTCTTTGTGAAAGGTTGTGGTTTTTGAGGTGGTTTTGGCTTTTTGATTCCATCGGACCTTGGAGCCAATCGCTTTGACGGAATAGGGTTTTTGGAGACCACACCTTCGATAGGGGGGAGTTACAGAACCACCCACCATAATTACAGGCTGAATTTCCAGATTACAACTAGGGTTGTAATACGGGACAACGGTCATGTGGGTACAAATATCTATGATTTTTTTCCTATTTTGAAGATTATTGGAGGTGGTTATAAAACTGATTATTTAGTGGGTAATGTTTCATTCCCTTATATGTTGTGTCTCTCTATTGTTGCTTATTTTTTTAGTTAATTTGTTATTTGTTATTCTTATCTCTCCTCTTCTGTTACAGATGTGATTGGCTTGCTGACAGTGTTGGAACTGAAAGGGAGTTGGAGAGGAATGGCATCAAAACCAAGCTTACTGTCATTTCTGTTGAGGCCGCTGGGTAACAATTACATTGACTTTTTTTCTTCATAATTACTGTTTTTGTTGTGTTTTATGTTTCTTTTTTTTAATGTTTCTTCTTTTGATTGTTGTTTTTTGTAATAGTCATAGGATTCAGTGTACTCTGTTTGGGAATTATGTTGATGAGCTGAATACTTTCCAAGCTTCTGGAGATTTCCAAAATGCTAGGAAAGTGTGAGGTTCTAAATGGTTTACAAGAGGCAGTTAACAGAGGAGAAACCGACCCTTCTTCAACTGGAAAGCGTGTCATTTTGGCAGCATCTTTTACTGGTGGTATGAGATACATGTTCAATAATTGTCAAGATGCTATGGCTATTTGTAAGAGGTTTGGCTAACTTGATCTATTTATCACCATTACATGTAACAATAATTGGAGTGAGATACGTGATTTTGTTGTTGAAAGGGGTCTAACAGCATCTGACAGGACTTATATTATGTCTCGAGTTTTCAAGATGAAGCTAGATGAACTGATGACAGACTTCAGAAAGAAACAAATTTTTGGAAAGGTTAATGCAAGCAAGTCATCAAATTAATCATTCAAAATTTAAAACTATATGAAAAATTTTATGATTTTTTTATTGTAATTTTTTTATTTTTTGTAAACCCAGGGATGTATACCGTGGAGTTTCAAAAGAGAGGACTTCCACATGCACATATATTATTGTGGTTGGATGGAGAAAATAGACTCAGGAATGCAAGAGATATTGACAGAGTAATATCTGCTGAATTGCCTCATCCAGATTTGTATCCAAGATTGCATGCCGCGGTTGCATCATACATGATTCATGGACCTTGCGGACTTGCTAACATGAAATCACCTTGCATGAAAGAAAGAAGATGTTCCAAGTATTATCCCAAAAAAAAATCACACACATACTACAATTGATGATGATGGATATCCATGCTATAAGCGTACAGATACTGGTATCTATGTCCACAAAAATGGTGTCAAGTTGGATAACAGGAGTGTTGTTCCTTATAGTCCCTTTCTTCTATCAAGGTATCAAGCACATGTCAACACATAATATTATAATAAATCCAACTCAATCAAGTATTTGTTTAAATACGTCAACAATGGACCTGAGCGAGCCACTAGAGAGATCTCAAACAGAGGTGAGAATTCTGAAAAACCGACTGCAGTTTATGAGATTAAACGATATTATGATTGTAGATATCTATCACCATGTGAAGCTGCTTGGAGAATTTTAAATTTCGATATTGATGAGAGGTGGCCACCGGTTCAAAGGTTATTGTTTCATCTCCTACATCAACAATCTGGAGATTCTGTGTTGATTACAGGGCCTTAAACAAACTCACTATTCCGGATAAATTCCCCATCCCCATGATTGATGAATTGTTGGATGAGTTAGGTGGAGCTAGAGTCTTTTCTAAATTGGATCTAAAGTCTAGTTATCACCAAATAAGGATGAAGGAGGTAGACATTCCCAAAACTGCATTTAGAACCCATGAGGCACACTATGAGTTTTTGGTCATGCCCTTTGGGTTGTCTAATGCTCCCTCTACCTTCCAGGCTCTTATGAATCAGATTCTGAAGCCTTTTCTCAGGAAATTTGCATTGGTGTTCTTTGATGACATTCTTGCCTATAGTAGAAGCGAATGGAGTCATAAGGAGCAATTAGGAAAGGTGCTGCAGGTGCTGAGGCAAAATGGGTTAGTGGTCAATAAGAAGAAATGTTCCTTCGGCCAGAAGCAACTGGAGTACTTGGGGCACATTGTTTAAGGTCGAGGGGTGGCTGCAGACCCCAACAAGATCAAAGATATGATAGATTGGCCAATTCCTAAAGATGTGAAAGGGTTGGGAGGGTTCCTAGGACTTATTGGATACTATAGAAAGTTTGTAAAGAATTACGGGAAGATAGCTTGGCCCCTCACTCAACAACTCAAAAAAGATCAGTTCAATTGGGGGGTAGAAGCTCAAGTTGCTTTTGAAGAATTGAAAGAGCCATGACTTCCATTTTGGTGCTTGCTGTCCTGGATTTTGAAAAGACTTTTGTGGTGGAGACTGATGCTTCAGGGAAAGGAATAGGGGCTGTTTTGATGCAAGAAGGGGGGCCAGTGGCTTACATGAGTCAGACCATCTAAGACCGAGCCCAGGGCAAGTCAGTGTATGAGAAGGAGTTAATGTCAGTGGTGCTAGCAATCAAAAAATGGAGGCACTCTCTGTTAGGCAGGCATTTTGTGGTGCATACTTACCAGAAAAGCTTGAGGTTCTTAGCCGAACAGAGGTTGATGGGAGAGGAACAACAGAGATGGGTTTCCAAACTATTAGGATTTGATTTTGAGATCAAATACAAACCAGGAACAGAGAATAAAGCAGCGGATGCTCTATCCAGGAAGCTACAATTTGCAGCCCTATCTACAGTGAAATTTGTGGAGTGGGATGATTTAGAGGAGGAAGTATCAAAAGATGAGACATTGAAGAAGATAGTGCAGAGCCTTTTGCTCGAAGCAACTCTTACAAAGGGTATACCCTTATCAATGGAAGATTATATTACAAGAGCAGGTTGGTCATTCCCAAAGATTCTCCAAAAATTCCCTTGATTTTTAAGGAATTCCATGATTCGGCTGTAGGGGGACATTCAGGGTATTTCAGAACTTTCAAAAGAGTTCCAGGGCTGTTTTTCTGGGAAGGGATGAGGAGAGGGATTCAAGACTATGTGCGGGTGATGAGCCTCTGTTTGACTGGTTTTATAACTAATAAGAACCTTGGCTTTGTGCTAATTTTATATCATTTGCGCCCAAATTAGACTTGATTGTCCTTAAGTAGTATTTTGAGTCTGTAAAGTGTTTTTAGGTTAATTTAGTTGATTTAGAGTTAAATAAAGTACTTATGTTATTTTCTGTTTTTCAGGGCAATAAGAAGGACCAGAATGTGAAAGGACACCCTTGGCAGAAGCGATCACGGCCTGGCCGTCATAGCCATCACGGCCTGGCCGTGATAGCCATCACGGCCGTGACGCGCGGCCCTCTTATAAAAATAGAAACGCAGGAGTCAGAACAGGAAAGCTAAAAGGAATCCCAACAACTTTCATGAAGAACTCAGATGCTGAATTGGATGTATAGTGGGTCACATTGGGCCTTGAAGTCAAAACATAATTGCTGTCACTGGAACCTGAACTAGTCATGAAGATTGGGCCATAACTTGGGCTGTAGATGTCGGTTGGAACTGAAACTGGTGGCAAATGAAAGATCAAACAAAGAGCTTTAACTCTCATGAAGACCATTATTCCAAACAGAGACGTTTTGAGGGGCTCCAATCCATGTGAAGTCAGAGGCGTTTCAGCTGCCCTATGAATTGAATGTGGACATAACTCTCTCATCTTAATTCATAATTAAGCAAATTAAGTGGCTTTGGAAAGTTAAGAGGCAGAGGTTGAAGTGAATTAAAGGAGTATTCAGATATTGAGAGGAGGTCTTGAGAGAATTTGTATAAATAGGAGTCAGAGTAGTAGTGAGAGGGGGACTAGCCAGTTTTGGCTAGTTTTTAGTCAGTAGTTGTCAGTAGTTTATTTTCTTTTCTGTTCTTTTGTCTTTCTTCTGTAATGGAGAACTAGTCTCCTAGATTAATCTACTGTGATTGGTTTTAATTACACTTGAGGTTCTGTATTTCCTGTTTTAATTGCTTTTCTCTTTTCAATACTATATTATGCATTTCTGTTTGTTTAATTCAGGAGTGTGTAGTGTAGTGTTGATTCATTTCAGTGATGCTATGTTCCTATACTTAATCGCGTTTGTTTAATTCGCGTGTGTTCATTCATGTTCGTTTAGTTCATGAGGGCTTAACCCCGTTTGTTTAATTCGGGAATAGGAACATGTATCCGTAGTAGCGATTTCGTTTGTTAATTGTTGCTACAACTGAAAGGGGATTAGAATCTGCTTAGGGCTTGGATTTATTTGAACCAATGATAGTGGAAAACCAAGAACAGTAGGTTAATTGTCTTTAGTTTATTTGTTAATCTTTTAACTGCTTTGTTTTTTTATTGCTTTGTTTTCTTTATTTTAATTGCACTCAATCCAAAACCCCCAAAACTAATTTTTGATTTTCTGTTAATAATAACAACACCTAAAGAGTCCTTGAGAGACGATCCGAGTTGTCGCTCTATACTATATTATTTTCATAATCGCTCGTTCTTTTTGGCGCGTGGCGACAGCGCGTTCAAAATTTCTTTTTGGCATTTTTGCACTTTTTATTTTTTTTCTCTTTTTTTTTCATTTTTACACTTTTCTTTTTTTCTTTTTTCTTTTTCCTAATCCCAAACAACACATTGCACCTTGCAGCCACCCCAAACTTTAGTTTCTTGCACCCATTCTAAGATTACATGCTCTCCTAATCCTAAGATCGGGTTAACATGGTTTTCCAGATTTTTGGCTTGTAACATAAGGTTAACAAGAATTAACAGGCTAATAGGCTCAATGGGCTAACTAGGGAACATGCATTAGGGATGGTTATTTTTTTGGCTAAGTAGCTATTTACAAAGAAAATGCCTAGATCATCTGAAGCAAACACATAATCATGCAAACCATAAAGAGATTCAAACAAATTCAGGAAAGTGCAACTTAAAAAAGTGATTTTCACACAGTCAAAAACATGTTGGAGGCTCAAAACCTCACCTGGACGGTGAGGTGGAGCTCTTTTGGGTAGTGGTCGTCGCGGCCGTGATTGCGGGCAGAAATCGCGAGATCGCGCACTGTTGTAGCGCTAAATGTCCGCTAGGGCTTCATGGCTCGATTTTCAGTTTCTGCCCTCCATTATTTCCGTTGGGTTATAATTTTTAAGGGTATTTTGGGGTTTTCGAGTTTTTTTTGTTTTGTTTTGGGAACCAGACTTTAAAGTTTTAACCTTTAGGATTAAAAGTTAAAACCTTGTTTTACTCGACACCAGACTTTCATTTGCTCGACACCCACACCTTCTCTGTTCGGCGCTCCCTTTGTTTCTCCCTTCCCTCTCATTTACGATCTTCGACCGCCATCTCCAGTGTGTTTCTGACCAAGAAACACTGTTCCCATACTCGGACCTCGCATTCTCAGCTTCGGTTCTCAGTTTCGAAGTGAGTCTTCTTCCAGTTTCTCTCATTCTCTGTTTCGGTCCCCTGTTCTCAGTCTCTCATTCTCTGATATGGCTTCCAGTCGTCAAGCATATGTGTTTGCTCCAGCTGCTTCTAGTGGACTGGTCAAACCTACTGGTGAAAATATTGACTTAACATGGTAGTGGAACAGCTTGAAAGATATCAAAGATAGGAAGAGTGTTAAATGTGATTTTTGTGGAAAAACAACTACTGGAGGAATTACTAGGGCTCAGAGACATCAAACGGGGGTGAGGGGAGATGTGAATCTTTGTAAGAAAACTCCAACAAATGTTAAGAACTTATTAAAGGAAGTTGTGGAGAAGAAAAGGGGGGACAAGGAGGCATGCTTGACTGAGTCATTGATTGAAGAACAAGATGAACACGATGATGTTTATGAAATTTTCAAGCTATCAAAAGGGAATAGGCCTGCAACAGTAGCAATAGGAGGTGCCTCTTTGCCTCTAGCCAAGAAGCCTACAAATGTCAAAGGCCCTACTGATGTATTGCTGTGGAGAGATCCTGAAACAACCCTTGCTTTGGGAAAGAATAAGAAGCAAACAAGCATGAATGATGCTTGTATTAAGGAGGCAAGAGAAAAAACTGTCCAATACATAACAAGATGCTTTTGTCGGAATGGAATAGATTTCAATGTTGTGCGTACAAGAAGCTTCCAACTAATGGTCGAAGCGATTGGAAACTATGGTCCGAACCTCAAGCTACCAAGCTATCACGAGATGAGAGTTCCACTCCTTAAAAAGGAGTTGGAACACACCAACTCACTGATGAAGCCTCATGTGGATGAGCGAGTAGTTTATGGGTGCTCGATTATGTCGGATGCTTGGACCGACAGGAAGAATAGGACTTTGATTAATTTTCTAGTTAATTGTCCAACAGGCTCTATGTTTGTAAGAGCATTGATGCTTCTTCATATGTGAAGAGTGGGGAAAAATTGTTTCGTCAAAGAGATCGGAGAAAGCAATGTTGTGCAACTAGTGAGTGACAACGGAAATAACTATGTATTGGCTGGTAAAATATTGTTCTTGCACAAATGTCATTAATTGTTGTTAGGTTGACACTCATTTAATTTTATTGACTTGACTCTTAGGTAAACTATTGCAAGCCAAGAGACCAAACATGTTTTGGACTCCATGTGCCGCTCATTGCCTAGACTTGATGCTAGAAGATATTGGCAAGATTCCTAGAATTAAAAGGGCAATACAAAGAGGCATCATTCTTGTGGGTTTTATTTATAACCACACATTGGCCTTGAACACTATGAGGAAGTTGACAAGCAAGGCGGAGTTGGTTAGATATGGAGTCACTAGGTTTGCTACGTCTTTCCTAACTTTGCAAAGGTTGCATAATCAAAAGAACCTTAGAAAAATGTTCACTTCTGATGATTGGTTGGAGTCCAAGACAGCCAAAGAACCTAGGGGGAAAAAGGCAGCTGATGTTGTACTTATGCCTACGTTTTGGAATGATGTTATTTTCACACTTAAGGCTATGGGCCCTCTTGTACGTGTGCTTAGGCTTGTTGACAATGAAAAGAAGCCTGGAATGGGTTATATTTATGAAGCCATGGATAGGGCCAAGGAGGCAATTCAGAATGCCTTCAATGGAGATGAAAGCAAGTACAAGGAGATTTGTGAAATCATTGACAAAAGATGGGAGTGCCAACTTCATCACCCACTTCATGCAGCTGGCCATTTTCTAAACCCTGAGTTCTTCTACAGCAATCCAGTTACAGAACTTGATCATGAAGTGGTGGAGGGGCTTCATCAATGCATTGAAAGGCTTAGTGCAAATGATGAAGCTGTCGACAAGATTACCAACCAGCTGTCAAAATATAAGAGAGCTTTAGGCCTCTTTGGGATAAGATCAACTGTAAGGCATCAGACTACTATGGCTCCTGGTAAGTGGAATTGTAGAAGAGCTATTTTTTTTTAAAACATAGCAATGCCTAAATATTATTGCATTACTTGCAGCTGAGAGTGGTGGAGGAATTATGGATCACATTGTCCAGATTTGATGCAACTTGCCATTAAAGTATTGAGCTTGACTTGCAGTGCATCGGGATGTGAGCGAAACTGGAGTATTTTTTAGCATGAAAGTTAATCTTAACATTTCAGTTTTTGTAAAGAAACTGAATGTTAAGATTCAGTTTTTCACATTCAGTTTTTGACATAGAATGTATAGAAACTAACATTCAATTTTTGTAAAAAACTTATGACATAGATCCATTCGAAGAAGAGAAGTAGGCTTGAGCATGAGAAGTTACAAGACTTGGTTAAAATGTTAAGGAGCGTTTTGATAGCAGCGATGTGACTGATCCCGTTCTCTTGAATGATATTGATGATAGCAATGAGTGGTTAGTGGGAGAAATGGGTGCAGATGGGGAAGATGCTAGTGCTGAATTGGTTTTTGATGATGATACCTTAACATGGGGAGATGTTGCTTACTTAATAGGGGATGGTGAGCCTTCAACCTACACTAGGCAGCATACAAGAAAGGGGATGGCAGCTGCTTCTAGGCCTTCAAGCTCAAGGGGAGGAGTCATAGAAGAAGAAAATAGTGATGAAGAGATTCAAGAGGAGGAGGAGGAAAGACTCTACGAGCTTAGTAGTGACATTGAAAAAGAAGAAGAAGAATACTTGGATGATCTTAAATATGGTGTTTGATGTTTAGTTTTAATGTTTATTTTCTTAAGCATCTAGGTCTAGGGTAGTAGGGCTTAAATTGATGTGTACACTACTTTTTGTACTTATTAACTAGTGTGCTTTGCTTAGGACCTATGACTATCTATATGTTAAGTTTAATGTTTAGTTTCTTTTAAGCCTCTAGGTATAGGGTAGTAGGGCTTAAATTGATATGTGCATACTACTTTTTGTACTTAACTAGTGTGCTTTGCTTAGGACATACATATGACAGTATGACTATCTATGATGAATTATGAATATGACTTGAATTTTGAGTATTTTTAGTATTTTGTACATGTATAAGTATCTAGTATAAAATTTATCTTCCTATCTAACCTGTATAAAAAAGCCTAAAATAGCGGCCATCCCGCTATGCGCTATCCGCTATAACGTTTTTTGGGTCCGCCGCTCCGCGCCACTGTCCGGGGCTACCCTACTGGCAGTAACACAAAATGTCATTCAGAGAAAAAATGAGAAGCATTTATACTTTTTAACACACTTTTGTCTTTGTATAATGAATTATTTGTTTAATTAGGATCATATCTGTGTGTTTATATATACAGAGATTGAAAAGAAGGAGAGGGAAAATCTTGTTAAAGAAAAGTTAAACTAATGCTCGAAAAAAATGAAACAATATAAAAGACATAATTATAAAAATCATGTGCAATTAATATAGCCTTATTGATATTTTTTTATCCTTCTTCATCCTCTCCTACTTTTCTTGGATCAATACTTAGAAGTCAACAATTCTCCAGTTTGCATAAAGACATGTGACTTGAATGGAACTAAAAACAGATTGACGTGGGATCAATGATCCTATCTCTACAAAAATTCCTCTTCCTTCCGCAAGTTGAGTCAATGAATCGATACCAATATTCTATCTTAGCTTTTTTTTTACAGAATTTGATTCTAAATGTCTGATCTCCACACGTTTGACCAGATTTATAGAACAAACCAATCCATCTACTGAAGCCTCGTGCGTATTCTACAGCTTCAATCAAAAAGTTTCAAAGCTTCAATAAATTTCCTTATCAACCAAATAGAAACTTGTTCACATCCAAAATTGGTCCAAATCAAATAAATCACACTAAATCAAAAAATTAGATCATCAACAATTTTTTTATAAAAATGACGATAATGCAACAATCAAGCTTTTCACCAGAACTAACTCCCTGATTCAAACACCTACTCAATTCAATCATCACAGCAGCAAAACACCGATAATATTGACAGAGAGTGAGTGAGAAAGTTAACCTGAAAGATGTCGAAGGAGCGAGAAATAATAGCGGTTCTTCTTCATTCGAGTTTTAAAGGGAGCGAAGATGGAGGTTGTGGAAGAACGAGAGAGAAACAGATTGGCATTTTAATTAGGGTTCAGAAAAGAAAATATTTTAGAGAGAGAGGGGGAGAGAGAAAGTTTCAGAGATTTTCAGAGATTGAGTGTTGTGAAGGGGAGAGTTGCGTAGTCCAGATAAAATTTCAGGAAGTGTTTAGAGAAATCCTTGAGCTTGCGGAAGTGAATTTTCAAGGTTTCAAAGAGCAAGTTTCAGAGAGTGACTTCCTTCTTTTTATTTTAGATTTTGATAGCATTGATTTTGGAAGAATTGATTTTGAAAAAATCAAGGTTAAAAAAATTGATTGTGTTTGGCAATAATATTTTAAAAATGGTTTAGAAGAATTGATTTTATTTGGATGATAAAGTAAAATCACTTTTGAAATGTAAATAGGTAGAATTTTGTGGGGCCTACATCTTGAATCAATTATTTTCAACTGAAAAGCTAGAAATTTTTGCTTCCACAAAACTCAGTTTTGACCCACCAGGAATCAATTATTTCCAATGGAGTTTCGTAAACAAACGCATGAATAGTATCCAGATACATGAACAGTGACCCCAAACTGGAAAAAAAATGTCGTTTGCATTGAGAAGAATCTCAACCAAACAGGCACTTGGACAATTAGCTAGTTAAGGTATCAGAAAATTTTAGCAACATTTTATATTGAATAAAGAATAAAGGCCCATTTTGGTTCTTGAGAAAAATAATGCATCCGTTTTACTCCCTAACAAAATTAGAGTATCAAGTTAGTCCCTCATAATTTTAAACTAGGGACACATTAGTCCTTCTATTAACCTCCTATTAGTTTGGGTTGGTTAAGTTGATGATGTATTATGTTTTCTTGCTTAGGTATACTACTATATGATATTTACAAATGCCAACAGGGGTTGGTACATATGGTCAAGCCTTCTGCTCATACTAGTTGTGACTTTAGTTCGATTCCTAGATCTCTCCTGTTGGTAGGCAATATGGAAATTCCACTATAAATTCTCGCTAAGGTTGGTGGTATTCCCCGGCCCTGCAAGGGGGCGTGCCTTCCCCAAATCTAAACTTTTCATTAAAATGCAAAAAAATAAATATGATATTTACAAATTCCATAATATAAATTGGTTATTAAACATTTACTTAAATGCATAAAATAAACACCATTTTGAACACACACGGTAAAAAAACTGGCCCCTTGAACAATCAAAAATGCCACTTAAATGTCCAAGATGAGACCTAGACAACACCATTCCAATTTCTGCATCAAATTAGCAACTATGGAAACCATATCCACATAGATAATAGATGGTGTGGTGTCTAACAAGATCAAACAGAGGGACTAACGTGTCCCTAGTTTGAAATTGTGAGAGACTAATTTGGTGCTTGAGTTTTCCCAGGACTAAAACGAACCTCGGTATTTTTCTTAGGGACCAAAATAAGCATTTTTTTCTTGAACAAATGTTACCAAAATATTTTATTATCGCTATTTGGTAACATTTTAATAAGGGTGCGTTTGATTTGCAAAAATTCAGGGGACTGGACAGCACAAAATTTTGTGTCCTCTGTTTGATTTAAAAAGTGGTAAGGGGACAGGACAAAAAATGAGTTGAGGGACAGGACAAAAACCCAGAATTTTGTCCCCCACCAAACCATGGGACAACTTTTTGTCCCACAGACTAAGAAAAGACCAAATTATCCTTACATCTCTCTCCTCTCCCCTCTTTCTCCTCTCTCTCTTTCTCTCTCCTCTCTCCCTCTCCCTCCTCTCTCTCTCCCTCTCTCTTTCTTTCTCCTCTCTGGCATACTGTCCAACACAAGGTACAACAACCCAGGCATATGGACTTCATTGTCCATCAAGGCATAATGAAACAACATAGCATGAAGTACCTAACCCTTCAAGGTATTCATACGAAAACAATGTGAGCACGTCAGCCAAAATGCATGAGAAAATCATTTTATTATCGCAGCTTTTCTTGGTGTTTCATTCTTCCCTTTGTCGAAGCCCAAGGCTCACGACCTTTCATAAATTTTCAACGTGTTAAAACTCTTATTATCAACACAGGACCTTTAAGTCCGAGTGTCTAATCACAACAGTCCTGGACCGATGCACCAGTCTTGGACTTTATGGTTGTAGAAAACAACTTTCACATTTTTACTACTTTCACCACGTTTTAATACAATGTTTATAGGACACACAGTCCATAACAACGTACTCAGGACACAGTCCATAACAACATGACACGAATCATAGATCAACGTGTTTCTAAAACACTAGTATACCGACGTCTCGGTTACTAGGTTCACTTTTCAACGTTCTTTTCGTTCAGTGAAAATACAAATCCAAAACAAAACTTCCGTAACTTATCCAAGTTATCGGATATTTTTATTTTGAAATAAAGCCTTCTGAAAAGACGTTCTTCTTTTGAAATTCATTTTAAAAACCTTGAGTTATAGAAAGTCTCTTTCTTTTCTAAAAAGCCATCTTTACTTTGGAAAAGATCTATTATTATGAAAATATTGAAAACTTTTTGAGAGAAATTTTTTTCTGAAATATTTAGAACTAAAATCTCTTCATAAAGAACTTGAAATTGAACTTGTTTTCCTCTATGGTTCTTCACCATAAAATAATCTCAAAATTTAAGTTTCTTATAGAATAACATCTTTAAAATCTCTAAAATAAATTCTCTTTTATTTTTATAAAGAAAAAATTATTTTAAAGTTTCTTAAATCTTCACCAAACGTTAAAAGAATATTTACATTCTCTTTTATCAAAATGCTGCTTAAAATTTTAAAATCTTTATCTTGTGGCTTTCCACATAAGTTTTCTTAAGGCTTTTATCTTACATTAATAATGGAGCTCTAACCAATGGTTAGGCTTCTATGCAACAACCAACACAACTTACAACAATTATAACATGGTCAATAGAATACGCATATTTATAACTCATCATAAATCATGCAAGCATGTAATTCAATCCAATATATCATCAAGGTCATAAAATTCAAAATTTTCACTAAAACTGCCACATCAACAATCAACTTCAACAACCATATAAAATCAAACACATCAAGCATATAGTTATCCTAATTTAAATATCATCCCTCAAGCTTTCTCCCCTTAATTACCTTTGCCCGTCAAGTAAAGGTTTGTGGTCTTTTCGCATTTTTAATGTAACGAACTCGGCTTTCTCCTCACGGTCGCAAATCTAAACAAAATTAGACATATAATATATGTTAAACTTTTGTAAAATCACCTTGTGCTTATTGTGCATGTTTCGGCCTTACTAGAAAAATTAAGGCTAAAAATTTTAAATTTCCACAAGCTTTTGGATCGATGATCCTTAAGCATTATAAGATCAAAATTAAGTTTTAGAACTTAAAAATAAATTTTTAATCCCTCCACTGTATGCAAAAATGGGCTTCAGCCTTCCTAAAAATATAGGTTAGAAAATTAACTTTTTTTAACCTTATAGATACATGCATGTAACCAAAAATAGTAAGTGTTCCTCTTAAAAATATAAAACATGATCTCCTCAACTTTTTATCAAAATGCATGAAACCAAAATGATGATCAAAGTAGTTTTTACTTCAAAAATTTAAAATAAAGTCATTTTCAACTTGTGAATCACATGCATGTTTAAGAGAATGGGTAAAACAATTGTATTTTCCTTAAAATCAAAGTCAAGCTTCCTTAACCCTAATAATTAGGATTTCGGCCCTCATAATCTCAATGGGAAAGGAAACTTAAATTTTTGTATGAATCTCATAAGCTTAGAAATTACATTCATTAAGAATTTAAGGACATGCATGTAGAAATCTTAACAAAACACCAACTTTCCTCTACATATGATTTTCGGCCAACATAAAAAAAAAATGGGTTTGGAGAAATTTTTCACTATATGCAACCCCACAAGAAGATAGTAGAGATGATGATGAGCTAAAAAAAATTTAGTCTCTTGTACAAAAGATGTTTCTAAAGCTCTTTCTCAGAGTTTCCAATTAAAACATGAACATGCAAACTACAATAAGACATGCATGTTGATATAAAAAAAAATTCTAAGAAAATAAAGAGTAAGAGATGAGAGTATTACCCTCTTGATTATGATAAGAGGAAGATGAATGAGCTTCTCAAGCATCTAATGTATCAAGTTTATTTTCACAACAAATCTTTAAATTCTGCACCTAATATATTTGAATAAAACTCTCTTTATTAGAGCAAAATTTTATTTTAAAAAATTCATTGGTTTCTTGTAAAAATGGATGAAATAATTTGATGTAAGGTCATGATGGTGTGATTTGAATGCAACACTATTCAAAATCATGCCAAATATATTTAAAACTGTATAAAATCTAATTTTGATAAACGTTGCTCGTCCTAGTTCCATTAATTTCTTGATCGTAAAAACCGATTGTATTTTACTTCGTTAATTTTTCCACCCGAAAATTACATTGAAAGAAATAATTTTTAAAATCATGGAAATAGTTATAATTGAGTTAGGAAAAATTAAAATTTTATTTTGCGTAACGAAAGTTATTTTTCGGGTCAGTAGAGTTTTACTGACAGAGAAAACTCAAACCGGAAACGTCTGAAATTTTCTACTGAATATTTAACTGTACTTTCATAAAATAAAATAAAGTATGAGAATGAAATTTGGTTTATTAAAATAATTCTTCATAAATTATAATAATAAGCACTCCATTATCCACATAAACACAGATTATAGCAAGCTGAAAAAATCGGGGTGTTACAGTTGTGGTGTGATAACGAGGAACGTCGGATTCGGGATTCCGGTGATAAATTAGGTGGGGGAAAGAATCATTCTACCGTCGGAATCAATAAGTAGTATATTCTATAATAATTGTGTAGGGAGACCTAAACCCTACTAGTAGTCGAGTAATCGACAAGACCAAAATCGTATTGGAAACCTTTTCTATAAAACCAATGGTGATTCGCGGATTGTAGGTTTATCAACATTATGTTTATTTTAAGTATTTGATGATGTCTGACTTTATTACTTATTTGATTTGATTGTGATACACTGGTTGAGGTATTCTACTGCATGTAATGTATTATTTTTGGTGTTTGAATATTCTGTTGATTAATGTGTTATGCATGATCTGCCTGGTTTGATAATATGCTTAGTTGACTTTTAAGGAAAGATATATGTTGTTCGGGAGATGTTCATATGGGTGATAGGATGGATGTGACTTAGAGGTGCTTAGCTTAAATAAGTTGTTTTATAGATGAGATTACGGGATATGATTTGAGGATTTATACAAGTTTCTAGTGAGAGGTTGGGGAACTAAGTTATGACTCCGTAATGGTGGGATTTCTATAATGTTGTGTGTAGCAATTGGGCTACTAGAGAGATAATTGTATGTGTAGCAATTGAGCTACTAAAGATATAATTGTATGTGTAGCAATTGGGCTACTATAGATATAATGGTATGTGTAGCAATTGGGCTACTAGAGTTATAATTTTATGTGTGGCAATTGGGCTACTGGAGATATAATTTGATAGAGGGGGGTGCTCGCTCGGATGAAGGACTGATATTCCTATTATATTGGGAGTTGTGTGAAAAGATTGGTAGTGGTCATGTTAACAAATAGACTTAGTTGCACGAGTTGAGGGTAGAGGATGATATATTAAATTAAGGATAATGTTGATTTGGAGTGATGTTTCTTTGTGACATTTGTTATATTATATACTATGTATTCTTTTTCGCTTTTGATGTTGTAACACCCCGGCTTTTCGCTGTTTTCTAATATCGGAAATTTATATAAATACACTTATATTTTTATCCGAGACTTAGAAAATGTTTTTAATTAAGCTGAAACCTTATTTACACTCTACTTTACCGTAGAGAGTTACGATAAAAATTTAGGTTTAAAAGTCAGGTGAATCCCGGCCTGCGAATTTCATTGACAGTATAATTATACTGCTCAAAAGACCTAATTTTTACTCGTGAATGAAAAACTTAAGGTTTTTATTTAGTTTCCAACGATTTTGGTTATTTTGGAATATTTCACTAAAAAGTGAAATATTATATTTTATCCGGGCGTCATATTGAATCAGGGAAGCAACGGAGCAGATTACCGGATTTCCGGGAGTCGCTAACGGATAATACCAATGAGTCACATATGGTGAGTCACCCATGTGAACACATTTATGGTGCACATGGCCTCATAATGACAATTTCTATGGAAATTGCATTTTGGTCCTTAAACTTATTCTTAATTGCACTTTGGTCCCTAAACTAGTTTCTATGATACACTAAGTGAAGTGGATCAATTTTTCACCCATACAAATCATGTTGGGCTGCAGTTTTGAGGCCCAAATTTCGTGGCAAAGAGTTATTCCATGAAAACCAATTTCCTACTCTTAATTTCCTAGGTTTTTGATTAAAATCTTAAGCATTTTTTATGTTGCAAAATTTGGTAATGGACTTGGGCTTTTGCCAAGCCCAATTTCGCATGGCTCAAGCCTCCTTGTGGCTGCCATAAGCTCTTGAAGAAGCTAGGAGCTTCTCCATTCTTCCACATTCTTCTTCATCCTCTCCAAACTCTCAAAAACTTCATTTTCTTACAAGTGAAAAAGCTTGAGTTTTCAAAGGAAGTTAGTGATTCTTGCTCATTTCTTGTTCTTCAAGAGGTGATTCTTACTCTCTACCTTAATTTAATGTCATGTTCTTCATAATTTTTCATGTTTTGAAGTCTTATATCACTATGTTCAAACTAGATTCAAGCTTATGTTCATAACTTTGAAAAATCACCATAAATCATTGAAAAATCCTAAAAATGTGAAACCACTTTCTATGTTCTTATTATTATCTCTAATATCGTGATCTAAGAGGTTGTTGCCAACAAAATCTTCCTCCTCATTTTTTTGAGCATGGCTGAAACCTATAGTGAGATGTGGAGGAACTTTGTTGTTTTTCTACTTGAAAATGATCATAGATCTCATGCTTCTACGGTATGTACTTGTTAAATCCAAGTTCCTGTATCAAGTTGAAATTTCTAACCATGTCTTTCATGTCTTGACCAAAATTCATTAGTGAGGAACTTGAATGATTTTGTTAAGTTTTATCAAGGTGATCATGTAATCATCTAGTTAATAAATGTTTATGTTAAATCTAAGTTGGTTTGTCAAAAATGAAAACCCTAACCCTATGTCCTTGTGTTGGCCGAACCTACCGTTTAGAGGGTTAGGATGGTTTTGATTCTTAACTTTGTTGTTTAGCCTTAATCCATTTCCTTAAGTTTATTAGGATCATTGATCCATGACTTAAGCAAGTTTGGAGATTTTGAGCCACAAAACCCTAAGGAGGCTGTGACCTATTAGAGAGGATTAGGTGTTGGTTTTGCTTGTTTTGATTGGTTGTTTGGATGTGTTGTTGAAGGTTAATTGTTTTATGGCGTATGAGGGTTTCCAACAATTGACAGAATTCTTTTAATTTCACTGAGGAGCTTCGAGAGGTAAGGGGAGCTTACCTGAGGGATTTTTCTCAATAACCAATTGCTTTTAGTGTAGTCTGTATAATTTATATGTGGTTGTGGTTATTTGTTTATGTTGTTTACGTTGTGTTGTTTATCTGTGTATCGGTGATTGATCTGCTTTTAATTTATTTAATTATCTGCAGTTGTATATTATATTGCTATGATGCATGATCTGCCTAGTGATATAATTCTGATGATGTTGTTGAATTTTGTTTGAGAAGCCTGACAGTGGTCAGTGCACAACTGAATAATCAGATAAAAGTTTTAATAAGCTGTATAAATAATATTCAATGTTTTATGGGAAATGTTGGAATATAATATTTATGGAAAATATTATTTGGGAAAAATAACAAGTATTTGAGAAATATTATTATTTTAATGATTTATATTTGAAAAGGTGAACTATGTGTCACAAAGAGGGGGTAACCGTGAAAATATTTTACTACTGCTAATTTTTACATAAGATATTCCGCAATATTATAAAAAGATATTTTGTGAAGTTAATCTACGAAAATAACTTAACTGTGAATTTAGAAAATTGTTTAAGCAGAAAAAGCTAAGTTTTACCATGAAATACTTTAAAATGACTTAACGACGGCAATTTGAAAAATCGACGACGGCAAGTATTTTAGAAACGGCAACATGTATTTTTTATGAACTTCAAATCTCCGTGACCCTCTTTTCTGAAAATGATGTTTTTCGGTAACCGATGTTTTATGACAGAAATCTTCTCACTTAACAAATTTCCCGAAATCAAGTTTTAAGTTGAAACTATTTTAAAGAGGTTTGAACATAATAATCGAGACGTCGGGGTATTAAGGTACGATGTGTTGTAGACTGGGTATCTACTTAAAAGAGTTAAAACATTTTGAGATGTTTTCTATTACCACGAACCTATGACTGGTGCATCGGTCGAGAGGTGTCGTGATTGAGCACTCGGACTGTGAGGTCCTGTGTTGTAATGAAAGTTTTAAAGATGTTAAAACTATGTGAGTCGTAGGCCATTTTTGAGCTTCGGCAAGAAAGATTGAACACGAAGAAAAGTATTATGAGCAAAGTGTTTTGCATGCATTTGGCAGACGTGCCTACGAGGTTAATCATGATATCTTGATGATACTCATGTCTCGACGTATTTGTTAATCATGGTATCTTTATGATATTCATGTAATCGACGTATTCATTGTGCCTTTGGTCAATCGACGTACAATGAAAAACCATAAATCGACGTTCTCACTGTGCCGGATAGTGGGCTATGGTAAAAACGACATGCTTCTTTTGGCAATCAAGCTTGATCAGCTCATTTTATATGACGTTGGGGATCTCCGGAGATTAAGTGTGAATGTTTAGATGATCTATTGAAGTGTTCATGCATAGTTTTCCAATGTTGATGTTTGGGGTGTGGAACCCATTGATAAACTATATGTTATAATATGAATGCTCATGTTGTTATAAACATGTATATGTGTATGAGCCTTCTTTTTTGTCGCGCATTTAGTTATTGTGTCAAATCCATATATTGGCGTCTCACCCTTACAAACATATCAGAGCCGCACAATGGGTATGATCTCTACAAAAAGAAGAAGGCTGTCTAGTTCGGGGCATGCTATTGCTGCTTCTATCGGTTGTAGCGTCTGTTAGTTACGACCAGCTTAGGTCCTATTAAGTTATATTATGTTTCGAGAATAAACTAAACTGATAATGATCTAGATGTGAAAACATATGAGGCAGTATAGTTGTATGACTTATATACATTATGTATTTAAGTGTGATTTGATTACGTTGTTGTTGTTATGATGTTAAAAAAGAATAAAAAATTTTATCACCATATTTTGAAAAGATAAATGTTGAGAAAACATTATTTTCCGAAAGCAACCGGCAAATTAAGTTTTATTTCCATAAACGGATAACCATGTGATGACCGGAGTTAGGGTGTCACAGATGCTAGAACTGTTTCTTATCCCCTATATGTTTGTCTGTTGTATTTTTTTTCTGATGTGATTGTACGAGAAGACCCGGCGGAGGAACCAGTTGCTGAGGAATTAGATGGAACTCCGTATGAACCAGATGCGGGAGGACGAGCTGTGGATTCCAATAATGTAGTTTAGTGTCTAGGGCCAGTGAGTCTTATAAGATGTTTTATATTTTTCCACTAAGCATAAATTTTGTTTAAGAATATTCCTGTGAGGGATCCTATTGAGAGGATACCCTCAATAGTGTTTTGTATTATGTTTATAAGACTTAAGTGTGTATGCATAACATAAATATGGTGTGTTGTCTTAATTATCAAAGTTATATGCTCATTAACTTAAGTTTTAAATTTTTATGTATTTTCATGTTAAGCATGCGATTAAGAAATTAATTAACAAAGATTTACTTTAATAACACAACGGGGCACAACGGGGTGTCTCAGCATGTGACGCCCGGGGCTGACGAGGGCAGGGAGTGGTCGCCGGTGCAAGAAGACAAGGACAAGGAGCGGCTCCTGGCAGGCTTTTTCTAGGCGGAGGGACACATGGATGAGAAGTCTTATACAACTATATTACTACACATGGCCTTTATCAGAACAGGCAATTTTCAACATAACAAAGTAAATGAAATAAAAACCTAACTGACACGTAGTGAATCGTCTGGAACCATATAACAAACTTAGTTTTTAAACAACCCTTTTTCTTGCTAAGCATCCATGCTCTCCTAAATCCTAAGATTGGGTTAACATGGTTTTTTTTTCGGATTTTCGGTTTTTAACCTTAGGTCATTAACAAACAATAGGAGTTTTTTTTTTTTGATAAAGAAACAATAGGCTTATTAGGCTCAAATTGGCTAAATATGGAACATGCATTAGGAATGGTTCATTTTGGCCAAGTAGCTATTTCAAAGAAAATTGGCTAATCATTTGATGCAAACATATAAACATGCAAACCATGAAGAGATTCAAGCAAATCCGGGAAAGTGCAACTAAAAAGTGATTCACACAATTTAAAAACATGTTGGAGGCTCAAATTTCTCACCTGGACATTTTAGCAAATTATTTGACGGAGATACATTCCTATTGTGTGCATCCCTTCACCCCAAACCTGTCATAAATCATGCAATTCAAACAAAAAATTTCAAAGTTCAATTTTCAATTTTTCATGGGGATCAATTTTTCTAATTTTTCAAAAGCATAGGGGAAATCCATCAAAAAACACATATATCATGCAATCCATCTATGCTAATCCAATTGAAATCCATTCAAGCTCACTGACACGACTCTGTCAACTTATAAAGAACCATCATTATGACTCAAGGTGAAAGAAAATAAAAGAGAAGGGTTTAGAAAACAATATCTCAGAGGGTCTGAGAAGACTCATCTTCCCCATTTGTGCTCCTTCTCTCTTCATTCTCTTCCTTCGAAGATTCTTCCTACCTGAAAGTCATCAAAACTTGGCCTCGAACTCGCCCCCCCTGGATGAGGATCCTGGTCCCCAAGATTAGCAAGACAGACGAATCGAAGCAGCAAAACCAACAAACAAAATTATTATTATCATTATTATTATTATTATTATTATTATTATTATTATTATTATTATTATTATTATTATTATTATTATTATTATTATTATTTATTTATTTTAAAAAAACCCATTCGCGAGGCAAGAAGTGCCTCGCGGGGCGCAGCAGAGGACCTCGGATGTAGGTCCTTCTGTGTCGTGGGGCTAACAGCTTCCCGCGGGGCGAGACAGAGGCTTCCCAGAATTGGGGTCACTGTCTCGCGGGGCGAAACTCCGCTCGCGGGGCGAGTCAGAGAAGAAATTTTGTACCCTATTTCCTAAATGCATCTAAGTCCTAAATGCTTCCTAATGCAATTTATCTAAACTAAAGGACCCTACATGCAGACACTTTGTATTTTTATGACTCTTTTTAAATGCATGAAAAGGATATGAAGGCTTGGGTTGCCTCCTAAGTGGCACTTGTTTAACGTCCCGAGCCTGACTAAAGTCGCCCGTGAAGGGCTAAGTCACTACGAATTCACCATGATAGCCTCCAATACCTTCTTCCACAACGAGTTTTAACCATTTGCCATTAGCATCAAATCGGGATCCTGACAATCTTTCTTAAAGGCACCACTGGATTGAGTTGTTTTCTTTCTAACCTTCACTTGCCAATAAGACTTCAATTGGTCCGGGATTAGCTTCCTCTTAGAGTTGGGAATACAAACCTTGGGTCGCCCCTTTTTACCTTGATACGCTCTCCTGCGGAGTTCATTGAGCTTATTTGGATCTAGCATCCTTTTTGTACCGGCTCCTTTAGTGAGTGAATCATGTTGCTCTTGCGGCTTCTCCTCCAACTTGCTTGGGCCACTTATAATAGATCCAGGTAACTCATCTTTATTTATGCCCCAAGTGTACCGACTCATCCTTTTCCATACCATCCTCAAAAGTGTGGGATTTTACCAACACATTATCTAGTGTTGAACCAATTGCTTCATATGTAGGCGTTGATTTGACAAGAGGTTCCACCACATCCACATTATACCAGTTAGCTTTCTCCACTGGATGCTTCACAGCTTCAAAGTCACCAAAATCCTCTTTCTAATCTTGCACCCGAAGTGTGAGCTTTCCTAGTTGCACATCAATGAGCGCCCTTCCGGTAGCCAAGAATGGTCTACCCAATATGAGAGGAATATTGGCATCTTCATCCATGTCCAGTGCCACAAAATCTGCTTGAAAATTAAACTTGCCCACCTTCACTAGCAAATCTTCAACCACCCCATAAGGGTAATTAATTGACCGGTCCGCAATTGGAATGACATCATTGTGCCCTTCACCTCTTTAATCCCAAGCCTTCTCACCATGGATAGGGGCATTAAGTTAATGCTCGTCCCTAGATCACACAATGCCTTCCCAATTGTCGTCTCCCCAATAGTGCGTGGAATACTAAATGAACCCGAATCCTTCAACTTTGGAGGTAACTTGCGTTGAAGGATTGCACTACACTCCTCGGTCAAAGCAATCGTTTCATCATCAACAAATTTATGCTTCTTGGAGAGAAGTTCCTTCATGAATTTGGAATAGGATGACATTTGTTCCAAGGATTCCGCAAAAGGAATGTTCATTTGTAGTTTACGGAAAATATCAAGAAACCTTGAGAACTGCTTATCTTGCAAGGGCTTCTTCAATCTCTCTGGATATGGTACCTTCATTTAAGGAGGGAGATCTTGGGGTTCAACCCACTTCTTTCTTCGGAATTATTCATCCACTAATTTCAATTTCCCACCTTGCTCCGGCACCTTCTCACTAACCACTTCTTCTTCCTTACTTTGATCTGCTTCCTCATGTGGCACCTCTGGGATTTGATCTTCATTAGTCTTCAAAGGATTCCCCTTTGGCTCCAACAGTTTACTACTTATAGTGGATATGGCATTGCATTGGGCCTTGGGGTTATTCTCTGTGCTACCCGGAAAGGTTCCTGGAAGACGCTCATTCATCTGCTTCGCAAGCTGAGCTATCGTGTTTCCAATTGCTGGATTGCCGATCCTGGTGATTTGCTAGCTTATCAATGGAAGTATCAATGTGCACTATCAGCTTCTCAATGGTCGTGCTAGTATGACTAGCTAATTTCTCAAAGGCCTCACTAGTCTTTTCGATAGCCAATTCCCATGGTTGCTTCCCACCATCTGTGATTTGCAATTGGGTGGGTTAAGAGAGAGCCTGTTGGGTGTTGTGTTGGTGAATCCCATAATTTTGCCTTTGATGTTGTTGTTGTTGCCCGACCAAACCATCACTAGTATTGCTCCAAGAGGAACCTGGATGATCTCTCCTGATATTCCAATTATGCCCCTGATGGTAGTTGTTCTGCCTATTCCTATGATAGTTGTTCTGTGGTACTGTGTCATAGAAGTTGTGACACGAATCCACATGTTCCCTAGGGAAATTACCGGGACAATTCTCACTATCATGGTCACCATTGCAATGGTCATACCCTGGAGGCAACCTTTCTCGCACTTCATTAACTTTCATCTTGCTAGTAAGTGCCTCACATTGCTTATTCAATAGTGTGTTCTGTTCAAGAATAGTCTCTAAAGATGCCACACTAATTCCAGAGGAAGTGCCCATACTGCGATTGTAATCATTCCTTGACATTTTCTCTAATAAAGCCAAAGCGTCCTCTGCTGATTTGCAAGAGAAAGAACCACCGGCTGTGGCGTCACAATTCATCTGATAGCGGCCCTTCAACCCATTAAAGAAATGTTGCAACTTTGGTTACCCAGTCAAAGTAGGAAGAAGGACATCTCCTCAAAAGCATATTATATCTTTCCCAAGCTTCATTATAAGACTGATCATCATGTAGTTTGAAGGAAGTCACGGCTATCTTTAATTGTGCCGCTCTCTGAGGAGGAAAGAATATCGTGAGGAACTTATGAGCCATTTTTTTCCCAAGTAGTAATACTATTACGATCCAAGTTCAAGTCCAATCAATCGCGTGCTCTACCCCATAGAGAGAAAGGGAATAGTCGTAAACGATAGGCATCTTCTGAAACTCCCGGAGATTTTAACATATCACGTATCTCCAAGAAGTGAGCAATAAGCCTGTGAGAATGTTGACTAGCACTCTCATCAAATTGATCATTCTGCAGCTGTGTGAAGGCAAGTTGCCTCATCTCGAAAGAATTAGTCCTGATGGGAGGCCTAACAACACTAGAAGTACAATCATCCAAGTAAGGAAGATCATACTCATAGAGAGGCTTGTAGGGTGGAGGATCTCCTTCTGCCAACCCTTCAAGATTGATCAGTTGGTTTGCTTCAAGCCTCCTTTTCTATCTTAGTTCTTTCCTTAACCTCATCTCAGTCCGTCGAATCTCTGGATCGTATAGCAAATCTCCCGGATAGAACGGTACCCTGCATACACAAAAACTCACAAGACCAAGTGAAATCAAATAAATTAAATATAAAATAAAAAAATTAAAAAGAATAATTTTGACTTGTTCAAAAATAATTATTGTCTTCAAATAAAGAAATTGGTTAAGCCAATCCCCGGTAACGGTGCCAAAAACTTGATGGGCTCCGGCAAGTGTACCAGATCGAAGCAAGTAATAATTAAAACGGCAAGTAATTACCGAGTATCGAACACAAGGATTGGTTGACCAATTTATCTAGATTTGAATAAAGTAATTAAGTTTGACCAAGTCAAATGAGAGAGAAATAGTATAGATCAAATAAGATATCAAACTCAATTATCCAAACTAAAACAAGATAAAAACAAATCACAAGTAGTTATTGAGATTGAGAATATAATTGGAAATATCTAAGGTCACGATTCCACCACACAATCAAACATAGATCCAAGTGATTATTTTCTATCCCTAAATTCAATTTCATGCCAATCGGGAACCCGAAATTATCCTAATGCCTCGGTTGAGCACAAGAGACAATACCTAACCATGCTAGTCAACGATATCTCTATGATGAATAACATGCAAGATTCATTAAGTTCTTGGTTCCCTATAACGATTGCACAAATCTCCTATTATATTTCTATCAATATTCAATTTGTGCTCTTAATTCAAGTCCTAAAGCGTGAATCTCCTGTCGGACTCATCATGCTTGACAAGTAACCATGAGCGCTCATATGATTAACACAAACAAAAAAGAATTAAGAAACCGGATTGAGAAGTAGGGAGTAGAAAACATCACAATATCAATATGCCGTCATGAGCGGCTTCATCGATCCCTCAGAAAAGAGGATTAGTTCCTCATGGAGTGCTTCCACATCATTGATCCAAAAGTAAACATGAATAAAAACAATAAAACTATCTGTAAACCAAAACGAGACGCAGCTCACAAAAAAATAGAATTGGATAGTACAACTCGCAACACTACAAGCTTTATATAGAAGTCTGATTCTGCGGTCGCTCGCAGGGCGAGCACTTAAATTTGGCTCCAGTCTGAGTTTGAATCCTCGCGGGGCGACACCGAAAAGTCTTCAGAAACTTGTGTCTGGCTCGCGGGGCGAGACCGAAAGACTTCAATTCCTGCTCAGCATCAGTTCTGGCTCGCGGGGAGAGACCTTGACAATTCCTTTTTGCTTGTTTTCTTCATTTAATCCAAGTTTCCTAGAGCTTCACTTTTAACCTGAAATTAAAAGTAGCATTAAAATGCTTTATTTGGCTAGAAAATAGCAAAACAATACTAAAAACTATTCTTAAGACTCAAGATGTTGCTTGTGAACAATTAAAGCTAAATTGGGGCTAAAAACGAGAATGAACTCTTGCAATTGGTATCAACATTGAGGTCTTTCTGATTATAAAACTAGATGAACCAAAGGTTTATCATCCATCTATACTCAGATAGAAATATACACCACACCGAAGAGGAACCAACAATAAAACGCGCAAGGGTGAGAACCAATATATGGATTTTAAAACGATAACCATATGCGCGACACTCAAACATCATATAACATGTATATTCAAAAATAAACAATTATTTATCAAAGGGTTTCATATCCGACAGTCATCCTCGTTTTAAAAACAAATGCATGACACTTCAATATTCCTCATCTAAATTTGGTACTTAATCTCCGGAGATATCCCAACATCATGTAAATGAGTTGATCAAGCTCGATTTCCAAATAAGGCATATCTTTTAACCATAGCACACTGTCCAAAGCTAGGCACAGTGATAACATCTTGAATGGTTTTTCATTGTCCATCACGGCCCAATGATACGTCATAACATGAATATCTATCCAGACACCATGCATAACATCTTAGGCACGTCTGTCGAATAATGCATGTAAAACATTTTGTTCTCGTTACTTTTCTTCGTGTTCATTCTTCCCTCGTCGAAGCTCAAAGGCTTATGACCAACTAAATTTTAAAAGTCGTCTTTCGTCATTAACAAAAAGGACTCCAAGTCCAAAAGTGCAAATCATGAAGTCTAGATCGATGCACCGGTCTTAGATTCGTAGATTTTAGTGCACAAAAAAATCGACATAACTTTTATAGTACACATCATCCACCTTTAGGACATATTGTCCACATCATAGAACACAAGAATCCCAATCTCTCGGCCACTAGGTCCGTATTTCGACTTTAAAATCATTTTCGTTCTATGAAACACAAATCCAAAACAAAATTCCACAACTTATCCAAGTTGTTGGAAATAACATCATGTATAAAACTATTTGCATAAAATCCCTTTTACGTTGGAAATTCATTTATAAAATCATTAAATCACTTAAAACGCATTTTCTTTTAAAAATATTTGTTTTGAAACCCTTGTTCCAAGAAAATATCGTTTTGAGACTAATTCTCTGTTCTAGTAAAAATTGTTGTTTTTAAGAATGCTTTCCGTAAGTATTTTTGGAATAATCTATCGCTTGCATTTTAAAAACGTTTTAAGTCAAAATTTGACTTTTCTAGTTAAATAATTTTCTCAACCTCATAATTAAATTATTTTTGAAAGTTAATTTTTTATAATAACATTTTCTAATATCTTGTAATTTATTACGTAAAAATTAGCGGTACTAAAATATTTTCACGATTACGTCCTCACAATGACTTATAAAACACTCTTACGTCGATAAATCATTATAATAATCATTTTTTTTCAGTTATTCCTCATTTCTAACTGATCAAACCATTAAATAATATTTTATTGCTATATTCCTACAATTAAAAATTCTTTATTTCTTAAATTTTTTTTAATGCTTTTAACCTCATAATTAATTGAGCACCGACCACTGTCAGGTTTTTCAATCCACAACTAACATCAATAATAATTTCATAATAACATTATAGCAAATAGCATGGTTCATGGCATGCATTAAAATGCTATAACAATTAAATGCAGATAAAATTTTAAAAGCAGATAATTAAAAGCAGATAATTTTAACTACGTAAAATAATAAACACACCCAAATAAATTATATAGACCACAACTAATAACATATAGCTATTGAAAAAAACCCCTCAGGTACTCCCCTACCTCTTAGAGACTTTTCCTTCCGATAAAGGTTTTCGTCGAAAATATGAACAATTGAAATAAAATCCTCTAACTCCAATACGAGCAAGGTTCGGCCATTGCATACAAAAATAGGCTAGAGACTTTATTTGGATTAAAAATTTTGGATTCAATTCATACATGAATAAAAAGGATTGAATCAAGCAAGACTTTCCAAAAAAATTGAACAAAGTACCTCCCCCCCACACAAGTTAGGGTTCGGCCTTGAGATGTTAAATAGGAAGAAAATTTTTGCTTGATTCATACTCTTGGATTATAAATATAGAGATGTTAACAAGAACACAGAAATTGGTTTCATGATCATAGGATTTTTCTAAGTTTTTCTAGAAATTTTTGAAGTTGAAAACCCTTAAATGGAAAATGATGATTATGGCTTGAATCATAAAAATGATCAATGAAGAAAATAATGATGATTAAGTGAGAAGAGCAAGGTACACCTCTTGAAGATTGAAAAAGTGCAAGAAATCAAGTGGTTTCTTCACAAAAGTTGGCTATGGAAACTTAGAGTTTTTGAGAGAAAAAATGGAAGAAGACTTAAGCTAGAAGATGATGATGCAAAAAATGAGTGTGAGGGCCTAAGGAAATGGCTTTGGGCAGTGGGAAATGGGGGTTAAAAGGGTCCAAGTCATAAAATTTTAAGGGCAAAAGAGTAATCTCACTTAGGGGCAATTTTGTCATTTAAACCAACTTAGGGGTATTATAGTCATTTCACCTCAAAAGCCATCATGACACTTGTGAGTCACCTATATGACTCACCCTTATGAGTCATCTTAGAATGACATTGTCTTCATCTGTTAACAGGTCCCAGAAATCCCGTTTTCAGCTCCATCGATCGTCTGATTTAATATAACGCCCGAATAATATATATTATTTCACTTTTTAAGTGAAAAATTTTAAAATAGCCAAAGTCGTTGGAAACTCCATAAAAACCCTAAGTATTTCATTCATGAGTCAATATTAGGTCATCAGAGCAGTAAAAATTTACTGTCAATAAAACGCAAACCGGGTTTCGTCTGAATTTTCGACCCAAAATTTTATCGTAACTCTCTATGCTAAAGTAGAGTATGAATATGATCTTTGTCTATCCAAAATCATTTGCTAAATTTTAGAATAAAATATAAATATTTCTGTCTATTTTACCGATATTAAAAACAGTGAAAAATCGGGTGTTACAAGATGCCTCTAGCACATTCGAGGATCTGTTCCCTCACGTTTGAGAACGCATGCGTTGTTGGCATGTGGGTTATTAACCCAGGGGTACACAGCGCCACGTACACGGGTCCCATACGAGAGGTTGTCAGCACACTAGCTGCGGGACCTCAGAGACAGACTCATTTGGTAGAGACGATTGAGGTATCACTACCACCAGCATGGTTCTTTCTGCATCACATGGTTGATCATGGAGAGCTCGAGATTTATCCTCCACTGGCACAACCCATACAGGCAGCAGCACCAGCTTCACCTCCTTTAGAAGTTGTTTTGGATCTGGAGATCGAGGAGGAGGACCCTGAGGAGATTGTTGATGAGGAGCCAGATTACCATCCTCTCGGTGATGAGGATGATGATTCTCCAAACGAGGGAGTAGGGGCAGTAGTATCTTCACCGGATACTCCTGCAGTGGGTGGGGGTGATCATCTTGATCTCCCTAATGGTTATCACTAGTTGTTCGACCAACTGTAGTTAGAGTTCATTTTTGGGGATAGTGATTTTGACAGTCTACTTCTGGCTATAGAGAGCCATGATTTTTGTTATATGGTTCTAGACTGGTCACTATATAGTTTGTATGTTTTATTTTCTCTACTTAGTTCTTTTTGTATATGGCCTATACTGATAAAGGTCTTTTGTATAAAAGTGAATTATAATAATATAATATAAATATAAAAAAAAATATATAATACTATACAATATATATACATATATACATATATATATATATACATATATACATATATATATATATATATATATATATATATATATATATATATAGATACATACATACATATATGTGTGTGTGTGTGTAACACCCTCCCCTAGGCATTACTTAAGTAACACGTGCGACAATAAAAGTAAAATATAATTTGCTGGTGCTTTCGGAAAATAACTTAGATAAGTACATAAGTGTTTGAAATTGGTTATAAAAAGATTTTTTTTTACAAGAATTTTGACAGAGTCTCCTCTGTAATTTGGACATCCCAAACAAAATAACACCTGTTAAAATATTTGCAATTTCTCTCCAGGATTCCAGTCATACCAATTTCAATCAGGCATCAATACATAAAAATAATAGCTATAGTCAAAAGCTTTACAAAACTAAAAGAAATAGCTTAGATTTTTCATTCAAAAGATACGTTCTCCGAGCTATAGACATTCCATTTTAAAATAAAGGCTCTCTGAGCCAAACTTGTACATACTATCACAATAATCTAAGTCTCAACCCTAAGCTGGTCGTTCTAAAAGTTATTCCGCAAGTAATACCTCATCAAGAAACTACATCTAAGTCTCTGAGTGACTTAGAAAGACTCCTCTGCACCATCTGTGATAGAGTACTCAAGGTACAATATCGAACTTAGAAGAATCCTGAAATGTTTGTAAGGGTGAGATACCGACAAATGGATATATCACAAAACAACCATACACATGATACATGCATCACATAATCATATAAGCATTTTAAATCATGCACATACATAACATAACAGTGTTATAACAAAGGGTTTCAAACCCGAACAATCGGTTTTATAAAGAGAATGCATGGCACTTCAATATTCAACTCTATTTTGATACCTAATCTCCGGAGATCCCACAACTTTCTGTTTCGTTTCAAGCTGATCAGGCTCGCACATGGCGCATTGTAAAAACGAACAAAACAATGCCCAAGAAAATAAATGGTGCACATCCCCATTCCCGATAGGATGTTCATGCAAAGCAATGACACTATTCCCCCATTCCAGATAGGAAATAGCGGCACATTCATGTGACCAGTGCTCAAACAGCTATTGCAACTGTTCACATGACACCTCTGTGACAACCACCCAAACAGCTATTGCAGTTGTACACAGATACACTGTCGGATAATCCACCTCAATCACATGTGACCAATGCTCAAACAGCTATTGCAATTGTTCACACGACCCTTCTGTGACAACCACTCAAACAGCTATTGCAGTTGTACAGAGATACATAACCACTCAAACAGCTATTGCAGTTATGTACAGGGTCACTTGTGCTATAACCACTCAAACAGCTATTGCGGCTATGCATAAATATTATCCGACCTCGTATGATAGCCACTCAAACAGCTATTGCAGCTTAGTCATACGGCCCCTTGTGACAACTCTCCAACCATTGTTGTAGTCATACACAAGGTAACTCATTGGTCCCCACAGAACACAATGATCATCATCTCCTGACACGTCTGCCATATACATTGATCCATTCTGGATTTAATGCCCATAATCACATGACACAATTGCCATTGAATGCATGAGAAAAACTTTTATTCTCGTTTTGTTTTCTTTGTCGTAATAATCTTTCCCCGTCGAAGCACAAAGCTTAACGACCATGCTTAATTCTTTTAATTAAGACTTTTCACTTAAAACAAATACAGGACACACAGTCCAAATCTTTTAATCTCAACATAGGACATACAGTCCGAATGCTCAATCACGATGCCCTTAAACCGATGCACCAGTTTTAGGCTCGCGGATATGGAACTCACACTGTCCACATCAACTTAGGACACACAGTCCAAAAACAAAACTTTACAGACACTCGTCCCACGACCTGCATCCTTGATCTACGTGTCCTTACAACACTAGAACCCCGACGTCTCGGTTTCTAGGCCAATTTATCAACTTGTAAAACATTTTGCTCAGTGAAAATCAAAACCAAAACAAAACCTCGGTCACTTATCCAAGTAACCTGAACGTTTCCAAATTATTTGGGAGAAAATCCTTTTCCTTTGCAAAATCTTTTCTAAAACATCTAGGAAATTCATTTGTATTTGAAATTCATTGATGGAATAAAGTTAAATATTTTCAAAAGGTCTTTCCTTCATAATAAATATTTTCAAAGGGTCTTTCCTTCATAATAAATATTTTCAAAGGGTCTTTCCTTCATAAAGCACACCGTTCGAAAAGGTTTTCTCTCGTACAAAACTTTTTATCATAAAAATATAGTTTCCTTCAACTCAAAATCATTTTAAAATTTTTCTAAAACAAAAGAATCTTATTCTTCTGAAATAAGCACTTTAAACAAGGAACTTTTATAAGTGAACTCAAAACTTTCAAAGTTCTATTCAAGGCTTATTAAGGCTTTTAATCCTTATCATTATTGGGCACAGACTCAAGTCTGGCTTCTCAAACTTCAATCAACAACAATAACATCACAGTTAATCATGTATATATAATTCATATATATCACAGTTAATCACATACATATAATTCATAGCACTTTAAAGCAACAAATATTCAATCTCCAAGTAATAACCATAATGGTTCAACATAAACAAGTTATTCAAGTATTGGCTAAACATCACAATAATATTCACAAAAATCAATTACACACATGCATATAGTTATTGAATATCCCTAGGTAACTCCCCTTACCTGTTGAAGACTCGAACTAAAGGTTTCAAATAATCTCCCGATTTGATCCGGTTTCCTCCGTCGGCTTTAGGTCAAACCAACTCGATCGATTCCTTCATAACGAATTGCAACCAAAATAAATCAAAATCAAACAACAACACACTTAAATCAATGGGATTAGGGTTCGGCTTTACCCAATTTTCTAGGTTAGGAAACTTAAAATTTGATTAACTTAGGGATTAATGATCCATAAGTTACTTAAGCATAATTAATCACTTTAACCATGATTATGAACCAAGAACATGAACTAAAACTCATCTAGTTCCAAGAACTAGGGTTTCGGCCAAGGGCTGAGTCTGGAGTTAGAAATCTCTAAAATTTCTAAACTCTTGGATTTAATAAACATACAAAACCTAGAGTTAGATTCAAGTGTAACAAACAACTTTTGAATCATAAAACCAACAAGTGCTCATACCTAGGGTTTCGGTTTTTGAAGAATCAAATAGGCTCAAGTTTGATTTTTGGTCTTCTATATACTTGAATACAAGAACTATTAAGATATAATCATGAATCAAGACATGAAATTGAAACAAAACCTAAGAACACCATATTGACCTAGATTCGGCCCAGTCCAGAAATTAGGGAAAGAAATTTCTCATGATCTTGTGCTTATAGATTATGAAAATAGAGATGATTATAAGATCATAGCAATTGGTTTCATGTCAAAAGGATTTTTCTAGAATTAGTTATGAATTTTTGAATCTAGCTTCAAGAACTTTAAACAAATGAAGAACATGTTGATCAAAGGCATAAACTCAAGAATCTTATGAAGAGAAAAGCTTAGAATATCAAGATTAAGAGAGACTACCTCTTGATGATCAAAGAAAATGATGATTTGGATGATGTTCTTCAAGAATGTCTCATGGTGTTCTTGAGAACTTAAGGGAGAAGATGAACCAAGTTAGGGTTTCAGAACAGTTTCGGTATTTTGGGTATATCTCTCAACATACTTATCCGTTTTGGATGATCTTTATGTCGTTGGAAAGAATAGAGAAATATGAACAACTTTCATGTTGAAAGTTTTCCGAGATTCAAAATAGAAACTGATAAGAATTGTTATGCCAAATCGGACGAGTTATGAACTTTTTGGAGCAAGAATCATGAAAATGAAAAAAAATGACTTAAGGGAAGAAGACATTCTATTTAAATGAAGAAGCAACCAGCTTAATGAAGAAGGAACAAATGCTTAATGAAGAAGGAACAAATGCTTAATTAAGAAGGAGTCAAAACTTGGAGAAGAAGGAAGCAAAACTTGTTTAAGAAGGATTCAAAACTTCTTAAAGAAGAAGTCAAAACTTAATGAAGAAGAATTCAAATGCTTAAAGGAGAAGAATTCCAATACTTGGAGAAAAAGAAATGTTGGAGCCGTGTGGATTTGGCAAGGGTTTTGGTTCAATTTGTCAAATGGCATTTTGTAGAAATTGTCATAAAAAGACAAGGGTATTTTGGTCATTTCATAACAAAATTAAATGTTGTCATAAATGTGCTATTAATTGTCATTTATGATAGGATAGACTTGTCATGAATGTTAGTCAAGTTGGTCAATCCAATGTCTCTGCTACTTTGCCGACTTCCCGATCCATCTGACTCAGGCTCTGCCTAGAGACATCTCGTCGTATAGGCCAACAACAAACATAATATTTTAAATTTTTTTTTCCAAAATTTCCAAAACTTTCAGTATCGTAGTAAATACGATAAAAATATTTTTCATCTCGTTCACGATTCAAAATTAGGTCTTACGAAAGTAAACTTTTCTTGTCGGTGAAAACACTGAAAAACAAAGCAGACCAAGCCTCCGCCTCGAAGTTTTCAACCAAAAACTTCCCTGTAACCTTATAAAAATAAGTATAACAAGGAAATGACCTTGATTTATCCAAAATCATTTTCTAAGTCTCGGATAAAAATATATACTTATATTTTTATTACCGATATTACGAAACAGCGAAAATCGGGGTGTTACAGTGTGTGTGTGTGTGTGTGTAACACCCTAGTTTTTACTCATATGATTAATTTTTTATTTGGATGTTTATGTTTATTTTGTTAAGTGGTTTAGTTTGAGTAATTAAATTACTCTCTTCAAATTATTTTATTGGGTACAGAAAAATGATTTAAATAATATGATTAAGAGAAAAGCATTTTCATATTTTCATTCTATTTAATTTTAGAGTTAAAATATTTTGGTTTGACATTAATAAGAGATTAATTTTGGACCATTGATCTTCTTAGTTGTTTAGTTCAACTATGAATCTTGACTCTAATTTAAAATTTGAAATTATATAATTGTCAACCATTATTTTTAGATCCAAAAGCCAAAACATGTTTATTTTTAGATTTAATATTTACCACTCATTTTTGTACCTACTCATTAAGTAAATAAAAAAATGATTCTTTTTATCTCCTCTCTCTCATATGTTCAACGTCCCTCACTGATGAGTGTGATTTCACCTCATATTTTCATAAAATTTTGCATGCATTTTCATATAGATTAGGCTTGTTTTGTTTGATTATTAGTTAATTTTTCCTTGGAACGAGTAAGGTGGTTTTGTGTGCTTGTGTACAAGAAAAATAATTGAAATGCTCAGGATTAGTCGCAATTGGAGCTGGTACAAAGATGGGACCCTGGAAGGCAAGAAAACAGAGCAAACAGAATCTGTCACGGCCAGGCCGTGATGGCCATCACGGCCGTGACAGACCATTTACTGAAGCAGAGGACAAGGCAGAAGCCATCACGGCCGTGATGCGTGTTACTTGGACCAGAAGCAACGGATTTTGGATCTAATTTGAGTTAGATTAGGAATCTAACTTCCCAATTCTATAAATATGGGATCAAGTCAGAGGCTTAGGGACACTTGGCTGCTACCACTTAGGCTATAACTTAGGATCTCTTCTCCTCCTCCCTCTTCTTCTCTGATTTTCTGCTTTCATATTTTTGTAATCAAGCTTGTTGTCACTATGACAAAGCTTGAGTAGTAGTCTAGTTTCTAGGAATTGGGGCTATGCCGAAACTTGTTTATGGTGATGTATAGATTTTGATTTCTTGTTAATTCAGCTTTGTTTTTTATTCGATCCCTATCGTTTTAATTACTCGCGAATTCGGTGGCCACTTGTTTGCGTGCATAGATGCACTAAGGACGAACCTAGCGGTGAACTTAGGTGTCGGATCCATAGGAATCGAACTTGGGACTGAAATCACGAGAGTTAGAAGCTGTCCCTCGAGGATCCACGAATCGTCACAAAACTCAAGGGGTCCGATCTAAATTCAATTACCACGAGAGTAGGGATTGATTTAATCGGGCACAGCTTTTGTAACCCGAGAGGGAGCACTAGCTAACTTAGGACAGATTCGCCTTCAAAACAGATTTTTTGGTAATTGACAGGAAGAGAAATCGATTCAGTATCATAAACAGTTTTGTGGTATCCCAATTCCTGGGAATCCATTTTAAATTTGAAAACCCCCGATTTGAATCGCTTTCTGTTTTGTTTAATTGCGAAATTGAACTTGGCTGTTACTTGATCTTATTTCAAAAATTCAAAACCTTTTCAAAACCTTAGTCCAGTTTTATCGATTTCCTAATTAGTTGAAGTTTGAGATCACGGTCCTTGTGGGATCGATCTTTTTATAACTTGGCAACGAATCCGGTACACTTACCGGAATTTATCACATCACTCACCTCCTTCTCTTTTTATTTCACGTTTTCCTCCCCTTCTTCAACATAACCCACACACTTCTTCCCCTCTTCACATCAACTCCCACTCCAAGCTCATCTCCTTCCCTCTCCCTAACACCATAAGCCGTGCGCCGCCACTAGGGAAGCCAACGTTCGGGCACCGCTTAGAGAAAGGGGTAGGATGCATGCTTCTGTTTTCCTCCTGCGCGTTCTATTCAGGTGCGCCTCAGTTCGCCGCTGTCATTGCCACGGTGAGCTCTTCTGGTCGCCGTTTATGGTGTTTCCACCATAGTTTGGGTTGTTGATCCTTCTTTTCTCTTCCTTTGAAGCATAACTCTTGCTTCTTTTGGATTTTGGTGGTTGTACATAAAACATGTCGCCATTTTCTGCCCCTACCCTCACACCGTCGCCGTCACCACCACCTTAGGTCACCAGCAAAGTGATTCTCCTTTGTTGGGTGAGTGGATATTTCACTAATCTCTCTTTAAGATTGGAAACCCCAATTTTGAAACCCTAACCCTAACATTTTGATTTTATCTTTAGACTTTGAAATTAAATGTGTATTCATGCAATTGAGACAAAAAATTGATGTTTTATTAAACTAATTTTATTATTCTAGGATTAGAATGAGTTTCCCCCAATTTAGGATATGAACCCTAAAACCCCAATTCAATTTTTATTGAAATTGGTTATTTTTTGTAAAATTAAGTATGCATTTATGAAATCAGGACTTTTAGTTGATGATTCCTAAGTTCATTTTCATGATCCTTTAATCAAAACAACGTTTCCTCAAAGGGTATTGTGAAGCTTAAGCTTCAAACATGATTTTCTTTCAAAATGACCTTGTTTCGTAATAAGATTAAGTGTTTAGATCAAATTAGAATGTGTGTTTGATCATGTGTAATTGATTTCTTGATTTCTGGTTGTTGCGCGTTGTTGGATTCCCTCTCTGAGACGTTTGACACGGCTATGCTTACTTGATGGAGTAGATAGTTAGACTCTTGGAGCTAACGTGAGCATTAAGATGAGGATCCTTTACCTGTCTTCAAAGGTAAGGGGAGGTTGCCTAGGGATATTCAATAACTATATGCATCTGTGTATGTGTTTAATTGAGTGTTGTGAATATTATTGTGATATTGAGCCAATACTTGAATAACTTGTTTACTTGAACTATTGTAGATATTGCTTGAAGTTGAACATTACTTGCTTTAAAGTGTTTTGAATTATATATATGTGATGACCTGTCATTAACTGTGATATTATTATTGTTGTGAATATATTACAGATGATTGAAGTTTGAGAAGTCGGACTTGAGTCTGTGCGCAATGACTATAAGGATTAAAAGCCTTAATAAGCCTTGAATAGAACTTTGAAAGTTTTGGGTTCATTTATAAAAGTTCCTTGTTTAAAGTGCTTACTTCAGAAGAATAAAATCTTTGTTTTTAGAAAAATGTTGAAGTGATTTTAAGTTGAAGGAAACTACCTTTTTATGATCAAAAGTTTTGTACGAGAGAAAACCTTTTCAAACTGTATGTTTTATGAAGGAAAAACCCTTTGAAATTATTTGACTTTATTCCATCAAGGAATTTCAAAAACAAACGAATTTCCTAAATGTTTTAGAAAATATTTTGCAAAGGAAAAGGATTTTCTCCTAAATGATTTGGAAATGTTCCGGTTACTTGGATAAGTGACCGAGGTTTTGTTTTGGATTTGATTTTCACTGAGCGAAAAGTAAGAACATGTGAATTGAATCTAGTTCGCGAGGCGTCGCTTCTAGTATTCTGTAATATGCACGTTGATCCTTGATCTGTATCCCGTTGTTGTGCACTGTGTGTCCTAACCACGTTGTGATGAACGTTGTTAAAGGTGAATGTTGTTTTCTACGACCACAAGCCTAGGACTGGTGCATCGGTCTAAGGTGTGCGAGTCTCGTGTTGACGTTGATAATTTCAAAATGATGAAATTCATGAATAGTCGCTAGCCTTTGAGCTTCTACAACGAATGAGAACGAACACAAAGGAAACATCGAGAACTAAATGTTTTACATTTGCATTTACGGCAGACGTGCCCGACGTGGTTTTAACGTGAGACCTTAATAGGAAAGGTATCATGTGAAGGTGTATTATCGTTGTTCTTAAAATGGACAATGAGACGGTGTATGTGTGTCGTTGTGCCTAAATGGACAATGAAACGGCGTGCATAATCGTTGTGCCTAAATGGCCAATGAGATGGTGTATTATCATTGTGCTTAGCTAGTCAATGAGACAGTGTATTGAGCTTGATCAACTCATTTTGAGGATGTTGGAATCTCTGGAGAATAAGTTTAGAGCCTAATTATTGAAGTGTCATGCATTCTTTTTATAAAACTGATTGTTTGGGTATGAGACCCACTGATATAACACTTGTTATTTTATATCTGAATAGTAATTAAATGTTAATGTGCTGAGGTGATGTATGTATCATGTATATGTTGTTGTGTGATATATCCATTTGTCGATATCTCACCCTTACAGATATATCAGGTTTCTTCTGGTTCGCTATTGTACCCTGGGTACTTTAGTACAAATGGTGCAGACGAGTCTTCCTAAGTCACTCAGAGACTTAGATCTAGTTGTTTGATGAAGTATTTGATTGTGGAATGACCATGTGAGATTTCCTCAGAAATAACTTTTAGAATGACCAGCTTAGGGTTTTAGACTTAGATTTTTGATAATATGTATGAGTATGGCTTAGAGAGTCTTTATTTTAAAATGAAATGTTTATGGCTCGGAGAGCATCTCTTTTGAATGAAAAGCTAAGTCTTTCCTTTTGGTCATGTATAGCTTATTGATGTAACTATTTTTAGCATATTACTGCCTAGTTGTATTTGGTGTAACTGGAATTTTGGAATGAAAATGTAATTATTTTAGCAGGTGTTCTTTTACCTGGGATGTCCGAATTACAGATGAGACTCTGCCGAAATTTTTGTAAGAATACTAGCTTTTATTCAATTATATCTCTAAATTAAATAGGCTTGCCAAACATGGATTGTAAGCCGATGTGCCGATCAAGGCTTAGGTTTGGAGTCGTGACAAATTTTTATACCCAATTTCAGACGCTTATGTACTTATATAAATTATTTTCCGAAAGCAACCAGCAAATTATCTTTTTAATTTAAATTCCGCATGTGTTACGTAGTAATACCTAATGGGGGTGTTACAAGTGGTATAAGAGCTGGTTGAGTCTTTTGGGATCTTTGGGGAATAGGTTTGTTAAGTTTTTGTTGTGTGATCTCTGGTTGGTTCTTGTTTGAATTGGTTCTTGTTGAAGCAATGTGTGTTGACGCACAAGTATATGTTTTCTTGATGGTTTTCCAAGGGTTTTATGTCCTAGGAGACCGTAGATCTTGAACGTTACTTGGGTTCGGATATGACATTCAATTATTCTTGCGAATCGTGTCAGACATTCGAAACAAGGTGCTTGTGTAAAGGGTTTTTCCAGGACTGTTCCCTGGAAATATTCTAGGTTTATGGTTAGCAAAGGACATTGATTTTAGATTGATCTAGTTTCTGGATTCCGTCAGATCTCTGTTGCTTTGTGTAGGATGGTTCCTACAAGGTTAAAACGAGTTGGACGACTCGATTCAACTGGAAGATCGGTGGTCTAAACCGTTTGTTAGACCGAGTGTTTTCCTTGTTAAGCACCAATGTTGTGTGAAGGCTCGTGTCACCGTGTGGATTTCTGACAACTAAGTAACAGGATGAATTATGAACAAGTATTCTCTGACTTGCGTTGTTGATTTGGTAAATCAATTGCGAGGAGTTGTCGTCTACTCAAAGATCGACTTGAAGACGAGTTATTACCAGATTGGAGTGATGACCTATCTAAGATTTTACGTCGTCGACTCAGTTTATGAAGAAAGATCAACTCTTTGTATGTTTGAACGATTGATTAAGTCATCCAGGATTGTACCCAATTCAAGGTGGTCATACTAAGCATGGCTAGAAAGACTTGTATGTTGGTTGGAACCAAGACGAATCGAGTGGATTTTCGATCTTGGGTGAGTGTCTCGTGATTAAGGAACTCTTCACTGTACCCTTTGATTCTCTTGTATTTGTCAGTTGACATTTATTTCTCAAATACTATGATTGTATTAGATAATCACAACGGTGAAGTTTGTATGTGTCAGACATATTTTCTGATTTTAATTTGAAATCTGTCAGGACTCATGAATTAGTTATGCTAATTCATAAATTTCCAGTTATTCATTTCTTTGTTTGTGAGAAGTCGTACTCACACTTCTAAATAATCCTCGATGTATTAGACATTTGAGTGAATTGATTTAACGGAATCCATTGGTATGGATACTTTCACATTTTGTTGAGAGAAGTGGTTATGACTATTTCTTGAGTTATAACACAGATAATTTCGTGATTCCTTAAATCCGCTGGAAGATTCTTGTGGAAGAATGAACTTTATTAGATTCATGTTTGTAAATGTGTATTGATCATACATTTTTACACCCACGAACCTGATGGAAGGATCTTTTTCCACACTGGATGTTCCTGTATCCTTCAAATTAATGAAATTCTTTTCTATGCTTATGTGAAAATGAAATCAAGAAAAATTTCTTTTCTTGAGAAATTCTTTTATGATCACCAAGGTCATGTCTTATTGCGGTTCGAAAGTACTTGTCGTCGTTGATCATCTTAGTTCTACGTATTCTCCATATGTCATCGATGTGTGACCTATCTCATCAGTCATGAGTTGGGTATCTCCACATCAAGATGTCAGAGTTAGTCGAGTACAGTGAAAAAGGGGTAGTTTAACAATTGAGACCTTCCTTGTTAAGATATTGGCATTCCTTGAATCTTTGTTATGAATTTGCTGAAGACCTACATAAGTCTTGTTTGAATTCAAGTGATCGTGGATCAACTGGTGAAGTCTACACCCTTCTTACAAGTTAAGATCCACTATTCAGTGGAGGAGTAAACCGAATAATGTATCAGAGGATTGTTCAGACTTCATGGAGTATCTTCAAGTGTTGTTTCAGATGAAAAACGCAAGTTTATCAATATGTGTCGGTTAAGTTTGCTTTAAGTGTTGAGGACTAAGTTGAGGCTAAGTCCAACTGATCATCCTCAGCGGGATGGATAAGTAATGAGACGACCTATCCTTAGTAAGTTAGTTGGGAGATAGTGTGGTACCTAATTTTTGTCATCTCTATGGTAGGACAAATCAGAGTTGATAGGAGCTTCGTTAATGTATATATGTGAACGGTACTATGAGAACCCTTAAGTTCAACATCATTGAGTGCGATGATTACAATGGACCTTATCATGATTGAGGCAGATATATCATTAAAGGAATTTAGAGTAGTGATCAACATTTATGGTTAATGTTGACTTCGTGAGTCCTAGGATTAACAAAAAAAATATCTATAGTAGTTTTCCTTAAGCTGAACGGAATTAGTAAAGAGAAGTTCTTGAGAAACTAAGTTGTGAGAAGAGTTTGAGATCTCTGTTTTTTAGAGTTTGAAAGCTCAGACCGTGATGAAATTTGGAGTGGTGGAATAAGTCCAAAGGAAACTAAGACTACAATTGTGTGCTTTGGGTTGAAAGTTGATATATGTGGTATTGTTAATGTTGAACTTGGTGTTCGTCGTGAGGATAAGGCGTTGAAGAAGTTTTGTTAGCGGACTAATTTTGAGGCAAGAAGTGATTAAGTTTTGATTAGGTCTTTCGAGTGTGATAAGCTATGGCGAAATGTTTCTAATCTTTGACGTTTTATTCTGGTAAATATGTGGTTGATGATCCACAGTGGAAACTGGACATTTAAAATCCATGATTGCCATTGGGGAGTGTCCACCTGGATTTCTTGGCTTTGTTTTGGTGCAACCTCTAGGGGTTATGGCCTCAGAGAAACTCTGTTTTATAATCTCTTTTCTCGGCTGCAAATATATAAGATAAGGGCATATATGATACATGCACTTCCTTTCATAAGTGATAGAGCTCTGTCTTTAGATGGAGGAATTGTTAGGAGTTGTGGTGTATTTTCCCTGGGCAATAGGGTAGATGTGCATGTAAAATTTCTTAAACCAAGGATATTAACGGGGCTTGATAACCCAATTGAAAATGAGAGGTAAATGAAGGATATGAAATCGAAGAAGGAAAATGATTCTGGAGGAATTAAGAAGGGAACGGACTATGTTGGATGTGGTAAGGTTCAATTTCAATAAGATTGAATTTCTTAGGTTTTGGCGCAAAGTTTATCATGTGCGAATCATGCGCAGATGTACTTAAAGGATAAATATGATGACATAAGAATCGATCCGGTTATAGAGTTATAGATGAGAGGAATGAAGTGACGAGAATACAAAGTAAGATTTTAGGGTCAAAGTGTGATTACAGAAATCCTGTTTAGTTTTGAGCTACGAAATTTTGTGGACGAAATTTTTTTTAGAGGGGTAGTAATGTAACACCCTATTTTTTACACATATGATTAATTATTTTATTTGGATGTTCATGTTTATTTTGTTATGTGGTTTAGTTTGAGTAATTAAATTACTCTCTTCAAATTATTTTATTGGGTGCGCTAGCACTGACTTATTTCAGTGAATGCACGCTTACTAGACAATAATTTACGTTATTGTCACTATTATTACCAGTACAGAAAAATGTTTTAAATAATATGATTAAGAGAAAAGCATTTTCATATTTTCATTCTATTTAATTTTATAGTTAAAAATATTTTGGTTTGACATTAATCAGAGATTAATTTTGGACCGTTGATCTTCTTAGATGATTAGTTCAACTATCAATCTTGACTCTAATTTAAGTTTTGAAAGTATATAATTGTCAACCATTATTTTTAGATCCAAAAGCCAAAAACATGTTTATTTTTAGACTTAATATTTACCACTCATTTTTGTACCTACTCATTAACTAAATAAAAAAATGGTTCTTTTTATCTTCTCTCTCTCATATGTTCGACGTCCCTCACCCCCTTCTCTTTTTATTTCACGTTTTCCTCCCATTCTTCAACATAACCCACACAGTCGTGTGCCGCCACTAGGGTGGCCAACGTCCGACCACCGCTCAGAGCAAGGGGTAGGCTGCACGATTCTGTTTTCCTCATGCACATTCTGTTCAGGTGAGCCTCAGTTCGCTACTGTCACTGCCACGGTGGGCTTTCCGGTCGCCGTTTATGGTGTTTCCACCATAGTTTGGGTTGTTGATCCTTATTTATTCTTCCTTTGAAACTTAACTCTTGTTTCTTTTGGATTTTGGTGGCTGTACAGAAAACATGTCTTCGTTCTCCACCCCTACCGTCGCACCGCCGCCGTCACCACCACCTTAGGTCACCTTCAAAGTGCTTCTCCTTTGTTGGGTGAGTGGAAATTTCACTCATCTCTCTTTAAGATTGAAAACCCCAATTTTGAAACCCTAACCCTAACATTTTGATTTTAGCTTTAGACTTTGAAATTAAATGTGTATTCATGCAATTGAGACTAAAAATTTATGTTTTATTAAACTAATTTCATGATTCTAGGATTAGAATGAGTTTTCCCATGATATGAACCCAAAAACCCCAATTAAATTTTTATTGAAATTGGTTATGTTTGGTAAAATTAAGTATTCATTTATGAAATTAGGAATTTTAGTTGATGATTCCTAAGTTCATTTTCATGATCCTTTAATCAAAATAAAGTTTCCTCAAAGGGATAGTGAAGCTTAAGCTCCAAACATGATTTTCATTGAAAATGACCTTGTTTGGTAATAAGATTAAGTGTTTAGATCAAATTAGAATGTGTGTTTGATCAAGTGTAATTGATTTCTTGATTTCTGGTTGTTGCGTGTTGTTGGATTCCCTCTCTGAGACGTTTGACACGGTTATGCTTGCTTGATGTAGTAGATAGTTACAGTCTTGGAGCTTACGTGAGCATTAAGACGAGGATCCTTTACTTGTCTTCAAAGGTAAGGGGAGCTTGCCTAGGGATATTCAATAACTATATGCATCTGTGTATGTGTTTAATTGAGTGTTGTGAATATTATTGTGACATTGAGCCAATACTTGAATAACTTGTTTACTTGAACTATTGTGGTTATTACTTGAAGTGGAACATTACTTGCTTTAAAGTGTTTTGAATTATATATATGTGATGAACTATCATTAACTGTGATATTATTATTGTTGTGAATATATTACTGTTGATTGAAGTTTGAGAAGCCGGACTTGCGTCTGTGCTCAATGACTATAAGGATTAAAACCCTTAACAAGCCTTGAATAGAACTTTGAAAGTTTTGGGTTCATTTATAAAAGTTCCTTGTTTAAAGTGCTTACTTCAGAAGAATAAGATCTTTGTTTTTAGAAAAATGTTGAAGTGATTTTAAGTTGAAGGAAGCTACCTTTTATGATCAAAAGTTTTGTACGAGAGAAAACCTTTTCGAACTGTATGTTTTATGAAGAAAAAACCCTTTGAAAATATTTGACTTTATTCCATCAAGGAATTTCAAAAACAAACGAATTTCCTAAATGTTTTAGAAAATATTTTGCAAAGGAAAATGATTTTCTCCTAAATGATTTGGAAACGTTCCGGTTACTTGGATAAGTGACCGAGGTTTTGTTTTGGATTTGATTTTCACTGAGCGAAAAGTAAGCACATGTGAATTGAATCTAGTTCGTGAGACGTCACTTCTAGTATTCTGTAATATGCACGTTGATCCTTGATCCGTGTCCCGTTGTTGTGGACTGTGTGTCCTAATCACGTTGTTGTGGACTGTGTGTCCTAATCACGTTGTTGTGGACTGTGTCCTAACCACGTTGTTAAAGGTGAATGTTGTTTTCTACGACCACAAGCCTAGGACTGGTGCATCGGTCTAAAGTGTTGTTATTGAGCACTCAGATTGTGTGTCCCGTGTTGATGTTGATAATTTCAAAATGATGAAATTTATGAATAGTCGCTAGCCTTTGAGCTTCGACAACGAATGAGAACGAACACAAAGAAAACATCGAGAACTAAATGTTTTACATTTGAATTTACGGCAGACGTGCCCGACGTGGTTTTAACGTCAGACCTTCACAGGAAAGGTATCATGTGACGGTGTATCATCGTTGTTCTTAAAATGGACAATGAGACGTTGTACGTGTATCGTTGTGCCTAAATGGACAATGAAACGGCATGCATAATTGATGATTATTTGGCAAGTTCACCAAATCGTATCAAGTAATAATAATGAGAGTAGAGTATCGTCCCATGAGGATTGAGATTCAAGTAACAACGACAACTAAGCAATCGATATTTGAACGAATAAAGCTTATATTTCCAACAAGTAACTGAAATGGTGAATCAAGTGTTGTCATAAAGGAAATTGAATGAGATTTTCTTTTATCAAACAATCACTGAAATGGAAAAAATGAACAATTAAGAAGAATCAAGCATTTAAGACGGTTTGGAATCAGAATCACCCAATATTCACTTAATGTAGCACATAGAACCCTAACATTCAATTCAATTCATTCAATTGACATTCAAGTCACTGATTTAGATCTATCCCTAATTCCTTAGGTGATAATCCTTTGTTACTAATTATGAACCCTAATTCCTTAGGTGAATCAAAATTGGCACAAGCAGTAAGTACAAGACTTATAGGAAATGCACTGCAATGAAGTTCTATTCCTAGAATCAACCTCACAGTGGTAATCTATTCCAGTTCTAGCAAGAACACACATTTTCCAATTATGCATTCATACATAAGATCAATTTCATGAATGGCCAATTCAGGAAAAGCATTAAACATTGAAGAGATTACTCAATTCGAACAAATTTGAATTGAAATCGGAGTTAGAACAAACTTACATCAAGATTTGATTGAATTCATCCTATCCTAACCTAGGAAATTTAGAAACTCATAACTACAAGATGAAATCTAGAGGAAATAGATGAGATCTGAGGTAGAGAAGCCATGAATTGTTTAATCCTCTCTTCCAAAAGCTCTTGAACACCCAGACTTTAGCACTCTCACAGAGAACACAGATTCAGAATCAGATAAAATGGCCAAAAAAGTCCTTGTTCAACTGCAGAAACACGAATTTATAGGTTCTCTGCTCGCCCCCCAGCGTTGGGCGCCCCTGGCCTGCACTGGGCGTCCAAACGCTGCTCTCTGTCTGCTGCTGCTGCTTCATGGGCGCTGTGTGCTCCATACTAGCGCTGGGCGCTGGTGCCTGCCATGCATCTGCAGTTTTCTTCCGTTTCTGTCCGGGCTAAGCGTCCAATTCCAGAGATGAGCGCTGGACTACTGTTCCTGCATACTTTCAACATATTTGAGTATATTTTTAACATAAAAGGATTAAAACTCCACTCCAAACTTTATTCATATCCAAGTATGTATTTTCCTATCACTTTTCCTATGATTTCTAAGATTATTTACGAATTCTTTCCTAATTACACTTTTCAAACTAACATAAATTGCACATTTATCACAACCCCAAACTGAGAAATTTTGCTTGTCCTCAAGCAATTATTCAAAGTCATAAAAAGGGTAAAAGAGATGGAGTTCGATGATCAAATCCCTTATGAAGCACCTTACTTCATGCATGACTTCAACTCATAGAATTTTTGCAAATTGCACAAACGTCACATAATCAAACATCAATTCCAATAGATCACATGCTTTCTTATTTCAAGACAATAAACCATACTACCAAATCGGCTCAACTGAATGCACAAAATTATCCCTTGAAACCTCTCTATTTCAATGTTCCACACATCCTCACTTGGTCTTTTTTTGCTCTCAAATCCAATCCACCTGCATTCCTCAATCCTAATCTTGACAGAATGCTAAGCACACACATCACAAATGCCAATGCAACACATATCATGAGGTCTTTTATTTGGATGTAACGGGGCTTAGGTACGGGTGGATGAGAATAAGGATATATATGCTATGCTACTTTGGCTTCAAGGCTATTTGACCTCTTTTGGAATTTTCACTTGCCTATTCTAGCTACAAGCACATAAGCACGCAATTTAAGCACACAATTTGTGCTATTTCTCTTTTTGTTCATTTCCAACTCTCTTCTTTTTCTTTTTATTTTTCTTTTGTTGCTTCTTGTTTCCTTTTCTTTTCTTTCTATTTTTGCCTTTTTCTCACTTTTGGATACTTTCTTTGTTTCTTTGGCTTTTTTTTTACTCAATTTTTTTTTGTTTCTTGTAGGCATCTTTAGTGGCCTACTTGCCACCCCAAACTTTATTTGCATGCTTGTCCTCAAGCAAGAGAACAACCCCAAACATAGTCCAAACATTCCTCCAAGGCAAAAATAGAGGGACAACTTTGTTTTTTCGGCTTTACGGCTTGTAATGAGCTAAGTTCATAATAAAAATAGGCTAAGGCTCTAAGGGGCTCACAATGGAAAATGTTAGGATGGCTAGTTTGGCCCTGAGCTTAAGCAATTAAATGATGCCTCAATCATTTATGCATATGCACAGACAATGCAACAGTGACAAGCATCTAGGCAAGAAAAAGTGAGAATATGCATGTGATGGATAACACACATGAAAGAAAGAAATGATATGTGACCAATTTGGGCTCAAAAGCTCACAGTTTCGGCCATGTGCAAGGGAAATCAGCACACCCAATATTGCATTCATCATAGTATGAGAGATTGTCCCCAAACAAGTCATAAGGATCAACGGTCTTAATGCAATCATATGTTCAGCTGGTACAAAATGCATGATGCTAAGAATTTTCAGTCAAGCAATAGCAATATGCTTCACAAGAAAATTTACACCAAACTCCACTCACTATTCAGCTATGCTATGTTCTTCCAAATCCACATTCTTACTCACACACTCCACAGGCTATAACACAATTGAAGGAAAGGATAGAGAGAAAGATTTTAAGATCACTTCTCCCCTTTTCCTTGCATGATTGAGCCTGTGGAAGCTGCACATACTTCAAACGCAGCTAGATGACCATAGCCAGCAACTAGTCATTACTACAGCACATCAGAAACAGTCATTAGCAAGCTATTAGTTAGTTTGTTTTTGTTTTTTTTTTTTAAATCTAATATTTAACTAGAACATCAAAAGCATAATTCCTACACATCCATGCAGGTTCCAAAAGACCACATCAAAAGATCTGGTACAAGTTCAAAACGAAAAACAGTAAATCACACAGATAAAACTAAGCAAAGTCCTAAACACTAGGGTGCATCCTCATCCTCTCCATGTGTTGCTTCAGCTGCCTCATCATCACCCACAGGGTCCTCCTCTATGTCATCCCCTACCGAGTCATCAAAATTAATCATCTCTAAAATCTGCTGCTCGGATAGTGGTCCCACCGGTAAACCTCCCAATGTCTCAACATCTACTCCCTGGTTCTCTGCCATGTGGCGGATCATAGACTCCAGTCCTTGTTGAGACTACAGAATGAGAGTATTCAGGCAACACATAGATTGAACATTTCGATCCAAACGCCCTTGGCGAAGCGCTACACGTGCCAGCTGCCCAGTAACTTCATTGAGGCCTGTCTCTACATGTCCCAATCTGTCCAACAAATCAGTTTGTTGCTGCTGCCCCTGTGGTGGATCTTGCTGCTGTGGTGGATTCTCAGGACCAGGCTGCTGTCCAATCGGCCCATTTTCCAGCTTCTGAATATAGCTCCCTGTAACAGCAAGCATAGGCTTTATTAGTATCTCTTCCTTAGAAACCTCAACACCCGCGTTCTCACAGAGCATAGCAATCAGAGAGGCATGTCCAAGAGCTGCAACAGTGGACTGTGCAATCTCATAGATATCCCTAGCCAATATTTTACCCACACCAATTTTCTTCCCTTCTACTATGCAGTACACCAATTGTTCCCTATAGACAATTACATCAGAGACATTGGCACATGTTTGCAGTGTGTGATGCACAAAAGTACACCAAGCTCTTGGAATAGGCTTGAACTGTGATGCTTTGAGCTTTCTTGGAACCCCACTTCTGGTATAGATCCATGTAGCTCCGGGTCGGCACAATGTGGTTATCAATGCATTAGCATCCACCCGTTGCTCTTGAATTTCTTCATATTCACATTCCTTTGGTGCAGGAGTCCGGAGGATGGAATTGATGATGCTAGCATTATAACGAATTTCCTTTCCTCGGACAAAGCTCACATACTTACTCCCCTTCGGTGGTTCATTTTCAAAAGCATTGGCATAGAATTCTTTCACCAACAGCTGGGATACTGGTTTCGGAAAGCTCACCAAGGTATTCCACCTTCTATTCAGAATCTGCTCAACCATTGCAGGACACTCAGCCCCCCCCACCTTGATTGCTTTCTCACTCTGGATACTCCTAGTTTTCACAAAATCATTGTATGTTTTCTCATGTTCCTCAGAGCGAAATAAATGTGCATTGTAGGATGGGGATGCTGCAGCCTTCTTTCTTTTCTTTTCCGGTGCAGTAGGAGCCATGGTATCCTGTTAAAAATAGATCAACATACAAAGCATAAACAGGTTGTTTCATAGTTCAAATTCTTTAATTTTCTCAAGAAAATACACTATTCAGCAAGTGCGGCCATCATCATGATGATTTAGTTTCACTTTCTATAACAATCATGTGACTAACCATAGGGCATACAACTTGTGATTTCTAATGAACTTAAACACCTTTTATCAAAGACGTGAAGTTCATAGGTGTGTAATTCTCAAAATCATGATGGTTCCATTATTCATGCCACTTTATCAAAAAAAAAGAAATTTTTTTTACAACAAACACAACTTATTCCCTATTAGAGACATTTTATCAAACATGTGGTGTGTGGGTGTGTTCATGCTTAGGACATCTTCAAATTACCCACACCTAGTAACCCACTTAGAATTAGTTCCAAAAAACACTTCATCCAGCAAGGGAGTGATCATAGAGCCTACACACTGTGATCAAATGTGAATTCAAGTGCCACTTTTTGCAATTTCTCAAGTAGAATCCATAGGGACATTTTATCAAACACATAGGGAGCATGGTTTTGTAGTTGCAAAATTGCATCATTTAAACATCTCCTTCCTTCAAAAAAAAAATCAATTAAGCAAACAACTCAATCCAAACCAACTCCCAATCAGTGATTAAACTTGGATATGTGAATGCAAACATGAATGTGAAGTGGGTGGTTGTGAGTTGGTGCTCTACGTGACACCTTTTATGAAGGGGAGACAAAGACATGATTCCTAATGGTGAGACAGAGGGAGAACAAGAACTCATACCTGTTTGAGGAGGTTAGAAGGCACAATGAAGTCCTTACCCACCTTGGTGATGCTTAGAATCGCAAGGGAGAAGAGAGGTTAGGGCTGTGTTCTGAGTGGAAAGGGCTCCACGCGTGGGTTGGGGTTTTTAAAGAACCCAACCAGCGCCCAACGCTACACACTGGTGCCCAGCGCTACACACTGGCGCCCATCGCTAGCATTTCCAGGAGCTGCAGAATTTTCAACGCTCATCCTACCTTTGGGGCGCCCAGTGCTGGCAGTTTTTTAGTAGCCTCTGACTTTGCCCATGCTGGGCGTCAAGCTAAGCGCCCAGTGCTGAGATTCCTGGAGCTTCTGACTTTGCCCATGCTGAGTGTCAAGATGAGCGCCCAGTGCTAGCAGTAGGCCTTCAAATTCTCCCACTTCCTCTACTGCTAATTCTTTGGCCTACTCAGATCTGCACCAAATGTCAGAGTAAACTTTACACAATAAGATGCATCCTGATATGTAATGAAATTTATTTTTTTTAATAAAAATGAATGAATCTAATCTACTCTTGGGTTGCCTCCCAAGAAGCGCTTCTTTAACGTCACTAGCTTGACGCTGACTTTCCGATCAAGGTTCTTTCAAGTTCAAGGCAGCTTTTGCTCTCTCAAAATCACCTCCAAAGTATAGTTTCAACCTTTGTCCATTCACTTTAAAACTCCTTTTAGATTCTGGTTCTTCCACTTCAACCGCACCATGATCCATAGCTTCTTTAACAATGAAAGGTCCTGACCATTTGGACTTCAACTTTCCAGGGAATAACTTCAAACGCGAGTTGAATAAAAGTACTTGTTGCCCCGGATAGAAGACTCTATACACTATATGCTTGTCATGGTATGCCTTCACTCTTTGCTTGTAAATTACAGCATTTTCATAAGCCATTAGCCTCATCTCCTCCAATTTGTTCAGCTGATCCAATCTTTTCTCACCGGCTAGAGTAGAATCAAAATTCAGAAATTTGATAGCCCAATATGCTTTGTGTTCTAGCTCTACCAGAAGATGACATGACTTTCCATAAACCATTTGATAAGGAGAAAGACCAATTGGAGCCTTAAATGCTGTCCTACGAGTCCACAATGCATCATCTAGCTTCTTCGACCAATCTTTCCTTGAATTTGCAACAGTTTTTTCCACGATCTTCTTGATTTCTCTATTAGATACCTCAACCTGACCACTTGTTTGTGGATGATACGGAGTAGCCACCTTGTGTTTCACATTGTATTTGGTCAAAACACTTTGCAAATGATTGTTGCAAAAGTGTTTCCCTCCATCACTAATCAACACACGAGGTACTCCAAATCTTGCAAATATGTTCTTCTTGAGGAATCTCATAGCCGTGGCTCCATCATTTGCTGGTGAAGCAATTGCCTCCACCCACTTAGAAACATATTCCACAGCCACAAGTATGTATTGATTAGAGTATGACAATGGGAAGGGTCCCATAAAATCTATCCCCCAACAATCAAACAACTCAACTTCAAGAATGTTTTGCAATGGCATTTCATTCCTCTTCGAGATGCTTCCTAGTCTTTGGCATTTGTCACATTGCTTGGCATATTGGTGTGCATCTTTGAAGAGTGTTGGCCAATAGAAACCACATTGCAACACCTTCACTGCTGTCCGGTCCCCATTGTAATGCCCTCCATATGGGGAACAAAGGCAATGCCAAAGAATTCCTTGAGCTTCTTCTTCATCAATGCACCTTCGAAGGATGCCATCCGGGCAACTCTTAAACAGAAATGGATCATCCCAAATGTAAAAATTAGCATCCCGGAAGAACTTTTTTGGCTGCTGTCATGTGAGGCCTTCCGGAATAGTGTTTGCGGCCTTAAGGTTCGCCATATCAGCAAACCAAGGCCTCTCTTTGACCAAGAACAGTTTTTCATCCGGAAATTACTCTCTGACTTCATTTTCTTGGACTGTTACAGCTGCATTCTCTAATCTGGACAAGTGGTCAGCAACCACATTCTCACTCCCTTTCTTGTCCTTTATCTCTAGATCAAATTCCTGCATGAGAAGAATCCAACGGATCAATCTAGGCTTTGATTCCATTTTAGTCAAGAGATATTTAAGTTCGGAATGATCACTAAACACAATGACTTTGGAACCAATCAAATAAGACCTAAATTTTTCCAATGCAATGACTAAGGCAAGCAATTCTTTTTCAGTTGTTGCATAATGAACTTGATTTTCATTCAAGACCTTGCTTGCATAATATATTGCATGAAAAACTTATCTTTTCTCTGTCCTAAAATAGCACCTACTGCATAGTCACTAGCATCGCGCATTAATTCAAAAGGTATGTCCCAATTTGGTGCAACAATGATAGGTGCAGTGACTAATTTTTCTTTCAACACAATGAAGGCATGCAAACATTCAGCATTAAAATCAAAAGGACTATCCTTATTTAATAAGACACATAAGGGTTTAGATATTTTGGAAAAGTCTTTAATAAAACATCTATAAAACCTGACATGTCCTAAGAAACTTCGGACTCCTTTGACATTCACAGGTGGTGGAAGCTTTTCTATGACTTCTATCTTGGCTTTGTCGACCTCAATTCCCTTAGCTGAGATTTTGTGACCAAGCACAATGCCTTCATGCACCATAAAGTGACACTTTTCCCAATTCAAGACCAAGTTGGTCTCTACACATCTTTACAAAGCAGCAGCTAGGTTAGTGAGGCATAAATCAAAAGTAGAGCCAAAAACAGAAAAGTCATCCATAAAAACCTCAATAGATTTTTCAATCATATCAGAAAAAATGGATAGCATACACCTTTGAAATGTGGCTGGTGAATTGCACAAGCCGAATGGCATCCGGCGATATGCAAAGATCCCAAATGGGCATGTGAAGGCTGTCTTTTCTTGATCCTCCGGATTAACCGCAATTTGGTTGTATCCGGAGTATCCATCTAGGAAGCAATAGAATGCTTGACCGGCCAATCTCTCTAGCATTTGATCCATGAATGGCAATGGGAAATGGTCCTTCCGAGTAGCTTGGTTGAGCTTGCGGTAATCAATGCACATGTGCCAACCCGTTACCGTTCTTGTGGGAATGAGCTCATTCTTTTCATTCTTGATAACCGTCATCCCTCCTTTCTTCGGCACCACTTGGACCGTACTAACCCATGCACTATCCGATATGGGGTAAATCATGCTCGCTTCTAGAAGTTTCAGCACTTCCTTTCTTACAACCTCCTTCATAGTTGGATTCAATCTCCTTTGGGGTTGCACCACCAGCTTAAAATCACCCTCTAACAGAATTTTATGCATGAAAAACGATGGGCTAATGCCTTTCAAATCAGATATGGACCATCCTATGGCTGTTTTATTCTCTTTAAGTACCCTCACAAGCTTTTCTTCCTCCAACTTTGATAATGAGCTGCTCACAATAACAGGATTTTCAGCATCTTCACTAAGAAACACATATTTCAAATGTGCAGGCAGCGGTTTGAGCTCAAGTTTGGGCTTCTCTTGCACTTCATCTTGCTTGAGCTCTTCCTTCTTAGTGTCGACAGCAACTTGCCTTTGTTGGGCTTCCAAACTGCGCAAGCATTCTTCTATTTCTTTTTCCTCTTCTTCATCAAGATTTTCAATGGAATGCACTAATATCTTCTCAAGAGGTGTAGAAGGGTACTGCTGTCCCAAAACCTCTCTAGCTATTACCTCCACTTTCTCCATGCGAAAACAACTCTCTTTATCACTTGGATGGTGCATGGCCTCAAAGACATTAAAAATGACTTCTTTGTCTTGCACTCTAAGTCGGAGTTGACCTTGTTAGACATCTATTAAAGCACGGTCGATTGCTAGGAAAGGTCTCCCCAATATAAGGGGTATCTCAACATCCTCTTCCATATCCAATATCACAAAATCAGCCGGAAACATAAATTTATCTATTTTTACCAACATATCTTCTAGAATTCCATATGGATATTTGATGGATCAGTCCGCTAATTGGAGTGACATTCTTGTAGGCTTAACCTCTCCATCTCCTAGCCTCTTCAAGATGGACAATGGCATGAGATTAATGCTTGCTCCTAAATCACAAAAGGCCTTGCCAATAGTCATATTCCCTATAGTACAAGGGATGGTAAAACTACCGGGATCATTGAGTTTTGGAGGTAACTTCCTCTGTAAAATGGCACTTCATTCTTCCGTTAAAGCGACCGTCTCATCTTCCCTAAACTTCCTCTTCTTTGTAAGCAACTCTTTATTGAATTTTGAATAAGTAGGCATTTGTTCCAATGCTTCGGCAAATGGTATGTTGATTTGCAACCTCTTGAAGATGTCAAGGAATCTAGCAAATTGTTCTTCCTTCTCCTTCTTCTTACTCACATGAGGATAAGGTAATTTCACATAAAGGGGAATTTCTTGAAGCTTGCCATTCTCTCTCAACAATTGACTCTTAGTTTTTCTCAAGTGCGACTCCTTATCAACTAGCTTTCTCTTCTTTTCATTATTCTTTTCTTGATCACTCACCTCATCTTCTTTTGCTTCCTCCAACTCACTCTTATCAACTTCAACTTCCTTATCAACAATTTTCTGTTCAACAGGGGATGTAATGACTTTACCACTCCTCAAAATCACTGCCTTGCATTGTTCCTTCGGGTTAACCACTGTATTGCCAGAGAAATTGCTGTTTGACTGCTCTGCAAACTGCTTTGCAAGCTGCCCAACCTGATTTTCCAGATTTTTGATTGATGATTCTGTGTTTTTAAAGTTGGATTGAGTTACTTGAATGAATTGAGAAAGAGCATCCTCCAAGTTGATTTTCCTCTCTTGAACTTGCTTTTGTGGTGGAGGATTATTTGCTTGAGGCACTTCTTGTTTCCAAGTGACATTAGGGTGCTTCCTCCAACCTTGATTGTACGGATTAGAGTAAGAATTCTGCCCTTGTCTTGAATAATTTCCCATATAGTTTGCTTCCTCTTGAGGGTTATTAGATGCTTCACAATTACCATTCTCATGATCTCCTCCACAAAAATCACAGCTCATTACTTGTTGTGCTTGTGTTGGCCCCACATTCATGGCATGAAGTTGCTTTGTGATTGCCTCCAATTGATTTGAGATGATTTTGTTTTGAGCCAATATTGCATTTTGAGACTCAAGCACCAATATCCCTTTCTTTGATGTGTTCCCTGTATCATGGTTCATAAGATAGTCATTGGATGCCATAGCTTCAATCAACCTTAAGGCCTCTTCCGCTGTTTTGGAATTCATAGAACCTCCCGCCGAAGCGTCCAACATAAGCCTTGTTGATGGTCTCAATCCATTACAAAAAATCCGCATTTGTTGAAGATCATCAAAGCCGTGATTGGGACACTTTCTTAGAAACTCCTTGAATCTTTCCCAAGCATCATATAAGGTTTCACCATCACGTTGCATAAAGCTTGAGATTTCACCCCTCATCTTCACGAACTTTGACGGTGGAAAATACCTTGATAAGAACTTCTCTTCCAAATCATCCCAAGTTGTGATACTTCCTTGAGGTTGAGATTGGAGCCATGCTTTGGCTCTATCTCTTAGTGAAAAAGGAAACAAACACAACCGTATTGAATCATCGGTAGCTCCATTAATCTTGAGAGTCTCACATATCTCTATGAAATTCGAGATATGATTATTCGGATCTTCGGCTTCACTTCCTCCAAACTGATTTTGATGCATAATATTGAGTAAAGCCGGTTTGATCTCAAAGTTATTCGCAGCTACATGTGGTCTAACAATGCTTGAGTGATTTCGGTTGGTTGGACCACTGGAATACTCTCCCAATGTTCTCCGGTTCCTATCCACATTTTCAGCCATGATTACCTCTTGTTGGACTTGTGAAAAAGAAGGATTTCCTTTTGCCAAATTTTTATTTCTCTGTTTTTGCTCTCTTGTTTTCTTTCGATTCTTCTTTGCTGTCTTCTCAACTTCTGGATCAAATAACAGCTGACTTGTTGCTTTACCTCGCATACACTGCACAAGATTTTCAAGAAAATTTCAGAGCATGCACTAAATCAAAGTTTTCACCGAAAAACAAAATTATCAACAGAAAAAAGATAATGTTCAAATTAACAAATGCTTTTGTTTTTGTTGCTATTGATCAACAATCCCCAGCAACGACACCAAAAACTTGATGATTATTTGGCAAGTGCACCAAATCGTATCAAGTAATAATAATGAGAGTAGAGTATCGTCCCACGAGGATTGAGATTCAAGTAACAACGTCAACTAAGCAATCGATATTTGAATGAATAAAGCTCATATTTCCAACAAGTAACTGAAATGGTGAATCAAGTGTTGTCACAAAGTTAATTGAATGAGATTTTCTTTTATCAAACAATCACTGAAATGGAAAAAATGAACAATTAAGAAGAATCAAGCATTTAAGACGGTTAGGAATCGGAATCACCCAATCTTCACTTAATGTAGCTCATAGAACCCTAACATTCAATTCAATTCATTCAATTGACATTCAAGTCACTGATTTAGATCTATCCCTAATTCCTTAGGTGATAATCCTTTTTTACTAATTATGAACCCTAATTCCTTAGGTGAATCAAAATTGGCACAAGCAGTAAGCACAAGACTTATAGGAAATGCACTGCAATGAAGTTCTATTCCTAGAATCAACCTCACAGTGGTAATCTATTCCAATTCTAGCATGAACACACATTTTCCAATTATGCATTCATACATAAGATCAATTTCATGAATGGCCAATTCAGGAAAAGCATTAAACATTGAAGAGATTACTCAATTTGAACGAATTTGAAATGAAATCGGAGTTAGAACAAACTTACATCAAGATTTGATTGAATTCATCCTATCCTAACCTAGGAAATTTAGAAACTCATAACTACAAGATGAAATCTATAGGAAATAGATGAGATCTGAGGTAGAGAAGCCATGGATTGTTCAATCCTCTCTTCCAAAAGCTCTTGAACACCCAGACTTCAGCACTCTCACAGAGAACACAGATTCAGAATCAGATAAAATGGCCAAAAAAGTCCTTGTTCAACTGCAGAAACATGAATTTATAGGTTCTCTGCTTGCCCCCCAGCGCTGGGTGCCCCTGGCCTGCGCTGGGCGCCCAAACGCTGCAATCTGTCTGCTGTTGCTGCTTCATGGGTGTTGGGCGCTCCATACTAGCACTGGGCGCTGGTGCCTGCCCTACATCTGTAGTTTTCTTCCGTTTCTGTCCGGGCTGAGTGTCCAATTCCAGAGCTGAGCACTGGACTACTGTTCCTGCATACTTTCAACATATTTGAGTATATTTTTAACATAAAAGGATTAAAACTCCACTCCAAACTTTATTCATATCCAAGTATGTATTTTCCTATCACTTTTCCTATGATTTCTAAGATTATTTACGAATTCTTTCCTAATTACACTTTTCAAACTAACATAAATTGCACATTTATCAATAATCATTGTGCCTAAATAGCCAATGAGATAGTGTATTATCGTTGTGTTTAGCTAGTCAATGAGACGGTGTATCGAGCCTGATCAACTCATTTTGAGGATGTTGGGATCTTCGGAGATTAAGTTTAGAGCCTAATTATTGAATTGTCATGCATTCTCTTTATAAAACCGATTGTTCGGGTATGAGACCCACTAATTCTTATTTAATCTATGAATAATAATAAAATGTTAATGTACTGAGGTGATGTATGTATCATGTATATGGTTGTTGTGTGATATATCCATTTGTCGGTATCTCACCCTTACAGATATATCAGGTTTCTTCTGGTTCGCTATTGTACCCTGGGTACTTTAGTACAGATGGTGTAGAGGAGTCTTCCTAAGTCACTCAGAGACTTAGATCTAGTTGTTTGATGAAGTATTTGATTGGGGAATGACCACGTGAGTTTTCCTCATAAATAAATTTTAGAATGACCAGCTTAGGGTTTGAGACTTAGATTTTTGATAGTATGTATGAGTATGGCTCAGAGAGTCTTTATTTTAAAATGGAATGTTTATGACTCGGAGAGCATCTCTTTTGAATGAAAACCTAAGCTTTTCCTTTTGGTCACGTATAGCTTATTGATATAACTATTTTTAGCATATTACTGCCTAGTTGCATTTAGTGTAACTGGAATTCTGGAATGAAAATGTAATTATTTAAGCAAGTGTTCTTTTACCTGGGATGTCCGAATTACTGAGGAGACTCTGTCGAAATTTTTGTAAGAATACTAGCTTTTATTCAAGTATATCTCTAAATTAAATAGGCTTGTCATGCTAGGATTGTAAGCCGGTGTGCCGATCAAGGCTTAGGGTTGGAGTCGTGACAAATTTTTATATCCAAATTCAGACGCTTATGTACTTATATAAATTATTCTCTAAAAGTAACCAGCAAATTATCTTTTTAATTTAAATTCCGCATGTGTTACGTAGTAATACCTAGTGGGGGTGTTACAATATATATATATATATATATATATCTATATATATATATATATATATATATATATATATATATGTCTATGTTCGACTATGTTGTTGTATGTCAAAGTAGAAAACAAAAAAAAAATTATCACTATTTTTGTATTAAGAAAAGTGTTAGAAAATCTTATTTTCCGAAACTAACCAACATAATTAAAGTTTTATTTTCTGCAAAGAGTTATCATGTGATGTGACCCAAAAAGCGTGAGGGATTTCCAAAATAAAGGAAGTCCAAGACACCAAGTTGGAAAGAGGTTGATGGACTCCAATAGGTGTGTCTCTTCATGGCTTTTAAATATTTCCTAATAGGTGTGTTTTTTTCATGATTAAATGTGTTCATTCATCAAGTGTACATTAATGAAAGGTTGCAATCATTCTTTCAAATACATGAAAGGTTATTTCATTCACCAAGAGGCATAAGTTGGTCTATAAATAGAACCAATTGTGCATGCAGAATGATGTCTGAAAATTGGCTAAACTTCTGCAAGCCAAATCACTTCCTTTCTTCCCTTAATGTGCAGAGAGATTTAAGGAAACTATTGTTCTGTAAAATGTCATTGACGATACGCTTGGTTTAGGGTGTGCAAACCAAACCAAGGTTCTCCCTTGTATCCTGAAGGGGATTCGCCGGTTACACCTGTTGCATCCAATCTACGAGGAGAGATTGGTGGGGGCGAATCGAAGCTAAAGCCTAGTGTTCTTACACGCCTTGGAGGGTGCGCATGTCACTTGTTCTTCTCTTCTTTGTTGCAGACCAGACCCCATTTTCTAACAATCTTTAGGTTTGATCTTCGATTTATAATAATGGTTGCAACATGGAGGGAGATGACATTTGACATTGTCAAAATGAAGAGGTTCGAAGGTGGTAACTCCGTTCGTTGGGAGAAAAAGATGCATGGTCTTCTTACAAGCAAGGAGAGATGAGTACACATACGGTTCATCAAATTATGTTTATTTGTGACCATGGTGGAAGGTACATAATTACTTTATATGTCTATGATATGCTTGATCGGGTCTTGTTGACCCATACTCAAACGCTACTATTGTTTATGAATTAAATTCGGTTAATCCTTGCTATGTTTCCCGAACTGGCGCAGCGGTTGGCGTCTTGTGAATCAAGCCTTTGGTTCAAGGTTCGAATCCCATGTCTGCTCATTTTGGATTTTTGTTAACTTTGTTAAATACTTCAATGGACCGGAAGATAAAATGAAAAATTTCACTGGTGGGATTCGAACACAAAACTAAAGGGTGAAAAGCACAAAGGCTAACCGCTATAGCAACGCTTCATTTGGTATTTTGAGGTCGTTACAATATTCTTAATGGTTGTAAATGTTTGGAAAACTTGATTAAACTTGGATAGAGAAACACATTCTCTGATGGCAGAAACTGACTTTTCGTGTATGCACAAGGGTGTCCTATGGGGTTTGAACGTAGTGTTTAAGTGGAAGCATGCATTTAATTTGTGTTAATGATCAATGTCTTTTGTTGAAAATTTAATCTGATATTAATATGAATGATTTGCATGCTTTAGGAGTTATAAGAGTAGAATAAGTTTATCACCCTAATTATTTTGAGTCTACTAGAATACTTGACCAAACAACTATACCTTACACAACAAAACGGTATAGGTGAAAAGGAAAATAGAATATTAGGAGAAATGGTAAAAGCCATGGTATCCTATGATGGTATAACAAAATGATATTGGGGAGAAGTCATGTTGAAGGAACAATAGTAAATAGGGTTCTAAACAAAGGAACAAGATAACCCATATTTGCTCTGGAAGATAGAAAGCCCATTCTCAAGTTTTTCAAAGTTTGAGGTTGAAGGGCAATAGTAAAAGTTCTTGAAACAAAAGAAAGAAATTAGGTGAAAGGGGAATTGAATGTGAGTGTTCCCGGGCTATGATAAAATTAGCAAAGCATATAGATTCATGGTTATGGAACCTGAGACACCCCGTTGTGCCCCATTATATTATTAGATTAAAACATTATTATTTACGTAATCGCATACTTAACGTTAGAATACATAAAAATTAAAACTTAACTTATAAACACACAGCAGAAGAAAATTTCAAAGTAAACACACCATATATATAAGATACGTATCATAGGTTTATGCATTAGAGTATTTAAAACACTGTCTAGGGTCTCCCGTCAATAGGATCCCTAGCAGGCATCTTAAAACAACAATTAATAGCGGAAACAAAACGTCTTATAAGACTCACTAGCCCTAGACACTAAACTACATTGCTGGAATCCATAGCTCGTCCTCCCGCCTCTGGTTCATACGGAGTTCCATCTAACTCCTCAGCAATTTGTTCCTCCATCGGGTCTTCTCGTATGATCACATCAGAAATAAAATACAACACACAGAAAGATATAGGGGATAAGAAATAGTTCAATCATCAAAAGCGTAAAATATTCGCAGCATATCATACAATAATTGTCACAGACAATCAACATACATAACTATCAAATCATCCTCAAAATAAGGTATCATCCTCTACCCTCCAACTCATGCAACAAAACCTTTATGCTGACATGGCCACTGCTAATCCTGTCACACATCCCTCGTTAGGAATGTCAGTCAGTCATCCAAGTGATACGTTCCCAACATCGGTGCACATTCTCATCCATGGTGAGAATGCTCATGCAAAGCAATGACACTATAGCTGCACAGTACCGTCGGTGCACACCCTTATTTTCTCTCTCATCTCTATCAAGGGTGCTCATGCATAGCAATGACACTATAGTTTCACAACTTAACTTCTAATTTGGAGTGATCCACGAGAACGTCAGACCTCGTGTATCTCAAATACACGGTTATGAACAACAATGCAACATATGATTCTCACTGACTTTTATCAATAACAACCTAGTACCTCAAGCTTTTCCTCATAACCTCCACTTATATTCTATATCACATCACTTCTATAAAATAATAGTGAGGTACATCTAATTCATATTCAAAACTCTCACCCAAACAAAATACCTCTGAGCAATATATATCTTTCCTTAAAATCAACTAAGCAATTTATCAAACCAGGCAGATCATGCATAACACAATATCAACAAAATAATCAAACATCATAAAATATCACATAAAGCAAATTATCACAACCAGCATATCACAATCAAATCAAATAAGAAATAAAGCCAAACTTCCTCAACATCATAAAATCAACCTTAATGTCGATAAACCTACAATCCCCAAATCACCATTGGTTTTACAGAAAGGGTTTCCAATGTGATTTTGGTCTTGTCGATTACTCGACTACTAGTAGGGTTTAGGTTGCCCTACACAATTATTATAGAATATACTACTTATCGGTTCCGACGGTAGATTGGTTCTTTCCCCCACCTGAGCTTATCTCCGAAAACACGAACTTCCCCCTCCTCGTCACGACACTACGGTTATTAAATCAACCTTCAATCAATCAACATAAGAATGAATAAATCAAACAAAATTCATCCTTAACCACAAAGGCTAGGTTCGGCTATGACAACCCAAAATAAGGATAGGGATTTCAAAACTTCATAAACTCTTAGATCAATGATCCTTAAGCATTTATAATTACAAAACCAATGATCATAACTAAAAGAATTGAAACAAAATCCTCTAACACCAAAGGTTAGGGTTTCGGGCCGTATTATAAAAATAGGGAGGGAAATTTAGTTGGATTCAAGCTCTTGGATTTAGATGATATAGGTACTAGAGAGCTTAAATCACGCATTAGATTTCTAAAATGAAAACAAAATCATCAGACCCTCCTTTGAGTGAGATTCGGCCACTTAAAGAAAATAGGGAAGGAAAAATATTTTTTATTACATTCTCTTGGATAATGAAATTAGAAGACATCACAAGATCATAGAAATTGGTTTCACATTAAAAGGATTTTTCTACAATTTTCTAGGATTATTTGAAGTTCTAGATCTAGGAATGGAAATTTATGAAAACTTGATGATCATGGCTTGATCTTACAAAATAAATGAAGGAGAAGACTTAGATTATTGAGGAGAAGAGCTTTTACCTCTTGAAGATTGAAGGAATGAAGAAAATGATCAACCTTCACTAAGTTGAAAACTGTACAGCTTGAGGGTGTGATGGTATTGTGAGTGTATTTCACAATATACTCATCCAAAAATCACGAACTTTGGCTTGTTAGAAATATAAGAAGAAAAGAAACAACTTTTGCGTTGAAGGTTTCATTTGGTTCGGATCATAACAGGGGTGAAAGTGGAACTGAGAATTCTAGGCAGTTTCGGTATTTTGCGCCTATCTCTCAATCCACTTATCCGTTTTTGATGATCTTTAGCTTGTTGTAAAGAAGAGAGAAAGTGGAACAACTTTTATGTTGAGAGTTTTACGAGTTTCAGAAAGTAAGAGGTTCATATTGTCGGTGGGGATTCGGTGTTCATATGAGTTTTGTAACTTTGTTGGTGAGGAAGATGAAGAGAATGATGGTGTGAGTGAAGGGGCTGAGGTTTTGTGGTATTTATAGGCTATATCTTAGGCCTTTTTTGGTTTATTAGATGTTGGATTAATAGCTTTTGTGATTATTTATTTAATATAAGCTTAACCATAGTTAATAATTAACTTAACTAAGGTTATTTTGGCTAACCATGGCTAATAATATGTGGCTCACATTTGATGGAGGTGTGGCTGATTTTAGACCACTCATAGTGACTCACCAATGAGTCACCGATCCTATCCATTAGCGGTTCTCGGAAATTTCGTACGCAGCTCCATCATTTACCCGATTTCGGTTTTTGAGAGGAAAATAACGAAACGAAAGCGAAATAAAATAGGTGTGGTTTATTGGAGGTGGATGCACAAAATTGGAGAGATGTGGGAGGTTTACAACCACGTAAAATGAGTGGTTAAGAGTGCGTAGATGTGTCTTGTTAATACCTGCGAAAGCTTGGGGGTATTTTGGTCTTTTCACCTAAAAGTCATGATTACTAGCATTTAATGCTCATAAATGCTTGGTGACTCATCCTCCATGAGTCATCATGTATGACTCGTTGTCCCGATCTCTTGACGGGTCTCTGCAGTTCCGTTTTCGACTCTGTCGGTTTCCCGATTAGGGTTTTACGCCTGCGTAAAAGCATAATATTTCGTTTTCGGTTGAAAATTTTCAAAACAACCAAACTCGTTAGAAAAATGATTTAAATATAAACCATTTCGTTTACGAGTCAAACTTAGGTTTTCTGATCATTAAAATCTTACTGTCAGTGAAAACACCGACTGTTTTCTGTTCGAACTTTTACCAAAATTCGTTCGAATAAACATAATATTTTATTTCTGATCAGAAATTTGGAAAGTAGACTTCCTCTCGGACAAAACTATAAAAAATCTACAAATTTCAATTTTTGGGCCAAATTAGGGTTTTCTGTCATTATAAAATTATACCGCAGTTAAAAAACGCAGACCGGTTTCCGTCTGTGTTTTAGACCCAAAATTTCACCGTAATCTTCTACCATAAGAGAGACTACGAATATGATTTTATTTTATTTAAAATCACTTTCTAACTCTCATATTAAAATATAATTAATTATATTTTAACCGGTTAAACAGCGTAATTAAAAAATTAGGCTGTTACATTACTACCCCTCTTAGAAAAAAATTCCGTCCTCGGAATTTCTTAACTCAAAACTAGACATTATATTGTAATTGTTTCATAATCTAAATATCCCACATTATATTTCTCATTGTCGTTTTTCCCCTAGGTGACAGCGGTAACTTCATAACAAAATCCATTCTTATATCGTTCTATTTATCCTTGAAACAATTCATCACTACATTATATTCATTGTCCTTAACATTTCACCTTGATCTATTATCCTTGAAGGACATAATTAAAACTTAATCCTTTCCTTCTTCTTACTACCGATCCACTAGAGAACCTTATTTCAACATCTAACTCCCGCAATTAACACCACAATCAATTCCAACATCTAACTTCTACAATTAACACCGCAGTCAAAAGAACAACACCTATTAGGATTATCTAACTTAACAAATTTGAATTTCTCTAGTAACCTCAATTTACATTAGAAATCATCTTTTCTGCTCATATTCAACTTAGGTAAAACTACTTTCTACACTTTTGTTTACTCTTCCCAAACTCATACAATCCATCTTAACTACGAACATTAATCATTGCCCTAGGTTCCATAATGATACTATGCCTCAATCAACATTTGACTTATAGTAATTGTCTTACTCATTGATATTGATCTTAAGGGTTCACATCCTACCAGTCACAACTATACCTCAACAAAACTCTCATCACTTTCTTGTCTATCATGCTACTTAGACAAACAAACAAAGTCTACCAGATATCAAATACATACCTTGTATAAGATCACAGATTGAGAATTCAGATCCCATCACGGTAAACACTCTTTCAGTGGCCTGAGGTTGGGCCATTTGTTGTCCTGCTGCTGTAACTCCTTTTCCAGCTCCACCTCTTTGAGCACCGGTGTACAACATATAATGCTACATAAAATATATATATATATATATATATATATATATATATATATATATATATATATATATATATATATATATATATATATATATATATATGCCATATAACTGTTAACTATCGCGTCAGGACTCACTATCCAACTTCTAAGCATAGTTAAAATCCGATGTGGATTTAACTAGACACGGCCACTAACAACTTCCTAGACCTCACAGTCTGATTAGAATTGAACTGCTCTGATACCGCCGAATGAGACACTTCGTTGTGCCCCATTGTATTATTAGATTAAAACCTTATTATTTACTTAATCACATACTTAAACCTTGGAATACATAAAAATTAAAACATAACTTATAAACACACGTACAGCGGAAGAAAATTTCAAAGTAAACACACCATATATATAACATACATATCATAGGTTTATGCATTAGAGTATTTAAAACACTGTCTAGGGTCTCCCATCAGTAAGATCCCTAGCAGGCATCTTAAAACAACAATTAATAGCGGAAACAAAATGTCTTATAAGACTCACTGGCCCTAGACACTAAACTACATTGCTGGAATCCATAGCTCGTCCTCCCGCCTCTGGTTCATACGGTGTTCCATCTAACTCCTCAGCAATTTGTTCCTCCATCGGGTCTTCTCGTACGATCACATCAGAAATAAAATACAACACACAAAGATATAGGGGATAAGAAACAGTTCTATCATCAAAAGCGGAAAAGATTCAGAGCATATCATACAATAATTGTCACAGACAATCAACATACATAACTATCAAATCATCCTCAAAATAAGGTATCATCCTCTACCCTCCAACTCATGCAACAAAACCTTTATGCTGACATGGCCACTGCTAATCCTGTCACACATCCCTCGTTAGGAATGTCTGTCAGTCGTCCAAGTGATATGTTCCCAACATCGGTGCACATTCTCATCCATGGTGAGAATGCTCATGCAAAGCAATGACACTATAGCTGCACAGTACCGTTGGTGCACACCCTTACTTTCTCTCTCATCTCTATCAAGGGTGCTCATGCATAGCAATGACACTATAGTTGCACAACTTAACTTCTAATTTGGAACGGTCCACGAGAACGTCAGACCTCATGTATCTCAAATACACGGTTATGAACAACAATGCAACATATGATTCTCACTGGCTATTATCAATAACAACCTAGTACCTCAAGCTTTTCCTCATAACCTCCACTTATATTCTATATCACATCACTTCTATAAAATAATAGTGAGGCACATCTAATTCATATTCAAAACTCTCATCCAAACAAAATACCTCCGAGAAATATATATCTTTCCATAAAATCAACTAAGCAATTTATCAAACCAGGCAGATCATGCATAACACAATATCAACAAAATAATCAAACATCATAAAATATCACATAAAGCAAATTATCACAACCAGCATATCACAATCAAATCAAATAAGAAATAAAGCCAAACATCCTCAACATCATAAAATCAACCTTAATGTCGAAAAACCTACAATCCTCGAATCACCATTGGTTTTACAGAAAGGGTTTCCAATGTGATTTTGGTCTTGTCGATTACTCGACTACTAGTAGGGTTTAGGTTTCCCTACACAATTATTATAGAATATACTACTTATCGGTTCCAATGGTAGATTGGTTCTTTCCCCCACCTGAGCTTATCTCTTGAAGCACGAACTTCCCGCTCCTCGTCACGACGCTACGGTTATTAAATCAACCTTCAATCAATCAACATAAGAATGAATTAATCAAACAAAATTCATCCTTAACCACAAAAGGCTAGGTTCGACTATGATAACTGTTGGGACGAATCTAGGCAAGTATACCTAGTCATACAAGTAATACGTGGGGATATCATTCCCACAGGCTAAGACAGTACGTCGATTACTATCATCTTTGGATGGAAGGGAGCTCAATATCAAATACCAAGCCCAACAATAGTAAAAATAAACAGAATAAAAAGGAACAAGCTCTTTTTGTAATTTTCTCAAATACTTGGAAGGCGATAAAAGGGGTTTTTCAAATATGATAAAAGACGTTGGGATCAAATTTCACTAAACCTTAGCCTCATGCAATACCAAGACTACCAATCCAGTTTATGCTTCAAATATTAAAATCAACCCACAAAATTACTCAAGCCCTAATTCCTTAGATGACAAGAGCGTAAATCCCCTAATAGACCCTAATTCCTTAGGTGGCCTAATTAGTGAATTTGCATTAAGAGTAGGGATTACGCGATTACTAATAAACCAAAATCCATTCCTAGATGCAAGGTTTACTAGGTGATTAATTCCAGATCAAGAATTGATAAGAATGTCCCCATTGCAAATTAAATCTCAAAATCAAATCATGGATGATCAGACCACAGCAAGCATTAAGCGTAGGAATTAAACACTAATAGAGAGGCATAAACACAGATTGATAAATCAAAGCAATTACATGATATTCAGTTTAGCTACATCTTATCCCAACCAAAAGGGATTTAGCTACTCATAGAGAAAGAGAAAGCCAAAATAAGAGAAATAGAGATAAAGGAGAGAAGGGACTCCATGAAGGCTTTCCACAGCAGCCACATCAGCCTCTAGCTCAGAGAATTAGGGTAAAATTATGGTGTAAAAACGTCCCTCTTTCTGTTCTACCCAAAGGTCTTATTTATAGATCAGGGAAAAACTGCACGTCACGACCGTGATGGCCATTACGACCAGGCCGTGACGGGCTCTGCCATGGGCGCGCTTTCAAAATTTCATCTGTCACGGCCGTGACCAGTTCTGCCTGTTGAGGGTCTGGCTCGGCTGACAGGTCACGACCGTGATTGTCATCACGGCTAGGCCATGACAGCTTCTGACTTTTGCCTCATTTCTTTCCAGCTATTGCTTGATCATGGCCGTGATGGGGCTCTGTTTGGCTCATTTTCTTCACTTTTAAGCTCTTTCTCCATCCAAGCTTCATCATGATCAATCTTGAGCATTTTATCCTCATATTCTGCAAAACAACACCACGAAACCACCTTACCCGTTCCAAGGTAAAAACTATCTAAAAATCAAATTAAGTATGCCTAAACTATATGAAAATGCATGCAAAATGATATACAAATATGAGGTGTAATCACACTCATCAAATCACCCCAATCTTAAGACTTTTGCTTGTCCTCAAGCAAACACTAAGGCTAGAAGATATAGACAATTAGAGCATGGATAATGAACCAAGAACCCAAGTAATTAATCCAAGTAACAGGCATGTTCAAATATTTCACCAAGAGACGATCAATTTCAAGTCCAATTAGAAGCTCAGGTTTCCTAGACTCATATTCTCACTGATTCGGGCACTCTTTCTCAGCTCACTCAAGTGTTTAAGGATATATGATAATTCGCTCAATTTCCTCAAGGAATGAATTCTACCATAAGCTTGACTATCAACCAAATCTCTACTTTATTAATGAAAACACATAAGAATCAAGAGGTCTTTCACTTTGGTTGTAACGAGGCCATGGGATTGATCGTTAGGTGGGGAAATCAAGAAAAGGAAATTTCAAGAAGGCTAAACAAAACATCAAGCATTGCAAAACATGACACCTTCTAAAATACCTTTTTGGGTTTTGATTCATTTTTCCACCTTTCTTTCTTTCTTTTTCCTTTATTTCTCACTTTCATTTGTCATCCCCTTCTCTATATATGTTTTTTCTTTTATTTTTATTTTATTTGGAGAAGGGGAGATTTTCAGCTCAAGAGAAATATTTTTCTGATTTTCTCATCCCATACTTTTTCAAACTACCTTTTCACCCTTTTGTGCAATACTTTAGAAGGTCCCCTATCAAGCATCATTCATCCAAATATTTCAGGGTACCAAGAAAAGTATTTTATTCTTGAAGGCTCAAAATTTGGTAACTAAGGGGTAGCATTTAGTCAATCAAAGCTCAGAAGGCCGGAAAAATACCTAGTGCCTCAATCATTTTCAAAAATATTTTCAAAAATTTTTAAGCTTCAAAACGGTTTCAAGTCAAGTTCTAGAGAAATACAATCCCAGAGGAATAACACTCCATCACAAAGAATGGGGTAGATTTGGTGAGTACCCCTTTTTGGCTCAAAATCTCACATTTTAGTAGTTCAAAAATCAATGAGAAACACGAATCTACGGAACCACATGCTAATTATCAACCATCAAAGATCATCTCAAGAATTTTTTATTTGTAGCCTTATCACAAGAATAAAAAAAAATTGGGTTCAAAAATTCACTATCTCAATTTAATTGGCACTCAGATCTCACAATTGGATGCATAATCTAAGCAAGGGGCAATCTAATCAATTGATCATGCAAAACTATGCCTATATGAATGCAACATGCAAAATACAAAAATACAAAACTTTGCAAAAATACCCCTACCCCAAGCTTAAAAACTTACATTGTCCCCAATGTAAATAATCAAGTTGGAGAGGGGAGAAAAATGGAACAACTTACCAAGGTGGTAGCGGGTGTTGGCTCACATGCCTAGTCAAAGGGATGCTAGAAAATGTGTCACGGCCGTGACCTCTATCACGGGCAGGCCGTGATCAATTTTGGTCCATAGGGGTTGGCCTGTCACGGCCGTGACCTCCATCACGGCTAGGCCGTGATGCTCTCTGATCTTCGAGGTCCTGTCATCTTGCCCGTGATGGGTATCATGGCTGGGCCGTGATCCTTTCTGGTCTTCATGTTTAGCTCATCACGGCCGTGACCAGTGGCACGGCCTGGGCGTGATGGTTGCTGACTTTGCTTGCCCTTGCCCTTCTTGCTTTTCCTTCCTTCTTGCCCTGAAAACACTTAACAAATCTATTAATTTATGTTATTTTCCTCTTGATCTTCTCAAATTATTCAAGAGTTAAAAATTGAAAACAAATGGAAAAAGAAAAGAGAAAGAAAACTTGGGTTGCCTCCCAATAAGTGCTTCATTAACGTCACTAGCTTGACGGTCGGTGATCTCAAGGATCACGAAGGTGCACAGTTGTGGTCAATCTCTCAACGTCACCACCCAAGTAGGCCTTAAGCCTTTGGCCATTGACTTTGAAGGTCCTTTTTAAAGTAGGATCCTCCACTTCTATAGCTCCATGAGATGAGACTTCTTTGACAATGAACGGTCCCGACCACTTAGACTTCAACTTGCCCAGAAACAATCTCAGCCGGGAATTGAATAATAAAACTTGTTGTCCTGGCTGAAATGTTTTCATCACGATCTTCTTGTCATGATAGGTCTTGACTCGCTGCTTTTAAATAGCTGCATTCTCATATGCATTGAGGCTCATCTCCTCTAATTCATGCAGCTGATTGACTCTTTTCTCACCCGCCGGAGTGGCATCAAAATTCAACAACTTCAATGCCCAAAAGGCTCGATGATCCAACTCTACGGGTAGATGACATGCCTTCCCATAGACCATATGAAATGGAGATAACCCCACAGAAGTTTTTAATGCAGTCCGGTAAGCCCACAAGGCATCGTCAAGCTTCTTTGCCCAATCTTTTCTTGAAGTGGCCACAGTTTTTTCCAAAATTCGCTTAATCTCTCGGTAAGAGACCTCCGCTTGCCCATTTGTTTTCAGATGATATGGAGATGCAACCTTATGCCTCACATCATACTTGGTCAACACATTTTTCAGTTGAGTTGCAGAAGTGAGATCCCCCATCACTTATAAGGACCCTTGGGACACCGAACCGGGCAAAGATGTTCTTTTTGATGAACTTAATCACTGTTTGTGCATCATTCTTCGGTGTTGCAATGGCCTCCATCCATTTAGAAACATAGTCCACCGCCACCAAGATATATTGATTGGAGAATGAAGGTGGTAGTGGACCCATAAAATCTATGCCCCAACAGTCAAATACTTCAATCTCCAATATGTTTTGCAGTGGCATCTCATCCCTTTTAGATATGTTCCCGGTCCTTTGGCACTTGTTACAACTCTTCACATGATTGTAAGAGTCTTTGAAGATTGAGGGCCAAAAGAGCCCAGATTGGAGGACCTTTGCAGCTGTCCTATCCCCATTGTAATGTCCACCATATGGAGAGTTATGGCAATGCCACAAAATACTCCTTGCTTCCTCTTGACTAACACACCTCCTCCATAACCCATCCGGTCCAACCTTCAACAGAAATGGGTCATCCCACATGAAATGGTTGGCATCCCGGAAGAATTTTTTCCTTTGTTGCCAAGTGAGGTTCTCTGGAACAATGTTGGCTGCCTCGAAGTTTGTCATGTCAGCAAACCATGGTCTTTCATGCACTAGAAATAAGGCCTCATCCGGGAACTCATCCCGAATATCCTTTTCTTTTGCAGCAACCTCTTCATTCACTAACCGAGATAAGTGGTCAGCCACCACATTTTCGCTGCCCTTTTTGTCCTTAATGACTAAGTCAAATTCCTACAACAATAGAATCCACCTTATGAGTCTTGATTTTGAATCTAACTTAGTCAACAAATATTTAATTGCAGCATGATCAGTAAAAACAGTGACTTGTGACCCAATTAAGTAGAAACGAAAATTTTCCAATGCAAACACTATGGCTAGCAACTCTTTTTCAGTTGTTGCATAATTTATCTGGTTTTCATTGAGAACCTTGCTAGCATAATGAATGGCATGGAAAAACTTTTCCTTTCGCTGTCCCAAAACTACCCCAACTGCGTAGTCACTGGCATCACACATTAATTCAAATGGTGACTCCCAGTTGGGTGCAACAAGAATGGGAGCGGTGATCAACTTTTCTTTCAAAATTTGAAAAGAGGTAAGACAAGTAGTATCAAACACAAATGGTGTATCCTTGTTCAAAAGGCTACACAACGGCTTGGCTATCTTTGAGAAGTCCTGGATGAACCGCCGGTAGAAGCCTGCATGACCGAGAAAACTCCTCACACCCTTGACATTCACTGGTGGAGGTAGTTTCTCAATTAGCTCAATCTTGGATTTATCCACTTCGATCCCCTTAGCTGAAATCTTGTGCCCAAGCACAATGCCCTCCTGCACCATAAAATGACACTTCTCCCAATTTAAGACTAAATTGGTGTCCATGCACCTCTTTAACACAGCAGCAAGGTTAGACAAACAATTATCATAAGAGGAACCAAAAACAGAAAAATCATCCATGAAAACTTCAATGTATTTTTCTACTATATCAGAGAAAATGGAAAGCATGCACCTTTGAAATGTTGCAGGCGCATTACAAAGACTGAAAGGCATCTTTCGATAGGCAAAAACTCCAAAAGGACATGTGAAGGCAGTTTTCTCTTGGTCTTCCGGGTTAACCGCAATTTGATTATAACCCGAATAATCATCCAAGAAACAATAATAGGCTTGCCCGGCCAACCTCTCCAACATTTGGTCCATGAATGGAAATGGGAAGTGATCTTTCCTAGTAGCTTGATTTAGCTTTCGGTAATCTATACACATTCGCCAACCGGTGACTGTTCTAGTTGGGATCAACTCATTCTTCTCGTTGTTCACGACGGTCATGCCACCTTTCTTGGGAACCACTTGTACCGGACTCACCCAAGCACTATCGAAAATCGGATAGATCATTCCGGCTTTAAGGAGTTTCATCACCTCCTTCCTTACCACTTCTTTCATTGCAGGATTGAGCCTCCTTTGTGGTTGGACCACCGGTTTAAATTCAGCCTCCATCATGATCTTGTGCATACAAAATGTAGGGCTAATACCTTTAAAATCTGAGATGGACCATCCAATGGCTGTTTTATGCTCTCTAAGCACCCTTAAAAGTTTCTCTTTTTCCAATTTGGGCAGTACATTGCTCACTATGACAAGATTTTCATCATTCTCACCAAGAAACACATACTTCAAGTGGGGAGGTAGAGGTTTAAGCTCTAACTTGAGCTTCTCTTGGACTTCATCCTTTTTGAGCTCTTCTTTCTTGGTATTGACAGAAAGCTGATTGGGTTGAGCTTCCAAATCACACAAACACTCCTCTATTTCCTTCTCTTCTTTCTCATCAATATTTTCAATAGAGTTCATAATTACCTTCTCAAGAGTAGAGGATGGGTGTTGATGTGCCAAGACTTCTTTAGCCACTACATCCACAATGTCCATGCGGAAACAATTCTCTTCATCACTCGGGCGATGCATAGTTTCAAATATATTGAAAGTAACCTCTTCATCTTGCACTCTGAGTCGAAGTTGGCCTTTTTGTACATCTATCAAAGCATGACCAGTTGCTAGAAAAGGTCTCCCCAATATAAGTGGAACTTCTGCATCCTCCTCCATGACTAATATCACAAAATCCGCCAGGAAGATAAACTTATCCACTTTAACCAGAACATCTTCCATAATACCATAAGGACGCTTGATTGATCTATCGGCTAGTTGCAATGTCATCCTTGTTGGTTTCACCTCACCACCTCCAAGCTTGTTCAAGATTGAAAGCGGCATCAAATTGATACTCGCTCCCAAGTCACACAAGGCATTCCCAATAGCAACACTCCCAATAGTACAAGGGATTGTAAAACTACCAGGATCTTTAAGCTTTGGAGGTAGCTTCCCTTGAAGTATCGCACTACATTCTTCCATCAAGGCAACGGTCTCACATTCTTTAAACTTCCTTTTCTTCGTGAGCAACTCCTTCATGAACTTTGCATAAGTTGGCATTTGCTCTAGTGCTTCAGCAAAGGGTTTGTTGATCTGTAACCTCTTGAAGATGTCAAGAAATTTGGCAAACTGCTCTTCCTTTTCCTTTTTCTTGCTTAAGTGAGGATATGGTAACTTTACATAAGAGGGGATCTCTTGAGGCTTGTCTCCATCTTTCAAAATCTGACTTTTTCTCCTCCTCAAAATTGAATTTTCATCTACTAACTTTTCCCTCTTGTCTTTTTCACTATCTTTCTCTTCTTCCTCTATTACAACCTCTTTGCCTTTTTCTCATTGTTCTCTCCTTTTTCAGCACTCAACTCAGTTTTTTCATCAACTCTCTGATTTTTCACCAAAGGCTCACCACTCTCTTTCTCAAGACTTTTACCACTCCTCAAAACAGTAGCCTTACAATGCTCTTTAGGATTGGTTTGAGTATTACCTGAAAAACTGCCGCTAGATTGTTCCACTAGGTGCTTTGCAATTTGTCCAACTTGAACCTCCAAGTTCTTTATGGAAGCATCGGTGTTTTTCTGGTTTGACATGGACATTTGCATGAATTGATTGAGGGTGTTCTCCAAGATAGAAGTTCTGTCTTGAGGCGGTTGTGTGGGAAGAGGCTTCCTTGCTTGTCCGGCATCTTGTTTCCAACCAAAACCTGTTTGATTCCTCCACCCTTGGTTGTAATTGTTGGAGTATTGGTTGTTACCTTGCCGCCCATAGTTCCCCATATAATTAGCTTCCTCATGGGAACTAGGTGTGGCCTCACACTTTCCATTATCATGATCTCCTCCACAAAAATCACATCTCATTACCTGTTGAGGTGGCATGGTTGTCCCTTGAATGGTTTGGAGTTGTTGTGGGAGTTGAGCTAGTTGCTTGGTGATGGACTCAAGTTGTTGTGTCATAAGCTTATTTTGAGCCAAAAGTGCAGTTTGTGAGTCTAACTCCAACACTCCCCTTCTTGATGTGGTACCTCGGCCATGATGCATAAGATAGTCATTAGATGCCATCGCTTCTATCAAAATCAATGCTTCCTCCGGTGTCTTTGTGTTCATGGAACCTCCAGCTGAGGCATCCAACATATACCTGGTTGACGGCCTCAATCCATTGCAAAATGTTTTCATTTGGGTAAGATCATCAAACCCATGATTTGGACATCTTCGGAGCAAGTCTTTGAACCTTTCCCATGTGTCATGAAGAGTCTCACCTCTTGTTGAGCAAAGCTTATAATATCACCCCTTGTCTTCACAAATCTTAAGGCAGGAAAGAACCTTGCAAGAAATTTTGCCTCTAAGTCATCCCAAGTAGTGATGCTCCTCCTTGGTTGAGATTGGAGCCAATACTTGGCTCTATCTCTTAGAGAGAAAGGAAACAACCTTAGGCGAAGTGCATCATCGGAAGCACCATTTATCTTCATCGTATCACATAACTCCAGGAAGTTAGAGACATGATTATTAGGATCCTCTTTCTCCAACCCGGAAAATTGATTTTGTGCAACCATATTCAAGAAAGCTGGCTTGATTTCAAAATTGTTGCAATTCATTGGAGGCCTCACTATGCTAGTGACATGCCGATTGACATTTGTATTGGCATAATCACCAAGTGTCCTCCGTGGAGCACCTTCACCATCGCCTGCCATCTCAAGTGGTTCTTGCTGAACTTGTGAAGTGGTTGTCTCTTGTGCTCTTTCTTGTCGTGCTAAATACTTCTGATGTCTTGCTTGACTTCGATTCTTCCTAGCCGCTCTTTCTATCTTAGGATCATAGAGAAGTTGGTCAGCTGGGATACTACCTCGCATGCACAAACAGTCTAGCAACCAAGAATGTTAGTAATAAATGACAGCAAGGAGAAACAGATTAGTAAAACAGAAAAAATGAAATAAAACTGTGCTTAAATTAGTAATCGAATTGAGTATGCTAATATTGAAACACAGTCCCCGGCAACGGTGCCAAAAACTTGTTGGGACGAATCTAGGCAAGTATACCTAGTCGTACAAGTAATACGGTGGTGAGACTGATATCGTTCCCACGAGGACTGAGACAAGTACTAGCACGTAACAGATCGATTACTATCTAAGCGAATCTTTGGATAGAAGGGAGCTCAATATCAAATGCCAAGCCCAACAATAGTAAAAATAAACAGAATAAAAAGGAACAAACTCTTTTTGTAATTTTCTCAAATACTTGGAAGGCGATAAAAGGGGTTTTTCAAATATGATAAAAGACGTTGGGATCAGATTTCACTAAACCTTAGCCTCATGCAATACCAAGACTACCAATCCAGTTTATGCTTCAAATATTAAAATCAACCCACAAAATTACTCAAGCCCTAATTCCTTAGATGACAAGAGCCTAAATCCCCTAATAGACCCTAATTCCTTTGGTGGCCTAATTAGTGAATTTGCATTAAGAGTAGGGATTACGCGATTACTAATAAACCAAAATTCATTCCTAGATGCAAGGTTTACTAGGTGATTAATTCCAGATCAAGAATTGATAAGAACGTCCCCACTGCAAATCAAATCTCAAATCAAATCATGGATGATCAGACCACAACAAGCATTAAGCGTAGGAATTAAACACTAATAGAGAGGCATAAACACAGATTGATAAATCAAAGCAATTACATGATATTCAGTTTAGCTACATCTAATCCCAATAAAAAGGGATTTAGCTACTCATAGAGAAAGAGAAAGCCAAAACAAGAGAAATAGAGATAAAGGAGAGAAGGGACTCCATGAAGGCTTTCCACAGCAGCCACAGCAGCCTCTAGCTCAGAGAATTAGGGTAAAATTATGGTGTAAAAATGTCCCTCTTTCTGTTCTGCCCAAAGGTCTTATTTATAGATCAGGGAAAAATTGCGCGTCACGGCCGTGATGGCCAGGCCGTGACGGGCTCTACCATGGGCGCGCTTTCAAAATTTCATCTGTCACGGTCGTGATGCTCATCACGGCCAGGCCGTGACCAGTTCTGCCTGTTGAGGGTCTGGCTCAGCTGACAGGTCAAAGCCGTGATGGTCATCACGGCTAGGTCGTGACATCTTCTGACTTTTGCCTCCTTTCTTTCCAACTACTGCTCGATCATGGCCGTGATGGGCATCACGGCTAGGTCATGATGGGCTCTGTTTGGCTCATTTTCTTCACTTTTAAAGCTTTTTCTCCATCCAAGCTTCATCACGGTCAATCTTGAGCATTTTATCCTCAATTTCTGTAAAACAACACCACGAAACCACCTTACCCATTCCAAGGTAAAAACTATCTAAAAATCAAATTAAGTATTCCTAAACTATATGAAAATGCATGCAAAATGATATACAAATATGAGGTGTAATCACACTCGTCAACAACCCAAAATAAGGCTAGGGATTTCAAAACTTCATAAACTCTTAGATCAATGATCCTTAAGCATTTATAATTATAAAACCAATGATCATAACTAAAAGAATTGAAACAAAATCCTCTAACACCAAAGGTTAGGCTTTCCGGTCGTATTAGAAAAATAGGCAAGGAAATTTAGTTGGATTCAAGCTCTTGGATTTAGATGATATAGGTACTACAGAGCTTAAATCTAGCATTAGATTTCAAAAATGAAAACAAAATCATCAAACCCTCCTTTGAGTGAGATTCGGCCACTTAAAGAAAATAGGGAAGGAAAAATATTTTTGATTACATTCTCTTGGATAATGAAAGTAGAAGACATCACAAGATCATAGAAATTGGTTTCACATTAAAAGGATTTTTCTACAATTTTCTAGGATTATTTCAAGTTCTAGATGTAGGGATGGAAATTTATGAAAACTTGATTATCATGTCTTGATCTTACAAAATAAATGAAGGAGAAGACTTAGATGATTAAGGAGAAGAGCTTTTAACTCTTGAAGATTGAAGGAATGAAGAAAATGATCAACCTTCACTATGTTGAAAACTGGACACCTTGAGGGTGTGATGGTATTGTGAGTGTATTTCACAATATAGTCATCCAAAAATCACGAACTTTGGCTTGTTAGAAATATAAGAATAAAAGGAACAAATTTTGTGTTGAAGGTTTCATTTGGTTCGGATCATAACAGGGGTGAAAAGGGCCTTCTTTCTGCTGTTTCGTGGGTTGCTGAGAATTCTGGGCAGTTTCAGTATTTTGAGCCTATCTCTCAATCCACTTATCCGTTTTTGATGATCTTTAGCTTGTTGTAAATAAGAGAGAAAGTGGAACAACTTTTATGTTGAGAGTTTTACGAGTTTCAGAAAGTAAGAGGGTCATATTGTCAGTGAGGATTCGGTGTTCATATGAGTTTTGCAACTTAGTTGGTGAGGAAGATGAAAAGAATGGTGTGAGTGAAGGGGCTGCGGTTTTGTGGTATATATAGGCTATATCTTAGGCCTTTTTTGGTTTATTAGATGTTGGATTAATAGCTTTTGTGATTATTTAATTAATACAAGCTTAACCATAGTTAATAATTAACTTAACTAAGATTATAATTAACTTAACTAAGGTTATTTTGGCTAACCATGGTTAATAATATGTGGCTCACATTTGATGGAGGTGTGGCTGATTTTAGACCACTCATAGTGACTCACCAATATTGAGTCACCGATCCTATCCGTTAGCGGTTCCCGGAAATTTCGTACGCAGCTCCGTCATTTACCCGATTTCGGTTTTTGAGAGGAAAATAATGAAACGAAATCAAAATGAAATAGGTATGGTTTATTGGACGTGGATGCAAGAAATTGGAGAGATGTGTACAACCACGTAAAATGAGTGGTTAAGAGTGCATAGATGTGTCTTGTTAATACCTGCGAAAGCTTGGGGGTATTTTGGTCTTTTCACCTAAAAGTCATGATTACTAGCATTTAATGCTCATAAATGCTTGGTGACTTATTGATAAGCCTCTGGCTTATCTAGTTTTATGACTAGATGAACTAGGGTTTACGTGCCAATTTATTCGAGTTTACTCTCGTTTTCGCCCAAATTTGCCTTGTTTTGTTCCTAAGTTGGACTTTGACTCGTTTTGCGTCTTTTGTGTAGTTTTTAGGTTATTTTGGATAGAATTACGCTTGTGGTTGCTTGTGTTGTTTTCAGGTCCATAAGTGAGCTCTAAGAATTAAGAAAAGTCAAGAAATTGTGGAGATTGCCATTCTGGAGATTCTCGCCCCGCGAGAGTTTGAAGATCTGGGGAGACAGAGACCATCACGGCCTAGCCGTGATGCCTATCACGGCCGTGACCTAAAAGCCATACAAGTCAGAGACCATCACGGCCTAGCCGTGATATGTATCACGGCCGTGACCCAAGATCCACACAAGGCAGAGAACATCACGGCCTGGCCGTGATTCACATCACGGGCCGTGAAAGGCGGGCTCGCGTCGCGAGACATCATTCGCGTCGCGAGAGTTCGAATTCCGGAAGTGCGCCAGAAGCAGAAGCCGTCACGGCCTGGCCATCACGGCCGTGACGCGTGGCCTCCTTATAAATAGAGCAGATCAGAACAGAAAAGAGGACTTTTGGGGATCAGAATTTTCAGAGACCTTTTGTAACCCTTATTCTGGGATTTCTTCTCCTCTTCTCCTCTCTTAATTCTTAGGCTTAGGATGAATTCCGATTGTACGTGCGTTGTTGTTACGGACATGAGGAACTAATCCTCTTGTCTAGGGGATCGATGAAGCCACCCATGGCGGCATAGTGTCATGTAATGTAACTCTCTCTCCTTTAATTCAATTATGGTTTTCCAATTCTGTTTTCATTGTGTCGATTATATGCTAGCGTGATCGACTAGTTAAACGTGTTGAGGCCTAGCGGCGATTCGCGTTTTAGAACTCGAATTGGGAACATCGGTCGAGTATTGCACGAGAGTGAATAGGAGATCGATGCAACCTATAGGGAACAAGAATTAATAGAATTCGAGATTAGGGTTAAGAGACCTAGCAAGTAATTAACTCAAATCATCGAATACGTCCTAATGAGCACGGAAGTGGATTTAGGAGAATTTAGGGGTCCCGGTTGACATTAAAATTGAACCTAGGGAGGAGAGCAATATCACTTGGGTACTTTGCATGATTGGGTAGGTGGATTCGAAACCTTAGATGCTTTTATTTCTGAATTTAATCACCGTAGCGTTATTTGATTTGATTCTTGAAATTGCAATCTCAATCTCTTTCTCTCAACCACCTTCTATTGCTTAACCAACGTATCGGATTTCTTGACAATTTAGTCGAATTGGTAACCCAATCCTTGTGTTCGACCTCGGTAGAATCTTACCGTGTTTTTATTACTTTATGACGACCGGTACACTTGCCGGAGTCACAACAAGTTTTTGGCGCCGTTGCCGGGGATTGGCACAACCAATTTTCCTAATTCTGAGGAAATTCGGCTGTTTGGTTAAGCTGATTTTTTGTTTTATTTTCTTTTATTTAATTGCCATTATTTTTCTCTGTTTCTTTGATTCCACTTGGTCTTTGCCTGTTTTTGTATGCGAGGTACTCTTCTACAAGAGGACGTGCTATTCGATTCAGAGATCACCAGGACCGAGAGGCAATTAAGAAAAGAGGCCAGAGAAAGGAAGAGGTTGGAAGCAATTAAAATAGAGGGCATGGCTGAAGAAAATCCTCCTCCTCCTCCTCCTCCTCGTTACAAGCCTCTCTTTGAGTACGATCTACCAAGCTTGGTGGATTGTGACTCGTCTATTGTGAGAGGCAACCTGAACACGACTCCTTCGTGAGTTGAAGCATGTGTCACATTCCCGGCTCCGGGAGAATCAGTTTGATGGGAGTGGAAAGCAAGACCCGCATAGACACATCACTCGCTTCCTTGAGGCGTGTGACTTACAGAAGACAAGAGGAGTCTCACAAGATGAGTTTCGCTTGCGACTCTTCCCTCTCTCTCTTAGGGATGTCGCTCGCGATTGGGTTGACAGTTTAGATAGGAACAGCATCAGAACTTGGGAGCAAATGGCACAGAAGTTCCTAACCAAATATTTCCCTCCTCAGAAGGCGGCACAAGCAAGAATAGCCGTCACTTCATTCAGGCAAACGGAGGATGAAACATACAATGAAGCGTGGGAGAGGTACAATGGTTTGTTGAGAAGATGTCCCTCTGCGTTCTTTGACCCGGTTTCCAAAGTGCAGCATTTCTTTAATGGGTTGAGAGGACGCTATCAGATGAACTGTGATGCCGCAGCTGGCGGTTCTTTTGTATATTTATCGGCTGAGGACGGATGGGCACTGTTAGAGAAGATGTCATATAATGATTACAACCGTGGTAGGGAGACCTCGAGTGGAATCAGTTCTGGGACAATGGAAGCCATTTTAGAGCAAAACAGACTTTTGAAGATGCAGAATGAGGCTTTGTCCGGGAACAAGAGGGTTAATGCAATACACGAGGGAATGCCTCCTGGTTGTGCAAATTGCAATGGAAATCATGACACTCAGAATTGCCCGCTAAATTTCCCTCAGGAACATGTGGACTCTTGCCACAACTTCTATGACACCGTGCCCCAGGAACAATTATCGAGGAACAATCAGAATCAGAATAGGGGCTACATGAGAAGAGACCATCCGGGATTTGCTTGGAGTGATGTTAATGGTGGTCTAGCCGGTCAACAACACCCTCAACAGAATTGGCAACAACCTCAATAGGGTCTGAGACCGAACATTGGAATTCAGCAGCGCAATACTCAGCAGGCTCCTCCGGGGCCTAATCAGTTGCAAATATCAGATGGTGGAAGACAACAGTGGGAGCTGGCCTTTGAAAAGATGACCGGGACAGTTGAGAAGCTGTCAACCTATACATACACAGCTTTAGAGAAAGTGAATGCGTCAGTTGACAAGTTGGCGACTCATACAGGTTCAGCAATTCAGAATCTTGAGACACAAATAGCGCAGCTCGCGAAGCAACTTAATGAGCGTCTTCCAGGCACTCTTCCAGGTAGTACTGAGAACAACCCCAAGGGACAATGCAATGTCATATCTACTAGAAGCGGAAGGGTGTTGGAACCTAGCAGGGGTACCACTAGTTCTCAGGATGACAAGGGCCCGGAACAACTACCGGTTGAGGAAGAGCAACTGAGAGAAAGAAGGGTTGGCAAGTGACAAGGGACCAGGAGCAAGGGGGAAGGCTGAAACTTGTGGATGAAGAGTTCCGAAGGAAGAAGTGGGTTGAACCCCAAGACCTCCCGCCCTACATGAAGGTTCCGTATCCGGAAAGATTGAAGAAGCCTCAACAGGATAAGCAATTCAATAAGTTCCTTGATGTCTTCCGAAAACTTCAGATTAACATTCCATTTGCGGAAGCCTTGGAACAAATGCCATCATATGCTCGGTTTATGAAGGAACTTCTCACTAAGAAGCGGAGGATTGTGGATGAAGAAACGATTGCTTTGACCGAGGAGTGTAGTGCCATTCTTCAACGGAAACTGCCTCCGAAGTTGAAGGATCCCGGTTCCTTCTCGATACCATGCACCATTGGGGGAATGACCTTCGGAAAGGCATTATGTGATCTAGGGGCAAGCATCAACTTGATGCCCCTCTCGATGATGAAGAGGCTAGGGATCAAGGAAGTAAAGGATACGCGAATGTCACTCCAACTGGCTGATCGTTCTATCAAATATCCCTATGGAGTAGTTGAAGACTTGCTCGTGAAGGTTGACAAGTTCATATTCCCAGTGGACTTCGTGGTGCTCGACATGGATGAAGATGCTGAGATCCCTCTCATATTGGGTAGACCCTTCTTGGCCACCGGGGATGCCTTGATAGATGTTCGGCAAGGGAAACTCACTTTAAGGGTGAATGATGATAAGGTGGTCTTCAAAGTCTTTGAAGCGATTAAGCACCCGGAAGAAAAGTCAGATGTGTATCGAGTGGATGTTGTGGACCCAGCTGAAAAGGTAAAGGCAATTCGAAAAGACCATGATCCTTCACTTGCAACAGTATCGGTAGAATCTCATGAGGAAGACAGTGAGGAAAAAGGCCCTTCGGGGGATGAAGTCTACCTTGAGTGGCTACGAGACATGGAACCCATACCGAGTCTCCCAAGGGAAGAATGTGCAAAGGAAGAACTCAGTTGCAAGGGCAAGAAAAAGAAGGGTAAAGCACCAAGGTTGAAAGGTAGCACAACCGTGGTGGTCAATAAAGACAACAAGTTAATCCCAAAAAAGACCATCGCGGAGTGGAGAGTGCGTGCGGATTATAGAAGGATGCTGGGCTTAAATGAGCTGTCCGGGAACAGCTTGCGAGTATATAAAAGTGCACAAACCTACAAAGAACAGGCCAAGGAATGGCATGGCAAGCAGGATCTTCCTCCGGATTAATCCTCTGGGGTGACTTGAGTCAGGCTCGGGACGTTAAACAAGCGCTACTTGGGAGGCAACCCAAGCTAGGTATCCTCTCTTTTCCTCACTCTTGTTTTTGTTTTTGTTTTTTTTTTGTGTTTGTTTTGTTTTTGTTTGTCACTCTTGAATAATTTGAGAAGATCAAGAGTTGTTGTATGAATGTTGTGTCGGCAAGCTTGTTGGATTTCAATTGAATTTAGCATAGATTGATTGCATGAATTATTTGACCATTGATGATTTCCCCTAAATTCTGAAATTAGAAAAGTTTATCCCCACTTAAAAATTGAAAACTGAACTTTGAGGATTTTGTTGTGATTACTTGATTTATGATAAGTTTGGGGTGAGGGGATGCACACACTAGGAATCGTATCTCGGTCAAACAATTTGCAAAATGTCCAGGTGAGGATTTGAGCCTCCAACTCTGTTTTTGAATGTGTGAATCACTGTTAAGTTGCACTTTCCCGAATTTGCTTGAATCTCTATATGGTTTGCATGATTATGTGTTGCATCAAATGATTTAGGCAATTTTCTTTGAATAACTACTTGGCCTGAAAAGAACCATCCCTAATGCATGTTCCCTAGTTAGCCAAATTGAGCCCAATTGACCTATTGTTTCTTGATGACCCTACATTACGAGCCAAAATCTGAAAAACCATGTTAACCCAATCTTAGGATTAGGAGAGCATGGAAATGAGCAAGAGAAAGGTTGTGAGAAACTAAGTTTGGGGTGGCTACAAGGTATGTGTCATATTGGGATGAGAAAAAGAAAATAAAGGTTGACCCAAGGCAAAAAGAAAAGAAAAGAAAAGAAGAAAACAAAAATTGCCAAAAGAAAAGGGGCAAAACAAAAATAATATCAAGGAAAAGGTTGTAGTCACCCGAGCCCAAATGAAAAATGGAAAGAAAGGAATTTGAGTGGAAAATGTGTTTAATGCTCATGCTCTCTTAGTTCCTAGGGACTTAAGCCTAAATATCCTTGATTATCCTACCCTCAGCCAGGTCCCATTACAACCTTTAAAAGACCTTTTGATGTTGCATGCATGTTTTCGTGGGAACTATGTTTGAGATGAAAATCAAATTCATGGGAAGTGCTCTTGATAAGTGAAATTGAGTGAAAAAGTTGAAAGCCTAGACAAACTTGAGCGAATGAGTGAAATACTAAATGCCCTTGTGAGGAAGGCAATTGTTTGAAATAGGTGATCTTCCTTTGTGTGTATCGTTGAGCCTCAACTTAGAGTAATGATGGCATGAATGATAACTTCTCAATTGTTTAAAGTAGATGAATGTGGGGATTACATTGATGAAAAAGGGGGGGAATCAAAGAAAAAAAAACTGTTTTGTAAAGTTGCATGAAATTTGTGCGAAATTGATTAGATCTTTCAGGCTTGCCGAGTCTTGAGTCGTTTTTGAGTTTTAAGCTTGCTTGGGGACAAGCAAGGTTTAAGTTTGGGGTATTTTGATAAGCCTCTAGCTTATCTAGTTTTATGACTAGATGAACTAGGGTTTACGTGCCAATTTATTCGAGTTTACTCTCGTTTTCGCCCAAATTTGCCTTGTTTTGTTCCTAAGTTGGACTTTGACTCGTTTTGCGTCTTTTGTGTAGTTTTTAGGTTATTTTGGATAGAATTACGCTTGTGGTTGCTTGTGTTGTTTTTAGGTCCATAAGTGAGCTCTAAGAATTAAGAAAAGTCAAGAAATTGTGGAGATTGCCATTCTGGAGATTCTCGCCCCGCGAGAGAACTCTCGCCCCGCGAGAGTTTGAAGATCTGGGGAGATAGAGACCATCACGGCCTAGCCGTGATGCCTATCACGGCCGTGACCTAAAAGCCATACAAGTCAGAGACCATCACGGCCTAGCCGTGATATGTATCACGGCCGTGACCCAAGATCCACACAAGGCAGAGAACATCACGGCCTGGCCGTGATTCACATCACGGGCCGTGAAAGGCGGGCTCGCGTCGCGAGACATCATTCGCGTCGCGAGAGTTCGAATTCCGGAAGTGCGCCAGAAGCAGAAGCCGTCACGGCCTGGCCGTGATGGCCATCACGACCGTGACGCGTGGCCTCCTTATAAATAGAGCAGATCAGAACAGAAAAGAGGACTTTTGGGGATCAGAATTTTCAGAGACCTTTTGTAACCCTTATTCTGGGATTTCTTCTCCTCTTCTCCTCTCTTAATTCTTAGGCTTAGGATGAATTCCGATTGTACGTGCGTTGTTGTTACGGACATGAGGAACTAATCCTCTTGTCTAGGGGATCGATGAAGCCACCCATGGCGGCATAGTGTCATGTAATGTAACTCTCTCTCCTTTAATTCAATTATGGTTTTCCAATTCTGTTTTCATTGTGTCGATTATATGCTAGCGTGATCGACTAGTTAAACGTGTTGAGGCCTAGCGGCGATTCGCGTTTTAGAACTCGAATTGGGAACATCGGTCGAGTATTGCACGAGAGTGAATAGGAGATCGATGCAACCTATAGGGAACAAGAACTAATAGAATTCGAGATTAGGGTTAAGAGACCTAGCAAGTAATTAACTCAAATCATCGAATACGTCCTAATGAGAACGGAAGTGGATTTAGGAGAATTTAGGGGTCCCGGTTGACATTAAAATTGAACCTAGGGAGGAGAGCAATATCACTTGGGTACTTTGCATGATTGGGTAGGTGGATTCGAAACCTTAGATGCTTTTATTTCTGAATTTAATCACCGTAGCGTTATTTGATTTGATTCTTGAAATTGCGATCTCAATCTCTTTCTCTCAACCACCTTCTATTGCTTAACCAACGTATCGGATTTCTTGACAATTTAGTCGAATTGGTATCCCAATCCTTGTGTTCGACCTCGGTAGAATCTTACCGTGTTTTTATTACTTGCGACGACCCGGTACACTTGCCGGAGTCACAACACTCATCCTCCATGAGTCATCATGTATGACTCGTTGACCCGATCTCTTGACGGGTCTCTGCAGTTCCGTTTTCGACTATGTCGGTTTCCCGATTAGGGTTTTACGCCTGCGTAAAAGCGTAATATTTCGTTTTCGGTTGAAAATTTTCAAAACAACCAAACTCGTTTGACCGGTTTCCGTCTGTGTTTTAAACCCAAAATTTCACCGTAACCTTCTACCATAAGAGAGACTATGAATATGATTTTATTTTATTTAAAATCACTTTCTAACTCTCATATTAAAATATAATTAATTATATTTTAACCGGTTAAACAGCATAATTAAAAAAATCAGGCTGTTACAGAATCTAGTGACTTGTCCTGTTACAACAATGATTGAGTCTGGGGATTTAATATTTCACGGAAATAGGTTTAACTCAATTCCAATTCACATGATAATGTTCATAGTAATGCACATAATCCGGAGAACAATGTATCTAATAAAGATACTTTGGAGAGTTCATAACTTAGGAGAAGTTAGTCAGGTAGTAAAGAGAAAACGTAGAGACCAAGCTTTTCATGTTCCTTGTTGAAGGAACAAGAGAGTCCATAGACAGTTATGGACCAATATATTATTATACAAAAAGTGATCCATAGACATTTGAAGAGGCAATAAAGTCTCAAGTTGTCGCTTTCTGGGAGGAAGCTATACAAGAAGAAATGGACTCAGTAAATGGGGAATAAAATGTGGAAATTAGTAGACCTCCCACCTGGTTATAAACCAATAGGTTGTAAAAGGATTTTCGAAAGGAAAAATTATTATAAATGGAACCATTGAAAAGTTTAAGGGAAGACTAGTTGTCATAGGGATTTACACAAAATGAGGGAATAGAATATATATATATATATATATATATATATATATATATATATATATATATGCACATGTGGCAAGAATTACCTCAATTAGAGTGCTATTAGCACTTGGATCCATCTATAAGTTTGTCATCCATTGATTGGATGTGAAAATACCATTCCTAAATGGGGAATTAGATGAAGAGGTGTGTATGACACAACCTGAAAGGTTTGTGGTTAATAGTCTAGAAAAGAAAGTGTGTAAATTAAAAAAGTGATAGTATGGACTAGAAAAGGCTCCTAAGACATGACATCAAAAGTTTGATCAAGTTGTGCTAGATAGTGAATATTAAATGAATGAATCCGGCAAGTGTGTTTATAGTAAATTCCATAATAGAAAAGGTGTCATGATTTGTTTGTTTGTTGATGATATATATATTGAATTTTAGTACTGATCTAGATGAGGTAGAAGAAACTAAGAGTCTAGAAATTTTGGCATGAAAGACTTAGGGGTAGCTGATTTGATTCTAGGAATTAGAATAATAAGAAATTATGAGAATGTAGGTTTAACCCAATCTCACCATTTAGGAAAGGTACTAAAGAAATTTAATCACCTTGATTGTAAGCCTATCACTACTCCCTAAAATCATAGCATTAATTTAGTACCAAATAATGGTAATCTAGTATCACAACTTGAATATTCAAAAGTAATTGGATGTTTATGTATGCCATGACACGTACCCGGTCAAACATTGCATATGTTATAGGAGACTAAGTAGGTATACAAGTAATCAAAGAAAAGACCATTGACATGTTGTGCAAGAGTATTGAAATACTTGTGGGGGACAAGAACTATAGTTTAAACTATAATGGGTATCCTTCGGTATTAGAAGAAATGGTGGGGGTGCCATTTCTTAGGGTTTCAAGAAATAAGTTGGCATTGCTGGTTCCACCACGACTATAGAATTCATAGCATTGGCAGCATTTAACATTGAGATTAAATGGCTTTGAAACATGTTGTATGAGATACCAATTTTAATGACGTCAGTATCCATACAATGGGATAGTCAGTCAACACTATCAAGGGCATACAGCCAAGTTTATAATGGAAGGTCCAGGAACATTGGACTAAGACATAGTTATGTCAAGGAACTAATTACAAATGGAGTAATATCTAGGGTCTTTATAAGACGGAAAGAAATCTTGCATCCTTTGACGAAAGGACTGACAAGTGATATGATGTGGAAAAACATCATTAGGGATGGGAATCAAGCCCATATCTACATTATCACCAATGGTGGAAACCCAACTCACACTTGAATAGCATCAAGTCTTGAGTTCAATGTGGCCAAAGTACACTATGAAAGTGATTGCAAGTACTTGACGAATAGATACATCCCAAGGTTTAGAAGTACTTGGATACCATAAGGACAAAAGGAAAAGGGTGAGCTTTTGCTCTTAATGGACCTATAGCATATGTGCTGAGGTGCCCAACTTATGGGAGTGCTTTTGGTAAAGTCCACCTATAGGAGAGTGAAGTGGGACCGCTTCTTAGAGTTGGGCTTGACTCTGTAAGATCTCATGAAAAGGATACACGACACAAGTCCTTACCAAATGTGTCACACTACCACGTCGTTCAATGGTACCGAGATTTCATGTGTAAGTCACGGACACTTGTTCTAATGAATATTTGTTTCAAAGCGTGTCTACCACATTATTTGGGGATGAGTGCAACCATGGCTTGCTAAGCAAAGGTTCAAATCCCCAAGATACCTTTGTCTGAAAGCATGCGATTTCCGGAATAATGGGATTTGGGTTTATTTTGAAAATGATGGGGGATTGTGAGGGATTTCCAAAATAATGGAAGTCCAAGACACCAAGTTGGAAAGAGGTTGAAGGACACCAATATGTGTGTCTCTCCATGGCATTTAAATATTTCCTAATAGGTGTGTTTTTTTCATGATTAAATGTGTTCATTCATCAAGTGTACATTCATGAAAGGTTGCAATCATTCTTTCAAATACATACATGAAAGGTTATTTCATTCCCCAAGAGGCATAAGTTGGTTTATAAATAGAACCACTTGTGCATACATAATGATGTCTAAAAATTGGCTAAACTTCTGCAAGCCAAATCACTTCCTTTCTTCGCTTAATACGCAAACAGATTTAAGAAAACTATTATTTTGTAAAATGTCATTGACGATACGCTTGGTCTAGGGTATGCAAACCAAACCAAGGTTCTCCATTGTATCTTGAAGGGGATTCACCGGTTACATCTGTTGCATCCAATCTACGAGGAGAGATTGGTAGGGGTAAATCAAACCTAAAGCCTAGTATTCTTACACGCCTTGGAGGGTGCGCATGTCACTTGTTCTTCTTTTCTTTGTTGTAGACCAAACCCCATTTTCTAACAAAAAGGGGTGTCGTAAGAAGTAAAGCACATTTTGGCTTATACATGAAAGTGGGGGGAAGAGTGAGCTACGGTGATCGGTGGGGGTGGGAAAAATTTTGGTTTTTTTCCTTCAAAATTTTCAAATTCGGTGGGTGTGTCTCTCCTCCTTTTTTACTGGACTTAGAACAAAAACTAGAAGAAAAAAAAACAAATTTCTGAGGCCAGATGTTAGAAAAGGGAGACAATGATTAGTGTTGCTACAATGTAGGCAAATCAGCTTTGTCCTCGGATGGTCTAGAGAAGCACGGATCATGTTATTATTTTTTTATAAAAGGCTAAAGGCCCTAATGAGTGCAGTCAAAATTCCAAAGTTAGTTATTAAAGGAAACAAAAGAAAAGGATGCAGTGCAACACTTACATATAATTCAGTGTCCAAAATGATCTGCAACAATGATCCATAACGAATAATGTTAGTAAATATCGAGTTTTAAAACTACCAATGTGTATGGGTGAAAACATTATATTATATGTCATCATTCTCTCTCACTCCTACTATAAGGAATTTAAATGAATTATGAAACAGCAATAAATAGAGAAAAGTAATTTTATGGTACATTGTGTCAGCGCCTTAAGTATTTACATTCATACACTTACATGTTCTTAGAAGTAAGCTAACATGAAATTTCTGGACCTAGGACCAACTCAAGACTTCTCCACCAATGATGGAACAGTCTGGCTCAACCTAGAACATCACTAATTAAAAAGGAACAAAACAACAAAACAAATTTTAGCAAAGGTAAAGAACAAAACAAATAACATTCAATACGAAATCCAGGGTGCAATTTCCAGACAAGCTGACGAAGAACATTCAATATAGTCTCAAGACAACAATGTTGAATGCATTGGTTTGTAGAACTAGTTATTTAACTTAAAACAAGACAACAATGTATTTTGTAAGAATTTGTTTAATTTGCCCTTTTTTTTATGGTGTATATATTTTGCTGATTCAAGGTCCCAGAAAAAAGGCTTGTAGCAGTTTTTTTGTTAGTTTAACGAAAAATCCACTATAATGGAAATTTGTTGAATGCATAAGAAATCATGATTAAGGAAAAATCGACTACAATGGTCTATATAACACAACTTATTGAATGCATTAGGAACCATGATTAAGAAAATTTGTGGAATATGCTTTAAGTGGTATCTATTTTATATTCCTAACTCGTCTTGATTGGATATCTAATCAAGGTGGTCTGTGTTGGTATCATTGTGTAAAATATGATTCTCAGAGGACCTTGTGAAGCAAACCAGCTTTCATATATACGTAAAACATTCTCAATTTTCAAGTATAAGCATGTTTGGGATAGATAGATTATATGTGTTTTCTGCTGTTTTTTGTATACAAGTTGTTTTGGTAAATAATTGTTATGTTTGGGTCTTTAACTTAATCTTCTAAAAAGTTTTTTTCTTTGAAAAAAAGTTGTTTTCCTACAATCAACAAGAGAGGACTGTTAGATTTTTTTTAACGTGATTATTTCCAATCTCCAACTTAATTTTGTTCCCCTTTTGCCCCAACGCTGGAATGCTCTTACTTCCCTTTCTTCACCGCAAGGCACGAGCTTTTTAATACATGATACAGCCACCGCAAGCTTTTTTTACATACATGTTTTTACTTCCCTTCGCAAGGCGCAAGCTTTATTGTGTTGGATTGTACATGAGCTTGACTTTTCATAACAAAAAAAAATTAACAAATTTTGTTTAATTTTTTTATATTAGAAAAAAATTGGTGACAAAATATAAAAAATAACCATTTTAATAATTTTTAATGTAAAAAAATCTAATATTATTAATATAAACAAATAACTTTATACCCTTTTTCGTAATTTACTATGTAAAAGTGATTATTTTTGCATCACCCAAACAAAATAGATTATCTTAAAATCGCTTTTCAGCAAATATACCCAAACAAAAACAGATTCTGATTATAATCGATTATCACAATAATCGATTATTTGAAAACAGATTATCAGCATAATCTTTTTTTTTCAGCTTTCCCAAACACACTCTATGTATAGGTTTTAAAATTGTGTATGTTTTTTCACTTTTCTGTATTTTTTGCTGTGAAAATTTGTCATAGGCCACGTAGAATCACTGACGAGCTAGGCAGGATGGTTAATGAGACATATAGGTAAGTAAACGGACATTGAGTTGGTCTCGAGACTAATATGTCCCGCGTTTATAAATTTGATGGGCTAGATAATTAATTTTTTTATACAGACCAAAAGTGCCCTTGTGATTATTTTTAGGGACCTGATTGAATCTTTTCTCTTATAAATTCAAATTAGCAGTCCAAATTTCAAAATATATCTCTTCATTTAATAAATTTCACTTTTCTCACTGTTTATTAAAGTTATCATTAACTATTTTTTGTTTAATGAAATAATGAATTGAGTAATTTTTAACCATTAAATTGAAGCAAAATGAATGGATAAGATTATGGTGGTTTCTAGGGTGAGGGATGCCCCTCCCCCGTCAGCTATATACTGTTATTGAGTACTTAGTCATTAGCATCATTGACTGAACCATCTAAATGAAAAAATGAGAATAAGGACAAAAAAACCCAATGGTCAACTATGTTTCATGTCCTATGAAAGGATTGCAAAATTATTATATCCCAATTAGTGCAAATTATGTGCTTGTAGGAATGGTTGAGTAATGGTTTCGATCCACAGTTGTATTTGTAGTGAATGGGGAGGATTCTACAATACTCCAACCTCAAAGTTGTGTATTCATCCTCTAGGGATATAATAGGTATTCCAATAAAACAAAAAAAGACAAAAAAACAAAAAACAAAAAGCAACCCATCACCACTCGTATTCATCCTCAAGGGATATAATAGGTATTCCAATAAACAAAAAAAGACAAAAACAAAAAAACAAAAAACAAAAAAGCAACCCATCGCCACTCTGCATTTGAACCCTCCTCCTTCGACGCAACCCTAACACCACTGCTATCCAGGAAAAGAGGTATCGCCACACCCACCTCCATTGATGACGTGATCCAAAGGTTTCCGACCAAATCCACCCATTCTGAGGGATTGATGTTGAAGGAATCCATGAGATCTACCTCTTCCTCATCCTTGTTTTTTCAAAAACTGCTCATCTCTGGTTTCTGGACGACATATGTTCTGCTCATGATCGGCGGTGCTGTAACGAGCGGAGAACGGCAGAAGGGAGGTGACGGTGTCAGGTCAAGGGGACGGCGATGACGATGAGAAGGGGGAGTGAGAAGAGTGAAAGAGAAGAGGGAAAGATAGAGAAGTAAAAGAGATTATCCATATTACCCTTGTTAATCTGGACCATAGGTTTTTTTTTAATAATATATCTAAGGTCAAAATTGATGGAGGATGTAAACTCCAACTTTACCAAGGAGTATTGTAGCCAACGCCAGTGAATGGACCGTTGGTTATTGAACATATTTTTATTCCATGTCTCCTAGTTAGATGTCCATCACCGTTTGGTTATCTGTGCGTATGTAACACCTCAAGCTTCGCCTGCTTGGAGTCTTTGACATGCATATTTACACTTAGACCATCTACATTTTAATTTTATACAGACCACACCATGTCTACTGTATTCTTGGGTCCCTTACAGGTGAGGGATTTCTTTCCTCCTCACCATAGATTTCAATCATAAAAAAAATTATATATTTTTTAAAAAAGAATTATCAGCCTGTTAAAATAAACTCTCATTCCACCTCCTTAGGTGTTAACAATTAATTTGTGAATTTTTTTTTATTTTGAGACTTTTGGCATGAGAAATAAAATGTGGTAATGTGCAGAGGCGGATGGGATAGCCGTGGCTCCGCCCAAATTTTTTCTTTACTTTTTTATATTAAAATTATTTATGACACCTTTAAACTAATTTATACAACATTTATTGCATACAAAGCTTACAAATTATCGTACATTTTATTTTTTGAAACACTATTATGTAAAGTTTACAAACTATCATATATTTTGCTTTGTGATATTATATTACTATTATTACTAAATCACATTGGTTTAAAAATCTTCAAATGACTGAACAATTCTATCAAAATTATAGACAACATTTTCAACTCAACATCATCAAGGCATATTACAATTATATTTCTCCTCCTCTACGCATCTGTTTCAAACTTCATAATCTCTCTCGCAAGCATCTGCATCATTGCATGATGAGCAAGCATCAACTAGGATTTCACATATTAGATATTTACTCACTTTATATATTTAAATAATAAAATTATGTATAATTAATTATGTATATTAAGTGCATCATTTTAACTAATGTCTGTTGGTCCTCCAAAAACTTTATTCAAGATCCGCCATTGGTAATGTGGGAATTCTAGCATCATTTCATTTGCCCATGGTATTATATTGTTATCGTCTCCAACTCTCTTGAAAGATCTTATTTTTAAGGCTTAATTGCAGTTTTGGCCCCTTACTATTGGTCATGTGCGATTTTGGTCCCTGAAGATTTTTTGGTGCACAATTGGTCCCCCTATTTTTTCAATGTTGCAAATTTGGTCCTTCTGTCCAATTTCTGCCATTTTTTTTCAATAATCAACATAGATGAACTACTCCTTTAAGCACACACAACCTCTAGTTGAGCTCCTCCCTCCTCTGCATCTCCGATTCTACATGATTCAGTGGTTCCTCTCTGCAATTTACTGGTTTTGATCCCTCCTTTCCGGTCCTTTTTTTTTGTTTCACCACATGATCCTTTACCACAAAATTTCAAAAAGAGGTTCTATGTGGTTAGAGCAATGATTTTGTGTGCTTAGAGGACCCTGCTGTGTGGACCTTTTCTCCAATCTCAGCCCGCCCAGTGACGTATATGGGACCTCTTTGTACCGTGGAGGGTTTAGAAGAGGCATCCATGAGACGAGTTCATACTGTTGAGATAGTTCATATCCGACTGCCACATATGGAGTTTTATCTGCAGCATTTGGCCAACCTGGGTCTTTTGGATCTTGAGTTTCCTCAATCCCAGCCTCAGTTGGAAGAGGCTCCAGTTGTCCCGATTGAGGAGAATCCGGAGGAGTTGATGGAGGAGGATCGAATAGAGCTGATGGAAGAGGATCCCCCGGTTGGAGATGATGATGATGTCGATGCTCCCGATGAGGGAGTAGAGATGGAGGTTGTTGCAACGGCTACACCTCCTAGGGATGGGGATGACTACCATGGTCTCCCAAATGGACATTTATAGGTCTGGCCAGCTTTTAGGAAGTCTATCTTTAGGGGTAGTTTGATATGAACAAAATATTTTGAAAACTGATGTTAGTTGTGACTTTTAACTTCAATTTAACTTCAACTTAGTAATCATGTAGTGGATCTTATGAATTATCACTCTGTAAATTTCTGTCATGAAGCCTGACTATGTAAAGGCTTAAGTATTAATGAACTTGTTATTCTTTCAGAATTCTTTGTCTTTACTTTGTGCATGATGTTATGTATTAAATTGTTAAATTAAGGAAACATCATTATTAGTAAAGAGTTTTTTAAAAAAATCCTAAGTTTTACGAAAGTAAATGACAGCTTGTTAAAAGCGATTAATTAATGTAGTTAATGTGATACTCGGGTTAAGGGTGTCACAATAAGGGTGGTATCAAAGCTGGTCGAGTTTTTCGAGAATCTTTGGGGAATAGGCATGTTGTGTGATCTCTGATTTGGTTTGTTTGAATTACTTTCAAGGAAGTAGTTGGAAGTAATGAGTGTTGGAAAGAAGTCGAGTGTTTCTTATCTGGTTACCATTTAACTAATTTCATTTTATAGTTCAGTTATGGAACTAGGTGTTGGGCGTGGACATGGCCGCAGAGGAGGCCATAGAGGTGGTTTTGCTGGTGGTCGTGGACCAGCAGATTGAGGAATGGATTTTGCAGCACAAGTCATGGCAGCTGTTGCAGCTGTTATTGCTTAACAGAATGCTACAATGGTTGCACACCACCAACAGGAACAAGCTCGTACTGAGCAAGCCGCTGAAGGTCGTGCTCTGATAGTTTTTCGACGTCAGAATCCACCACAATTTCATGGTGATGCTGACCCCACAAAAGCTGACTTGTGGATTCAAGAGATAGAGAATATTTTCGAACTGATCAACAGCCCTGAGGCAGTAAGAGTGCCTTATGCCACTTTCCTGTTGATGGGAGATGCGGAGTACTGGTGGAGAGGCACCAGGCAACTACTCGAGGCAGGTCAACAAGAAATTACTTGGGAAGTGTTCCGTACCTCATTTCTGGTCAAGTATTTCCCCCAGAGCGCTAGAGGCGAAAAGGAGCAAGAATTTGTGTCTGCGACACGGAGAAATAACAGTTGGAGAATACGCGGCATGGTTTGAATCACTTGCCTGGTTTTTTATCTTTTTCTAGGACAACCCCGATGAGGGATGGAAATGTGAAAGATTCGAAGGAGGATTAAGATACGAGATTAAGGAATCGGTAATGCCACTGGAGATTAGAAATTTTCAAGCGTTGGTAAAAAATACAGAAAAGTGGAACAAATGAGGAAGGGAAGAGACAACCGAGGGAATGTTGTAGGGCCTTTTAGGTCCAGAAGTCAGAATCAGAAAGGGGGACAAAATCGAAAGAAACCATACAGTAGACCCGTTGGAACCAACCATAGCCAGCCAACTTATCGTCTCGTTGTTTCTGCAATCGGAAGCGGGAATCAGAGAAGCCAAAGCCAAGGCCAAGGAAAGAAATTCTATAAATGTGGCGACCCAAGTCATTTCGCTGAAGTATGTCCTATGAAGGGAGTAAAGTGCTTCAATTGTAATCGACTGGGACACATGGCAAAGGATTGTAAGGCACCAAAGCGGGAGCCTACCGTCAACAGTGCTAGAGTTGACAAACCAACAGCTAGAGGGAGAGTTTTTACTATGAGTGCCGAAGCCTCGAACTCCAAAGATCTCATAAAAGGTAGTTCTGACATAGCCGGTAACCTCTTAACTGTGCTTTTCGATTCAGGTGCAACGCATTCGTTTATATCGGTGGATTGTCTGAAACTGCTAGGATTACATGCTTCGTCTTTACCATATGATTTGATTGTTTCAACCCCTACTTCTGAACCTGTGACTGTAAATACGGTGTGCTTAAACTGTCCTATCGTCATTCAGGATCGACACTTCCTTGTTGACCTAATTTGTTTACCCTTAGTAAAACTAGATGTGATATTAGGAATGGATTGGCTATATTTCAATCATTTTCTTCTAGATTGTACTCATAGAACCCTAACCTTTCCTGATCCCGAGATTTCTGGATTTTTGTCCACCAAACAATAAGACTCTTTTAAAAGGAAAAGGCTAGGAATGCTTGCTTCTGGCTAACTTAGAAGCCGAAGAGGAAGTTGATGTGAGTATGATACCTGTCGTGAAGGATTTTACGGAAGTGTTTCCAAATGATGTACCAGGATTACCACCAGTGAGGGATATTGAATTCTCCATCGATCTTATTCCAGGAACCGATCCGATATTGATTGCTCCGTATCGGATGTCACCTACAGAACTCGTTGAACTGAAGGCTCAATTGGAGGATTTGTTGTCGACACAATTCATAAGACACTACAAAAAAACAACTGTTTAGCGACCGTAATATTCGATCGCTAAACATTGTAAATCGGTCGCTATTTAATTTAGCGACCGAATTAGCAACCGATTAATGGTGGTGGCTGAATACCTGGTCGCTAAGGTTTTAGCGACCGAATTAATATTTCGGTCGCCATTTAGCGATCAAAATTACTGTCGCTAAATAATAAAAAACGGTCGCTATTAGGTTGGTCGCATTTTTTAGGTAACCATTTCTAGCGACCGATAATCGGTTGCTAGTTCGGTCGCTAATTTTGGTTACTGTTAACCTATATTAGCGATGGATTTTCGGTCGCTATACCACATCTGTAAATGTTAAATAAAGTTTAGCGACCGAATTATTGGTGTCTAATTCGGTCGCTAAACTGGTTATTATTAATTTTTTTAAATTTTCATTTTTAAAATAAATTTTTTTCCTGATTTTCTTTAAACGTTAGCAAAATTACTAATAAAACACACCAAATTACTTATGAAATATACAATCATAAGAAATAATAAATATATATAAAAAAAATAATCCAAAATGTCGTACAAGAATCGTTTAAAGTCAAAAATATGAAAAAATAAATCAGTCATGATGAGGGGGAGATGGAGGAATCCAATCATCCTCAGCGTCCGTACCACCGACGTCTGCTAGCTGATCGTCCTCTAGAGTAGCAGCATCAATAGCTGGCGGCGGAACTGGAGCAGCGGCAGCAGGCGGCACAACCGTCAGAGCATCACCCTGAGCAACTGGATTCTGGATCCTCATCTGCTCCAACAACAGCCGCAGTGTCTGGCCCTGGTCGATGCTCGCCTGCATCAGCTGCTGGTGTGCCTGAGTCAACTGTGCAATCTGGTTCGCCATCTGCTGCTCTCTCTCGCTCTTCTCCCGAAGCTCCGCGTTCAGCTGCTTGATGGTGTCCTGCATTTGGTGGAACTGCTCCCGAGGGACGGTATCGGCGTAGGAAGGAGCAGGCGTGCCGGATGATGAAGCGATAAACTCGCCTCCCAGGTGTCTGAGGCCATACACGGGCCCCTTCTTGTTCCTGTCCCCGACGACCTCCAAATAAATGGCATTATCATCGACGGAGATAGGAGAGCAGGGCCCATCACCAGTCAAAGCCTCATCTTGTGACTGTGAGGCATGTGATATGGCATCGTCCTTCTTCTCGTTGAAGCCCACCTACAAAGTATAGTTGAAGATATTTAGTTAAAATTATATCCAATATTAACAAATCAATTATAATAAATTACAAGTAAACACTAAATTATTATTTTTGCTTACAGCATAGTTACGGGCCTTGTCGTTGACCCATGTCCCCGACTTCAACTTCTTCGTCCTCTCCACCAACTCCATAGCAATGGGGGCCCACTATTTCTGTGCTTTCTACACAGAAAAATATAATCTTAAATTCATAAGAATAATTAAAAATGAAAACTAATTAATTAAATAGTATATTAAGTCAAAAGTTTAATGTATTACCAGCTCGTCGTAGTGGGCGGCGGCTGATTTAGACCCACCGGTCCAAGCACATGCGCCACCATCAGAAGCTCGATTACGCCGAACTATGGCCAGGATCTCCTGGAACTTCTCAGTAGCCCAGTACTGGTCCAGCTGCCTCCTGATCTCAGGATCCACCCACTTCCCCTTATTCTGACCCTTCCTCAGCTTGTTCGTCAGATTCTTCATGACCAGTGAGCCTTTATGCTCAAATATGTCCCTGATGAGAGCCTCTAAAGCTAAGTCCCACCTATACACTTTCTGCAACTTACAGTTGTTAGGAAATTCGTGTGTACATATATATAATGTAAATTTAATTTAAATAACTTAATAAATTGTTACCTTAAACTCTAGAAACAACTGATCCGTATGGCCCTCTGGGATGGCCTTCCACGTAGGCCATGGACCATCAAACTTGCTTCGGAGGATCTTCGATATCGAATCAGAAGGGCCCTTCGCGGGCAGAAAGCTGCAGCAAAATTAGAGCATTAATAAATGTTAGAAATAAATTAAAAAAACAAGTAAATAGAAATTAACGATACTTTATATATATTAAAAAATTAAATTAGCATACTCGTTATCCCCCCTGGGGATAAGAAGAATCCTCCTGTCGGATGGACCACGACTCTCCTGTCTCGATGATGATGATGGTCCTGTCGTCGTAGGTGTGGATGATGAGGGTGCAGCCTGTGTCCCGACCACATGAGGCTGGGTAGGGGGTGCAACACCATCACCCTGAGGTGTCTCATCCACAGAGGTGCTGGTAGGGTGGTCTCGATCTGAAGGCTGTGGGTCGGCTGGCGAAGGGACTCTCGCAGCACGACCTCCACGACGACCTCCACGATGACCCCTACCTCTAGAGGAATCTGCCATCTGTGAAAAAAAATGAAAATATGATTACACAATAGTGTAAATAATACAAAAATAAATTACCTAAGTAGAATGGCATTTACACAATGAATTATGACATAAATAAATTACCTAAGTAGAATCTCCGTCACTAAATTCACCCTCACTCTCATCAGTATCACTTGATCGGAATGTACCTTCGCTAGATGCGTCCAACTCGGATTGATCCATTAACTCTCTTTCAACTTCTTCCCCATTTCCGTAAATGTCCACCAGAGAATTAACAATAATGTCTGGCGTAATTTGCAACGGTACGTGGGGTCTTGAAAACTCATCATCTTGGTACGGAGCATCTTTTTCAGGCTGGTTGATTACATTATCAGTAATTATACGGCGAGCCTTTATCTTAATAACACCCAACCAGCCATGATGTCCTTCGGGATATGGCGAGTAATAAACCTGCTCTGCCTGTTGTGAAAAAATGAATGGGTCGTACGCCTTATTATACCTTCGAGACAACCTAACTTGAACAATACCATATTTTTTTATCTATTTTTGTCCCTACGTCAAGAGTAGGATCAAACCAATCACACTTGAAGATAACTAACTTCATCACGGGGAAACCGGTATAATCGAGTTCAAGGATGTCAGTTAGAACCCCATAGAAATCATCCTCTACATTGCCATCAGTGACTCGCACACAAACACCATAGTTACAAACGTCTGCATTCCTTCATTCCATGTTTTTGTGTTAAATTTATATCCATTTACAATATAAGTATTCCATGATGTAACCCGTCTATTAGGCCCCCATGCCAAATTTGTCAACAATGGATTTTGAACATTGTTTTCTGGATCTAGTACCTAAAAAATCAAATATTATATTATTCTTATACATGCTATATATTTAAGGAGATAAAATGTATTTCAACAAATGAAGATGCTTAAACTACATATTTACTGAACCACGTAGCAAAGTGAGAAGTAATTTCTCGATCAACCTGGTCGTTTGAAATGTCAGGTTGGAGATCCCATAGAAAATTGTCGTACATCCTACATATGGGAGATTAACAGCAGGACGATTAATAATCATAAATGTCAATTGAACTTATAAAAGACATTGTAGAAACTTACTCTAAATATGGCGCGACCTCTTCACAATTTTGAAGGATATACAGATGAGCAGCATTAATGTCCACTTTGCTCCAAGAAATATCCTTTTGATTTTCCACTAAATCTGCCCGGATAGTTGAATATTGATATAGGAGGACTAGTTGAACTTCCTTCGCCCGAATCAACGTTTCTAGGCATCCTTGTCCTTCTCGTGTTAACTTCGTCGGGATAGAAATAAGAGGCAAAAGTGGAAGTCTCCTCTACTAAGTATGCTTCACAAATGGAACCCTCCACTCGTGCCTTGTTCTTGACTTTGTGTTTAAGGGAGTGCAGGAACCTATTACAGAGGGATACATACAAATAATTACTAGTTTTAGGGAAAGCTAAACTACGCTCTCGTGTTCGTGAATTTCATATTTATTAAGTAAAATAGTTGATGTTGTTTACCTCTCAAATGGATACATCCAGCGGTATTGGACTGGGCCACCAACTCTTGCTTCGTAAGGTAGATGAACTGACAGGTGTTCCATGGAATCAAAGAAACTCGGCGGGAAGATTTTCTCCAGCTTACATAACAAAACGGGTATCTTGACTTCCATATCCTTTAATTGATTAACATTTAGTGTTGTCGATGTAAGCTCCCTGAAAAAGTGGCTAAGCTCAACAAGTGGGTTCCAAATTTGCTTCGGTAATGCGTCGAACGCAATTGGAAGCAACCGTTGCATGAACACGTGGCAATCCTAACTCTTCATTCCATGTAACTTTGCTTCCTTAATGTCAACACATCTACCCAGATTGGAAGCATACCCATCTGGTAACTTTAGTTCTTTAACCCACTTACAGACGGCCACTTTCTGTGCTTTGCTTAGTGTATAACTTGCCTTCGGTTTGATAAGTCTGCCACAACCACCGTCCTGCAACTCAAGCTCCTTCCGATTACAAATGTCAGCCAGATCCAGTCGGGCTTTATTTGTATCCTTTGTCCTCCCCTTGATGTCCATCACAGTGTCAAACACATTCAAAAACACATTCCTCTCAGTATGCATGACATCAATGTTATGACGGAGTAGCTGCGTCCTCCAATACGGCAACCTCCAAAATATACTTTGTTTTGGCCAATTATGGTTGACGCCATAATCAGGAATATGTTCTCCTTGGGTTTCATGGATGAGCGGTAAGTACTGTACTCTGCGCCATACATTAGGACCAGTCAAACGTGGTGGAGGCGGTGTTGTCTCCGCACAACGCTTCTTGAATGCATTCGTGTTCCGCCTATAAGAATGATCTTCTGGAAGGAATTGACGATAACAATCAAAATATGAGATCTTTCGACTGTTTTTAAGCGTGAATGCCTTCGATCGCTCCATACATATTGGGCATCCAAGCTTCCCCGCGGTCATCCAACCCGACATCATCCCTTAAGCAGGAAAGTCATTGATCGTCCACATTAAAGATGCTTTCATGATGAAATTATGCCACAAAGATACGTCATATGTCAACACACCATCATTCCACAGCATTGTCAACTCATCTATCAGCGGCTGCAAGTACACATCAATCTTACCTTTTGGATTAGACGGACCTGGAATTATGACTGTTAGGAACATAAACTCCCGCTTCATGCACATCCCCGGGGGAAGATTGTACGGAGTCAGGATAACCGGCCAACAAGAGTATGCTTTTCCAGACTGCCCAAAAGGATTAAATCCATCAGTAGATAACCCCAATCGGACATTGCGAGGGTCCTGCGAAAATGCCATATCAACCCTATCAAAATGCTTCCAAGCTTCTCCATCAGATAGATGACACAAGACATCTTGCTCCCTCTCATGTTCACTATGCCACCTCATGTGAGCTGCAGTGGCCATCGAAGAGTACAATCTTGTAAGTCTTGGCACGAGCGGAAAGTTCCACATCTTTTTTAGCGACCTCTTCTTCTCAATGCCCATCCTAGTGGTTGTCTTATACCGATCCGCACCACAAAATCGACAACATGTTATGCTTTCAGCTGAATCATCCTTATAGTACAACATACATCCATTCGGGCAACAATCAATTTTCAAACACCCCAGACCCAAATTTTCCACAGACTTCTTAGCATGATAAAAACTAGTAGGCATCCTATTGTCTTCTGGCAATGCCTTGGACACTGACCTGGTGAGGCGATTAAAACAGCCTTCTTGCATATTGTAGTCAGATTTGATACTCAACCATTCCATGCACATCGATAACTCCGTGTACTCCCGACATCCTTCCCACAATGGAGATCGTGCAGCACTCAGCATATCATAGAATCTTTGAGCTTCGTGATTCGGATTCTCCTCTATGTATTGGGAACCCATTCCACCATCTTCTCCCCCATCTTATTCTAGTACAACACCAACCGATGGTCCAGCATGATCCATTATCATCTGCTCGTATGGATTCAATTCTTCCCTTCGGTCGCCACTTCCATAGTACGAACCTTCAACCACAATAGGGTTTAAGTCTGGCAACGTCTCACCATGGTTACTCCACCAATAGTAATCAGGCATGAAGCCCTTCTCATAAAGATCGGCTATAACTCCATCCACGCTTTTGAAAGATTGACACTTGCATCTTTTGCAAGGACACCTCAATTGATCACCACCCAGCCGTATAAATCTCTCCTGGCTAACAACAAACTCTATAAACTCACCCACTCCAACTCTATACTCTTCCCTAAGACGTTTATTCCGATCCAACCTACGATACATCCATTTTCGATTCTCCGGAATATCCATTGCTGGAAATTAAATAGCCTGACCAATCCTACAATAACACTTATATATTACGGTGCATTCCAATAACTCCATCAATCTCGTTCTTATGACAAGGTATGAACCTATCCCATTCGAGAAGAAACCTTTGCCACACTCGGCTACTAATAGTTATTCTCATATTCAAATACCTTATACTTGACAAAATTTTGGCAGCATTTCCCATCGGTCTCCAAGTTACACGACTCGAGCACGGTGAGAATCACTGCGATCAAGTATGCACCAGGAGAACAAAAGGAAATGCATCAGACCGAGATTTCAACAAGTATATAAGGCATTTGAACATTGAAATGACTATTGTACGAGTGTGAAAAAGGTTTTTTCCCAAAATGTCCCACTTGGACAATTCAAGATTCAATACAATGAGCATGCATACCTTGATAAGTTACACATGCTCATTAATATTGAATCTCAAATAGGAAACTAAGGCTTTCGTAAATTAATTATTAACTCTAACAGAAAATAAAACCAGTAACCTATAAATATTGCAACATTGTTGAGCTTATATAAATTGCAGCGTAAATCAATACAAACTTAGATTAATTATTGTAGCAAACATCCTATTGAGCTCCGCTCTCCACTAACAAGTAGCAGTTAATTGTCAAAGACATGCATAATTTCTAAATTATCAGCACACAACCAGCATCCTGCCTTTCGGACAGGATCACATCCTATTGAGCTCCGCTCTCCACTAACAAACAACACATATTGACAAACACATGCATAAACCTTAAATTATCAGCATACAATCAGACAAGATCACATCTTATTGAGCTCCTCTCTCCACTAACAAACAACACATATTGACAAACACATGCATAAACATTAAATTATCAGCATACAATCAGACAAGATCACATCCTATTGAGCTCAGCTCTCCACTACGAAACAACATGATAATTCACATAATACATTACATTGAGTGCTCAGAGAACTTACCTGAGAGAGAAAACACAACCGAGTAAGGATAAGGGGAGGAGTCGGAGCCAACAAAGAGTAGAAGAATATGACAACAAGGACCTATCGTGCATAAATGAAATTAGTTATTTCAAATCAAATCACTATTCTATATATACAGAATCCAGTACAACTATTTATAAGAATAGAAGCACATAAATTAATATAAAGTAGAATCAATAATATACGGTTACAAATTTAGAACAACTTGCAACTTCCCTTCTTCCTTATACTCTCCTCCCCATCTCCTTTATTTCAGAAGAAGAGGAAACAAAGGGAGAAAATTACTAAGGAACCTTTTCTCTCCCAAAACCTAACTCTTGGAAGATGAGGTAAGGGTTTAAATCTTAAATTACAAATTCCATTTGTTTGTGGTTTGTCATATTTGCATGTCTGAGAACTCAAAACAAAATTCAAAACACAAAATTTAAGCTTTAATCAGTGACAAAAACGTAAGTATAATAAACTAAACTAAAAAAAAGAATGTTTCAAATGCTTTTTGGACGGGCAAAGCAAGTGTCACGATTCATGAAATCATCCAGACCTGGACTCTACTCTGGTGTTTATACAAACACATAAAACTAACCCAGGATAATTGTTCTCTCTCACTTTTAACTCTCAAACTCACACAGCACTTATAAAGGAAGAGAAGAAAATTTATGTTCTCATATTCTTGATTCATTCCATCATCAAATTACCAACGTACAACCATGGCCTTTTATAGGCAACACTTCATAATAAACTATTAAAATATAAACAAACTTAATTGATAAGAAAGGCTTAGGCGGTGGCACACAAAATATGACTATTCTACAAGAATCATGATAACGATGCAAGTAGATAATGAGCTGTAAAAAGTTCCTTGTTTACTATGCATTGCGGCAGGTAGACTTCAATTTGGACTAATATGACTTGTGTTAATTGTTGGTGATTAAAAAAAGGCTTGATTTAATTATCAAACACTCGCCATGAAAAAGAAGGTCTCTGATGCATAAAACATCTTTATATTTGTGCTGCTGGCAATTAACAGATGGGAAGTTTTTTGAAAATGTCATCAATAATTGCAATATGAATTAAAGCAACAATTTTAAAGTTTTTAATAGTCCCAATAATATAGTTTGAAAAGAAAGCAGGAAGTTGAAAAGTGATGCATGCATGGGTCATTTGAATTAGTAAGTGGCATTGGGAATATTGCACACCTTAATGCTAACACAAACATGAAAACCTCCCAGTCACCACTGTGTTCACACCATCACAGACCACATCAGACACAGCTTCTCCCGTTCATTTATATAAACACAAACACGAAAACATTTGTGAATGATAAAGAAGTATTTAAAATCTGACATATGTAAAAACGAAAATTAAACATTAAAATCCAACCACAAACCACATAGCAAAAGCAAAACACGCGGAGTTTTCAACAACAAATTTGTTACCTATATTTTGTGAATCCGCCGACAGCTAACGTATCTCCCTAGTCCCCAAGCGAATGGATGAGAGAGACCTTATAAACGGATAGAGAGAGAGAAGCAGAGTGAGACAGAGAGAGATGCAAGAGAAACAGAGACAGAGATAGAGAGATGGAGTAGAGGAGACCTTACCTGAGTAGAGGGGATGACGGTGGTGACAGGAGGTGTCTTTTGGTGGCCGGAGCGCGCGGCTAGGAAGAGAGAAACAGTGAGAGAGAGATATGCCTTCGAGTAAAATGAGGAAGAAGGAGGTTCTGTCGAATTTAGGGATTTCAGTTTTAGCGACCGAATTAATTTGGTCGCTAATTCGGTCGCTAATATGGTTAGTTTGAAATTTGAATTTATAATTTTAGCGACCGATTTAAATTTCGGTCGCTAACACGCGCTATTTTATTTTTTTTTGCGCCGTTTAGTGACCGAATTAATATCGGTCGCAAATTTAAATAAAGTTTGAAATATGAATTCATAAATTTAGCGACGGATTTTTAAATCGGTCGCTAATATAAATAAAGTTTCCCCGTTGCATTTAAATCGGCCGCTATTTCGGTCGCTAAAAATTCATAAATTCCTAACTTTTACTTTCCTTTATTTAGCGACCGACATAGCGACCGATATCTCTGCTACGCTCTATTTCGGTCGCTATTTCGGTCGCAGCATCAACTCTAACCAGTGTTTCATGTAGATCCTACAATCGGCCGCTATTTCGGTTGCAAATAGCAACCAAAAAATTCGGTCACTATTTTCGGTCGCTAAATGACCTTTTTTTTGTAGTGAGACTGAGTGTTTCCTAATGGGGAGCACCTGTTCTTTTGGTACGAAAGAAGGATGGGGGTTCATGACTATGTGTTGATTACAGGCAACTTAACAAGGTAACAATTAAGAATAAGTACTCGTTGCCGAGAATAGATGATCTGATGGATCAACTGCAAGGAGCCGCTATTTTCTCAAAGATAGACTTGAGGACGGGTTATCATCAGATTAGGGTGAAGATTGAAGATATACCAAAGACGGCGTTCCGAGCCCGTTATGGACTTTATGAGTATCTGGTAATGCCTTTTGGAGTGACCAATGCACCTGCTGTCTTCATGGACTATATGAATCGAGTTTTTCAACCGTTTCATGACAAGTTTGTGATGGTGTTCATATATGACATCCTCATCTACTCTAGGAGTCCGGAAGAACATGAAGAACATGAAGTACATTCGCGACAAGTCCTACAGATCTTATGCGAGAAGGAACTCTATGCAAAACTCTCTAAGTGTGAGTTTTGGCTTGAAGAAGTGAAGTTCTTGGGGCACGTGATTTCCAAAGATGGGATTGACGTAGATCCTGCCAAGGTGGAAGCAGTGCTTTCTTGGGAAAGACCGAAGACCGTAACAGAGAATAGAAGTTTTGTCAGTTTGACCGGATACTACCAGAGATTTATTGAAGGTTTCTCCAAGATTGTTGCGCCATTGACTCAGCTTACACGGAAGGATCAACCTTTTGTGTGGACGACAGAATGTAAACCACACTAGTGTTGATACTTCCTGAACCCAATGAACCTTATGAGGTTTACTGCGATGCTTCATATCAAGGTCTGGGTCGTGTATTGATGCAACACCGGAAGTTCGTAGCATATGCGTCTTGTCAATTAAAGACTCATGAAAAGAATTATCCGATGCATGATCTTGAGCTAGCTGCGGTGGTCTTTGCACTAAAGATATGAAGGCATCATCTGTATGGAGCTAAGTTCGATGTTTTCAGCAATCACAAAAGCCTAAAATATTTGTTTGACTAGAAAGAGCTTAACATGAGGCAGAGACGGTGGATAGAATTTTTGAAAGATTATGACTTCGCATTATAGTATCATCCTACAAAGGCGAACATTGTAGCTGATGCCTTAAGTCGGAAGGCCATACATGTCTCAGCAATGATGATGAAATAGTTAGAGTTGATCCAGAAGTTTCGTGATCTCGATTTGATGATAGAAGTAAGTCCGAAGAGGATCAATGTTGGAATGATTAAGATCTCAAATGGGTTAATGGAAGAAATTAGATATCAGCAAACTACCGATGTGTTTCTTCAAGAAAAGAAAGAACTCATGGAGCAAGGAAAGGCCCCATAATTCAGTATGGGACCAGACAACATCCTGAGGTGCAGTGGACGAGTCTGCGTACCCGATAATACAGAGAAGCTAATTTACATTTCTCTCTAACCAAAACCAATTCTAAATCGCAAAGAAGCTTTTGTTTTTAGGAAAAGTCTCTGACAAGTTATAAAGAGAGCTTACTCCCACAGTAGAAAAAAATTATAAAGACTAAAGAGTGAGAGAAAACAAATCTCTACTCTTTTGTGAAACAAAAGATGATTGATAACATATATAAAACCCCTTTGCCCAGCTTTTATTGAAGCCATTAATTAATTAATTAATAATAATGAAAGTGATATACTAACATTGTAAACCTTTTCCTTTTAACTATTTAATATAAGAAGTACATTGGAGTCTGGAAAATTGGTATTGTTTCTTTGCTTTTGGTGCCCTTGTGCTAATTTGTTTTCAACTATAGTTAGCTTGTTGTAGTACTACTGTGCAGGGGTACTGGTTTTAACTAATTTTGCTATTTTCTGTGTTGGAGTCCTGCTATTCTGTTGTTCGATCTGCTTTATGTTTTTAGTGATAGCATGGGGTTTCCTTTTTCGGAACAAGATTCTGCTGTCCCAAAATATGGTGTCTCATGTCCCATACCAATCAAATGTTAGGAATGTATTTAAGTATTGATGATTTATGATTTTATTTTATTAAGTGGCAAATTGTCATTGGTGGGGGACAGGAAAGTGGGACAAAGTATCTTCATCCTTTCTTATTCTTGGTTTTCGTGTCGTGCCTATTTGGTTTCCTTCGCATGGAGTGTGTAAGTGTGTTAGACTTTTTGTGATAGGCCTATTTAGTATAATATACGATCTTTTATATATATATATATATATATATATATATATTTATATATATATATATATATATATATATATATATATATACTTTAGTTAGTGTATGCACTAGTATATACTATCGAATATTTGGAAGCAATAATAGACCAACACAATGGTTTGGCGCCATGTTTCAGGATAGAAGACATTTTTTTCAAGGAAATCAAATAGCAAATTTCTTCTTAAAGATGCAAGAATTTACAATCTTCCAACTTAGAGGAGATTTAAACAACCTGGAGTGCCAAAGAGACATTATCGTTCAAAGCGTTTCTAGCGAATTAAAAAGTATACATGAGAGCATACTGCCTTTATTCCATTATAATATCTCTTGCTATTCCTTTATATAGAGGACGGTTAGTAAATTGATACATTCCTATATTTACCTTTTATTGATTCCTTAAATATGCTTAAAAATATTATAAATGTATAAAGGTTAATGAATGAATATCATAAACTGAGTACAGGCTCAATTTGATCCCTCGAGATAATTACTGACACATTTTTGGTCCCTGAAAAAAAAATAAACTATATATTTGGTCCATCAAATTGACAAACGTTAAACATTCATTTACTTGCCTACACATCCAATTAACCATGTTGCTTTGCCTGACAACGATACTGCGTGATCTGTGATGAATTTCCACAATGAAAAACGAATCAAATTTGAAAACAAAAATCATTCTCAATTTTTAAGTATGCTTGTTTCAAAATTGTATATATTTTTTCATTTTTCTTTGTTTTTCACTATGAAAATTTATCATAGGCTACACCGAACCACTGATGTGTAAGGCAAAATGGTTAATTAGACACATAGACAAGTAAACAGACATTGAACTATTCTAGGGACTAACATGTCCCGTGCGTTTATAAATTTGATGGACTTTATAATAATTTATTTTTTTGAGTTTAAATTTGTATGCACTATCAATATGTAAAGATTTCTATTAATTGGAGGAAAATGTTATGGGGGTTTTAATAAATCCTTCATTCTCCTCCTCGACACACTTTTTCCATTTCCCCCAATTTGAGATATTTTGGAGGAAAAGTAATTGAAAATAATAATTTACCCCCATCCATTTTTAAAATTTACACTTTTTAAATAATGTTATTTTTTTATTTTTTTTCAAATAAGGGTAAATTTGTAAAAGCATGTCATAAACCCTTAATTTCCTTCTCATCATACAATATGCACTCCCAAACAAGGTGAGGGATAATACTCTCATTCTCCCCTTCCCTCCCCTTTGATTCCCTTCCTTTCCCTTCCCTCCAAACTTGCAAAGACGGCCTTAGTAAAATCTAAGAGCACAAATAAAAAAATTTAGAGAGTCAAAATAAAGAATTATGTATTATTAGTCTAAAAAGTTTTACACTTACTTCCATTAAAATTTTGACACGTGAGCTTTTATTTTAATAACTAACAAAGATAAATAACAATCATATTATTTTCAAAATATTATTGAATGTCAGTGTAAAAATCCTTTATACTGACAATGTATAAAAAGTTAAATTATAAAATTAATGTCTAATATATAGATTAAACATACAATATTATAAAAATGAGAAACAAACTTAGGATTTAATTGGTATACACTGATAGTGTAAAGATTTGTTATAATGTCAACCAATCAGAAATTGACACATCATTAAAAGTCTTTGGCTCTTATCTCAACCACCTTAAAAGTCATTTATACCTTGCACTACAAAAAAATTGCTATTTAGTGATCGATTTAACGACCAACTAAGAGACCGAAAATTTCAAACCGGTCGCTAAATCGGCCACTACACATTAGCGACCAGTGGTTTGGCGACTAGTTCAAATCGGTCACAAACTCATTTAGCAACCAAATTAGTGACTGATTTAGTGACCAATCACTATACTGACCAAAATTTTTTGGTCCCTAAATCGGTCGCTAAATAGTGAACTTTTGGTAGTGTTGATTTTTGGTTGATTAACAATGTAAAAAACAATACAATGACAATATATTTCAATTAAACTCAATAGACTTATGTATTTAATTTTGATACGCTTTAATGTAAAATAAATTACAAATGATATGACAAATTTTTGATTGGTTAACAATGTCAAAAATTGTTATAGTGATAGTGCATATCAATTAAACATGCAAAACTGGGAGTTATATGGTGGTTTGTGGGAGGGAGATATGGTTTTAAGTGATAATGTGGAAGTCATGGGTTCAACTCCCCCATTAACATAACAAATACTAACAATCTAACATTTGCCTATAAAAAAAATTAAACATGCAAAACTATTATCTTTTTTATAATATTATATGTTTAATTTATATACTAGACATTTATTTTAACTCTCAGGATTTTTTTATTCATGCTCTTACATTTTACTATATAAACAAATGGGATATATATACATATATAGATATATAGAGAGAGAGATTGATTCGTACAGTGGTAGAGATGCATGATATGTCTAGTGTATATGTGCATGCAAACATAACAGTAAACATATATGATTATTATTTTAAGAAGATGGACAATCCAAATATATGCTGAAATTGGAAGGATTTGTTCTGATCCCCCCTCTTAACCTTTCCCCTTTATCCTATTCCTTGATGTTGCATTTTCTTCTTTATTTGACCTAAAATAGATTGTTACTTTCTTAACTAAATTGTATGAGCACAGGAGTTATTCAAACTCGTTTACAAAATAAATTCAAATACCCCAATGAGAGGAAAAGTAACTATCATACTGATTAAACACAACCAAAAATCAGTATGTCTATTACACAATTCTTTCCCAAACAGAGAATCAAAACTGCTAAAAATGAACACTGTACTGACTGAAAATATAAGGCCAGGTCGACCAAGCTTACTCCGGTAAATGGGCCTTAGCCCAAACTCCTCCAAAGCCGAGGACTTGTTAATACGCTTGTTAGCCGAGGATAAATACTCGGACCTATCCCACCTTAGACCGCGGATGAAGACATCTCGGTCCCGTGCAATCCAGTCACAACTGACTTGGTCAAACATCTTACCCGATTATTCAAATATCTCTCCGTATAACTCGGAGCCTTATCCTTATCTAGTTATGATAACAACATAATCTTATCTGGATATCAAAAGATAGATACGATCTCAATAACAGTCCAACTAAAACTGTTATACCTAAAAATCTCTATAAATAGGGGATCAACCCCCTCACTTAGAACTACGTTGCTTTGATTCCCATTTGGGATACGTAGGAGCGGAATATCAATTCTGTCAAGCTATTCCAAAAACACTCCCACAGAGTCTCACCAGACGAGTATCTCTTGCTCGAGATATTCGGACGGAACATTGGTGCCGTCTGTGGGAATCGAAGCAAAATTTTCCCATACCACATACAATGGTGAGGACAAGGAGCGGGAACGGCAGAAGAGAGGGGCTGGAGAATGTCAACAATGAGGATAATGCAGAATGATCCACAAACCCAGCGGCGATGACCGACAATCCCATTATTCAAGAACTTCTCGCACAGGTGGCAATGCTGAGAAGGGAGAATGAAGAGATTCGTCGGCAGAACAGCCGTCGTGAACGAGAACAAAGCAGAGAAAGATCTGCCTCTTCTCCTCATGAGAGAGCACGCCAGACAACTGGGAATGAAGGATCCTGGAACACGCGCAGAGAAGAAGGAATCTCACAACCCCGTGTTTCTCATCATGTTGATCGAAGAGACGAGGAGGAATTTCCTAAACAGGTCGCTGAACTTTCACTTCAGGTAAATAGGCCTAATGAAAGGGCTGTCGCACGAAAGCCGAGACATCCCTTCACTGACGCCATCATGGAAGTCCCTCTACCAACCAATTACAAATCAATAAACATTAAAAGGTATGATGGCACCACGGATCCAAAACTTCATTTAGATGCTTTTACCACCCAAATATATCTCTTTACCAATGATGATGTTGTTATGTGTAAAGTCCTCCCTACTACTCTGAAAGACGCTGCCTTAAGCTGGTAAACCCAGCTACCGCCTGTGTCAATTGACTCCTTTGACACGTTTATGATTAATTTCAATGCTCAGTTTGCCACGAGCCGAGCTCATAAAAAAACCTCGGCCTCGTTGGTAAATTTTAAGCAAGAAAAAAATGAGTCTCTACGTGATTTTATGGCCAGGTTCATCAAAGAGACTGTCCTGATCCGGAATCTCAGTGCCGATGTCGAACTACATACTATCTTGACTGGATTACGGCCCGGCCCTTTCGCCAGACACCTAGCTCGGAAGCCTCCATCCAGCATGGTTGAGTTGAGGAGAAAAGCTGTCGGATTCATTAATATGGAGGAAATAGAAGAGTCTAAGAAGAGAGAAAGAACCGATGATTCTGATAGACGAGAGGGGAAGGAGAAGAGGAGAGCTGGAGGTGACAAGAAGAAATTCAAAAAGACATTCGAGCATTTATATAGGGGGCCAAAGTATGAGCATTATACCCCCCTCAACACCAATCGAGCTCGGGTGTTTGAGGAAGCCTACAACGCAGAACTTTTGCCACTCCCCAACCGTGGTCACACGCCCCAGAATGCTGATCGACAGAAGCATTGTCGGTACCATCATAACTACGGGCATACCACCGAGGAGTGGTTGGTCTTGCGTGACAAGATTGAATAGCTAGTGCAAGCTGGTCATCTGAATAATTTCGTTCAGAGAAGTCACAACAATGGTGAAGGGTATGGCAGAGGTAGAAGAAGAGGAGGCGGCCAAAGCCAGGGAAAGGGTGGCGGTCGGCAAAATAATGAAAGAAGAGAAAATAGGGAAGAGCGGAGTGAAAGGAGGGTGGAGGATAATACTGTCCGAGGTGTAATAAACACTATTGCAGGTGGATTTACGGGAGGGGGCACAACGAGTTCAGCCCGGAGAAAACACCTGCGGGCTATTCGGGATGTAAACTCGGTAGTTGGCAAACCCCCGAGAATTTCCCCGCCGATTATTTTCTCCGATGAAGACTTCTTGGGTGTAGATCCTAATCGGGACGACCCAATGGTAATCACTGTGCAATTGGCCAACTTCTCTGTCAAGAGAACTCTCGTCGACCAGGGAAGCTCAGCTGATATTCTATATTATTCAACATTTCAGAAGCTTGGGATCCCAGAAAAATCTATTCAACCATACGACAGTAAACTCGTCGGCTTTGTTTGAGAGCAGGTGGATACCCGAGGATACATAGACCTCCTAACTACTTTTGGAGATAGCAAAACGTCCAAAACTATTCTGGTCAGGTAAGTGTTGGTTAATGCAGTAACATCATACAATATCTTAATTGGAAGACCATCCTTGAACGAGTTGGTAGCCGTGGTCTCTACTCCCCATCTTACTATGAAGTTCCCTTCCAACTCGGGAGACATAGTTACTATCCGGGCTGATCAAAAAATGGCCAGACAGTGCTACGTAGATAGCTTGCGTGTGAGCAAACTCAAACCTTCACCTGAAGAAACACTAGAAAGAGGAAAAGATGACTCTGTAAACTCGGTTAGTTCTGTTGAACTAGACCCGAGGATTGACATGCAAGAACAACGGCCACAACCCATCGAGGAATTGGAAAAATTCCAGCTTGGATTACAGCCCGATCAGTGCACTAAACTAGGAGGTCAACTCGAGCCGAATTTAAAAGAAAGAATAATGGAAGTACTCCGGAGCAACACCGATTTGTTTGCCTGGGTAACATCAGATATGCCGGGGATTGACCCCAATTTCCTATGTCACAAACTGGCAATCTGTCCCAAAGCAAAACCGGTAGCTCAGTGGAAAAGGAGACTCGGTGAGGAAAGAAGAAAAGTGGTAGAAGAAGAAACAGTAAAATTGGTTAAAGCCAACTTTATTTGAGAAATAGAATACACTACTTGGCTGTCCAACATGGTTCTAGTTAAAAAAGTAAACAGCAAGTGGCGAATGTGAACTGATTAGACAGACTTAAACAAAGCTTGTCCAAAGGATTCTTATCCTTTACCAAGTATATCAGGTTGGTGGATGGTGCTTCCGGGTACAGAATTTTGAGCTTCTTGGATGCATACTCGGGGTACAATCAGATACGAATGTATCCCCCAGACGAGGAAAAAACAACTTTTATAACCGAAGACTCAAACTATTGTTACCGAGTAATGCCATTCGGATTAAAAAATTCCGGAGCAACCTATCAAAGGCTCATGGACAAAGTGTTTGAAAAACAGATCGGGAATAATATGGAGGTTTACGTGGATGATATGGTTGTAAAATCCGATGACCACAACAATCACCCGAGGGATTTGGAAGAAATTTTTCAGCAATTAAGAAAGTACAATATGAGACTAAATCCAGAGAAATGTATTTTCGGTGTCCAAGGCAGAAAATTCCTCGGTTTTATGTTGACACACCGGGGAATCGAAGCCAATGCGGACAAATGCCGAGCCGTGATTGAGATGCGAAGTCCACAAAATGTTAAAGAAGTGCAACGGCTTGCAGGGCGACTAGCATCGTTATCTCGGTTTCTCCCCAGATCTGTAGAGAAAGCTTGGCCTTTCTTTAAATTGTTGAAGAAACCTCAAACTTTCGCGTGGACTGAGGAATGCGAGAAGGCCTTTGTTGACTTTAAGACCTTTCTGTCTTCACCGCCAATATTAACTCGACCTATCCCAGGGAAAGAGTTGTATTTATACTTGTCAGCCACCGAGTATGCCATCAGTGCGGTCATTGTTCAAGAAGTAGAGAAAACGCAAATGTCGGTGTATTTCATCAGCAGAGTTCTTCATGACGCTGAAACCCGGTATCAAGTTATAGAAAAGCTAGTTTTAGCTCTTATAACTGCAGCTCGACGATTACGTCCATATTTCTAGAGTCACCAGGTGATTGTCAAAATTGATCACCCTATTAAATAAATTCTCAAAAAGCCTGAGTTGGCAGGCCGTATGATTGCTTGATCAGTGGAATTATCCGAGTTTGGCCACAAGTATGAGTTGAGAGGTCCCCTAAAAGCTCAATGTATCTCTGACTTCGTAGCCGAGCTCCATCCGCTGCCAATTACTGAAATTTATGGTGGAATTTATATGTGGATGGATCCTCGAACGTCAAAGGCAGTGGAGCTGGGGTAATACTGGAGGGTCCGGGAGAGCTAATCCTAGAGCAATCATTAAAGTTTGAGTTCAAAACATCAAACAACCAAGCTGAATATGAAGCCTTGATAGCAGGATTAATGTTGGCTAGGGAAATGGGAGCAAAAGTTGTTAGATGCCGAAGTGATTCACAGCTGGTCACAGGTCAAATCTCTGGAGAATACAAAACAAAAGAACCTCAACTTACCAGGTATTTATGTAAAGTAAACCAGTTAATTTCCGATTTTGAGAAATTTACTATTGAACACATTCCCAGAGAAGAAAATACTCGGGCTGATCTACTGTCAAAATTGGCCAGCACAAAAAGGCCAGGCCAGCATAAGATAGTTATCCAGGAAACTATCAATAAACCGAGTATTACACTTGGAGAGGTGATGGCTAATGAACCAGCTGACCGAGAATGGATGACACCCATATGGGAATATTTATCCTCAGGTACTTTGCCCCCAGATCACGCGGAGGCCAGAAAAGTCAGGCTTAGAGCGAGTCATTTTGCTATTATTTCTGGAGAGTTGTACAAAAGGGTATTCTCGGTACCGATGTTGAAGTGTCTAACTAAAGCGCAGTCAAAATATGTAATGGAAGAGGTTCACAAAGGAATTTGTGGTTTTCACTGCGGGGGCAGATCGATGGCCTCCAAGGTAGTCCGGGCAGGATACTATTGGCCTACCGTCCGAGCAGATTGTATCGAGTGGACGAAACAATGTGACGAATGTCAAAGATTTGCCAATATAAGTCGTACCCCGTCCGAAGAACTTCACACATTGAACTCGCCTTGGCCCTTTACTATGTGGGGGATGGATATACTTGGACCATTCCCCATAGCCAAAGGTCAAGTCAAATTTCTTTTGGTAGGGGTAGACTACTTTATAAAAAGGATTGAAGCAGAACCTTTGGCAAAAATTACTACCCAGAAGGTACAAATGTTAGTTTTGAAAAATATCATATGCAGGAACGGAATTCCCTTCGCAATTGTCACCGATAATGGAAGGCAGTTTATAGATAAATCATTGCGAGAATTCTATTCCAATCTCGGTATTAAACATCATGTCACGTCGGTGGAACATCCCCAAACCAATGGACAAGCCGAGGCAGCCAACAAAGTCATTCTCGGAGAGCTGAAGAAGAGAGTGGGAAAAGCTAAAGGAGCTTGGGCAGAAGAATTGCCGAGTATTCTTTGGGCCTACCACTGCACGCCACAATCCACTACTCAAGAAACACCCTTCAGGCTGATATACGGAACGGATGCCATGATCCCAGTTGAGGTCGGTGAACCGTCTTTTCGGCGAATGCAATATGAGCAGAATGAGAATGAAAGCAACCTAAGGGTCGAACTTGACTTGGTCGAGGAGATCAGAGAAGAGGCTAAAATCAGAGAAGAGGCTAAAATCAGAGAGGAATCCTACAAACGAAGAGCTACTCGGAGGTATAATTCAAAGGTAAAACCGAGGAGTTTCGTGCACGGGGACTTTGTGCTAAGAACGCAAGGAGAAGCAAGAAGAGATCATAACGAGGGCAAGCTTGCAGCGAATTAGGGGGGACCATTCCGAGTAGTAGAAAACTTAGGAAACAGAGCATACATATTAGAAGAATTGTCAGGGAAATCTATCCCGAGAACTTGGAATGCTCCTCATTTGAAATTTTATTACAGTTGATGTATATAGTCTGGTGATGTACTCTTTTTCCTACCTCGGTATTTTATCCCAGAAAAGGGTTTTGACTGAGAAGGTTTTAACGAGGCACACCACAGACTTTTATTCTATCCAATAAAGAATTTATTATGAACATTGGTCCATTTTCTTATTTTGCCGATGTATTTACTATTATTCCGCGAATATTTCAGTTGTTTAAGGCCGAGTTCGAGCCGTTTAAATTGTTAAGGCTGAGTTCGAGCCATTTAAATCGAGGCCAAGTTTGAGCCTAAAGGCCGAGTACGAGCCATTTAAATCGAGGCCAAGTTTGAGCCTAAAGGCTGAGTACGAGCCATTAAATTGTTTAAGGCCAAGTTTGAGCCTAAAGGCCGAGTACGAGCCACTAAGTTGTTTAAGGCCAAGTTTGAGCCTAAAGGCCGAGTTCGAGCCATTTAAATCGAGGCCAAGTTTGAGCCTAAAGGCCGAATATGAGCCATTAAATTGTTTAAGGCCAAGTTTGAGCCTAAAGGCCGAGTATGAGCCATTAAATTGTTCAAGGCCAAGTTTGAACCAAAAGGCCGAGTACGAGCCATTAAATTGTTAGAGGCCAAGTTTGAGCCTACAAGCCGAGTTCGAGCTATTAAATTATTAAGGCCGAGTTCGAGCCTTGAAATTGTTAAGAGAAATCGAATTCAGGCATCAATTAAAGAAGAACAAAGTTTGAATCCAAAGGCCAAATATGAGCCATGAAATTATTAAGGAAACCGAGTACAATGCTAAAATTGAAAACAAGGCATAGTTCAAGTATTAGAAAGTACTAAAACTTAGTTACAAATCTGAAATAGAAAATAAGGCCGAGCCAACCTCAAAATCCTCGGAACCGAAGCAAGACCAAATGGCCAGAACATTCTGGGTCTAGGAAGTAATCACTTCCCCCCCTGAGAAAGCTAGATAATGAGGCACTCGGCCAGCTTCGGGAGGAGATGGTTGATACCCCATTCTCCACTCCCGTAAACTGCTATTCTCCCAGTTAACATCCTTTCTAAAAGGATTAAATCACGAAAGGGATTCTGGATCCCATCTCCCGATTACATCCTTTTTGGCAGCTATAAAGCTCAAAAAAGGATGTTAACTGGGAGAGAGGAACGTAAACCCCTAGCAATATTATGAAAATAATTACTCGGGTCAAAGGAGGACGAACTTCGCTGGTCGAAAAGATGAAGAATGAAGAAGCGAACGTGTGAACCCACTGGAATTGCATGAACCCACTGGAATTTCCAAGGCACATAATGTGTGAACGCATATATGAAACATGAATCATGCATTTAGCATTTGATAACAACTAGTGGTTTTTGTTACGAATGACAAAATATCTCAGCCTTAGTCGAAGTCTTGTTTAAACAGCCGAGCACGCAATACAAACAACGTCAGAATATAAAAATATTTCGATCTTACTCGAAGTATTCGAAGAATATCTCGGCCGAACAAATGCTATAAGAAGAAGAGGAAGTCATCAAAATGCTGGAAGAGTTTTCATTAAATCAACGAGGATTACAAAGGGAAAACCCATTATAAGGGTATCAAAAACAAAAATACAGTTACTCTTCCCTATGGCTATCTTCAGCACCGACGTGGTCCCCGGGAGAATCTCCCCCCCGTCTTCCTCTTCCTCCTCTTCGGGAATAATGGGAACAAGTTCCCCATTTTGTACCTCTTTATTTACATCGGTACCCGAGATATCAATCCCCGGAGCGAGAATTTGAACCTGAGCGATGGCCTTTGCGAAACCTGCCCGATGCTCCTCAAGGATGCAATTGGTGGCCTCTTTCAAATCTTCCTGAACCTCCATCTTGGCCTTAGTCTCGGCATTCAAGTCGGCTCTAAGTTGTTCAATTACAACTTGAGCCTCCTTGAGCTCCTCCTCAGCACGATCTTTATCTTCCTCAGCTAATTTCACTTGAGAGTTCAACTCGGAGTTCTGACCATTGAGCTCGACGATGGTAGTGTTCAGAAGGTTATTGGCATGGGCCAACTCATCGCGCTCCGAGGAAATCTGGGCGAGATCCCTCTTCAGCTTCTCGATCGAAGCAAACTCAGCCTCCAAGTGCTGGGACTTTCTCTCAGTCTCTGTCAATTCCCGGCTGCACAAACGGCAGGCAGCAAAGCGGCTCGGGATCTGATGAGCGAGAGGGCCTCCATACTAGACTGAGCCCCATGCTGCTTAATTAAGCGGAGATCGGCAGCCTTCAGGTAATGCTAGTCAAAAGAAGGGAAGGGGTTGAAGTCATCGCTCCAGAGAGACGAGGTTCCTGCCTTCAAAGAGGTGTTATACCACTTCAAATCGGCAGGAAGAGGAAGTTGCTCCTCTCGATCCTTAGCACCCGTCTCATGTGTGGTAGGACGTTTGGGACTCGGGAGAGGAGGGGAAGAATCTTCGGCATCAATTACCATCTCCACCCTTTTTCTTTTTTGAGGGGTAGACGATGAAGTCCCCTTAGCAGCGGCCGAAGAAACTCTTTTCTTCTTCTGCTTCTCGGTCGCTGAAGGACCCTCCTTCGGGGCAGATCTCAAAAGCTTTGAAAAGTCGAATTTCCCCATAATAACTGCCAAAAAAGGAAAGCTGTTAGTACAAGAACGCGTACAAAAAAGATTTAAAAACTAAAAAGCCGAACACTTACTTTTAAAATCGGCTCTTGGAGTGGATGAAAAGGGGAGTTTCAGATGACGTCCACAATAGAGAGGCCGAGGAAATTTTTCTAAGATATCTATATCCCGCTTATCCTCGGCAGGAAGGGATTCGTATTCAAAACCAACAAATTTGGTAGGGGACGATTGCCAGTACAAAGGAAACCTGGCACATCCGCTTTCATCAAAAAAGAAGGAAAGGTGAGAATCCGAGGGGCGAACTCGGAAGAAGTCAACTTTGAAGTTTTTATACAATGATGTATACAAACTAATCAGCCCTCTTCAGTTCAGCCCATTGAGGGAGATCCACCCAGTTTTCTCACCAAACCTTGTTTGGTAAAAATACAGAAATTTGGGGGTGGTAGGCTCCATCCCGATGTATCGATAGAGAATTTGAAAGGCTTTTAAAGAAGCCCAAATGTTAGGATGAAGCTGAGTGGGTGCGACATTCATGGTTCTCAGAACGTCACACTCAAACTCAGTAAAGGGGAGAGACACACGTAGATGAGAAAAAAGTGTTTTATGCATATATGTAAAAGAAGGCTCGGAAGGATGAGCGCGGAGGAAAACATACTCGTTACCCGAGAAAGGAGAACAGGTGAACTCGGACTCGTCTCCAGATGCCGAGATAGTAATCTGGGACCGAAGACGAGCAATTGAATCCGAAGATTGATAGCTAGAAAAATAAACCCCAACTTCGCCCCTAACCCAGGTATACCCAGGAAGGGTAATAGCGGGAATAGGGTCTTTAGGAACCCTTTGGCGTCGTTTGCGTGCCTTGGGTTTGGAAATTTAGGGGGAGGGAGAACCAGACCCAGAAGAAGACGACCCGGAGGAGGACGACCTTACCTGACCGACGTTTAGTTCCTATGAAGGAACAGAAGAATTGGAAGGAGAACCCCCAATGGGAGAAATCTCGCGTTCCACCAGAGGCGAAGTGTTCAACTCAGTAGACTGAGATGAACTCATATCCGGAAGCAAGAAATAAAACTTAGAAACACGAAATAAGGAAGAAGGCTGGGCGTACCTGAAGAATGGAAGGCAGAAAAACGATCGCAGAAACTCGAAGAACAGAGTTGAAGAGCAAAAGAAGATAATGGACGAGGAAGAACAAGGTGGAATTAGAAGAGATATTTATAAAAGAAAGACGCCAACCGTTGATGAAGAGACACAATCAACGGTTCATGTTCCCTTAAATAAAAGAAGAAAAAGGGCGCGACTTTTAATTTTCCTCCCTCATTAAATGAGCGCGGAGCTCTAGGGCTACTCACCTATAACGTGCAACAGAAGGATGAAGGGGAATGATTGCCTTCTCTGACAAAAAAAGAGGGGGGAGGGGAGAAGGAACATTGTTAGTTGAAATGACAGTTTGAAACACAGAAGGAAGAAAGTCTACGCGGCCGAAGTATAAGCTCGGTTTGATACTTGTCAGCTCTTTCGCTTATTTAAGCTCGGAGCTCGGGGGGCTTGTGTACTGACCGAAAATATAAGGCCGGGTCGACCAAGCTTACTCCTGTAAATGGGCCTTGGTCCAAACTCCTCCAAAGCTGAGGACTTGTTAATACGCTTGTTAGCCGAGGATAAATACTCGGACCTATCCCACCTTAGACCGCAGATGAAGACATCTCGGTCCCGTGCAATCCAGTCACAACTGACTTGGTCAAACATCTTATCCGATTATTCAAATATCTCTCCGTATAACTCGGAGCCTTATCCTTATCTAGTTATGATAACAACATAATCTTATCAGGATATCAAAAGATAGATACGATCTCAATAACAGTCCAACTAAAACTGTTATACCTAAAAATCTCTATAAATAGGGGATCAACCCCCTCACTTAGAACTACGTTGCTTTGATTCCCACTTGGGATACGTAGGAGCAGAATATCAATTTTGTCAAGCTATTCCAAAAACACTCCCACAGAGTCTCACCGGACGAGTATCTCTTGCTCGAGATATTCAGACGGAACAAACACCACATAACCGCACCTTCTGTTTTGTTACACCAGATTAGCCAATCAAAGATTGTTAAAAACCAGAAAGGTCCTATTTCCACCTATTTGACAGCTTAGGATGCCCATAACCATGCCTCGATCAGACATAAACATTTACTGGATGCTTTTGAACCGTTCATGAAAGTGCAAATCAAGCATTGACTGCTGCCACCCTCAAAGTCTTCTGCACAAGATCACCTTGTTTTACTTCTAAAACCATATACCAGGGAATAGGACAATTACAGACCCAAACAGACTGATATATGGCTATTATTTTAAGAAAATGGACAGTCCATCTTTCTGCTCCTCCCTCTAACCTTTCACCTCTATCATATTCCTTAATGTTGCATTTTCTTCTTTATTTGACCTAAAGTATAATGTTACTTTCTTAGCTAAATTGTACTACTAAGTCTCCTATCGATTATGATGAATTGAAAAGTTCTCATAAATGTTTTCTTTGTGCCGAAAAATAAGAAAGGAATAGGCAAAGTCCCAACAAAAAGAATTCTATTAGGTATACTGACAAATCAGAGGTGGGTGCTCTCGAAAAAAAAAAGACCTCATTTAGCCATAAAGTCTACATACTTGTTCCCTTGTCACAACATATATTTTTTTTTTGTAGTAATTTTTTTTGGTAATTCATATTTATACCTTATATAAATCTTGCAGGACTATTGGAGCCAATGACTAAGTCCCATATTATTATGGCTCCATACGGTGGATAGAGACTAACGGATTGTCAACAAGATAAATAATGGCTTCCAATTAACTTAATCTATCTTTAGCATATTAAACCTTTCAAAATTGCATACTGGTACGTAGCAATTCCAATTGACTTCGAAAGACCACCAGACAAGCTACTGTTCTCCTCACGAATGGAATAAATACCACCGAAACCAGTCTAAAAGTATTATTTAAAATTTTTAAATTAAGATAAAATATACATAAATAGAAATTTAAAAAATATAAATTATTAATTCAAAACAAGATAGTACTAAAAGCAAGATAAGGTGTAAGTCAATTTTCTTTATTTGTGATAGTAAGATAGTAGAGTACTTCTATCAATGAAAAAACATTTTATTCATATTGAATAACGCAGACTAGGTTTACATCTAGCTGCTGTTTCTATTCTTTATATATATATATATATATAAATATATAAAACTGATTATATATATTATCACAAAGAGTATTATAGTAAATTTAATATTATTTTATTTGTCTTGTCTTTTGTTCATCAAATACCATACAAGTACAAGACAAAAGGTTGTCCACTAACTTAATGTTTGTCCTATGTTGTTCTTCTTGTCCTGTACCTAAATACAAATCAAACACATCCTAAAAGTCATCTATACCTTGATTTTTTGATTAATTGACAGTTTAAAAAACTACAGTGACAATATATTTCAATTAAATTCAATAGAATTATGTGTTTAATTTTGATACACTTTAATGTAAAAAAAAATTACATTATCAAACAATAATAAATCATAATGTGTGACACTTTTGATATAGTTATACATGATAAGAGTCATACATTTTTAATGATATAACAAATTTATGATTGGTTAACAATTTCAAAAATAGTTATACTATACCAATTAAATCCTAGACCATTATATATATTTTTAGGAATATTTAAGAATTTCTAAAAGATTTTTAATATTACAATTCAATCATAAATCTTCACGTGAGTATAAATTCTTTTTACACTAAATTATATTAAAATTAAATACGCAAAACTATTCTCTTTTTTATAATACCATATGTTTAATTTATATATTAGACATTTATTTCAACTCTCTGAATTTTTTTGATTCATGCTCTTACATTTTACTAAATAAATAAATAAATGGGAGATATCATAGATATATATATATATCTATATATATATATATATATATATATATATATATATATATATATATATATATATATATTATATATATAATATATATATATATTATTGAGTTGGTCCCTAAACTATTTGGGAATATTCAGCTAGGTCTCTCAACTAAAAATTTTCTAATTGGGTCCCTGAACTTATATAAAATTTTAAATTTGGTCCATACAGTAAAAAGTGTAATATATAAAATAAAAAATAAAAAATGATAGGTGATGAATTTTTAAAAAAATATCGTTTGACATTATAAAATGACAAAAGATGGAAATGAGAGAAAAAAACTCACTACTTCAAATAATAAAAAAAAATAAAACTTAATGAGAAAAACTATTGTTTAGCATAATAATTAAAGAAAAATTTAGAGACAAAATTTAGTTCTTGGAACAATAATAGGTATAATTACTCTGTAGGTCCCAGAACTTTTTGAGAATTTTCAAATAGGTCTCTATACTAAAAAAATTTGTAATTGGGTCCCCAAACTTTAATAAATATTTTAATTGGGTCCCTGACCTAAAAAAATTTCTGATTAGATCCCTGAACTTATATAAAATTTTCAATTGAGTCCCTGGAGTAGGGTTACGTGAAGAGGTTGTTAAGTTTGCTGATGTGAAACGTGACCTGGAATCCCCCCAAAATTTGTATTTAGGGTTGTAAGAGATGACCGATATGGCTATTTGGATGACTGATATGGTTAATTGAAAATTTTATATAAGTTTAGAGACCCAATTAGAAATTTTTTTAGTTCAGGGACCCAATTAAAATCTTTATAAAAAATTTACAAATTTTGGGGGGATTCCAGGTCAAGTTTTACTTCAGCAAACTTAGCAACCTCTTCAGTTCATGGAACCCTACCCTAGGGACTCAATGAAAAATTTTATATAAGTTCAGGGACCCAATTAAAATTTTTATAAAAGTTCGGGGACCCAATTACAATTTTTTTAATATAGAGATCTATTTGAAAATTCCCAAAAAGTTCAGGGACCTACAGAGTAATTAAACCATAATAATAACAAAATAAGGAGTATGAAATTGTACTGGAAAATTTATATTAAGTATACCATGTTTAGTCATAAAAAAGTCTGCATACTTGTTCCCTTGTCTCCACATATATTCATAAAAATCTTCCAGAGCTATTGGAGCCAATAACTAAAAGTATTATTTCAATTTTTTAAATGAAGATAAAATATAAATAAATAGAAATTTAAAAATATAAATTATTTAATTAAAAAGAATAGTACGAAAATAAGTCAACTTGGTTTCTTTATTTCCTTATTTGTGATAGCAAGATAGTAGAGTACTTCTATCAATGAAAAACCATTCTATTCATATTCAACCTAGCTGTTGTTTCGGTTCTTTGTTGTTTTTCTCTCTATAAGTGTATATATAACAAAGATGCACAACTCCAAGACCAAGGTTGAAGATTAACTAAGCCAACATAGACATTCTCTCTATAAGCCAACTGAAGCTGCACAACTCCAAGGTTCTCTTTCTTCTACATTGTTTTACTTTACACCATAAACTTCTATATATTAGAATTTTTTTTTGACAGTAACTTTCTGAACAGTTGAGACAGGAGACTTAAGAGCTAATGAGATGCATCTATCTTGAGCACATATCTCGTTAATCTACTAAGGTGATCTCGGTGGGTTGCATTTTGGTTCCTGCTCCAACTCGTTTCTGCTAGCTGTCTCGCCTTGTTACTGTTTGCTCGCATAGGTATTGGGTGGTAACTGCTTTCATTACATATTTTGCCCTACTGACCTTATTGTCATATTTGGTTTGGCTTGAGTTATGCCTCTTTAGGCTTTGGGTTTTAATCTTATCTCATTTATTGGTGTGCTTACAATGGATTCCATGCACATTACTTGATAATTTAATTTGCTAAGGAGGTTATGCCACCTGGTTGTATTTGATACTTGCTATATTTTGATTGCTTTGGACTCCTTCTTTGTTTTTGGTCTGATCGGCTGGCACATAGATCCATATGGATTTGCCTTTGTAACTATTGTAGTTAGTTTTCTTCAACTTCAACATTGCTGTGGACCAGCAGTGTTGCTTGTTGCTGCTCACAGGTACAGCCATGCCCCGGCATCGCTCCATGCTTTTGGTGCTTAGTGGACTGTGATATCTGGTAAATGGTAATTGAAACATTTTGCTTTTACAAAAAAATATTTTTGCATTTATCTTTACTTATATAGGTGGTTTTTAGCGAATGATATATTTATTTGTATTTTAGTGGGTTAAGCATTGCAAATTATGTAGTCAGCATTCCTCTTATGTTTTTACGCTTTTTTTAATATTTTAGGTTTATGAAATTTTGATTTGATTTGGTAGTTGAATATTTATAGTTTTTTTTGTACATTTTTATGTAATTAATTTTAGATGCTTTATGATTGGTATAATTTTCTTAAAATGAAACAATGATAAAAGAGTATAAGTTGATGCATTTTCTAAGAAGAAAACTTCCAACAAAAATGAAAATAGTATAATTTTGACATCTTCACTTCCAAAACATCGTTTTAATGATCAAATAGTTCCATCAAATAAACAATATTTCAAGATTCAAAAAGTTGCGATTGGTAAATTTGATCTAACTCAAGAAAGCATTCCCAAATTTTGAAATATCCTGTGTATAAAACAGATGAAGTTCAAAGAGCTCTATCTAAATTGAGGTTATATCAATATTATGTTTAAAGTTATATTAATATATTAATTTTACTAGTGGCTCCCCCAACTATTTTTAACAAGATCCGCCGCTAGTTGCGGTTGGGTTCTCCTGCTAGGGGCTGAACTGCTTGTGTCTGGTTTTTATTCACAGGTTTTCAATGTACCAGTGTAGGTCTATGTAATAGGAATGCTGGCTTGGTTTTGTTTCAGGTGGTGGTAACTAAAAGTAGTGCAGTTTTCTTTCTGGGCTTTAACAGAATCTATTCCGTTTGAGCTATTTTGTTTTACTTGTTTTGTTATAGTATTATGATGATTTTAGTTTGGTGTTCTAGCTTTTATGCAGCTTGCTTAGATGTTATAGCTGATGAGACTATTTTGGTGTGTTGGATATTAAATTACTTGCTCAACCTTATAGTTAATCTTCCTCTAGGTTGAACTTGTACCTTGGTTCCTCTTTTCTTTCGTCCTCTTTACTCATATGTATATATCTTTTGTTTATAAAAAATCCAGATGTTTATTTTTGCTGCATAATGTAAATATAAAAGTTGTAGGGGCTTGTTATGTCTTGGGACTTATTTTGGTGTTTGGTAAACATTCCACCTTGTATTCTTTTTGTTGAGTATTTCTTGTACTCATCCTCGAAATAAATTATTTTGGCTTTAAAAAACAAACAAACTACATTTCAATTTTGAATAATTTTTCCCTTTTCTATATTGTTAAACTCTGTAAACTTGAGCTATTAGAATTTTTAATCATTTATCTAGTTGTATATTACATGCAGATTTTTTGATGGATTTTGTTGATGCCATCGATCGCACCCGTAAGCTCAATCGTTGGATTAGTTCCCCTTACTCCAGTTGCCATTGGTTCTTCCTTCTTCTTCTTCTTTTCTTCCTCAAGCTTTACATTCTACTGTCTTCTTAGCATTTTCTTTTCTTTTAATTTCATCAATTACTATTTTTTATTTATAAGCATGATATTTGTAGGATATGGGAGACCATAGTTTTTATTATGGCCATCTTTCTTACTGTTGAGGTGCTGTATCAACTTGCTTTCGGCAAGAATCTATCAGTAGTCATCCTGACAATGCATATCTGTGCCAATATCTCGATGGTCATTGGTGTTATATCCAAATATTTACGCATGACATATATTGACAAGAGCACAAGGCATTTAATTGATAACCACAGATTAATTTGGAACAATTCTAAGAAATCTTGGTTATTCTATGTTGATATTTTGTCAACCATTTTCTTACCTGTTCCAATATTACCATATGGAAGGTGATACCAGTTTTACGCCATACCATTCGTGATCTTGCGTAGTTTGAGTATCGGTGCCTCTTTTGACAGGTATCATTTAGACTTTCTCACTAATGATCTGTAAAAGATATATTCTTTTTCCTTCTCATATAATCTTATATTCCTATGTTTTTCAACAGGATGGAATGTTGGCACTTTTGTTTTTGGCAATTGTTTGGGCACATTCAGAGAGTGGTTTGTTAGGTTGGTTCGTATTACCAAGTCATCATGGGTAAGTTTCTAAACATGAACAAGTTAGCACATGTATAATTGTGTAAGTTGTGTGGAATGTAGAGTATTAATTTAATATGGATATTTGATGTAAGTTTCTAACTTCTAGACCTGTGTGCTTTTAATAGGTTATTATCTTGTGGATTCACTGTCATGGATGCCTCTTCTATTCCATTGCTGAATATCATAACAATGACAATACATGGCTTGGCGATGTAAAGGATAATCATAAATCAGATTTGGATAAATACATAGATGCGATATACTGGGCAACTACGTACCACTGTAACAACAGTAGGATATGGAGCCAGTCAATAGGGTAGAGAGGGTGCTTTGTGTTATTATGATGATATTTAATATTGGGGCGGTCGCATACTTCCTATACAGTTTGGGATATGTATGCAGTCAGGTGAGACCACTTCCTTCTGAAGGAGATACTCCAGTGACGTTGGAGATGTCACCTCCTCATCAACTACGACCCCAACTACATCCTCCCTGGCCCATACTACACCCTTCTTGACCCATATCGAGATGATGAATCTTCATGCAACCATCTCATCAGCTTCTCCCACCTGGACCTCTGATGCACTCACCACGACCCGTACAACACTCTCCACGACCCATACTGCTTCCACACCATCACCACCACCACCATCTTCATCATCTGCGCTCCACGTCGATCAGGGTACATCATCATCTGTTCAGCAGTTCGCCGTTCCGGAAATCACTGAATTGGTTAATTGAGAAATTTGAGGACTCAGCACCATATACCACCAGAAGGGGGTTGAAGGGAGGAATTCATATGGTGCTGAGTCCGCAAATTTCTCAATTAACCAATTCAGTGATTTCCAGAACGGCGGACTGTTGAACAGACGATGATGTACCCTAATCGACGTGGAGCGCAGATGATGAAGATGGTGGTGGTGGTGATGATGTGGAAGCAGTATGGGTCGTGGAGAGTGTTGTACGGGTCGTGGTGAGTGCAGTAGAGGTCCAGGTGGGAGAAGCTGATGAGATGGTTGCATGAAGATTCATCATCTCGATATGGGTCAAGAAGGGTGTAGTATGGGCCAGGGAGGATGTAGTTGGGGTCGTGGAGGGTCATTGTTGATGAGGAGGTGACATCTCCAACATCACTGTAGTATCTCCTTCAGAAGGAAGTGGTCGCACCTGACTGCATACATATCCCAAACTATATAGGAAGTAGGCAACCACCCCAATATTAAATATCATCATAATAACACAAAGCACCCTCTCTACCCTATTGACTGGCTCCATATCCTACTGTTGTTACAGTGGTACGTAGTTGCCCAGTATATCTCATCTATGTATTTATCCAAATCTGATTTATGATTATCCTTTACATCGCCAAGCCATGTATTGTCATTGTTATGATATTCAGCAATGGAATAGAAGAGGCATCCATGACAGTGAATCCACAAGATAATAACCTATTAAAAGCACACAGGTCTAGAAGTTAGAAACTTACATCAAATATCCATATTAAATTAATACTCTACATTCCACACAACTTACACAATTATACATGTGCTAACTTGTTCATGTTTAGAAACTTACCCATGATGACTTGGTAATGCGAACCAAACTAACAAACCACTCTCTGAATGTGCCCAAACAATTGCCAAAAACAAAAGTGAGCCAACATTCCATCCTGTTGAAAAACAGAAGAATATAAGATTATATGAGAAGGAAAAAGAAAATATCTTTTACAAATCATTAGTGAAGTCTAAATGATACCCATCAAAAGAGGCACCGATACTCAAACTACGCAAGAACACGAATGGTATGGCGTAAAACTGGTATCACCTTCCAGATGGTAATATTGGAACAGATAAGAAAATGGTTGACAAAATATCAACATAGAATAACCAAGATTTCTTAGAATTGTTCCAAATTAATCTGCGGTTATCAATTAAATGCCTTGTGCTCTGGTCCATATATGTCATGCATAAATATTTGGATATAACACCAATGACCATCGAGATATTGGCACAGATATGCATTGTCAGGATGACTACTGATAGATTCTTGCCGAAAGCAAGTTGATACGGCACCTCAACAGTAAGAAAGATGGCCATAATAAAAACTATGGTCTCCTATATCTTACAAATATCATGCTTATAAATAAAAAATAGTAATTGATGAAATTAAAAGAAAAGAAAATGCTAAGAAGACAGTAGAATGTAAAGCTTGAGAAAGAAAAAAAGAAGAAGAAGGAAGAACCAGTGGCAACTGGAGTAAGGGGAACTAATCCAACGATTGAGCTTACGGGTGCGATTGATGGCATCAACAAAATCTATCAAAAAATATGCATGTAATATACAACTAGATAAATGATTCAAAATTCTAATAGCTCAAGTTTACGGAGTTTAACAATATAGAAAAGAGAAAAATTATTCAAAATTGAAATGTAGTTTGTTTGTTTTTGAAAGCCAAAATAATTTATTACGAGGATGAGTACAAGAAATACTCAACAAAAAGAATATAAGGTGGAATGTTTACCAAACACGAAAATAAGTCCCAAGACATAACAAGCCCCTACAACTTTTATACTTACATTATGCATCAAAAATAAACATCTGTATTTTTTATAAACAAAAGATAGATACATATGAGTAAAGAGGACGAAAGAAAAGAGGAACCAAGGTACAAGTTCAACCTAGAGCAAGATTAACTATAAGGTTGAGCAAGTAATTTAATATCCAACACACCAAAATAGTCTCATCAGCTATAACATCTAAGCAAGCTGCATAAAAGCTAGAACACCAAACTAAAATCACCATAATACTATAACAAAACAAGTAAAACAAAATATCTCAAATGGAATAGATTCTATTAAAGCCCAGAAAGAAAACTGCACTACTTTTAGTTACCACCACCTGAAACAAAACCAAGCCAGCATTCCTATTACATAGACCTACACTAGTACATTTCAAACCTGTGAATAAAAACCAGACACAACCAGTTTAGCCCCTAGCAAGAGAACCCAACAGCAACTAGCGGCGGATCTTGTTAAAAATAGTTGGGGGAGCCACCAGTTAAATTAATATATTAATATAATTTTAAACATAATATTGATATAACCTCATTTTAGATAGTGCTCTTTGAACTTCATCTATTTTATACACAGGATATTTCAAAATTTGGGAATGCTTTCTTGAGTTAGATCAAATTTACCAATCACAACTTTTTGAATCTTGAAATATTGTTTATTTTATGGAACTATTTGATCATTAAAATGATGTTTTGGAAGTGAAGATGTCAAAATTATACTATTTTCATTTTTGTTGGAAGTTTTCTTCTTAGAAAATGCATCAACTTTATACTCTTTTATCATTGTTTCATTTTAAGAAAATTATACCAATCATAAAGCATCTAAAATTAATTACATAAAAATGTACAAAAAAAAACTATAAATATTCAACTACCAAATCAAATAAAAATTGCATAAAACTAAAATATTAAAAAAAGCGTAAAAACAGAAGAGGAATGCTGACTACATAATTTGCAATGCTTAACCCACTAAAATACAAATAAATATATCATTCTCTAAAAACCACCTATATAAGTAAAGATAAATGCAAAAATCTTTTTTTTTTGTAAAAGCAAAATGTTTCAATTACCATTTACCAGATATCACAGTCCACTAAGAACCAAAAGCATGGAGCGATGTCGGGGCATGGCTGTGTCGTGAGTAAAGAACAAGCAACATTGTTTGGTCCACAAGAATGTCAAGTTGCAGAAAACTAACTACAATAGTTACAAAGGCAAACCCATATGGATCTATGTGCCAGCCGATCAGACCAAAAACAAAGAAGGAGTCCAAAGCAATCAAAGTATAGCAAGTATCAAATACAACCAGGTGGCATAACCTCCTTAGCAAAATTATCAAGTAATGTGCATGGAATCCATTGTAAGCACATCAATAAATGAGATAAGATAAAAACCCAAAGACTAGAGAGGCATAACTCAAGTCAAACCAAATATGACAATAAGGCCAGCAGGGCAAAATATGTAATGAAAGCAGTTACCACCCAATACCTATACGAGCAAACAGTAACAAGGCGAGACAACTAGCAGAAACGAGTTGGAGCAGGAACCAAAATGCAACCCACCAAGATCACCAGAGTAGATTAACGAGATATGTGCTCAAGATAGATGCAGAAGGTCGATGTAGAAGAAAGAGAACCTTGGAGTTGTGCAGCTTCAGTTGGCTTATAGAGAGAAGGTCGATGTTGGCTTAGTTAATCTTCAACCTTGGTCTTGGAGTTGTGCAGCTTTGTTATATATAGACTTATGGGTTGGGCTAAGCTACACCACCCTAAAATTGCACCCCTCCTTACATCACCAATGTGGCAATATGTGGACCAATTAAATTGCCACATGGATGGTCAAAATGTCAACTGTTGGAGTTGTATTAATACTGTATTCAAAGCTTGTATGTACAGTATACTACAGTATAGTGTACGTATTTGTAGTATTTATATATTTTACCCAAAAATTACTTATTATTTTTAATATCTTAAATAATGTATTTGTTATACATAAAAAAAATTAACAAATACATTATTTCAGATATTAAAAATAATAAGTAATTTTTTGTGGTAAAACATATAAATACTAAAAATATGTATATTATATTGCAGTATACTGTACATATAATTTTTTTATGTATTTTTGGTCTCTACTACATAAAAAAATTAACAAATACATTATTTCTGATATTAAAAATAATAAGTAATTTTTTTTGGGCAAAATATCTAAATACTAAAAATACGTATACTATATTGCAGTATATTGTACATACAAGCTTTGAATACAATATTAATACAACTCCAACAGTTGACATTTTGACCATCCATGTGGCAATATGATTGGCTGAGAATGGGACATGTGGGAGATGTAAAAAGTGGTGTAAAATTTGGGTGGTGCACCATAGCCACACCCATAGACTTATAGAGGGAAAAACAACAAAGAACCGAAACAACAGCAAGGTTGAATATGAATAGAATTTTTATCATTGATAGAAGTACTCTACTATCTTGCTATCACAAATAAGGAAATAAAGAAAAAAAGTTGACTTATTTTCGTACTATTTTTTTAATTAAATAATTTATATTTTTAAATTTCTATTTATTTATATTTTATCTTCATGTATAAAATTGAAATAATACTTTTAGTTATTGGCTCCAATAGTTGTGGAAGATTTTTATGAATATATGTAGAGACAAGGGAACAAGTATGCATACTTTTTATGACTAAACAAGGTATACTTAAAATGAATTTTCTAGTACAATTGCATACTCCTTATTTTGTTATAATTATTATTTAATTACTCTGTAGGTCCCTGAACTTTTTGGAATTTTTAAATAGATCTCTATACTAAAAAATTGTAATTGGGTCCCCGAACTTTTATAAAAATTTTAATTAGGTCCCTGAACTTATATAAAATTTTTCATTGAGTCCCTAGGGTAGGGTTCCTTGAATTGAAGAGGTTGTTAAGTTGGCTGAAGTGAAACTTGACCTGGAATCCCCCCAAAATTTGTAAATTTTTTATAAAGATTTTAATTGGGTCCCTGAACTAAAAAAATTTCTAATTGGGTCTCTGAACTTATATAAAATTTTCAATTAACCATATCAGTCATCCAAATAACCATATCAGTCATCTCTTACAACCCAAAATACAAATTTTGAGGGGATTCCAGGTCACGTTTCACATCAGCAAACTTAACAACCTCTTAACGTAACCCTACCCCAGGGACTCAATTGAAAATTTTATATAAGTTCAGGGATCTAATCAGAAAGTTTTTTAGTTCAGGGACCCAATTAAAATCTTTATTAAAGTTCGGGGACCCAATTACAAATTTTTTTAGTATAGAGACCTATTTGAAAATTCTCAAAAAGTTCAGGGACCTGCAGAGAGTAATTATACCTATTATTATTCCAAGAACTAAATTTTCTCTCTAAATTTTTCTTTAATTATTATGCTAAACAATAGTTTTTCTCATTAAGTTTTATTTTTTTATTATTATTTGAAGTAGTGAGTTTTTTCTCTCATTTTCATCTTTTGTCATTTTATTATGTCAAACGATATTTTTTGAAAATTTCATCACCTATCATTTTTTATTTTTTATTTTATATATTATACTTTTTACTGTAGGGACCAAATTGAAAATTTTATATAAGTTCAGGGACTCAATTAGAAAATTTTTAGTTGAGGGACTTAATTGAAAATTTATATATTTTTAGGGACCTAATTAGAATTTTTTTTAGTTTAGGGACCTAGCTGAATATTCCCAAATAGTTTAGGGACCAACTCAATAATATATATATATATATATATATATATATATATATATATATATATATATATATATATGATATCTCCCATTTATTTATTTAGTAAAATGTAAGAGCATGAATCAAAAAAATTCAAAGAGTTAAAATAAATGTCTAATATATAAATTAAACATATAGTATTATAAAAAAGAGAATAGTTTTGCATATTTAATTTTAATATTCTTTAGTGTAAAAATAATTTATACTCACGTGAAGATTTATGATTGAATTGTAATATTAAAAATCTTTTAGAAATTCTTAAATATTCCTAAAACTATATATAATGGTCTAGGATTTAATTGATATGCACTATGAGTATAACTATTTTTGACATTGCTAACCAATCATAAATTTGTCATATCATTAAAAATGTATGACTCTTATCATGTATAACTATATCAAAAGTGTCACACATTATGATTTATTATTGTTTGATAATGTAATTTTTTTTACATTAAAGTGTATCAAAATTATGGCGCCGTATGATCCATGTAGCCGACCCCACCTAGTGGGATAAGGCTTGGTTGTTGTTGTTGTAAAGTGTATCAAAATTAAACACACAATTCTATTGAATTTAATTGAAATATATTGTCACTGTAGTTTTTAAACTGTCAATTAATCAAAAAATCAAGGTATAGATGACTTTTAGGGTGTGTTTGATTTGTATTTAGGTACAGGACAAGAAGAACAACATAGGACAAACATGTAAGTTACTGGACAGCCTTTTGTCTTGTACTTGTATGGTATTTGATGAACAAGAGACAAGACAAACAAAATAATATTAAATTTACTATAATACTCTTTGTGATAATATATATAATCAGTTATATATATATATATATATATATATATATATATATATATATATATATATAAAGAATAGAAACAGCAGCTAGATGTAAACCTAGTATGCGTTATTCAATATGAATAAAATGTTTTTTCATTGATAGAAGTACTCTACTATCTTACTATCACAAATAAAGAAAATTGACCTACACCTTATCTTGCTTTTAGTACTATCTTGTTTTGAACTAATAATTTATATTTTTTCAATTTCTATTTATGTATATTGTATCTTAATTTAAAAATTTTAATAATACTTTTAGACTGGTTTCGGTGGTATTTATTCCATTCGTGAGGAGAACAGTAGCTTGTCGGGTGGTCTTTCGGAGTCAATTGGAATTGCTACGTACCAGTATGCAATTTTGAAAGGTTTAATATGTTAAAGATGGATTAAGTTAATTGGAAGCCATTATTTATCTTGTTGACAATGCTTTAGTCTCTATCCACCGTATGGAGCCATAATAATATGGGACTTAGTCATTGGCTCCAATAGTCCTGCAAGATTTATATAAGGTATAAATATGAATTACCAAAAAAAATTACTACCAAAAAAATATGTGTTGTGACAAGGGAACACGTATGATGACTTTATGGCTAAATGAGGTCTAATAGGAATTCTTTTTGTTGGGACTTTGCCTATTCCTTTCTTATTTTTCGGCACAAAGAAAAACATTTATGAGAACTTTTCAATTCATCATAATCGATAATGATAAGCTCTAGTTAGGGTGCTCCAGTTAGAAAAGAGGTATAATATGTAATTATGCACAACACTATAATAAAAACAAATAGCAATTCTGAATATTACTTTATTGAAGATAGTAGACTTTAGTAGTACATTTTAGCTAAGAAAGTAACATTCTACTTTAGGTCAAATAAAGAAGAAAATGCAACATTAAGGAATAGGATAAAGGTGAAAGGTTAGAGGGAGGAGCAGAAATAATAGTCATATATCAGTCTGTTTGGGTCTGTAATTGTCCTATTCCCTGGTATATGATTTTAGAAGTAAAACAAGGTGATCTTGTGCAGAAGACTTTGAGGGCGGCAGCAGTCAATGCTTGATTTGCTTTCATGAATGGTTCAAAAGCATCCAGTAAATGTTTATGTCTGATCGAGGCATGGTTATGGGCGCCTTAAGCTGTCAAATAGGTGGAAATAGGACCTTTCTGCTTTTTAACAATCTTTGATTGGCTAATCTGGTGTAACAAAACAGAAGGTGCGGTTATGTGGTGTTCATTTTTAGCAGTTTTGATTCTCTGTTTGGGAGGAGCATAACAAATCCTTCCAATTTCAGCATATATTTGGATTGTCCATCTTCTTAAAATAATATTCATATATGTTTATTGTTAGGTTTGCATGCACATATACACTAGACATATCATGCATCTCTACCATTGTACGAATCAATCTCTCTCTATATATATCTATATATGTGTATATCCCATTTGTTTATATAGTAAAATGTAAGAGCATGAATAAAAAAATTCTGAGTTAAAATAAATGTCTAGTACATACGTTAAACATATAATATTATAAAAAAGATAATAGTGTTGCATGTTTAATTTTTTAATAGGCAAATGTTAGATTGTTAGTATTTGTTATGTTAATGGGAGAGTTGAACCCATGACCTCCACATTATCACTCAAAACCCTATCTCCCTCCCACAAACCACCAAACCACCCTATAACTCCCACTTTTGCATGTTTAATTGATCTGCACTATCACTATAACAATTTTTGACATTGTTAACCAATCAAAAATTTGTCATATTATTTGTAATTTTTTTTTACATTAAAGTGTATCAAAATTAAACACATAAGTCTATTGAGTTTAATTGAAATATACTGTCAGTGTATTGTTTTTTACATTGTCAACCAACCAAAAATCAACACTACCAAAAGTTCACTATTTAGCGACCGATTTAGGGACCAAAAAATTTTGGTCAGTAAAGTGATCGGTCACAAAATCAGTCACTAATTTGGTTGCTGAATGAGTTTGTGACCGATTTAAACTAGTCGCCAAACCACTAGTCGCTAATGTGTAGTGGCCGATTTAGCGACCGATTTGAAATTTTCGGTCTCTTAGTTGGTCGTTAAATCGATCGCTAAATAGCAATTTTTTTGTAGTGCAAGGTATAAATGACTTTTAAGGTGGTTGAGATAAGAGCCAAAGACTATTAATGATGTGTCAATTCTGATTGGTTGACATTATAACAAATCTTTACACTATCAGTGTATACCAATTAAATCCTAAGTTTGTTTCTTATTTTTATAATGTTGTATGTTTAATCTATATATTAGACATTTATTTTATAATTTAACTTTTTATGCATTGTCAGTATAAAGGATTTTTACACTGACATTCAATAATGTTTTGAAAATAATATGATTGTTATTTATCTTTGTTAGTTATTAAAATAAAAGCTCACATGTCAAAATTTTAATGGAAGTAAGTGTAAAACTTTTTAGACTAATAATACATAATTCTTTATTTTGACTCTCTAAATTTTTTTATTTGTGCTCTTAGATTTTACTAAGACCGTGTTTGCAAGTTTGGAGGGAAAGGAAAGGAAGGGAATCAAAGGGGAAGGAAGGGGGAGGGAAGGGGAGAATGAAAGTATCATCCCTCACCTTGTTTGGGAGTGCATATTGTATGATGAGAAGGAAATGAAGGGTTTATGACATGCTTTTACAAATCTACCCTTATTTGAAAAAAATAAAATAAATAATATTATTTAAAAAGTTTAAATTTTAAAAATGGATGGGGGTAAATTATTATTTTCAATTACTTTTCCTCCAAAATATCTCAAATTGGGGGAAATGGAAAAAGTGTGTTGAGGAGGAGAATGAAGGATTTATTAAAACCCCCGTAACATTTCCCTCCAATTAATAGAAATCTTAACATATTGATAGTGCAAACAAATTCAAACTCAAAAAAATAAATTAATTATAATGTCCATCAAATTTATAAACGCACGGGACATGTTAATCCCTAGAACAGTTCAATGTCTGTTTACTTGTCTATGTGTCTAATTAACCATTTTGCCTTACACATCAGTGGTTCAATGTAGCATATGACAAATTTCCATAGTGAAAAACAAAGAAAAATGAAAAAATATATACAATTTTGAAACAAGCATACTTAAAAATTGAGAATGATTTTTGTTTTCAAATTTGATTCGTTTTTCATTGTGGAAATTCATCACAGATCACGCAGTATCGTCATCAGGCAAAGCAGCATGATTAATGAGACGTGTAGGCAAGCAAATGAACGTTTAACGTTTGTCAATTTGATGGACCAAATATATAGTTTATTTTTTTTTCAGGGACCAAAAATGTGCCAGTAATTATCTCGAGGGATCAAATTGAGCCTGTACTCAATTTATAATATTCATTCATTAACCTTTATACATTTATAATATTTTTAAGCATCTTTAAGGAATCAATAAAAGGTAAATATAGGAATGTATCAATTTACTAACCGTCCTCTATATAAAGGAATAGCAAGAGATATTATAATGGAATAGAGGCAGTATGCTCTCATGTATACTTTTTAATTCACTAGAAATGCTTTGAACGATAATGTCTCTTTCGCACTCCAGGTTGTTTAAATCTCCTCTAAGTTGGAAGATTGTAAATTCTTGCGTCTTTAAGAAGAAATTTGCTATTCGATTTCCTTGAAAAAAATGTCTTCTATCCTGAAACATGGCGCCAAACCATTGTGTTGGTCTATTATTGCTTCCAAATCTTCGATGGTATATACTAGTGCAAAAGGAAACCAAATAGGCCTGACACGGAAACCAGCAAAAGCAAGGATGAAGATACTTTGTCTCACTTTCCTGTCCCTCACCAATGATAATTTGCTACTTAATAAATAAAATCATAAATCATCAATACTTAAATACATTCCTAACATTTGATTGGTATGGGACATGAGACACCATATTTTGGGACAGCAGAATCTTGTCCCAAAAAAGAAAACCCCATGCTACCACTAAAAACATAAAGCAGATCGAACATCATAATAGCAGGACTCCAATACAGAAAATAGCAAAATTAGTTAAAACCAGTACCCCTACACAAAGTAGTACTACAACAAGCTAACTATAGTTGAAAACAAATTAGCACAAGGGCACCAAAAGCAGAGAAACAATACCACTTTTCTAGACTCCAATGTACTACTTATATTAAATAGTTAAAAGGAAAAGGTTTACAATGTTAGTATATCACTTTCATTATTATTAATTAATTAATTAATGGCTTCAATAAAAACTGGGCAAAGGGGTTTTATATATGTTATCAACCATCTTTTGTTTCACAAAAGGGTAGAGATTTGTTTTCTCTCACTCTTTAGTCTTTACAATTTTTTTCTACCATGGGAGTAAGATCTCTTTATAACTTGTCAGAGACTTTTCCTAAAAACAAAAGCTTCTTTGTGATTTAGAATTGGTTTTGGTTAGAGACAAATGTAAATTAGCTTTTGGTTTGAAGTAATTTACCAGAATGTGGGAGCTTTCGAAATTTACTTTCTTCTTCATCTTCTGATTTGTTTAAGGGTATGAATTGATAACTTTTTTGCTGTTGTTTGAAGTGCTAAATTAACACAATAATTAACAAATGCTTGTGTTGCTGACTTTGCACTTTTGCAGGTGTTTTGCATGAGAAGGATTGAATACATTATACAACTACATAATCTCCCAAAAATTTCTTGCAGATAAATCCTAAAAATTGACCTAATTGTGGTAATTGTGTGATATGGAGTTGACTATATGAGTTATGAGAACTTTTCAATTGATCATAATGGATAATGATGAGCACTTTCGGTCTTTCTCTAGGTGCATTTTATGAGACCCTTACAATGGTTGGCTAAACGTATTTTCTCACCACCAGAAGTCAAGTATAGGTGATACAGATACACCTTCCAAGCTTAGGTTGTGTTCCTTGCAAGCATGTTGTTTGGCTATAGGAGTGGTTCGTTGCGTGTAACGCGACAACCCTTAATCATATCGGTCGCTAAATATTAAAATTTGGTCGCTAAATCATTCAACAACTACAAAACATTTTAGCGACTAGGCAATATGTTACCACGTCCAAGGTTTACAAAACCGGACGGGCCATCAAATCGGTGAAGACATCGGTTCAAGGTTCAATGGTCCAACCGAGGTTGAACCATGGTCGAACCAGTATTAATTAAATACCATTTTTAAAAACTTTTAACATAATATATATAATAAATTAAATGAAAAATAATATAATATTTTGAATTATATCACATTAAAAATTAAATATCACTTAAAAATACCATAAAAAGGACTCTTCACTCCTGTTGGACATCTATCAATGGACTTTTCATTTACTATTATTTAATATATATGTACAAACTTCAAAGTGCTGTACATTTATCATGGCAGTCTGATAACAACCTTTATGACATTTTTTATTATTAAATAAAAGCTTCTTTTACAAGCTAAGCTATATCTCAGATATTGTGACACCTTTACCCGAGTATCACATTAACTGCATTATTTAATCACTTTTAACGAGTTGTCGATTAATCACTACATGATTACTAAGTTGAAGTTAAATTAAAGTTAAAAGTCACAACTAACATCAGTTTTCAAAATACTTTGTTCATATCAAACTACCCCTAAAGATAGACTTCCTAAGAGCTGGCCAGACCTACAAATGTCCATTTGGGAGACCATGGTAGTCATCCCCATCCCTAGGAGGTGTAGCCGATGCAACTACCTCCATCTCTACTCCCTCATCGGGAGCATCGACATCATCATCATCTCCAATCGGGGGATCCTCTTCCATCAGCTCTATGGGATCCTCCTCCATCAACTCCTCCGGATTCTCCTCAATCGGGACCACTGGTGCCTCTTCCGGCTGACGCTGGGCTTGAGGAAACTCAAGATCCAAAAGACCCAGGTTGGCCAAATGCTGCAGATAAAACTCCATAGGTGGCAGTCAGATATGAATTGTCTCAATAGTATGAACTCATCTCATGAGTGCTTCTTCTGAACCCTCCATAGTACAAAGAGGTCCCGTATCCGTCACTGCGCGGGCTGAGACTAGAGAAAAGGTCCACGCAGCAGGGTCCTCTCCATTCTCAAACAAAAGGGCTCGGGTCCGGGAGTGGGCTAACTGTATCATAGCTGGATCCATCTATCCTCACGTATATAGCATATATACATATAACAAGAAGAAGAAAACAACAAAAACGCAAGGGTGAGATTCCTCGAGGATCATCTTCTTCATTTATGGATTATCGGGTACGCAGACTCTTCCACTGCACCTCGGGATGTTGTCTGGTCCCATACTGAATTATGGGGTCTTTCCTTGCTCCATGAGTTCTTTCTTTTCTTGAAGAAACACATCGGTAGTTTGCTGATCTCTGATTTCTTCCATTAACCTATTTGAGATCTTAATCATTCCAACACTGATCCTCTACGGACTTACTTCTATCATCAAATCGAGATCATGAAACTTCTCGATCAACTCTAACTCTTTCACCATCGTTGCTGAGACATGTATGGCCTTCCGACTTAAGGCATCAGCTACAATGTTCGCATTTCTAGGATGATACTATAATGCAAAGTCATACTCTTTCAAAAATTGGATCCACCGTCTCCGCCTCATGTTAAGCTCTTTTTGGTAAAACAAATACTTTAGGCTTTTGTGATCGCTGAAAACATCAAACTTAGCTCCATACAGATGATGCCTTCATATCTTTAGTGCAAAGACCACCGCAGCTAGCTCAAGATCATGCGTCGGATAATTCTTTTCATGAGTCTTTAATTGACGAGACGCATACGCTACGAACTTCCGGTATTGCATCAATACACGACCTAGACCTTGATATGAAGCATCGCAGTACACCTCATAAGGTTCTTTGGGTTCAGGAAGTATCAACACTGGTGAGGTTGTTAAACATTCCTTTATCATTTGAAAGCTTTCTTCACATTCTGTCATCCACACAAAAGGTTGATCCTTCCGTGTAAGCTGAGTCAACGACACAACAATCTTGGAGAAACCTTCAATAAATCTCCGGTAGTATCCGGCCAAACTGACAAAACTTCTAATCTCTGTTACGATCTTCGGTCTTTCACAAGAAAGCAGTGCTTCCACCTTGGCAGGATCTACGGCAATCTCATCTTTGGAAATCACGTGCCCCAAGAACTTCACTTCTTCAAGCCAAAACTCACACTTAGAGAGTTTTTCATAGAGTTCCTTCTCGCGTAAGATCTGTAGGACTTGTCGCCGATGTACTTCATGTTCTTCTGGACTCCTAGAGTAGACAAGGATGTCATCTATGAACACTACCACAAACTTGTCAAGAAACGATCGAAAAACTCGATTCATATAGTCCATGAAGACAGCAGGTGCATTGGTCACTCCAAAAGGCATTACCAGATACTCATAATGTCCATAACAGGTTCGGAACGCCGTCTTTGGTATATCTTCAATCTTCACCCTAATCTGATGATAACCCGTCCTCAAGTCTATCTTTGAGAAAATAGCGGCTCCTTGCAGTTGATCCATCAAATCATCTATTCTCGGCAACGAGTACTTATTCTTAATCGTTACCTTGTTAAGTTGCCTGTAATCAACACATAGTCGTGAACCCCCATCCTTCTTTCGTACCAAAAGAACAGGTGCTCCCCACGGGGAAACACTCGGTCTTATAAATTGTTTTGACAACAAATCCTCCAATGGAGCCTTCAGTTCAACGAGTTCTGTAGGTGACATCCGATACGGAGCAATCAATATCGGACCGGTTCCTGGAATAAGATTGATGGAGAATTCAATATCCCTCACTGGTGGTAATCCTGGTACATCATTTGGAAACACTTCCGGAAAATCCTTCACGACAGGTATCATACTCACATCAACTTCCTCTTCGGCTACTAAGTTAGCCAGAAGCAAGCATTCCTAGCCTTTTCCTTTTAAAAGAGTCCTCAATTGTTTGGTGGACAAAAATCCAGAAATCTCGGGATCAAGAAAGGTTAGGGTTCTATGAGAACAATCTAGAAGAACATGATTAAAATATAGCCAATCCATTCCTAATATCACATCTAGTTTTACTAAGGGTAAACAAATTAGGTCAAAAAGGAAGTGTCGATCCTGAATGACGATAGGACAGTTTAAGCACACCGTATTTACAGTCACAGGTTCAGCAATAGGGGTTGAAACAATCAAATCATATGGTAAACAAGAAACAGGTAATCCTAGCAGTTTCACACAATCCACTGATATAAACGAATGCGTTGCACCTGAATCGAAAAGCACAATTAAGAGGTTATCGGCTATGTCACAACTACCTTATATGAGATCTTTGGAGTTCGAGGCTTCAGCTCCACTCATAGTAAAAACTCTCCCTCTAGCTGTTGGTTTGTCAACTCTGGCACTGTTGATGGTAGGCTCACACTTTGGTGCCTTACAATCCTTTACCATGTGTCCCAGTCGATTACAATTGAAGCACTTTACTCCCTTCATACGACATACATCAGCAAAATGACTTGGGTCGGCACATTTCTTTCCTCGGCCTTGGCTTTGGCTTCTCTGATTCCCGTTTCCGGTTGCAGAAACAACGGGACGATAAGTTGGCTGGCTATGGGTGGTTCCAACGGGTCTACTGTATGGTTTCTTTCGATTTTGTCCCCCTTTCTGATTCTAACTTCTGGACCTAAAAGGTCCTACAACATTCCCTCGGTTGTCTCTTCCCTTCCTCATTTGTTCCACTTTTCTATATTTTTCTACCAGCGGTTGAAAATTTCTAATATCTAGTGGCATTACCGATTCCTTAATCTCGTATCTTAATCCTCCTTCGAATCTTTCACATTTCCATCCCTCATCGGGGTTGTCATGGAAAAAGAAAAAATACCTGGCAAGTGATTCAAACCTTGCCGTGTATTCTCCAACTGTCATTTCTCCCTGTCGCAGACACAAAAATTCTTGCTCCTTTTCGCCTCTACCACTCTGAGGGAATACTTGTCCAGAAATGCGGTACGGAACACTTCCCAAGTAATTTCTTGTTGATCTGCCTCGAGTAGTTGCCTGGTGCCTCTCCACCAGTACTCCGCATCTCCCATCAACAGGAAAGTGGCATAAGGCACTCTTACTGCCTCAGGGCTGTTGACCAGTTCAAAAATCTTCTCTATCTCTTGAATCCACAAGTCAGCTTTTGTGGGGTCAACATCACCACGAAATTGTGGTGGATTCTGACGTCGAAAAGCTGTCAGAGCACGACTTTCAGCGGCTTGCTCCTGTTGGTGGTGTGCAACCATTGCAGCAGTCTGTTGAGCAATAACAACTGCAACATCTGCCATGACTTGTGCTGCAAAATCCATTCCTCCATCTGCTGGTCCACGACCACCAGCAAAACCACCTCTACGGCCTCCTCTGCGGCCATGTCCACGCCCAGCATCTAGTTCCATAACTGACCTATAAAATGAAAGTAGTTATATGGTAACCAGATAAGAAACACTCGACTTCTTTCCAACACTCATTACTTCCAACTACTTACTTGGAAGTAATTCAAACAAACCAAATTAGAGATCACACAACAAGAACACAACAGGCCAATTCCCCAAAGATTCTTGAAAGACTCGACCAGCTTTGATACCACCCTTAATGTGACACCCTTAACCCGAGTATCACATTAACTACGTTAATTAATCGCTTTTAATGAGCTGTCGATTTACTTTCGAAAAACAGGATTTTTTTAAAAAAACTCTTTACTAATAATGATGTTTACTTACTTTAACAATTTAATACATAACATCATGCATAAAGTAAAGACAAAGAATTCTGAAAGCATAACAAGTTCATTAATACTTAAGCCTTTAAATAGTCAGGCTTCATGACAGAAATTTACAGAGTGATAATTCATAAGATCCACTACATGATCACTAAGTTGAATTTAAATTAAAGTTAAAAGTCACAACTAACATCAGTTTTCAAAATACTTTGTTCATATCAAACTACCCCTAAAGATAGACTTCCTAAGAGCTGGCCAGACCTACAGATGTCCATTTGGGAGACCATGGTAGTCATCCCCATCCCTAGGAGGTGTAGCTGATGCAACCACCTCCATCTCTACTCCCTCATCGGGAGCATCGGCATCATCATCATCTTCAATCGGGGGATCCTCTTCCATCAGCTCTATGGGATCCTCCTCCATCAACTCCTCCGGATTCTCCTCAATCGGGACAACTGGAGCCTCTTCCAATTGAGGTCGGGCTTGAGGAAACTCAAGATCCTAAAGACCCAGGTTGGCCAAATGCTGCAGATAAAACTCCATAGGTGGCAGTTGGATATGAACTGTCTCAACAGTATGAACTCGTCTCTTGGATGCTTCTTCTGAACCCTCCACGGTACAAAGAGGTCCCGTATACGTCCCTGGGCGGGCTGAGATTGGAGAAAAGGTCCATGTAGCAGTGTCCTCTAAGCACACAAAACCATTGCTCTAAGCACATAGAACCTATTTTTTAAATTTTGTGGTAAAGGATCATGTGGTGAAACAAAAAAAAAAGGCCCGGAAAGGAGGGATCAAAACCAGTAAATTGTAGAGTGGAACCACTAAATCATGTGGAATCGGAGATGCAGAGGAGGGAGGAGCTCAACTAGAGGTTGTGTGTGCTTAAAGGAGTAGTTCATCTATGTTGATTATTGAAAAAAAAATTGGCAGAAATTGGACAGAAGGACCAAATTTGCAACATTGAAAAAACAGGGGGACCAATTATGCACCAAAAAAACTTTAGGGACCAAAATCGCACATGACCAATAGTAAGGGGCCAAAACTGCAATTAAGCCTTAAAAATAAGATCTTTCAAGAGAGTTGGAGACGATAACAATATCATACCATGGACAAATGAAATGTTGCTAGAATTCCCACATTACCAATGGCGTATCTTGAATAAAATTTTTGGAGGACCAACAGACATTAGTTAAAATGATGCATTTAATAAACATAATTAATTATACATCATTTTATTATTTAAATATATAAAGTGAGTAAATATCTAATATGTGAAATCCTAGTTGATGCTTGCTCATCATGCAATGATGCAGATGCTTGCGAGAGAGATATAATTGTAATATGCCTTGATGATGTTGAGTTGAAAATGATGTCTATTAATTTTGATAGAATTGTTTAGTCATTTGAAGATTTTTAAACCAATGTGATTTAGTAATAATAGTAATATAATATCACAAAGCAAAATATATGATAGTTTGTAAACTTTACATAATAGTGTTTCAAAAAATAAAATATACGATAATTTGTAAGCTTTGTATGCAATAAATGTTGTATAATTTAGTTTAAAAGTGTCATACATAATTTTTTATATAAAAGAGTAAAGAAAAAATTTGGGCGGAGCCACGGCTATCCCTAACCACAAGAAGGTCCGCCTCTGCACATTACCACATTTTATTTCTCAAGCCAGAAATCTCAAAATAAAAAAAAATCACAAATTAATTGTTAACACCTAAGGAGGCGGAATGAGAGTTTATTTTAACAGGCTGATAATTCTTTTTTAAAAAATATATAAATTTTTTTTTTATGATTGAAATCTATGGTGAGGAGGAAAGAAATCCCTCACATGTAAGGGACCCAAGAATACAGTAGACATGGTGAGGTCTGTTTAAAATTAAAATGTTGATGGTCTAAGTGTAAATATGCATGTCAAAGACTCCAAGAGGTGTTACAGACGCACAGATAACCAAAAGGTGATCGACATCTAACTAGGAGACATGGAATAAAAATATGTTCAATAACCAACGGTCCATTCACTGGCGTTGGCTAGAATACTCCTTGGTAAAGTTGGAGTTTACATCCTCCATCAATTTTGACCATAGATATATTATTAAAAAAACCTATGGTCCAGATTAACAAGGGTAATATGGGTAATCTCTTTTACTTCTATATCCTTCCCTCTTCTCTTTCACTCTTCACACTCCCCCTTCTCATCGTCATCGTCGTCCCCTTGACCCGACACCGTCACCTCCCTTCTGTGGTTCTCCGCTCATTACAGCACCGCCGATCACGAGCAGAACATATGTCGTCAACAAAAAAGAGATGAGCAGTTTTTGAAAAGACAAGGATGGGGAAGAGGTAGATCTCATGGATTCCTTCAACATCAATCCCTCAGAATGGGTGGATTTGGTGGGAAACCTTTGGATCGCGTCATCCATGGAGGTGGGTGTGGCAATACCTCTTTTCGTGGAGCGCAGCGGCTTTGGGGTTGCGTCGAAGGGGGAGGGTTCAAATGCAGAGTGACGATGGGTTGCTTTTTTGTTTTTTGTTTTTTTGTTTTTTTTGTTTTTGTCTTTTTTTGTTTATTGGAATACCTATTATATCCCTTGAGGATGAATACGAGTGATGGGTTGCTTTTTTGTTTTTTGTTTTTTTGTTTTTTTTGTCTTTTTTTATTTTATTGGAATACCTATTATATCCCTGGAGGATGAATACACAACTTTGAGGTTGGAGTATTGTAGAATCCTCCCCATTCACTACAAATACAACTGTGGACCGAAACCATTACTCAACCATTCCTACAAGCACAGAATTTGCACTAAATGGGATATAATAAATTTGCAATCCTTTAATAGGACATGAAACATAGATGACCATTGGGTTTTTTTTTGTCCTTATTCTAATTTTTTCATTTAGATGGTTCAGTCAATGATGCTAATGACTAAGTACTCAATAACAATATATAGCTGACGGGGGAGGGGCTTCCCTCACCCTAGAAGCCACCATAATCTTATCCATTCATTTTGCTTCAATCTAATGGTTAAAAATTATTCAATTCATTATTTCATTAAACAAAAAATAGTTAATGATAACTTTAACAAATAGTGAGAAAAGTGAAATTTATTAAATGAAGAGATATATTTTGAAATTTGGACTGCTAATTTGAATTTATAAGAGAAAAGATTCAATCAGGCCCCTAAAAATAATCACAAGGGCACTCTTGGTCTATATAAAAAAATTAATTATCTAGCCCATCAAATTTATAAACTCGGGACATATTAGTCTCGAGACCAACTCAATGTCCGTTTACTTACCTATGTGTCTCATTAACCGTCCTGCCTAGCTCGTCAGTGATTCTGCGTGGCCTATGACAAATTTTCACAGCAAAAAACAAAGAAAAGTGAAAAAACATACACAATTTAAAAACCTATACATAGAGTGTGTTTGGGAAAGATGGAAAAAAATATTATGCTGATAATCTGTTTTCAAATAATCGATTATTGTGATAATCGATTATAATCAGAATCTGTTTTTGTTTGGGTATATTTGCTGAAAAGCGATTTTAAGATAATCTATTTCGTTTGGGTGATGCAAAAATAATCACTTTTACATAGTAAATTACAAAAAAGGGTATAAAGTTATTTGTTTATATTAATAATATTATATTTTTTACATTAAAAATTATTAAAATGGTTATTTTTTATATTTTGTCACCAATTTTTTTCTAATATAAAAAATTAAACAAATTTTGTTAAATTTTTTTTGTTATGAAAAGTCAAGCTCATGTACAATCCAACACAATAAAGCTTGCGCCTTGCGAAGGGAAGTAAAAGCATGTATGTAAAAAAAGCTTGCGGTGGCTGTATCATGTATTAAAAAGCTCGTGCCTTGCGGTGAGGAAAGGGAAGTAAGAGCATTCCAGTGTTGGGGCAAAAGGGGAACAAAATTAAGTTGGAGATTGGAAATAATCACGTTGAAAAAAATCTAACAGTCCTCTCTTGTTGATTGTAGGAAAACAACTTTTTTTTCAAAGAAAAAAACTTTTTAGAAGATTAAGTTAAAGACCCAAACATAACAATTATTTACCAAAACAATTTTTATACAAAAAACAGCAGAAAACACACATAATTTATCTATCCCAAACATGCTCATACTTGAAAATTGAGAATGTTTTGAGTATATACGAAAGCTGGTTTGCTTCACAAGGTCCTCTGAGAATCATATTTTACACAAGGATACCAACACAGACCACCTTGATTAGATCCAATCAAGATGAGTTAGGAATATAAAATAGATACCAATGAAAGCATATTAATACCACAAATTTTCTTAATCATGGTTCCTAATGCATTCAATAAGTTGTGTTATATAGACCATTGTAGTCAATTTTTCCTTAATCATGATTTCTTATGCATTCAATAAATTTCCATTATAGTGGATTTTTCGTTAAACTGACAAAAACAACTGCTACAAGCCTTTTTTCTGGGACCTTGAATCAGCAAAATATATACACCATAAAAGAAGGGCAAATTAAACAAATTCTTACAAAATACATTGTTGTCTTGGTTTAAGTTAAATAACTAGTTCTACAAACCAATGCATTCAACATTGTTGTCTTGAGACTATATTGAATGTTCTTCGTCAGCTTGTCTGGCAATTGCACCCTGGATTTAGTAGTGAATGTTATTTGTTTTGTTGTTTGCCTTTGCTAAAATTTGTTTTGTTGTTTTGTTCCTCTTTCATTAGTGATGTTCTAGGTTGAGCCAGACTGTTCCATCATTGGTGGTGAAGTCTTGAGTTGGTCCTAGGTCCTGAAATTTCATGTTAGCTTACTTCTAAGAACATGGAAGTGTATGAATGTTAATACTTAAGGCGCTGACACAATGTACCATAAAATTACTTTTCTCTATTTATTGTTGTTTCATAATTCATTTAAATTCCTTATAGTAGGAGTGAGAGAGAATGCTGACATATAATATAATGTTTTCACCCATACACATTGGTAGTTTTAAAACTCGATATTTACTAACATTATTTGTTATGGATCATTGTTGCAGATCATTTTGGACACTAAATTATATGTAAGTATTGAACTGCATCCTTTTCTTTTGTTTCCTTTAATAACTAACTTTGGAATTTTGACTGCACTCATTAGGGCCTTTAGCCTTTTATAAAAAATAGTAACATGATCCGTGCTTCTCTAGACCATCCGAGGACAAAGCTGATTTGCCTACACTGTAGCAACACTAATCACTGTCTCCCTTTTCTAACATCTGGCCACAGAAATTTGTTTTTTTTTTTCTTCTAGTTTTTGTTATAACTCCAGCCAAAAAGGAGGAGAGACACACCCACCGAATTTCAAAATTTTGAAGGGAAAAAAACCGAATTTCTTTTCCCACCCCCGCCGATCACCGTAGCTCACTCTTCCCCCCACTTTCATGTATAAGCCAAAATGTGCTTTACTTCTTGCGACACCCCATCTTAGGTCATCACATGGTAACTCGTTGCATAAAATAAAACTTTAATTATGCTGGTTAGTTTTGAAAAATAAGATTTTTTAACACTTTTCTTAATACAAAAATGGTGATAATTTTTTTTTGCTTTCTACTTTGACATACAACAACATAGTCAAACATAGACATATATATATATATATATATATATATACAAAAGACCTTTATCAGTATAGGCCATATACAAAAAGAACTAAGTAGAGAAAATAAAACATACAAACTATATAGTGACCAGTCTAGAACCATATAACAAAAATCATGGCTCTCTATAGCCAGAAGTAGACTGTCGAAGTCACTATCCCCAAAAATGAACTCTAACTACAGCTGGTTGAACAACTAGTGATAACCATTAGGGAGATCAGGATGATCACCCCCACCCACTGCAGGAGTATCCGGTGAAGATACTACTGCCCCTACTCCCTCGTCGGGAGAATCATCATCCTCATCATCGAGAGGATGGTACTCTGGCTCCTCATCAACAATCTCCTCAGCGTCCTCCTCCTCGATCTCCGGATCCAAAACAACCTCTAAAGGAGGTGAGGCTGGTGCTGCTACCTGTAGACGTGCCACACGAATGAGGAATTTGACTGCCAACCGTGGTTCAAATCAAAGGATAAGAGTAGACTTTGATAATAACCTCAATCCTAATGGGCCAATGGCAGATCAGTTTAACAGTTTTGTGGCGACCCTTGCTAGGAACAGGCCTAGTATACTCATTGATATTTGGAAAGATGTACCGGCGGACGTGAAGGATCAGATATGGGAGAGTATTCTGGTATCTATACTTTTACGTCCTATGTTTGTCTGTATCTACTTTATTTTTATCTTAATAATATCATACAGTAATTCGTTGATTCTTTTGGTCTTAATGTAGTTGACCTTTGACATACCGGATACGTACGGTATAAAGAAGCGTTTGCTAAAGTATGCTGGAGAGCATTGGAGGGCTTTTAAGGCTGACCTGGGCAGATACTATGTATTCAATCCAAAAAGTAAAAAGAACCCACTTGAGGTGTATCCGTTTCTTGACCAGGCGACGTGGGATCGTTTTGTTCAGAGCCGACATGATCCCAGCTTTCAGGTTAACTTATTTGATTTGTCTCTAAATTTATGTAATTTCATTAATTTTATTTACTTATGTAATTTAATTGTCTTCTATTTATAACAGGAGAAGAGGAAAAAGGGGCAGAAAAACCAAAGCAAGAATGTCTACCCCCATGTCATGTCTCGTGGGGGATATAAAAAGCTTGTTCAGAAAATGGTTGAAGAGGAAAAGAAAGCACGTCAGGAAGTAGCATCTCAGGCGGATCCTAATGCTGAAAATCGTCCAGAGGTTGTTGATCCACCTCCACCCCCACACCATCGTAAATGGAAGAGGGCCCGACAAAGAAAAATGGGACAATATACATCTGAGGAGGCCCGCCAAGTAGCTGAGAAGATTGTAAGTATAGTTTGAATTGTAATTGTCATTTTAAGATTGTTACCGAATTGTAATGTGACCTGATATTTTATGTGATTGGATGCCTTGGACGAGCAGCTAACCCAAGGAACCTTTGTTCCTAGAGGACGCGATGATATCGTAGCTGCTGCCATCGGTAAACCAAACCACCCGGGCCGTGTCATTGGTGTTGGATGGGGCGTCGGCATTCGTCAATACCATGGTTCATCTTCACACCAATGCCACAGGGATGTTGATGCAGATAGAGCACGGCTAAAACAGGAGATTGCAGCTGAGCTTCGACAGGAGATGGCCGAGCAGTTTACCCAGCAGATGGCAATATTGACTTCTATGTCCCAGCAGATGACAGCCGGTGTCCAACCCTTTGTCCAACCCTTTGTCCATGTGAGCACTAAGGGCTCGTGTGATCCTCCTCATCAGCCTGAAAATGATGATGATGGTGATGATGATGATGATGATGATGATGATGATGATGATGATGACGACCCTGATAGGTGTGAGTTGTATGTTGATGATCATCATGATCGCCGCTTAGTGGCATTGGGTAGGGCACATAATAACTTAGGTAATACCATACACCATCGTTTATTACCGGATGATCAGCTGAGGGTCGTTGTTGAGATTATTCGAGATGCTGATGCTCGAATCCCTGTGACCACTGAGGAGGTTCAAACAGTGGGTCAGGCCCCCGGTAACTTCATCCTCTGGCCAAGAACACTGGTCAGCTTTCTTGTTGCATCTGAGGTATTCAGTTAGTTGTGTTTTTCTATATTCATAGTTGAAATAATTTATTATTGTTTAAATATAATGCTTTATTTTTATTCGTTATAGGATGTTGGAAATGATATTGTGCCTAAAAGGTCGGATCCAGGAAGACCAGAGATGTCTGCTCCTGCCAAGGTATTCATTTGACCATTTAGTTAATTACGAATTAAATAACTTAATTATCTGTGATTACTAATATATATCTATGTTGTTTAGGGGATCGACAAAGGGGCACCTGGCCATGGTAATGTTTTTAAAGTTCTGGCTATACAGGTTGTCACCATGGAGAATGACGCAGCCTTGGTAAGGTTGGAACATGATGCCAGTCTAGGTGATGAACTGTATATCCCAAAGAAGGAACTTATAGAGATGGTACTCAATAAAGAAATGGCTAGTTCTGCACACATATCGTTATGGTGCACGTAAGTACATTTTATTTATAAGTTAAGTAATTAATTTTTAAATACTATGATAATTAACATGTTTTTCCAATATATTAGGTATCTGCATCGTATGTTAGTTGATCAGGGTAACCTCACCCTTTATGGGTTCATTAACCCCATGTTCATTCAGGGTGATGTTCTCCTAGCATCAGAAGACCCGGTCACTACCATACGTGATATACTTGCCCGAGACGATCATCAATTATACCTTGCGCCTTATCTCAATAAGTAAGTACCGGTTATTTAAGTATAACTATATATGACTTAGTCACTAACTATTCGGCAAATATAGCCAGCATTGGCAACTGTTTATCTTGTACCCTAGGATGAACGTCGTGGTCTTCTTCTGCTCATTGGGAAATAAGCCGACGAATGAACTGAAGACGATCATCGAAACGTAAGCATTAAAATACTTTATAATCAGTAATGCAGTTGTTTTAATTATCTGAAATCTATTAGATATACTTTAATTAATGTTTTTGTCACGATAGGTCTATTACTGTAAACCACATGTTGCGTGGTGAAAGGCGTACTCGGGCTATCAGATGGATTATTCCTAGCATAAGATATTTATTAGTTCAAATGCATCAAATGCAGTGGGTATAATTATTGATTTCTATTTTATTTAATTCCTCATATTCTAATTGGGTTTCATTTGTACGTAGTCACGTATACAACGTGGATCATGGGAATGTGGCTACTATATGATGCAGTGGATGTTGGAAATTATCTCCTCCAGGATCACTGAAAGATGGCACGAGGTAAATGTTAATTGAGACAATTAGAAGTAATAGTATAGATTCGTTATATGTTTTATGTTAGTTTATTACTTAAAAGATATAATCTTTTGTCCAATTAAACTTGCAGATATTCAACAATCCAACTCCATTATCTGATTCCGACATCAACAACATAAAGAGGCGTTGGGCAACTTTCTTTCTTGAAGTGTACCAACCATAGTTTGTATATATGTAGTCAGTTTAAAAACTTATCATGTACTAGCTATAGTGTACTTTTGACTGATCATATGTATTTTTATATGAAATCTATAATATATCATGTAGCTTTTTGGTTTCTAATTATTTTTGTTATCTGAATGTAATTGAACGTACATATATATGTATTGTTCGTAATAAATTCAGTATATATTAGTTGTGTTGAGAATATTTACAGTATGTTATTCTGGTATTGATCTGCATTACTGAAACAGGGGGAAAGGAATGATAGAAATGTAAATAACAGGGAAAAAAAAAGAGACTTTACACATCGGTTTTACTGAAAACCGATGTGGAAATTTCACTTTCCACATCGGTTTCATTAAAAACCGATGTGGAAAGTGAAATTTCCAATAGGATACCAATTGACAAATCAATTTTCCACATCGGTTAAGTGAAAACCGCTGTTAAAAATATATTATAAACATCGGTTTTAAAACCGATGTGAAAAGTGGCAATAAACCACATCGGTCATTTCAACATCAGTTTGAAAACCGATGTGAAAAGTCAAAAATAACCGATGTGGAATCCCTTTTCTGCACTAGTGATTCCACAAATTTTCTGAATCATGGTTCCTAATGCATTCAATAAGTTGTGTTATATAGACCATTGTAGTCAATTTTTCCTTAATCATGATTTCTTATGCATTCAATAAATTTCCATTATAGTGGATTTTTCGTTAAACTGTCAAAAACAACTGCTACAAGCCTTTTTTCTGGGACCTTCAATCAGTAAAATATATATACCACAAAAAAAGGGCAAATTAAACAAATTCTTACAAAATACATTGTTGTCTTGGTTTAAGTTAAATAACTAGTTCTACAAACCAATGCATTCAACATTGTTGTCTTGAGACTATATTGAATGTTCTTCGTCAGCTTGTCTGGCAATTGCACCCTGGATTTAGTAGTGAATGTTATTTGTTTTGTTGTTTACCTTTGCTAAAATTTGTTTTGTTGTTTTGTTCCTCTTTAATTAGTGATGTTCTAGGTTGAGCCAGACTGTTCCATCATTGGTGGTGAAGTCTTGAGTTGGTCCTAGGTCCTGAAATTTCATGTTAGCTTACTTCTAAGAACATGGAAGTGTATGAATGTTAATACTTAAGGCGCTGCCACAATGTACCATAAAATTACTTTTCTCTATTTATTGTTGTTTCATAATTCATTTAAATTCCTTATAGTAGGAGTGAGAGAGAATGCTGACATATAATATAATGTTTTCACCCATACACATTGGTAGTTTTAAAACTCGATATTTACTAACATTATTTGTTATGGATCATTGTTGCAGATCATTTTGGACACTGAATTATATGTAAGTGTTGCACTGTATCCTTTTCTTTTGTTTCCTTTAATAACTAACTTTGGAATTTTGACTGCACTCATTAGGGCCTTTAGCCTTTTATAAAAAATAATAACATGATCCATGCTTCTCTAGACCATCCGAGGACAAAGCTGATTTGCCTACACTATAGCAACACTAATCACTGTCTCCCTTTTCTAACATCTGGCCACAGAAATTTGTTTTTTTCCTTCTATTTTTTGTTATAAGTCCAGCCAAAAAGGAGGAAAGACACACCCACCGAATTTCAAAATTTTGAAGGGAAAAAATCGAATTTCTTTTCCCACCCCCGCCGATCACCGTAGCTCACTCTTCCCCCCACTTTCATGTATAAGCCAAAATGTGCTTTACTTCTTATGACACCCCATCTTGGGTCATCACATGGTAACTCGTTGCATAAAATAAAACTTTAATTATGCTGGTTAGTTTTGAAAAATAAGATTTTTTAACACTTTTCTTAATACAAAAATGGTGATAATTTTTTTTTGCTTTCTACTTTGACATACAACAACATAGTCAAACATAGACATATATATATATATATATATATATATATATATATATATATATATATATATATATATATATATATATATACAAAAGACCTTTATCAGTATAGGCCATATACAAAAAGAACTAAGTAGATAAAATAAAACATACAAACTATATAGTGACCAGTCTAGAACCATATAACAAAAATCATGGCTCTCTATAGCCAGAAGTAGATTGTCGAAGTCACTATCCCCAAAAATGAACTCTAACTACAGCTGGTTGAACAACTAGTGATAACCATTAGGGAGATCGGGATGATCACCCCCACCCACTGTAGGAGTATTCGGTGAAGATACTACTGCCCCTACTCCCTCGTCGGGAGAATCCTCATCCTCATCACCGAGAGGATGGTACTCTGGCTCCTCATCAACAATCTCCTCAGGGTCCTCCTCCTCGATCTCCGGATCCAAAACAACCTCTAAAGGAGGTGAGGCTGGTGCTGCTACCTGTATAGGTTGTGCCATTGGAGGATGAATCTCTAGCTCTCCATGATCAACCATGTGCTGCAGAAAGAACCATGCTGGTGGTAGTGATACCTCAATCATCTCTACCAAATGAGTCCATCTCTGAAGTCCCACAGCTAGTATGCTGACAACCTCTCATATGGGGCCTGTGTTCGTGGAGCTGTGTGCCCCTGGGTTAATAACCCATGCGCCAACATCCCATGCGTTCTCAAACATGAGGGAACGGATCCTCGAATGTGCCAGAGGCATCTTGTAACACCCGGTTTTTCACTGTTTTTAATATTGGTAAAATAGATAGAAATGTTTATATTTTATTCTAAAATTTAGAAATTTATTTTGAATAGACAAAGATCATATTCATACTCTACTTTACCGTATAGAGTTACGATTAAATTTTGGGTCGAAAATTCAGACGAAACCCGGTCTGCGTTTTACTGACAGTAAAATTTTACTGCTCAGATGACCTAATATTGACTCATGAATGAAATACTTAGGGTTTTTATGGAGTTTCCAATGACTTTGGCTATTTTAAAATTTTTCACTTAAAAAGTGAAATAATATATATTATTCGGCCGTTATATTAAATCAGGCGATCGACGGAGCTGAAAATGGGATTTCTGGGACCCGCTAACAGATGAAGACAATGTCATTCTAAGATGACTCATAAGGGTGAGTCATATAGGTGACTCACAAGTGTCATGATGGCTTTTGAGGTGAAATGACTATAATACCCCTAAGTTGGTTTAAATGACAAAATTGCCCTTAAGTGAGATTACTCTTTTGCCCTTAAAATTTTATGACTTGGACCCTTTTAGCCCCCATTTCCCACGGCCCAAACCCATTTCCTTAGGCCCTCACACTCATTTTTTGCATCATCATCTTCTAGCTTAAGTCTTCTTCCATTTTTTCTCTCAAAAACTTTAAGTTTCCATAGCCAACTTTTGTGAAGAAACCACTTGATTTCTTGCACTTTTTTAATCTTCAAGAGGTATACCTTGCTCTTCTCACTTAATCATCAGTATGTTCTTCATTCATCTGTATGATTCAAGCCATAATCATCATTTTCCATTTTAGGGTTTTCAACTTCAAAAATTTCTACAAAATCTGAGAAAAATCTTATAATCATGAAACCAATTTCTATGATCTTGTTAACATCTCTATATTTATAATCCAAGAGTATGAATCAATCAAAAATTTTCTTCCTATTTAACCTCTCAAGGCCGAACCCTAACTTGATTTGGGGGAGGTACTTTGTTCAATTTTTTTGGAAAGTCTTGCTTGATTCAATCCTTTTTATTCATGTATGTATTGAATCCAAAATGTTGAATCAAAATAAATTCTCTAGCCTATTTTTTTATGCAATGGCCGAACCTAGCTCATATTGGAGTTAGAGGATTTTATTTCAATTTTTGTATTATGATCATTGATCATGTGTTCTAAATGCTTAAGGATCACTAATCCAAGAGCTTAGGAATTTTTAAAAAATTTAAGCCATTAAAACACCTCATGGTCGAACCCTTAATGTAGGAAAATAGGTGTATTTAGTTGTTTGATTGTTGATTTATTGTTTTGGTTTGTTGAAGGATAAGTATCGTATCGGGTACGTGTGATACCGACGTTCGGATTTTCGACGAAAACCTTAATCAGAAGGAAAAGTCTCTAAGAGGTATGGGGAGTACCCGAGGGGTTTTTTTTCGATAGTTATATGTTATTAGTTGTGGTCTGTATAATTTATTTGGGTGTGTTTATTATTTTACGTAGTTAAAATTACCTGCTTTTAATTATCTGCTTTTAATTGTTCATCTGCATTTAATTGTTATAGAATTTTAATGCATGCCATGAACCATGCTATTTGCTATAATGTTAATATGAAATTATTATTAATGTTGGTTGTGGATTGAAAAGCCTGACAGTAGTTAGTGCTCAATTAATTATGAGGTTAAAAGTATTAAAAATATTTTAAGAAATAACGAATTTTTAATTGTTGGAATATAGCAATAAAATATTATTTAATGGTTTGATTGGTTAGAAATGAGGAATAACTGAAAAAAAATGATTATTATAATGATTTATCGACGTAAGAGTATTTTATGAGTCATTGTGAGGAAGTAACCACGAAAATATTTTAGTACAGCTAATTTTTACATAATAAATTACAAGATATTAGAAAATGTTATTATAAAAAATTAAGTTTCAAAAATAATTTAATTATGAGGTTGAGAAAATTATTTTACTAGAAAAGTCAAATTTTGACTTAAAACGTTTTTAAAATGCAAGCGATAGATTATTCCAAAAATACTTACGGAAAGTATTCTTAAAAACAACAATTTTTATTAGAACAGATAATTAGTCTCAAAACGATATGTTCTTGTAACAAAGGTTTCAAAACAAAGATTTTTAAAAGAAAATGAGTTTTAAGTGATTTAATGATTTTATAAATGAATTTCCAACGTAAAAGGGATATTTTGCAAATTAGGTTTATACAATGATGTTATTTCCAACAACTTGGATAAGTTGTGGAATTTTGTTTTGGATTTGTATTTCACAAAACGAAAATGATTTTAAAGTCGAAATACGGACCTAGTGTCCGAGACGTCGGGATTCTTGTGTTCTATGATGTGGACAATATGTCCTAAAGGTGCATGATGTGTACTATAAAAGTTATGTCGATTTTTTGTGCACTAAAATCTACGAATCTAAGATCGGTGCATCGATCTAGACTTCATGATTTGTACTTTTGGACTTGGAGTCCTTTTGTTAATGATGAAATATGAATTTTAAAATTTAGTTGGTTGTAAGCCTTTGAGCTTCGACGAGGGAAGAATGAACACGAAGAAAAGTAACGATCGAACAAAATGTTTTACATGCATTATTCGGCAGACGTGCCTAAGATGTTATGTATAGTGTCTGGATAGATATTCATGTTATGATGTATCATTGGGCCGTGGTGGACAATGAAAAACCATTCAAGATGTTATCACTGTGCCTAGTTTTGGACAGTGTGTTATGGTTAAAATATATGCCTTATTTGGCAATCGAGCTTGATCAAGTCATTTGACGTTGGGATATCTCTGGAGATTAAGTACAAAATTTAGATGAGGAATATTGAAGTGTCATGCATTTATTTTTAAACGACAACGACTGTCGGGTATGAAACCCTTTGATAAATAATTGTTTATTTTTGAATATACATGTTATATGATGTTTGAGTGTCGCGCATATGGTTATCGTTTTAAAATCCATATATTGGTTCTCACCCTTGCGTGTTTTATTGTTGGTTCCTCTTCGGTGTGGTGTATATTTCTATCTGAGTATAGATGGATGATATGTTAAGTCTCTAAAATGTATGATGTGCATTTCCCTAGGTTTTGACGAGAACTAAACATTGGTTAATGATTTAATTAACCTTCATACTGGTTGCTAACCTGTCTATCAAGTGTGCAGATTAAATAAGAGAATCTCACGTCCAACACAAGTAATAGAAGCTCACGTCCAACAGTGTAGTGATAGAAGCTCACGTCCAACACAAGTAATAGAAGCTCACGTCCAACAGTTTAGTGATAGAAGCTCACGTCCACCACACAAGTGATTGAAACCAACGTCCAGCACTGTAGTGATTGAAGCGCACGTCCAAAACGCAAGAGATAGAAAATTGCGTCCACTAAAGTGACACAAGTGGTCGTCCACTAAAGTGATGAAAGTCAGCGTCTACTTAAAGTATTAGAATGGCTCGTCCAATGACGTGGCAGATGGAGCTCGTCCATAAAAGTATCAGAATGGCTCGTCCAATGACGTGGCAGATGGAGCTCGTCCATTAAGTAATCAGAATGGCTCGTCCAATGACGTGGCATATGGAGCTTGTCTACTAAAGTAAAAGAGGCTCTCGTCTCGTCCACTAAAGTAACAGAGGCTCTCGTCTACTAAAGTAACAGAGGCTCTCGTCCACTAAAGTAACAGAAGTGCTCGTCCACTAAAGGTGACAGCAGTGCTCGTCCACACTAGTCTTTGGACTTGCTGAGTCCTTAATATGGAGCTCGTCTACTAGTCCGAATGAAAACTCAAATGGCTAGATAGACGCGGCTATTTTCAAGATGGAAGCACTTATCTTATAGACGCGAATTCTATACGGATTACCGGAATCGTATTTCAAGAACCAGAAAGAGACTTGAAGCCTTCTCTCCTACTCAGTTTCACGATTATCAAGAAAAGTCAGAAGCATCCTTGGATAGTCAAAACCAAAGACCAGTTGAAGAATGCTTCCAACATGCTCTATTCCCTAATACCTCTGGTCCTTACACGAAAAGGGAAGTGTGCTCAGCAAAATACAAAAAGCTCTCTGCACAACTCTGATATGGTTGTATCACGATGCTTAAAGCCATGATCCTTCATGTTAGAGTACAACCAACGACTCTATTACATTAATGGTTGCCCAGAACGATTCTATTGCAATTAATGAAGTTCTGCTTGAAGCCAACATCTGATGGAATGTCTCTAACGGATCCTAAATGCTTGAAGACTATAAATACAGAAGTCACTGATGATGAAGAAGTGTGAGAGTTGCTGGAGCTACTACTTCTGCTACACTTGATGAAAAATGAGAGGATCACCATCTTCATCTCAACAGAAATCATCCCCAATGTAAACATTCTATATTCACTCAAGGGAGTGTTATGAGAGATTTCTTTTATCAGTTCTGAAGTGCTTAAAAATATATCCACTCTTGTGAGTGTAGGAAGAACTTATCTCTGTACTTCATTGTAAAATCACTCCATGAGTGTTGTGAGATTTTCTCTATGTAACCTTCATCAAAATCCAGTGAGCCTGGAGAGGCTAGGTGAAAATAATACTTGCAACAGCCTGGAGAGGTTGGTTAAGAACAATACTCAATGAGCCTGGAGAGGCTAGGTGTGCAAATAATACTTGCAACAGTCTGGAGAGGCTGGTTATGAACAATACTCAATGAGCTTGGAGAGGCTAGGTGTGCAAAGACTACTCATTATAATTATCTGATGTGATAGTGGAGAAAAACTCAACTACTGCTGGGGACTGGATGTAGCTCATCGTTTATATGAGTGAACCAGGATAAATCTTGTTGTTTATTTTCTCTCTACCCTTATCTCCTTATCTTTGTTGTTTTATATATTTTCAACAAAGTTTTCTAACTGATTTTAAGCTTTATGTTCTAAGCTATTTTCAAATGTTTTTATCCGCTAGATGTTGTCTAACCGGTTAATGTTTAGTCTAAGATAATTAGACAAGTAAAATGCTTTATCTTCCTTATTTCCAAACTGGTTAAAAATATGTTATTAGTTTTGTTAGATGGTTTTTAAATTATCTTCTTCTATCCATCTACACTCTCTTTATTTGAAAAACTCTAATTTATGTTTTGTTGTTTAGTAAAAGTTTTAAATTTCTATTATCACCAAATTCACCCCCCCCCCCCCCCCCCCCTTTGTGTGATGGTTGCTTTGACCTAACAATTGGCATCAGAGCCACGTGCTCTGTAGAGAAGCTTAACCGCTTAGAGTTAAAGATCCTTGTTATCTTAGCAACCAAAATCATTTTTTTAAATTGTTCGATTTTAAATTTGAAAAACCTCATGTCTTTGAATTTCTTTTCACAAAAATTCAAACTGGAATTGTTTTTATAAGATGTTAACTTTGTTTTGTGAAATGTTTTTCTTTATACTCTTTTCTCTTCTAAACCAAAATTCATTTGGACTGATTTTGTTAAAATACTTTTTTCTTTTAACATTAGAAAAATGTTTTTAAGAAATTTGTCTTTTAAATTTTTTTTTTGACAAACCCAAAAGGTGTCTCAAATCTAAAAATATTTTTTTTCTGTTCAATGCTATTTATGTTACCAAAAATGCTTCTTTGTATAAAAGTATATCCTTGAATTAGAAGATGCAGATCATTGATAGAAGTTGGATTATAAAAATGTTATCAAGAGGAAGAACGCAACATAATTAGTGGCTCTTCATCTCAAGAAGCCTGTGAGATGAGAAGATATGGATGAAGAAGAATTTTTCATGAAGGATCTAACTCAAGAGGAATGTTTGGAGTTGAGTTTATTAAACTTGAGAAGCTACATCGGAAGTTACTTGATCCTATTCCCTGTTGAAAAGTTCAGAACAACATGACTACTGAAAAATTAAAGGAATCAAACTCGGTGATATCTACTCCTTATCTCTTGTTGTTGTTTAACTTGTGATTATTTATTTTGCACATGATTTTTTTTTTCTGTGTGTGCTAAAGTGCATTCATGTTAAAATAAGATAATGCTTTTAATTTTCATTAATTTAGCTCGCATTTGCTTATCCCTCGCACGAATTTGAATATTCTGATAAAATGTTTGTTATACATGTTAAAATTATTCAACATGCATGCTTGGAAGAAATATATTGATAAAGATTCTTTCCACTTGAAGTTATCAAATGTGTGCCTTAAATATTTCTTGTGCTTCAACTTATGTTGAAATGGTATCAATCTGAAATGAAATGCTATTATGAGTTGAAATCATAATAGTCCAATGCGTAAGAGATTCTTTTTGTCATCATTATAATTGCTGGAAGAAAATATGGATTTGTCATAGTTGATGACTATTCTAGATACACATGGATACTCTTCCTAACACACAAGGATGAGTCTTTTAAGGCTTTCTCAGTATTCTGCAAAAGAGTACAAAATGGGCAGGTTTCTGTATTTCTACCCTTAGAAGTGATCATGGGGGAGAATTTGAAAATGAGCAGTTTAGACAGTTCTGTGAGGAGAATGGAATCTCTCATAATTTCTCTGCACCTAGAACTCCATAGTAAAATGGAGTGGTTGAGAGAAAGAACAGATCTCTGCAAGAGATGGCTAGATCTATGCTCAATGAAAATAATCTCCCTAAGTATTTCTGGGCAGAAGCTGTAAACACTGCTTGTTATGTACAAAACAGAATACTATTAGGCCTTTTCTAAAAAGGACTCCTTATTAATTGTGGAAAGGAAAAAGCCCCAACATATCTTATTTTCATGCTTTTGGATGCGAATGTTTTATTCTGAATACCATAGATAATCTTGGAAAGTTTGATTCTAAGGTAGATAAAGGTATTTTCGTAGGATATTCTGAAAAGTCTAAGGCTTTTAGAGTATACAATTCAAGAACTTGTATTATTGAAGAATCTGTTCATGTTAAATTCAATGATGGATTAAAGGCTGATAAAGAACTATCAGATCTAGAAGATGATCTTGCAGGTCTTGATATAAACAAGCCAGAAAGTCAACAACCCGATCTAACCAAAACAGAACATGTGCCTGAGGCTGAAAGACAAGTGGAACGGACGAGTCAGCAGACAAGTCAAGATCTTCATGATGATCTCAAAAGGGATTGGAAGTCCTTCTGAAGGAGTAAGAACCAGATCCACATTAAGAGAATCAAGCAATGTGGCCTTTATTTCAGATTTGGAGCCTAAACGCATTGAAGAAGCTCTTGAGGATGAAAGCTGGATTCTTGCTATGCAAGAAGAACTTAACCAGTTCACAAGAAATGATGTCTGGACTCTCGTCTCTAAGTCTAAAAACAAGTTGGTTATTGGAACAAGATGGGTCTTCAGAAACAAATTGGATGAAGATGGTAAAGTTGTCAGAAATAAGGCAAGGTTAGTAGCTCAAGGCTACAACCAACAAGAAGGTATTGATTATACTGAAACCTTTGCACTTGTAGCTAGAATAGAAGTCATATGCATTTTAATGTCATATGTTGCACAACACCAAATTACCCTGTTTCAAATGGATGTAAAAAGTGCTTTTCTAAATGGCATAATTGAAGAAGAAGTGTATGTTAAACAACTTGAACGCGCTGTCGCGCACGCGCCAAAAAGAACGAGCGGGTTTTATAAAAATGTAGTTTAGGGCGACAACTCGGATATCGTCTCTCAAGGACTCTTAGGTTGTTGTTATTAACACAAAATCAGTTTTGGGGGGTTTGGATATGAAATAAAATAAAGAACAAAACAGAAAACAGAGCAATGAAACAAAGCAGTTAAAGAGATTAACAAATAAGCTAAGGGTGATTAACCTACTGTTCTCGGTTTCCCAACTATCATTGGTTCATGTAATTCCAAGCCCTAAGCAGATTCTAATCCCCTTTCGGTTGTAGCAGCAATTAACAAACGAAATCGCTACTACGGATATATGTTCCTATTCCCGAATTAAACAAGCGGGGTTAAGCCCTCATGAACTAAACGAACATGAATGAACACACGCGAATTAAACAAACGCGATTAAGTATAGGAACATAACATCACCGAAATGAATCAACACAACACTGTACACTCCTGAATTAAACAAACAGAAATATATAACATAGTATTGAAAAAGGAAAAGCAAATAAAACAGGAATTACATAACCTCAAGTGTGGTAATGGAAACCGATCGCAGTAGATTAATCAAGGAGACTAGCTCTCCATTACAAAGGGAAAACGAAACATATCTAAGAAAAGAAGATAAACTACTACTACTGCCTCCTCCTCAGTTTCTGCCTTCAAACAGGCTTAAATACAGTTTCTGAATTCCACGAACTCGCGAGTCGAGCACACCTTCGTGAGGCGAATAATGCGAACAGTCTTCAGCTTTTGGTTATCTTGCGAGGCGAGCTTATCATTCGCGAGGCGAGACTCTTCAAATTCCAAACTGTAACGCCCGTGACCTTCAACATGGATAAGCTGTGTTGACTTCTGGTCTTCCGGGGTTGGATTACTCGCGAGGCGAGTCATGTTTCGCGGGGCGAGATAGAATGGTTTGCAATTTCTGGAACAGTCACCTTCAGGTTCGCGAGGCGAATGCCTTCTCGCGGGGCGAAAAACTCCAGAACTGCTTCTCTTTATTAACCTGAAAACAGCAAATAGCATAAGTGCTTTATTTGACTCTAAATCAACTAAATTAACTTAAAAATAATTTACAGACTCAAAATGCTACTTAAGGACAATCTAGTCTAATTTGGGTGAAAATGAGATATAATTGGCACAAAGCCACGGTCATACTAGTCATAAAACTAGATGAGCCAGCGGCTGATCACAACTCCCTGGTTTTGAGCATATTGATAAACCAGATCACGTTTTCAAACTTAAAAAGGCATTATATGGTTTGAAACAAGTACCTAAGGCATGGTATGATATACTCTGTTCTTTTCTCATGCATAATGGTTTTACTAGAGGACAAGTAGACACTACTCTGTTCAAAAAATGCTCTAAAGAGAACTTTATTATAGTTCAAATATATGTTGATGATATTATTTTTGGAGCAACTAATGAAAAGATGTGCAAGGAATTTTCAAGTCTAATGCAAGCTGAATTTGAGACGAGCATGATGGGAGAATTGAAGTTCTTCCTTGGATTACAAATCAAGCAGACAAGTGATGGAATTTACATTCATCAATAAAAATATACCAAGGAGATACTCAAGAAATACAAAATGGAAAATGCAAAGCTCATGAAAATCCCTATGCAACCCAATGCAAAACTAAGCAAAGATGATGAAGGTAAAAAGGTAGATCAAACTGTCTACATAGGTATGATTGGCTCTCTATTGTACTTAACTTCAAGCGGACCTGACATTCAATTTAGTGTCTGTATGTGTGCTAGATTCCAATCTGATCCTAGAGAATTTCATCTTAAGGCTGTTAAAAGAATATTTAGATATTTGCTTGGAACTACTAATCTTGGTTTGCTGTATTTAAGATCAAAAGAATACAGATTAGTAGGATATTGTGATGCTGACTTTGCTGGAGACAGAATAGAAAGAAAAAGCACCAGTGGAGGATGTCACTTCATTGGAGCAATTTTAGTCTCATGGTCAAGCAAGAGGCAGACAACCATTGCCCTGTCTACTGCTGAAGTAGAATACATATCTATTGCTAGTTGCTGCTCTCAACTCTTATGGGTAAAACATCAACTTGAGGATTACTCTATTTATGAACATAACATATCTGTATGGTGTGATAATTCCAGTGCTATATGCTTAACTAAAAATCCAATTCAGCATTCTAAGGCTAAGCATAGTGAAATCAAACATCATTTCATTAGGGATTATGTTCAGAAAGGCATCTTTGATATTAAGTTTGTTAAAACTGAAAATCAATGGGCTGATATTTTCATTAAACCCCTCGCAGAAGAAAGGTTTTTATTTATTAGAGATAATCTAAACATGCATTGCATTGTTGAATAACATGTATGAATGTTAACCTGTCTATGCTAAATCCGTCATTACTCCTATATACATGTTCTTTTAACTAAGCATTAGTTCAGGGGGAGTAATGATACAATGGTTTAAGTGAAGTATGTCTAATATGCTTGCTACATTACTATGATTTTATTAACATGTTATCTTGCCCTTAACATATCTCATAAATAAAACTTGATAACCCTTTTGATGTTGACAAAAGGGGGAGAATAGGAGAAATTGAGATTTGTGATAGAAATGTGTTATAGAAGAATGGAAAATGAATATGATACGACCTGTTCGCTTAAGAAAATTTCAACCTGTCTGATATATGCTATTTTATTTGTTGATATTTTCTGAGGTTCATTAAATCATCTCAATGTTTGTCATCATCAAAAAAGGGGAGATTGTAAAGTCTCTAAAATGTCTGATGTGCATTTCCCTAGGTTTTGATGAGAACTAAACATTGGTTAATGATTTAATTAACCTTCATACTGGTTGCTAACCTGTCTATAAAGTGTGTAGATTAAATAAGAGAATCTCACATCCAACACAAGTAATAGAAGCTCACGTCCAACAGTGTAGTGATAGAAGCTCACGTCCACCACACAAGTGATTGAAACAAACGTCCAGCACTGTAGTGATTGAAGCGCACGTCCAAAACGCAAGAGATAGAAACTTGCGTCTACTAAAGTGACACAATTGGTCGTCCACTAAAGTGATGAAAGCCAGCGTCTACTTAAAGTATCAGAATGGCTCGTCCAATGACGTGGCATATGGAGCTTGTCTACTAAAGTAACAGAGGCTCTCGTCTACTAATGTAACAGAGGCTCTCGTCTACTAAAGTAACAGAGGCTCTTGTCAACTAAAGTAACAGAGGCTCTTGTCCACTAAAGTAACAGAAGTGCTCGTCCACTAAAGGTGACAGCAGCGCTCGTCCACACTAGTCTTTGGACTTGCAGAGTCCTTAATATGGAGCTCGTCTACTAGTCCGAATGAAAACTCAAATGGCTAGGTAGACGCGGCTATTTTCAAGATGGAAGCACTTATCTTATAGACGCGAATTCTATACGAATTATCGGAATCGTATTTCAAGAACCAGAAAGAGACTTGAAGCCTTCTCTCCTACTCAGTTTCACGATTATCAAGAAAAGTCAGAAGCAACCTTGGATAATCAAAACCAAAGACCAGTTGAAGAATGCTTCCAACATGCTCTATTCTCTAATACCTCTGGTCCTTACACGAAAAGGGAAGTGTGCTCAGCAAAATACAAAAAGCTCTTTGCACAACTCTGATATGGCTGTATCACGATGCATAAAGCCATGATCCTTCATGTTAGAGTACAACCAACGACTCTATTGCATTAATGGTTGCCCAGAATGACTCTATTGCATTTAATGAAGTTCTGCTTGAAGCCAACATCTGAGGGAATGTCTCTAATGGATCCTAAATGCTTGAAGACTATAAATACAGAAGTCATTGAAGATGAAGAAGTGTGAGAGTTGTTGGAGCTACTACTTCTGCTACACTTGATGAAAAATGAGAGGATCACCATCTTCATCTCAACAGAAATCATCCTCAATGTAAACATTCTATATTCACTCAAGTGAGTGTTATGAGAGATTTCTTTAATGAGTTCTAAAGTGCTTAAAAATATATCCACTCTTGTGAGTGTAGGAAGAACTCATCTTTGTACTTCATTGTAAAATCACTCCATGAGTGTTGTGAGATTTTCTCTATGTAACCTTCATCAAAATCCAGTGAGCCTGGAGAGGCTAGGTGAAAATAATACTTGCAACAGCCTGGAGAGGTTGGTTAAGAACAATACTCAATGATCCTGGAGAGGCTAGGTGTGCAAATAATACTTGCAACAGTCTGGAGAGGCTGGTTAAGAACAATACTCAATGAGCCTGGAGAGGCTAGGTGTGCAAATAATACTTGCAACAGTCTGGAGAGGCTGGTTAAGAACAATACTCAATGAGCCTGGAGAGGCTAGGTGTACAAAGACTACTCATTGTAATTATCTGATGTGATAGTGGAGAAAAACTCAGCTACTGCTGGGGACTGGATGTAGCTCATCGTTTATATGAGTGAACCAGGATAAATCTTGTTGTTTATTTTCTCTCTACCCTTATCTCCTTATCTTTGTTGTTTTATGTATTTTCAACAAAGTTTTCTAACTGATTTTAAGCTTTATGTTCTAAGCTATTTTCAAATGTTTTTATCCGCTAGATGTTGTCTAACCGGTTAATGTTTAGTCTAAGATAATTAGACAAGTGAAATGCTTTATCTTCCTTATTTCCAAACTGGTTAAAAATATGTTATTAGATTTGTTATATGGTTTTTAAATTATCTTCTTCTATCCATCTACACTCTCTTTATTTGAAAAACTCTGATTTATGTTTTATTGTTTAGTAAAAGTTTTAAATTTCTATTATCACCCGATTCAACCCCCCTCTTGTGTGATGGTTGCTTTGACCTAACATGATAAACCTTTGGTTCAAATAGTTTTATGACTAGAAAGACCTCAATGTTGATACCAATTGCACAAGTACAGTCTCGTTTTTAGCCCCAATTAAGCTTTAATTGTTCACAAGCAACATCTTAAGTCTTAAGAATAGATTTTAGTATTGTTTTTCTATTTTCTTGCAAAATAAAGCATTTTAATGCTACTTTTAATTTCAGCTTAAAAGTGAAGCTCTGGGAAACTTGGATTAAATGAAGAAAACAAGCAAAAAGGAATTTTCAAGGTCTTGCCCCGCGAGCCAGAACTGATGCTGAGCAGGAATTGAAGTCTTTCGGTCTCGCCCCGCGAGCCAGACACAAGTTTCTGAAGACTTTTCAGTCTCGCCCCGCGAGGGCTCAAACTCAAACTGGAGCCAAATTTAAGTGCTCGCCCAGCGAGCGACCGCAGAATCAGACTTCTATATAAAGCTTGTAGTCTTGCGAGTTGTACTATCCAATCCAAGTTTTTTGTGAGTTGCGTCTCGTTTTGGTTTACAGATAGTTTTATTGTTTTTATTCATGTTTACTTTTGGTTCAATGATGTGGAAGCACTCTATGAGGATCTAATCCTCTTTTCTGAGGGATCGATGAAGCCGCTCATGACGGCATAGTGATATTGTGATGTTTTCTACTCCCTTTCTCAATTCGGTTTCTTAATTCTGTTTCGTTTGTGTTAATCATATGAGCGCTCGTGATTACTTGTCAAGCGTGATGAGTCCGACCGGAGATTCACGCTTTAGGACTTGAATTAAGAACACAAATTGAATGTTGATAGAAATATAATAGGAGATTTGTGCAATCGTTATAGGGAACCAAGAACTTAACGCATCTTGCATGTTATTCATCATAGAGATATCGTTGACTGGCATGGTTAGGTATTTTCTCGTGTGCTCAACCGAGGCATTAGGATAATTTCGGGTTCCCGATTGGCATGAAATTGAATTTAGGGATATAAAATAATCACTTGGATCTATGTTTGATTGTGTGGTGGAATCGTGACCTTAGATCTTTCCAATCATATTCTCAATCTCAATAACTGCTTGCAATTTGTTTTTATCTCATTTTAGTTTGGATAATTGAGTTTGATATCTTATTTGATCTCTACTATTTCTCTCTCATTTGACTTGGTCAAACGTAATTAATTTATTCAAATCTAGATAAATTGGTCACCCAATCCTCGTGTTCGATACTCGGTAATTACTTACCATTTTAATTATTACTTGGTTCGATCCAGTACAGTTGCCGGAGCCCACCAAGTTTTTGGTGCCATTGCCGGAGATTGGCTTAACCAATTTTATTTATTTGAAGACAATAATTATTTCTGAACAAGTTAAAATTATTCTTTTTAATTGTTTTTTTATTTTCTATTTAATTTATTTGATTTCACTTGGTCTTGTGAGTTTTTGTGTATGCAGGGTATCGTTCTATCCGAGAGATTTGCTATACGACCCAGAGATTCGACGGACTAAGAAGAGGTTAAGGAAAGAACTAAGATAGAAAAAGAGGCTTGAAGCAACTCATCAATCTTGAAGGGTTGGCAGAAGGAGATCTGCCACCCTACAAGCCTCTCTATGAGTATGATCTTCCTCACTTGGATGATTGTACTTCTAGTGTTGTTAGGCCTCCCATCACGACCAATTCTTTCGAGATGAGGCAACTTGCCTTTACACAGGTGCAGAATGATCAATTTGATGGGAGTGCTAGTCAAGATCCTCACAGGCATATTGCTCACTTCTTGGAGATATGTGATATGTTCAAATCTCTGGGATTTTCAGAAGATGCCTATCGTTTGCGACTATTCCCTATCTCTCTACTGGGTAGAGCACGCGATTGGTTGGACTTGAACTTGGATCGTGCTAGTATTACTACTTGGGAACAAATGGCTCAGAAGTTCCTCACGAAATTCTTTCCTCCTCAGAGAGCGGCTCAATTAAAGATAGTCGTGACTTCCTTCAAACAACATGGTGATGAGTCTTATAATGAAGCTTGGGAAAGATAAAATGTGCTTTTGAGGAGATGTCCTTCTTCCTACTTTGACTTGGTAACCAAAGTGTAACATTTCTATAATGGGTTGAAGGGCCGTTATCAGATGAATTTTGATGCCGCAGCCGGTGGTTCTTTCTCTTGCAAATTAGCAGAGGACGCTTGGGCTTTATTAGAGAAGATGTCAAGGAATTATTACAATCGCAGTATGGGCACTTCCTCTGGAATTAGTGTGGCATCTTTAGAGACTATTCTTGAACAGAACACACTATTGAATAATGCATGTAAAACTTTTTGTTTTCGTTACTTTTCTTCGTGTTCATTCTTTCCTTGTCGAAGCTCAAAAGCTCACGACCAACTCAACTTTTACACATCTAAGTTTGTCATCAACTTTAACAAAAAGAACTCCAAGTCCAAATGTGCAAATAACGAAGTCTAGATCGATGCACCAGTCTTAGATTCGTAGATTTTAGTGCACAAAAATCAACGCAACTTTTATAGGACATATAGTCCACAACTTCACCTTTAGGACACACGGTCCACATCATAGAACAATAGAATCCCGACATCTTGGCCACTAGGTCCGTATTTCAACTTTAAAATCATTTTCGTTCTGTGAAACACAAATGAAAAACAAAATCTCCTCAACTTATCCAACTTGTCGGAAATAACACCGTTGTATAAAACTAGTTTACAGAAAATCCTTTTACGTTGGAAATTCGTTTTATAAAATCATCAAATCACTTTAAAACTCATTTTCTTCTAAAAATATTTGATTGGACTTTCGTTCCAAGAAAAATATTGTTTTTCGACTAATTCTCTGTTTTAACCAATATTTCTATTTTTAAGAATACTTTCCGTAAACATTGTCGGAATTGTTTGTCGCTTGACATTTTAAAAGGTTTTAAGCCAAAATTTGATTTTTCTAGTAAAATAATTTTTCTCAACACCATAATACAATTATTTTTTAAACTTATTCTTTTATAATTACATTTTCTAATATTTGGTAATTTCTTACGTAAAAATTAGCAGTACCAAAACATTTTCACGGTTACGCCCTTACTGTGACTCTTCCTTCACTCTTACGCCAATGAATCATTAAAATAATAATATTTTCAACTATTCCACTTTTTTAACCAATCAAATAATTAATAGTTTTATATTACTATATTCCATCAATTAAAATTCATTATTCCTTATAAAGCTTTTTAACGCTTTTATTATCGTAATTAATTGAGCACTGACCACTGTCAGACTTTTCAATACACAACCAACATCGATAATAATTTCATGTCAACACTATAGCAATTAACACATTTTATGACATGCATTAAAATGCTATAACAATTAACTACAAATAAACAATTAAAAGCAAATAATTTAAAAGCAGATAATTTTAACTACGTAAAATAATTTAAACTCACACAAACACAACCAAATAAATTATACAGATCACATAATAATAGCATATAGCTATCAAAAAAACCCCTCAGGTACTCCCCTTACCTCTTGAAGATTTTTCCTTCTGAATTAAAGTTCCGTCGAACGTCCGGTTTCCGTAAACTCGTACACGATTTACACACAATTACCCTTCAACAAACCACAACCAAATCATCAATCAACAAACAATTATATACACCTATTCCTACATGAGGGTTTCGACCATGAGGTGTTTCAGTGGCTAAAATTTTAAAAATTCCTAAGCTCTTGGATTAGTGATCCTTAATCACTTGAAACACAAAATCAAATATGGAAATACAAAGATTGAAATAAAATATTTCAACCTTACAAGAACAAAATTTCGGCCCTCTCACAAAATACAAGCTAGAGATTTTATTTTGATTCAACATTTTGGATTCAATACATACATGAATAAAAAGGATTGAATCAAGCATGATTTTCTAAAAAAATGCACAAAGTTCCTCCACCCACACTAATTAGGGTTCGGCCTTGAGAGGATAAATGGGCAAGAAATTTTTGGCTTAATGCATGCTCTTGGATTATAAACATAGAGTTGATTACAAGATCATAGAAATTGGTTTCATGATCATATTATTTTTCTATAATTTTCTATAGATTTTTGAAGTTGATCAAAACCCTAAAATGGAAATTAATGATCATGGCCTTGAATCATAAAATTAATTGAAGAACATATATTTGATTAGATGAGATGAGCAAGGTATACCTCTTGAATATTGAAAAATGGCAAGGAATGAAATAGTTGCTTCACAAATTGGTTGTAAGAACTCAAGAACTTTTTGAGAGAAATGAGAGCAAAGCTAATGAAGAAGATGAAATGATGCAGAAAATGAGTGTGATGGCTTAATGAAGTGGGTTTGGGCTGTGGGGATTGGGGACAAAAGGGTCCAAGTGAGAAAATTTTAGGGACAAAGAAGTAATCTCACTTAATGGCAATTTTGTTATATAAAACCAACTTAAGGGCATCATGGTCATTTCACTTCGAATGCCATCATGACAAGGGTGAGTAACACTTATGACTCACCTATGTGAGTCATCCTTGAATGACAATGTCTTTATCTGTTAGCGGGTCTCGGCAGTCCCGTTTTCAGCTCCGTCGTTCGCCCGATTTAATATAACGTCCGAATGATATATATTATTTCACTTTTTAAGTGAAAATTTTCAAAATAGCCGACGTCATTGTAAACTCCATAGAAACCCTAATTATTTCGTGCACGAGTCAATATAGGGTCTTCTGAGCAGTAAAATTTTACTGTCAGTGAAACACATACCGGGTTTTGTCTGAATTTTTGACCCAAAATTTAATCGTAACTCTCTACGGCAAAGTAGAGTATGGATATGATCTTTGTTTATCCAAAATCATTTTATAAATTTTAGAATAAAAATATAAACATTTCTGTCTATTTTACCAATATTAAAACAGTGAAAAATCGGGGTGTTACATTACTACCCCACAAAAAAAAACTCACCCCGAAAATGACGCACTTGTAAAAAGATTAGGATATTGTAATCTCATTTTGTCCTCGACTTCCCATGTTTCTTCTCCAGTTGTATTATCCCAAATAACCTTGACCAAGGAAATTTGTTTACCCCTAAGCTGCTTAATCATCTTGTTCGCGATTCGTACAGGTGAAGTCTCATAAGACAAGTTTTCTTTTAATTGTACAATATTGGGTTCGATTACGTGAGATGGATCAGGAATATACTTCCTCAGTTGTAAAACATGGAAAACATCATGAGGATTTGAAAGAAAAGGTGGCAAAGAAATTTTATAGGCTACTGGACCCACACGGCGAAGAATTTGGTAAGGTCCAATGAATTTAGGGGTGAGTTTTCTGGATTTAATTACCCTGCCAACCCCGGTTGTAGGCGTGACTCTCAAAAATACATGATCGCCTTCCTCAAACTCAAGAGGTCGTCGCCTTTTGTCCGTATAACTTTTCTGTCGACTTTGAGTTGTCCGCATTTTCTCCTGAATCATCTTCACCTTTTCTGTTGTCTGTTGCACGATGTCTGGTCCTAACAATAGACTTTCACCATCTTGGTACCAACATAGACATGTTCTATAGCGTCGACCATATAAAGCTTCATAGGGTGCCATTCCTATGCTCTAGTGGAAACTGTTATTGTAGGTGAATTCTATCAACGGTAGAAATTGATCCCAACTCCCAGTATTTTCCACCACACAAGCTTTCTACAAGTCTTCCAGTGACAGGATTATCCTCTCTAATTGTCCATCCTTTTGTGGATGATAAGCCGAACTCAATTTGAGTTTCGTTCCCAGCGACTCTTGTAAACTTTGCCAAAACCTTAAAATAAATCTCGGATCACGATCCGAAATAATACTCGAAGGTACACCATGTAATCTAACAATTTCTCCAATGTATAACTGAGTTAATCTCTCCGTTGAATACTTTATGTTAATGGACAAAAAGTGAGCCGACTTGGTCAGTCGATCAACTATTACCCATATGGCATCATGCCCTTTTTCGAGTTCTTGGTAAACTTGTTACAAAATCCATCGTAATACCATCCCATTTCCATTCTGGAATGTCCAAAGATTGTAGCATTCCTGCTGGTCTCTGATGTTCAAATTTAACCTTTTGACAGACTAAACACGAAGCTACACATTCCATTACGTCTCTCTTCATCCCATACCACCAATATAACTGCTTGAGATCATGATACATCTTGGTGGCTCCCTGATGTAAACTCAATTTACTCTTATGAACTTCCTCCAAAATTAACTTTCTAAGCTCGGCATCGTTAGGTACACAAATTCTTTCACCGAACCTTAAAATTCCATCTGATCCTTCTTTGAATTCTGATACCACTCCTTGTCGCACTAATTCCCTTTCTCCTTGTAGGTACTGATCGCTTTCTTGTTTCTATCGTATATGTTCCATCAATTTACTGGTAACAGTAATCATACCTAAACAAAGCTTCCCCGATGACCTTTTGACTATCAACCGCATATCTCGGAATTGTTCCGACAATTCTTGTTCTTTAACCATCATTATAGATTCATGCATTGATTTTCTACTCAAGGCATACGCTACTACATTTGCTTTTCCAGGATGATACTGGAGTTGGAAATCGTAATCCTTTAAAAATTCCAACCAACGTCTCTGACGCATGTTAAGCTCTTTTTGATTAAAAAGGTATTTCAAACTTTTATGATCACTGAAAACATTGAACGTCGCTCCATACCAATAATGTCTCTAGATTTTTAAGGCAAAAACCACCGCTGCTAATTCCAAGTCACGAGTAGGGTAATTCCTCTCGTGAATCTCCAATTGCCTTGAAGCATAAGCTACAACTTTCCGGTTTTGCATTAGTACACAACCTAACCCCTGATGTGAAGCATCACATTATACCTCAAAAGGCTCTTTAGGATCAGGTAATACTAACACAGGTGATGTAGTCAACCTTCTCTTCAATTCCTGAAAACTTTATTCACATGCTTCTGTCCATGTAAATGCTTGGTCCTTCCGAGTTAATTGGGTAAGAGGTCCTACTATCTTGGAAAATCCCTCTATGAATCTCCTATAGTATCCAGCTAAACCCACGAAACTATGGATTTCTGTTACCATTTTTGGTCTTTCCCATTTTAAAACAGCTTCAACTTTTGACGGATCCACCGCAATTCCTTCATTTGAGATAACGTGTCCTAAAAATTGAACTTGATCTAACCAAAACTCACACTTTTCAGGTTTTGTGTATAATTGTTTCTCCTTTAAAATTTGAAGAAGTACACTGAGATGTTTAGCATGCTTTTCTTCACTAGGAGAATATATTAGAATGTCGTCTATAAAGACAACGACAAACTGATCTAGATAAGGACGAAAAATCCTATTCATGTAATCCATGAATATAGCAGGAGAATTCGTCACTCCGAACAGCATCACAAGATACTCATAATGCCCGTAGCATGTTCAAAACGTTGTTTTCGGGATATCCTCCTCCTTAACACGAATTTGATGATAGCTCGATCGTAAATCTATCTTTGAGAAGACAATCGCTCCACATAACTGATCCATTAAGTCGTCTATCCTCGGAAGCGAATACTTGTTATTGATCGTAACTTTGTTTAATTTACGGAATTCTACACATAAACGAGAAGTCCCGTATTTCTTCCTTACTAGTAAAAACGTCGCATATGAAACTTTAACTCCTTCTGGGGTAAGAATGAGTTCAAAGCTCTTCTCTAATTCTTGGATCCATAAATCAGCTCTCTTCGGTTCAGCATCCTCATGAAACTGTGAAGGATTCTGACGTCGGAATGTAGTAATACCTCTACCTTCCGCCTATTACCGAGTATGAGCTGCCATAGTAGTTGTCTGCATAGAAATAGCAGATGCAATGTTATCCATTGCTTGTGCAGTATAATCTACTCCACCATCGTAGTCCTCATTCACATTGCCACGATCACCAAAGGGACCACCTCTACGACCCCTTTGTTGAGTCACCGGCAAGTGTACCGGGTCGTCGCAAGTAATAAAATAACATGGTAAGAAGTTACCGAGGTCGAACACAAGGATTGGGCTACCAATTCAACTAATTCGTGAGAAATTCGATAAGTTGGTTAAGTAACAGAAAGTGGTTGAGAGAGAGAGATTAATATCGCAATCCAAATATCAAATCAAATAAAGCTAAGGTTTTAAAATCAGAAATTAAAATATACAAGGTCTCAAATCCACCTCCCCAATCATGTATAGTACCCAAGTGATGATGAATTCCTCCCTAAGTTCAATTACAATGTCAACCGGGACCCCCAAATTCTCCTATATCCACTGTCGTGCTCAATAGGACGTATTCGACGATTGGATTAATTACTTACTAGGTCTCATAATCCTAATCTCGAATTCTATTAATTCTTGTTCCCTATAAGGTTGCACTAATCTCCTACTCACTCTCGTGCAATATTCAATTAGTGATCCCAATTCAAGTTCTAAAACGCGAATCGCCGCTCGGCCTCAACACGTTTAACTAGTTAATCACGCAATACATATGATCAACGCATTCAAATCAGAATTGGAAAACATTCATTGAGAGAAGGGGAGAAAAACATACATCACATGAACAATATACCGCCATGGGTGGCTTCATTGATCCCTCGGACGAGGGGATTAGTTCCTCATGCTCGTGATGACACACAAACAATCTGACATAATCTCCATAATAAAATAAAATAAGAAAAAGGGAGATGCAGCTCCAGAAGAAAACAAGGATTCGTAACTAAATTGATCTAAACAAGTGGAAAAACTTCCATCTCCATTCTGATCTGAAACAGCCTTTAAATAAGGATTCTGATTCTTGCCCGCTCGCGGGGCGAGCCATCTCTCGCGAGGCGAATTTTAGTTTTGGCGCGCATTCAAATTGGGATTCTCGCGAGGCGAGAGTGTGTTTCGTGGGGCGAGACTTCAATTCTAGGCTGTGACCTTCATCACGGTTAGGCCGTGATGGTCTCTGACTTCCAGGTCTTCATGATTCGCGAGGCGAGCAGCCTGTTCGCGGGGCGAGCCAGAGTGATGACTGTTGCTGCTTTAGCTGATGTTCAGGCTCGCGAGGCGAGCATCCACTCGCGAGGCGAGTATCTCCAGAAGTGCTTTTTCCACTGCTTCTTGACTTTCCTTGACTCTCAGAGCTTCACTTATTGACCTGAAACAACAAAAGCAAACAAAAGCATAATTCTATTCAAAATAGACTAAAAACTACGAAAATTTCCTAGTACGAGTCAAAGTCTACTTAGGAACAAACTAAGGCCAAATTTGAGGGAAAACGAGATTGAACTCGAATAATTGGCACATAAACCATAGTCTATCTAGTTATAAAACTAGATAAGCCAGAGGCTTATCAAAACACCCCAAACTTAAACCTTGCTTGTCCCCAAGCAAGCTAAAACTCAAAAAGACTCAAGACTTGGCAAGCCTACAGGAACCAATCAATCTTCGCACAAATTTCATGCATTCTTAACAAAACAGTTTTCCTTCAATGATTCCCCCCTTTTCAATGTAATCCCCACATTCATTTACTTTAAACAATTGAGAACTTCATCATTCATGCATTCATTAGTCTAAGTTGAGGATCAAAGTCACACACAAAAGAAAGATCACCAATTTCAAACAAATGCCTTCCTCACAGGGGTATGAAAACTTTCACTCATTCGCTCAAAATTCGTCTAGGCTATCAACTTTTCACTCAATTTCACATTTTAAGAGCACTTCCCATGAATTTGATTTTCATCTCAAAAATAGTTCCCACGAAAACATTCATGCAACATCAATAGGTCTTTTAAAGGTTGTAATGGGGCCTGGCTAAGGGTAGGATGTTCAAGGATAGTAGGCTTAAGTCCCTAGGAACTAAGAGAGCATGAGCATTTGACACATTTTCCACTCAAATTCCTTTTTCCATCTTTCAGTTTGCCTCGGGTGACTACAGCCTTTTCCTTGCTAATCTTTTGTTTTGCCCCTTTTCTTTTGGCAATTTTGTTTTCTTCTTTTCTTTTCTTTTTGCCTTGGGTTTCAACCTTTATTTTTTTCTTTTTCTCAACCCAGAATTACATATCAACCTTGTAGCCACCCCAAACTTAGTTTCTTACAACTCTTCTTTCACTAAGCTTCCATGCTCTCCTAATCCTAAGATTTGGTTAACATGGTTTTTCCAGATTTTGGCTTATAATATAGGGTCATAAAGAAACAATAGGCTAATCAGGCTCAATGTGGCTAACTAGGGAATATGCATGATGGAAGGTTCATTTTAGGCCAAGTAGTTATTCAAAGAAAATTGCCTAAATCATTTGAAGCAACACATAAACATGCAAACCATTAAGAGATTCAAGCAAATCCGGGAAAGTGCAACTTAAAAGTGATTCACACAATCAAAAACAACGTTGGAGGCTCAAATCCTCACCTGGACATTTTGCAAATTGTTTGACCGAGATACAATTCCTAGTGTGTGCACCCCCCTCACCCCAAACTTGTCATAAATCAAGTAATCACAATAAACTTCTCAAAGTTCAATTTTCAATTTTTAAGAGGGGATCAAATTTTCTATTTTCAGAACCTATGGGGAAATCATCAATGGTCAAAATAATTCATGCAATCAATCCATTCTCAATTTAATTAATATCCAACAAGCTTGCTGACACGCATTCATACACAAACTCTTGATCTTCTCAAATTATTCAAGAGTGACAAACAAAAACAAAAACAAAAACAAAAAATAAAAACAAGTGAAGGGTAAGAAAATTTTTATCTTAATGGGGCCCGAGCGGACCCCATGCTTTCAGCTGACTTCCTTTCCACTTTTCATCTCTCTACTACCCCTAGTTTCAGCCTCATCCTTGCCCAATTGATTGGCCCTTGAAGTTCCGGGCACTCCATGTAGTTCCATTCACAAACAAACATGAACGTTAAGCAATAATATATCAGAATAAATAAACAGTCATCCAAGTTTGCATGTAAAAATAGTCAGTAAAAATAGTTTCTAGCTAGCAAAATAATTTACAACCAAATCGAATCCTAGCTAGAACTATAAGTAAAAAGTGCAGGGGCCCGGATCAATGATCGAAATCGATGTCGTCCACCGGGTCACCCTGGTCCTCTGGTGCCTGCTCGTCCTCTGGATCCTCGGGTACCCCCCCTGTGGCATAGCACCCTGGTCTCCAGGGTAGTTCTGCCACCCAAGCCGAGGGGGCAGCTCCTCCTCGGAGGGGTATACGGGCACCCGACCCTCCTGCTGGGCCAGTGACATCTCTCTGAAAAACTCCCGCAACACCTCCTGATCCCTCCTCATAGCCTGTTGGTTCTGCAAGAGCAGAACCATGTCTGATGATCGTGGCCTCTGAGTCGGTAGGGGTGGCGGCCTCCTAGGTGCGCCCTGTGCCGTATAGCAGAACCGCCTGATATAATCCTGGTCGATGGGCTGCCTCGGCACCTTCTCCATAACCCTACTCACCGGTACCCCCGCTCGGAGGATAAGCTCGGTGATCAGCTGCCCATGCCCCAGGCTCTCCTTCAGCGCTCGGGAGTTTGCCTTCATCTGTATATCGGAGGCGATGACTGCCCCGACGTTAATCGTGCTCCCTGTCAATATGCCATAGAGTAGGTGGGCTCTGGCGGCGGTGATGGTGGACTCGTGAGAGCTCACTCTAAGGTTAGCGTGAAGAAACGCCGACCAGACCTTGGCCTCCGGGGTGAGGTCCTGCCTCCTCAATCTCAGAAGGTTCCCCGATGTCCCCATTTCCCAGGCTGCTCCTGGGACACAGCAAGTATCTAATATGGCCTGAGCGAGGGCCTGTACTGCAGGGAGCTGCTCATAGTCACAAGGCTCCTCTCCGATCGGGATCCCCAAGCATGAGTTAATATCTGCTGGAGTGAACGTAATGGGGACCCCCTGAACCTCTGTCACGCAACTCGGGCCTGTGACCTCGAGTTTGAGAGCGTTGGCATAAAATTCCTGCACCAGTTTGATATCATACCGGTGCGGAAGATCAGCCAACATCTCCCAACCTCGGTGGCGAATCTGCTCGGAGATGATGGCATAGTTGTTGCCCACGAGGGACACACGCCTCTCTAAAACCATCTCCTTCCTCACGACCAGGTTCCAATGCTCCCTGTGATCAGGAGAGCGGAAACTGGGAGAGTAGGAGGTGGCCCTAGAGGAGGCGCCCGTCCCTGAAGGCAACACTACATCGTCCCCCCGAGCAGATCCGCGCTTTTTGCGCTTGACCGGCTGCTTTTTAGCAGGGTTGCTTTTAGGCGGAGCCATACCTGAAAATCAGAAAAGTCCCAGTACAGTTTATAATAATCAGTGTTCAGAATATGCAACCCAGAATCATAATTACAGTGTCACCACCCCCCCCCCCCCAACTGTCCTATTATCATATAGATATGTAACGAATACCCCGACAGTGTCCCTACTGCGTGCCTAACCATAATACTCAGAGCAGAGAACAATGCACAGTAATAATCTCTAAACTAGGCACGTTCATGATAATGTCGTCTACCCTACTACCAGTTATAGCGGACAGTTGTGCATAGTGTGTGGTAGTGACTGTTTGCATTCCAGAGTATGAACAATGGAAGAGATGAACTTACCTTGCAGAGATGAAGGACTGTGACTGTGTTAGAGTGACTGTGTGAACTGAGTGAGAGGGGACGTGAGGTAGAGTGCGGGAGTGATGAGTGTGTGTGTGAGAGAGAGAGAAAAAGAGAGAAAGTTTCAGCTTCTGAGAGGAGGAAGGAGAGGGAAGGTCGCGCGAGTGCCGCGCGGCAGCTCGCGAGGCTATATAATTTTTCGCTTTCGCGAGGCGAGTGTACACTCGCGACGCGAATTTTAAAATTCTGCCCCAAATTGAAAACCCTAATTGCAGATTCGCGAGGCGAGACAACACTCGCGAGGCGAATCTGGAAAATTGTTCTTCACACTTTCCAGAATCGCGGGGCGAGTAGTAACTCACGAGGCGAATCTGGAATTTCCAGCAGCTGCTGAAGCCCAGATTCGTGTGGCCAGCATGAGCTCGCGAAGCGAGCCTCTGTATTTTTTTTTTTTAGAAAGAAAATAACAGACTTAAAAATAATAAAGGATATCTAGCTTGGGTTGCCTCCCAAGTAGCGCTTGTTTAACGTCCCGAGCCTGACTCAAGTCACCCCTAAGGGTTAATCCGGAAGGTCTCGCTTGCCATGCCCTGCCGCAGTCCGTTTTCTGTAGGCTCTTGCCCTTTCATATGCTCGCATGTTGTTCCCGGACAACTCATTTAAGTCCAGCATCCTTCTATAATCAGCACAAACTCTCCACCCCGTGATGGTCCTTTTTGGGATCAACTCATTGTCTGCATTGACCACCATGGTTGTGCCACCTTTCAACTTCGGTGCTTTACCATTCTTTTTCATGCCTTTGTTGCTGAGCTCTGTCTTTGCACATTATTCCCTTGGGAGACTCGGTAAAGCTTCCATGTCTTTTAACCACTCAAGATAGACCTCATCCCCCAAAGGGCCTTTTTCCTCACTATCCCCATCATGGGATTTTACCGACACTTTTGCAAGTGAAGAACCATGGACTTCTCGAGTTGCCTTTGCCTTTACAGTTGAGTCCACCACATCCACTCGATACACATCTGACCTCTCTACAGGGTGCTTCATCGCTTCAAAGACATTGAAGACCACCTCATCATCTTGCACCCTTAGAGTGAGCTTCCCTTGTCGCACATCTATCAAGGCACCCCCGGTGGATAAGAAGGGCCTACCCAATATGAGAGGGATCTCAGCGTCTTCATCCATATCGAGCACCACAAAGTCCGCCGGGAATATGAACTTGTCAACTTTCACTAGCAAGTCTTCGACCACTCCATAGGGATATTTTATAGAACGATCGGCCAGTTGGAGTGACATCCGCGTATCCTTGACTTCTTTGATCCCCAACCTCTTCATCATAGAGAGGGGCATCAAGTTGATGCTTGCCGCTAGATCACACAATGCCTTCCCTAGAGTCATCCCCCCAATGGTGCATGGTATTGAAAAAGAACCGGGATCCTTCAACTTTGGAGGCAGTTTTCTTTGAAGAATGGCACTACACTCCTCAGTCAAAGCAACCATTTCCTCATCCACAATTCTCCGCTTCTTGGTGAGAAGCTCCTTCATAAACCGGGCATACGATGGCACTTGTTCCAAGGCTTTCGCAAATGGAATATTAATTTGAAGCTTGCGGAAGACATCAAGGAATCTGTTGAACTGCTTATCCTGTTGAGGCATCTTCAATCTTTCAGGATACGGTACCTTCATGTAGGGCGGGAGGTCTTGGGGTTCAACCCACTTCTTCCTTCGGAACTCTTCATCCACAAGTTTCAGCCTTCCCCATTGCTCCGGTGCCTTGTCGCTTGCCAACTCCTCTTTTTCAGGTTGCTTTTCCTCAACGCGTTGTTGTTCCGGGGCCTTGTCTTCCTGAGAACTAGTTGCACCCCTGTTAGGTTCCAACACCCTTCCGCTTCTAGTTGTTATGGCATTGCACTGGTTCTTAGGGTTGTTCTCGGTATCACGTAGGAAAGTGCCTGGGAGACGCTCATTAAGTTGCTTTGCGAGCTGAGCTATCTGCGTCTCTAGATTCTGAATTGCCGACCCGGTATGAGTTGCCAACTTGTCAATGGCAGTGCTTGTATTGATTGTCAACTTTTCAACTGTCGCACTCATCTTCTCAAAAGTCAACTCCCAGGGCTGCCTTCCACCATCTGTTATTTGCAACTGATTAGGCCCCGGAAGAGCCTGCTGAGTATTGCGCTACTGAATTCCAATGTTTGGCCTCAGACCCTGTTGAGGTGGATGTTGCCAATTCTGTTGAGGTTGTTGTTGACTGGCTAGACCACCATTAGCATTACTCAAAGCGAAACCCTGATGGTCTCTCCTCATATACCCCCTATTCTGATTCTGATTGTAGTCATTCTGTCTGTTCCTCTGATAGTTGTTCTGGGGCACACTGTCATAGAAGTTGTGGTATGAGTCCACATGTTCCTGGGAGAAATTTAGCGGACAGCTCCGAGTGTCATGATCTCCATTACAATTTTCACAACCCGGAGGCATTCCCTCGTGTATCACATTCACCTTCTTGTTCTCAGTCAAAGCCGCCATCTGCATCTTCAACAGTCTATTTTGCTCTAGAATGGCCTCCATCGCTGCAGAACTGACTCCACTTGAGGTTTCCCTACCACGGTTGTAATCATTGTATGACATCTTTTCCAATAATGCCCATCCATCCTCGGCTGATAAATAAGAGAACGAGCCGCCAACTGCGGCATCACAGTTCATCTGATAGCGCCCCCTTAACCCGTTAAAGAAATGTTGAACCTTGGAGACCGGGTCAAAGAACGCTGAGGGACATCTTCTCAATAACCCATTGTACCTCTCCCAAGCTTCATTATAAGTTTCATCCTCTGTCTTCCTGAAAGATGTAACGGCTATTCTTGCTTGTACCGCTTTCTGAGGAGGAAAATATTTGGTCAGGAACTTCTGTGTCATTTGCTCCCAAGTTCTGATACTGTTCCTATCCAAGCTGTCAACCCAATCGCGAGCGACATCCCCAAGAGAGAGAGGGAAAAGCCGCAAGCGAAACTCATCTTGTGAGACTCCTCTTGTCTTCTGTAAGTCACAAGCTTCAAGGAAGCGAGTGATGTGTCTATGAGGGTCCTGTTTGCCACTCCCATCAAACTGATTTTCACGGATCTGGAATGTGACACATCCTTCCACTCTGAAGGAATCAGTGTTAAGGTCGCTCCTCACGATAGAAGAATCACAATCCCCCAAGTTGGTTAGATCGTACTCGAAGAGAGGCTTGTAACGAGGAGGAGGAGGATTCTCTTCAGCCATGCCCTCTATTTTAACTACTTCCAGTCTCTTTCATTCCCTGGCTTCTTTCCTTAATTGCCTCTCGGTCCTGGTGATCTCTGAATCAAATAGCAGGTCCTCTTGTGAAAGGGTACCTCGCATACAAAAACACGGCAAGACCAAGTGGAATCAAAGAAGTAGAGAGAAATAATAGTAATAAAATAACAGAAAAATAAAAATAAAAATAAAAAAAAATCTACTTAACCAATTAATCAAATTCCCTAAGAATTAGGAAAATTGGTTGTGCCAATCCCCGGCAACGGCGCCAAAAACTTGTTGAGTCACCGGCAAGTGTACCGGGTCGTCGCAAGTAATAAAATAACACGGTAAGAAGTTACCGAGGTCGAACACAAGGATTGGGCTACCAATTCAACTAATTCGTGAGAAATTCGATAAGTTGGTTAAGTAACAGAAAGTGGTTGAGAGAGAGAGATTAATATCGCAATCCAAATATCAAATCAAATAAAGCTAAGGTTTTAAAATCAGAAATTAAAATATCCAAGGTCTCAAATCCACCTCCCCAATCATGTATAGTACCCAAGTGATGATGAATTCCTCCCTAAGTTCAATTACAATGTCAACCGGGACCCCCAAATTCTCCTATATCCACTGTCGTGCTCAATAGGACGTATTCGACGATTGGATTAATTACTTACTAGGTCTCATAATCCTAATCTCGAATTCTATTAATTCTTGTTCCCTATAAGGTTGCACTAATCTCCTACTCACTCTCGTGCAATATTCAATTAGTGATCCCAATTCAAGTTCTAAAACGCGAATCGCCGCTCGGCCTCAACACGTTTAACTAGTTAATCACGCAATACATATGATCAACGCATTCAAATCAGAATTGGAAAACATTCATTGAGAGAAGGGGAGAAAAACATACATCACATGAACACTATACCGCCATGGGTGGCTTCATTGATCCCTCGGACGAGGGGATTAGTTCCTCATGCTCGTGACGACACACAAACAATCCGACATAATCTCCATAATAAAATAAAATAAGAAAAAGGGAGACGCAGCTCCAGAAGAAAACAAGGATTCGTAACTAAATTGATCTAAACAAGTGGAAAAACTTCCATCTCCATTCTGATCTAAAACAGTCTTTAAATAAGGATTCTGATTCTTGCCCGCTCGCGGGGCGAGCCATCTCTCGCGAGGCAAATTTTAGTTTTGGTGCGCATTCAAATTGGGATTCTCGCGAGGCGAGAGTGTGTTTCGCGGGGCGAGACTTCAATTCTAGGCTGTGACCTTCATCACGGCTAGGCCGTGATGGTCTCTGACTTCCAGGTCTTCATGATTCGCGAGGCGAGCAGCCTGTTCGCGGGGCGAGCTAGAGTGATGACTGTTGCTGCTTTAGCTGATGTTCAGGCTCGCGAGGCGAGCATCCACTCGCGAGGCGAGTATCTCCAGAAGTGCTTTTTCCACTGCTTCTTGACTTTCCTTGACTCTCAGAGCTTCACTTATTGACCTGAAACAACAAAAGCAAACAAAAGCGTAATTCTATTCAAAATAGACTAAAAACTACGAAAATTTCCTAGAACGAGTCAAAGTCTACTTAGGAACAAACTAAGGTCAAATTTGAGCGAAAACGAGATTGAACTCGAATAATTGGCACATAAACCATAGTCTATCTAGTTATAAAACTAGATAAGCCAGAGGCTTATCACCCTTCCACGACCGCGTCCACGTCCACCTTCTGGTTCGAGTTCCATAACTGACCTACAAGACCAAATCAGTTAGACCACAAACAGAAAATGAAACGCTTACTTACTTACTAACACACATTACTTCTAAGAAGTAATTCAAAAAATCTTATTCAAAGAACACACAACATCAACACAACAGACCTATTCCCCAAAGATTCCCGAAAGACTCGACCACATCTGATACCATCTGTAACATCCCAGGCTGCTTTATGGATTGACGACTGTCCCTACAAACTAACACGGTTCTTTTCAGCATGCTTTGTCCTCACTCACAAGCTTCTTGGGAAAACTTCCCAGGAGGTCACCCATCCCAGAATTGCACCAAGTCAAGTGTGTTTAACTGTGGAGTTCTTAAGTGATGGGCTCCAGAAAAGAAGATGCATCTTGTTAGTATAGGTAGTACAAATCAATTCATATAAGCATTCCTCAACTGTATAGTCCCATACCTACACAGTCTCAGGATCACCCTCATTCTGGTGTGTAATCGGTTCATCCATGTGTCCCTCCGCCTAGAAGCCGGTCAGGAGCCGCTCCTTGTCCGTGCCTTCTTGCACCGACGACCACTCCTGATGTCGCGTGCGGACGCGCGCGCGTTGCAATTCCGGCAAGTGTACCGGACTGCCGTCAAGTAATAAAAGATATCGAACCCACAGAGACTGTGTTCTCGAATCGCAATCGGTTTTCGAATCGATTAGATCTGGACAGTTTTAAAAGGATTTTGAAAAAGGGTTTTTTTGAATTTGAATTTAAATGATAGATGAACAGATGAGCAGAAAACAAATGTTTTTGGGGTTTTTATCTAAATGGATTCCTAGGGATTTGGGTTACCTTTGAGGCTGTTTATGTTGCTAATCTGATTTACCTTTGTTGATTACCGAAATTGCCTTGAAGGCGAGTTTATCCTCTGATAGCTTAAGCTCCCTCTCGGGTTACAAAAGCCGTACCCAGTTGACCCGACCCCTACTCTCGTGGTAGTCGATCCCAGATTGGACCCTTTGCGTTCCGTGACAACTCGTTGCTCCTCGAGGGACGGCTTCTAACTCTCGTGATTTCAGTCCCAAGTCTGACTTCTATAGGTCCGACACCCAAGTTCACCGCTAGGTTCCTCCTTGAAATGTCTCAGTCATGCGAATAACCTAAGTTCACCGCTAGGTTCCTCCTTAGATCATCCACATCTCACAAACCAGTGGTTGCCGGGCTTTACGAGTGAAACACCCTAGAAATCCTAAGTTCACCGCTAGGTTCCTCCTTAGAACGTCTACGTCACGCAAATAAACGGTTGCCGAAATTTATGAGTGATTAACACACTAGAAATCAGATCTAAAACAATAACGAAATCAACAACGATTTTTACATCAAATCAACATCATTTACAAACCTCGGTCAGAGCCCTAGTCCCTAGAAACAAACTACTACTCCAGTCTTGCCATGGAGATGACAAGCTGGGTTGACAACATAGTGAAAATCAGAAAAGAGAAGAGAGGATAAGAGAAGAGATCTATATTCTATGCCTAGAGTAGTAGCCCCTAATGTGTTGTTATGGATGTAATCCAGATGTCTTCTGTCCTCTGTATCTGATGCCTTGGTCCATATTTATAGAAATGGGGAAGTTAGAGTCCCAAACCAACTCAAAATTTGATCTATTTCGGTTTCTTCAGGTCCAAGTAATGCGCGTCACGGCCGTGATGGCCATCACGGCCAGGCCGTGACGGTCTCTGCCTCTGCCAGTTTTGCAAGATTCATCAGTTCGCGACGCGAACATAACTCTCGCGACGCGAGTGATCCTTTGTGGCCGTGATCTGAATTACGGCTGGGCCGTGATGTGCTCTGACTTGTGGTGGTTTTGGGTCACGGCCGTGATGGCTATCACGGCCAGGCCGTGACAGACTGACTTCGACTTGACCTTTCTTCTTTTTCAGTTTTGCTCGATCATGGCCGTGATGGGCATCACGGCTAGGCCGTGATGGGCTCTGTTTGGCTCATTTTCTTCAGTTTTAAAGCTCCATCTTCATCCAAACTTCATCATGATTGATCTTGAGCAATTTACCCTTGATATCTGCAAAACAACACACGAAAACCGCCTTACCCGTTCCAAAGGAAAATTAACCTAAAATCTAATAAAAATATGCCTAAACTACATGAAAATGCATGCAAAATGTTAGACAAAGATGATGTGGAATCACACTCATCAAATCACCCCAAGCTTAAAACTTTGCTTGTCCTCAAGCAATTACTCAGGCCATAATATATAAATCAATCAAAGTGTGGATAGTGAACCAAAAACCCTAGAAGCTAATCCAAGTGATAGGCATATTCAGTAAGCACTCAAGAGATAATCAAGTTCAAGTCCAATTAGAAGCTTAGGTTCTTCAAGTTCATATCCTCACTGATTTGGGCACTCATCTCACCTCACTCAAGTGTTTTAGGGTTTATGACAATTCACTCCATTTCCTCAAGTAAAGTATTTTACCATAGGCTTGACTATTAACCAAATCTCTACTTTATTTAAGAAAACACTTAAGAATCAAGAGGTCTTTTCCTTTGGTTGTAATGTGGCCATGGGATTTATTGTTAGGTGGGAAAATCAAGGAAAGGGAATTTCAAGAAGGCTAGACAGATTATCAAACATTACAAAGTATGACACCTTCTAAAATACCTTTTGGGGGCTTTGATTTACTTTTTCCACCTTTTTTTTTTTCATTTCTCACTTTCTTTGTCATCCCCTTCTCCATTTTTTTCTGTTCATTTCATTTTTATTTGTTTGGAGAAGGGGAGATTTATAGCTCAAGAGAAATATTTTCATCCCATACTTTTTCCAACTACCAATTACCCTTTTTGTAATACTTTAAAAGGTAACATACCAAGCATTATTTATCAAATTAATTCATGGTACCAAGAAAAGTATTTTTTTTTCTTTAGGCTCAAAATTGGGCAACTAAGGGGTAGCATTTATCATTCAAAGCTCGGGAGGCCAGAAAAATACCTAGTGCCTCAATCATTTCCAAAAATGTTTTCAGAAATTTTTAAGTTTTGAAATGGTTTCAAGTCAAGTTCTAGAAAATACAGTCCATGAGGAATTAAATCACTCTATCACAAGAAATGGGGTAGATTTAGTGGATACCCCTATTTGGCTCAAAATCTTACATTTAGTAGTTCAAAAATCAGTGAGGTACACAAGTTTAAGGAACCACATGCTAATTATCAACTATCAAATGACTATCTCAAGAATTTTTATTTTTAGCCATATCACAAGAATAATGAAAAATTGGGTTCAAAATTCACTATCTCAATTCATTTGGCTCCAAGTTCTCACAATCGGATGCATGTTCTAAGTGAGGGGCAATCTAGAGAATGTGATCATACCAATCTATGCCTATGCGAATGCAATATGAATGCAACAATGCAAATGCAAAAATAAATACCCCTACCCCAAGCTTGATTACTTACATTGTCTCCAATGTAAATAATCAAGTCGGAGAGAGGAGAAAAATGGAACAACTTACCGAATCGGTAGCGGGTGTTGGCTTCACATTCCAGCCAAAACTTGGGTAGAAATTTTATCACGGCCGTGAGGCTCATCACGGCTAGGCCGTGATCAATTCTGTCCTCAGGAGTTGCCCTGTCACGGCCGTGATCTACATCACGGCTAGGCCGTGATGCTCTCTGGTCTTGGCATCCTACTTATCACGCCCGTGATGGTTGTCACGGCTAGGCCGTGATCTTTTCTGTGTTCTTATTCAGCTTATCACAGCCGTGACCACTGTCACGGCCAGGGCGTGATGGCCTCTGACTTTATCTTTTTATGCTCTTCTTCTCTTACTCAACCTGAAAACACTAGACAAACCTATTAATGATATTTTTGCCTCTTGATCTTCTCAAATTATTCAAGAGGTTAATTCAAAAACAAAAAGGAAAAAGGGAAAGAAAAACTTGGGTTGCCTCCCAAGAAGCGCTTATTTATGGTCTTAAGCTTGACCATACTTCCTCAAGTCAACCGGGGTCGGCTGGGCGTAGAAGTGCAGGAACACTTCTCTTCCATGGAGCTCCTTCAAATAGCCGTTTCTGCTCATACGGCCAGTAACGCTTCCGCTTTGCTCTTTTCTCTCGGAGCTTCCTAGCCTTCCTTTCTCCCGGTGGAAGTTTTGTTTCAGTATGGACAGCAACTCCAATTCCATCACTGCTGGGTGCATCATTAGACATGCATACCTTCGGAGTTGCTTCCATGTTCAGTTCTTCTTTTACCACTGGAGACGTTGTATCAATTCTGCACACATGGCTCTCAAAAGGAGGGTTGTTAAAAGAGTTAATCAACTGAAAATTTACCCTACCTTCCTCTACATTTAGAGAGAGTTTGCCATTCCTTACGTCTATTACCGCTCCAGCGGTTGCCAAGAATGGCCTTCCTAAAATGATGGGGAATTTAGAATTCCCTTTCATGTCCAATACCAGGAAGTCGGTAGGGATGAGAATTTTCCTTACCTTTACAGGAACATTCTCTAGTATGCCTAGAGGAGTCCTAGTTGAGCCATCCGCAAATTGTAAAGGGAATTTGAATGGTCTCAACTCTTTGCTTCCCAACCTTTCCATGATAGTGAGGGACATCAAGCTCGTGCTAGCCCCTAAGTCACATAAGGCTGGGTCTATTTCCACTTGTTCAATCGAGCAAGCGATGGAGAAACTACCTGGGTCTTTCAGTTTAGTAGGCATTTTAGTCTCTACATCTTCTTGCTTTTTCCTGACCAACCTCTGTGGGAAAGGTATCGGGGGTTGGTACGGTGGTGGAGGGACATATTTCGGTTCTGACTCTTCCTTTTCGCTCGTGTCCTCCTCCGGTTCCATGTCCATTTCAGCTACCCCCACCCCAAGCTTATCATCCCTCAAGTGTATGACATTGCAATGCTCATTGGGATTTGCTTCGGGTTGCCCCGGGAATGTACCCTTAGGTCTCGAGTACGTGCTGGCTTGTTGGGCAATCTGGTTTTCTAGCATCTTGTTATGAGTTGCTAAGTTGTCTACCTTAGATGCTAGATCCTTTATTGCCTCACTCACTGCCCTTCCTTGTTGTCTAAACTCCTCATTTTGTTTTGTCTGAGTTTCGACAAAACTTTCAAATAAAGTCTCGAGTTTAGATCTTTGTACCTGAGGATACCCCGGTGCTGCTCTCTTATTACCTTGACCCTCTTGGAGCTCATGATTAAGCATGTTGCTGTAGTTGCCGTAGGAGAGGTAAGGGTTGTTCCTTCTTTGGTTGTAGGGATTTGGGGGAGCATAGTTGGGCAGCTTCGTGTTTGTATCATAGTAGTTGTTACAAGAATTCACTTGTTCACCCGAAGTGCCGGATCCATGTGGGCATCCCATCATGTCATGTCCCTGCATTCCACAAATCTCACAAACAAGGTTAGTAGCACCTAATGCACTCACATTAGCTCTTTCCAGCCGATCAAAACGTTTATTAAGTGAGTCTATCTTTGACATAATAAGATCTGTGCTATTTACCTCAAACTTACCCCCCGAAATCTTGTTCGGGTTATTACCTCTTTCGGATCCCCATTGGTGGTAGTTGGTGGCGACATTCTCGATGATGTTGAATGCCTCAGTGAGAGGCCTATTCATAAACGCTCCACCGGCTGCAGAATCTAGTGACACCTTCGAAGAGTAATCCAGTCCGTTATAGAAGGTGTGCACTATTAACCACCTCTCGAGTCCGTGATGTGGGCACGACTCCAGCAGTCCCTTGTATCGATCCCAAGCTTCCGATAATGATTCTCCGTCTTTCTGGAAGAAGCCGGTGATCTGGGTTCTTATGTAGGCCGTCTTGGATGGAGGGAAGAATTTCTCCAAGAACGCCTGCTCCAATTGGTCCCAAGTGGTCAAAGTGTTAGCGGGGATTTGCTTAAGCCAGGCCTTCGCCTTTCCAGTGAGAGATGAGGGGAACAGTCTCAAACGTACAACATCGACTGAGGCTCCATGAATCCGGATTGCATCGGTGAACTCTAAAAATGTCTCTATGTGATCGGTCGGGTCCTCCGAAGGTAATCCTCCGAATTGATGTTGCCTAATCATGTTGATTAGCATGGGCGGTATGGTGTAGTTCTCCGCCTCAATCTCTGGCCTTGCAATCCCAGTTCGCAAGCCTCTCACATTTGGGGCTGCGTAGTCCTTCAAAGGCTTTGTATCCGGTTGATTCGCCATGAGTGGAACGGGACTCAACCTTTCTCCCTCTCTTTGTAGTCTTCTACGTCTGTGGAAGGTCCTCTCAATTTCTGGATCAACCTCACCAAGGCTCCCAAGACTTAGAGATCTTTGCATATAACACACAGAGAGATGGATAAAATAGAAGGAAAAGAAATTTTTTTATTTTTTTTTTCTTGTTTTTTTTTTTAAAAAAAATCAAATAAAAAGAAAAAGGTCCAGAAAAATCAGTTTAAAAACTAATTGAAATTCGAAAAGGCACGGTCCCCAGCAACGGCGCCAAAAACTTGATGTCGCGTGCGGACGTGCGCGCGTTGCAATTCCGGCAAGTGTATCGGACTGCCGTCAAGTAATAAAAGATATCGAACCCACGGAGACTGTGTTCTCGAATCGCAATCGGTTTTCGAATCGATTAGATCTGGACAGTTTTAAAAGGATTTTGAAAAAGGGTTTTTTTGAATTTGAATTTAAATGATAGATGAACAGATGAGCAGAAAACAAATGTTTTTGGGGTTTTTATCTAAACGGATTCCTAGGGATTTGGGTTACCTTTGAGGCTGTTTATGTTGCTAATCTGATTTACCTTTGTTGATTACCGAAATTGCCTTGAAGGCGAGTTTATCCTCTGATAGCTTAAGCTCCCTCTCGGGTTACAAAAGCCGTGCCCAATTGACCCGACCCCTACTCTCGTGGTAGTCGATCCCAGATTGGACCCTTTGCGTTCCGTGACAACTCGTTGCTCCTCGAGGGACGGCTTCTAACTCTCATGATTTCAGTCCCAAGTCTGACTTCTATAGGTCCGACACCCAAGTTCACCGCTAGGTTCCTCCTTGAAATGTCTCAGTCATGCAAATAACCTAAGTTCACCGCTAGGTTCCTCCTTAGATCATCCACATCTCACAAACCAGTGGCTGCCGGGCTTTACGAGTGAAACACCCTAGAAATCATAAGTTCACTGCTAGGTTCCTCCTTAGAACGTCTACGTCACGCAAATAAACCGTTACCGAAATTTATGAGTGATTAACACACTAGAAATCAGATCTAAAACAATAACGAAATCAACAACGATTTTTACATCAAATCAACATCATTTACAAACCTCGGTCAGAGCCCTAGTCCCTAGAAACAAACTACTACTCCAGTCTTGCCATGGAGATGACAAGCTGGGTTGACAACATAGTGAAAATCAGAAAAGAGAAGAGAGGAGAAGAGAAGAGATCTATATTCTATGCCTAGAGTAGTAGCCCCTAATGTGTTGTTATGGATGTAATCCAGATGTCTTCTGTCCTCTGTATCTGATGCCTTGGTCCATATTTATAGAAATGGGGAAGTTAGAGTCCCAAACCAACTCAAAATCTGATCTATTTCGGTTTCTTCAGGTCCAAGTAATGCGCGTCACGGTCGTGATGGCCATCACGGCCAGGCCGTGACGGTCTCTGCCTCTGCCAGTTCTGCAAGATTCATCAGTTCGCGACGCGAACATAACTCTCGCGATGCGAGTGATCCTTTGTGGTCGTGATCTGAATTACGGCTGGGCCGTGATGTGCTCTGACTTGTGGTGGTTTTGGGTCACGGCCGTGATGGCTATCACGGCCAGGCCGTGACAGACTCGACTTGACCTTTCTTCTTTTTCAGTTTTGCTCGATCATGGCCGTGATGGGCATCACGGCTAGGCCGTGATGGGCTCTGTTTGGCTCATTTTCTTCAATTTTAAAGCTCCATCTTCATCCAAACTTCATCATGGTTGATCTTGAGCAATTTACCCTTGATATCTGCAAAACAACACACGAAAACCGCCTTACCCGTTCCAAAGGAAAATTAACCTAAAATCTAATAAAAATATGCCTAAACTACATGAAAATGCATGCAAAATGTTAGACAAAGATGATGTGGAATCACACTCATCAACTCCCTGCCCTCGTCAGCCCCGGGCATCACATACTAAGACACCCCATTGTACCCTGTTGTGTTATTAAAGTAAATATTTATTAATTAATTTCTTAATCGCGTGCTTAACATGAAAATACATAAAAATTTAAAACTTAAGTTAATTAGCATATAACTTTGATAATTAAGACAACACGCCATATTTATGTTATACATACACACTTAAGTCTTATAAACATAATACAAAACACTGTCGAGGGTATCCTCTCAGTAGGATCCCTCATAGGAATATACTTAAACAAAAGTTATGCTTAGCGGAAAAATATAAAACGTCTTATAAGACTCACGGGCCATAGACACTAAACTACATTATTGGAATCCACAGCTCGTCCTCCCGCATCTGGTTCATACGGAGTTCCATCTACTTCCTCAGCAACCGGTTCCTCCGCCGGGTCTTCTCGTACGATCACATCAGAAATAAAATACAACATACAAACATATAGGGGATAAGAAACAGTTCTAACATCAAAAGTGGAAAAGAATACATAGTATATAATATAACAAATGTCACAAACAAACATCACTCCAAATCAACATTATCCTTAATTTAATATATCATCCTCTACCCTCAACCCGTGCAACTAAGTCTATTTGTTAACATGGCCACTATCAATCTTTTCACACAACTCCCAATATAATAGGAATATTAGTCCTTCATCCGAGCGAGCACTCCCCCCTATCAAATTAAATCTCTAGTAGCCAAATTGCTACACATAAAATTATAACTCTAATAGCCCAATTGGTACACATACAATTATATCTTTAGTAGCTCAATTGCTACACATACAATTATCTCTCTAGTAGCCCACTTGCTACACACAACATTATAGAAATCCCACCATTACAGAGTCATAACTTAGTTCCCCAACCTCTCACTAGAAACTCGTATAAATCCTCAAATCATATCCCGTAATCTCATCTATAAAACAACTTAATTAAGCTAAGCACCTCTAAGTCACATCCATCCTATCACCCATATGAACATCTCCCGAACAACATATATCTTTCCTTAAAAGTCAACTAAGCACATTATCAAACCAGGCAGATCATGCATAACACATTAATCAACAGAATATTCAAACACCAAAAATAATACGTCACATGCAGTATACCTCAACCGGTGTATCACAATCAAATCAAATAATTAATAAAGTCAGACATCATCAAATACTTAAAATCAACCTAATGTCGATAAACCTACAATCCCCGAATCACCATTGGTTTTACAGAAAAGGTTTCCAATATGATTTTGGTCTTGCAGATTACTCGAGTACTAGTAGGGTTTAGGTCTCCCTACACAATTATTATAGAATATACTACTTATCGATTCCGATGGTAGAATGATTCTTTCCCCCACCTAAGTTATCACCGGAATCCCGAATCCGACGTTCCTCGTTATCACACCATAGGTGTAACACCCCAATTTTTTCAGCTTGCTATAATCTGTGTTTATGTGGATAATGGAGTGTTTATTATTATAATTTATGAAGAATTATTTTAATAAACCAAATTTCATTCCCATAATTTATTTTATTTAATGAAAGTACAGTTAAATATTCGGTAGAAAATTTCAGACGTTTCCGGTTTGAGTTTTCACTGTCAGTAAAACTCTACTTACCCGAAAAATAACTTTCGTTACGCAAAATAAAATTTTATTTTTTCCTAACTCAATTATAACTGTTTCCATGATTTTAGAAATTATTTCTTTCAATGTGAATTTTCGGGTGGAATAATTAACGAAGTAAAATACGATCGATTTTTACGATCAAGAAATTAATGGAACCGGAACGAGCAACATTTATCAAAACTTTAAATGTGCCGGTTACTTTAGGAAAATAAGATTTTCTAACACTTTTCTTAAATCAAAAGTGGTGATAATTTTTTTTTTGTTTTCAACTTTGACATACAACAACATAGTCAACCATATACACACATACACACACACACACACACACATGCATCTTCAATTTTATACAAAAGACCTTTATCAGTATAGGCCATATACAAAAAGAACTAAGTAAAGAAAATAAAACATACAAACTATATAGTGACCAATCTAGAACCATATAACAAAAATCATGGCTCTCTATAGCCAGAAGTAGACTGTCGAAGTCACTATCCCAAAAAATGAACTCTAACTACAGCTGGTCAAACAACTAATGATAACCATTAGGGAGATCATGATGATCACCCCCACCCACTGCAGGAGTATCCGGTGAAGATACTACTGCCCCTACTCCCTCGTCGGGAGAACCATCATCCTCATCACCGAGAGGATGGTACTTTGGCTCCTCATCAACAATCTCCCCAGGGTCCTCCTCCTCGATCTCCGGATCCAAAACAACCTCTAAAGGAGGTGAGGCTGGTGATGCTACCTGTATGGACTGTGCCAGTGGAGGATGAACCTCGAGCTCTCCCTGATCAACCATATGCTGTAGAAAGAACCATGCCGGTGGTAGTGATACCTTAATCATCTCTAACAAATGAGTTCATCTCTGAGGTCCTGCTGCTAGTGTGTCGACAACCTCTCATATGGGCCCCGTGTACGTGGTGCTGTGTGCCCCTGGGTTAATAACCCACGTGCCAACGTCCCATTCATTCTCAAACATGAGGGAACGGATTCTCGAATGTGCCAGAGGCATCTCCGGGTCCATCTATACTCAGATAGCAATATATGCCACACGAAAAAGGAACCAACAATAAAACAGGCAAGGGTGAGAACCAATACATGGATTTTAAAACGATAACTACATGCGCGACACCCAACCATCAAATAAAAAGTATAGTTATAACAACATACAACAACAACAACAACAACAAACAACCAAGCCTTATCCCACTAGGTGGGTTCGGCTACATGGATCATACGGTGCCATAATGTTCTATCATGAATCATGTTAATAGTTAAATCATTGGCCTCCAAATCTTTCTTAATAGTTTCTCCTATAGTTTTTCTTGGCCTACCTCTTCCTCTAGCTATTGGATTGCCCTCCACCTGGTCCACTCTCCTTACTACAGAATCTAAAGGTCTCCTCCATACATTCCCAAACCACCTAAGTCAAGATTCAACAATCTTTTCTACAATAGGTGCTACCCCAACTCTCTCTCTAATGCCATCATTCCTAATCTTATCATGTCTAGTTTTTCCGCTCATCCAGCGCAAAATTCTCATCTCTGCTACATTGATTTTAATCTCGTGTTGATTTTTTACCGCCCAACACTCCGTCCCATACAACATCGCTGGTCTAACACCTGTACTGTAAAATTTTCCCTTTAGCTTAAGAGGTACCTTTTTATCACACAAAAAAACCCGAAACCTTCCTCCATTTCGACCACCCTGATTGAATCCGATGGTTTACATCTCCCTCAATTTATCCGTCATTTTGTATAATAGACCCAAGATATTTAAACCGTGTGACTTATGGTATGTTGTGGTCTCCAACTTTCACCTCTAAGCTAGAGGTGTTTCGCCTTTTGCTAAACTTACATTCCATATACTCCATCTTGCTTCTACTCAAACGAAAGTCATGTGCTTCTAAAGCTTGTCTCCAAGTCTCCAACCTTCCATTTATATCATCTCTCGACTCTCCGACTAGAACTATATCATCTGCGAAAAGCATGCATCATGGTGCTGGCTCTTGAATGTGCTCCGTAAGTACATCCAAGACCAAGGTAAAAAGATAGGGGCTTAAAGCTGACCCTTGGTGCAGACCTATGGTTATTGGGAAATCTTCTGTGGCTCCACCCAGCGTTCTCACACTAGTCGTGGTCCCCTCATACATATCCTTGATAGCTCAAATATAGGCAATCTGAACACCTTTCTTTTCTTGGGCTTTCCACAAAACCTCTCTTGGAACCATATCATACGCTTTCTCCAAATCAATGAAGGCCATGTGTAAATCTTTTTGATCCCTTCGATATTTTTCCCATCACTCGTCGTAGCAAGTAAATTGCTTCCATGGTTGACCTCCCGGGCATAAAACCAAATTGGTTGTCGGTGATTTTGGTTTCTTTTCTTAGTCTCCGTTCAAGCACCCTTTCCCATAGCTTCATAGTATGACTCATGAGCTTAATCCCCCTATAATTTGCGCAATTTTGTATATCTCCCTTGTTCTTGTAAATTGGAACTAAAGTGCTTCTGCTCCATTCGTCCGGCATTTTCTTTGACCTCATAATCTCGATAAAAACTTCGTGAGCCAACTAATGCCTCTATTTCCTAGACTCTTCCATACCTCCACAGGTATATTGTCCGGTCCAACCGCCTTGCCATTATCCATCCTTCTCAAAGCTTCTTTTACCTCATGCTCTTGGATTCTATGATAAAAAGTGTAATTTTGGTCCTCCTCTCTGATGTCAAGCACCCGTGAGCATGATAAAACTTCAAATCCTTCATTAAATAACTTGTGGAAATAATTCTTCCATCTATCTTTAATATCTTGTTCCTTAACCAAAACTCTACATTCTTCATCCTTAATACACTTCACTTGGTCCAAGTCTCTTGTCTTTCTTTCCCTATTTTTAGCAAGCCTATTAATAGATTTCTCACCATCTTTGGTGCCTAAGGATTGGTACAACCCGTCAAAAGCTTTAGTTCTAACTTCGCTCACTGCCTTCTTGGTCTCTATTTTGGCCACCTTATAATTTTCCCAATTTTCAGCATTTTTACATAAAGACCAAGCTTTAAAACATTCCCTTTTAACCCGAACCTTCGCTTGCACACTTTCATTCCACCAACAGGATTCTTTACCCCTAGGTCTGAATCCTCTTGATTCACCAAGCGTCTCTATAGCTACCTTCCTAATCCCCCTGGCCATCTTGCCCCACATATCATTTGCACTTCCGTTTGCCTCCCAAAACCCTCCCTCCAAAACCTTGTGTTGGAAGATCCTTTGTTTTTCACCCTTCAGTTGCCTCCAAGTTGTCGGAAATAACACCATTGTATAGAACTAGTTTACAGAAAATCCTTTTACGTTGGAAATTCGTTTTATAAAATCATCAAATCACTTAAAAACTAATTTTCTTCTAAAAATCTTTGTTTGAACTTTAGTTCCAAGAAAAATATCTTTTTGAGACTAATTCTATGTTTTAACCAATATTGCTGTTTTTAAGAATATTTTCCGTAAACATTGTCGGAATTGTCCGTCGCTTGACATTTTAAAAACGTTTTAAGCCAAAATTTCACTTTTCTAGTAAAATAATTTTCTCAACACCATAATAAAATTAGTTTTAAAACGTATTCTTTTATAATTATATTTTCTAATATTTAGTCATTTCTTACTTAAAAATTAGCTATACTAAAATATTTTCACGGTTACGCCCTCACTGTGACTCATCGTTCACTCTTATGTCAATAAATCATTAAAATAATAATATTTTCAACTATTCCACTTTTTTAACCAATCAAATAATTAATAATTTTATATTACTATATTCCGTCAATTAAAATTCATTATTCATTGTTCCTTATAAAGCTTTTTAACGCTTTTATTCTCGTAATTAATTGAGCACTGACTACTACTGTCAGGCTTTTCAATACACAACCAACATCAATAATAATTTCATGTCAACACTATAGCAATTAGCACAGTTTATGACATGCATTAAAATGCTATAACAATTTACTACAGATAAACAATTAAAAGCAGATAATTTAAAAGCAGATAATTTTAACTACGTAAAATAATTTAAACTAACACAAACACACCCAAGTAAATTATACAGACCACATACTAATAGCGTATAGCTATCGGAAAAAACCCTCAGGTACTCCCCTTACTTCTTGAAGATTTTTCCTTCTGAATTAAAGTTCTGTCGAACGTCCGGTTTCCCTAAACTCGTACACAATTTACACACAATTACCCTTCAACAAACCACAACCAAATCATCAATCAACAAACAATTATATACACCTATTCCTACATGAGGGTTTCAGCCATGAGGTGTTTCGGTGGCTAAAATATGGAAATAAAAAGATTGAAATAAAATATTTCAACCTTACAAGAACAAAATTTTGGCCCTCTCACAAAATACAAGCTAGAGATTTTATTTTGATTCAACATTTTGGATTCAATACATACATGAATAAAAAGGATTGAATCAAGCATGATTTTCTAAAAAAAATGCACAAAGTTCCTCCACCCATACTAATTAGGGTTCGGCCTTGAGAGGATAAATGGGCTAGAAATTTTTGGCTTGATGCATACTCTTGGATTATAAACATAGAGTTGATTACAAGATCATAGAAATTGGTTTCATGATCATATGATTTTTCTATAATTTTCTATAGATTTTTGAAGTTGATCAAAACCCTAAAATGGAAATTAATGATCATGGCCTTGAATCATAAAATTAATTGAAGAACATAGATTTGATTAGATGAGATGAGCAAGGTATACCTCTTGAAGATTGAAAAATGGCAAGGAATGAAATAGTTGCTTCACAAATTGGTTGTAAGAACTCAAGAACTTTTTGAGAGAAATGAGAGCAAAGCTAATGAAGAAGATGAAATGATGCAGAAAACGAGTGTGATGGCTTAATGAAGTGGGTTTGGGCTGTGGGGATTGGGGACAAAAGGGTCCAAGTGAGAAAATTTTAGGGACAAAGAAGTAATCTCACTTAATGGCAATTTTGTTATATAAAGCCAACTTAAGGGCATCAGGGTCATTTCACTTCAAATGCCATCATGACAAGGGTGAGTAACACTTATGACTCACCTTTGTGAGTCATCCTTGAATGACATTGTCTTTATCTGTTAGCGGGTCTCGGCAATCCCGTTTTCAGCTCCGTCGTTCGCCCGATTTAATATAACGCCCGAATGATATATATTATTTCACTTTTTAAGTGAAAATTTTCAAAATAGCCAACGTCGTTGTAAACTCCATAACAACCCTAATTATTTCGTTCGTGAGTCAATATTAGGTCTTCTGAGCAGTAAAATTTTACTGTCAGTGAAACACTAAACATGATTTCGTCTGAATTTTTGACCCAAAATTTAATCGTAATTCTCTACGGCAAAGTAGAGTATGAATATGATCTTAGTTTATCCAATATCATTTTCTAAATTTTAGAATAAAAATATAAACATTTTTGCCTATTTTACCGATATTAAAACAATAAAAAATCGGGTTGTTACACTTCTTCTATTGGGTTTGATTGCTTTTTACACAAAAATGTTACCTGATCCCTGCTTCCCTGCACCATTCCAGCAACACAGTGGATACAAAAGTATTGTAGCAACACTCCATCACTATTATGATCGTCCTATCCATCACTCCAACACTCCATGATGGTTAATTAATTTGTACAAACCAAAATTCATAAAAATTGTATGAAACCAGTCACCTTCATAAGACTAGGCACAGACCACTAACCGTATATAGCACCCACACCGACATTCCTTCGTCAGCCACCCACCACACAGACATGTACTTCCGCGAAACAAATAATTTTTAATAGGCTATTATATTCAATTCTTTTTTACACATATTATATTCTTTTTTGAAAAATCTGAATTTTCTGTTTTACTACACTACCCAGTACCCACAACCACCATTTCCCTCACCACCTTTTCACGTGCTTTCGTCATTGTATACCTACGTCTCAGCATTTGGTTTCTTGGATTTACTTTTTTTTTTTTAAATTATGAGATGGTATAAATGTGGCTAATTGGTTTTGAGTAATGCATCATGATCTAAAGCCTGAGTCCTATTAAAGTCTATCTCTAATTGTTTTCCTTCCATAAAATGTTATTTTTTGGATTTGAAATTTTTTTTTTATAAATAAAAGTGTATTAATAGGGAGTACTAGGGGTACTCCCTATTATTTTTTGCAGATTAATTGCATGAAGAGACTATCTTCTTGAAGATTGCAGTTTTATTGAAATAATTAAACTATTGACACTAAGTTGACACTGTTTTGACCGGAAAAACTGTTTCAATGAAGTTATCTTTCTTCCGAAAGGTTAACTTTAGTTCACGACTTATTGTTTTCCAAAACTTATCAAAAATAAAATATATGCACCACATGCTTGGCATAAATGAGACTATACTAAAAATAAAATAAAATTAGAGCATTACAAAACTCTAGTTAAAGTTAAAGGCTAAAACATTGAATCTATTTACTACGTGAGAGGAGCTAACATAAGATAGTAAGATACATAATGCCCAGTTGCTACAGTAATAATTGTTACAAAAATCATGGGAGATCAGCTTCATCATATACTATCAATGAACCATAGGAAAGATAGTAAAGAGTGTTAGTTGTAATTGTTGTTGATGCTGTATATTTTTTCTCTCCCTCTAATTTTTTTCAAAGAATAATATTTAAGCATATAATCAAGACATTCTTATGCAAGGACTCAAACTTCTGTCTTAGTTTTGTTAGTTGAAAATAAAAGCGGTTAGGATGTAACTAACAAGTAGTTAGTTAGTTGAAGTTGCTGTTATGTGAGAATTGCTCCATGTGGGACTTGTATAAATACATTGGCATAAATGAATAAAATTCAGTGTGATGAATATTCAATAAACATTCTCTAGCTTCTCTATTGCTTGTAATTCTTTCTGTGTGTGTGAGAATAGCTGCGAGTGTGTGAGCTAAGTAATACAAGAGAGTGTGCGTGAGGTAAAACAAGTGAAGTGCAACTTCATCTGAAGTTAGAAGATTGTAAGTTCTAGCATCTTTATTATACTAAGATAGTGGAAGAAGAAATTGTTAGTGTTAATTTGTAATTTTGAAATGAAAAAAAAATTCAATATAATATTGATATTGAGAAAAGTAGATAGAATATCAAGGTATTTGGAGAAATGTCAAATATTAAAAATAATATGATAGATAAATATATTTTAAAAAATAGTTAACTTTGACGAAAAAAGATGACAAATAAATCAAATTAATTTTGCAAGAGAGAAGAAAAAAGTAATATGATAAATCAATATATTTTCCAAAAATGGTTAACTCACACCGAACAAAGAAGAGAAATAAATCAAATAGATTTTCAAGAGATGAGAAAAAAATAATATAATAGATGAATATATTTGCTAAATATGTTTAACGTACACAAGGAAATGAGTATAAATACATAAAATAGATTTTTAAGAGAGAATAAAAATAATAATATGATAGATAATTATTTTTTTGAAAAATGATTAACCTACAAGAGAAAAGAGAAGAAATAAATAAAATAGATTTTGGAGAGTGAACAAAAAACAATTTGATAAATAAATATATTTTCTGAAAATGATTAACTTATATGAGAAAATAGGAGAAATAAATCAAATAGATTTTCAAAAGAGAAAAAACAATTCATATCATTAAGAAGATCATTGTGTTTAGTATTATAGTGTTTAAATAAATTACATTGGCAAATGATTAATTAGCTTAAAATGCAGGTGTTGCTTTGAAAATATATATTTACTATTAAATGTTTAGAGAAATACGATATTAAGGTAGTGAAAAAAAGAGACAATATGTTTTTGATTAATCACAATTTTGTTTATGGTGTTTATATATAAAATCATTTTGTATTATCATTAAATTTTGTTTTCAAATAAGCATCTTTTTAAAAATAGCAATATTCTCCCTTTTAATTTTTTTTCTCCACACGCAAACATTTTTTTTATATCTTCCTTTTAATATTGTGATATTTCACCCTACGTGACGCATAAAGAGTGCATATTTACAAGATAACATGTACTTATTATTTACACTTAAGAGTCATTATTTTTATTATAATATCAATAATTGTTATTAAGTTAATATCTGTTACAATTTGTGATCCACGATTTAGACAAAATATTTTTTTAAATAAATTTTGGTATATAATTTCCCAAAAAAAAATTAAACAAAAAATGTAAAGGATTATGTTAGGGCACCGGTTAAGGATTCCAAAATTAGAAAAATCTCATTGGAAATATAAGTATACAATTCTTTAAAATTTTAAATGCAACAACTTTCAATATATTTTTTCTATTCTGGATTCCTTAACCTAGGCACTTAGCATTCTTCAAATGTAAAATCAACAATTACAATTTTTTTTTATGAAATTCTAAAAAATTAACATTTTTCCGTACACAGATCGGTACACTAGTGTGTGAGTGTGTGTATATAATGTTTTTTAAAAAAATAAGATAATATATTTTACTAAAGAGATAAATTTTCAGTTTAAATTGTTAGAATAATTTAAAATTTAAATTATCTATCAGCTAAAACACAGTTTTTTGCATGGCACTACTTTTTTTTTTTTTTGCATTGTCGTTTAATGAAGTCGTTTTCGACTACTATTTAGTATTTTCCATTAATAAAATAGAGAGCCAAAAATCAATGTAACGGTCCAATGGCAATGGTCTATAGTGGTCAGCACATTGGGCTCCCCTACTTGGCTACATCAAATCTCATGGTACCTTGTTTTTGTTTTTAGCAGCAAATTACAAAACAATGTTCAACCTCTGCACTTCTGCATCTCATTATGCGCTGCCATCCTACCATCAACGGCTCCCTCAGTTTTCTTATTATTATTATTATTATTAATTAATTAATGGTTTGAATAGAAACAGGGAAAAACAATTTTACTTTCTTTCTTGTTATCTCGGTGTATTCCATTTTTTTCCAAAATGGTGCAATGCGATTTGCTTTGTTTCACATTCTCCTTCTGCATAAGACAATTTTACTTTCTTTCTTGTTGTCTTGGTTTTTGATACTTTTTTTTACAAAATGGTGCAATGCTATGCTGCTGAACCAGCTTTGGAGATTGCTATTTGCCCCCTTATGGCACCATCATCCTGTGCACAATTGTCGAGAGAGTGCAGAGAGGGTTCTTGAAGTAAAAACAGGGAGGAGCGTTTCATATGCTATTTTGTCAAATCCATATTCCTTAAAGCAGAAAAAAGTGTTGGAACTAATTTAAATAGAGTTAGTTGTTGTAGTTAGGAATTTGTTAATGGTAGTTAGTTAGTTGATGTGTAACTAAGAGTGAGTTAGTTAGTGAATATAGTGGATGGTGTAAGTCTATAAATAGACTTACTGCCATAGTGTGAATGTGTACAATTAGTAGAGAAGTGTAAAGTGATATTAGTGAATAAAATTTCAGTTTATGATATTCTCTTCTAATTCTCTTTCTCTCCATAATTCTTTTTTGTTCTAGTGTGCATTGTGAGTGTGTCATAAGCCATAGCTTATCTCCAACAAATTGGTATCAGAGATTGCTTTCATTTTCACAACTCAATGCTCAAAGTTCTTGCTACCAAGAACAGGGAGAGGAATTGAAAAATCATCACTCAACTCCATCTCCATGGACACACTCTCCCAAGATCGTTATAGCTCTGATACCATTTGTTGGGGCAAGAAGCTCACAATGCTTCACACACTCACACTAACACAATAGAGAAATTGAGAGGGAATAGAGAAATAGGAATCAGAGAGAAATTTGTATATCACTTGCATATATACACTTTTACACTTCTCTATACTAATTCACATCACATATTATGTCTATTTATAGACTTACACATACACTAACTAACTCTCCTAATAGCTCTCTAACTAATCACTTTAGTTACAACAAACTAATCACACTTATCAAACTCCTAACAACTAACTAATTTGGATTATCTCCAACAAAAAGAAATAAAGAAAAAAGAAAAGAAAAAGAAAGAAAGAAAACCCTCCGCCGTACAGCTCCTTCGCGTTAACCCACTCCAACCACGTTCATCCGAGGCTGCTCCGCCCATCACCACTGCAGCTCCTCCGCCACGCTACTCAGATCCACCCACAACAGCCACCGATTCGGATCATAAGCTCCTCCTCCATACAGCACCCTCCATCATAATCGTGGACCACCAATCGCCGCCGGTCACCATCTCTGCTTCACATGTTGTTAACCGTGGGTACCAGAAGCTTCTTAGTTTTTTTTTATTTAAAAATTATGTGATATGATATTAGTATGGGTTTGGGCTTCTAGTTGTTGGGTTCATGATTGATATGTTTTTTTCTCTTTTGTTGCTTGTTGATGAGCCTCTGGTTGACTGGTTTTATAACTAGTAAAGACCATAGCTTTGTGCTTATTTTATATCATTTTTACCCAAATTAGACTTGATTGTCTTTAAGTAGTATTTTGAGTCTATAAAGTATTTTTAGGTTAATTTAGCCAATTTTGAATCAAATAAAGCTTATGGCTATTTTGTTGTTTTCAGGATAATAAGAAGAGCAAGTGAGGAAGTGTATCTGAAGCAGAGGCTATCACGCCCAGGCCGTGACACTGGTCACGGCCGTGATGAGAAGATCATGAAAAGTCAGAAGCGATCACGGCCTAGCCGTGATACACATCACGGGCGTGATAAAGAAATGCAAAAAGTCAGAAAGGATCACGGCCTGCCCGTGATGAAGGTCACGGCCGTGACAAGAGAGAAACCAAAAGCCTGTTTGAAGGCAGAACATGAAAGCTAAAAGGAAGCCCAACAACTTTCATGAAGAACTCAGATGCTGAATTGGATGTATAGTGGGTCACATTGGGCCTTGAAGTCAGAACACAATTGCTGAACCTGAACTGGTCATGAAGATTGGACCATAACTTGGGCTGTAGATGTCGGTTGGAAGTGAAACAGGTGGCAAATGAAAGATCAAATAAAGAGGTTTAACTCTCATGAAGACCATTATTCCAAACAGAGCCGTTTTGAAGGGCTTTAATCCATGTGAAGTCAGAGACGTTTCAGCTGCCCTATGAGTTGAATGTGGACATAACTCCCTCATCTTAACTCATAATTAAGCAAATTGAGTGGCTTTGGAAAGCTAAGAGGCAGAGGTTGAAGTGAATTAAATGAGTATTCAGATATTGAGAGGTCTTGAGAGAATTTGTATAAATAGTTAGTCATAGTTAGGCTGGGTTGGGGGAGTCAGAATTAGCCAGTTTTGGCTAGTTTCTGAGTTTGTAGTTTTTTTTGTTTTCCTCTTAGTTTATTGTTTTCTTTTGTCATGGAGAACTAGTCTCCTAGATTAATCTACTGTAATTGGTTCTATCCATACTTGAGGTTCTTACATTTTCCTGTTTTGTATGCTTTTCCCTCTTCAATGCCATGCCTTGTATTTCTGTTTGTTTAATTCAGGAGTATAATGCATTGTATTGATTTATTTCCAGTGATATCATGTTCCTATAATCAATCGCGTTTGTTTAATTCGCGTGTGTACGTTCATGTTCGTTTAGTTCATGAGGGCTTAACCCCGTTTGTTTAATTCGGGAATAGGGACATGTATCTATAGCAGTAGTTTCGTTTGTTAATTGTTGCTACAACCGGGGGGGGATTAGAATCTGCTTAGGGCTAGGAATTTGCATGAACCGATGATAGTTGGGAAACCAAAGCAGTAGGTTAATCGTCTTTAGTTTATTTGTTAATCTCTTTTCTTACTCTGTTTTTATTTTGTTTCCTTTATTTTATCTCAATCTCAAAACCCCCATTTCTAACTTTTACTAATTTTTCTTTTTATAATAACAACTACTAAAGAGTCCTTGAGAGACGATCCGAGTTGTCGCTCTATACTACATTTTTTTTGTAAACGCTCGTTCTTTTTGGCGCGTGGCGGCAGCCGCGGTCAAAAAATTGGCGTTCTTGGGGAACTCCGGTTTGTTGTTATTAGCAGAAAAAAAAATTGCTGAATTTGTTCGGTTATGGATCTTACTGATAAGCTCACTTATTTGAAGCAATTGTTTACTGGTGCACTGATTTTGTGGCATGTGCGGCTCTCCGAGCACCTGTATGAGGCATGCCCCATTTCGACAAATGCTACTTATTGGCCTCGAGCTTATACATTCCATCCCCGACAATCAAGGCAAAAAGCTTGAGGATAATGAAGAACCTGTGGAATCAAATGCATGTGTTGAGAATGATGGGGTGGATGAACCGTGTGCAGAAAGTCCGGACAATCAAACCTTTACTAACTCAGTTTCTTTTACTACATGTACTAACTGCATCGACACTAACCCGTGTGCTGTTTGTGGCCAGTTTCTTGACTCTATTTTGCGGGATGATAGTGAGAGTGATACCGATTGTTCACCAAGTTCCAAATACACTATCCATTGAGCAGTTACCTCCCCCTTGTGGAACAACCAGGTGATGGAGTTCAAGCCTCTGGAATTTGCACCATGGCCATCCAAGAGGTTGAGCCCCACTTTTATTGGGAGGATTTTATTGAGAAAGAGGTCATCTCGTGACCCCCAGAGGAAGTGAAAAGTCCGCCGCACCGGGCGAGGTTACTATGATTGTCAAGCACCCACTTCCGTATAAAGGCTGCAAGTTAGGAAGCATGGAATGAACTACCACCCTTTGGCTACCATGTGGGACTTATGTTACAAGCAATGGGATCCGGTGGAACCCCCCCTCAATGAGTTTTTCTTTACCTTGCTCTTTTAATTTTCTTTTTTTCTTTGCTTTATTTCTGTTTTGTTTCCAATAAAGCTCCTGAATAATTTGAGAAGCTCAGGAGTTGTGTTGAGTCTGGTATGGGCAAGTTTGATGGATTTTATTGATTTTGCATAGATTGATTGCATGATAATGTTGACTGTTTTCCCCCTAGGATATGAAATTTTTGAAAATATGATCCCCATGTGATTGAAAACTGAACTTTGGGATTTTGTTATGATGGCATGATTTATGATAAGTTTGGGGTGATAGGAAGCACACACTAGGGATAGAATCTCTGTCAAGCAATTTGCACATAAATGTCCAGGTGAGGTTTTGAGCCTCCAACATGTTTTAAACTGTGTGAAAATCACTTTCAAGTTGCACTTCCCTGGATTTGATTGAATCTCTTTTTGGTTTGCATGATTATATGTGTGTAGCAAATGATTTAGGCAGTTTTATTTGTAAATAACTATTTAGCCTAAAAAATAACCAATTCCTAATGCATGTTCCTTAGTTAGCCCCATTGAGCCTATTAGCCTGTTAATTCTTGATAACCTAATGTTATAAGCCCAAAAATCTGGAAAACCATGTTAACCCGATCTTAGGATTAGGAGAGCATGTAATCTTAGAATGGGTACAAGAACTAAGTTTGGGGTGGCTGCAAGGTGTAATGTGTTGTTTAGGATTGAGAAAAAAAATTGTAAAAAAAAAAATAGAAAAAAAAAGGAAGAAAAAAAAAAGAAAAAAAATTGTGAAAAAGAAAAAAAGAAAAAAAAAAGAGAAAAAAAATTTAAAAGTGCAAAAATGCCAAAAAGAAATAAAAAGGTTGTAGTCACCCAAAGCAAAATGAAAAATGGAAAAGGAACTTGAGTGAATTTCAAAGTGTAAATAATGTTCATGCTCTCTTAGTTCCTAGGGTCTTCAGCCTAGTTCCTTTGTATATCCTACCCTTAGCCAGGCCCCATTACAACCCATAAAAGTCCTTTTGATGTTGCTTGAATATTTTCTGTGGGAACTATTTAGAGATGAAAATCAAATTTATGGGAAGTGCTCTTAAAAGTGAAAATTGAGTGAAAATGTTAGCCTGACAAAAATTGAGTGATTGAGTGAACATAAATTTCCCTTGTGAGGAAGGCAGTTGTTTGGATATGGTGATCTCCCTTTTGTGTGTAACGTGGATCCCCTGCTTTGATTAATGATTGTTTGAATTATGAAACTCTCAATTGTTTGGAATAAACGATTGTGGGGATTGCTTTGTTTAAAAGGGGGAAACATTGAAGGAAAAATTGTTTTGATAAATTGCTTGAAATTTGGGTGAAAGTTAATTGAGTCCTTAAGCTTGCCATGTTTTTCCAGGTCTTGAGTCTTTTTAAGTTTTTGAGTTTTAGTTTGCTTGGGGACAAGCAAAGTTTAAGTTTGGGGTATTTTGATGAGCCTCTGGTTGACTGGTTTTATAACTAGTAAAGACCATAGCTTTGTGCTTATTTTATATCATTTTTACCCAAATTAGACTTGATGTCTTTAAGTAGTATTTTGAGTCTATAAAGTATTTTTAGGTTAATTTAGCCAATTTTGAATCAAATAAAGCTTATGGCTATTTTGTTGTTTTCAGGATAATAAGAAGAGCAAGTGAGGAAGTGTATCCAAGCAGAGGCTATCACGCCTGTGCCGTGACACTGGTCACGGCCGTGATGAGAAGATCATGAAAAGTCGGAAGCGATCACGGCCTAGCCATGATACACATCACGGCGTGATAAAGAAATGCAAAAGTCGAGAAAGGATCACGGCTCGCCCAGTGATGAAGGTCACGGCCGTGACAAGAGAGAAACCAAAAGCCTGTTTGAAGGCAGAACATGAAATCTAAAAGGAAGCCCAACAACTTTCATGAAGAACTCAGATGCTGAATTGGATGTATAGTGGGTCACATTGGGCCTTGAAGTCAGAACATAATTGCTGTCACTGGAACCTGAACTGGTCATGAAGATTGGGCCATAACTTGGGCTGTAGATGTCGGTTGGAAGTGAAACCGGTGGCAAATGAAAGATCAAACAAAGAGGTTTAACTCTCATGAAGACCATTATTCCAAACAGAGCCGTTTTGAAGGGCTTTAATCCATGTGAAGTCAGAGACGTTTCAGCTGCCCTATGAGTTGAATGTGGACATAACTCCCTCATCTTAACTCATAATTAAGCAAATTGAGTGGATTTGGAAAGCTAAGAGGCAGAGGTTGAAGTGAATTAAAGGAGTATTCAGATATTGAGAGGTCTTGAGAGAATTTGTATAAATAGTTAGTCATAGTTAGGCTGGGTTGGGGGAGTCAGAATTAGCCAGTTTTGGCTAGTTTCTGAGTTTGTAGTTTTTTTTTGTTTTCCTCTTAGTTTATTGTTTTCTTTTGTCATGGAGAACTAGTCTCCTAGATTAATCTACTGTAATTGGTTCTATCCATACTTGAGGTTCTTACATTTTCCTGTTTTGTATGCTTTTCCCTCTTCAATGCCATGCCTTGTATTTTCTTTTGTTTAATTCAGGAGTATAATGCATTGTATTGATTTATTTCCGGTGATATCATGTTCCTATAATCAATCGCGTTTGTTTAATTCGCGTGTGTACGTTCATGTTCGTTTAGTTCATGAGGGCTTAACCCCGTTTGTTTAATTCGGGAATAGGGACATGTATCTGTAGCAGTAGTTTCGTTTGTTAATTGTTGCTACAACCGGGAGGGGATTAGAATCTGCTTAGGGCTAGGAATTTGCATGAACCGATGATAGTTGGGAAACCAAAGCAGTAGGTTAATCGTCTTTAGTTTATTTGTTAATCTCTTTTCTTACTCTGTTTTTATTTTGTTTCCTTTATTTTATCTCAATCTCAAAACCCCCATTTCTAACTTTTACTAATTTTTCTGTTAATAATAACAACACCTAAAGAGTCCTTGAGAGACGATCCGAGTTGTCGCTCTATACTACATTATTTTTGTAAACGCTCGTTCTTTTTGGCGCGTGGCGACAGCGCGGTCACTTGTGTGTTACTGATATGATGTTCTTGGATGTGTTTTTGTTCTTTAAGTGAGTGCTTTTTTTTCTTTGTTTATTTATCGGGATAAACACAAAATTAAAAAAGAGTAATAATCTCTTTTAAAAACAAAAAAACATCGTTTTGGGTTCCTTCTGTGAGGTCCAAATTTTAGTGTTTTTGTACGATGATTTTGTGACTGGGCTGAGGATGTAGTAAGGCCCATCAGAAGGGAATATAATCTATGGCCAAGCTACTAGCACTAGGTCTCCTTTTTCAGTTTGTTTTTTTCCAGTTGCTGATTAGGACCATACATAAGGTTCAAACAAAAACAAAATATTTCCAAAAACACTGATGTTGGCCTTTTTAAATTTGGGTAAGATATTTTCTCTTTTTCTAAAATGTTTGTTTTAGTCTAAAAATTTTAATAAAAAATCATTTTCAAAAAATAAAAATGCAAAAATCCTTTTTTAAAAATACATGTTAAATTCCAAGTTAAATCAACATTTGATTTTCTTACTTATCAGTCTGAAAGATTCTTTGCCTTGTAAAGAATATAAAAGAATACTACAAGAATGGATGAATGATTGATTGCCTTGTTTAGTGGTGGTTGGCCGAATATACTCCATGGATTCTTGAATTGAGTTAATCTATTTAAACATATGGCATTCTATAAATATTTTTTGACTGATAATACCAACATGCAAAAATTTCATGTAATCAATATAGGACTGATCACCACACAAATATGTTATTATTTAAAGCCAAAGTTTAGTAGGAGAGAGCTTACTCAACTAGATTATTATTTCTGCCATACGGTGCTTACTGTGTTTGGGGGTTCATTTCCAGGAAGGTCTAGTTCCTTTGTTGGCATTGTCTCTTCTATTAGAAGTTCATGGTTACTCTGCAATGCTTAGATGGTAGAATAAGATTATCAATTGTCTAGTCATTTCTTTTGTTACTTTTTAAAATGGTTTTGCTACACACACACATATATATATATATATATATATATATATATAATTATTAAAGTAATTAATATACTGTGGTTTGAACTTAGAGGATTTTTTGTTCTTTGCAGGTTGTTTTTTAAGATGGTGACTCTAATACCAAAGTTGATATGCCACAACATGGAGAGTACAATTCAGTGGTAAGTATCCAACAGATTTCCGAGGAACATATAATGTTAGCTCTATGGGAAATATTGAAGTAATATACAAATGTTTCAGTTTCCTTTTTCTTTTTGTGATAAATAAACTCAGGATTATAACCAAATTGCATTGCACTTTTACATTTTGAGTTTAGGATGATTTAATTTCTAGGTTAGTGTTTGAATGGTGTTGAATGGGCTATTGATAAAGCACATGTTTTCTCATTTTTATGGAAATATATAAATAATCAAGATATGCTCCTTTTATCCTATTATTATTGCTTTGCATTACTATTGTTTCTCAAATTGCGGTCTATATGTTCCTGCCTTGGCACCTTCATGTAATACATATGTGAGTTTATTATACTTTATTTTATTTCCTTTTCATAAGCATGATAGTGGTTAGCTTCCTTGACACCTTCCTATATAATGTGTCATTGTTCGTAATGTGTGAGCTTAATGGTGGGCTATGATGCTACCCTTATATTTGTACTTTAAGAAAACCAATTGTCTTTTGATTTTAAGATATAGTGGTTAAAAATTATTAGGGCATGTTTGTTTTGTTTTCAGATTTCTTGATATGAGCATGGACAATCACAGCCAAGGATCTAGCATTGAAGACCTACATGAACCCTTAACAAGGGCAAGGCTTAGAAGAATCCAAAACTCATTGAAGAAGATGGTGGTCAATCACTTGACTCATAGGCAACCTTATGAAGAGGGCTTCATCTTGAACCTCTTATGCATTGAGCCATTGACCACCTAGTTAGGGTTAGGACCTAGGACCCTTGTTTAGCTTAGACTTCATGTAATAAAGGTAGGGACTAGGAACCTTGTATAGAGTAGAGTTTATGTAATGAAAAGTGCTTATTCAAAAAAGCACTTAGGACTAGTTTAGGGTTTGGGCCTATTGGGCCATAGCATAATAGTATAAGGCATTAGGCCCAAAACAAAGTCCACACTTGGGTGGAAGGAGCTAGGGGCGCTACTTGTGGCTCAAGTTAGAGTGGCTTCTACTTCAAGTTAGTCTAGCTTGCACCTTAAGTAGGATGAGCCTATAAATATGTATCATGTAATCCATTTTACAAGTTTGAATATAATTGAGTTTTCTCACACTTGAGATTTCTAGAGAGAGTTGAGAGTTCTCCTCTTCTTGGTTCAGGAATTGAACCATTGATTCTTATCTTGAATTTCCATATTCAAGTGGTGAATCTTCCTTGGCTTATCAAATTCAGTCTTGTTATCCAAGAAGAATGACTTCGTGGCGCCATTCTCCTTCTTCTCTACCTCTTCCATTTTCTATTTTGTTCTTTAATTCTTGCTCTTTAATTCATGTCATTTACTTCTTGCAATTTACTTTCTAGTTCATATATCAATTGGTCTTCTCTTCTACTCCTTTTTTTTTTGTTTCTCTTGATTCTTCACTTGAATATCAAGTTCATTCTATTTTTCTTGTTTGTGTTTGATCTTGAATTTTTAGCAATTGAAATCAAAGAATGATCCTAAAATGTTAGTGATCTATGTCTTGATCACATCATTTCAGTTTTCAAAATTAATTATAAAGCTGCCACCTTATTTTCATTATGTTTCCTATTTTCAAAGATTTGTATAGGAAACAATAAAAACAGAAAAAAGTTATTAAAAAGTTTGATTCTTATGGTGCTTAAACCAAAAGTAACAAAAAAAAAATCAGGTAAATTCGCTTTTACCCACTATATTAGTCTATTTAATACTTAGTTGCAATCAAATAATAAGTAACATGTTTTAATGTTTAGTTATTTGAGGTAATCTGATATATTTCTTTATGTTTACCTGAAAAATCATCTATCATACAGTTTGAACTTATTCTAAAGCTAGCAAGGTTGTTAAGATTATTCTTTTTCTCTTTCACTTTTCATTTCCATTCCAAAGTTTATGTTTCTTATCCTCATCGAGTATTCAACTTTATAGTTAAGCCTTTTTAATGTTTCGATCTTTGATGAGTTTTCTTTGCCTGCGCAGGAAGGGTTACAATATGATGAAATCAATTTCCCTTTAATTTGGACTAGCCTTTTGTTGTGAGAGGACCAACTTTCAAATGTTTTTAGACAAAAAGAAGAGATTTTGAAATAAAATGGTTTTATGGAGAAGAATGAAATTTCCAAAACATAAAGATTTTCAAAGGAAAAAGTTTTTTATTTAAAAGATTTTATTCAAAAAGGAAAATGTCCGATAACTTGGATAAGTTATGGAAAGTTTTGGTTTTTCGTATTTTGTTTTTCACTAAATGAAAATAAGATGAAAAGTGAACTTAGTAATCGATACGTCGGGGTACTAGAGTTATCGATCGCACGTGGATCCATGATCCGTATCACAACGCTTTGGACTGAGTGTCTTATATATGATATTGTGGATTGTGTGTCCTAGATGCGTTGTTGTGGACTGTGTGTCCTACAAACGTTGTGATAAACGTGGAAAAATGAAGTAAAAAGGGGTAAAGACTTTTTTTTTTACTACCACAAAGTCCTGGGCTAGTGCACAAGTCTAGGACTATTGTGATTGGACACTCGAACCTTAATGTCCTGTGTTGATATTAAAAGCTTTAAGACATTTAAAAGTCACGGAAGGTCCTGAGCTTTGAGCCTCGACAAGGAAAGAATGAAGCACAAAGAAAAGCCACGTAAATAAAAGATTTTACATGCATTAATGTTTTTGGCAGACATGCCGATTAATCCAGATGTCTTGATAAACGAGTTATTCGAGACGATGTTATTCCGAATATCTTGGTAGACGTACGGGGTATTCGAGACGGTGTTATTCCTGATATCTTGGTGAACGAGGTATTCGAGACAATGTGTATTTGTGGCAATTTGACCCCGTGTGGCAATTGAGTCTAATCACCACTGTTTTTCAAAAAAAAACTGCATGGTGAAGGGATCTCCAGAGATTAAGAGAGAATGATGAAATATAGAAGTGTCATGCTTTCAAAAACGACGACGATTGATGTTGGATGTAATTATTTTTGTGAGAACTTATATATTGAACATGAATATGTGTATGTACTTGTTGCTCTGTGTTTGGGCATTTTAGTCGTCATAATTCATCCATATATTGGTATCTCACCCTTGCATTTTTGTTGTTTTCCTTTTCTTGTTTTATGTATGCTTTATACTTGAGATTAGATGGATCCAGCTATGATACAGTTAGCGCACTCCAGATCCCGGGTTCTTCTGTTTGAGAACGGAGATGACCCTGCTTCTTGAACATTTTCTCCCGTTCCAGCACGCGAATTGACGAATACGGAACCTGTTTGTACCGTGGAGGGTTCGGAAGAAGCATCCCTGAGACGAGTTCACACTATTGAGACAGTTCATATCCGACTGCCACCTATGGAGTTTTATCTACAACATTTAGCCAACTTGGATATTTTGGATCTTGAGTTTCCTCAAGCCCAGCCTCAGCCGGAAGAGGCTCTAGTTGTCCCAATCGAGGAGGATCCTGAAGAATTGATCGAGGAGGATCCCATAGAGTTGATGGAAGAGGATCCCCCGATTGGAGATGATGATGTTGATGCTCCTGGCGACGAAGTAGGAATGGAGGTGATTGCACCAGTTACACCTCCTAGGGATGGGGATGACTACCATGATCTCCCTAATAGGCATCTGTAGTTTCTGACCAGCTCTTAGGTGGCTTTTCTTTTGGGGTAGTTTGCTATGAACAAAGTATTTTGAAAGCTGATGTTAGTTTAATCTTTAACTTAGTAATTATGTCATGGATGTTATCACTCCGTAAATTTCTGTCATGAAACCTGATTATGTAAAGGCTTAAATATTAATGAACCTATTATGCTTTTAGAATTCTCTGTCTTTGCCTTGTACATGATGTTATGTATTAAATTGTTTAAGTGAGTGGACATCATACTTAGAAAAGAGTTTTAAAAATCCTAAGTTTTCCGAAAGTAAATCGACAACTCACTAAATGTGATTAATTAATTTTAAGTAATATTGTTAATGTGATGCCCGGGGTAAGGGTGTCACACACATACAAAAAAAATGTTAAATTCATAAGAATAGTAAATGTATTATCAGCTCGTCGAAGTGAGCGGCGGCTGATTTAGAACCGCTGGTGTAGGCACATACGCCACCATCAATAGCTCGATTACGCCAAGCTGTGGCGGCCTTCTCCTAGAACTTCTCAATAGCCCAGTAATGTTCCAGGCCCTTCCTGATCTCGGGCTCCAACCAGGTCCCCTTATCCTTACCCTTTCTGAGCTTGTTCATTTGGTTCTTCATGGCCAATGAACCTTTTATGCTCAAAGCCGGCCCTGATGATGTTCTCCAAATGTGGGGCCCACTGATACTCTTTCTGCAGCAAACACTTCTTAGGCAATTCTTATATATATTAAAATAAAAATAAAAATAATAGGAAATGTAATTTAAATTTAAATAATATAATAAATTATTACTTTAAATTCTTTAAACAGCTGATCCCTATGGTCCTGAGGGATGCCTTTCCAAGTAGGTCATGCACCATCAAACTTCTACTTTTTGATCTTAGAGAATCCTCTGGTCAGATGAATTATGACTCTCCTGTGCCGCTGATGATGATGGTCGTGGCATCGGTATGGTGTGGATGACGATGGTCCAGCCTGTGTCCCAACATCTAAGGGCAGCGTAATGGATACCATCCTCTCTTATTTTATTATCTTATCTATTACTATATACAAGTCTCAATAATGACCATTGTTCAACATACACGTGTCATGCTACCATATATTTTTTCCTATTATAAAAATGTGTCCTGCTAAAAAAAAATAATAATCAAAAGATGACTCTAGAAACATTTTTCCCAGCCCAAGAGATTACGAGAAGAAGCCTCACGTTGCCTTCCTTTATTTTTTCGGGTGCGTGTGATTTACAAAAATTCAAGACTGGATAATACAAATTTTTTTATCCCTTGTTTAATTTAAAAAGTGGTCAAAGACAGGACAAAATAGGAGGTGAGGGACAGAACAAAAATCCAAAATTTTATCCCCCACCAAACCATGTGATCACTTTTTATCCCACCACCAGACTAATAAAAAAAGACAAAATTATCCTTAAATTTCTCCCTCTCTCTCCTCCATCCCCCTCTCTCCCATTTCCCTCCCGCTCTCTCTCCACTCTCCCCACCTCTTGTTCTGTTTTTTTTTCAAACGTTAATATTATATATAAAAAATACATATTAATAATATATATAATATTATTATGATAATAATATTATATTATTATATATAATATATATTATAAAAATCTATCAATCTATAAACAATACAATTCTATCCTATATTCAATGTATGTTTGTCATGTATCGTCTTTTCTACGTAGGAAATACAATGATGTCTATGGATGGCAAGTGTCAACGTTACAGTTTTTATAATTTATTATTAAATTTATTTATAAACTTAACAAATTTTATTTAGTTGACTAAATCTTATCTACAACTATTTAGTTTTTGAAATTAAATCCGATTGTTTTGTTTCAATCTCTATCCTAATCTATATACAGGACATGTTTCTAGTCAATTTCATCGGTTTGGATAGAACATGTTGTTAATTCAAAATAATATGATTAATATTTTAAATTTAAATATTAGTTCAAATATTGATTACTTACAAATCAAAAATTTATGATTACTTGCAAACCAAAAATTCATTCACTTCAAGAGAGAAAAAAATTGAGGCAATTGGCGTACATGTAAAGAGGTAAGTTTTGAACCAAATTTCATGTAAAGAGGAAAATTTTAAGGTCAAATTCAGACGTACATCATTGACACGAAAATGAAATTAATGCCCCCTTAGAGGTTTAATACTATTGAGCTTTGAAACTGGATAAGCTTAAATTTAAATATTTGTTTTCTTGAAGCAAAATTTAATATTGGTCGAAATTTTGATTCCTTGCAAACCAAAAAATTAGGACTACTTGTAAAGTAATTTTTTTTTTACAATTTATCATTTGATTTGTATCCACATTTAACATGTTATTTGTCATCATTCATGCTACTCGTTACTACTTATATGTCTTATAGGGACAAATAGGAAGGAAAATATTGGTGTTGGAAGAGTAAACAAGAGGAATTTTGGGAGCAATGACCTTAGGAATAGAGAACCATTGTCTCCATTACCAACTCCTGATTCAAATCTATAAACAATACAATTCTATCCCCTATTCAATGTATGTTTGTCATGTGTCGCTTTTCCTATGCAAGAAATGCAACGATGTCTATGGATGCCAAGTGTCAACATTATAGTTTTTATGATTTATTATTAAATTTATTTATAAACTTAACAAATTTTATTTAATTGCCTAAATCTTATCTACAATTATATAATTTTTGAAATTAAATCTGATTGTTTTGTTTCAATCTCTATTCTAATCTATATATAAGACATGTTTCTGGTCAATTTCACCGGTTTGGATAGAACATGTTGCTATTTCAAAATAATATGATTAATATTTAAAATTCAAATATTGGTTCAAATATTGATTATTTGCAAATCAAAAAATTATGACTACTTGCAAACCAAAAATTCATTCACTTCAAGCGAGAAAAAAATTGAGGTAATTGACGTACATGTAAAGAGGTAAGTTTTGAACCAAATTTCATTTAAAGAGGAAAATTTTAAGGTCAAAATTCAGACGTACATCGTTGACACGAAAATGAAATTAATGCCCCCTTAGAGGTTTAAGATAAGCTCAAATTTAAATATTTGTTTTCTTGAAGCAAAATTTAATATTGGTCGAAATTTTGATTCCGTGCAAACCAAAAAATTAGGACTACTTGTAAAGTTTTTTTTTTTTTTTTTTACAATTTATCATTTGATTTGTATCCACATTTAGCATGTTTTGTCATCATTCATGCTACTTGTTACTACTTATATTTCTTATAGGGACAAATAGTAAGGAAAATATTGGTGTTGGAAGAGTAAACAAGAGGACTTTTGAGAGCAATGACCTTAGGAATAAAGAACCATTGTCTCCATTACCAACTCCTGATTCAAATGGTGAGAAAAATGATGGTGTTGAAGCATTGTCTCATTTTTTTTACTAATGATGTTATAAGAAATAAATTCATAGATCATTAGATTCACATATATTTTCTATTTTTTTTTGTAACACTTTCTATGTTTTTTAACTAACTCAATATGACATATGAAGGTGGCACAAATGAAAGTACAAATGAAGGACAAATGGTTAGTCCTCTCACATACATAAATATTTATATATAATTTGTGAAGATTTTGTTAAAAACTATATATAATTGATAGGTTCAAATTCAAAAGTTATATGATAATACTACATTATCAATATATAACTTTTTTTTGAAATTTATAATATAAAAGTTATTAATAAAATAATTTAAAATCCATCCCTAATTTACCCCGTGCGAGCACATGATCAAATTCTAGTATATTATATATTTCCTAATACTTACATATATTAATAATATTATATATTAATATATAATAATATATATGGTATCATGATAAAATTAATATTATTTTACTTGTGCTGTCCATTATCTATCAAAGGATGTACATGACAAAAAGTTATCTTGTGACTCAAGGGATTGTAGTGTGATGTCCTGCTTGCTCTGTGCTATCGTGCCTTAATACCTATCAAACGCACCCTTCATGTTACACAGTGGTACAATCACACAACTAACAACTCCCCATCTTCTATTCTCTTACTAATCTATATACACTATGAGTGCGTTTTGATAAACAACTTAATTAAGAGCTTATCATATAAGACCTTATCGCATGAGAGCTTATGCCATAAACGCTTAAAGAAAGAAAGGGGCACGAGAGGATTCAAATAGTGAAAAACACGGAGAGGGTGTTTAATGCATAAGCTTTTATGATAATTTCATAAGCTTCTTCCGATGACTTATGAAAATAAGTCAAAAACTCCTTATGGTACTGGATAACTTCAGTACAATATTCCCGTCAATTCCCAAACACTAATTTTTAATGACTTTTTTTTAATTAGTTAATCAATCAAATTAATTTTACTATTATTTCAAGCTAACCAAATTGACCAAATTGCTGAAAATCTTATTGTTTGCCATTGAGTCTTGTTCATTCCGCTATTCCAAATCAACCCTTGAAGCTGTAAAAAGTGTTGCCTGCAATCATTGTGTAACGCTGAAGAAATTCCAAGCCATCTCAAGCACAGAAACCACACTTTAGAGAAGAAATGACAATCGAAAAACAAGTGTGAAGCAGATTCCTCATGATAGCCACACCCTATGCACACATTCCAAGAGCCCATAACAATACCCCTCGAACATAAGTTATCCTTGGTCGGTATACGATTTTGAGCTAATCAACAAACAAAGGATGATATCATCAAAGGCACCAACTTGTTCCAGGGCCTAATCGAATAAGCAGTTTTTACATAATAAGATCTCGAAGGGTCTTCCTTCCACACCCATTTATCAGGTTCACCCCCATATCTACTTGATTTACAACAAGTAGCAAATTGGATAGAGAATCCTGCAGCCCACTTAATTAGTTAGTCAAACAAATTTTTTATATAGTTTACTTATATGTAAATATTAAATATTTGAATTACATGAAACTTTTTTTTGACAGTAAATTACATGAAACTTAAAACTTAAAAGCATATTTAAAGTATAAATGATAAATATTTACATCACACCAGTATAATGCATCACTTTGAAGTGTAAAATTTTAAAGAATTTAAATGCTATGCAAAAATCTATATCATGCCATGTGTGACTTTTAAGATAGTAAGGATAAGTATCAAATATTTTTTTGATGATGTGTTAATTTTTAATTGATTATTACTGTAAAAAAATCTTTACATTGACAATGTATAGCAATTAAATCCAATTTTGAGATATTCATTTAAAAATGTACAACAAAACATAAACAGTTAAAATTATTTTAATAAGTTTATTTCATATGAATTAATGAAAAATCATAAATAGTTAGTCCTTACGTTTTTGTGCTAGAATTATTCTTTTTTATTTTTTAACTTAAATTTAATTCTTATGTTGTCTCAAATTTATTTTAAAACAAAAATGTTATTAACTTAAAAACTACATCCTAATTATTCTCATGTGTTATATTATTACTTTTATGCTGAATAAATTGTATAGTCATTATTTGTAATCATTTGTTAACAAATATGTGAATTGAATGCATAAAAAGGTAGCTTTTGCTGGTTGCGTAAAAATTGCTTTTGATAGTTGAGAGTATATCTGTGCAATTTAAGATGTTGAAATGCTTCAATATGGACTATACAAAATACAGAAATTTATGCAATCAAAATCACAAGTTTAAATTTGTATAAACAAAAAATTAACAAGCATAAAAAACTTTTACATACCGCCGATAAGGATGTCTATATAAAATAATATGCTTTTTTTATATTTTAAAAGAACTATATATATATATATATATATATATATATATATATATATATATTAAATAACCCAATTCATGCGGTAGTAATGTCTTGATTACTCTCCAGTCAAAAAAAAAAAGTCTTGATTACCCTGTAGCAAAAATTATTTATGCAATCAAACGTATAAGTAAATCATATTTTAAAGTAGCAAAGATGGATGTATATATAAAATAATATGAAATTTTATTATTATATATGGATATATATGGATATACATATATGGATATACAAAATAATATGGATATATATATATATATATATATATATATATATATATATATATATTAAATAACTCAATTCATGCTGTAGTAATGTCTTGATTACTCTCCAGTCAAAAAAAAAAAAATCTTGATTACCCTGCCGCAAAAATAATTTATGCAATCAAACGTATAAGTAAATCATATTTTAAAGTACCAAAGATGGATGGATATACAAAATAATATGAAATTTTATTATTATATTTGGATATACATATATGGATATACAAAATAATATGGATATATATATATATATATATATATATATATATATATATATATATTAAATAATTCAATTCATGCGGTAGTAATGTCTTGATTACTCCTCAACAAAAAAATCTTGATTACCCCGCAGCAAAAATAGTTTATGCAATCAAACGTATAAGTAAATCATATTTTAAAGTAGCAAAGATGGATGTATATATCAAATAATATGAAATTTTATTATTATATTTCAAAAGAACAAATATAATATATTCAACAACTCATTGACAATAAAAGATAATAACCTCAATATTATGTATTGTTCCAAAATCACATTTATTTATATGTAAACCAAAATTACAATGTTTTTTTTAAAAGAACCAAAAGTACAATGTTAACAAAGGGTTTTGTGTTTTTCTTGGCAAATTCTTATGTTTGTATGTTTTCTATACTCATTATTTTAGCTTTAATTTTTTATTGTTATTATCAAGTGATTATTGCATTTCCCGATTATGATATATGGAAATGATTCCACCACTACTTTCAACATTAATCTCTACATATTATCTTATGTTCATAAACTATATTGATAAATTTCATATATATTAACTTATTGCTACACACAACAATTGTTTTGAAACATTCGTAAAAATAATCAACAAGACCCATGTGATAGCACAAGTACCATTCTAGTTATGTTAAAAAAACATATAAAATTTGCAAAAATTGAAAAATAGTTTTTTCTTGCTCTTAGCCCAATTACATGAGTAGATATAACCTGGATTCCTTTTATGGTTACAACTTTTTGAGCCCAGCATTCAGGCCCAAATAAAAAAAGAAGAAAAAACTGAAAACAAATTTCTGATTATTAATAAAGATAAAATTAAAAAATCGAAAACAAATATTTTGCTTATGAACCACTGAACCACTTCATTTAGGTCCTTTTCCACCCTTCTTTTTCCGGTATCAGTCAATGGTGCTTTCTTCCTCTCTTAACTTTTACTTATCTTTTAACAAATAAATAGTAACATGATCCCTATTACCTACTTCTGTGCACCATCTAAGGACAAAGTTGATTCGATTACCAGTCACATCCTACTCACTCTTCACCCTTTTTAAGTATAAGTGCTTTTACTTCTATTCTTGGTTTTGATTCCTTTATACAAAAAAATGGAATCTGATCCCTGCACCCCACCAACACAGCAGCACTCCATCAATATTATCATGACTCTCCTCACAGTTGGCCTAAGAATCTCTCATTTTCCTTCTCTCAATTTTTGTTATAAATCCAACACTCTATCCACTACCAAGCCAAACACACATAACCCATCATTTTCTTGTTCCTCTCAGCCACCACACAAAAACACATACCACAACAAAAAAGAAAAAAAAGAAAAAAACACAACCTGAACCCATCAACCCCTTCACCATCTAAACACCACAACAAAAGCATGGAGGTGGTTATTTTTTATTAGACACAGAGCATGCACGTCTGCCCCTGGTACAACCTCAGCCATCCCACCATTTTATTTTCCCTTCACTATCCAAGTTCCTCTCTCTTCACCATGAGCAGCTGTCAGTGTACGTATTTACCAACATTTTTTCGCCCAAAACGTACCAATCGTTCTTGCCCAGAATTGACGACGTGTCCCCATATTTTGTTTGTGTATAAAGTTGCCCACCCACTACAAATTCATCCGATGCAAGAGAGAATGGAATCATCAACAAATTAAGTTCGAGCCGTTAGCGGTGTGCACAATCTCAGCTTTTTTTTGTTAGCACAGAAAAACCCCAATGCTAATCTTAAACTGGGTAAAGCTCCAAATCTCATCAATCCTTCTTCACTCGTCTCACCATTTCTTGTGTTTTTTTCCTTATCTTCACAGTGCTTGTTGAACTTCAACATTTCAAATGAGCTTTTTCTTTCTTCGGTGTGCTTGTTTCTTGAGAAAGAAAAAGCTCATTTGAAATGTTGAAGTTCAACAAGCACTGTGAAGATGAAGGAAAAAAACACAAGATGGTGAGATGAGTGAAGAAGGATTGATGAGATTTGGAGCTTTACCCAGTTTAAGATAAGCATTGGGGTTTTTCTGTGCTAACAAAAAAAAGCTGAGATTGTGCACACTGAAGCCGACTTTAACTCAATTTGTTGATGATTCCATTCTCTCTTGCATCGGATGAATTTGTAGTGGGTGGGCAACTTTATACACAAACGGAATATGGGGACACGTCAACACTGGGCAAGAAACGTTGGAATGCTTTTGGGCAAAAAATGTTGGTAAATACGCACACCGACAGCTGCTCATGGTGAAGAGAGAGGAACTTGGATAGTGAAAGGGAAAATAAAATGGTGGGATGGTCGAGGTTGTACTGGGCGACGTGCATACTCAGGTCCGATAAAAAATAACCACCTCCATGCAAAATTGGTGTGAGTGGCAAAATTGCTTTTTAAACAATTTTTTTTAATGCATCACAATTTTTTAAAATATTCCCATAATACCCTTATTGTCTATTTTCTGGTATGTATGTGTTTAGGATTTAGTTACCGGAATTATGTTTTCCGGTACTATAAAATTATAATACTGAAATTATAATTTCGATATGTATTGATATTTTTAATTCTTTAGATAGTATATTGAAATTAAATTTCCGAAAAAAAATTACAATACCAAAACTATATTTCACTAACTGCTTTATTGAGGGATTAAGAAGTTTTGTTCAATTGATTTTCTCTTTTTCTTTATGGTGGTGTTTGGTATTTGGAATGTTTTATTCTTAGGCAAATTACATTCCTGAGAAATCTTGTATGCATGAGAACAACTTTTTAAAACTTGTATCAAATATGAAAAACTTTTTTCTCATGCCTACATTCCCGAAAATGTTTTCATGTTTTGGAGGATTCCTTAATTATCCCCATTTCTCTCTATAATTTCTATAATTTGTCTTATTATATTTCTTCATTTTCTGGATAAAAAAGAAAAACACCTGAGCTTACCTTAGTCATTTACTTACTTTTTCTTTTGACTTTCGAGCAAGATATCGACCCTGCTAATAGCCCAAGTTTAAGATTCATTTTATTGTAACATCAATTAGACATGAATTTAGGTTAAGATAATGTGAGTATGCATTTTCATTTCTAAGTGATAACCAATCATTTTGTTGTATTGCAGGTGCTAGCATTGAGGTATGATATAATTGTCATTCCATATTTTTTTCATATATTTATATTTATTTTTGTGTTTTATCTCAATTTAAATTTATTAACTTATGTTTTATGTCCAGGATTATGTTATGGACCAAATTCAACATGAGAAATTAAGTTACAATTGATTGACATGTGGCATTGGCAGTTGAAAGTTGAAAACGTGTAAGCAAGTCTGACAAGAAATAACAAATCCAAGGCATTGAGTAAAGTAATCAAAACGAGGGAAAAGGCAAAGGCTGCTATTATAAATTAAGAGTCACAAATGGATGGATTGAATATATTTTTATTCAGATTATAATGGATGGATTAAAAATAATATATTAATTCATTATGATCTATTAAAAATTTATTAAAAAAATTAAATTCATCTATAATATATTTAATAAAATACATCCAATTCATCCATTTACGGATGAATATCAAATACATCCATAAAAAATATTTTAAAACTTAAAAAATAGATGACTTTTAAAATTATTAAAAATTAAATTATTTTGTGACTTTTAAAAATATCTCTCTCCCTCCCCCTCTCTCTCACACACTCACTCACTCTCAGCAAACCCCTAGTTTTAGTCGATCTTTTGACACTTTTCATGTGCTCTCTCGTACATAGAATTTGAACCAAATCTTCCACAATAACTGCACCATATGCAAACTATAACGAAAATATCACTGCAAAACTGAAAATGATAATTGATTGTTGCCCACACATTTTGAATTGTTTAATAAAATATGATTTTATTATTTAGTGACGTGCAAAGAAATATAAAGAAAGATCATCAAATTCAATCGTGATAAACTCTTTACGCATCATTTTTAAAATATTGAGAAATGACACTCCGAGTTTATTGTTAATATATAAGACAACTCTAACAAGAAAGATAAGCAGTGAGGTGTAGCATGAGAGAGAGAGATTTAAAAGTCATATGAAATAACCATAAATCTTATATACCAAGATTTATGATTGTCCATTTGATATATAAGATTTATGATTGTTCATTTGATTTGTCAAGTGGTTATATTTCGTCTCCCCAATCCAATACATTTGTTAATTGTGTGATTATCTACTGCATGTAAATTTGTTTAGTAAAGGAATGAGAAGTTTTAACTTTTTAATTAAGACTAAAGAGGTGTGTTATTTGGGTCGAAATCACTAATGTGCTGACTTACTTTCTATTAGAGAGCATTTAGAACTTAAATTTCTACACTCTTTGATGGTTTATGGTGTATTAAAAATGGTAATATAAAAAAATCAACCGAATTGATTTTGAAATTTCCTTTTAGTTATGATTATGATTAGGGATGGCAACGGGGCGGGGCGGGGCGGGGCGGGCACGGGTAGCACTCCCCCCACACCCGTATCCGTCAGGTAAAATTCGTACATGTCCCCGTCTGTTACCCACGCGAGTATCTTTCGGGCGGGTATCCAGCAGGTTTAGCGGATATCCGTGGGTTTGCGGGTATCCACGGATTATTTTTTCCAGAAAAAATATATACTCTTTTTGCTTGAAAATTTACTAAAATATGCGTAATTCAATTTAAAATAACCATGTTCATGCAAATAGATGTTAAGAAAGCATCAAAGCATTATCCAATTACAAATGTTACTAAGAAAAGTAATCAAATACATTTAACAATTACTACGTATATATAATAAAGGGCATTTTAGTAATTTAAGTAACGGGTGTGGATATCCGCGGGCACGGATAGTGTGATACCCACCCCCACCCCGTTTATAATCGTGTATTGAAATTACTCGTTTATTTTATCCGCGGGTACCCGTTTAACTATCCGCCCCGTGACCGTTGCGGATTTTATCCGCGGGTACGGGTAAAATTGTCATCCCTAATTATGATAAATGATTAATAGCTAAATTATATATTAAATATTATATTTTATGATTATAATTATTAGCACCGGTTTCTTTGCTAGTTGTTTTATAAACCACTAAAACTAGTCACGTTCCTGTTGGCTGATAGCCTTGTTTTTTTTTTTTTTTTTTTGCTAAGCAAGAAGATTTGTATTAATTGAGTACAAGTTGTACCCCACAAAATACCATGAAAATCTGTAAATTACGAAGACATAGCAGTAGAATGATAGCTATTTATTCAACCAGCAGCGCCTCATTTCAGCTAATGGGTTGAAGAATAACTGCAGACTACCCAACACACAAATGGAGCACCTTCCCCCACCACAAAACAGTGAAACGCCAACTCTAGTAAGGCAAGAAGGCTGATAGCCTTGTTACTGTTGTATAATAAACTGTGAATTTAGGAAGACTAGCTTCAAAAAGTAAAAATAATGTAAGCTCAATAGTTAAAATGATTTTGACACAATAATTTATGTAATTCAATTATAGTTATTAATTTAGCCAAGTATTTAATATAAGTAATATTCTAAATATTATGATTTTAGAGCCGTCTCTCTCTCTCAACGTTTACTCTATTCCTCTTTCCGCATCCACCGGAAGGGGGTGGTTTTGGGCCATTTTTTGACGTGGAATCATCCATCTACATCATTTTTTCTCTCATTTTATCTAAATAAGTGGTTTTTCCACATAAATCTGGTTTTTCTTTCGTGTTTTCGTCATCTGCGTGCGGCGGTATTTTGTTAGTCATCTTGTTGCGGCGTCGTTTGGTTTCCCGTCTTGTTACGATGTTCGTTTGGTTCAGATTTGCTGATCAGCTTCGATCCATTACAGATTCAATCAAGATTTGGGCGTCAACGTTACAGATCCGGAGGCATGGGTATTCCGGTCACTTTGATTTTGTCACATTTGTAGGCATTTTACCGTGTTATGCTATCAACCTGGATGTTGTGAGTTTGTTCGCAGATTCATCCTTTTTGGTTTTTAGTGATGTTGAGTTTGTATTGTTTTCTATATATTTTATCAATTTGAATGAATGAATATTTTTTTAATAAAAAAAATATGATTTCATATATATATATATATATGTGTGTGTGTGTGTGTGTCGTAAGTACATCAAGAGCCACTGAGGTTGTACTAGGGGGCGACGTGCATGCTATGTATCAGATAAAAATAACAACCTCCATGCAAAATTGATGAGAGAGGTGTGTGGCAAGAATAAAGAGACAGTGGGCCCAAGTAATTCTAAAGATGATAATGAATCAGAGAAAGAAAGGGTGTTACTTTTTACACAATTTTTTTAAATACATCACAAATTTTTTAAATGTTCTCATAATACCCTCATTGCTTCGTTTTCAGTATATAAGTGTTTAGGATTTACTTACCGGAATTATGTTTTCGGTATTGTGAAATTATAATACCGGAATTATATGTTATTGATATTTTTAATTTTTTAGATAGTATTCAGGAATTAAATTTCCTGTATTATAAATGACAATACTGAAACTATATTTTCGGTATGTTACAAATTCACAATTTCATCATCTTTCCATGTTGAAGTTGGTGGAATCACAATCTGAAAACAAGCATATTGGGAAAGCTGGAAGAAAAAGAAAAATATTATGCTGATAATCTGTTTTCAAATAATCGATTATAATCAAAATATATTTTTGTTTGTGTATGTTTGATGAAAATCGATGTTAAGCTAATTTATTTTGTTTGGGTGGTGCAAAAATAATCATATTTTCATAGTAAAGATGGAGAATGTTGTGAATAGATACAGGTTAGATAAAGTTTTTTTAGAAAACAATTGAGTCTTGCAGCTTGTTAGAAAACAGCTGAAATGTGGAGAAAAAATCTTTTTTAGAAAATAATCTAGATACCCAAACATATCAATTTTTTCACAAAACCACTTAATTGCTCCAAAACAGTTGAATGAGAAAGATTTAATCTTTCCCAAACACACTCTAAATCTACATGTTTTTGAAGGCAAAGGAACTTTTCCCATGAAATTGTGCATATATAAAGTAATTGAGATTAATCAAGAAATCTTTATCTTTATATATATATATATATATATATATATATATATATATATATATATATATATATATATATATATATATATATAAGAGGAAGAAGGTCTACAGTTTTGCCAAGCTTTGTTTATGAGTTTGGAGTGAAAGAAAGGGGAGGAGATCAAAAGGGAATGAAAGGAAAGGGAGGGGAGGGGAGGGGAATGAGAGTATTATCCCCTCACCTTGTTTGTGAGTGCATATTGCATGAGGGGAAGTAAATAGAGGGTTTATAACATACTTTTATAATTTTACCTTTATTTTAGAAAATTAACATAAGAAATATTTTTTAAATAATATTAATGCACCTTTCAAAAAAAAATATTAATGCAAAAAAAAATTATTCATTTTCCTCTAAAAATTGGGGTAAACCCCCAAAAAAACCCCAAATTGGGGTAAACCAAAAAATTGAGGTGATGAGGGGTTTGGGGGTTTTCTAAAATCCTCATAAACTTCCCCTCCAATTTTTTACACTCACAAACAAGGAAGAGATTCTCATAAACCTTTCATTTCTCTTACTTCCCCTCCTAAATAAGACTCACAAACAAAGCCTAAGGTAATGTTGGTATAATAATTTGGTAATTTTATTTGGGGACTTTAGTAATTGTAATATTAACTAAAGGCTGCTGTGGTAAATTGGTAACAATTTAGGAATTTGTCAGTTTGCAAATATTGGGTGCTTAAGGGTCACAGTTATGCATCATTACGTTAGGTTTTAAGTGAAATGCGAGTAAGTGAAATGCGTGTGTTTTTAAGGCTTCAACATTTTGTTCAATTGCTTTCGCAATCATTCGCATCAAAATAATGGTGCAATTTGTTAGAAGATAATGTTGTGAAGGGCCAATTGTTTGGATTTGGAACCGTTCCAATTGTGTGATTTTGAATTCAGACGGTGATTTTTAAATTTTAATTTGCAGAACCCGGTCATCAAATGGAAAAACAAAAAATCAACAAATGAGGGTTTGCCATGCATTAAGGAACATCAGGTTGAGAGCCGAAGATGTGCAAGGAAGGAATGTTTTGACAATTTTTTAGGTATGATCAGTTGATATAATTTCTTTTGATCATAATATTGTATTATTATTATTATTATTATTATTATTATTACTTTTTTTTTGATAAAAATTATTATTGTTATTGTTATTATTATTATTATTATTATTTAATTTGAATTTTCTCCTTAGGAAATGAGTTACACTATTGACAACATTTTTTTATTTAATAAGCTGCACTATTGACAGCTTGACGTCAATGTGGTAGCCTCATGGGACCGTTCTCTCCCTTAAGCTTCATTGCTTCTGTTTTTATTTGTTAATTTATCTTATTTATGTCATTAAGCTGAAATTTTTATTTTTATCATTGTATATTGCGTCCAGTTTTATAGCTTCTTTCATTTCTTTTATTCATTCATTTTAAAATTTTCTTATTTGTTTTATTTTCTATAAAGTTGCCATCATTATATTCTTATTTTTTCAATGCACAAAGAATGTTTGTGGAATTCAATCACTTTCAAATTTATAGGGTTTCATGTTCTAATATGAAGTGCAATTTATTTCGATTGGTTTTTTATTTTTTGCTTTCTGCCTTAATATATACTAAAATGAATTTTGAGTTAGTTATTGGTTTAGTGCTTTCATGCTCTAACCACGGTGTAATTGACTCACATTAGTGTAAATGATTCAGTTTGATTTTTTAGTTTGGTTTTCTGTTCTATTTTTAGTTTGACTACGATGGTTTAACAATTATGAAATTGGTATGCACTGGTCGTGACTAATCAAAAATCATGAAATAAATGATTTTTAATGTGATTTGATAAGAATCAAAGATTTTCAATGATATGACAATTTATTATTGGTTAACAGTATAAAAAAATTTACACTGACACGTGTATATCAATTAAACTCTTTTCTTTCACATTTGATTCGTTTTTCATTGTGAAAATTTATCACAAGTGAAACATTAATTAAGATTAGAAGGGATATTTTTGTAAATTTATATGAATATTAATTACAATTAACTTATTTAAATGCATTACCTTAGTCCGTGTGTTTATATACTCCCTCGGTCCATAATATAAAAAACAATTTCCTAAAATACACAAATCAAAGAAATACATTGGAATGAGTTAATTGTAATTAATACTCATATAAATTTTCAAAACACCCCTTCAAATTTTAATTAATATTCTTATGACATATAATTAATGATACTAATTAATAAGGATAAGATTAGAAATTAATATTTAATAAGTATGAAAATTATTACATATTTTTTATACTTTAAAAAAAATCCAATTGTTTCAAATATTATGGATAGGAGGGAGTAATATTATGCTGTGGAATATTTATTCCCTCCGCATGACCTTGCAAGTTGCATCACACCTTCATATTTATCCTCACGTGCCACACTTATATTCTTTTTGTGCATATATCGCCGTTTGGGCCCACCACATTCTTTATGGCCGACAACTGGTTATTTTGTTTGTTCCCTTTCCTACCGTTACGCACTATCATGGCCTCGTTCGTACCACGTGGTGCTCAAAAATCGCAAAACGGGACCCACCCACGCTGTGCCCATTCTCTTTCCTGGTGTAGTACTACCCTGCTGTACTCCCTGCAGTAGCCTTCGTGGAGCATTGCGCCTCCTGTTCTCCTGCATAAGCATCCAAGGGGCCAAATGCCTCTTCATATTGACGATCAATTGTGTGATTTTGATGTAACGTGAATTAAATTTTTTTTTGGTAACACCGTGAAAGGTTTTATATAATATACATTTATAAAATTAATATTTAATCATAGCACATATTTAAAGTGGTTGATGTAATGACTATAATACTATCAAATACTCCCTCCGATTCATAATATAAGTAAAAAATTTCAAATTTCTTGATTCAAAATATAAGTAAATTCCAATTACTTTTATTCTATTTAATGAAATTATTCTCAAAATATCATTTATTTAATATAAATTTTGTTTTCCAATGACATATTTTATTCTCAACAATACAAGCTTAATAAATAAGAGGGAGGACAATTTAGGTAACAAACTTAACTTTTTATTCTCAATGACTCTTTTAAGTGAGATTAACTAGTCACCATAATATGTGTGTTCCATTAAATTTTTGCTTATATTATGAACTGGAGGGAGTATTGAATATCGTATGTGACACCATCAAGGTTTACAAAACCGGACCGGCCATCCAACCGATGTAGGCAACGGTTCGAGATTCAATGGTCCAACCGAGGTTGAACCGTGGTTGAACCGGTTATAATTGAATAATATTATTTTAATTTTTAATATAATATTTGTAACAATATTAAACAAAAAAAACAACATAACAACTAAAATTATTAAACACAATTTTTTTATTTTGAAATTAAACTAAATAAATATAAAGATATATGTTAAAATCATCTTCATAGGGAAAATCAACCCAAAATCTACAATCAGCCCACATATGTTAGAAAACAAAAGAATTGGGTTTTGGCTAGGATGACCCCAATCCTTTTATACTAAATTTTTTTTTTAGAAAACCGGTTCACGTCGGTTCACTACCGATTATGACCGGTTTTACCGGTTTTGAACTTCCGGTTTTTCCACCGGTTCAGTACAGGGACGGTTTTCCCTGTAAACCGGACCGGCCGGTCCGATCAGGTTTTGAAAACCTTGGACACCGTATATGCTTATCTCTATTTATCACTTATTTTTTATCTTTTTTATTTATGCACATTCCTAAAATACATAAAAGAAACAAAGAGACAGTATTGGTATCCCAATTTAGTTGTTAAAAAATCATTTTCCTAATACTATTTAATGGTATTAGTCTTTTTTCTTAAATGTCTACCAAGTTCTCATCAATTTTTGATATTAGTCACTTTTCATAAATGTTTTATTTTAATATTTGAAATATGTGGGGACTGTTGTATATTAGTTCTATTTAAAAAAAATTAAATTTAGATTGTTAATTTAATTCAATGTTTTATCTTCTCTTTTCATTATTTTCATTTAATTTATGTAACTTTTCATTTAGCACTATTTTATTTTCTATAATTACTCTAATTAATTATGAATAAAAATGTGCATATTTTTCTATTCAATTATAGTATTAAATCTAATTGAATGTAAATTATTGTTGAAAGTTTTTTCGTAAGTTTCATTCAGTTTGTCTGGAAAACAAAATATGTTCTTCATGCTTTCAATTTGGTCTATGATATTAAAATGTTTTAAATTATTTATTTAATCTTATTCAAAAAAATTAGTTTTTAAATCACTTCTAGAATGTTGCTTTTGTTACATGTATTAATAAATTGTTCGGGCTTAAAATGAAAACCTTATGTACATATACAATTTTAAATGTTAAATTGGTCGATGAAGCCTTTATAAAAGTGAACGAGAACTAATAAGAGGAAGATTTGTCCTTTAACAACCAAGAAATATAATACTTTAAGACTAACTTACATAGCTTAAATTTTAGACTTGTTACCTAGCTATTGGCTAATTTAATTTCATAACTGTATTAATATTTAATGTATAATTGATTGTATATATATTAATTATTTGTGAAAGTAGATGAAAGTGTTCATGGTAGTGTGTGGCATATAAATATGTACTTTATTTATGATGAAATAGTACGTAGCTCAAAGTTTCATAAGTGACAATATGAGAAATTATAAAAATAGATGATTGATTTTAATTTTTCTAATAATTAATTTAAAAAATTAAACTGTAATAATGTGATAGATGAAAAAGTGATTTAATATTAATTTAAAAAATGAAAATAAGTAATCGGGAAAATTTTATTTGTAAAACTTAGGCAGTAGAACATATACTTTTTCCTGTAATTTTTTAAATAAAATAAAATAAAGTAAATAAAATAAAGTTGTTTAAATATGGAAAACGAAAACGAAAAATGTTTAAATTGATTTTGTGCTGTTGGAGTAGGGGAGGTCAGAATGGGACTGATTAGATTAAGCTTGAGACGATATTAATTTTATAAAGAAAATAGAAAACCTTTCAGTCTCTACAGCTGTGTTCGGAGGATATTTAGGAAACCAAAAAAAATCAAGACACTAAAAAGGACCAATGAAAAGCACCGATGAATAATTGTTTTTTGTAGCATTTTCTTTTGACAGGATTAATTTTGATATCATTGAAATTTCAAATTTTCTCAATTAAGACTGCCTATGATAGTAGCAGTTAGTTGTTTTTATAATAGCAAATTATCAGTTTTCACTACAACAGATTAGACTTTAGATAGCGTTTCCGTATGCCTTTTAATAGCGTTTGTAACCGCTATCTATTCTACCGCTATTAAAACTCGTTAGCAAAGATAGCATTTAGGAACTGCTATTAATAGGTGACTTTAGGTAGCGTTTGTACACGGAAACGCCATCTAAAGTCAGACTTTAGATAGCGTTTCCTTATACAAACGCTATCTAAAGTCTGACTTTAGATAGCGTTTGTACACGGAAACGCCATCTAAAGTCTGACTTTAGATAGCGTTTCCTTATACAAACGCTATCTAAAGTCTGACTTTAGATAGCGTTTGTACAAGGAAACGCTATCTAAAGTCCCTTTTTTTTTTAATTTTATTTCTTAACTTTTACATCCATTATTCCTGCATATTTACACAAAAAAACCACAATTGTTGCAGTCAACACAATTGTTCAAAATGTGTTCAAAATATAAGTGTTCAATGCAAAGATCGCATGTGTTTGGCAAAGAAACCAAGAACTATACAATCAAAGTGCAACACTCTATACAAGCAACTATATATATATAACCAGATATAAGTACACCACTCTGTTTCTAAAGTATTCAAATTCACACGAGTAAGACAAAATCAAAGTGCAGCAACTATACCAGATCTCACTCCTTAAGAAACCAAAATCAGAAAACCAACATACATCTACAATTAATCTACATTTACAGCTTCTGTTTGTTTTTCATGAGACCAAGACAACACCAAAGTAATGTGTCGAAATGTGATCCAAAGACTCAGTAGCATACATACTGCATTTCCACCACAAAGACTAACTTGTTACATTGGGATACAAGCAGACTAATTAGGTAAATACTACTCGTAGCAAGAAACAGAATTCAAATCAAGCATTAACAAAGTGTAACAAAATAATAAGTTTGAACTTATTTTCTCCTAGCAATGCACATCAACTCGAAGGCATGTACCAAGGAAAAACAAATACATAGATAGTTTGGGGTTGATAAATATAAAGCATTATTCACATACCAATGAGTATTGCTGCAACTCTCGTGATCAATTTGACATAATCAAACGAACTTTTCAACAATATAGCGACACCATTCTTCCTTGACTTAGGATAGTTGAGCAAGTGGAGTATGTGGAGCATTTGAAGTAAGGGAAGTACTGCGACATAAAAATTAAATAAATTAAGTTACAATTGCTAAAACATTTGAACAATCACGAGTTAAAAGCTAAGTAAACAACATACCGCCATTGGTATTTTAACTTGGTTCGCAAGATAGTCTCCTTCATGAAACGCATGACATAGTACCCACAATCTGCATCTGTTGGGTTGTCTTGGGCACTATAAAAAATAAAATAGTAAATCAATATAGTTTTTTTTATCTAATTGCGCATTAAGTTTTTGCAAATATACCGTATCTCAATCCATTTAATGTTGGTTGCCTTTAAACGCGGCACCTTAGCTCCGATATTTGCGCGATAAACTTGCAAACCACTAATCACAAAATCAAACAGACTTCATTAAGAAACATATTTTCAATCATCACAAACACACGCATGCTCACGACGAATGTAATCATAGAAAATCAGAAATATAAAAACATGCTTACGTATCGAAATGATTCTTTAATTGGGCATCCCTAGGATCAACATACAAGGGATCCAGATAGTAAATAATCTCTTCAACAATATTTATCGCAAGACAAAGACCCAATGATTCCTACAAAAATGTTGAGATAACAAATCCTAAGCACCTCAACTTTTATGTAATTCATTATTGTGAATTAAGTCCTAAAGGATAAGCGACTCACCCAACATTGCACGGTGCTAAAAACAAGGGCTGATATTCTCTTTCTTTAGTTGCAAACCCGGCCAGCTAGATACGTTGTCTGTGAATCCCTCCCGAAGTAGCCGTATGTATTTGTTTGGTGTGGGGACAAGAACAGAAACCTCCTCGTTATTTCCTTTGGAAGCAACAATTCTTCATACAAATACCTTCAATTAAAATATAAAAATGGATTACACCAATGACATCAATATTTAAATGGAAAGACTGAAAAAATATTGTACACTTTAAACCTGATTTATTACCTGATATATGCGGAAATAACGGAGGCAGATACCCATTCATGATTTACAACTTCTCTGATATTTTCAGTATTGAGCATCTCAATGAAATGGTGACCAAAAATATTTTGTTCCATCTCTACGTACAATTGGTCAGCATTTTCATATTCTTTCGTTCATGTATTTTAAGGAAATTCAAATATTCCAGAGAAGTTGTAGTTGAACCAGCTGTAGGTGGGTTGGCCTCAGAGTTGCCTCCTTTATTTTCTGGGGTTGTAATTGACTCCTTTGTATATCCAGACACTCTGCCCTTGCCTTTAGCTTTTGCGGGTGCCTGGAAATTTTGCATTTCAATATGCTAGTTAGTGATCAACTAATGTAATGCATATATGCCGTATATGAAAAGGTGGAAAAATGCAATTACATACCATATTAATTACAACCACGAGATCAATTGGCCATGCCACATAAGTACCTATTGCATCTCCTACTTGTCATCACATCCGCATCAACGATAGGTACCGCAATGGCGCATCCCCTCGGTTGCAACATCAACTCCAACTTTCACATGGTTAAGGGGTACTGGTCCAATTGTGCGATGTAACACCCGGCTCATTGTATACTTTACCCATAGCAACCATACGATATTTTGGGGTGGATAAATATAGATGTAATGAGTTGACGACCTTATACTATGTTAGATTAATAAGCTGTGAATTAAGGCATGCAATTTAATGTATTTAATCGCGAATGCAATACTAGTAAAAAAAAAAGGCATGCATTACCTCCGAAGCTTCTTGGCAGATGGTAGAGTGCAACTATCTTTGACGCTTGCTTGGGCTGTGAAATTAGCCTCGCCTCTCCTCATCATCCTTTTGTTTCAGCTTTTCTTCCAAAATGTTCAATCTATCGTAGAGTTGAGACACCAATGTCTCCCACTTTTTCGTTTCCGAGTTATTTCTTGCACGACCTTCGGGTGGGAAGTAATCTTTTTGTGAGACGCCGAAACCCACACCCCTAACACGCCGTGGGGTTCTCGGCACACCTATGGCTTTGGCAAGAATATCCCGGCGACCAAAGTCTTCTATCTCTCTCCTCTACCGCAGACCGTGTGATTTCTCCCGACACATAGTTATTGGTGAAATGCAAATGTTAAAATTATTATATATTATCATATGAAAATAACAATTGATAATGTAATCGTTAGTCTACTAACACATTTATTCCACACGGTCTGCGTATTTTTGTTGTCAATTACACCCGCCTTGTTCTCGCGGGCTTTCCTCCACACAATATGGCGTTTAACTTTCTTAACTTCTGGCCCCGCCTCCTGTATCTGTATATTGAGATAATATAAATTAACCAAACAGTTTAAAAGTCATATTTACCACAAATGCAGTTAAATATATATATATATATACATACCAATTCATCCTCAATGTCAGCATACCCCTTACGTGATGCTTTGTAATGGCATACAGGATCTAACGCCTGCATTGCGATTTTCATTGCTTAATTTCTATTCAGACACATATAAGTAATATTAATACATGGTTAATGTCATATGTACGTATTGCTATAAAATTATAAGGACTAACGTGATATTAAACATACCAGAATTGAGCATCTCCTCGTGCGTATTGCTATAAAATCTGTCCACTCATCCCTTGATATGTGTGGATATTGTGATGGAGGCTCCTCATTGATATTCCCGTTGGCATCTCTTAGAAATTGTTTGGTCAATCTAGTTCTGAATGCCCTATGTAGGTTACCACTTCCCAAGTACAAATTTTTTCCTAGATTCATCAACATTAAAAGACATCCGCAAAACAATATAAACAACGTGTCAAAGTAAGTATGTTTACATAGTTTACAATATAATTTATAAATTTTAACAATTACCTGTACATCAGCCCATATGCTCTCTTTGAAACCATCCAAAGCTTCATCCTTCCAATTAGAACAAATAATTGGGACCGTTTTTGCGAACAACGGCCCCAATGTAACTCTTCAATATTTTACCATTAGCACGAATAGGTTGGTCCAAAGAATTCCATTCAACCTAATAAAAATAATAAAGTAATTAAATCTAGATATCAAACAACATTATGAAATCCTTAGATTAGTAAGTAAATTACATCAAATTTTTGTCCTTTACTCCTAGCGCGGATGACCGCCTTCATAATCATGGCCCACGTCTCGCCGCTTTGGCATCACTAGAATTACTTGAAGATGCCATTTACCTACAAAAATATTAGATACAAGTAAAACATCAATGGACATTAATATAACATTAATTGATGCAAAATATAAAACAACTATGAATAACAAAATCAACACTAGCATTACCTGGAAGATGCTAACTATAATATAAAAGGATCGGAAAGTTCATTTAAACACAAACACTACATACATGTTTAAGTCAACCTTTTTCTTTTCTTCATTTGATTGAGATTTGTTTGTCCTTTATTAGTACGAAATGGTGGATTGACCAAAAGCCCCTCATCATGATCATCTCTCATATACATACCATCATCCCTAGTTGGATCAATCTCAAGTGATTGTAATGTCCCGACGAAAGGATCATCTTCAATATCAACATCTCGATGGTCTTGATCATCAACATTAGTAATTATTTTGTTAGTCAAAAGAACAATGGACCTTTTCATATCAGCTGGATCGGTGACATAGAACACTTGTTGAGCTTGAGATGCTAATATAAAAGGCTCATCTTTATACCCCACCCTATTAAGATCCACCGCATGAACCCCGACTCATCAATCCGAACACCGTTATTATTGTCAACCCACTTGCAACCAAACACACCAACCTTAAACTTTGTGTAATCCAACTCCCATATGTGTTCAATGACGCCGAAGTATGACATATTTGCATATATCGGGTTTCTGTCTTTGGCACTTGAGATATGCATCGACCGAGCTACTAGAGTCACACCACTGTTTTGCATTGTACTCCGACCATCTTGTTCTTTTGTATAGAATGTGTACCCATTAATTTGATAACCGTGGTAAGAGAACACATGCAAACTTGGACCTTTGGCTAACCATCTCAATCTATTTGAAACTGAAGTATCATTTTCAAGTCAACTCGCATAAATGTGATCTCTTAGCCACGTTATAAAACAACGATTGTGTTCTCTAGTTAGCCAATTTTGATTCTTATTTGGATACAAACTCTTAAGCATGTCCTTGTGTTTTTCAACATATGGCTCAACCTCATCGGCATTGTGCAGAACATATAAGTGTGCTTGCTCCCATTACGTCCTTGTTATAGTCACTATTTCATTTCCAGTAATTCCTTGCCCCATCATTCTCCATGTGTGACGAGACTTTGGCAGCCCTATAGATTCAGCATTGGATAGGTATTTGATCAGAATTCAACAGCTTCTTCGACAATATACCGTTCAACAATACAACCTTCTGGTCGTGATCGGTTTTTCACATACCCTTTTAATATCTTCATATAACGCTCAATCGGGTACATCCATCTCATATAAGCTGGCCCACACAGTTGTGTCTCTCTAACAAGGTGAATGGTTAGATGAACCATTATGTCAAAGAATGAAGGTGGAAAGTACATCTCAAGCTCGCATAAAGTCACAACAATTTCTCTTTGCAATGATGGCAACTTCCCAAGGTCAATCACTTTGCTGCAAATTGCCTTGAAGAAGAAACAGAGTTTAGTTAAGGCCCCCCGCACTTTGTTAGGTAAAATAGACCGTATACCAATGGGTATCAACTGCTTCATGAGAACATGACAATCGTGGGACTTTAGACCTTTTAACTTGAGATCTTTCATCGATACGAGGTTCCTAATGTTTGAAGAGTACCCTTCCGGAACCTTAACTCCTTCAAGAAACTTACAAAAAACAGTTTTTTCTTTTCTAGATAGAGTGTAAGCAAGCCGGAGGAAGATATGTACTTTTACCCTTCTTCGTCGGGTCCCAATTCTCTTCTTATTCCCATACTAACCAAGTCCAACCTTGCATTGATGCCATCTTTAGTCTTCCCCGGCACATTGAGTAACGTACCAATGACACTATCACGGATATTTTTTTCAACGTGCATCACATCGAGGAAATGTCTTACATATAATGATTTCCAATATGGCAACTCAAAGAAAATCGACCTTTTCTTCCACCCTCTTGTGACAATATCTCTCGCAAAAAGGTTTACCGAATTGGATATTCAAATCCTTTACCTTTTCAAAAAGTTGATCACCCGTCAAAGGTGAAGGCGCTCTACCTTCTTCCGAGTTCCCATTGAACGCCTTTCTCCACCACCGTAATGATGACTTGGATGCAAAAATCTACGATGCCCAAGAAAGACATTCTTCTTACAATGTTCTAACCGCATCCAACTGCACCCTCTTCACATATAGGGCATGCACACTGACCCTTGATGCTATATCCTGACAGATTACCGTAGGCTGGAAAATCATTAATTGTCCCAAACAACATAGCTCTCAAATTGAAACTTTCTTCCTTATACCTATCATACACCTCCACACCTGTCTCCCACAGTTGTTTCAAGTCTTCAATCAAAGGAGTCAAATAGACGTCTATATCATTTCCTGGTTGTTTGGGCCCGTAAATTAACATAGATAACATCATAAATTTGCGCTTCATGCATAGCCATGGGGATGGGTTGTAAATCACCAAAATCACAGGCCATGTATCTTGTGAGAGCTACTTTGAACACCATGCGGGTTAAATCCGTCAAGAGCCAATGCAAGTCGTAGGTTTCTTGAATCTTGCCCAAAATCGGGATAATCATGATCAAATTTCTTCCATTGCGGAGAATCTGCCGGTGCCGCAGCTTGCCATCTTTGATCCTTTCATCCTCATGCCATGTCAAGTGCTTTGAATCTTCGTAACTACGGTACATGCGCCTAAATCTGGGTATTATGGGAAAATACCACACAACCTTCTCTCGGATCTCGATTCTTTCTTCTTATATCGTGAGGCATTACATTTAGGACACATCTGTAACGATGCATATTCATTCCAAATAAAATGCAATCGTTAGGACAAGCATGTATCCTCTCGTAGCTCATGCCAATAGAGCGTAACATTTGTTTAGCCTCGTATGTCCGACTAGGAAGCACATTATCATCCCGGCAACATGTCTTTCAATAGTGTGAGTAAGTCCGTAAAGCTCTTATCAGTCCATCCGTTGCCCGATTTCAAGTTATACAACTTTAACATCGCCGACAATCTTGTGAATTTAGTACATCCATCATACAATGGTTGCTCTCGCATCACTTACCAACCTCCCAAACATTTGTGGACAATCCCGAAGATCCTCTTCAACAAAGATTTGCAATGTCTTCAAAACGATCGCCCTCATAAGTATTTGTGTCGGTATCGTATGATGAATATCTCACACGATTCCTCATTTCACTAGACTCAGCTCTTGTCTCACCATGTTTTGTCCAACATGTATAACTTTGATCGATTCCATTACACACTAAATGTTCTTCCAAATCGGCTGCACTAACTCGCCTTGCATAACAACAATCTAAACAAGGACATATGATTGTATTAGGGTTTTTCGCATGCCGAACTGCAAAACTAATGAACTCTTTCACCCCATCCTCATACTCCTTCGTTAAACGATTGGCAGACATCCATTTCCGATCCATGCTTTTCCGATCTACAAAAATATTTATTAAACATATTTACTTTTAGTTTAGAGTGGTTGAGGTCTACATGCAATGTATACAGATTAAAGGAATGAAAGGCTGCAAACAAAACACATTGTCGCCGAGTATTCTTTGAAGGAACCAGTGTCAGCTTGTTGATGAGTGTGATTCCACATCATCTTTGTCTATCATTTTGCATGCATTTTCATGTAGTTTAGGCATATTTTTATTAGATTTTAGGTTAATTTTCCTTTGGAACGGGTAAGGCGGTTTTCGTGTGTTGTTTTTGCAGATATCAAGGGTAAAATGCTCAAGATCAACCATGATGAAGTTTGGATAAAGATAGGGCTTTAAAAGTGCAGAAAATGAGCCAAACAGAGTCCATCACGGCCTAGCCGTGATGCCCATCACGACCATGATCGAGCAAAACTGAAAAAGAAGAAAGGTGAAGTCGAGTCCGTCACACGCCGGCCGCGTGATATCCATCACTACCGTGACCCAAAACCACCACAAGTCAGAGCACATCACGGCCCAGCCGTGAAATTCTTCACGGCCATAACAGAGGGCTCGCGACGCGAGCATAGGCTCGCCTCGCGAGAGACCGGAATTTCGCAGAGCAACCGTAAGCAGAGACGCCGTCACGGCCTGGCCGTGATATCCATCACTACCGTGACCCAAAACCACCAAAATCTGAGCACAGAACATTAAATTAAATGATATATAAAAGGAAAGGATCAACAAACTGAAGCAACAAAAACAAACATATGAACCCATTCTTCACATTCCGAAAAACATTGAAACAAAACAAAACAGGATACCAAAAAGATTAGGTTCAAAATGCATACAGTCAATCCGTCAATCCATATTCATATTTTCAAATAATGATTGACACACAAACAAGTCACATTCCATTCAACACCAATCAAACCAAAAATTAAAGAGCAAGTAAAATAAAACCTTGAACACAGACTGTGAACTTGGATAAAAACACACTCCCACAAATATTAAGAATGTCCGGAAATAAAATTTGTAAATGATAGAAAATCACCTGAACACAGACTGTGAACTTGGAAGTGGGTTCCACTAAAGCTGCAAACTTGGAACTGGGTTCAACCGGGAATGCGCCCCTATGACTGTGTCACAGACCCTGAGCCAGAGTGTGAAGCTCTTAGTATGAGACTTAATCATATTTAAAAAGGGACAGATTGGCAAACAAATTTGTCTTGCATTTCACGATTTAGCACTAATAAGAAATGTGATGAATTAATGTTAGCACAATCAAGGACCATTTAAACATATTTCAGTTCTAAAAGTAAGACAATGCTGAAACGCGCACAGCCAAAGCATTCATACTCAAGTATAATATCAGGATACTTTTGACACAAAATGCACAAAACCCATTCTGACCATTCATACTCAAACTTTCCATGTAATAATTCATTCAGATCTGATATCAAGGTCCTCTAAAATATGAGACTGAAAGAAAAAAAGCAGAAACAATGTTATGAATCTGTCAACACACTTCAGGTCACATAAACATACACATTTAGGTTCATTAGCATGGAGTTAAATGCACCCAATTTGATTTGCTTAATTATATATAATACAAGATAAACCTACCTACAGATGAAATAATAGTTGAGATGTTGGAGTTCATTTTGTTATTTGATATTGATATTGAATACATGCAGTATCAAAGAACCCAAGTCTTGCTGATTTGGTGCATATTATGATATGCATTTCAGTTCTCCTGGGATGAATGGAAACGTGTGTGCGCAGTGATGAGTGAGGAGCTTACCCTTGCGCAGGTGCGGTGACAGAAATGTCTACTTGGGCAGTGGCATTTGGGGATGAACACGGAAAGGAAATGAGATGCAGAGATGGGCGACACTGTGCGTAAGGTGGAGCTGGGTTTCAGTGGAGAAGGGAGTGTGGTTGAAAAGGGTTCCCGCGATGGCAACGACAGTAGGGTTGGGAAGAAAGGTCCCGCGATGGCAACGACAGTAGTGGTTGAAAAGGGTTTCAGTGGAGAAGGGAATGAAGCTGAGCAAGAAAAAAGAGGAGGGAAGAAAGGTCCCGCGTTTAATTCCTTAGGTGTTCACCTAAGATAGCGTTTCCTTTAGGAAACGCTATCTTAGGTATCACCTAAGATAGCGTTTCCGTGTGGAACCGCTATCTTTTCCTAAATGGCACTTTTAATAGCGGTTCCACACGGAAACGCTATCTTAGGTGATACCTAAGATAGCGTTTCCTAAAGGAAACGCTATTAAAAGTCCCCCCATCACTTTTAATAGCATTTCCACACGGAAATGCTATTAAAGGTGTGTTATTAAAAGTCTAATATGTTGTAGTGTTTTTCGATTAAGGTTGCTAGGAAGGAACTTAATCGCAATTAAGACATTAAAAAGGATCAATCAAAAACCACTAATGAATAATTATTTTGATAACAGTGATAGTTAATTATGATTATAGTAATAAATTGTCAGTTATTTTGTTAATGACAATTAAGATAATTAGAAATACCAATAAAAAGCACTAATTTATCATTACAATTTTGAACAAAATAATACCGCCTGATCACTTTAAAGTCATGTACACACAGAATCTTTGCATATATATTTTAACCAAAAAAATATAAGGAAGTGATAACTCAATTTGCCACAATTAGAGGCGAGCACAATACAATACAATACAGGAACTTCAAATTTTCATCTAATAAAGCACGCTGTTGACAGCTATAAACACATCTGAAGATTTGTTGTCTACCAAATCAATCATCTCCAAAATTGACTCGTTTTCAATGTTGAGACCACGATCCTTCTCCTCCATGGTGCATTGGTGCTTATATCATTGCCTTTTACATAGAGTATGGGACTTGAAACGAAGAATTCTCCATCTAGCGATCAAACACCCTGACTTGAATCACATCACTCAATTGTTAAATCATATAAATAGTTAGACAATAAGGGCTCGTTTGGTGGTCAGGATAGGATAGGGGCGGATAGGATAAGAGAGCATGATAGGAGTAGATATGATATTAGCATGATAAGCTGTTATCCTATGGTACGAATTTTAAAATTTTCGATTTTGTTCTGAATGTTTTCATATTTTATTATATTTTAGTTTTTTATAATTTTTATTTTTTAAGATTATATAAAAAGACAAAATTGTTTTGTGATAAAATTACATATAATATTTTAAAATTTTAAAATATTGTTTAGCTTAAATTAAATTTGTTATAATTTTAAATATTCATTTTTAGTTTTTACTTTACATATAGTTAAATTATTAGAATATTTTTTATTTATTTTTTAGTTTTTTAAAATAATGTGAAGTAACAAAATTAGCCTTGTGACAAAAAAATAATAATTTTTTTAATTAATTATTAATATTTTTATTATTTTATGTTTTATTATACCTTTTTTGGTAACCATATTATATTTTATTATACTTTAATTATTTTATATAAAAATATTTTTATACTTTATTACACTATAAATCATCTTATCTTATATCCTGTTCCCCTCAAGATAGAATTTTACAGGATATGATAGGTGACATGATTAGTTTATCCTATTTCACCAAGTAATAGTTTCATATCCTATCATGTCTCTCTTAACCATCAAACGAGCCCTAACAGAATTCATCAGTTAGTAATTAAAAGGATCAAGAGGAATTCATTTTCCCAGATACGATCGAATTAGTAATGACCACTCCCAAATACACAAATAGTGGGTCGGAGAGCAACAACAAAGACAGCGGTTGCAATGAAAACTTGGAAAAAAAAACCCAGCTCTAGGAAAAAAATATTCTTTTTCTGATAAAATGTATTTTAAAAAAAACTATAGAAGAGGAATTGCAAGCAAGGAATGATGGTACCTCTAATTCATTCGTTTTTTGGATTTGTACAAAGCCTCAATTTTAGAGTTCAAATGTCGCAGGATCCACTGCCATATCCTTCATCATGGTTTCTGACATGCGTTACCAATGTGCGTTAGTCAAGGAGATGAAAGACCCAGAAATTGTGGCTTTCCTCAAAGACACCAGATTTTCTAGTTTGCCTAATTCACAAAATCACTTATCCTAAATACCAAAATCAGTGTCAGTTATCCTATCTTTTCCTAGGGTTTTTTTTGGTATTAAATTACAACCGTTTTTTTTATTAAAAAAAAAAACTTCAGCTAATTTTTTTTGGAAAATAATTGATAAAACTAAGGCCCATTTCAGTCCCTGAGAAAAACACCGGGTCCATTTTACCTGATAAAACTAAAGTATCAAATTAGTCTGTTCTATGGATTGACGATCGTCCCATAAACCAACATGGGTCTTTTCAGCATGTTTTGTCCTCGCTCACATGCTTCCCAGGAAAACTTCCCAGGAGGTCACAAGTGATAAAACTCATATTGGTTTGTGGGGTTAGCCGTCACTCCATAAAGCAGTCAAGGATGTTACATTAGTCCCCTACAATTTTAAGCTAGGGACATGTTAATCCTTCTATCAACCTCCCGATGGGTTTCGTTAAGTCGATGACGTGTTCTGATTTTCTTGCCTAGATATGTAGTTATAAATATTTGCAACTTCCATTGTGTAAATTGGTTGATAAACATTCACTTAAATGTCAAAAATGTCCAAAACAATACCATTTTGAACACATACAGTTAAAAGAAACTGACCTCTTGAGCAACCAAAAACACCACTCAAATATCTAAAATGAGACCTAATCGACGCCACTCCAATTTTTACCCCAAATGAGCAACTGTGGAACCCTAATCCACATAGATAATGAATGATGTCTAACGGGATCAAATTGAGGGTCTAATGTGTCTCTAGTTTGAAATTGTGAGGGATTAATTTGACACTTTAGTTTTGTCAGGGACCAAAACGGATCTTGATGTTTTTCTCAGGGACCAAAACGGGTCTTTTTTCCGAATGATTTGTAGTAATTATTACTAAGTTAACCAAATTACCCCTAAGACAAATTACCAAATTATAATAACCTTAGAAAAATCCTAGACCTACTTCCTTTTATAGATATTATATTATATATAAAGATAAAATAAAGATATAATGATAAAGATATTTTTTTAAATCTTTCTTTTATTATTATTTATTATAATTAATTTTATAAACGTTTTCGTTAATGATTTGCATTTTTTTATTGTTTTTGATTACTTTGTCTCGGAGTCAATTTCAAAACGCAACCCAATTTGAATTTTGATTGAATTTATTTACTGAATTCTTAAATGTGCATATTGCATTTTCTCCAATGCAGTGGCGGAGTTTGACCCAATCTTTTGAGGGATCCGATTAATAAAGAGTAAATACATATATATAAATTTTGCTTATTTTCAATAAATTGGTTTCAGTTGTAGTGGTTAACTTCAATTGATTTATCCTCATGTAGGAGTTCGAATCTCGCTAGTGTCTTTTGGCATTATTTTTGTGTAAAATGCAATAATAATAAAATAGGAAAACATTTAGCATTGCAATGGAATCGAACCGGGATAATTTACATATGTAACTTGACCGCTGCATTAACATGTAACTCTGCTTTTCATATGGCAAACAATATATATAATATAATTTTGTTACTATAATATGTATATATACATTATAAAGAATTTTTTTTGGGGAGCAATGGCTCCTCCCTATCCTTTAGAAGATCCGCCCTTGTTCCAATGTGCTAGTTATATTAAATAGTTAAAAGGAAACGGTTTAGCATGTTAGTATTACTTTCATTGTTATTAATGGCTTCAATAGAAACAAGGTAAATTAAGTAGCTTTTATATATATTATCAATCAGTTTTTGCAGTGTATGGTTTTCACGAAAGGGTAGGAATTTGTTTTCTCTCCCTCTATACAATTTTTTTTCTATTTCTTTTTATGGTGGGAGTTCTTTTTTTCTTTTTTTATCAGAAAAAAGAAACTTATGGGAGTTCTCTTTAAAACTTGTCAGAATGCCTTTTCCTAAAAACAAAATTTTCTTTATGATTTGGAGTTGGTTTTGGACTTTGGTTAGAGAGAAACCTAAATTAACTTTTGGTTTGAAGTAATTTATCAGAATGTGGGTGCTTTCGAAATTTCCTTTCTTTTTCATCTTCTCATTTGTTTAAGAGGATGAAATGATATCTTTTTTGTTGTTGTTCGGAGTACTAAATTAACACATTAATTAACAAATACTTGTGCTACTGACTTTGCAGATATTTTGCATGAGAATGATTGAATACAACTACAAAATCTCCTAAAAATTTCTTGGGGATAACTCCTAATAATTTACCTGCTTATGGTAATTGTCTGATATGGAGTTGACAATATGAGTTATGAGAACTCACTACAAGAAAATAGCAAATAAGCAACATATATTTAGCGATCAAATGGTTTCGGTTTCTATACCGACGACATTTGCGACCAGTTTCCATGACCTCATAATTGGTCATTTATTTTTTACTTAGCGATCGAATTCGTGCTCGATTTCGTCGGTCGCAAATTTAAAAATTTTGAAAGTCAAATTTATTACCAATAAATTGTCTTCAACGTAGCACGAACACAGGAACAAATCAGCAACAAGTCACGAACACACGAACAAATCTCAATAGCCTGAGGCGTGTGGAATCACATTGTCCTCAAGGGTTTATCCGTGTGGTGCGCAAACCCCCCAGGATACAACAGGCCCCTCCCGGCAAAAATAAACCGAGGTAACAGAACAGCAAGAATATAATATAGATAAAGCAGCCAATGTAGAACCCATGAACAAAATAATAGAGGAGAAAGCAATTTTTAAAAGAAGAAATATGTGCTTCTCTTTTCAGCAAATTAGGCACACAAGTATTTTAAAAGAAGTAACACGCCCGTATTTGTGAGTCTATAATTGTTAAAGTACCTTTTCTTTTTAAAATATGCATATATGCTCTCTTTTTAATAGCTGCCAAAAGCTACCATTAAATTTGGATCAGAATACAACAAACTGAACGTGCAGCTGAAGTTTTGAAATTGGTCAAAAGTGGTCATTTACTAGTGCTGGACGTTACCTTTTTTATAGGATCAAATCAAAACAAAAAACAAAATATGTAACTGGCCAAGTTTAACGTTTACAAGAGATTGAAGAGGTTAGTGACAGGGCCATCTCCGCATCATTGGCAAATAACATGGAAACCATTTTAGCAGATAATATGGAAGCTGTTAGTCCAATAACACATGTTTAAAAGCAAGTATGACCAAGTTTAAAAAATAAAATATGCTTTCTCAAATATAAAATTATTTTCACAAAAATTAATTGGATAAAATAATAAAAATTAATAACATTAATTTTACACTTGTTGTGTGATAATAACACAAACAAAATAAATATTTAACTTTTAAAATATCTCAAAAATATACAACAATCCCCCACATATTTCAAAAGTTAAAGAAAACATTTAAGAGATTAAAAAAAAATTCTTGGGTTAACATCTTGGATGTAATGCGTCGGGTTTGTATAGCAAGCTATGGAACCAGACCTAGACTGATAAACTTTACACACAGTGAATTGGTGTAGCAAGCTTTGGAACCCAAGACACTTAATATGTGTTAGAGGTCTATCAATCACACTACACCCCCACAATTCTTGCTGTTACGCCGTTTTGCGCTAATAGGCCATGCGCGCGCCCGATATTCATAAGTGCTCTAGAGATTTCGCCATGATCTCATGCAAGCAGCCCCACTTGACACTCATATAGGTGATTTCATCTAGTGCATGCTGCAAATCATACACCACCCATAAGGGATATGAAAATCATTAAAAGCTTTACAAGCTTATCCTCTCAATAATGCAGTATCTAGCACTTTCTCAATTACACCATAGGAAAGGGACACAAAACAAGATTAGTTTTGTGTGCTAGCAGAACTGACGAGTCACTTGTTCTTACCCATTGAACCTTCTTCGTGGGATCTCCAATCACAAAGGTTGGGTTCCCATCACTCGTTAATTTCAATTGGTTTAATTCCCATTCCCCTCGATGTATCACATATTGATTTTCTTCCTAGGGGCTTTGTTAGAGGATCTGCCAAATTCACCTCTGACTTCACATAATCGATCGATATTATTCCATCTTTTAGCAATTGCTTTACCACATTATGTCTCAATTGTATATGTCTATTTTTGCCATTGAAGGTCTTATTTTTTGCAACGGCTATTGCCGATTGACAATCACAATGCATCGACACTGATGGAGTTGGTTTAACTCCTAAAGGAATATTTGCCAAGAAGTTTTTCAACCACTCAGCTTCACTACCACCTAACTCCAGAGCTACAAACTCTGACTCCATAGTAGATCTAGCAATTATTGTTTGTTCGGCTGATCTACAAGTAACCGCACCACCACCAAGTGTGAATACATAACCACTAGTGGATTTTGTCTCATTCGAATCAGATATCCAGTTAGCATCACTGTACCCTTCTAGTACAGTGGGAAATCCACTATATATAATACCATAGTTCATGGTACCTCTCAAATATCTCATAAGTCTAGCGAGTGCCTCCCAGTGATCCTGACTAGGACTTTGAGTATATCTACTCAATCGTCCTACTGCATATGCAATGTCAGGTCGCGAAAAATTCATCAAATGTAGCAAGCTCCCAAGAATTTGGGCATACTGAGACTGATTAACAGGATCGCCTTTATTTTTCTTCAAATGAGAGTTAGCATCATAAGGGGTACTCACCGGCTTTGAGTCATAGTGACCAAACTTCCTAAGAAGTTTCTCAACAGAGTGTCCTTGGGATAGCATTATGCTATCACCCTTCCTAATGATTCTAACTCCCAATATTACACTTGCTTCACCCATGTCTTTCATATCAAATTTTGATGCAAGAAAATATTTTGTTCTAATCACTACATCATCGGAAGTACCAAAGATAAGCATGTCATCTACATATAAGCAGATAATAACACATTCCCAATTTAATATTTTGGTGTACACACATTTATCAACCTCAATAGGAGAAAATCCATCGTTAATCAATGTTTGATTAAATTTCTCATGCCATTGCTTTGGTGCTTGTTTTAAACCATATAAGGATTTGAGAAGTTTGCACACTTTATTTTCTTGACCAGGAGTAACACATCCTTCAGGTTGTGTCATATAAATTTCTTCTTCCAAATCACCATTTAAGAAAGCAGTTTTCACATCCATTTGGTGAATAACAAGTTTGTAAATTGAAGCCAAGGCTATCAAAATTCGAATTGAAGAAATTCTGGTCACAAGAGCAAATATATCAAAATAATCAATATTTTGTTTTTGCGTAAAACCTTTTGCTACTAATCTAGCTTTATATTTTTCAATTGAACCATCGGGAAAAAAATTTCCTTTTAAAAATCCATTTGCAACCAATAGGTTTTGCTCCCGGGGGTAAATCAACTAAAATCGAAGTGTTGCACTTCAAAATTGAATCAATTTCATTTTTAATAGTTTCTTTCCAAAAGGGGGCATTAGAAGTTGAAATAGCTTCAGAAAAAGTCAAAGGATCATTTTCAACAAGGTAAGTGTAAAAATCATTTTCAAACGATGTCTCTTTTCTCTATCTTTTGCTCCTTCTGAAACCCTAATATAAGTTTTCACAATTATTCTCGGAAGAAATATTTTCAATAGAATTATTTTATATAGAAATATTTACAGATCTCAAAGGAAATATATGTTCTAAAAATTCAGCATTTTTAGTCTCAACAATAGTGTTACGATCAAGTACACTACTTCTCAAAACAAGAAATCTATATGCAGCACTACGTTCAGCATATCCAATAAACATACAATCAGAAGTTTTAGAACCTATTTTCCTTTTCTTGGGCTCATGAACCATAACCTTAGCTAGGCACCCCCACACTTTCAAATATTTCAAATTAGGCATGTAACCTTTCCATAACTCATACGGCGTTTTACCGGTTTTCTTATGAGGTATTCTGTTTTGCAAGAAACATGCAGTTAAGATAGCTTCACCCCAAAGGTTATCAGGTGTGGAAGAACTAACAAGCATAGTGATCAGCCTCTGGCTCGACTAGTTTTTAACTAGTAAGACCATGATTTTATTCGAGTTTAATCTCGTTTTCGCCCAAATTTGGATGTAATTGTCCTCAAGCAACATTTTGAGTCTCTTGAGTAGTTTTAGGGTATTTTAATTGATTTTGAGTCGAATAAAGCATTTATTGCTATTTCATATTTTCAGGTTAACTTAGAGTCAAGGGAATGAAGAAACAGCGGAGAATGCAATTCTGGAAATGCTCGCCCCGCGAGAGGCTACTCGCCTCGCGCGACTGAAGACCAGCCTGAGCAACATAATGTCATCCTTTTTGTCTCGCCTCGCGAATCACACCTCGCCTCGCAAGCCTGAAGGCTGACTGTGCCAGAGAATGAAACCATTTCTGTCTCGCCTCGAGAACCATGCCTCGCCTCGCGAGCCTGAGGACCAGAAGCCATCACGCCCAGGCCCTGATACTCATCACAGGCGTAATGAGAAGACCCTTTCTGTCTCGCCTCGCGAGCCACTATTCGCCTCGCGAGAATCCAAATTCAAACTAGCGCATTTTTAATATTCGCCTCGCGAGAGGCTACTCGCCCCGCGAGCGTGTGCAATTTTTGAAAGTTATAAATTGCTGTTTAGGGCAGATTAGAGAGGATCTTTGGCTATTCACTGTTTACGAATTTTTCTGAGTTGTATTGCGTTTTTGATGGAGAACTAACTTCCTTGGATTGATCTACTGTGATTGGTTTCCGCCGCACTTGTGGTTCTATAATTCCTATTTGATTTGCTTCTCCCTTTCAATACTATGATATATGTTCTGTTTGCTTAATTCAGGATTGTATAGAATTAGTATTGATTTATTTCGACGATTGTATGTTTCTATACTTAATCGCGTTTGCTTAATTCGCGTGTGTTCAATCGTGTTTGATTAATTCACGAGTGCTTCACCCCGTTTGCTTAATTCGGGAATTAGGAACATGGCTGACCAAAGAACATTAAGGCAGCTTGCTGCCCCTGATGTTAATTACAATGGTTTGTGTATTGAATATGCTGGTGTTGTTGCTCCCTTTGAATTAAAATCTGGTTTAATACACTTGTTGCCAAGGTTTAGCGGTCTTGCAGGTGAGGATCCACATAAACATATGAAGGAATTCCAGGTCGTTTGCTCTACACCTTTGAGACCTGAAGGAATAACTGAAGATCATATCAAGCTGAGAGCCTTCCTATTCTCACTTGAAGGTGCTGCGAAGGATTGGCTATATTACCTTGAACCGAATTCTGTTACAACCTGGAATGATCTGAAGAAAGTCTTCCTAGAGAGGTACTTCCCTGCCTCCAGAGCTGAATCAATCAGGAAGGAAATATGTGGCATTAGACAAGGCACTGAGTCATTGGCCGAGTACCGGGAGAGATTCAAGAAGTTGGTATCCAGTTGTCCTCAGCACCAGATTTCTGAGCAGCTACTTATTCAGTACTTTTATGAGGGATTGCTTCCGATGGATAGAAATATTTTGGATGCTGCTAGTGGGGGAGCACTTGTTGATAAGACCCCAGCTGCTGCCAAGCAACTGATTGAGAACATGTCACTCAACTCCCAGCAGTTCACAACTAGAAGCAATTCTGCCGAGATAAGAGGAGTAAATGAGGTCCATGTTTCTTCTTCCAACAAGGCCCTTGAGACCAGACACGATGAGCTCACTTCTTTGGTGAAGCAGTTGGCAATGGATAAGGTTCAACCAGCAAGGTTGTGTGGCATATGCACCTCTCCTGAGCACCTGACTGATGCATGCCCCATTCTGAAGGACGAGTCAGTTACTGATTTGCCTCAAGCCTATGCAGCCAATCTTTACAATCAAGGCAACAATCAGAACCAGTACAGTATTCCTGACCTTTCCACAAATAAGTACATCCCAACTGGAGGAATCATCCAAACCTTCGGTATGGGAACTCATCCACACAACAGCAGCTGATAGCACCACCTCAGAATTCTCCCCAAGTGACCACCTCTGCACCTTCTGGACCTTCACTAGAGGACCTGATCAAGCAAATGGCTGAAAACAATCTCCAGTTTTAGCAGCAAGCAAATGCTAGTATTCATACTTTGCACACACAGATTGGACAGTTTCAGCAGCGAACGGATGCTAGCATTCATACCTTACAGACACAGATTGGACAACTTGCCACTTCGATGAATGCCATACAACAAGCTCAAGGATCGAACCAACTACCTGCACAAACAGTGGTGAATCCTAATGTTCCAAAGCCTAATGTGAGTGTCATTTCTTTGAGATCCGGGAAAGTTGTAGAGGCAGCCCCTGAAAAGAATGAAGTTGTTGAGGTAACACCTGAGCCTCCTGCTGTTGTTGAAGCTGAGAAAGAGTATGTGCCACCGATCCCCTTCCCGCAAAGAGTGCTAAAAAATAAGAAGATTGATGGGGAAGACAAGGATAGGGAGATTCTAGATGTGTTCAGAAAAGTGGCGGTAAACATTCCGCTCCTTGATGTGATTAAGCAGGTTCCAAAATATGCAAAGTTTCTGAAGGATTTGTGCACACACAAGAGGAGGTTGAAGGGTAATGAGAGAGTCAATTTGGGGCGAAATGTTTCAGCCCTCATTCAACCTAAGCCTACACCTGAAAAGGTTACTATTTCAGCCCTCACTCAGGCACTGCCACATAAGTGCAAGGATCCGGGAACGTTTGCTATCCCATGCACCATTGGGGACAGCAAATTCGACAATTGCATGTTGGATTTGGGAGCTTCTATTAATGTCATGCCCACTTCTGTCTTCAACAACCTTGATCTTGGTCCTTGGCAACATACAGGTCTTACTATTCTGTTGGCAAACAGGACCAATGCTCGCCCCATTGGAGTGGTAGAAGATGTGTTGGTACAGGTTAATGATTTGATCTTCCCTGCTGATTTTTACATCCTGGACATGGCAGGGGAAACATATTCTAGCAGATCGCCAATCATTACAGGCGCAGGCCGTTTATGAAAGCGGCGAAGACAAAGATTGATGTTCACGATGGAACCATGTCCATGGAGTTTGGTGACATTGTGGCAAAATTCAACATTTTCGATGCTATGAAGCACCCCTTGGAAGAGCACTTTGTTTTTCAATTAGAGTTGCTCTTTGAAATTGTTGATGAAACTTATGATGATTTGGTTGCAGCTGCTGATTTCCCATCCATTTCTGGTTTTGATGATGTCTACTCATGTGCTGATTGCACCCACACTGACCCTTGTGCTGTTTGTTCTGGGATTGATGCTGCCATGCGGGGTGACAGTGTAGAGGAAGCCATTTGCTCAGCTAAAGTTCTTGACAGCCCGGTTGCCCCAAACATACCATCTATTGAGCAGCCACCCTCCTTAGAGCTCAAGCCACTTCCTGGAAATCTGAAGTATGCTTACTTAGAGAGGAATGAAAAACTTCCAGTTATAATTTCCTCTAACCTTGATTCTGATCAGGAAACTAGGCTCTTGGAGGTTCTGAAGAAGCATAAGAAGGCGATTGGGTGGACTGATGAGTGTGATTTCACCTCATTTTCCATGTACATTTCTGCATGCATTTGCATATAAGTTAGGCCATTTTAGTTTAATTTTGGTTAGTTTTTCCTTTGGAACAGATAAGGTGGTTTTGGTATTGTTTTGCAGGAATTCAATGGAAAAATGCTCAGAATTAGCCTTGATGGAGCTTGGATGAATTAGAGCCTTAAAAGTGAAGAAAATGAGCTAAACAGAGCCCATCACGGCCTAGCCGTGATGCCCATCACGGCCATGATCGGATAAAACTGAAAAGGCAGAAAGGCTGAAAACAGAGTCTGTCACGGCCTAGCCGTGATGTATATCACGGCCGTGACCCAAAACCACCACAAGTCAGAGTCCATCACGGCTTGACCGTGATGGAGATCACGGCCATGAAATGGAGGCTCGCGACGCGAGCAAGGGCTCGCCACGCGAGAGACTTAAAATGCGGAAGTTCGAAAGCGAGAATCCGTCACGGCCTGGCCGTGATGGCCATCACGGCCGTGACGCGCGAAGGATCTATAAATAAGAGCACAACAGACAGAAAAAAGGGACTAAAGAGGGCTGATGGCTGGGGGAAGGCTAGGACCTTAAAGATGACATCTTCTCTGCTCTTGGATTGGAAGAAGATTGAAGGATTCGTCATGGAGTTTTCTTCCTCTCTTATCTCTTTCTATTTTGTAGACAGTATCATATGTAGCTAATTCCCCCATTGTTGGGTTTAGATGTAGCTTCTCTGAACTTGATTGTTAATTGATTTGGTTTTAATGCAAGTTCCTATTTCTTTATGAATATGTGATTCTGTGCTTAATGCTTTCCTTGGATTAGCTACCCATAGGAATGATATGTTGCTTTGATAGATAACTGGAAGGTTGGTGTTAAGGCATGCTCATGAATCATATGCCAAGTAGTTCAAGAATCTAGACATAGGTGTTGAATGCTTGCAATCTTATAAGTCTTGACTTAATGCAAAATCTCAGATTAATCCACCTAAGACATTAGGGTTTAATTTGGGGTTTTAGGCTCAATGCACCTAAGACATTAGGCTTGAGTATTTTAGAAAAGGCTTGATTGTCATTATTGAATTAGGACTTGTGTTGTTAGCCATTTCATTGCAATCAAGGGAGGATTAGTGTAGTCTAAACCTGACAATCTCAACCATTTGTAAATTCTGCACTCCAAGTGTTTGTTAAAAGTCCAACAAGACAAAAAAATATTGTATTGCTTTGTTACATGTTAGAACTCCCTTCCATCCACATTTTAGTCTAGATAGTTGTTGAGTTTGTGAATTGGTAATTGACAACCGATCCCTGTGGATACGATATCCGGTCTCACCACCGTATTACTTGTTTGCGACGAGGTGCACTTGCCTTTCTATATTTAAAAATACGCATCAAGTTTTTTGCGCCGTTGCCGGGGATTGGCTTTGCCAATATCAGTATTAACAAATGAGACAACTAGTTTAGACATTTTTATTTTATTTTTCTGTATATATTTGATATCTTTCTTTTGTTAGTTTTGTATATATTTGAATTTTTGATTCTTTGATCTTGGGCTTAATTGTCTGTGAGGTAAAAATTGATTTGACAGGATCATGGACTATAATTATTATCAGCCATCTGATGCAGAAATGGAAATATATGAGCTGCAGCTCACGGGCGATATATCTTGCAATTAGCCATAAACATCCAACAAGTGAATAATGAGTTGTCAAGGGCAATCTGTCTCTCCTCCACCAGTGGTAGCCTATTCTGAACGGGAAATCAATTTCCCAACACTTACACTCCATGGTGGGGGAATCCTCCAAACAATACTTGGATTGATCAAGAGGAACATTGGGAACCTTCCACATCTTCATATCAACCACAACCATCACCATTGGAAGTTGCTTGGGAGAACTTCAAATCTGAATTTGTAGTCAATTCTGAGCAACCTATTCCGGATAGTCGGTCTCACCTAGAGGATATTTTGGAGAGCTTCATGGTAACAACAATGGAAAGTTTAGAAAACCAAGAAGATACCATTCGAAGTCTCGGGGTACGTATTGAGGAACTCTCTAACCAACTATCCGAAATGCCAAATGGGAACTTGATGGATGATGATGAAGATGATGCAATGATGGATGATGAGAAAGATGAAGAAGTGGGAGCAACCAGATTAAGAAATGAAGACTCTGTTTTGGAGAACAAAGTTGCCCCATCTCCCATTGAACCCTTGACTAAAGAGCTTGAAAGGAAGAGGCAATTGGAGGACATCTATTTCACCATGCTTGGGGATGATGAAAAACTTTTGGAATTAGATGATGCTATTAGTTCCAATGCATGTGTGGAATGTGATGGGAGAAACACTTGTGTGGTTTGTGCTGAGATTTCTGCATATTTGGAAGGTGATGGATTTGGCAATGCTGAGAGTGAAGATTGTACAGAAGCCAGAACAGCACCAATGATCCTCTCGACTTGTTTGCCACCTCACATTTTGAAGCAGTCAACAATGGAGTTCAAGCCTCTGCCTGAGAAACCGGATGTTGAATCTTTCAATATAAAGGCACCATGGCTAGTCCAAGAGGTTGAATCCCATTTTTATTGGGAAGATTTTGTTGATGAAGGGGTCATCTTTGACCCAAGAGGGAGTGCGAAGTCCTTCCCACTTGAAGAAGTCACCATGATTTTCAAGCACTCCCTCCCATATTTATGCTGCAAACCGTGGGATCCAGGTGAAGGATCTCACATGGTTAGCATCCCTTGGTCCTTATACCACAGGTTATGGGATCCAGGTGGATGCTTCTTAATGAGTCAAGCTAGTGACGTTAAAGAAGCGCTTATTGGGAGGCAACCCAAGTTTCTTAACCCTTCTCTTTAGTTAGATTTTGTTTTTGATTTTAAACTCTTGAATAATTTGAGAAGATCAAGAGTTTTCTTTTATTAATAAATTTATTAAGTGTTTTCAGGATAATAAGGAAGGAGAAGCAAAAAGAGCAGGGAAAAACAAAGCCAAAAAAAGCATGTGAACCAGCACCTACTACCGCCTCGGTGAGTCGTTCCAATTTTCCTCCCCTCTCTAACTTAATTATTTACATTGGGGACAATGTAAGTTTTTAAGCTTGGGGTAGGGGTATTTTTGGTGTAAATTTTTGAATTTTTCCATTTGCATATTTCATGTTGCATTCATATAGTTTTGCATGATAGCTTTGCATGATCACACAATTAGATTACCCTTGCTTGAATTTTGCACCCAATTGTGAGAGCTAAGTGCCCAATAATTTGAGATAGTGAATTGTTGAACCCAATTTGTTATTCTTGTGATATGGCTGCAAATGTAAATGTTTGAGATAATCTGTGATAGTTGATAATTAGCATATGGTTCTGAGGATTTGTGTTTTTCATTGATTCTGAACTAAAATGTGAGATTTTGAGCCAAAGGGGTATTCACAAAATTTTACCCCATTCTTTGTGTTAGAGTGTTATTCCTCTTGGTTTGTTTTCTCTAGAACTTGACTTGAAACCATTTTGAAGCTTAAAAATTTTTGAAAACATTTTTGAAAATGATTGAGGCAATAGGTATTTTTTTGGCCTTCTGAGCTTGGAATGATGAAATGCTACCCCTTAGTTGCCCAATTTTGAGCCTACATGGATGAAATACTTTTCTTGGTACCCTGGAATAATTTTGATAAATATGCTTGATAAGGGACCTTCTAAAGTATTGCACAAAAGGGTAAAAAGGTAGTTGAAAAAAGTTTGGGAAAAGAATTAGAAAGAAAAAAATAATTCTCTTGATTTGAAAAATCTCCCCTTCTCAAAGCAAAAGAAAAAAAAAATATATATATATATGTATATATATATATATATATATATATATATATAAATAAATAGAGAAGGGGATGACAAAAAGAAAAATGAGAAATAAAAAGAAAAATAAAGAAAGAAAGGTGGAAAAAGAAATTGAAAACCCAAGAAGGTATTTTAGAAGGTCATGCTTTGCAAATGCTTGATGTTTGTGTAGCCTTTTGAAATGTCCTTTTCTTGTTATCCCCACCTAACGATTAATCCCATGGCCCCGTTACAACCAAGTAAAGACCTCTTGATTCTAAATTGTTTTCATTAATAAAGTAGAGATTTGGTTGATAGTCAAGCCTATGGTAGGAATCATTCCTTGAGGAAAATTGAGCGAAATGTTACATACCCCTAAACACTTGAGTGAGGTAGAAAGAGAGCCAAGCAAATAAACAAGCTTAGGGTGATCCTCATGTGAGAAAGAGTGCCCAAATCAGTGAGAATATGAGTCTAAGGAACCTAAGCCTCTAATTGGACTTGAATTGATTGTCTCTTACTGAATTGTTTGAATTGCCTATTACTTGGATTAGTATTTACTCGGGTTCTTGGTTCACTATCCATGCTTTGACTGTTTATCTCTTCTGGCCTTAGTTTTTGCTTGAGGACAAGCAAAGTCTTAAGCTTGGGGTGATTTGATGAGTGTGATTTCACCTCATTTTCCATGTACATTTCTGCATGCATTTGCATATAAGTTAGGCCATTTTAGTTTAATTTTGGTTAGTTTTTCCTTTGGAACAGATAAGGTGGTTTTGGTGTTGTTTTGCAGGAATTCAATGGAAAAATGCTCAGAATTAGCCTTGATGGAGCTTGGATGAATTAGAGCCTTAAAAGTGAAGAAAATGAGCTAAACAGAGCCCATCACGGCCTAGCCGTGATGCCCATCACGACCATGATCGGGTAAAACTGAAAAGGAAGAAAGGCTGAAAACAGAGTCTGTCACGGCCTAGCCGTGATGTACATCACGGCCGTGACCCAAAACCACCACAAGTTAGAGTCCATCACGGCTTGGCCGTGATGGAGATCACGGCCACGAAATGGAGGCTCGCGACGCGAGAAAGGGCTCGCCACGCGAGAGACTTAAAATGCCAGAAGTTCCAGAAACAGAATCCGTCACGGCCTGGCCGTGATGGCCATCACGGCCGTGACGCGCGAAGGATCTATAAATAAGAGCACAGCAGACAGAAAAAAGGGACTTTTTGCAAAGGCTTGGAAACCCTAAAGAGGGCTGATGGCTGGGGGAAGGCTAGGACCTTAAAGATGACATCTTCTCTGCTCTTGGATTGGAAGAAGATTGAAGGATTCGTCATGGAGTTTTCTTCCTCTCTTCTCTCTTTCTATTTTGTAGACAGTATCATATGTAGCTAATTCCCCCATTGTTGGGTTTAGATGTAGCTTCTCTGAACTTGATTGTTAATTGATTTGGTTTTAATGCAAGTTCCTATTTCTTTATGAATATGTGATTCTGTGCTTAATGCTTTCCTTGGATTAGCTACCCATAGGAATGATATGTTGCTTTGATAGATAAGCTGGAAGGTTGGTGTTAAGGCATGCTCATGAATCATATGCCAAGTAGTTCAAGAATCTAGACATAGGTGTTGAATGCTTGCAATCTTATAAGTCTTGACTTAATGCAAAATCTCAGATTAATCCACCTAAGACATTAGGGTTTAATTTGGTGTTTTAGGCTCAATGCACCTAAGACATTAGGCTTGAGTATTTTAGAAAAGGCTTGATTGTCATTATTGAATTAGGACTTGTGTTGTTAGCCATTTCATTGCAATCAAGGGAGGATTAGTGTAGTCTAAACCTGACAATCTCAACCATTTGTAAATTCTGCACTCCAAGTGTTTGTTAAAAGTCCAAAAAGACAAAAAAATATTGTATTGCTTTGTTACATGTTAGAACTCCCTTCGATCCACATTTTAGTCTAGATAGTTGTTGAGTTTGTGAATTGGTAATTGACAACCGATCCCTGTGGATACGATATCCGGTCTCACCACCGTATTACTTGTTTGCGACGAGGTGCACTTGCCTTTATATTCTAAAATCACGCAACATGGACCTTGGCCGACATACCAGGTATTAGCCCCTCCAGGTGTATGCATAGGATTCTGTTGGAGGATGGGGCTAAAACAGTTAGGGAGCCCCAAAGGCGGCTCAATCCCTTGATTCTTGATGTTGTGAAGAAGGAGGTAACAAAACTTCTTCATGCGGGTATCATATATCCTATCTCTGACAGTAATTGGGTGAGCCTAGTGCAAGTTGTGCCTAAGAAGTCTGGACTCACAGTGGTGAAAAATGAAAACAATGAACTTGTTCCCACTAGAGTTCAGAATAGCTGGAGAGTCTGCATTGACTACAGGAGGTTGAACCAGGCAACTAGAAAGGATCACTTTCCTTTGCCGTTCATTGATCAGATGCTTGAACGGCTAGCAGGTAAATCACATTACTGTTTTCTTGATGGTTTTTCAGGTTACTTCCAGATCCACATTGCACCAGAGGATCAGGAAAAGACTACCTTCACGTGCCCCTTTGGCACGTTTGCTTACAGGAGGATGCCATTTGGTTTTTGCAAAGCTCCGGGCACATTCCAGAGATGCATGATTAGCATTTTTACCGAATATATTGAAAATTTCATGGAAGTGTTCATGGATGACTTCACTGTTTATGGTTCCTCATTTGATGCATGCTTGCATAGTTTGAATTTGGTTTTAGAGAGATACATTGAAACTGACCTTGTTTTGAACTATGAAAAATTCCATTTTATGGTTGAACAGGGGATTGTTTTGGGGCATATTATTTCTAAAAGGGGTATTTCAGTAGATCCTGCTAAGATTGAGGTGATTTCTACTTTGCCTTACCCATCTCGCGTTCGCGAGATTCGCTCTTTTCTTGATCATGCAGGTTTCCTCTGTCCAACTTGTTGAAGAATGATGCCATTTTCAACTTTGATGAGAACTGCAAAAAGGCATTTGACTTCCTGAAGAAAGCTTTGACCTCTACCCCCATCATCCAGCCACCTGGCTGGACCCTCCCTTTTGAGGTCATGTGTGACACTTCTAACTATGCTGTGGGGGCGGTCCTTGCACAAAGGGTGGGCAAGGTTGCCCATGTGATCTATTATGCTACTAGAACTTTGGATGATGCACAGGCTAATTACACCACTACTGAAAAGGAACTTCTAGCTATTGTTTTTGCTCTTGATAAGTTTAGATCATATTTGCTAGGTTCCAAGGTTGTTGTTTTCACTGACCATGCAGCTTTGAAGTACTTGTTGAAGAAACCAGAAGCAAAACCGAGATTGATTCGGTGGATGTTGTTGCTCCAAGAATTTAATGTGGAGATTAAGGACAAGAGTGGAGCTGAGAACTTGGTGGCTGATCACTTGAGCAGAATAGAAAGGGATGAAAATCCTTCTCCCATCCAGGATGACTTTCCTGATGAGCAGCTTTTACAGTTGCATGGGGTAACTCCTTGGTTTGCTGATATTGTTAACTATCTTGTTGCTGGTGTTTTTCCGACAGGTGCAACTAGGTCACAAATCCACAAACTCAAGAGTGACGCCAAGTACTATGTTTGGGATGATCCATTTCTTTGGAAATTTTGCAGTGATCAGGTAATTAGGAGATGTGTCCCCGACTATGAGATTGAGTCTATTTTGCACTTTTCTCATGCTTCTGAAGTAGGGGGACACTTTGGGCCACAAAGGACTGTAAGGAAAGTCCTAGACTCAGGTTTTTATTGGCCCACCATTTTTAGAGATGCTTATGAGGTTTATCGAACTTGTAAAGAGTGTCAGACAACAGGTACAGCCATCACTCGTAAGAGTGAAATGCCTCAGCAGCCTATGCTTTTCTGTGAGGTGTTTGATGTGTGGGGAATTGACTTTAGGGGTCCTTTCCCTGCATCTTTTGGTTTTCTCTATATCCTGCTTGCTGTTGACTATGTTTCAAAGTGGGTGTAAGCTATCCCCACTAGGACTAATGATTCTAGAGTTGTTGCAAATTTTGTCAGGTCCAATATTTTTTGCAGGTTTGGACTACCTCGTGCTATCATCAGTGATCAAGGCACTCATTTCTGCAACCGCACCATGGAAGCTTTACCCCGGAAATACAGAGTTGTGCACAGGGTCTCTACTGCATACCATCCCCAGACTAATGGGTAGGCTGAGATCTCCAACAGAGAGATCAAACAGATCTTAGAGAAAGTGGTGCAGCCAAATAGGAAGGATTGGAGCCGCCGTCTAGAAGACGTACTTTGGGCTCAAAGAACAGCTTTCAAGACACCAATAGGAATGTCTCCCTATAGACTTGTGTTCGGTAAGGCATGCCATCTTCCTGTAGATATTGAGCACCGTGCTTATTGGGCGGTCAGAAGCTGTAATTTGGAAATGCAAAAAGCTGGCATTGAAAGAAAACTCCAATTACAGCAGCTTGAAGAGCTGAGGCTGGAAGCCTATGAAAGCTCTCAGATTTATAAAGAGAAAACTAAGCACTTCCATGATAGAATGATTTCTAGGAAAGAATTCTCTGTGGGCCAACATGTTTTATTGTTTAACTCCTGCCTAAAAGTGATGGCTGGGAAACTTCGATCCAAGTGGATTGGCCCATTCATTGTTACTGATGTTTTCCCTCATGGTGCAGTTGAAATAAAAAGTGCAGGTAGCAACAAGGTTTTCAAGGTTAACGGGCAGTTCTTGAAGCCATTCCATGAGAGCTCGGTGCCTGAAGATGCTACTGTTGAGGAGCTCTCCTTGGGAGAGCCCACCTACACTATAACTTGATCAGGGAGCACCTTCTCCTTTCCCTCACTCTTATTTGATATTTCTATTCTTTCATTGAGGACAATGTATGTTTTAAGTGTGGGGGAGGGAACCAACTGTTTGTTTGTTTTTGTTTTGTTTTCCTTTAGCTCTTGAATAATTTGAGAAGATCAATAGTTTGTGTGTGAGTGTTGTGTCGGCAAGCTTGGTGGATTCTGTTGAATTAGCATAGATAGATTGCATTATATATGTTGGCTTGATGATTTCCCCCCTAGGTCTTGAAATTGAAAATTGACCCCCATGTGAAAAATTGAAAATTGAACTTTGGGATATTTTGTTGTGATTGCATGATTTATGATAAGTTTGGGGTGAAGGGATGCACACACTAGGGATAGAATCTCGGTCAAACAATTTGCAAAAATGTCCAGGTGAGGGATTTGAGCCTCCAACATGTTTTTAATTGTGTGAATCACTTTCAAGTTGCACTTTCCCGAATTTTCTTGAGTCTTTTCATGGTTTGCATGTTTATGTGCTTGCATCAAATGATTTAGGCAATTTTCTTTGATATAACTACTTGGCCTGAAAAGAACCATCCCTAATGCATGTTCCCTAGTTAGCCACGTTGAGCCTAATAAGCTTATTGTTTCTTGATGACCCCATGTTTTAAGCCAAAAATCTGGAAAAACCATGTTAACCCGATCTTAGGATTAGGAGAGCATGGAATCTTAGCAAGAGAAGGGTTGAAAGAAACTAAGTTTGGGGTGGCTGCAAGGATATGATGTGTTGTTTGGGATTGATAAAAAAAAAAAGAAAAAAAGGTTGGAGCCAAAGGCAAGAAAAAAAAAGAAAAAAGAAGAAGAAGAGAAAAGTACAAAAAAATGTCAAAAAGGGGTATTAGAAGAAAAAGGCTGTAGTCACCCAAGGCAAAAAGAAAACTGGAGAAAGGAATTTGAGTGGAAAGTCAATGTGTCAAACGTTCATGCTCTCTTAATTCCTAGGGATGTAAAGCCTAGTTCCTTTGAATAATCCTACCCTTAGCCAGGCCCCATTACAACCTTTAAAAGACCTTTTGATGTTACATGCATGTCTTCGTGGGAACTTTGTTTGAGATGAAAATCAAGTTCATGGGAAGTGCTCTTGAATGTGAAATTGAGTGAAATGTTGATAGCCCTAGACAAATAGAGCGAATGAGTGAAATACTACATGCCCTTGTGAGGAAGGCTATTGTTTGAAATTGGTGATCTCCCTTTTGTGTGTGACTTGGATCCTCAACTCAGATTATTGATTGCATGAATGATAGAATTCTCAATGTTTTAAAGTAAACGAATGCGGGGGTTACATTGTTGCAAAGGGGGGGGGGGGGGGGGGGACATTAAAAAATTGTTTTGTTGAAATTACATGAAATTTGTGTTAATTTGATTGAAACCTTTAAGCTTGCCAAGTTTGAGTCTTTTTGAGTTTTAGTTTGCTTGGGGACAAGCAAAGTTTAAGTTTGGGGTATTTTGATCAGCCTCTGGTTCGACTAGTTTTTAACTAGTAAGACCATGGTTTTATTCGAGTTTAATATCGTTTTCGCCCAAATTTGGATGTAATTGTCCTCAAGCAACATTTTGAGTCTCTTGAGTAGTTTTAGGGTATTTTCATTGATTTTGAGTCGAATAAAGCATTTACTGCTATTTCATACTTTCAGGTTAACTTAGAGTCAAGGGAATGAAGAAACCGTGGAGAATGCAATTCTGGAAATGCTCGCCCCGCGAGAGGCTACTCACCTCGCGAGACTGAAGACCAGCCTGAGCAGCAGAATGTCATCCTTTCTGTCTCGCCTTGCGAATCACACCTCGCTTCGCGAGCCTGAAGGCTGACTGTGCCAGAGAATGCAACCATTTCTGTCTCGCCTCGTGAACCATGCCTCGCCTCACGAGCCTGAGGACCAGAAGCCATAACGCCAGGCCCTGATACTCATCACGGGCGTAATGAGAAGACCCTTTCTGTCTCGCCTCGCGATCCACTATTCGCCTCGCGAGAATCCAAATTCAAACTAGCGCATTTTTAATATTCGCCTCGCGAGAGGCTACTCGCCCCGCGAGCGTGCGCAGTTTTTGAAAGTTATAAATTGCTGTTTAGGGCAGATTAGAGAGGATCTTTGGCTATTCACTGTTTATGAATTTTTCTGAGTTGTATTGCGTTTTTGATGGAGAACTAACTTCCTTGGATTGATATGCTATGATTGGTTTCCGCCGCACTTGAGGTTCTATAATTCCTATTTGATTTGCTTCTCCCTTTCAATACTATGATATATGTTTTGTTTGCTTAATTCAGGATTGTATAGAATTAGTATTGATTTATTTCGACGATTGTATGTTTCTATACTTAATCGCGTTTGCTTAATTTGCGTGTGTTCAATCGTGTTTGCTTAATTCACGAGTGCTTCACCCTGTTTGCTTAATTCGGGAATTAGGAACATACGTCTCGTAGTGCCAATTTCGCTTGTTAATTGTTGCTACAGTCGAAAAGGGATTAGAATCCACTTAGGGCTTGGAATTTATATGAACCAATGATAGCGGGAAACCGAGAACAGTAGGTTAATCGTTTCAATTTATTGATAATCACTTTGTTTGCATTGCTTCCTTTTAATTGAATCATTCAATCTCAAACCCCCCAAAAACTGATTTTTCTGCGAATAAAAATCCAAGAGTCCTTGTGAGACGATACTCGAGTTGTCGCACCCTCACTACAGTTTTTACAATCTACTCGCTTTTTGACCCATGCGCGACAGCGTGTCACATAGCATTCATCATTTCTTTTAAAGTCCTATTTTTTCTTTCAGCTATACCATTAGATTCGGGTGAATATGGGGGAGTTACCTCATGTATTATACCTTCCTTTTCACAAAATTCATTAAATAAAATATATCGCTGCCCCTATCAGATCTAACCCTTTTAATTTTTCTATTTAATTGATGTTCTACTTCAGCTTTATATAAAAGAAACATGTCAAATGCTTCATCTTTATTTCTAATCAAATAAACTTTAGCATATCTAGAAAAATCATCTATAAAGGTGACATAATATTTTTTACCTCCTCTTGTCATAGTTTGTTTTAAATCTCCTAGGTCGGTATGAATTAAATTAAGTAATTCAGTTTCACGATGCACCGGGGGACAAGCTTTCTTAGTTAATTTTGTTTCAACACATACATCACATTTACCAAGTTGTTTATTACTTAAAGTAATCATACCAAGACGTTGCAATTTGTTAACATACGAAGAATTAGTATGTCCTAGTCTAGCATGCCACATATCTTACGAGTCAATCAAATATGCAGAAGAAGATGCATTATTATTAAGAATTTCAGTAACATTGAGTACAAAGAGTCCTTGGTCACAATATCCCTTCGCCACAAAGACATTATTCTTTGTCATTACAATTTTTCCGGATTCAAACGAAACCTTAACCCCAAACTTTCCCAATAGGGCAACAGAAATTAAATTTGCCCTTATGCTAGGCACATGCAACACCTCATTAAGAGCCAGAGTCTTTCCATATGTAAGCTTTAGCAATACTTTCCCTTTTCCCAAGAACGTAGAGGTTCGAGAATCACCGAGATAAACCAGTTCATCTCCATCCTCTATAGCAGTGTAAGAGGTGAAGGTATCTTTGCTCGCACAAATGTGTCTGGTAGCCCCAGAGTCTACCACCCATTTGTTCACATTGTTCACCATATTGACTTGATAAACGACCGCAGCTATAATGTCATCTCCTTCACCCTCAACCAAATTGGCCTTAGACTTAGGAGGATTGTCGCCTCCCACTCTATGTCGGCATTGCGGTGCATGATGACCTGGCTTACCACAAATATAGCACATGCCTTTCTTTTTGAAGTTGGGGTTAGATGCACGAGGGATATTATAATTTCTATTATTATAATTGTGACCAGGTTTATAATTGTACCTTTTCTTCTGAGATTGATTCTGAATGATGTTTGCACGAGCAGCTAGTGCCTTTGCCCTTGCAGCCTGACACTCTTTCCTGTTGGTATCTTCCATTATTATATGAGTGATCAGTTCTGACAGGGAGAGTTGCTTGTGTTTGTGCTTCATTTGTTGCTTGTAATCCTTCCACGAAGGAGGCAACTTTTCGATCAGAAGGCCAGCTACAAACTCATTGATGAGCCTTTGTTTGACTGGTTTTATAACTAGTAAAGACCTTGGCTTTGTGCTTATTTTATATCATTTTCACCCAAATTAGACTTGATTGCTCTTAAGTAGTATTTTGAGTCTGTAAATTGTTTTTAAGTTAATTTAGTTGATTTAGAGTGAATAAAGTATTTACTTTTATTTTCTGTTTTCAGGTAAATAAAAAGGAATAAATCTGGAGCCACTCGCCCCGCGAAGGATCTCTCGCCCCGCGAGTCACGCAAGCCTGAAAAGTCAGAGACGATCACGGTTTACCCGTGTTGAAGATCACGGCCGTGGCAGTTTTGAAGTTGAAGCGTTCGCCTCGCGAGAATTGCTTCGCCTCGCGAGTACTTGAAAGTCAGAAGCCATCACGGTTTGGGCATGTTGAAGATCACGGGCGTTGCAGTTTGGGAATTTGAAGCGTTCGCCTCGCGAAGCTATGCTCGCCTCGCGAGAAGACCAAGAGTTGCAGACCTTTCGCATAATTCGCCTCGCGAGATGTGCTTCGCCTCGCGAGGACTTGGATCCCAGAAATGTGTATATAAGTAGTCTTAGACAGAACTGAAGGGGGTGGTCAGAATTAGCCAGTTTTGGCTATTTTTTGAGCTAGTCTTAGTTAGTCTTTTGTTTTCTCTTTAGTTATGTTTTGTTTTCCTTTTGTAATGGAGAGCTAGTCTCCTAGATTAATCTACTGCAATTGGTTTCTATTAACACTTGAGGTTCTGTGATTCCTGTTTCATTTACTTTTCTCTTTTCATTGCCATGTTATATGTTTCTGTTTGTTATTTCAGTAATGTACAGTGTGGTATTGTTTCATTTCGGTGATGCTATGTTCCTATATATAATCGCGTTTGTTATTTCGCGTGTGTTCATTCATGGTCGTTTGTTCATGAGAGCTTAACCCCGTTTGTTATTTCGGGAATAGGAACATACATCTGTAGTAGCGATTTTCGTTTGTTAATTGTTGCTACAACCGGGAGGGGATTAGTATCTGCTTAGGATTTGCATGAACCAATGATAGTGGGAAACCGAGAACAGTAGGTTAATCGTCTTTTGTCTATTTGTTATTCTCTCTAATTACTTTGTTTTCATTGTTTTGTTTTCTTAATTTAGTTTCAAATCTCAAAACCCCCAATTCTAACTTTTTCTGTTAATAATAACAACACTAAAGAGTCCTTGAGAGACGATCCGAGTTGTCGCACTATACTGCATTATTTTATAATCGCTCGTTCTTTTTGGCGCGTGGCGGCAATGCGCGGTCAAAAATTGGCGCGATGTGCGGTGACTCTGGTTTGTTGTTATTAGCGGAAAAATAAAATTTAAAAAAAAAAAAACTTTTGCTTTGCTACTTAGTTTTGTCTGCTTTGTCTGCAGTGCAGTAAATTTTATTTAAACCAATGGATATTCACATATATGGGTACATGCCTAATGTTTACTATGAACCAACACCATGCATATTTTTTCCTGATTTTGTTGGTTTATCACACTGGTTGCCAAGGTTTAGTGGTTTTGCGGTGAGAATCCGCGGGGAGCATCCGAGGGAATTCAGTTGCTTGTACTATAATGCTTTGAGACCTGCGGGAATAACAGAAGATGATATCAAGATGGAAGCTTTCCTGTTCTCGCTTGAAGGTCTTGCAAGAGATTGGCTGAATTGTCTTGATGAGAACTCCATCTTGCCTGGTTTGACTTGAAGAACGCCTTCCTGTTGAGCTGGGGAAACTATCCACTGAACCCTCCCCAAGTAACCACCGCTGCACCTTCCGAACCTTCCCTAGAGGACCTGTGCAAACAGATGACTGCACAGATAAATGCACAAATGGAAGCAAACTTTCTTGAATTTCAACAGAAGATGGAGGCTGAATACCAGAGGGACCAAGCCGAATCTCGGAAGTTGTGGGCTCTAATTGATCAAGTTACCGCCAACTCGACTGTAATGCTAAATCTACAGCCCCTTGAAGATCATACAGAGTCGCCAGTTATTTTTGAAAATACTTCTGATTATGATTCTGATAATACTTCTGTTGATGATGAATTGTGTGTTGAATCCCCTGATGATTGTTATTGTGATGGCAATGCTTTGTGTGTAGATTGCTATTTTGAAAGGTATGTTAAGCAGAGCATCCATATGGAACAGGAGACAGATGAGGTTGAGGGCCATGTGCATATAGGAAATGAGCATCAGGAGGATCAGGAGAACATTTGCTCCACCGTGCTTGAGGATAAAGAAGACTCTTTGGTCTTAGATGCATGTGTTAAAAGTAATGGGGTGGATGCACTGTGTGAAGAATTTCCAGACATTCTAACTTTTTCTGATTCATTTTCTTGTAATATATGTACTAACTCTAACCTTTGTGTGGTGTGTGCTGAAATTTCTGCGTGTATAGCAGGTGAAAAATTTGTTAGTGCAGTGGATGAAGACATTGCGAAGTTGAAGCGGCACCGGTAACCTGACTAGCTGTTTGCCACCTCCCCCTGAGGAGCCACCGGTGATGGAGTTCAAGCCTCTGGAATTTGCACCATGGCCAGTCCAAGCGGTTGAGCCCCACTTCTATTGGGAGGATTTTGTTGAGAAGGAGGTCATCTGTGACCTAAGAGGTAGTGAGAAGTCCGCCGCACTCGGCGAGATTATTATAATTGTCAAGTGCTCACCTCCGCATCAAAGCTGCAAGTTAGGGAGGCTTGGAATGAATTTCAGCCCTTTGGCCACCACGTGGGCCTTATGCTACAAGCAATGGGATCCTGGTGGCACCGCCTCTGAATGAGCTTTTCTTAACCCTTATCTCTTTTAATTTTCTTTTTCTTGCTTTATTTCTATTTTATTTTCAATAAAGCTCCTGAATAATTTGAGAAGCTCAGGAGTTGTGTTTGTGTCTTGGTTATGGCAAGTTTATTGGATTTTATTAATTTTTGCATAGATGGATTGCATATTATGTGTTGACTGTTTTCCCCCTAGAATTTGAAAAATTTTGAAAAATGATCCCCATGTGATTGAAAACTGAACTTTGAGATTTTGTTATGATGGCATGATTTATGATAAGTTTGGGGTGATAGGAAGCACACACTAGGGATAGTATCTCTTTCAAATAATTTGCAAAAAAATGTCCAGGTGAGGTTTTGAGCCTCCAACATGTTTTTGACTGTGTGAAAATCACTTATGAATTGCACTTTCCTGAATTTGATTGAATCTCTTTTTGGTTTGCATGATTATATGTTTGCTTCAGATGATTTAGGCATTTTCTTTGTAAATAGCTACTTAGCCTAAAATAACTAATTCCTAATGCATGTTCCTTAGTTAGCCCCTTTGAGCCTGATTAGCCTATTGCTTCTTGATAACCTAATGTTATAAGCCCAAAAATCTAGAAAACCATGTTAACCCGATCTTAGGATTAGGAGAGCATGTAATCTTAGAATGGGTGCAAGAAACTAAAGTTTGGGGTGGCTGCAAGGTGTAATGTGTTGTTTGGGATTGAGAGAAAAAAAATATAAAAAAAAAGGAAAGAAAAAAAAATATATAAAAAAAAAAGAAAAGAATAGAAAAGAAAAAATTTTTAAAAGTGCAAAAGTGCCAAAAAGAAATAAAAAGGTTGTAGTCACCCAAGGCATAAAAGAAAAATTAAGAAAGGAACTTGAGTTAAATTCAAAGTGTAAATAATGTTCATGCTCTCTTAGTTCCAAGGGTCTTCAGCCTAATTCCTTTGTATATCCTACCCTTAACCAGGCCCCATTACAACCCATAAAAGTCCTTTTGATGTTGCTTGCATGTTTTCTGTGGGAACCATTAGGAGATGAAAATCAAATTTATGGGAAGTGCTTCTGAAAAGTGAAATTGAGTGAATTGTTGATAACCTGACAAAAACTGAGCGATTGAGTGAACACAAATTTCCCTTGTGAGGAAGGCAGTTTTTTGGATTTGGTGATCTCCCTTTTGTGTGTAACTTAGATCCCCTGCTTAGATTGATGATTGTTTGAATGATGAATTTCTCAACTGTTTAGAATGAAAGATTTTGGGGATTGATTTGTTTGAAAGGGGGAACATTGAAAGAAAAAAATATTTTGATAAATTGCTTGAAATCTGTGTAAAGTTGATTGAATCCTTAAGCTTGCCATGTTTTGCCAGGTCTTGAGTCTTTTTAAGTTTTTGAGTGTAGTTTGCTTGGGGACAAGCAAAGTTTAAGTTTGGGGTATTTTGATGAGCCTCTGTTTGACTGGTTTTATAACTAGTAAAGACCTTGGCTTTGTGCTTATTTTATATCATTTTCACCCAAATTAGACTTGATTGTTCTTAAGTAGTATTTTGAGTCTGTAAATTGTTTTTAAGTTAATTTAGTTGATTTAGAGTGAATAAAGTATTTACTTTTGTTTTCTGTTTTCAGGTAAATAAAAAGGAATAAATCTGGAGCCACTCGCCCCGCGAAGGATCTCTCGCCCCGCGAGTCACGCAAGCCTGAAAAGTCAGAGACGATCACAGTTTACCCGTGTTGAAGATCACGGCCGTGGCAGTTTTGAAGTTGAAGCATTCGCCTCGCGAGAATTCCTTCGCCTCGAGAGTACTTGAAAGTCAGAAGCCATCACGGTTTGGGGATGTTGAAGATCACGGGCGTTGCAGTTTGGGAATTTGAAGCGTTCGCCTCGCGACGCTATGCTCGCCTCGCGAGAAGACCAAGAGTTGCAGACCTTTCGCATAATTCGCCTCGCGAGATATGCTTCGCCTCGCGAGGACTTGGATTCCAGAAATGTGTATATAAGTAGTCTTAGACAGAACTGAAGGGGGTGGTCAGAATTAACCAGTTTTGGCTAGTTTCTGAGCTAGTCTTAGTTAGTCTTTTGTTTTCTCTTTAGTTATGTTTTGTTTTCCTTTTGTAATGGAGAGCTAGTCTCCTAGATTAATCTACTGCAATTGGTTTCTATTAACACTTGAGGTTCTGTGATTCCTGTTTCATTTACTTTTCTCTTTTCAATGCCATGTTATATGTTTCTGTTTGTTATTTCAGTAATGTATAGTGTGGTATTGTTTCATTTCGGTGATGCTATGTTCCTATATATAATCGCGTTTGTTATTTCGCGTGTGTTCATTCATGTTCGTTTGTTCATGAGAGCTTAACCCCGTTTGTTATTTCGGGAATAGGAACATACATCTGTAGTAGCGATTTTCGTTTGTTAATTGTTGCTACAACCGGGAGGGGATTAGTATCTGCTTAGGATTTGCATGAATCAAGGATAGTGGGAAACCGAGAACAGTAGGTTAATCGTGCTTTTGTTTATTTGCTAATCTTTTAAACTGTTTTGTTTCTTTTCTCTGTTTTGTTTTGTTTTCTTTAATTTAGCATTCAATCTCAAAACCCCCCATTCTAACTTTTTCTGTTAATAATAACAACACTAAAGAGTCCTTGAGAGACGATCCGAGTTGTCGCACTATACTGCATTATTTTATAATCGCTCGTTCTTTTTGGCGCGTGGCGACAGCGCGGTAAAAAATTGGCGCCGTTGCTTGTAATCCTTCCACGAAGGAGGCAACTTTTCGATCAGAAGGCCAGCTACAAACTCATCCTGTAGGTTGATGTTTTCTGACTTCAAATCCCCCAAGAGCTTGTGGTATTCATTGATTTGAACTTTGATGTCCTTGTCTTCTGTCATTTCCCAATGGTAGTAATTTCCAATGACAAATTTTTGCTTTCCGACATCCTCAGCAGTATACTTCAATATCATTGAGTCCCATATCTCCTTTGCACCCTTGTAGGAACAATAAACATCGAACAACTCATTAGACAATGTACTAATTATTGTGTGACGGCATACCTTATTATAATGTCCATTCTTCAAGCTGTTTAGAGCCGATGATGGCTTGACATCGGTTAGAGCAAACACGACTCCATGCATGTCAAGGACAGTAGAGACACGCTCCTGCCACCTTCGAAAGTTCTGGCCACCAAAGACTTCGATTTTGGAGATGTCAGGAAATGGCTTTGCGTAATTGATGGCTGGCGGTGGCGGTTGGACAACAGAAGCGCCATTGTTGCTTAGTGTTTGTTGCTCCTCGACGGTTATGTTGTCAGACATCTAAACCCTTGAGACTGTTGCCAATAAATTGTCTTCAACTTAGCACGAACACAGGAACAAAGTAGCAACAAGTCACGAACACACGAACAAATCTCAATAGCCTGAGGCGTGTGGAATCACACTGTCCTCAAGGGTTTATCCGCGTGGTGCGCAAACCCCCCAGGATACAACAGGCCCCTCCCGACAAAAATAAACCGAGGTAACAGAACAACAAGAATATAATATAGATGAAGCAGGCAATGTAGAACCTAGGAACAAAATAATAGAGGAGAAAGTAATTTTTAAAAGAAGAAATATGTGCTTCTCTTTTCAGCAAATTAGGCACAAGTATTTTAAAAGAAGTAACACACCCGTATTTGTGAGTCTATAATTGTTAAAGTACCTTTTCTTTTTAAAATATGCATATATGCTCTCTTTTTAATAGCTGCCAAAAGCTACCATTAAATTTGGATCAGAATACAACAAATTGAACGTGCAGCTGAAGTTTTGAAACTGGTCAAAAGTGGTCATTTACTAGTGCTGGACGTTACCTTTTTTATAGGATCAAATCAAAACAAAAAACAAAATATGTAATTGACCAAGTTTAACGTTTACAAGAGATTGAAGAGGTTAGTGACAGGGCCATCTCTGCATCATTGGCAAATAATATGGAAACCATTTTAGCAGATAATATGGAAGCTGTTAGTCCAATAACACATGTTTAAAAGCAAGTATGACCAAGTTTAAAAAATAAAATATGCTTTCTCAAATATAAAATTATTTTCACAAAAATTAATTGGAGAAAATAATAAAAATTAATAACATTAATTTTACACTTGTTGTGTGATAATAACACAAACAAAATAAATATTTAACTTTTAAAATATCTCAAAAATATCCAACAGTTGACAATATGAGTTATGAGAACTCACTACAAGAAAATAGCAAATTAGCAACATATATTTAGCGATCAAATGGTTTCGGTTGCTATATCGACGACATTTGCGACCAGTTTCCATGACCCCATAATTGGTCATTTATTTTTTACTTAACAATCGAATTCATACCCGATTTCGTCGGTCGCAAATTTAAAAATTTTGAAAGTCAAATTTATTGACCAGTTAGCAATCGAATGAGCGACCGTTCAACGGTTATTTTTAGTGACCAAATTATAATTCAGTCGCTAATAATTAATTTGGTCGCTAAATCTAAAATCCCTAATAAGTGTCCCCCTCCCTTTTCTCACTTATTCCTTCTTCTTCCCTCTCTGTAGACACCGCGAGCCACCCATTCCCACCACGAGCCACCCATCACCATTGGTAATCCCCTCTCCTCTCCTCTGTCCTTCAATCCCACCGTAAGCCACCAATCCCCACCGCGAACGAGCCACCCATCCCCACCTTTCTTTGTCGTGAAGTCGCAGACCTTCATCCCTCACTCCTTCATCTCCATCTTCCTATAGGTATGTTAATTTTTGTTTCATTTTTTCTTTCCTCTAGTGCTTTTAAGGGCAACTAGGAGTAGAGTTACATGAGAATATAAAAAATTGTTAGTATCTATATGTTTTAATCTGCTAATATTATTAGCCAAAGGTTATGCTTTGAGTAAAAGGATGGCATCTTAACTTGTACTAGGGTTGTTGACCCGTGCTGAATGCACGGGTACATTTTTATTAAGTATCAACAAATTTCTTTTATAAATAATATTAGTTTACATTTTTTTATAGAGAAAAATATTAGTTTACTAAGCATAAATCACTTTTTTTAACCAACTTAGAATAAAAACTATCATTTCGTATTGAAAAATATTTTAATATATTTGTCTCCATTCGGTCATAGTTGTCAACTTCATACATGTAAACGATTAGTTTCACAATTTAGCTATCACTTATAGAATGAAAAAACACAGTTCTTAAATAAATGAAAATTCTCAATATATATATATATATATATATATATATATATATATATATGAAATTACAATTATCCATTAAGATCATAAACCTTTTACAAATAAAGTGACTACACAGATGGACATATAGCTGCACACCACCACATAACATTGTTATTCCATTACTAAGACACTCTCAAGTGTCTGGCTTTGAAAGTAACAAAAGATATCAAAGACCAAAGACACATCAATTCCAAAAGAGTGTATCACTACCCAAAATTTATTCAACAGCATACAACTTTCCAAATACTATAAACAAATAGACCTCCAGAATATCACTACACAGCACACATCATATTCCCCTTGGAGATGAACCAAAAAAAATCCTACAACTCACAACGCGTCTATTAAATGCTTAATCTTTCTCAATCTTCACTGAAACCAATCCACTCACTTGCTTCACATCTTCTCCACCTTGAAGAAGAGCCAGCAAACAATCATAATGAATTTGTTGCAAAAACAATTAAGCAAACCCATAAGAAATCATGATTCTTATGATAAAATAGACACATTAGAATTAGAGATAGATAACAAATACGGTGCTCATAGAGAATGGCTCCTCAAGGTCCACAATCACATTAGAAACCTTAGGGAAAGGTGGAGCAAAGTCCACCTCCATTAAAAAAAACAAAATATAAATTTGAAGACTAATTAAATAAAACAATTACTATGTGTATGTCTCAGATGAAGCAAGTAAGAAAAGAACCCTACTAATACATAAAGGATGGAATAGTTTTAATACCTGCGCAAATACAATTGACTTAATTAGGACAAATGAAATTTGTGAAGATTATATAGCATTGTAAGGTGAGCATCAAAAGGCAGCTTATTGGTTCCTTTATCTTTTCTTTTTTATGGAAACAAATCATGAATCGATGTACCATTCACTTAGGACATTTTTTATACCAGAATTTAATGGAATAATATTTTACCTATTTTTCATCTTTTATGTGGAAAGTCTCTTGCAATGCCAAATTCAAAAAACAACTAAATGCTAATTGAAGTTTTGGGTGAGCCCCAAAGAAACAAAAATGAATGTTTGGGAAATTGAACATATAGTTTTATACTTCTGAGTCTGGTGGTTGGTTGAGTAGGCGGAAAATGAAGAAATGGAAAATTTGGGATGCAAAATCACTTAAAATTGCTTGGTTTAACAAAACAAATGAGTTCCTCTATTATAGAAAAAAGCTCAACATAGTTTTTTCATCAACAAATCAGTTTAACCCACCAAATGACAAACTAATCACTTACCCACGTCTCAAATCATATATATATATATATATATATATATATATATATATATATATATATATATATATAAATCAAAGAAATGACACTCTCTGCCACCTTAATTTTCAATAGAACTCCACACTAAAACAAACTCCATAAACCATTCTAATATAACTATTTTTCATCAACAAATCATTTTATAGCTACCAAATTAATAACTAAGCTCCTAACCACATCTCAAATAACAAATCTACAAACTCAACCCACTCACACACTCTTTCATTCTCAACACATACCCTTGCTTTGTGCCATCATTTGGATCCTCGCTCTTCAAAAAACTCATGAATGACCCCAAAGATCTTACTTCCCCTAGAAATGTAAAAACAATGTTCAACCAAATTCAGTAATGAAGAACTACTCTCTCAAATCAAACCATATCCTCTTAACAATTAGAAGGTAGATATAGAACAAAAAAGATCTGTCCACTAAGAAACACCATCCTATAAAAATAATAATTAAGTAATCAAATCAACAAATCAATAAAGCAACAGATAAGTAGACTAATGGTCACTAATTTGTATATTAATCAGCTGCATTCGACTAATAAAGAGGACAAATTGATAGTTATTTCAGTAATTAGTTAAAATTTAGAGAACATACCTCTGTCCATCCCGCACTAACAGATGACAATACTGCAACAAAACATATATAGAAAGTAAAGAAGATTATTACCTGCCTAAAGAACCAAAGAATCGAAATAGCAGCTGCCACATGTTCCATAGCCTGAGCAGAATATTCCACTCCTTCCTCATATTTTTTATTCATGTTACCGCGGCCACCAATAGGACCACCTCTGCGACCACGTCCTCGTCCACGTCCACCTTCTGGTGCGAGTTCCATAACTGACCTGTAGAACAAAATCAGTTAGACCGCAACCAGAAAATGAAACACGCATTGGTGGGTTAACACACATTACTTCTAAGAAGTAATTCAATCAAAATATCATCTACAATTCAGGGGTTGTCACAAGATCTCAATCCAATTAGAACTCACCAAAACACACATACTTGTGCGTTAACATATTGTTTCGACGAGGAAACAATCCAAACAAGGTCCAACCAGAGATCACACAAAAAAAACATAACAGGCCTATTCCCCAAGGTTCCCGAAAGACACTACCAGCTCTGATACCACTAATGTAACACCCCCCTTGGGCATTACATGGTTACCTGTTTGCGGAAAATAAATAAAATAATATTTGCTGGTTGCTTTCGAAAAAATAATATTTTCTTGTTATTATTATTTCTCATTCTCAAAATCGTGATAATTTTTTTACTTTTCTTTTTCAACATTACAACAACCAAGTAAGCATAACCAAACCTAAATACATAAGTATGTATAAGTCATACAACTGTACTGCCTCATATTGTTTTCACACTTAGATCTTTAATAGTATAGATCATTATATAATAACAACAATACTATATTAAATAAAACCTAAGCTGGTCATAACTAACAGACATTATAACACAAGGCAGTAGCGTCGGTATACTCCGAGCTAAGTAGCCTTCTTCTTGTTGACACCATAATCCTCGAGTGGCTCTTATGAACTCCCCAATACATAAACAGAAAAGAAACCACAAATAAAACATGCAAGAGTGAGAAACCAATATATGGATTTAACTCGACGACCACATGCGCAACACAACAGAAAACACGCGTATATATGTTATGTCTATACAAGCATTCATACTAAAACATATAATCTCATAATGGGTTTCACACCCCAAACATCATCCTTTGGAAAAATATGCATGAACACTTCATATACACCATCTAAACATTCGCACTTAATCTCATGAGATATCCCAACAAGTGATGAGTTGATCAGGCTCCAGGCACCCTGCCAGAACACCAGGCACACAGCCAGAACACCAGGCACACAGCCAGAACACAGGCATGCAGCCAGAACATAACGGGCACTTCTTCCAAATGCATGCAAAAACACTTTGTTCTTGACACTTTTCTTTGTGTTCAATCTTTCTTTGCCGAAGCTCAAAATGGCTTACGACTCACATAGTTTTAACATCTTTAAAACTTTCATTACAACACAGGACCTCACAGTCCGAGTGCTCAATCACGACACCTCTCGACCGATGCACCAGTCATAGGTTCGTGGTAATAGAAAACATCTTAAATGTTTAAACATAGTATACACCACGTATACAGTAGACACCAAGTCTACAGGACCTCAAAGTCCAAAGGACCCCAAGTCCATAACAACAAAGAACGTTAGTACCTCGACGTCTTGGTTACTAAGTTCAACACTACTTTCAACACGGTTGAATTAATTTTGCTTCCAGAAAATCTTCTCAAATGGGAAATTCTTCAATAAAATCCTTAAATAATAAAGCTTAGTTTTCACAAAGGTGAGTCACTTGAGGTTTTAAACTTACTTAAAATACGTACTGCCGTTTCAAAATACTTGCCGTCGACACTTGTCCAAATTTGCCGTCAATTATCACTTTTAAAGCCTTTTAAGCCGAAACTTAGCTTTTTCCACTTAAATAATTTTCTAAAATCATAATTAACTTATTTTCAACAATTAATTTTATAAAATAACTTTTATAATATTACGAAATTTCTTACGTAAAAATTAGAAGTACAAAAATAATTTCACAATTTCGTTCTCATTGTGACTCATAATTCACTCTTACAGTAATACATCATTAAAATAATGATATTTTCCAAAATTCCTTATTTTTCCCAATTAAAATTTTTCATTAATATTATATCCCAATATTTTACCGTTAAAACATTGAATATAATTTATGAAGCTTCTTAAAGCTTTTATCCAATTAATTTAATTGTGCACTGACCACTGTCAGGCTTCTCAAACAACAACCAATAATAATATCACAGAGATATTCCCAAGCAGATCATGCATCACAACAACATAATATAATTGCAGATAAACAATTAAACGCAATTAAACGAACACAGATACAAATACCATAACTTAAAGAACTTAAATAAATACTAACAGACAAATAATTACAGACAAACACAAGATAGCATATAGCCATCAAATATATCCCTAAGGTAATCCCCTCTTACCTCTCGTAGATTCTCTTGTGAATTAAATGAATTTCGTTGGAAGTCCGGATGTCACGTACATGTCGCACTCACTCAACCTTCAACCATTACAATCAAATAATTACAAATCAAGAAATTAAAAACATCCCAAACCCTTCTACATGATCACGACTTCAAGGGGTTTTTGTGACTAAAAATTCCTAATCATGATGAAGTCATGGATTAATGATCCTTAATTAACCAAGATCATGGATTAATGGCTAAACAACTAAATTTTAAACTCAAAACTTCCTAACTCTCATATACCTAGATTCGGCCTTGATATGTTCATGGGGCTAGGGATTTTTGTTTGATGAACTAGCTTGGATTCAACATGAGTACATACCAATAAGACAATATACAAGATTATTTATCAAAGGAATGAACAAAATCTTCCTCCAACTAACCACATAGGGTTCGGCCTTAGCAAGCTAAATGGGGAGGAAATTTTGGATTTCAACATACTCTTGGATTATGAACATATGTATGATGACAAGAACATAGAAATTTATTTCAACCTCATGGGATTTTTCTATGATTTTATATGAATTTACAAAGTCAAAAACACTAAGATGAACAAAATGAAATAAGCTTCCAAACAAGAAATGATTTGAAGAAACAATAACTAAAAGATGATGAAGAACATGAATCACCTCTTGGATCTTGAAAATGGCAAGAAATGGAGGAATAGAGGAGATGATAGAAGATAGTAGAATGTGTGAGAATGAACTAGAGTCCTCTTGACTTTCAAGATTTTATGAGCCAAGAATTTGGGTTTGGGCTTGCACATGGGCTTGAGGAATTCACCAAAGTCCAATCGATTTTAAGCTTGAAAATGCTTAAGACTTAATACTTTGCCAAGGAAACTTAAGAGAACAAAATGGCTTTATGGAAAACAATATTCCAACCATGATATTGGGCTTTATGGCCGCAGCCCTTTTTGGGTTTGGATGGCAAGAATTTGGCCCATTTCACTTCATGTATCATGAAATTTAGTTTAGAGACCAAAATGTAATTAATAGAAAGTTTAGGGGTCAAAATGCAATTATCAAAAATTGCTAACATAACCTTAAGCCACATTAAACCTCTCACATGGTTGACTTAGTCCTAAGAGAATATAGGGTTTATCTGATAAACATTATTTGCATGCATTGAAGATCCCTCATTTTTAGTACTTTTTACAAGCTAAATGTGCATAATTGATTTAGTCTAGCAATGATTTTTGAGTTTGGGCCTCATTGGGCTTTATTGCAAATTTTCACTAATTCATGATTATAGACGTTGACTCTGTATTTTAGCCATATCTTGAGTTCCGGGCATCTAAAAATTATGAACTTTATATTTTAGGAAAGCAAAAAGGAAGCCCAACAACTTTCATGAAGAACTCAGATGCTGAATTGGATGTATAGTGGGTCAAATTGGGCCTTGAAGCCAGAACATAATTGCCGTCGCTGGAACCTGAACTGGTCATGAAGATTGGGCCATAACTTGGGCTGTAGATGTCGTTTGGAACTGAAACCGGTAGCAAATGAAAGATCAAACACAGAGCTTTAACTCTCATGAAGAACATTGTTCCAAACAGAGTCGTTTTGAGGGGATGCAATCCATGTGAAGTCAGAGGTCGTTTCAGCTGCCCTATGAGTTGAATGTGGACATAACTCTCTCATCTTAATTCGTAATTAAGCAAATTAAGTGGCTTTGGAAAGCTAAGAGGCAGAGGTTGAAGTTAATTGAAGGAGCATTCAGATATTGAGAGGAGGTCTCGAGAGAATTTGTATAAATAGGAGCCAGAATAGGAGACTGGTGGTTCCTTTAGTTTTCTGCTGCTTAATTAAGTTGTTTGTTATTGTTTTCGTATTTTTCTTTTCTCTTCCTCAAGCCTCCTTGGACTGTAGCCATGGAAGGCTAATTCTGAAATCAATCCAAGGTGCTTGAAGGAATTTCGTTTGGCTTGAGACTTTTGTACTTCAACTTTCATTTTGAATTCAAGTAGTTTTTATCTTCTCTTCTCCTTACTAATCAGAATTCGTGATGCATGAATGGTGATTACTGTTTGTGTATTCGAAATTATGAATTAGGAATGTGATATTGATTGATAATTCAATATCTCATTCTGAGTTGAAGTAAATTAAACTACAGATTTGTGGTTTAAGGTTAATTGGTTCTTGAATTTAAACTTGCACTGATTTTATAGATTTGTAAAATCGTTTGTCAGTTAAATCCTAGATGATTATCTAGTAGTGAACCTCAATTCCGATGCAGAGATCTCGGTTGAAATTGAATTAACCATTACTTGGATTCAGTTTGAGTATTCCGTGGTCTATGATAGCCAAAATTGGAATTCTGGTTAAGTGTCTTGGATTGGTTGATTTCTCATAGTCTAAATTTATCTTTTGCAATCTAAAATCACACCCCCCCCCCCCCCCCCCCCCCCCCCCCATTTTTGTGTTGAGTCTTGATATGATTGAATAGCACTCATGGTCTTTTGAGAGACGATCTGAGTCATTCCTTATACTACAAGCTAGTAGGGATTTGTTCTGTAATTTGAGTGAGTTCGGCGGCTCACCATTATCCAATTATCGAGTCCCGAAACTTCCGTAATCAGCTCCGTCGTTTGCCCGATTGAGTATAGCGTTCGTAAAACTTATATTATTTCACTTTTTATGAAATAATTATAAAAATACACAATCGTAGGAAATAAAATAAAAATCTTAAGTTTTTCGTTCACAAATTAAAATTAGGTCTTTTGACCAGTATAATTATACTGTCAATGAAATTCGCGGGCCGGGATTCTCCTGACTTTCCAACCTAAATTTTACTCGTAGCTTTCTACGTTCTAGTAGAATTGAGTGATGAACTCTGTTTATTTAAAATAATTTTCTCACACTCATATAAATATATAAACATAATCATACTTATTTATGTTATTTAAAATAGTAAAAATCGGGGTGTTACACTTAGCATCTCATTTAGAAAGTAATGTGAATTCTCATATCAACACAAAACCGAATAACAAAAGAAAGTAGTTAGCTATATATATATATATATATTAATAAAAACGATTTTCTTAAATGTCATGTTAGGTTAAGAATCTAGAACACACTTTGACATAAGTTGGTGAATGATATGCCTATGTTATTGCTTAAATAAAGATCATTTGTCAATAAAAACCAAATCTAACACCCACTATAGTGTGCAATAAATTAATTTCTTTGTTTTTTCCCTACTCAAATACCTAAAACATATGAAACCAAAGGCTAAAAAAAGGAGGAAGATTAGAAGTGAGACACCCCGTTGTGCCCCGGTGTTTTATTAGATTAATTACCTTCTTAAATCAATTCTTTATAAAATTGTTCATGATAGAGGGATAGATGCAGGAAAATCAAAGTCCACTCATGTGTTATCTTTGAGTTTATGAGACTTAAAAATACAGGGGATCCATTCCTGATCAAATATATTTCTTCTCAAACTCTCTTCTAATCATTCATAGATATTCCAAATCAAATCATACAAGAACCAGAGCATATTTACACAAAGATACAGTCATATAAACAGTTTCTTTAGAGATTAGATATATGATTGATTGATTATGCCCAATTCTCTTCTAATGAAAAAGAAGCTTTCCTTGTTCAAGGGCTTGGTAAAAATATCAGCAAGTTGTTTAGTTGTATCAACATATTCAATCTCAATTTCTCTTCTTTGTATATGATCTCTAATAAAATGATGTCTGATTTCTATGTGTTTAGTTCTAGAGTGAATTATGGGATTCTTATCAGATACTTAATTATCCTTTTAACTGCTGTTAAGTGTGATTCTTTTGGATTTGCTTGATACCTAGCACACATGCATACACTAAACATGATATCTGGCCTACAACCAGTAAGATAAAGTAGTGAGCCTATCATACCTCTGAATTTAGAAACATCAACATGTTTACCTTGCTCATCCTTGTCCAGATAACAGGAGGTACTCATTGGAGTAGCCATTTCCTCAGCATTTTCCATGCCAAACTTCTTGATCAACTCATTACAGTACTTGGTTTGGCTAACAAAGATTCCATTTTCAGTTTGCTTTATTTGAAGTCCAAGGAAAAAGTTCAGCTCACCCATCATTGACATTTCAAACTCACTCTGCATAAGACTGGCAAACTCATTGCACAAATGCTCATTAGTGGCACCAAAAATTATATCATCCACATATATTTGTACAAGTAAAATGTTGTGTGCCTTTTTCTTAGTGAACAAATTTGTGTCAACTTTACCTCTTTTAAATCCTTTTTCAATGAGAAAATTACTTAACCTTTCATACCAAGCTCTAGGAGCTTGCTTTAAGCCATATAGTGCTTTAGACAATTTATAAACATGGTTAGGTAATTCATTATTCTCAAAACCAGGTGGTTGACCAACATACACTTCATCTTGTATAAATCCATTTAAGAAAGCACTCTTAACATCCATTTGATACAATTTAAATCCCATTATGCAAGCATAAGCAAGTAGCATTCTTATAGCTTCTAATCTTGCTACTGGTGCATATGTTTCATCATAATTGACGCCTTTTTCTTGGTTATACCCTTTGGCTACCAATCTAGCCTTGTTTCTTACAATTATACCATTTTCATCTAGTTTATTCCTAAAAGCCCATTGATCAGCCTCTGGTTCATCTAGTTTTATGGCTAGTATGACCAGAGTTTTGTGTTAATTATATCCCGTTTTTGCCCAAATTAGACTCGATTGTCCTCAAGCAAGGTTTTGAGTCTCTAAAGTAGTTTTAGGTTAATTTATCAAGTTTTGAGTCAAATAATGCACTTTTAGTTATTTCCTTGTTTTCAGGTTAAGGAGAAGTTAAGGGAATAAAGAAACAGGAGATTCGCCTCGCGAACAGCTCTTCGCCTCGCGACCCTGAAGGCTGACTGTTCCAGGAAAATGCAAAGTTTCTGGTTCGCCCCGCGAAGAAGATCTCGCACCGCGAGTCACTCAACCATGAAAGTCAGAGACGATCACGGCTTGCCCGTGTTGAAGGTCACGACTGTGGCAGTTTTGAAGTAGAAGAGTCTCGCCTCGCGAGCATCCATTCGCCTCGCGAGCCTGGAAGTCAGAAAGCATCACGGTTGGCCCCTGATGTTCATAACGGGCGTAATAAGAAGACTCTTCAGTTCCTCGCCTCGCGAGAATACCAAAGGTTGCAGACTGTTCACAAGATTCGCGTCGCGAGAGAGGCTTCGCCTCGCGAGTTGGTTTAATTTCTGAACAGTATAAATTGATGTTCTGAACAGTTTGGAAGGACTTTTGCTTCTCCATAGTTTTTATATTTTTATGCGTGTTTCATTATTGTTATGGAGAACTAATTTCTTAGATTAATCTACTGTATGAGAATTCCATATACTTGAGGTTTTTGTAATTCCTATTTTACTAGCTTTTCCCTTTTCAATACAATATTATACATTTCTGTTTGTTATTTCAGGAGTGTATAATGTTGTATGGATTCATTTTGGTGATTTATTGTTCCTATACTTAATCGCGTTTGTTATTTCGTGTGTGTTCATTCATGTTCGTTTGTTCATGAGGGCTTAACCCCGTTTGTTATTTCGGGAATAGGAACATATATCCGTAGTAGCGATTGCGTTGTTAATTGTTGCTACAACCGGGAGGGGATTAGGATTTGCTTAGGGCTTGGAATTACATGAATCAATGATAGTTGGAAATTCGATAACAGTAGATTAATCGTTGTTTGCTATTTGATAATCTCTTTGAACTGCCCTGTTTTTAATTGCTTTGTTTTGCTTGTTACTTATTTGCATCCCAAACCAACCCCCCCCCCCCAAAAAAAAACTGATTTTTGTGAAAAATAACACTATAAGAGTCCTTGTGAGATGACATCCGAGTTGTCGCCCTAAACTACAGTTTTAAAACCCGCTCGTTCTTTTTGGCGCGTGCGCGACAGCGCGACCAAAAATTGGCGCCGTTGCCGGGGATTCTTGTTTTGTTATTTTCACATTTTTATTTCTGTTTTTCTCTTTTATTTTCATTTTTGTTTTGAATTAGTTTGTCTACTAGGTCTAATTGCCCTGAATTGTGTGATCTTGATCCGGAAATTGAAAGAACACTGCACACACTCCGTAGAGAATTTCGGGCTAGTTCTAGTAGTGATTCTAATTCCAAAACTGTTTTTGAAAACATGGGAGACCAAAGGACATTAAGACAGCTTGCTGCCCCTGATGTTAACTATAATGGATTGTGTATTTCATATCCTGGTGCTGATACTCCTTTTGAACTAAAATCTGGTTTCATTCACTTGTTCCCAAAGTTTAATGGTCTTGCAGGTGAAGACCCACACAAGCACTTGAAGGAATTCCAACTTGTCTGCTCCACAACCTCGAGATCAGAGGGAGTCACTGAGGATAGTATCAAACTGAAGGCTTTTCCGTTCTCACTCCAGGGAGCTGCAAAGGATTGGCTGTTGTATCTTGAGCCCAACTCTATCACCACTTGGAATGATTTGAAGAGGGTTTTCCTAGAAAGATATTTTCCTGCTTCAAGAGCTGCGTCAATAAGGAAAGAAATATGTGGCATCAGGCAAGGGAATGAGTCGCTAGCTAAATATTGGGAAAGATTCAAGCATTTGGTATCCAGCTGCCCCCAGCATCAAATTTCTGAACAGCTCCTCATCCAAAGATTTTTATGAAGGATTACCGCCGATGGATAGGAATCTTTTGGATCTTGCTAGTGGGGAGCACTAGTTGATAAAACCCCATGCTGCCGCAAAGCAACTCATTGAGAATATGTCACTAAATTCTCAGCAGTTTACTACCAGAAGAAATTCAGTTGAGACAAGAGGTGTGCATGAGGTCCATAGTTCATCTTCCAACCAGGCCGTCCTTGAGAATCGATTGGATGAGCTGACTTCCTTTGTAAGGCAATTGGCAATAGACAGAGTTCAGCCTGCAAAGTTATGTAGCATGTGCAACTCTCCTGAGCACCCACATGATCCATGCCCCATCCAGAGAGAAGAGTTTGTCAGTGAAGTGTCTCAAGCTTATGCATTAAATCCATATAATCAAGGAAACAGTCAGAATCGGTACAACAACACCAGCACCTCTCTACCAATAGGTACCATCCTAATCGGAGGAATCATCCTAATCATGCGGTATGGGAACTCATCCCAACAACAACCGATGGCGCAGACCTCGTAATCCTCCAGTGACCTACTTCGCACCTTCGGACCTTCACTGGAAGACATGTGCAAGCAAATGACTTCACAAATGACTGCCAGAGATGACTACATTTTTCCAAGCAGCAGTTTGGACAAGTAGCGCCTTCACAGGCCGCAGTTTCAACAAAGCAAACAAATGCCAAGCATTCAAGATTTGAGGACACAGATTGGACAATTGTCCACATCCATGAATAACATACAGCAAGGTCAAGGGACAACCCAGCTGCCGGGACAAACAGTGATAAATCCCAATGTCTCCAATCCTAATGTGAGTGCCATATCTCTAATATCTGGAAAAGTTGTTGAGGCAACCTCTGAGAAAGATGAAGAAACTATTGAGGTAACTCCTGAGCCTATTGTTGAAGTTGAAGCTGAGAAAGTGTACAGACCACCAATCCCATTCCCACACAGATTGCAGAATAATAAGAAGATTGGTGGTGAAGACAAGGAAAGGGAGATCTTAGATGTATTCAGAAAGGTAGCTGTGAATATTCCTCTCCTAGATGTGATCAAGCAGGTGCCCAAGTATGCAAAATTCCTGAAAGATCTATGCACCAACAAGAGGAAATTGAAGAATAATGAGAGGGTTGATTTGGGAAGGAATGTCTCCGCTCTTATCCAGTCTAGGCCTGCACCAGAAAGAGTTGCTGCTTTAACCCCTACTCAGGCACTACCACAAAAGTGCAAGGACCTAGGCACATTTACTATCCCATGCCACTACAAGAAATTCAGGATCTAGCGTCCAAATATTAGCGTCGGCCACGACTCCGACGCTATAGCATCGGCCCATTCGACGCAAAATGGACGTTGCAATGTTACCCTTTTTTTTAATCTATAAATCTAAGCTTGTGTGGGCCAAGCCGACGCTAAAAAATGACAACTTGTGTCGGCCAAAGCCCACGCTACGTTGAATTGTGCTTTAGCGTCGGACCTGTGGACGCTATATTTTGCGGGAACACTCATTTTTTTGCGGGAACACTTCAATTTTTCCTTATTTTGTTTTATTCTTCTATACACTACACACACACAACAGTACCGAGAAGCAGTGAGAACCCTACTGCCGCCTGAGAGAACTTGTTCGCACGAAGGCGCATTTGCCGCAGCCGTTACCGCCGCCGCCGCCGTCGGCACTATCGGTATGTTTCCTTCGCCGTCGCCGGTATGTTTCCTTCTCACTAACTCTCCTTCTCCTTCTCACTTTCTCACCTTCAACTCTCTCATCATCACTCACCACACACCTCACGTTTTGTCCCAGTGAGCTGAGTAGATAGGTATGGGGTTTTGGGGGGATTTAGGTGCAGCCCTGGTAACATGATTGGGAGAGAGAACAGTGAAAGCAGAGGCGAGAGGGAGAGCGTTCAGTACTTCAGTATTTGCCGAGTAAACAGAAGAAACAAGAGAGCGGCAAAGGGAAGTGAGAAGTGAGTACAATAAGCTCCAGCTTGGGTCAGAGACTCAGAGTAGAGGGAGGGTAATTTGAATTCATGTATCGATTTGGATTATTTGCTTATGTTTGGGTATTTCACTTAATTGGATTGATGATGAGTTTTAATTTGTTGGAAATATGTCCAGAATCCAATGATTTTGCTCTGATTGTGTTTAGTTCTACATCTCTGTGATTATCCAATCCCCACCCATCATCAACATCAACCTGTATCTGTAGCTGTAGCTCAACCATGTTCATGTCAGTCTTTCCATTTTTCCATAATAAAATATCGCCATTTACTTCACTAGTAACAACTAGTTATGTTCTTAGAATCAAGGATTTCATAGCATTTGCCTCTCTTGGTAGCGTGCAGTATATGTTTGAAGAACGATTAACTTCTGATTATTGTTCTGGCTTAAATTCCTGGCATTGCTTGCTTGCTTCTGAGGAGGAATTTCGATGCATTCTATTTCTCAAATAAAATTAACCAATTCACAATTATTTGACTTCCTTCTTGCACATTGTAATTTAGCCTTTGACCCTTATTTTTCTCCCACTCTATAAATATTTATAATATAGTCTATTAATACTATACAACTTGTAAATATTACAATTTGGTTTTTGATTGTTAATTTTTAGTTTATTTATTCTTGTAAATATTACAACTTGTAAACTCAATAGCTTGATCTTGTTTTTGCAGACCAGATTTCATTTCTTCGAAAATGGATTTCTTTTTTCAATTATTCCCTAATTAACCATATGAAATTAAGAGCCACTCCCTGGATTTCTTTATTTAGTTGCTTTTCTCACTCTGGAGCCCTCGAGGAGGCTCTACGTGATTTAATTCACCCATTCCTTTATCTTTCATCTTGTTTCTTACCCTATTTCCTTTTATGATTTTTCAGCTGGATTTTGGACTTTTATGTTTACTACAGCTTTAGTCAGAGGAGCAAGGCATCCGTTTTCCTGCACATTTAAGAGGTTGATTTTTCTCACTTAAATAAATCATTTCTTTTGTTGAAGCACCTACCTTAGGATATATATGACATGATAAAAAATTTAGTTCTCAATTTTTTAAAATTTACAAATATAATATCGTAGTATCTTTTAACACTACTTTTAAGTATTATCCTATAGGTGGGAGGTTTGAGAAACTCCTGCCTTGCTAATATTGGAGAAACGTTACATGCTAATGTTACATAAGCTAAATATTGTCTTCATTCCTTTACATTACTCACAGGACTTTAATGTTACATAAGCTGAATATTGTCCAGGTCCAATATCAAATCAAAATCAAAATCCGTGGAGGTTTGAGAAACTCCTGCCTTGCTAATATTGGAGATGTGAACAAATCAAAAGTACTTTTGTAAAACTACATGCAACTAGTAGAAACTTAATCTTTTCTATTTTGCATTACCTACCCGTGTTTTAGAGGAATAAGAGAAGAGCATTATGTTGCAATCCATAGTTCCACAAGATATCTCAAACATTCAGATTTCAATGAACAAAAAAACTGATTTAATTTGCTCGTTTTCATAGTTCCACCAAATGCTTTGGTTGAGCATGAATAAAAAGAGTAGTGCAAAAGATATGGACAATAAGGAGAATGCATAAAGCAGGAAAAGAGTCGTGAACTATTTTTGAAAAAAGAACTCAACAACAAAAATTAAATTGGATGAGAAAATGGAGAAGAAAAAGGAAATAAAGGCAGAAACTTGAACACATCTAGAATACTAAACCATGCATAAAAAAAAGAGAGGAGAATTCATCTTGAGAAATGACTAATACATATTTGAGGAAGTGAAAGCCTTACTATATGTTCTTTAAGTTTTGTGGTGATTAGAATTACCTCAAAATATATATATATATATAACTTGCCTACTAATTCTTTTTAAAAAAAAAAAACTTGCCTACTGATTTTTTATTCTATAGAGTTGTTTCTTTAATCTATGATTGTGACTGAATAATTATACGCATAAATTTAGTCTGGCTTTAGCAATATACATATACAAAACTAAAGATAGATACCCAACCTCTAATGATAATTGTTGATCATATAGTGCAGATATGGTTATATGGTAAGATGCCTTAAGGTATGTTAGAGGGTAGATAGGAGTATTTTTAAGAGTTTTGTAGCTTAATAATTTCACTGATCATTGTTCAAGATAAGACTTGTTCTCAGGTTGTAAAGGTTGGTGGTTGTCTTGTTGAGGAAACCCCTGGCACCATGTCTAACTGGAAATGACAATAAAGCTTTATCTAGTACCAACTAATTAATCATTTTTTTAACTTAAACAACGATTGGCAAGTAAATAAAAAACTCTCAATTTACTGAATTTAGTAAATACATCTTTTCCTTCTTCATTCATCTTTTTCCCCCTTTTCATTGTTCTAATTTTATCTACTAAAAGAGATAAAAATCCAACTTACTAGATCAGCAGCCGCATCTTACAAAAAATTGGGGAAAGGGTTAGGATGAGTTGTTTCAAACTCAATATATTGGGAGGCATTGTAAATACTGATTGACCCCATTTTGCTTTCTTCTGTTTGTGAAGCCAATCTATCATATTTGTTTGGTTTTGGTACTCACTACTCACTTTACTCTACTCTTTATTTCTAGCTAGTGGATTTCCATTAACCTGTTGCTTACCGAAGAATACAAGCAAAGATCAAACCTGTTACTCCTTTAGATCCCACGAAATCCTGCTCTTGAAGGTCAGTGTTTTATTTGTTTCTAACTGGAACTTGATGTTTCCCTATGATGATTTTTTTTTACCATGCCATATAGTTTTGATTGGTTTTGTGAAACAGTTGCTAATTGCTATTGCATATCCCCTCCTCTTAGATTAGGATTTTAGATGGACAATGAATTTGAGGATATATGTAGTGGAGAGCAGAGCTCAATAGGTGTGAACTTGTTTGAGATGCATGATGCTGGACTAGGTGCTATACATTGCTATTTTCACAAAAAATTTACGAAGTTTTTCTGGTACCCCTAGTGGCTGATAATTGTATGTTTACCACGTAGAAAATGGATCGTAGTTGGATGTATGATAGGGTCAATCCTGATAGGCGAGGCTTGAAAGATGAGTTTGTTAGTGGAGTTGAGGAGTTTGTCAACCATGCTAAGGAACAACCCTACTTTTTGTCCGAAGGAGGGATCAGATGTCCTTGTGCAAAGTGTAAGTGCATGAAGCTATTGGCTGCAAGCGAGGTAAAGGTTCACTTGTACAAGTTCGGGTTTAAGACAAACTATTTGATCTGGACTGAACATGGAGAAGTGGAGCCAGATATGGACCTAGGGAGTCATTCAAACAGTACTTGTCATGTGGATAATGATGATGAATTTATGTCAATGAATCATATGGTGTATGATGCTTTAAGGCCATTTGCCGATGCCTCCCATGTCAATGCTAACATGGGGAACGAGACACTTAATGAAGACGAGATGCCCAATCCCGAAACTCAACGGTTTTACGATACATTAATCTCTGCAAACCAGCCCATTTGTGAAGGAGCTACCGAATCTAGGTTATCAATATCTGTTAAGCTTTTGGCAGGTAGATCTAACTGGCATGTTCCTCAAAAGGGAATAGATTATTTTGCACAAATGCTTGCCAACGTAGCTAAAGAGCTAGGATCAAAACAATGCTTACCCGAGAACCATTACCAAGCAACAAAGTTGGTGTCTAAGTTAGGGTTAAAGGTGAGAAGATTGATTGTTGTGTAAATGGTTGCATGTTATATTACAAACTGGATAGAAACTTATCTCGAGTGCAAATTTTGTCAAGTCTGCAAGGTATGTTCCTCCAAGGAAAGGGATGGGAAAACACAAAAATGTTCCGGTGAAGAGAATGTTTTATTTGCCAATCATTCCCAGTGTTACAAAGATTGTATGCATCAATAGAATCTGCGGCTCGAATGAGGTGGCATCATGAAAATAAGGCGAGTTCGAACGTTCTATGCCATCCGTCCGATGGGAAGGCATGGAAACACTTTGATGATGTTTATCCAGATTTTGCCAGTGAGCCAAGAAATGTAAGATTGGGCCTATGTCTTTGATGGGTTTACACCTTACATCCAAGCGTCGACTTCTCCATACTCATGTTGGCCGGTCATAGTTACGCCTTACAATCTTCCCCCGTAAATGTGCATGACCAAACCATACATGTTCTTGACTTGTCTTATTCCTGGACCATCTAACCCAAAATCAAAGATAGATGTTTACTTGCAGCCCTTGATTGATGATTTGCAAGAGTTGTGGAGATTTGGTGTTTTGACTTACGATATCTCGATGAAACAAAACTTTCTCATGAGAGCATGCTTAATGTGGACAATAAATGATTTTCCCTCCTATCGCATGATATCTGGATGGGGTACACAGGGTAAATTGGCATTGCCTTATTGAATGGAAGACACAAAAGCTTTCACCTTGAAATATGGTGGAAAAAATTCTTGGTTCGATTGTCATTGTCGATTCCTGCCAGAAAATCATTCTTTCAGAAGAAGTAAAAGGGGTTTTACAAGAAACAAGGATGAGAAAGATGGCCCACCTTACATGTTAACAGGGCAACAAATCTGGGAATTAGTTCGTGATTTCCCAAAAGTGACAGAGGTTGGTTGGGGCAGATTGCAAGGGTATGGCGGGTATCATAATTGGACCAAACAAAGTATATTTTGGGATCTTCCATACTGGAAGGACAACTTGTTAAGGCACAATCTTGATATGATGCACATAGAGAAGAATTTCTTTGATAATGTGCTAAACACTGTCATGAATGTCAAGGGTAAAGCAAAGGACAATGAAAAGGCGAGAATGGATATATCTGTGTTCTGTGCACGCAGGGACTTGGAGATGCAACCCTTACCTAATGGAAAGATGGGAAAGCCAAAGGCAAGCTACACTTTGTCACCAGAAGATCCAAAGATAGTGTGTAAATGGATTAGCGAACTGAAAATGCCAGATGGCTACGCTTCAAACCTTGCTAGGTGTGCCGATGTCTCCAAGGGTAAGATGCATGGGATGAAAAGCCATGATTGTCATATATTCATGGAGTGCTTACTCCCAATTGCCTTTCGTTCGTTGCCAGAATGTATATGGAAAGCACTAACTGAATTAAGTCGATTCTTCAAAGATCTATGTTGTAATACATTGAGGATGGACGACTTGGTTAGATTGGAGCAAAATATTCCCATCATCATATGCAAGCTGGAAAGGATTTTTCCACCGGGATTTTTTGATTCAATGGAGCATCTTCCAATTCACCTACCCAATGAAGCAATCCTTGGTGGTCCGGTTCAATATCGGTGGATGTATCCATTTGAAAGGTAATTAAATTAATTTTTTAAGTATTTACATCTTGATTTCTTTCGAATTCAAAGATGTATGGTCATTTTACATGTAGATTCATGGGCGACGCAAAGAGGGCGGTGAAAAATAAGGCTAGAGTGGAAGGTTCCATATGTGCTTTCTACTTACAACGTCAGACAACCTATTTCCGCTCTCACTATTTCAAGACCTTTAGCTTGTTGCCTACCACAAGTTTTAGGAACGATCCTCGATCGGGACATGAAGGCGTCCACCCAACGCTATCACTCTTGAACAAATCCGGTCGTCCTAGTGGGAAGTGTCAAACCCATTGGCTTACAGATGATGAATGGAAATCTGCTCATGTGCATGTGCTGATCAATTGCCATGAGGTTAAATCATATCTTGAGTAAGTAAAATTTGTATCCCTTCAAGTGTGTGCTTGACGCATTGAGTATTGTAGAGTTACTTATCAAAATTGTGCTTGATGTCAGTGCATTCTTGCAAAATCACTCCATCAATGATCAAGATGCTTCTGGTCGTATACATGCAGAATTTCCCACGTGGTTGAAGGAATATGTAAGTGTAATGTACAAAAATGATGAAATTATTAGCAATCACACCCTTTAAGGATATGTGTCTCTTCTATGTAGGTTTATGATGAGAGGAATAGGGTGATCAACACAAACATAAAGGCATTAGCTTGGGGTCCTATAACAAAAGCAACATCATGGCACATGTACTTTGTAAATGGGTACAGGTTTCACACTAAGGATTGGAGTGATGGTAAAAAAACCATAAATTGTGGGGTGCATGTAAAAGGTGTTACTGAAGGAGGAGAAGATGATTTTTACGCCATTATCCAACATATCTTTGAATTGGAATATCATGGTTTGAGTAATAAGATTGCTATATTTTACTGTGAATGGTTTGATCCAACAAGGAATAGAGGCACAAGGGTCCATCCACATTATAATATTGTCGATATTAAGATGAATAGACGGTATGGTCGATATGATCCGTTCATTCTTGCAGAAAAAGCAAGACAAGTATATTATGTCCCTTATCCAGAAACGTGTAAAGACCTACGTGGTTGGTCTGCGGTAATCACCACAAAACCAAGGGGTCATGTGGAAGTCGAGGACATAGAGGATGAAGAGCCTTATCGGGCTGATGAGATGTCACCCGTTGTACCAATTACGAAGTTGAACCATTACAAGGCTTACTTGATGAAACCCTAAATGGGTTCGAACAAATAGTTGACCGTAATAACGATTCAATGGATCACGATGGTCAATCAGAAGATGAAGGTGTTTCGATAGAATGTAGTGATAAAGATGATGAGAAGGGGGAGGACGATGATGAGGATGAGGACGATTATGAGGATAGTGACGAGGATTAGATTAGATTATATGTTAAGAATATGCATTGTACTATTTTAATATGTATCCTAATGTGTCTTAACATGCACAAGTCAACTTTACATATATGTTTAGAATATGTATCTAACTATTTTAATGTGTATCTTATTATTTACAAGTTCAACTTTATATGCATGATTAGATCATATGTATATCTATATGTTATATTTTGCACTACAGTAGATGTCAGGACGAGGTAGAGGGAAGATGCCTACCAATAGAGGTCGAGGGAGGCTTCTACGACCCGATGATCTTGCTGCAGAGACACACCACAAAATCCGTCGAGAGACAGACTACGTAACCACCTTTTGAGCCTATAGCACCGCCGGTCCTTCCTTCCCAGCCGGTCGTCACACCACCACCTTCCGAGCCTACCCCAGACGTAGTCACTATGATCCCTACTCCGGGATACATGCCCCCTAGGCAATTTGAGTGTGGTTCATCTTCATACCGCATGCCACAGGAGCCTGTGTTGCAGCAGCTTCCCCACGAGGAGGTAAACCAACATGAGGAGGTGCAGGAGGGGGATGAGGAGCATGAGGAGCAGGAAGGGGTGGAGGAGGAAGAGGAGGGGCATGACGAGCACGCCCCTAGTCAGCGTCGACCGAGGCAAGTACTGAAGGATGCTTTGACGGAAGATCATTATATGTCCTATTTGGGAAAGGGTAAGTTGGAACTTTCTTTGTTTCTTTATATATTTATTAAGCACTTGGTTTTATATATGCATTTGATTTGACATTTGACATTGAGTTTGGATTTTTGGTAGGTGGACTCCAGCAGAAGTTGCCGCTGATGCGATTAAGTTTGCCATCACCTCACAATTTCGGGGTGTTCACCATTCTTTGGATCGTGACCCCGATGAAGTGAGGGACTTTTGGTGGGCCAGATTTAGGGTAAGTTCTATATTGCTTTTTATTATTATTCAAGTGTAAGGGAGTATTTTAGTAGATTGCTTTTCATTCAAGTTGTTTATCTTTAAGCCTACGTTTGTTTAATTAACACAAGTTCACGTTTTATTCAAGTTAACACATGTGAAGAGCTTATATATATACTTATTTATCCGATTAACTATTTTGATTAATTCTTCTTGCAGGATAGAGTTTCTTGGGATCCTCGTCATTACGACACCATCTTTAAGATCTTTCAAAAAAATGTGCAAAGCGTCTTTCTGACATCCTCGGCAAGAAGAGGAAGAAGGGGACGCAACCTAAATGGATGGGGGATGAGGCATGGATTGGTCTTCTTGAATATTGGCAAAGTGATGCCTTCCTAAAGATATCAACACAAAATAAGACCAATCGGGCTTCAAAAAAGGGTGGTGCAGTTCACACGACAGGTCGCAGATCTCACCTTGAGGTGGCACTAGACATGGTATGTATTTACTTAATATTCATCGTTTAGTCCATTATCATATACTGATTTTCTTTGTAAATGAACATGTGTTAGCTTTTTGGGTAGGTCCAAACAAGTCAGGGGCCTGTGGATCCTGCTGAGTTTTTTAGAGCCACACACCAGAAGAGTTCTGGCGAATGGGTTGATAGCCGCTCAAAAAGAACATATGTAAGTTGGTCTTACACATCATTTTTATATAACTTTGTTATCAATGTATGTACCTTAATAAGATTTGTTTGTGTTCTTTACTAGGAAGAGTATCGCGAGCGTTTGATTCAGATACAAACACAGGTTAATGACGCCTCCACAGATGGGATGCAGGAAGTGGATGGGGCGAGGAAGCTTCAATTGTGGCAGGATGTTGTTGGGGGTAGGACCCGGGGATGATGTTACGGAACTGCAGACATGTCTTTGAACGTTCGTCGTGGTATGTCTTCATTAACTCAGGAGTCTCATGTGTCTTCTAGCCATGGTAATGGGTTTGAGACTGAGGAGGTCGTTGCACTTCGTGAGGAGGCTACCAGAGCTAGGGAGGAGGCAGCCAAAGCTACGGAGGAGGCTGCATTAGCTAGGGAACAGACTGTCAATTTGGAGGCCCAGTTTCACGCTATGATGGAGCGAATGGCAGCTTTAGAGCGTAATAGTAGTCGGGGTCGTCCGCATCCTGATTATGATGACGATCTTTACGACCATTCGTTAGATTAGGCATCATGTCATGGTCCCTCGCAGATGTTGATTTCCTTTACTTTAGACATTTCGCATTTACTTTTCAAGTACTTTGAAGTTTGTGTTCATTTACTTTGTTATGTACTGTGTGGATTATCATGGGCAGTTTTGGTTCATCAACAATTATACAAGCTGTTCTTGAGACAGAAGTATTATAATGGTTTGAGTTGTAAGTGGAGAAAGAGTTGGTTCTATTATGTTTTTTTTGTTGGGTGATATTTCAAGTTTTATGCATTATTTGACTCTGTTAGACTTGTTAAAAGGTTGGAGTACCGCAAGTGCTAAAGCAGGGCTATTATTGTTTATTAAGGATATCGGTGCTAAAGCAGGGCTATTATTGTTTATTAAGGATATTTTTTATTTTATATTTCCAGGTTTGTAATAATATAGCTACTTAATAAAAAAAATTAAAAAAAACATTATTTGCGTAGGCTTGGCCGACGCTAAAGCCTACGCTATAACAAAGTAAATTAGTGAAGGCTGGGCCGACGCTAATTTTAGTGAAGGCTGGGCCGACGCTAATTTTAGCGAAGGCCAAGCCGACGCTAAAATGATCTGAAATAGCGTGGGCTTAGGCCGACGCTAATTTTAGCGAAGGCCAGGGCCGACGCTAAACTGCTCTAACAAAGCGTCGGCTAAAGCCGACGCTAAGTTTAGCGTCGGTCATTCCCTATTGTCTTTGCTGCCACTTAGCGTCGGCTTTTATCCGACGCTAATTTTAGCGTCGGCCATCATTTGCGAGGCTAAACGTTGCATCGAGGCTTTTAGCGTCGACCACGACACCGACGCAAAGCCGACGCTAAAGTGGCCGTTAGCGTCGGCTTTTGCCTTGTAGCGTGGGCTTTTGGCCTACGCTAAAAGCTGATTTTCTTGTAGTGTGCACTATTGGGGATAGGAAATTTGAAAACTGCATGTTGGACTTGGGAGCATCCATAAATGTCATGCCTACCTCCATCTTTAACAACCTTGATCTTGGGCCTTTGCAGTATACAGGTCTCACCATCCAGTTAGCTAACAGGACCAGTGCCCGACCCATGGGAATGGTAGAAGATGTGCTAGTGCAAGTTGATGATTTGATCTTCCCTGCGGACTTCTACATCCTAGACATGGCAGGAGAGACACATTCCAGTAGATCACCTATAATCTTGGGCAGACCATTCATGATGACATCCAAGACTAAGATTGATGTGTATGATGGGACTATGTCTATGGAGTTTGGTGGTATTGTGGCCAAGTTCAAGATCTTTGATGCTATGAAACACCCACTGGAGGAGCACTCTGTTTTCCACTTAGAGTTGCTTTCTGAGCTTATTGAGGATACCCATGAGGACTTTATTTCTGATTTTCCTTTTATTTCTGGTTTTGATGATTCATATTCATGTAATAACTGTTCTGACACTAACCCATGTGCTGTTTGTTCTGAGTTTCTGGATTCAGCTTTGCAGGGTGATAGTGATAGTGAAGCTGTCTGTACAGCAGAAGTTCTTGACACCATGGCTATTCCCAATGCACCATCTGTTGAGCAGCCACCATCCCTAGAACTCAAGCCACTTCCTGGGAACTTGAAGTATGCCTACCTGGAGGCAAATGAGAAACTTCCAGTCATCATTTCTTCCAGCCTTGACTCTGACCAGGAAGCGAAACTATTGGAAGTTCTGAAGAAGCACAAGAAGGCTATTGGGTGGACATTAGCTGATATTCCAGGAATTAGCCCCTCCAGATGCATGCACAGAATTCTATTGGAGGATGGGGCTAAGCCAGTTAGACAGGCCCAAAGGCGACTAAACCCATTGATTTTGGATGTGGTGAAGAAAGAGGTGACTAAGCTTCTACAGGCAGGTATTATATACCCCATCTCTGATAGTACTTGGGTAAGTCCGGTGCAAGTTGTACCAAAGAAGTTTGGTCTAACAGTAGTTAGGAATGATAATAATGAGCTTGTGCCTACTAGAGTCCAGAATAGCTGGCGAGTCTGTATAGATTATAGGAAGTTGAACCAGGCCACCAGAAAGGATCACTTTCCTTTGCCGTTCATAGATCAGATGCTAGATCGGCTGGCTGGTAGGTCTCATTACTGTTTTCTAGATGGCTTTTCCGGGTATTTCCAGATCCATATTGCCCCTGAGGATCAGGAAAAGACCACTTTCACGTGCCCCTTCGGTACGTTTGCCTATAGGAGGATGCCATTTGGCCTTTGTAATGCTCCTGGCACCTTTCAAAGATGCATGCTTAGCATTTTCTCTGAATTTATTGAAAATTGCATAGAGGTGTTCATGGATGACTTCACTATATATGGCTCCTCATTTGATGCATGTCTGCATAGTCTGAGTCTAGTTCTACAAAGATGCATTGAGACTGATCTGATTTTGAATTATGAAAAATGTCACTTCATGGTAGAACAGGGGATAGTTTTGGGTCATGTGATTTCTAAAGAGGGTATTTCAGTAGATCCTGCAAAAATTGATGTAATTTCATCATTGCCTTACCCATCTTGCGTACGCGAGATCCGTTCTTTCCTTGGTCATGCAGGTTTCTACAGGCACTTTATTAAGGACTTCAGCAAGATAGCTCTGCCATTGTCAAACCTGCTGAAGAATGATGCTGTGTTCCTTTTTGATGAAAAGTGCAAGGTGGCATTTGACCACCTGAAAAAGGCATTGACCTCTACCCCTGTCATCCAGCCCCCAGACTGGACACTTGACCGCGCTGTCGCCACGCGCCAAAAAGAACGAGCGTTTACAAAATTAATGCAGATAGGGAAGCGACAACTCGAGTATCGTCTCTCAAGGACTCTTTAGTTGTTGTTGTTATTAACGGAAAATCAAAAGTTAGTTTTTGGGGGGTTTTGAGATTGAAATAAAATAACGGAAACAAAACAATGAAAACAAAGTAGTTAAAGAGAATAACAAATAAACAAAAGACGATTAACCTACTGTTCTCGGTTTCCCACTATCATTGGTTCATGCAAATCCTAAGCAGATACTAATCCCCTCCCGGTTGTAACAACAATTAACAAACGAAAACCGCTACTACAGATGTATGTTCCTATTCCCGAAATAACAAACGGGGTTAAGCTCTCATGAACAAACGAACATGAATGAACACACGCGAAATAACAAACGCGATTATATATAGGAACAAAGCATCACCGAAATGAAACAATACCACACTATACATTACTGAAATAACAAACAGAAACATATAACATGGCATTGCAAAGAGAAAAGCAAATGAAACAGAATCACAGAACCTCAAGTGTTAACAGAAACCAATTGCAGTAGATTAATCTAGGAGACTAATTCTCCATTACAAAAGATAACAATAAACTAAGAAAAACAAAAGACTAACAAGTTCAGAAACTAGCCAAAATCAAGCTATTTCGACCGGATTCTTCCAGTTCTGCCTAAGACTACTTATATACACGTTTCTGGAATCCAAGTCCTCGCGAGGCGAAGCACTGCTCGCGAGGTGAATTATGCGAAAGGTCTGCAACTCTTGGTCTTCTCGCGAGGCGAGCATCTCATTCGCGAGGCGAACTCTTCAGCTTCCAAACTGCAACGCCCGTGACCTTCCACACGGGCAAGCCGTGATCGTCTCTGACTTTTCATGGTTGGATGACTCGCGAGGTGAGACATTTATTCGCGGGGCGAACCAGAGACTTTGCATTTTCTTGGAACAGTCAGCTTCGGGGTCGCGAGGCGAACAGTCTGCTCGCGGGGCGAGAAACTCCAGAATTATTCCTTTTTATTTACCTGAAAACAGAAAATAAAAGTAAATACTTTATTCACTCTAAATCAACTAAATTAACTTAAAAATACTTTACAGACTCAAAATACTACTTAGGGACAATCAAGTCTAATTCGGGTAAAAATGATATAAAATAAGCACAAAGCCAAGGTCTTTACTAGTTATAAAACCAGTCAAACAGAGGCTCATCAAAATACCCCAAACTTAAACTTTGCTTGTCCCCAAGCAAACTACACTCAAAAACTTAAAAAGACTCAAGACCTGGCAAAACATGGCAAGCTTAAGGACTCAATTAACTTTGCACACAAATTTCAAGCAATTTAACAACACAATTTTTCTTTCAATGTTCCCCCCTTACAAGCAAAACAATCCCCAAGATCTTTCATTCTAAACAATTGAGAAATTCATCATTCAAACAATCATTAATCTAAGCAGGGGATCTAAGTTACACACAAAAGAGAGATCACCATATTCAAACAACTGCCTTCCTCACAAGGGAAATTTATGTTCACTCAATCGCTCAGTTTTTGTCAGGTTATCAACAATTCACTCGATTTCACTTTTCAGAACACTTCCCATAAATTTGATTTTCATCTCTAAATAGTTCCCACAGAAAATATGCAAGCAACATCAGAAGGTCTTTTATGGGTTGTAATGGGGCCTGGCTAAGGGTAGGATATACAAAGGAACTAGGCTGAAGACCCTAGGAACTAAGAGAGCTTGAAACATTTTTACACTTTGAAATTCACTCAAGTTCCTTTCTTAATTTTTTCTTTATGCTTCTGGGTGGCTACAACCTTTTTATTTCTTTTTGGCATTTTTGCACTTTTATTTTTTTTCTTTTTTTTTCTTTTTTTTTTCTATATTTTCTTTTTTCACTTTTTTTTTTCAATCCCAAACAACACATTGCACCTGGAAGCCACCCCAAACTTAATTTCTTGCAACCAAATTTCTTACTAAGATTCCATGCTCTCTGATGAGCCTCTGGTTGACTGGTTTTATAACTAATAAAAACCTTGGCTTTGTGCTAATTTTATATCATTTTTACCCAAATTAGACTTGATTGTCTTTAAGTAGTATTTTGAGTCTATAAAGTATTTTTAGGTTAATTTAGCTAGTTTTGAATCAAATAAAGCTTATGGCTATTTTGTTGTTTCAGGATAATAAGAAGACCAAGTGAGGAAGTGTATCTGAAGCAGAGGCTATCACGCCCAGGCCGTGACACTGGTCACGGCCGTGATGAGAAGATCATGAAAAGTCAGAAGCGATCATGGCCCAGCCGTGATACACATCACGGGCGTGATAAAGAAATGCAAAAAGTTAGAAAGGATCACAGCCTGCCCGTGATGAAGGTCACGGCCGTGACAAGAGAGAAACCAAAAGCCTGTTTGAAGGCAGAACATGAAAGCTAAAAGTAAGCCCAACAACTTTCATGAAGAACTCAGATGCTGAATTGGATTTATAGTGGGTCACATTGGGCCTTGAAGTCAGAACATAATTGCTGTCACTGGAACCTGAACTGGTCATGAAGATTGGGCCATAACTTGGGCTGTAGATGTCGGTTTGAACTGAAACCGGTGGCAAATGAAAGATCAAACAAAGAGGTTTAACTCTCATGAAGACCATTATTCCAAACAGAGCCGTTTTGAAGGGCTTTAATCCATGTGAATCAGAGACGTTTCAGCTGCCCTATGAGTTGAATGTGGACATAACTCCCTCATCTTAACTCATAATTAAGCAAATTGAGTGGCTTTGGAAAGCTAAGAGGCAGAGGTTGAAGTGAATTAAAGGAGTATTCAGATATTGAGAGGTCTTGAGAGAATTTGTATAAATAGGAGTCATAGTTAGGCAGAGGAGGAGTCAGTAGGAGTAGTGGTAGTTTCAATAGTTTATTTTCCTTTTCTTTTCTTTTCTGCTTATGTCTGTAATGGAGAATTAGTCTCCTAGATTAATCTACTGTGATTGATTTTAATTACACTTGAGGTTCTGTATTTCCTGTTTTAATTGCTTTTCTCTTTTCAATACTATATTATGCATTTATGTTTGTTTAATTCAGGAGTGTGTAGTGTAGTATTGATTCATTTCAGTGATGCTATGTTCCTATACTTAATCGCGTTTGTTTAATTCGCGTGTGTTCATTCATGTTCGTTTAGTTCATGAGGGCTTAACCCCGTTTGTTTAATTCGGGAATAGGAACATGTATCCGTAGTAGCGATTTCGTTTGTTAATTGTTGCTACAACTGAAAGGGGATTAGAATCTGCTTAGGGCTTGGATTTATTTGAACCAATGATAGTGGAAAACCAAGAACAGTAGGTTAATCGTCTTTAGTTTATTTGCTATTCTCTTTAACTGCTTTGTTTTCATTATTTTCTTTATTTTATTTCAATTACCCAAACAAACCCCCCAAAAACTAACTTTTGATTTTCTGTTAATAATAACAACACCTAAAGAGTCCTTTAGAGACGATATCCGAGTTGTCGCTCTATACTACATTATTTTGTAAACGGTCGATCTTTTTGGCACGTGGCGACAGCGCGTTCAAAAATTGGCGCCGTTGCCGGGGATCGAACCCTGGTTTGTTGTTATTAGCAGAAAATAATTTTTGTTAAAAAAAAAAAAAATTTCTTTGCTAATTAGTTTTGTCTGCATTGTCTGGTCTGTAAATTTTATTTTCCCCCATGGATAATTACATGTATGGATATTTGCCTAATGTTTATTATGAACCACCGCCTTGCATGTATTATCCTAATTTTAGTGAGCTACCACCATACTATCCTAGCCAAGTGACCACCTCTGCACCTTCCAAACCTTCACAGAGCACCTTGGATGAGATTGCTTCAATGCTACAACAAATGGAAGAGAACAATCAACGGATGGCATACAATCTTGAATTTCAACAGAGGATGGAGGCAATGGAGGCAAGTAATCGTGAAGCCCAACAGAGGGACCAAGCTGAATCTCAAAAGTTGTGGGCTCTAATTGATCAAGTTACCGCCAACTCGGCTGCGATGCTAACTCCACAGCCCCTTGAGGAACATAAGGATTTACAGATGGTTATTCCCGAAAATATTTTTGAAAATAATTCTGATGATAATGTTTCTGTTGATGATGATTTATGTGTTGAATCCCCTGATCCTAATGCTTGTTATTGTGATGGAACTGCATTGTGTGTAGAATGTTTTACAGGTTTATACTTTTCAGGAAAAATAGAAAATGCAGATCGTTTTGCATATTTATTTTTTTCAGGAAATATAGAAAAGGAGGATCGGGAGGACGCCCGCTTCCCCATGCCTCGAAGATAAAGAAGAACCTTTGGGAGTAGATGATTCAAGTAAAACAATTGAATGTGTTGAGAGTAATGGGGTGGATGAATTGATTGAAGAATTTCCGGACATTGTAGATTTTTCCGATTCATTTTCTTGTAATATATGTACTAACTCTAACCTTTGTTTGGTGTGTGCTGAAATTTCTGCGTGTATAGCAGGTGAAAAATTTGTTAATGCAAAGTGGATGAAGACATTGCAGAAGTTGAAGCAGCACCGGTAACCGTTTCTAACTGTTTGCCACCTCCCCCTGAGGAACCAGTGATGGAGTTTAAACCCTTGGATTTTGCACCCTTGGATTCTGCACCATGGCCAGTCCAAGAGGTTGAAACCCACTTCTATTGGGGAGACTTTATTGAGAAGGAGGTCATCTGTGACCCGAAGGGGAGTGAGAAGTCCGCCGCACTCGGCGAAGTCATCATAATTGTCAAGTGCTCACTCCCACAAAAAGGCTGCAAGTTAGGGAAGCTTGGAATGAATTTCAGTCCTTTGGCTACCACGTGGGACTTATGTTACAGGCAGTGGGATCCTGGTGGAACCGCCCCTCAATGAGTTTTTCTTAACCCTTATCTCTTTTAATTTTTTTTTCTCTGCTTTATTTCTGTTTTGTTTCCAATAAAGCTCCTGAATAATTTGAGAAGCTCAGGAGTTGTGTTAAGTCTAGTATTGGCAAGTTTATTGGATTTTATTAATTTTTGCATAGATGGATTGCATGATAGTATTGACTGTTTACCCCTAGGATTTGAAAAAATTTTTGAAAAAAATGATCCCCATATGATTGAAAACTGAACTTTGAGATTTTATTATGATGGCATGATTTATGATAAGTTTGGGGTAATAGGAAGCACACACTAGGGATAGAATCTCTTTCAAATAATTTGCAAAAAAAAAAATGTCCAGGTGAGGTTTTGAGCCTCCAACATGTTTTTGACTGTGTGAAAATCATTTTTTAAGTTGCACTTTCCTGAATTTGCTTGAGTCTCTATTTGGTTTGCATGATTATGTGTTTGCTTCAGATGATTTAGGCATTTTCTTTGTAAATAGCTACTTAGCCTAAAATAACCATCCCTAATGCATGTTCCCTAGTTAGCCCATTGAGCCTATTAGCCTGTTAATTCTTGTTAACCTTATGTTACAAGCTAAAATCTGAAAAACCATGTTAACCCGATCTTAGGATTAGGAGAGCATGGAATCTTAGAATGGGTACAAGAACTAAGTTTGGGGTGGCTGCAAGGTGTAACATGTTGTTTGGGATTGAGAAAAAAATTTATGTAAAAAAAAATGAAGAAAAAAATTTGTGAAAAAAAAAAAGAGAAAAGAAAAGAAAAGAAAAACAGAAAAAAAAAGTAAAAGTGCAAAAATGCTAAAAAGAAATAAAAAGGTTGTAGTCACCCAGAAGCATAAAGAAAAAAAAATTAAGAAAGGAACTTGAGTGAATTTCAAAGTGTAAATAATGTTCATGCTCTCTTAGTTCCTAGGGTCTTCAGCCTAGTTCCTTTGTATATCCTACCCTTAGCCAGGCCCCATTACAACCCATAAAAGACCTTCTGATGTTGCTTGCATGTTTTCTGTGGGAATCATTTTGAGATGAAAACCAAATTTATGGGAAGTGCTCTTAAAAGTGAAACTGAGTGAAATGTTGATAGCCTGACACAAACTGAGCGATTGAGTGAACACAAATTTCCCTTGTGAGGAAAGCAGTTGTTTGAATTTGGTGATCTCCTTCTTGTGTGTAACTTAGATCCCCTGCTTAGATTAATGATTGTTTGAATGATGAAATTCTCAACTGTTTAGAATAAATGCATGTGGGGATTACATTGCTTTAAGGGGGGAACATTGAAGGAAAAATTGTTTTGATAAATTACTTGAAATTTGTGCAAGGTTGATTGAATCCTTAAGCTTGCCATGTTTTGCCAGGTCTTGAGTCTTTTTAAGTTTTTAAGTTTTTAAGTTTTAGTTTGCTTGAGGACAAGCAAAGTTTAAGTTTGGGGTATTTTGATGAGCCTCTGGTTGACTGGTTTTATAACTAATAAAAACCTTGGCTTTGTGCTAATTTTATATCATTTTTACCCAAATTAGACTTGATTGTCTTTAAGTAGTATTTTGAGTCTATAAAGTATTTTTAGGTTAATTTAGCTAGTTTTGAATCAAATAAAGCTTATGGCTATTTTGTTGTTTCAGGATAATAAGAAGACCAAGTGAGGAAGTGTATCTGAAGCAGAGGCTATCACGCCCAGACCGTGACACTGGTCACGGCCGTGATGAGAAGATCATGAAAAGTCAGAAGCGATCACGGCCCAGCCGTGATACACATCACGGGCGTGATAAAGAAATGCAAAAAGTCAGAAAGGATCACGGCCTGCCCGTGATGAAGGTCACGGCCGTGACAAGAGAGAAACCAAAAGCCTGTTTGAAGGCAGAACATGAAAGCTAAAAGGAAGCCCAACAACTTTCATGAAGAACTCAGATGCTGAATTGGATTTATAGTGGGTCACATTGGGCCTTGAAGTCAGAACATAATTGCTGTCACTGGAACCTGAACTGGTCATGAAGATTGGGCCATAACTTGGGCTGTAGATGTCGGTTTGAACTGAAACCGGTGGCAAATGAAAGATCAAACAAAGAGGTTTAACTCTCATGAAGACCATTAATCCAAACAGAGCCGTTTTGAAGGGCTTTAATCCATGTGAAGTCAGAGACGTTTCAGCTGCCCTATGAGTTGAATGTGGACATAACTCCCTCATCTTAACTCATAATTAAGCAAATTGAGTGGCTTTGGAAAGCTAAGAGGCAGAGGTTGAAGTGAATTAAAGGAGTATTCAGATATTGAGAGGTCTTGAGAGAATTTGTATAAATAGGAGTCATAGTTAGGCAGAGGAGGAGTCAGTAGGAGTAGTGGTAGTTTCAATAGTTTATTTTCCTTTTCTTTTCTTTTCTGCTTATGTCTGTAATGGAGAATTAGTCTCCTAGATTAATCTACTGTGATTGATTTTAATTACACTTGAGGTTCTGTATTTCCTGTTTTAATTGCTTTTCTCTTTTCAATACTATATTATGCATTTCTGTTTGTTTAATTCAGGAGTGTGTAGTGTAGTATTGATTCATTTCAGTGATGCTATGTTCCTATACTTAATCGCGTTTGTTTAATTCGCGTGTGTTCATTCATGTTCGTTTAGTTCATGAGGGCTTAACCCCGTTTGTTTAATTCGGGAATAGGAACATGTATCCGTAGTAGCGATTTCGTTTGTTAATTGTTGCTACAACTGAAAGGGGATTAGAATCTTCTTAGGGCTTGGATTTATTTGAACCAATGATAGTGGAAAACCAAGAACAGTAGGTTAATCGTCTTTAGTTTATTTGCTATTCTCTTTAACTGCTTTGTTTTCATTATTTTCTTTATTTTATTTCAATTACCCAAACAAACCCCCCAAAAACTAACTTTTGATTTTCTGTTAATAATAACAACACCTAAAGAGTCCTTGAGAGACGATATCCGAGTTGTCGCTCTATACTACATTATTTTGTAAACGCTCGATCTTTTTGGCGCGTGGCGACAGCGCGTTCACTCTCCTAATCCTAAGATCGGGTTAACATGGTTTTTTTTCAGATTTTAGCTTGTAACATAAGGTTAACAAGAACAATAGGCTCATCAGGCTCAAAGGGGCTAACTAAGGAACATGCATTAGGAATGGTTATTTTAGGCTAAGTAGTTATTTACAAAGAAAATTCCTAAATCATCTGAAGCAAACACATAATCATGCAAACCAAAAAGAGATTCAATCAAATTCAGGAAAGTGCAACTTGAAAGCGATTTTCACACAGTCAAAAACATGTTGGAGGCTCAAAACCTCACCTGGACATTCATGCAAATTGCTTGACAGAGATTCTATCCCTAGTGTGTGCTTCCTATTACCCCAAACTTATCATAAATCATGCCATCATAATAAAATCCCAAAGTTCAGTTTTCAATCATATGGGGATCATTTTTCTAAAATTTTCAAGTCCTATGGGGAAAACAGTCAACACTATCATGCAATCAATCTATGCAAAAATTAATAAAATCCAATAAACTTGCCATAACCAAGACACAAACACAACTCCTGAGCTTCTCAAATTATTCAGGAGCTTTAATGAAAATAAAACAGAAATAAAGCAAGAAAAAGAAAATTAAAAAGGAGAAAGGGTTAAGAAAAGCTCATTGAGGGTGGTGGTTCCTCCAGGATCCCACTGCCTGTAGCATAAGTCCCACATGGTGGCCAAAGGACTGAAGTTCGTTCCAAGCCTCCCTAACTTGCAGCTTTGATGCGGAGGTGAGCACTTGATAATTATGACAACTTCGCCGAGTGCGGCGGACTTCTCACTTCCCTTCGGGTCACAGATGACCTCTTTCTCTACAAAGTCCCCCCAATAGAAGTGGGTTTCAACCTCTTGGACTGGCCATGGTGCAAAATCCAAGGGTGCAAAATCCAGAGCTTTTGGTTCCATAGGGGGAAGTGGTAAACAGTTAGAAAGTGTTACTGGTGCTGCTTCAACTCCTGCACGTTCTTCATTTACTGCATTAACAAATTCATCACCTGCTATACAGGCAGAAATTTCAGCACACACCACACAAAGGTTAGAGTTAGTACATATATTACAAGAAAATGAATCAGAAAAAGTTAGAATGTCTGGGAATTCTTCACACAGTGCATCCACCCCATCAGTCTTAACACCTGCATCTGAGTTACTTGAATCATCAACTTCCAAAGGTTCTTTATCATCTTCAGGCACGGGGGAGCAATTGTTCTCCTGATCCTCCTGATGCTCATTTTCTGTGTTTCCTGAAAAAAATAAACCTGCAAAACGATCTGCATTTTCTATTTTTCCTGAAAAGTATAAACCTGTAAAACATTCTACACACAAAGCAGTTCCATCACAATAACAAGCATTAGGATCAGGGGATTCAACACATAATTCATCATCAACAGAAACATTATCAAAATCATCATCAGAAATATTTTCAAGAATGACTTGTGAATCTTTATGTTCTTCAATGGGCTGTGGAGTTAGCATTGCAGCTGAGTTGGCGGTAACTTGATCAATTAGAGCCCACAACTTCCGAGATTCAGCTTGGTCCCTCTGGTATTCAGCCTCCATCTTCTGTTGAAATTCCTCTATCATCCGTTGAGTTTGCTCGGCCATTTGTTGCCTCATTCCTTCCATATGTGCACTTATCTCGTGGCAAATCATCTGCTTGCACAGTCCTCTAGGGAAGGTTCGGAAGGTGCAGAGGTGGTTACTTGGCTAGGATAGTATGGTGGTGGCTCACTAAAATTAGGATAATACATGCATGGTTGCTCATAATAAACATTAGGCACATAATTTCGCATATAATTATCCATGGGGCAAAATTCACAACCAGACAATGCAGACAAAACTAATTAGCAAAGAGTTTTTTTTTTTTAACAAAAACTTTCTGCTAATAACAACAAACAAGAGTCCCCGGTAACGGCGCCAATTTTTGACCGCGCTGTCGCCACGCGCCAAAAAGAACGAGCGTTTACAAAATTAATGCAGATAGGGAAGCGACAACTCGAGTATCGTCTCTCAAGGACTCTTTAGTTGTTGTTGTTATTAACGGAAAATCAAAAGTTAGTTTTTGGGGGGTTTTGAGATTGAAATAAAATAATGGAAACAAAACAATGAAAACAAAGTAGTTAAAGAGAATAACAAATAAACAAAAGACGATTAACCTACTGTTCTCGGTTTCCCACTATCATTGGTTCATGCAAATCCTAAGCAGATACTAATCCCCTCCCGATTGTAACAACAATTAACAAACGAAAACCGCTACTACAGATGTATGTTCCTATTCCCGAAATAACAAACAGGGTTAAGCTCTCATGAACAAACGAACATGAATGAACACACGCGAAATAACAAACGCGATTATATAGGAACATAGCATCACCGAAATGAAACAACACCACACTATACTTTACTGAAATAACAAACAGAAACATATAACATGGCATTGCAAAGAGAAAAGCAAATGAAACAGAATCACAGAACCTCAAGTGTTAACAGAAACCAATTGCAGTAGATTAATCTAGGAGACTAATTCTCCATTACAAAAGATAACAATAAACTAAGAAAAACAAAAGACTAACAAGTTCAGAAACTAGCCAAAACTGGCTAATTCTGACCAGACTCTTCCAGTTCTGCCTAAGACTACTTATATACACATTTCTGGAATCCAAGTCCTCGCGAGGCGAAGCACTGCTCGTGAGGCGAATTATGCGAAAGGTCTGCAACTCTTGGTCTTCTCGCGAGGCGAGCATCTCATTTGCGAGGCGAACTCTTCAGCTTCCAAACTGCAACGCCCGTGACCTTCCACACTGGCAAGCCGTGATCGTCTCTGACTTTTCATGGTTGGATGACTCGTGAGGCGAGACATTTATTCGCGGGGCGAACCAGAGACTTTGCATTTTCTTGGAACAGTCAGCTTCGGGGTCGCGAGGCGAACAGTCTGCTCGCGGGGCGAGAAACTCCAGAATTATTCCTTTTTATTTACCTGAAAACAGAAAATAAAAGTAAATACTTTATTCACTCTAAATCAACTAAATTAACTTAAAAACACTTTACAGACTCAAAATACTACTTAGGGACAATCAAGTCTAATTTGGGTAAAAATGATATAAAATAAGCACAAAGCCAAGGTCTTTACTAGTTATAAAACCAGTCAAACAGAGGCTCATCAACACTCCCGTTTGAACTCATGTGTGATGCTTCCAATTTTGCTGTGGGAGCGGTTCTGGCACAAAGAGTGGGCAAGGTTGCCCATGTAATTCACTATGCTTCTAGGACATTAGATGCTGCACAATCAAATTACACAACCACTGAAAAAGAACTGCTAGCTGTTGTATTTGCACTTGATAAGTTTAGGTCATATTTGCTAGGTTCTAGGGTTGTTGTTTTCACTGACCATGCAGCTCTGAAATATCTGTTAAAGAAACCAGAAGCTAAGCCAAGACTGATCCGGTGGATGCTTTTGCTCCAAGAATTCAATGTGGAGATAAAGGACAAGAGTGGAGCTGAAAATTTGGCAGTCGATCACTTGAGCCGAATAGCAAGGGATGAGGATCCTACTCCCATCCAAGATGATTTCCCTGATGAGAGACTACTGCATCTGTATGGGGTAACCCCCTGGTTTGCTGACATAGTTAACTTTCTGGTTGCTGGTGTTGTTCCTGCAGGTACAAGTAGACATAAGTTCCACAAGCTCAAGAGCGATGCAAAGTACTATGTGTGGGATGATCCCTTCCTTTGGAAGTTTTGCAGTGATCAGATGATTCGGAGGTGTATCCCCGATCATGAGACAGAGTCCATTTTGCACTTCTCACATGCCTCTCAAGTTGGAGGACATTTTGGCCCACAGAGGACAGCAAGAAAAGTCCTGGATTCTGGGTTCTACTGGCCCACAATTTTTAGAGATTCCTATGAGGTATACAGGAATTGCAAAGAGTGTCAAACAACAGGCCCTGCCATCACTCGTAGGAGTGAGATGCCTCAGCAGCCCATGCTCTTTTGTGAAGTTTTTGATGTGTGGGGGATGGACTTCATGGGTCCTTTCCCTCCTTCTTTTGGTTTTTTGTATATTCTGTTGGCTGTGGACTATGTTTCAAAGTGGGTGGAAGCAATCCCCACTAGGACTAACGATGCTAACGTTGTTTCCAAATTTGTTATGTCCAACATTTTTTGCAGGTTTGGCATCCCTAAGGCTATAATCAGTGACCAGGGCACTCACTTCTGCAACAGAACCATGGAAGCCTTACTCAGGAAATATGGGGTTGTGCATAGAGTTTCCACTGCTTATCACCCCCAGACCAATGGCCAGGCTGAAATATCAAACAGGGAGATTAAGCAGATTCTAGAGAAGATGGTGCAGTCGAATAGAAAGGAATGGAGCCGCCGTCTGGAAGACGCGCTGTGGGCTCAGAGGACCGCTTTCAAGACGCCTATAGGAATGTCCCCCTTCAGGCTTGTATTTGGTAAGGCATGTCACCTTCCTGTGGAAGTAGAGCACCGGGCATATTGGGCAGTAAAGAGTTGTAACATGGACATGAAGAAAGCTGGTGTTGAAAGGAAATTACAGTTGCAACAACTTGATGAGCTTAGGCTAGAAGCCTATGAAAGCTCCAGAATTTATAAAGAGAAAACAAAACAATTTCATGATAGGATGATTGTTAGAAAAGAATTTTCTGTGGGCCAGCTAGTCTTATTGTTTAACTCCCGCCTGAAATTGATGGCTGGGAAACTTAGGTCCAAATGGGATGGCCCCTTTGTTGTGACTAACGTGTTTCCTTATGGTGCAGTAGAGATTACACGTGCAGGTACCCACAAGCCATTCAAGGTTAACGGGCAGAGGCTGAAGCCATTCCATGGTGTGGATGCTGGTGTTCCTGTGGATGTTAATGTTGAGGAGCTCTCCTTGGAAGCTCCCACCTATAATGCCACTTGATCAGGGAGTACTCTTTCCTTTCCCTCACTCTGATTTTAGGATAATGTTGTTTCATTGGGGACAATGCATATTATTAAGTGTGGGGGAGGGAACTAGTTGTAGTTTTTGTTTTGTTTTGTTTTTTTTCCTTTTCTTTGAATAAAGCTCCTGAAAAATTTGAGAAGCTCAGGAGTGTGTTGAGTCTTGTGTTGGCAAGTTTATTGGATTTTGATTGATTTTGCACAGATTGATTGCATGATTTATGTGATGATTCCCCCTAGTTGAAATTTTTTTTTGGAAAAGTGATCCCCATGTGATTGAAAAATGAACTTTGAGATTTTGTTGTGATGGCATGATTTAGGATAAGTTTGGGGTGATGGGAAGCACACACTAGGGATAGAATCTCTGTCAAACAATTTGCATGAATGTCCAGGTGAGATTTTGAGCCTCCAACATGTTTTAAACTGTGTGAAATCACTTTTTAAGTTGCACTTTCCTGAATTTGCTTGAATCTCTTCTTGATTTGCATGTTGATGTGTTTGCTTCAAATGATTTAGGCATTTTCTTTGTAAATAACTACTTAGCCTAAAATAACCATCCCTGATGCATGTTCCCTAGTTAGCCCATTGAGCCTGATTAGCCAGTTAATTCTTGTTAACCTTATGTTATAAGCCTAAAATCTGAAAAACCATGTTAACCAATCTTAGGATTAGGAGAGCATGGAGTCTTAGCAAGAGAAAAGGTTGCAAGAAATTAAGTTTGGGGTGGCTGTGGCATGTCATTCTGGGATTGAAAAGAAAAAAAAAGAAAAAAAAAAGAAAAAAAAAAGAAAAGAAGAAAAGTGCAAAAATGTAAAGAAAAAAAAAAGGTATTTGAATAAATAGGCTGTAGTCACCCAAGGCAAATGAAAAGATGAATGAGAAAAGGAACTTGAGTGAGTTCAATGTTTTGAAGTGTTTCATGCTCTCTTAGTTCCTAGGGTCTTCAGCCTAGTTCCTTTGTATATCCTACCATTAGCCAGGCCCCATTACATTCCATAAAAGACCTTTTGATGTTGCATGCATGTTTCCTGTGGGGATCTTTTGGAGATGAAAATCAAATTTATGGGAAGTGCTTCTAAAAAGTGAATTGAGTGAATTGTTGATTGCCTGACACAAACTGAGCGATTGAGTGAACACAAATATCCCTTGTGAGGAAGGCAGTTGTTTGATTTTGGTGATCTCCCGTTTGTGTGTAACTTGGATTCCCTTGCTTAGATTGATGATTGTTTGAATAATGAAATTTTCAAATGTTCAGAATAAAGGATTGTGGGGATTACTTTGTTTGAAAGAGGGAAACTTTGAAGAAAACTGTTTTGATATATTGCTTGAATTCTGTGTAAGGTTGATTGAATCTTTTAAGCTTGCCAGGTGTTGCGTCTTTTTGATTTTTGAGCTTTAGTTTGCTTGGGGGCAAGCAAAGTTTAAGTTTGGGGTATTTTGATCAGCCTCTGGTTCATCTAGTTTTATGGCTAGTATGACCAGAGTTTTGTGTTAATTATATCCCGTTTTTGCCCAAATTAGACTCGATTGTCCTCAAGCAAGGTTTTGAGTCTCTAAAGTAGTTTTAGGTTAATTTATCAAGTTTTGAGTCAAATAATGCACTTTTAGTTATTTCCTTGTTTTCAGGTTAAGGAGAAGTTAAGGGAATAAAGAAACAGGGGATTCGCCTCGCGAACAGCTCTTCGCCTCGCGACCCTGAAGGCTGACTGTTCCAGGAAAATGCAAAGTTTCTGGTTCGCCCCGCGAAGAAGATCTCGCCCCGCGAGTCACTCAACCCTGAAAGTCAGAGACGATCACGGCTTGCCCGTGTTGAAGGTCACGACTGTGGCAGTTTTGAAGTTGAAGAGTCTCGCCTCGCGAGCATCCATTCGCCTCGCGAGCCTGGAAGTCAGAAAGCATCACGGTTGGCCCCTGATGTTCATAACGGGCGTAATAAGAAGACTCTTCAGTTCCTCGCCTCGCGAAGGTGTGTTCGCCTCGCGAGAATACCAAAGGTTGCAGACTGTTCACAAGATTCACGTCGCGAGAGAGGCTTCGCCTCTCGAGTTGGTTTAATTTCTGAACAGTATAAATTGATGTTCTGAACAGTTTGGAAGGACTTTTGCTTCTCCATAGTTTTTATATTTTTCTGCGTGTTTCATTATTGTTATGGAGAACTAATTTCTTAGATTAATCTACTGTATGAGAATTCCATATACTTGAGGTTTTTGTAATTCCTATTTTACTTGCTTTTCCCTTTTCAATACAATATTATACATTTCTGTTTGTTATTTCAGGAGTGTATAATGTTGTATGGATTCATTTCGGTGATGTATTGTTCCTATACTTAATCGTGTTTGTTATTTCGCGTGTGTTCATTCATGTTCGTTTGTTCATGAGGGCTTAACCCCGTTTGTTATTTCGGGAATAGGAACATATATCCGTAGTAGCGATTGCGTTGTTAATTGTTGCTACAACCGGGAGGGGATTAGGATTTGCTTAGGGCTTGGAATTACATGAATCAATGATAGTTGGAAATTCGATAATGATGAGAGATTAATCGTTGTTTGCTATTTGATAATTTCTTTGAACTGCCCTGTTTTTAATTGCTTTGTTTTGCTTGTTACTTATTTGCATCCCAAACCAACCCCCCCAAAAAAAAACTGATTTTTGTGAAAAATAACACTATAAGAGTCCTTGTGAGATGACATCCGAGTTGTCGCCCTAAACTACAGTTTCAAAACCCGCTCGTTCTTTTTGGCGCGTGCGCGACAGCGTGACCACCCATTTTGTACCTATTAATTGACAGTTCTTGGGTTTATGCACTAGTTTCTAAACTTGGTTTCTTTCAAACTGGTTTAACTCATCTTGCATAGCCATCATCCCATGTTCATCAATTATAGCATCATCTATATTCTTAGGTTCTACTTGAGACACAAATGCCATATGATTATTACAAGATATATCAAATAACTTTAATAGAACAATGTAGACATGCAAGACAATGATATATAAGTCAACACAGAAATTCACAATCATACATTAATAATGATAATTAGAAAACATATTCAATCAATATTATTTCTTTATTGTTACCCATTTTGTGATTGGAGAAGGCTCTATATCATGATTCCAATTTTTGCTCTTGACCTTTCACCACACCTACAAAACAGAATTTCATGTTTTTGCTATAGGTACCCAAATCTGTTTGGGTCCTTTTGAGTTAGTTCCATCAAAAGTTCCTTTAGGAACCCGCACATACTTAGACTTATTATAAGCATATTTTCTGTAATGACATGTAGAAGCTGTGTGACCTTTTATAGCACAAAAATTGCATTTAACAAATGGTGTGTTTGATGTCTTAGGTGCAGCAACATATTTCTTGAAAGATTTCTCATGTATCTTAGGTTTATAGCCTATTCCAGCCTTATCATAAACACACTTTTGCCGTCCTAATTGTGAGCACCCATTTTTGTCCGTTTTCATTTTATTTTATTATTATGTTATTATATTTCAGGGAGATTAAAAAATAATAAGAAAGAAAGAAAGAAGAAAAAGAAAATAATGAAGAAAGGAGGAGGTTCATATCTAATTTTCTATTGGATAGGGAGGTCTTGTCCATTGTATTGCATTTTCTAATGGACGGGGAGGTCCCGTCCATTGCATTATATTTTCTGTTGGACGGGAAGGTCCCGTCCATTGTATATCTAATTTCCTATTGGATGGGGAGGTATCGTCCATTGCATTGCATTTTCTGTTGGACGGGGAAGTCCCGTTCATTGCATATTCAATTTTCTGTTGGACGGGGAGGTCCCGTCCATTGTATATCTAATTTCCTGTTGGACAGGGAGGTCTCCTCCATTGCATTGCATTTTCTGTTGGACGGGGTCCATTGCATATTTGAATTTCTGTTGGACGAGCAGCTCCCGTCCATTGCTTACTTAAATTTCTATTCGACGAGCAGCTCCCGTCCATTGCATACTTCATTTTCTGTTGGATGAGCAGGGCCCGTCCATTTCATATTTAATTTTCTGATGGACGAGGAGGTCCCGTCCAGTGCATATTTAATTTTCTGTTGGACGAGAAGGTTCCATCCATTACATATTTAATTTTCTGTTGGACGAGGAGGTCCGTCCAGTGCATATTTAATTTTCTGTTGGACTAGGAGGTGTCGTCCACTGCATATCTAATTTTCTATTGGACGAGGAGGTCCATCTAATGCATATTTAATTTTCTGTTGGATGAGCAGGGCCCGTCCATTGCATATCTAATTTTGCACATCTAACTTTCTATTGGACAGGGAGTTTCCGTCCACTGCAATTTCATTTTCAGACTGAAGACTAAAGAATAAAGAAAGAAGAAAAATAACCGTGAAGAAAGAAAGAAGAAAAGAAGGAGAAAAGAACAATCAGCAAAAGAGAAGAAAGGAGATCGAGTTACTTCTCTTAACCCTAAAAACCCCCATTTTACATATCAGACAAAACCTCTCTTCCTCTTCCCACCTCCAGCCACCCCTACACCTCCTCTACCCCTTGTTCCTTCTTCTTATTCATCTCCTCCACTCTCTTAACCGAACCACACTTCCTTCTCTTTTCAAACACGCAACTTTCACATCAAATCACCTCCTTTCCGCTGCTCGCACCACCTCCATCTGGACACAAGTGATCTCTGCTCTGAACCGCCCAAGCTCCGGATTTCGTGAAGGCCAATCTTGAAGCCGTTGGGTAAGGAGAAGCATGAAGCCCTCTCCTCCATCTATAAAAGGGGGAGAAGGAAAAATCAGAAAGGGGGGGAAATTTTCAGAGGAGGGGAGGAGAAAAAGGAAAGGAAATCAGTGAAGAGGAGAAGAAGACAGAAGGAGAGAGATATTTTTATCTGATATTTTCCTTGTGAAGAAAAGAGATCAGGGATTTGAGTCTTTTTTTTCTTTTCTGTCATTAGAGTGGTTCCAAATTTTCAGAAGAACGGAGAGTTAAAAGAGACAGTGAAACTGAAATGTAAGGGTTTTGCTCTTGAAATCTTACTACTGGGAGAAAACAAAATCATTGTTATTCTGCTCTCATTTGGTAACCCTTGTTCTCTTTTTTGATATTATTCATGAGTTTCTCTTGACATTCTTATTTTGCCGTGTCTCTGTTTATGATGAAAGGAAAATCCAGGGATATTGAAACTGAATGAGTTGGTATGATGTGTGCTGTATGTTTCGTCTTTGGGTAAAATGAATGAGTCAGTAAAATGTTTCATTACGCCTCTGCTTACTATGATGTTTCTGTGTCTCTGTTTACTGAATGAGTTAGTAAAATGTTTCATTTTTGTTCTATTTTCATAATGCAAAGCTATTTCTACGTAAAAATAAAACATGATCACTTAAATCCCCTTCGACCGATTCTGAATACTTAATTAAAACAATCTAATTTCTTAGGTTGCCCTATGACAAGTGTCATGTTCAACCCTTTAGATTTTGAGGTTGCCATGTGGACTTATGTGCCATGTTCGACCTCATTTAGGTTTAATCAAGAAAATTCACAACTAAAATTATTTTTTCTTTTAATAAAAAATTTCACAACTACAAATGATTTTTTTTAAATTGATTTTCGGCGTAAAACAAATATTTTCAAAGTTATTAATAATTTATACAACTAATTTTGGGTAACCATTTTATGGATGTTCTAGGGTGCCATGGGTTAAGTCTCCATGCCTTCCCTAGACGTAATCGACTCCCGAACCCAAAGCTTTTCCTTAAAGGGTTTTCCAACTTTCGCGAAATTAAATAAAGTTGGTGGCGACTCCATGTTAATTCCCTAAAAGAGAAAATGTTTTACTTTTTGGTCGCGACACTAATAATGCATCCAAGTTATCTCTACCATTTGTGAATCTTGATAGGTCATTTTTCAGTTTTTCAACCTCTTTAGTCAATGTACAACTAGATGCATTCAAGATTTCTTTATCACTAGTAATTCAAGATAGATCACCATTCAAATGATTTATATGTTTCTCCAACTTAGGACATTTATCACATATAGATGCATCTAAAACAATAGCTAGTTTTTCTTTTAAAGCACAATTTTATGTTTTTAATTCATCTACGTCTTTGTTTGAAACAAAAGTTTTCTCCTCTAATCATGTGATGGTTTTCTTAGACTTAGTTAGCAATATAGCAAGTCTATTGGATTCTTTATGACGTTTTTCAAAAGCATTTTGCAATTCATCATAAGAAGGTTGATAATTAGAACTTACTTCACTTTCTGAATCACTATGATTGCTGGCCATCAAGCACAAGTTTTCCTCCTCAGATTCAGATTCTTCAGTGGATTCTAGATCATTATCATCCCAAGCAATGTAGGCCTTTCTTGGCTTTCTCCACTTCTTGTCCTTTGAGTCAAACTTTTCTGTTTTGTCATTCTTTTGCAGTTTTGGACAGTTAAACTTCATGTGGCCAATCTTTCCACATTCATAGCATGTGATGTTGTTGGAAGAGTTGTCACCTTTGCTGAAATTTCTTTTAGGAAAAGTGGATGGCTTTCTCTTGAAGTTTCCTCTCTTCTTTAGGAAGCTCTTGAATTTTCTAACTAGCATTCCCATCTCTTCTTCAGATTCTGACTCTTGTGCTGAATCATCGTCATCACTGTCTTCTACTTCTCTGACTTGTGATTTCAGAGCCAATCCCTTCTTTCTTTTATAAGTTTCTTCACTCTCATTCAGTCTTAAGCTTATTTCTTGGAGCACCATTAGCATCTACAGTGGAGGGGACAAATGGTCCATTCTCTACTGCATCCCAAATGTCTACACCTACTGCCTCAAGAAAGATTACCATTCTTTCCTTCCAATAGATATACTCAGATCCATTGAAGGCAGGAAGGCGTGCAAGGGAAGCCGCTTCATTCAAACAGTCATTTGAAGCCATGCTCTTATAGCTGTTAAGCCAAACTTAAGAGTTTAGCTCTAATGCCAATTATTGTTTTGGCTTCAATGACTCAAGAGGTGGGGTGAATTGAGTTTTCTTTGAAATACTTCCCTCTTAAAAACTTTTCACAAACTTTTCAAATCAGAGTTGCGGTCTCAGGATCTTTTACAAAATTAATGAAGGGTTTATATAAAATCTTGAATTGGAAGATGATGAAGATAAGAAAGATTAATTCAGAATAGGTTCGGGTTCAAAACTCAGTAATAACAAAATACATAAACTGATTAAACCTTTAAAGATTAAGAGCAAGTTATGCAAGTTTCAGATACAAGCATTAACAATCAAGAACAAACTTGCATGTTTCAGTTTCAGTGATTAGTTCCGTTTCAGCAATCAAGAATGGTTTTGATCAACTCAATTTTGAACACAGATAACACAGACTTGATTACAATCAGGCTCAGGTTTCAAAACAGTTTATACAGATCAAGAACATAAATTATATTGAACTTTAAACATCAAAATCACAGGTTCTTGATCATAAACAGAAAGTAAGGAGTTTGAGTTTAGAGATACCACACAACCAGATTTATGCTGGTTCAGTCACCACCACTATGACCTACATCCAGTCTCCACTCCACCTGTAGGTTTTCACACACTAACACAACAAGCTTTAGCCAGGTAGCTTGAAAAACCTTTACACCACAGAGCACTCTTTCACCTCGAGATACCACACTCTTGTGAAGAGCCTCCATGTTCTTCCTTAGGGATACCTCACCATAATCACTCAGAGAGACTCCCTCTCTCTTTACAATCAAATTAAACAAAAAATTGATTCCTAACTCTCAATAGTCAGATAAACAAATTGAAGCACTTATGAGAACGAAACACTCTTTTCACAATAAGCTCAAGAAAGATGATGAATGATTTTGTAAACTTTCTGATTGTGTTCAATATTTTGATATTCTATATTCTTGTTGAAAGTGTTCCTTTGATCCCTCTTTATATAGAAAACAAGTTATAGTCGTTGGGATCAATTAAAACAGATTTGGATCTGATAACTGAATCTGTTTTCTTGATTCTAGTTCTTGAAATAAGATTTCACATTGGCGTCATCTTCAATCGTCAAGGCTCATAGTTGATAGTAGACGAGCCCCATATGCCACGTCATTGGACGGATACTTTCATTAAGTACTTAGCAAGTCCAAAGAACGTAACCTAGTAGACGAGCTCCATATGCCACTTTAGTGGACTAGCACTTCTATCACTTTAGTGGATGAGCGCTTCTGTCACTTTAGTGGACGAGCGCTTGTATCACTTTAGTGGATGAGCGCTCATATCACTTTAGTGGACGAGCACTTCTGTCACTTTAGTGGACGAGCACTTCTGTCACTTTAGTGGTCAAGCGCTTGTATCACTTTAGTGGATGACCGCTTCTTATCTCCAAAAATCATTTTCATTAACAAAAACTTATTCCTTTTAATGCAGGTTATGAAAATTGATTTTATTCATGCATCTTTGAGCTATTTGTGACTAAGAGATTTCTTTCTCTTACAAATCATCTAAGACTTAACTCTAAATTTCTCCGTTAAGCTCGGTCTTGATGATCATTTGATCTTTGTCTTTGCTGTTTGATTCCTTCAAGTTCTTCCTTGAATATTCTCCTTTGATTGCTCACTGAACTTGTTGATTACTGCTTGATATATGTCTTTGCAATTTGACACTAAAACACTTGCATACACATTTAATTGTATTTGTCATATATCGAAATCTCTAAGTCATTGAGTCTTACAGCATCTATATCCTTCTCTCTCTGTTCCACCTTTTCCTCTAGTTTCAAAACTCTGGCTCTCCAAACTTTCAATTTTCCTCTGAGCCTTCTCAATATGTGCCAGCCTCTTTATTTCAAGCCTATGCATATCGCTCTTCTCTTTCTAAGTCATGCCTGCTTCATCCCGTGAATTGTGACCCACTTTAGTAGCCCTTACAGTTTTATTTTCAGTATTTTACACCTTTCCTAGACCACCTCAAATCTTTTGAACTCAGATATGTACTTCTCGAGTCATTCCAAGACTGAAGTACATTATACATCCCTCTCTTATGACTGAGCCTTAGCATTTTAAGTTTTCAACCTCTCAGTCAAAGCTTTAATTTAAAGATCCAGTGATGATGTTTGAGCTCCATGATTCCTACTTTTTTTGACTCAGCAACCTACACATAGATGTAGAGTCAGACATGACATTTAATCCCAAAAGGTCTGATAAGACAAATAGAAAAACCTCAAATATAAGTATCCAATTTGGCTTGAGCTATTAAAATAATCCACTGTTGCAGATTACAAGCAACAATTAAAATATCCACTATGGTAATTCACATGATTGAGTTTTTTTGTCCTTACCAAAACATGATTGAGTTTATAACTGCCAAAACAATTCTGTGAAGCCAAAACGTAGTGCATTAAAACAATTCTAGGAAGCCAAAACATAGTGCATTAAGCTATTACTTGCATTAAGAAAACCAAAAGAACCATCTAGTGTAGTGAAAAGCAATTGTGATTGCCAACCTAACTTTTCTAGGAAGCCAAAACATAGTGCATTAAGCCATTACTTGCATTCAGAAAACCAAAAGAACCATCTAGTATAGTGAAAAGCAATTGTGATTGCCAACCTAACTTTTAAGTGTTATATCATATTATTTTATGCAATGCAATTATCAAAAAATAAAAAAATAAAAAAAAATCCAAAAATAAATGCTCTCATATGAATTGAAACAAGTGCTTTTATGTAATTATGTCCAATTCCTCAAGTCGGCTTCCTTGACCAGCAATTTAGTAATCAAAATCAATCCCTACAATTAAAAGAAAAATGACCTTGATTATCAACCTGAGAAACTACCTCCCCAGTGGTTTGGACATAGAATTCACCACCACCCAAGTCTTCTGAAACTATACCTAGCATGTATAAAATGGAACATATCATGTATCCTTTATTCAACGAAAAAACAAAGGTCATTTCGAACTTGAATAACCTTGGAAGGTTCACCCATTGCAAATTACCTGGAAAAACATGGAAAAAAAATCAGAAATCACAATTAAATCTTTTCTTTTCTTTCCAACTTAAGGGTAGCATCAAACCCCAACAGTTCTCAAGTCCAAATCAATCCGAATGCAAGCAATTAAATTAAAATGTCCTTATAAATCAAACCCCAACAGTTCTCAACTTAAGGCCTTACCGAATGGTGTCCTGTTCAAGTGGTTTCGTTTAAGGCCTTCCTGCCGCCGCCTCGCCACCCTATTCGCCACCATCTTTCGACTTCATTTGTGTGTGTCCCAATAACATATTTGCATCAGACCCCTTCCACCATCGACACCGTCGGCGATCTTCCCAGCAAGCACCCACACCATCAGCCACCAACGTCAATGGCGAGACAGAGAAGAAAAAGTGAAAGGGGAGAAAGTGAAGAAGGGTGCAAGAAAGACGAGTCAGAGAAGGGAAGTGAAAGGGAAAAGGAAAATGTGGGTAGGGTGTTCTAAGAGAGTAAAGAAACTACTGCCTTGTTCTTTCAATAGGGAATCACATCAGAGCAAGGTGAATGACCTATCAATGCATCCTAACCTACAAAGAAATGAAGGTTAATAGCTTTCTTCTATCCTATTATGTTAGCTTTAGCCCTTTGACTAAAGATTAAGTCTATCCTATATGTTAGCATTAACTCAAAACTTGTACCGCACTCTTTAGTAAATTATAATTAAAAAATCAGCTACTATTAAAAAGGTCATTAAAGCTCCCTAAATTAAGGAGGGCCCGCCAACTCAGCCTTGCAACATTGAACTTTAGTAAAGGTATGATATGATGTTGCAAGCTTGTATTAGATGAAGGTTCATGTATTAGGTGTAAGAATATTAATTATAGTAATTACCCTGATTCTTTGAATACAAATATATATCTTGTAGGGCTTCCATTATTAACAACTTTGGGTAGTTTGCAGGTGGTTCTAGTTTCAAATGTTTGTATCATCTATGCACTTTAAATAAAACACACTCCCAAATAAAGTGAAACACACCTTGATGGTTCTATTGTGTTTGACTGACACTTATTGGATAATGTTCTATAAGCTTAAATTTACATTTTACCGTTTTCATATATGGGTATTCATCAGGGCAGTCAATTGTGGCATTATGTGTTGTTATTGAAAATAGAATCTTTGCAGGTTCTCATAATCAATGATTTCTTTTTCTAACCTACTCCTTTTGGCTAAATGGTATATTCCAGGTTCTCACCTCTTTATTTGTTTGCTGCTTCACCGATTAGATAGGTATGTCTCTCTTCAATCCCTATTTGTTTTAAGTTGATATGTTGTTTGTTAGTAAAGAGCAGAGCTCAATAGGTTGTTTGATATTGTCTGAAGAGCATGACTGGTTGTGTGCTGATAATATAGAAACCTTGCATGTGTTTGTTATTAGAGAGCGGAGCTCAATAGGTTGTTTGATTTTGTTTGAGATGCATGACTGGTTGTGTGTTGATATACATAGTAACCTTGCATGTGTTTGGCAATGATTCTTGTTGTTTGTAAGTAGAAAGCGAAGCTCAATAGGTTGTTCGATCCAGGAGTTATATGTCGAATTTTTCCAAGTTTGTGTAGTACACCTAATATATCTTGTCAACTTGATTTTAAAGTACAAAGGGTAGATGAGTTCAAGATAGATACGGTTAAAGTTTTTGTATCTGTTTATAATGTTGATAATTTAGCAAAGCCATAGTTTCCCATTTGAGATGCAATATCAATGAGCACGTGTACCTTTTCAAGGTACCACTCATTATATTGAATCTTGAATTGTCCAAGTTGGACAGTTTGGAAAAAACATTTTCTTCAGAAAGTCAGTGGTTATTCTTTGGATTCTCGTATCTTACACTTGATTGAATTTTGGTATGTTACATTTCCTATTGTTCTCTAGGTGCATATTTGATCATGGTGGAATAACTGCGTTCAATTCGTGTATACAGGAGACCAATGGGAAATGCTACCGAACTTGTGTCTGGTATTAGGTATGAGAATCAAGGAATAGCTGTTAACGGAGTGTTGAAAAGGTTTGTTCTCGAATGGATTAGGGTCATACCTTGTAATAAGAATTGGAGAACGATGGAGCTAGGGGCTAAGAATACTTGTGGTAGTTAGCAGTGATAGAAGCACCTGAGAATCGAAAGTGGATGGATAGAAGGAAGGATCGTGGAGGATTGACGTGCAAATTCATCAAGGGAGTGAATGAGTTCATTCTTTATGCGAGCCAACAAGAGGAATATCTAAGTCAACAGGATCCAAAAATGAGGTGTTCTTGTAAGAAGTGCAAGTGTCTAAAATTCCAGTACGGGGATGATGTGATGGCACACCTCTATGAGAAGGGGTTTATGGTGAATTATTATTAATGGGTCCACTATGGTGAAAAATTGCCATTGGTTCCACGGTTGTGATGGAAGATGCATATTATGGTCCTAGTGAGGGGAAAGAACAATTCAACCCTTTTGATTAGTTGGTTTTCGATCATTCTGGCCCCTCTATTGGTAGGAATTCAACAAGACGATGATCATATTGAGGACCATTACATAGAGGAAGATCCAAATCCAGATGCACAGAGATTTTGGGACATGTTGGCGGCTGCACAAGCTCCGTTGTGGGATGGATGTCAGGCCTATCCGAAATTGTTGGCTTCCTTGGTTGCTCTTAGCATCAAATCCGACTACAATGAGACGGAGGGTGAGTTCGATCGCTGGGTTGGCTTTATGGGTGATGCAATGCCGATCGATAACCGTATACCCCGAAATCTCTATCAAGCGAAGAAATTGGTGACAAATTTGGGCTTGTGGGTTGAGAGAATTGAATGTTGTCGTAATGGATGCATGTTGTACCATAAAGAAGATGCAGACCTAACAACTTGTTGTCACCCTGGCCGGTATAAGATCAGAACTAATAGAAGAGGCGTTGAAATAAAAACCCCTTTGAAGAGAATGTGGTATTTCCTGATTACCCCTAGACTCCAAAGGATGTACTCTTCAATGACCTCCGCTCCTCACATGCGATGGCACGACATCGATCAAAGGGATCCTAGTGTCTTGTACCATCCATCGGATGGAGAGGCATGGAAGCATTTTGATAGGATTAGGCTTATATACTGATGGATTTAATCCTTTTGGTCAATACGATAAAGCTTACTCTTGTTGGTCTGTTATTTTGACCCCATATAATCTCTCGCCAGGCATGTGCATGAAAAGGGAGTTTATGTTTCCGATGGTCATAATTCCTGGACCATCGAATCCTAAAAGCAAGATTGATGTGTACTTGTAACTTCTCATAGAAGAGTTGATCCATTTGTTGAATTCTGGTGTATTGACATAGGACATATCATTGAGGAAAAATTTCATGCTTAAGGCAGCTTTGATGTGGACAATCAATGACTTTCCGTTGTATGGGATGTTGTCGCGATGGATGACTGCTAGGAGGCTTGGCTACCCTTGCTGCATGGGGCGGTGATGGATGTCAACGGTAAGATGAAGGGTACGTATAAGGCTCGATTAGATATAGCAAAAATTTGTAGATGAAGGGAGCTAGAATTGGTGGACATCGAGGGTGGCAAGTTATGAAAATCGAAGGCAAAGTATGCACTAAGTAAACCCCAGAGGGTAGCTGTCTGTGAATGGGTTAAACAACTTAAGTTACTAGATGGTTATGCTTCTAACCCCTCTAGATGTGTTGATGCTAGGGATGGAAAACTGCATAGAATTAAAAGTCATGACTGTCATGTATTCCTGCAACGGTTGCTTCCCATTGCATTCACCTTTTTACCGGTGGAGATTTGGAAGCCGCTTGTTGAGTTGAGTCAGTTCTTCTGAGTATTAACTTCCATAACATTGAAGGTTGACCAACTAAACGATATGGAGAGTGACATTCTGGTCTTGCTATGTAAGCTGGAATGGATATTCCCTCCAAGCTTCTTTGATTCGACGGAACATTTTCCCATCCACTTACCGTACGAAGCACGAGTGGGTCTAGTTCAATATAGTTGGATGTACCCCTTTGAGAGATATTAAACTTATTTTGTACCTGCAATCAATTATGATATAAAAATAGGTGTGTATATGTTAATTATCATTAACTTAGGGTTGTAATATATGTAGGTTCTTGCGTTCATTAAAATTAAAAGTAAAGAACAAGGTTAAGATTGAAGGTTCTATTTGTGAAACATATTTAGTGGAGGAGGCTTCTACTTTTACCTTGTTTTATTATCCAGACAACATAGAGACAAGGAGGTCTAGATTTCCGCGTAATGTTGACGTTGATGAGGATGTTCTTCTATTCCTCAAATGTCCATTTTTAATAATCCGAGCAGGATATATGGTGCATAAAGGAAGTCATGGTTGGGTGCCCGTGAAATGACAGATATTGAGTTGTACGTGCTTCAAAATTGAGATGAGGTGGAGCCATTACTAGATTAAATTGCTATTAATTCATTAGTATCGTCTTAAATGTGTTATTATTTCCTATTAAATACATTTTTTATTGTCTAAATGATAGAATATATGACAATGAGCTGAAAGAGATTGATCCCGACATCTCGGAGTATCAAATTCATCAAGTGGTTGCCAAACATTTTCCTAAGTGGTTCAAAAATTATGTAAGCCACCTACCTTATATGCCTTTTAAGTTCTACCTTACGATTGTCTTCACAACTAATAATCTTCATAATCATTAATCCTATGTTCTAGCTAAGGAAAACCAAATGCAAAATGCAGTGTTGTACGCTTTAGCATGGGGACCAAACAAAAGGATTCAAACATTTGAGACTTACATAATAAAATGGATATAAGTTTCACACAAGCTGATGGGGTCAGGGCATGAAAACTTCAAATTTCGGCATTTGTGTTCGAGGGACCAACGGTCAATTAGAGGATGATTTTTTGGAATAAAATGATATTTATGAATTAGTGTATTCAGGTCATCCCAGAAAAAACTTAGTCTTATTTAACTGTGAATGGTTCGATAACATTCCCACTAGGGGAACAAAAGTTGACAATAGGCATGGGACTGTAGAAGTTAGGAAGTCACGAAGATATCAGTTGTATGACCCATTTATATTTGTACAACTAGCGGAGCAGGTATATTATACCCCGTATCTAGAGGGACGTCAAGACTAGTTAGGTATTATTCGGGTAAAGGCACGCAACGCCATCATCGATAATGTGATAAGTTAACCCGAGACAGAAGCTCCATACCAAGATGTTCATGAGGTTGATGGGATCCAAATAATATTACAAATCGACCCGGATGAGTACTAGGGCATTCTTGCTGATGCCGGGTCTGGCAACGAGGTAATTGACAAGGAGTTGGAGACTCAGTATGACTTGGCCGCAGAGAGCGAGGAAACATATGTCTCAGCCGATGACGAGGAGAGTAAGGGTGAATTTAATGATAGAGATTCTGGCTAGGTAATCTGTAATTTTTGTTTGCATCCATATTTCTCATATTTATTATGATATATATTGTTATGTTACTTAGTCTACCTTGGTTATGATGCATATTTGTATACTTCATGTATTACTTGTGTTTTAATTCTAAAAAGATGGTTGGCGATGCTGCACGTGGGGGTCGTATTCCCCGTGGGAGTGGGTCCCGTGGCTGTGGACGTGGGAGATCAGTACCCACCCCCACCTATTCTTATCACCCTGCGGGGCCCTTTGACGGTTTAGGAGCAACACCGTCCAAAAATGGTGTGGGCTTGATAACTCTCTAGCTTATCTAGTTTTATAGCTAGAAAGGCTAATGTTTTTATGTTAATTGAGCAATTTAACCCTGCTAATTATCCAAATTTGGCTTCCTTTGTCGTTAAGCAATGTTTTGAGTCACTTATGTAATTTTTAGGATAATTTGGTTATTTTCGAGTCAATAAAGCATTCTAATGCTACTTCTAATTTTCAGGTTAAAAATGAAGCTCAAGAAAGCAAGAAAACTTGAAGAAAACAACCTAAAAGGCAAAAGAATTGTCTCGAACCGCAAGACAATGCTCGCCCCGCATGCCAGAGCTGCAGACTGAGCAGGAATTAGCAACCTTTCAGGCTCGCGTCGCGAGCCAAACATCAGGAATTATGCAACGTCTCTATCTCGCCTCGCGAGACAGATCTCGCCCCTGCGAGAATTCAAATTTGAACTGGAGCCAAATTAAGGTCTCGCCTTCCGAGCCCCTACTTTCCCCATGAGCAAATGCTGTTTCAGTTTTTGATATAAAGTTTGTTTTGGAGCAGAATTTAGATCCTAGTGTTAGATCTATTTTCTTGTTTCTCTTGGAGCTACGTCTCCCTTAGTTTTTCTTAGGTTTATTCCAATTGTAATAACTTTCTTCTATCTTGATTTGATTATGACTTCGATGAGGAACTAATCCTCTTTCTAAGGGAATGATGAAGCCGCTCATGACGTCATAGTAATTCATGTGGTGCTTTTCTTATTCATTTCTCTTAATTTCTCGTTTCCTAATTCTGAATTTATTGAGTTAATCAAAAGGACCCGTGGTTAACTAGTGAAGCACGATGAGTCTGACCAGAGATTCGTACTTTAGGACTTGGGTTAGGAACCCCGATTGAGCACTACTAGAGATAGAGTAGGAGATTGGTGTAACACCCCAACTTGGCCATCACATTAAAACCCTTTTTGTGGAAAATAAAACTTTTAGAAATCATCGATTACTTTCGGAAGTTTTGAGATTTTTCAAGTAATTATATTTTTCAAAATCATGATACTTTTCTTATAATACTACGCACTAACAGACATAATGGCATAACGTAAATGAAGCAAAGTGATACATAACCTTTATACATATTAAACATAAGGCCTTCATGAGGACATGCCATTGACAAAAGTTTTACATGAGGAAAGTTAAAATACACTAAACAAAGATAAGGTGGGTCAAAAGGTTCATAGTTCAAAAAAAAGACGGTTAACAGAAGTTAGATGAAACTACCAAGACAACACTACCCCAAAATCCATGGTCCTAAATCTGGTCGAAACTAATGATACCCATTGGAGAGACCATGGTGGTCATCCCCATCCCCAGGAGGTGTATCAGGTGAAGACACGGCCACTCCAGCTCCCTCATTGGGGGAGTCATCATCATCATCATCACCGAACGGATGGTACTGGGGCACCTCCTCCATTAGTTCTACAGGGTCATCCTCCACAATCTCCTCAAGGTCCTCCTCAATAGGCGAATCCGGTGCCACTACTGGCTGAGGTGGATCCTGAGGAGGATCCAACACTAGATGTCCCTCGTTCGCTAGATGCTACAAGTAGAACCATGCGGGCGGTAACGAAATCTAGATAGTCTCCACTGTGTGCGTCCTCCTCTCTGGTCCACCTACCTTTGTACCATATATCGAACAAACCGGGCCTGTATATATAGCGGAGTGAGTCCTCGGCTGGAACACCACGCGGCGGGATCCTGGGCATTATAAAAAATGAGGGTCCTCACCGTCGAGTGTGCTAGGGGCATGTCTGGGTCCATCTATTCTCAAGACAAATATATACTACATAGGGAAAAGAAAATGCAAGGGTGAGATACCAATATAAGGATTAATTTCGATAACTACATGCACGACACACATAAAAGCAACATGTACAAATAAATATTCATATTCAACATAATATTTTCAGAAATAAGCATAACATCCAAAATTCATTGTCGTTTTTGAAAAATGCATGACACTTCTATATTCATCATCTATTTCTTAATCTCCGGAGACCCCAACTTCATTTTCATTTTTTAAAAAATGAGTTAATCAAGCTCAAATTGCCAATATAAGGCATAACATAATTTCCACAACACTGTCCATTTCAAGGCTTAGTGATCAACGTGTGTGGATTCCATAGCACATTGTCCTACACAAGGCACAACGAACAAGGCATATGGATTTCATGGTCCATCAAGGAACCAATGATACAACTGCGCATGAGATACCTTACCCTTAAGGCATTCACACAAAACAATGTGGCACGTCTGCCAATATGCATGTAAATTTTTTTTATTTTCGCCACTTTTCTTTGTGTTTCATTCTTTCTTTCGTCGAGGCTCAAGACCATCCATGAATTTTTTTAACGTTTTTAAAACTTTCCATTATCAACACAGGACATTCTGTCCAAGTGTCCAATCACAAGAGTCTTAGACCGATGTACCAGTCTTAGACTTTGTGTTCATAGAAAACAACTTTCACCTTTTACCATGTTTCACAACGTATGTAGGACACACAATCCACTACAACGTACATAGGACACGAAGTCCACAACAACGTGACACGGATTATAGATCAACGTGTTTCAAAAACGCTAGTACCCTGACGTCTCGGTTACTAGGTTCACTTTTCAATGTTATTTTTCGTTCAGTGAAATACAAATACAAAACGAAACCTCCGTATCTCATCCAAGTTATCGGAATCTTTTTGTTGAGTAAAACTTTTTGGTAAATGGAAAAACGTTTTCATTTGAAACTCATTTTTTTAAAAAAACTTTAAGTTATAGAAAAATCCTTTTCTTTTCCAAAAATCCATTTCATTTTGGAATTTTCCTTTTTCCAAAAAGTATTGAAAATTTTGAAAAAAATTCTTTTTAAAACCTTAAAATAAACTTTTTTTTCCTTATGGTTTTCCTCCATAAAATGTTTTCAAAAATCGATTTCCATTATGGTAAAATTATTGAAATTTTCAAGCAGTCTTCCCAAAAAAATTTATTTTGATTCTTATATTCTCCTAAAATTTGAAAATGGTAGTTTATTTTCTCTTTTACCAAAATATTTCTTCTAATAAATATTTATTTTCAATACTCTTCATATAGTTTTCTTAAGACTTTTATCTTGAAGATTAAATTGACCTCTAACAAATGTTAGGCTTTCCATGTAATCAACCAAACAATATCATAACAAATATAGCATGCATCACTTAATTCACATATATTCATAAATAATCAGTCAAACATAAAAATTTAAACATGTTATTCAATGAAACAAATAACTAAAACTACCACACCAAAACATTCAAACAGTCACATTTGGACAAACACAAACAACATATAGTTATCATAAAGAGCATCCCTCAGGTAGTCTCCCCTTACCATAGTTTTGAAGGGTACAAAAGGTCGTTGTTTTTCGCGTTTGAGTAAAACGAACTTCGTTTCCTTAATACGTTTGCAAGTCTAAACAAAATAAAGCATGCAAAACAAGTTAAAAACTCATAAAATCACCCTTCTCCCATGCATGTTTCGACCTTGACAAGAAAATGATGATAAAATTGTCAAATTTTCACAAGCTTTTGGATCAAGGATCTTTAAGCATTAGAAAGACAAGACCAAGGCGTATAACTTAAAAATAAAACTAAATCCATCTACTCCATGAGGGAATAGGTTTCGGCCTACACAAGCATAAAGGCTAGGAATTTGATTTTTTCAACTTTTTGATTTCATGCATGTAATTAAAATCATGATCGAAGCAAGCATTTTTCTTAAAAATTTGAAACAAGGCTTCCACAACTCTCATGGCTAGAGTTTCAGCCATAACAGTTAAAATAGGAAAGAAAACTCATTTTTTGATTGAGTTTTATGAACTTAAAATATATGTATCAAAGGGTTTTAACATAAGTATGAGAAAATTTAACCAAAACACTAACATGCACTACATAGGGTTTCCGCCACCCTATTAAAATGTGTCTTGGAAAATCTTTTTGTGACATGCAAGTTCATAAGATGAAGGTAGAGGTGTGTATGAGTTCATGAAAATTGGTTTCTTGCTAAAAAGATTTTTCTAAGGATTTTTCTTAAAATTTTTAACTAAAACTTTGAACATGCAACATGAAAAAGTAACATGCATGTTGATAAAAAGTAAATATTTGAGTAGACGAAGAGTAGAGAGGAAGAAATATATCCATGATGATGAAGAGGAGATGAGCTAGTGAGCAACTTCTAAGAACAACGATGGAGGAAAGTGTGAGTAAGTGAGTGTGTGAGCATGAGAGAAATGAGCAAAAGTGAGAGTTGTAGCTGGAAAGGAGTATATATAGAGAGTGGGGGGAGAGGGAGCCGTGAGTGAGGGAGAGAAAAAGAGAGGGATTTTCAATTTTTTAAAAAAATTAAGTAAAGTGTTTCTTGCAAGAATTAACAAAATGATATTTGTGTAAGTCATGATGGCCTTCCATTATGACACCTCCATCATGTCAATAACAAGTCTTATCAAAAATGCATATACTCCCTTTAAATTAATTTAGCTTCCTTCCGGTCCCATCGATCTCCCGACTATAAATTCCTATCGTATTTCCTTCGTAAAATTTTCACCCGAAAAATTAATATTAAACTATTTATAAACAATTTTTTTAAAAAATCATGGGAATTGTTGTAAATGAAATCTACAGTTTCGTTCCACGAATCGAAATTTGGTTTCCTGATCAGTAAAGTTTTACTGATAGTGAAAACTCCGACCTGGTTCGTTTGAAATTTTCAACAGAAATTTCAACTGTAGCTTCCTACAATAAAATAGATTATGAAAATAATTTTAGTTTATCAAAAATAAATTTCTCGGATTTAAAATAATAAAACACATACACATACATAAACACAGATTATCGAGAAGCAGAAAAATTGGGGTGTTACAATTGGCGCAATGGATATTAAGGAACTAATGACTTAATGAATCTAACTTGTGGGTTGTCGAATAGAGATATAGGCAATTTTCATACATAGGTGTTTCCTTATGTGCTCGACAATTTTGTCCTCTTGTTTTATTTTATTTTGTGTTTTTTTTAATAAAAAAAAGGAAGAAAAGAGAGATGTTGAATCGAAGGGGCCAACTAAGGCCCAATAAAAAAAAGATATTTTTAATACGCTAACTGGGCCCTATTCAAAAAAGAAGAAAAAAAAAACTGAAAGAAAAAATAAAGAAATGAAGCATTTCCTTCATTGCAGAGCCGCCCTGCTGAGTTTCTGCTCCCTCATACATCTGCCCCCATCAAATCCCTCCCTTTGTCCATATTTTGCGGACCAAGTGAGGCAATTGGAGCTTACAAAGCTCTATAAATAGACATCACAAAGAAGAATTTGGGACACCATATCATATACAACAATACCATTCACCACCGAAAATGACAGAAAACTAAGAAACTCGGGTGGGGATATTGGTCCAATCAAAGATGGGTAAATAGACTCAGTAGATCTCAAGAAATTGAACAAGGTTTTCAAAAAGTAAAGGAGAACACATAATTAAAGCTACAAAGAAGATCTGAAATTCACTGCTGAGGTATCCTTATACTGAGTTATAAAATGTTTGAGCATTTACAGTTCTAATTATCTAGTTCAAATAATCATCATTGTCCAGTTAAATACAAAACCAATGCGAATAAAGAAAATAAGAAGAAAAGATGGAAGAGAGTTTCTGTTTTCAAGCCTTCATCTCCTGCACATAAAGAACATTTAATCAAAACCAATCATCTTTTATCAATGAAAAGGAGAAGAAGGAAAATGGGGAGGAGACGTCACCGCCGCGCATCCTCCCTGTCCGCCGTTGCAGCCACCACAAAATACGGTGTGCCTCGCCGCTGTCAGCCGCTAATGGCCAGGGGGCCACCTTCTTCTTCCATCATAACGCCTCCACTCTCTGTTTCTCTCCCCTTTTCTTTTTCTTCTGTTGTTCCTCATCACCAGCCGTAACCCCCACCCCCTTTGAATCAACTTCTAGCAGCTTCTGTTTACTCCGGTTAAAAATAGTTTTTATTTTCTCTGTTATTATTTTTATTTTTTTCATTTGTGTGATAATAATGGGTTTTAACCCATTGGAATCAAATTTGGGCTCAGCCCATTGCACTTCGTATTTTTCTAACTCAATGTGATCCAAGCGAATATCTCTCACTTAAATATGCCTATTATTTGATGATTAGGATTTTTGGGCTTGGTTTCACAAATCAATTTTTTGAATAAATTTTTAAGTAAAATTTTAAATTTTTTAAAAAATCAAACATTTACCACAATAAAAGAGAAACATTGATTGGACGCCAATTTTTAAGTTTCACGACGATGGTTAACTCAAAATCTTGAAACTCTTTTTTTTTTTTTAAATTATACAATACAATAATAATAACAATATTAATCATTTAAAAAAAATAATAGTAAAAACAATAAATAAAATGTTCCAAAAAGAGACAGATTGATTGGACGTGACATTTTTTCAATCTTAAGTTTCAAGACATGAGCTTGACAACTCAAAAATCTTGAAGTCTTAAAAAATGTCAATAATAATTACTTTTATATTTTGTTTGTTTTTAAAAGGGGAAAGATTGATGGGTAGTGACGCCTTATCAATCTCAAATTTCAAGAGGCATGAGTGGTGACAGCTTAGAAATCTTGGAATTTCCTTAAAAAATAACAAAAGTAATTCTCTTTTTTAAAAGGGGAGGTTGATTGGACGTAACATCTTTCAGATCTTCATTTTTTAGGATGCTTGAGTTGTGACAGCTCATAGGTCCTAAAAAAGTCTCTTTTATTAACAAATAATACAAAATAAGAAAACACAAAAACAAAACAACAACCAAAAAAAAAATCAATCCACAAATATATTTAAGAACTACGTGTTTCCCTCGCACCGGGGAATACGTAGGAGCATAATCAATCATTCTGTCAAGTCAAAAAAAAAAATTTCCTAATTTTTGTGTTTATTTTATTTTATAGTTTCAAAACGGGGGAATTAACATTTACAAAGTTATCAAAGAATTTGCACAATTAACTAAAGGTACCGTTCTTGGAACAGGCGATGTAGGGTGCTAATACCTTCCCAACTTGTAACCGACTTTCGAACTCAAATCTCATTTTTAATAGATCAGTTTCCTTCAATAATGGGTTTTCCAATATTTCCCCACAAGAAAAATTTTGGAGGCGACTCCATGTTTCAAACAGATTTTTAAGATCTCGGTTCGCCTTCCCGTTGCGATCCCGATTGCGACTAGGATAATTTAGGGTTTCTGGCTGGCAAAGAAATAGAACTTATGGATAAGAAGGTAATCACTTGGGCAGTATGTATGATTGGGTAGGTGGATTCGGGACATTAGATCTCAAGCCATAACTGAATCTAGTTTGTTATTTCTCGTTTTAGATAATTGTTACTTAACAATTGTTAGATAACTCTTTTTATCTCAACCACCTCTAATAGTTGACTTGGTCAAACAGTCGCTATTTCCTTTGAATTTGGTATAATTGGTCTCCCAATTCTCGAGTTCGAACTCAGTAATTACTTGCCATGTTTTATTACTTGCATCGACCCGGTACACTTGCCGGAGTCCGTCAAGTTTTTGGCGTCGTTATCGGTGATTGTCACAACCAATTTTCTTAATTTAACGAAATTAATTCTTTTTGAACAAGCCAAATTTCCTCTTAAATTTTTTGCATATTTTTCTCTTTAAACTTCTTTGATCCCAATTGGTCTTGCTGTACTTTTTGTTGTATGCGAGGTACCGTTCCACCGGAAGACTTGCCATACGACCCAAAGGACAGAGAGAAGGTCGAGGAAGCAAATAAGAGAGCAAAGGAGACTTGAACCAATCCAACCCATCAACTTTGAAGGGATGGCAGAAGAAAATTCACCTACTTACAAGCCTCTCTATGAGTACATTATTCCTAACTTGGATGATTGCATTCCCACTATTGTGAGGCCCACCATCACGACTAACAATTTTGATATCAACCTATCAGTGCTAACATTGGTGCAAAACCATCAATTTGATGGAAGTGCACATGAGGACCCTCACAGGCATATCTCGCGGTTCTTGGAGATATGTGACCTTTCGAAGTGTGCTGGAGTTTTAGACGATGACTATCGCTTGTGCCTATTCCTGTTCTCTCTACAGGATAGAGCATGTGATTGGTTGGATTTGAACATGGATTGCGGAAGCATAACTACTTGTGAGGACACGGCTCAGAAATTCCTTACAAGGTTCTTTCCTCCACAGAAAGTGACTCAGTTTCAAAAAGCCATTACTTCTTTCAAGAGACATGATGATGAGACGTATAATGATGCTTGGGAGAGGTATGATGTGTCATTAATGAGGTGTCCATCCTCATTCTTTGATTTGGTGGCGAAGGTGCAAAACTTTTTCAATGGTTTGAAGGGTCATCAACAAATGATTTGTGATGCCGCAGTTGTCGGTTCTTTTTCTTGTAAATCAGCAGAGGATCCATGGGCTTTACTAGAAAAGATGTCCAAGAATGAGTACAACAGAGCCAAGGAGGAGTATAACTTGCAAATCTTGACTCCTCGGAATTTTTCATCAGGACTGAGTACTAGTTCCATTGAAGCTATTCTAAAGCAAAATGCACTTTTGAAGAAACAGAATGAGGCACTTACCAGTCAGATGAAAGTGAATGTGGTGCGAGAAGGATTGCCTCTGGGTTGTGACTTTTGCAATGGTGATCATGACAGCCAGTTTTGTTCGGGTAACTTTTCTCAAGAGCATGTGGGCTCGTGTCACAATTTCTACGATGTAGTGCCACAACGCAATGATTATCAGAGGAACAGGCAGAATAACTACCATAATGTTCGGAATTGGAATATCAGGAGAGACCAACCGAGTTTTCTTGGAGGAACACTAGTGGTGGTTTGGACGGACAACAATAACAACAACAACATCAAAGGCAGAACTATGCAATTCAATAGCACAATACTCAGCAAGCTCTCCCTAGGCCTAATCAGTTACAAATCATGGATGATGGGAGGCAACCTTGGGAATTGGCTCTTGAAAAGACTAGTGCCGCCATTGAGAAGTTGAAAGTGCACACAGACACAACCATTGATAAGTTGGCTACTCATACAGGTGCAACGATCCAGAACCTTGAGACTCAGGTAGCACAGGTTGCAAAGCAATTGAATGAGTGTCTTCCAGACTCTTTTCTGGGTAATATAGAGAACAACCCCAAGAACCAATTCAATGTCGTCTCAACTCGAAGCGGTAAGGTGTTGGAATCAAATGGGGGTGCAACTAGTTCTCCTGAAGTTGAAATTCTTGAAGAACCATAGATGGAGACAGAGCAAGCTAAGGAATAAGAAGTGGCTAGTGAGAAGGTGGGGGAGCAAGGGGGAAGTTGAAATTGGTTGATGAGGATTTTCGGAGGAAAAAGTGGGTTGAGCCCAAGGACCTCCCTCCTTACATGAAGGTACCATATCCGGAGCGGTTGAAAAAGCCTTTGCAAGATAAACAATTCAACAAGTTCCTGATGCCTTCCGCAAGCTTCAAATCAATATTCCATTTACGGATGCCTTGGAACAAATGTCATCTTATGCTCTGTTCATGAATGAGTTTCTCTCCAAGAAGTTGGAGATAGTGGATGAGGAAACGATTGCTTTGACCGATGAGTGTAGTGCAATCCTTCAATGGAAGCTACCTCCTAAGTTGAAGGATCCGGGGTCTTTTATCATACCATGCATCATTGGAGATATGACTTTTGGGAAGGCACTTTGTGACTTGGGGGCAAGCATCAACTTGATGCCCCTATCTATGATGAGGAAGCTTGGCATTAAATAGGCCAAAGTGACTATGATGTCACTACAACTAGCGGATCGTTCTATTAAATACCCCTATAGGGTGGTGGAGGATTTGTTGGTGAAGGTGGACAAATTCATCTTTCCAACAGATTTTGTGGTGCTAGACATGGATGAAGATGTCGAGATCCATCTCATATTGGGCAGGCCTTTCTTGGCCACCGGGGTGTGCTTTGATAGATGTGCAACAATGAAAGCTCACACTTCGGGTGCAAGATGATAATGTTGTCTTCAATGTCTTTGAAGCCATGAAGCATCCGGTTGAGCAATCTAGTGTGTATAGCATTGATGTGGAGCCTATTCTGAAATCCTTAGCCACACAAGAAGCACATGGTTCTTCACTTGCAAAAGTGTTGGTAAAATCCCATGTAGAAGATGAAGAGGGGGAATTTTTGGAGGATGTGGATTTTCTTGAGTGCTTGAAGCATATGGAAGCATTACCAATTCTCCCCAAGGAAGAATGCCAAAAAGAAAATCTTGACAAGGAAGGAGTGGAAGAGGACAACAAGACAATGGAGTTGAAGCAACTCTCAACTCACTTAAGGTATGCATTTTTACGTGAGGGGGGACATCACTCTCTCATCATTAGCAATGCATTAAAAAATGATGAGGAAGACAAGCTCTTAAGAGTTCTTACAGAACACAAATCTGCCATTGGGTGGAAGATTTCGGATTTAAAAGGTATAAGTCCCTCACTGTGCATGCATAAGATTTTGATGGAGGATGATTATAAACCAGTGGTTCAACCACGAAGACAGTTAAATCCCATCTTGAAAGAGACGGTGTGCGAAGAGGTGATTAAGCTTTTGGATGCCATAGTCATCTATCCAATCTCGGATAGTAATTTGGTTAGTCAAATTCATGTGGTCCCAAAGAAAGGTGGCACAACCGTGGTAGTCAATAAGAACAATGAGATGATACCAACTAGGACCGTCACAGGGTGGAGAGTTTGTGTTTATTAGAATAATTGGGCCTAACTCCACTCTAAAAGCTAGCTCATAGGATGAGGATTGCCCTCTACTTATAAGCTCTCATTAGAGACTATCTCTAGTCAATGTGGGACTTGGGTTTTTCCCAATACACTCCCTCACGCCCAGCACTATTGGGCTTAGTGCGTGGATAATATGGTAGGTGGCCCAACAATGGATCTATGATAGCTTTGATACCATCTTAATATTTTGGGTTTGGGCCTAACTCAACGCCAAGAGCTAGCTTTTGGGATTGAGTTAGACCCAAAATCTAATAGTGTTGACTATAGGAAGCTAAATGATGCAACAAGGAAGGATCACATCCCTCTTCCCTTCATTGATCAAATGGTTGAGAGGTTGGCCGGATATGAGTACTATTTCTTCTTAGATGGGTACTCCGGCTACAACCAAATTGTGGTGGATCTAAAGGACCAAGAGAAGATGGCTTTCACATGTCCCTATGAAGTCTTTGCTTATAGGAGGATGCCTTTTGGATTGTGCAACGCTCCAGTTACTTACCAATGGTGCATGCTTTCTATCTTTTAGGACATAGTGGAGAAATTCATTGAGATTTTCATGGACGACTTATCGGTTTTTGGAACTACCTTTGACAATTGTTTGAAGAACATGGCTTGTGTGCTCAAGAGGTGCCAAGAAACCAACATTGTGCTAAATTGGGAAGATTTCCATTTCAGTTAGAGAAGGTGTGGTTTTGGGGCACAAAACCTCCCAAAAGGGGATTGAGGTAGATGGAGCCAAGATAGAGGTGATCGAGAAGTTATCCCCACCAACCAATGTGAAGGGGGTGAGGAGTTTCCTAGGACATGTCGGCTTCTACCGACGTTTCATCCGAGACTTCTCCAAAATAGCGAAACCACTATGTGGCCTTCTTGTGAAGGATGTATCCTTTGAGTTTAATGTTTCTTGTTTAAATGATTTCAATACTTTGAAACATATGCATATCACCACACCCATAATCACTGCACCCAATGAGGAATTACCTTTTGAAATCATGTGTGATGCAAGTGATTATGCGGTGGGGGCGGTTTTAGGAAAAAGGATGGAAAAGTTATCTCATGTGATTTACTATGCAAGTAAATTTTAAATGAGGCACAAGCTAACTATTCCACCACTATGAAAGAACTCCTTGCAGTAGTTTTTGCACTTGATAAATTTAGATCTTATGTAGTAGGGTCTAAAATTATAGTTTTCACCGATCATGCAGCCATAAAACACTTGCTGACAAAACAAGAGGTCAAACCTAGATTAATTCGATGGATTCTTGTTTTACAGGAGTTTGATCTTGAGATTAGGGACAAGAAAAGTTCGAAGAATGGAGTAGCGGACCACTTGTCGAGGTTGGTTAATTCCGACACCTAGGAGAAATTGCTAGACATCAAGGAAGAATTTCTGGATGAGAGATTGTTTGCAATTGTTGAAAAAGTTTCTTGTTAGTTCGCGGATATGGCCAACTTCAAGTCTTCAAAGGTGGTCCCGCAAGGATTGACAATTCAAAAAAGAAAGAATTTCTTCTCGGATGCAAAGTACTATATTTGGGAAGATTTATTCCTTTTCAAGCAATGTTCGGATGAATTTTTGCGAAGGTGCATTCCCCATGAAAAAATTGGGAACGTGTTGTGGCATCACCATAGCTCGGTCTATAGTGGGCACTTTGGGGGAAAGAAGACCGTGGAAAACATCCTCCAAAGCGGGTTCTATTGTCCTACTCTCTTCAATGACGCACACACTTTGAAGGAAAGGTGTGATTATTGCCAACTGGTTGGAAACATCTCAAGGCGCCATGAACTTCCTCTCCAAAGCATGCTAGATGTAGAGATTTTTTATGTTTGGGGGATAGACATCATGAGACCATTCCCACCTTCATTCTCTTACCAATACATATTGGTAGCGGTGAACTATGTGTCAAAGTGGGTGGAGGCAATTCCAACAACAACGGATGATGTGTGGGTAGTCATGGATTTCTTAAGGCACAACATCTTCACAAGGTTTGGTGTCCTAAGGATCTTTGTAACATCCATGGTTGCTCTATGGATTGATGACTGTCCCCACAAACCAACACGGGTCATTTCAGTGTGCTTTGTCCTCACTCACACACTTCCTAGGAAAACTTCCTAGGAGGTCACCCATCCCATAATTGCTCCAAGTCAATAACGATTAACTGTGGAGTTCTTAAGTGATGGGCTTCCGAAAAGATGATGCATCTTGTTGGTATAGGTAGTAGCAATCAATTCATATAATTCATCATTAACTGTATAGTCTCATACCTACACAGTCTCAAGATCCCTCTCATTCCGGTGTGCTCATTCATGTGTCCCCCTGCCCGTAAGTCTGTCAGGAGCAGCTCTTTGCTCGTGCCTTCTTGCACCGGCGACCACTCCCCGTCCTCGTCAGCACCGGTTCTCACATGCCCACCAGCTTCCGCTTGGTTCGTCCTCGAACCACACCATACTGGGAGAGGTGCCGTTCTAATACCATTTGCAACAAACAAATGAATCACCTACTAGAGAGATATGGGGTCAAGCACAAGATAGCAACTCCTTACCATCTACAAACAAATGGGCAAGTTGAGGTATACAATCGTGAATTGAAGTGCGTTCTTGAGAAAGTATGAGCACATTTCAGATAAAGTCAACGGGGGTTGAACTTGAGCAGCCAAACTCCTCCACCTTTGGGCATATTGCTTGAAGGGCTCCTCATTTCTTTTCTGCATTGTAGTCAACTGTTCACGACTCGGAGCTGCATCCCGGTTGAACTTATACTGGTCCATGAATAAGTCAGCCAATTCCGTCCATCGCAAGATCTTGGAATGATCCAATTGGAGATACCATTCTAAGGCGAGGCCAGTCAAACTTTTGTGGAAAAACCTGATAAGGAATTTGTCATCCTTGGACCAAATTGCCATCTTGGTGGCATAGCTGATGAGGTGAAATCGTGGATTCCCACTTCCATTATATTTGGAAAAATCAGGAATCTTGAAGTCCTTGGGGATCACGACATCTGGGGCGGGACAGAGTTCTTCTATTTGAAGAGGGCCGTAGGTACTCGGACCTTTTATTGCTTTTACCTGTTCTTCCATTTTCTCCATCCATTCATCTTTGATCTTATCCTTTCCAGCCTGAACTCCCACTGACTGACTGTGAGTAGATGCATGAGGTTGCTCCCATGTCGGTGCGGTATAGCCTGGAACTTCATGATAGGCATTTTCAAAAGGGGGATATCCTTCTCCAATGGGAAGTGTCATCGGTGTCGTGCGATGTGTCTGGTCGGGGCCAGATATTCCCTGAATGAGACCCGTGCTAATGTTTGAAAACATCGGTGTTGTTACCACGGAAGAAATCCGTTGCCTACCAGGTTCATTTGCTTCTATGTTCGCACTAAGCATGCTGAGAGATTCTGTTGAGTCATCGGCAAGTGTATCGGGTCGTCGCAAGTAATAAAACACGGTAAGAATCTACCGAGGTCGAACACAAGGATTGGGCTACCAATTCAACTAATTCGCGAGAAGTTCGATATGTTTGGTCAAGTAACAGAAAGTGGTTGAGATTGGAGAGAAAGTAGGATCACAATCAATAACAAATCAATTAAAGATATGGTGATAAAATCTGGAGTTAAAGGCATCTAAGGTCACAAATCCACCTACCCAATCATGCATAGTACCCAAGTGATGATGATCCTCTCCCTAGGTTCAATTTTAATGTCAATCGGGAGCCCCAATTTCTCCTAAATTCACTGTCGTGCTCAATAGGACGTATTCAACGATTTGAGTTAATCACTTACTAGGTCCCATAACCCTAATCCTCGAATTCTATTAATTCTTGTTCCCTATAAGGTTGCACCGATCTCCTACTCACTCTCGTACAATATTCGATCGATGATCCCAATTCAAGTTCTAAAACGTGAATTTCCTATCAGCCTCAACACGTTTAACTAGTCGATCACGCAAGCATATGATCAACGCAATGAAATCGGAATTGGAAAGCAAGAATTGAATTAAAGGAGAGAGATATACATCACATGAACACTATACCGCCATGGGTGGCTTCATTGATCCCTTAGACAAGGGGATTAGTTCCTCATGTCCGTAATAACGACAAACGAACAATCGGAATTCATCATAATTCTAAGTAAAGAAAAAGGAAAGAGGGAGACGCAGCCCCAGAATAAGGATTCTAAGAGATCTAAAATCTGTTCTGATTCCAAAAGTCATCTTCTTTCTGTCTGCACTGCTTTATTTATAGGGAGGCCACGCGTCACGGTCGTGACGCATTCTGGAATGGGCGCGCTTTCAAATCTGGGGCATCACGGCCGTGAGCCTCATCACGGCTGGGCCGTGATTAGTTCTGCCTGGCCTGTCACGGCCGTGATGTGTGTCACGGCTAGGCCGTGATCTCTTCTGTCTCTACCAACTGTTCTGTCACGGCCGTGAGGGGTATCACGGCTAGGCCGTGACAGCTTCTGACTTTTTCCTCCTGGGTTGTCACGGCCGTGATAGGTGTCACGGCTAGGCCGTGACAGATTCTGACTTTTGCCCTCTGCTCTGCTTGGTCATGGTCGTGATAATCATCACGGCCAGGTCGTGATAGGCTCTGACTGGCTCATATTCTTCACTTTTCAACCTCTATTCCATCAAAGCTCCATCTAGGCTAATTTTTGAGCATTTTTCCTTAAATTCCTGCAAAACAACACCAAGAAACCGCTTCACCCGTTCCAAGGGAAAAACTAACAACAATCAACTAATTATGCCTAAACTATATGAAAAATGCATGCGAAAGTGCACATGAAATATGATGTAAAATCACACTATCAAATCACCCCAAGCTTAAAACTTGCTTGTCCTCAAGCAAACACTAAGGCTAGAATATTAAAAGGCATGGATAGTGTGATTTAGAACCCGAGTAGTAACTGATCCAAGTAATAGGCAATTCAAATAATTTAGCAAGAGACAATCAATTCGAGTCCAATTAGGCGCTTAGGTTTCTTAGACTCATATTCTCACTGATTTGGGCACTCTTTCTCACCTGAAAATAACCCCAAGCTTGTTCATTAGCTTGGCACTCTTTCTCACCTCACTCAAGTGTTTAGGGATATATGACATTTCGCTCCATTTTCCTCAAGGACTGCATTCTACCATAGGCTTGACTATCAACCGAATCTCTACTGTATTTAATGAAAACAAATAAGAATCAAGAGGTCTTTGCTTTGGTTGTAACGGGGCCATGGGATTAATCGTTAGGTGGGGAAATCAAGAAAAGGAAATTTCCGAAGGGCTACACAAAACATCAAGCATTGCAAACATGACCTTCTAAAATACCCTTTTTGGGTTTTGATTCGTTTTTCCACCTTTCTTTCTTTCTACAAGTTTTTATTTCTCACTTTTCTTTTGTCATCCCCTTCTCCATTTTTGTTTTCTTTTTCTTTTTATTTTTATTTGAGAAGGGGAGATTTTCAATTTAGGAGAAATATTATTTTTTTCTGATTTTCTCATCCCATACTTTTTCAACTACCTTTTTACCCTTTCTGTAATACTTTAGAAGGTCCTATCAAGCATCATTCAACAATATATTTCAAGGTACCAAGAAAAGTATTTCGTTCTTTTAGGCTCAAAATTGGGCAACTAAGGGGTAACATTTAGTCCATCAAAGCTCAGAAGGCCGGAAAAATACCTAGTGCCTCAATCATTTTCAAAAATGTTTTCAAAAATTTTCGAGTGTTGAAACAGTTTCAAGTCAAGTTCTAGAGAAATACAATCCGAGAGGAATAACACTCTAACACAAAGAAAGGGGTGGATAGTGAGTACCCCTTTGACTCAAAATCTCACATTTTGTAGTTCAGAAATCAGTGAGAAATGTGAATCTACGGAACCATGTGCTAATTATCCACTATCCAGATCATCTCAAACATTTTCATTATTTGCCTTATCACAAGAATAAAAATTGGGTTCAACAATCCACTATCTCTATCTATTTGGCACTCAGTTCTCACAATTGGACGCATCTTATCTAAGTAAAGGGGAATTGAATCATGTGAGCATGCAAAACTATCATGCAAAACTATATGAATGCAACATGAACAATGCACATGCAAAATACCCCCACCCCAAGCTTAAAAATTTACATTGTCCCCAATGTAAACAATCAAGTCGGAGGGGGGAGAAAAATTGGAACGTCTTACCAAGGCAGTAGCGGGTGTTGACTCTCATTCCAGTCAGAAACTTGTTAGGAAGTACATCACGGCCGTGAGCCTCATCACGGCTAGGCCGTGATCAATTCTGGTCCTCAGGGCTGGCTTGTCACGGCCGTGACCTCCATCACGGCTAGACCGTGATGCTTTCTGCTCTTCAGGGTCTTTCCATCACGCCCGTGATGGGTATCATGGCTGGGCCGTGATCCTTTCTGGTTTTCATTTTTAGCTTATCACGGCCGTGACCAGTGTCTCGGCCTGGGCGTGATGACTGTTGCCTCTGCTTTTTCCTTGTCTTCTTGCTCTCCCTTCCTGAAATCACTTGGCCGTTTTATTAGTAAAAGAAAACTCTTGATCTTCTCAAATTATTCAAGAGTGAAATCAAAAACGAAACTACTAAGAAAGTGAAAACGACTAAAGAGAAGGGTTAAGAAACTTGGGTTGCCTCCCAATAAGCGCTTGTTTAACGTCCCGAGCCTGACTCAAGTCACCCCAGAGGGTTAATCCAGAAGAAGGACTTGCTTGCCATTTGGGATTGATTCCCCATGATAATGCTTTAGTCTTTGCCCGTTTACCTTGAAGTTGCCAGAGGCCCCTTCTAATTCCACTGCTCCGTGTGGGAAGACTTGTAGGATCTTGAATGGTCCCGACCACCTCGATTTCATCTTTCCAGGAAAGAGCCTCAACCTTGAATTATAAAGGAGTACCATTTGTCCGGGCTCAAACCTTCTAGGCAAGATGTGCTTGTCATGCCATGCCTTAGTCCGCTCCTTGTAGATTCTTGCATGTTCATAAGCTTGCATGTGGATCTCGGACAACTCATTTAAATCTAAAAGCCTCTTCTCACCGGACTTCGTCAAGTCAAAGTTGAGTTCTCGAATTGCCCAATAAGACTTTTCCTCCAACTCCACCGGCAAGTGGCATGCCTTTCCAAACACCAAGTTGTAGGGAGACCTTCCAATTGGAGTCTTGAAGGCGGTCCTATAAGCCCATAAAGCATTATCCAACTTCCTTGACCAATCCTTACGTGAGGAGTTGACGGTTTTCTCAAGTATACGCTTCAACTCATGGTTGGATACCTCCGCTTGCCCATTTGTCTGGGGATGATAAGGAGTAGAGACTCTATGCTTGACCCCATACTTCTCAACAAGCTTGTTCATTTGATTGTTGCAAAAGTGGGATCCCCCATCACTAATCAACACTCTAGGGACCCCAAACCTCGAGAAGATATTGCGCCTTAGGAATTCCATGACTACCCGCGCATCATCCGTAGTTGTCGGGATTGCCTCTACCCACTTTGACACATAGTCCACAGCCACCAAAATATATTGGTAAGAGAAAGAGGGTGGGAATGGTCCCATGAAATCTATCCCCCACACATCAAAGAGCTCTACTTCGACCATGCAATTCAAGGGGAGTTCATGCCGCTTAGAGATATTGCCAACTCTTTGGCAACGATCACAGTTTTCAACAAAGGTGTAGGCATCCTTGAAGAGCGTCGGCCAATAGAACCCGCTTTGGAGGATCTTTTCTGCGGTCTTCTTTCCCCCATAATGCCCACCATAATCCGAGCTATGACAATGCCACAACACATTTCCGATTTGGTCATGGGGAATGCACCTCCTTAGGATCCCATCCGAGCATTGCTTGAAAAGATAGGGGTCCTCCCAAACATAATACTTTGCATCTGAGAAGAACTTCTTCCTCTGTTGATTAGTCCAACCTTGCGGAACCACATTTGAAGATTTGAAGTTGGCCATGTCCGCGAACCAAGGAGGGGAATTTTCAATAAGTGCAAACAGCTTTTCATCAGGAAATTCTTCCTTGATGTCTAACAATTCCTCCTTGGTGTCGGGATTGACCAACCTAGATAAGTGGTCCGCCACACCATTGTCGGATCCCTTCCTGTCCTTAATCTCGAGATCAAATTCCTGCAAAAGAAGAATCCACCGAATTAATCTAGGTTTGGCCTCTTGTTTTGTCATCAAGTGTTTTATGGCCGCATGATCAGTGAAAACAACAATCTTAGACCCCACAACGTAGGATCTAAACTTATCCAAAGCAAAAACCACAGCAAGTAGTTTTTTTTTCAGTGGTGGAATAATTAGCTTGTGCCTCATTCAAAACTTTACTTGCATAGTAAATGACATGAGCTAATTTTTCCACCCTTTGTCCCAAAATAGCCCCCACCGCATAATCACTAGCATCACACATGATTTCAAATGGCAAATTCCAATTAGGTGCAGTGATTATGGGTGCGGTGACAAGCAAAATTTTCAGAATAGTGAAGGCATTTAAACAAGAAGCATTAAATTCAAAGGATAGATCCTTCACGAGAAGGTCACAAAGCGGCCTTGCGATTTTGGAGAAGTCCTTGATGAATCTCCGGTAGAACCCGGCATGCCCCAAAAAACTCCTCACCCCCTTTACATTGGTTGGTAGGGGAAGCTTCTCAATCAACTCAATCTTTGCCTTATCAACCTCAATCCCCCTTTGGGAGATTTTGTGCCCCAAGACTATACCTTCCTTGACCATGAAGTGGCATTTCTCCCAATTGAGCACAAGGTTAGTCTCTTGGCACCTTTTAAGCACCAAAGTCAAGTTCTTCAAGCAGTTGCCATATGAGGTTCCAAAGACCGAGAAGTCATCCATGAACACCTCAACGCATCTCTCCACCATGTCCGAGAAAATAGAAAGCATGCACCTTTGGAAAGTAGCGGGGGCGTTGCACAATCCAAAGGGCATCCTCCTATAGGCAAAGACTCCATAGGGACAAGTAAAGGCCGTCTTCTCTTGGTCTTGAGGATCCACCACAATTTGATTATAGCCGGCTAACCTTTCAAGCATCTGGTCAATGAAGGGGAGAGGGAAGTGGTCCTTCCTTGTTGTCTCATTTAGTCTTCTGTAATCGATACAAACTCTCCACCCCGTGATGGTCCTTGTTGGGATCAATTCATTGCTTTCATTGACCACCACGGTTGTGCCACCTTTCTTTGGGACCACATGAATTGGACTAACCCAATTGCTATCCGAGATTGGGTAGATGATTCCGGCATCTAAAAGTTTAATCACTTCCTTACGCACGACTTCTATCATGATGGGATTTAGCCGTCTTTGTGGTTGAACCACCGGCTTATAACCATCCTCCATAAAAATTTTATGCATGCATAGGGAAGGGCTTATACCTTTTAGGTCCGAAATCTTCCACCCAATGGCGGATTTGTGTTCCCTAAGAACTCTCAACAGCTTCTCCTCTTCATCCTTTTTCAAGGCATTGCTAATGATCACCGGGTGTTGTCCCTTCTCCCCCAAGAATGCATACCTTAAGTGGGTTGGGAGTTGCTTCAACTCCTGTGTCTTGCCATCTTCTTCCATTCCTTCCTTGTTGAGCTTCTCCTTTGAACATTCATCCCTTGGGAGACTCGGTAAGGCTTCCATGTTTTTTAAGCATTCAAGATAGTCCTCATCCCCCAAAGGGTCTTCTTCCTCACTATCATCATCATGAGATTTTACCAACACTTGTGCAAGTGATGAACCATGGGCTTTTCTAGTGGTCTTTTCCTTGACAATTGAATCCACCACATCCACTCGATACACATCCGATCTCTCCACGGGGTGCTTCATTGCTTCAAAGACATTGAAGACTACATTCTTATCTTGCACACGGAGGGTGAGCTTCCCTTGTTGCACATCTATCAGAGCACGCCCAGTGATCAAGCACCCCAAAATCTACCGGAAATATGAATTTGTCTACCTTCACTAGCAAGTCTTCGACAACCCCATAAGGATATTTTATAGAGCGATTGGCTAGTTGGAGCGACATCCGTGTATCCTTGGCTTCCTTGATCCCCAACTTCTTCATCATAGAGAGGGGCATCAAGTTGATGCTTGCCCCTAGATCACACAACGCCTTCCCTATATTCATCTCCCCAATAGTGCAAGGTATCGAAAAAGAACCGGGATCCTTCAACTTTGGAGGGAGTTTTCTTTGAAGAATGGCACTACACTCCTCGGTCAAAGCAACCGTTTCCTCATCCACTATTTTCCGCTTCTTGGAGAGAAGCTCCTTCATAAATCGGGCATAAGACGGCATTTGTTCCAGGGCTTCCGAAAATGGAATGTTGATCTGAAATTTGCGGAAGACATCGAGGAATTTACTGAACTGTTTATCCTGTAGAGGCTTCTTCAATCTTTCAGGATATGGTACCTTCATGTAGGGCGGGAGGTCTTTGGGCTCTACCCACTTCTTTCTACGGAACTCTTCATCTACAAGTTTTAACCTCCCCCTTGCTCCGGTGCCATGCCTCTTGCCAACTCATCTTCTTTCTCACGGTGCTCTTCCTCAACATGTGGTAGTTTCGAGACCTCAACTTCCTGAGAACTAGTTGCACCCCTGTTAGATTCCAACACTCTACCGCTTCTAGTTGTTACGGAATTGCATTGGTTCTTAGGGTTGTTCTCGGTATCACCTGGGAGAGTTCCTGGGAGATGCTCATTTAGTTGCCTTGCGAGCTGAGCTATCTGCGTCTCTAGATTCTGAATTGCCGACCCTGTATGAGTTGCCAACTTGTCAATGGCAGTGCTTGTATTAATTGAAAACTTCTCAACTGTTGCACTCATCTTCTCAAAATCCAACTCCCACGGTTGTCTTCCACCATCTGTTATTTGCAATTGATTAGTCCCCGGAAGAGCCTGCTGAGTATTGCGTTGCTGGATTCCAATGTTTGGCCTCAGACCTTGTTGAGGTTGTTGTTGCCCGGCTAGACCACCACTAGCATTACTCCAAGCGAAACCCGGATGGTCTCTCCTCATATACCCCCTATTTTGATTCTGACTGTAGTCATTCTGTCTGTTCCTCTGATAGTTGTTCTGGGGCACAGTGTCATAGAAATTGTGGCATGAGTCCACATGTTCCTGAGAAAAATTTAGCGGACAAATCTGAGTGTCATGATCTCCATTACAATTGTCACAACCCGGAGGCATCCCCTCGTGTATCACATTAACCTTTTTGTTCCCAGATAATGCCGCATTCTGCATCTTCAATAGTCTGTTTTGCTCTAGAATGGCTTCCATTGTCGCTGAACTGATTCCACTAGAGGTTTCCCTACCACGGTTGTAATCATTATATGACATCTTTTCCAATAATGCCCATCCATCCTCAGCCGATAAATATGAAAAAGAACCGCCAGCTGCGGCATCATAATTCATCTGGTAGCGTCCCCTTAACCCATTAAAGAAATGTTGAACTTTGGAGACCGGGTCAAAGAACGCCGAAGGGCATCTTCTCAAGAGCACATTGTACCTCTCCCAAGTTTCATTATAAGTTTCATCCTCTATCTGCCTGAAAGATGTAACGACTACTCTTTCTTGTGCCGCTTTCTGAGGAGGAAAATATTTAGTTAGGAACTTCTGTGCCATTTGCTCCCAAGTTCTGATACTGTTCCTATCCAAGCTGTCAACCCAATCGTGAGCGACATCCCTAAGAGAGAGAGGGAAAAGCCGCAAGCGAAACTCATCTTGAGAGACTCCTCTTGTCTTCTGCAAGTCACAAGCTTCGAGGAAGCGAGTGATGTGTCTATGAGGGTCTTGTTTGCCACTGCCATCAAACTGATTCTCGCGGATCTGGGCTGTGACACATCCTTCCACTCTGAAGGAGTCTGTATTTAGGTTGCCCTTCACGATAGAAGAAGCACAATCCTCCAAATTGGGTAGATCGTACTCGAAGAGAGGTTTGTAACGAGGAGGAGGAGGGTTTTCTTCAGCCATGCCCTCTATTTTAATTCCTTCAAGTCTCTTTCGTTCCCTGGCTTCTTTCCTTAATCTCATCTCGGTCCTGGTGATCTCTGAATCAAATAGCAAGTCCTCTTGTGGAAGGGTACCTCGCATACAAAAACAAGGCTAGATCAAGTAGAATCAAAGGAGCAGAGAGAAATAATAAGGAATAGAGGAAAATAAAAATTAAAAAAACAGCGTAACCAAATAATTAAATTTCCTAAAAATTAGGAAAATTGGTTGTGCCAATCCCAGGCAACGGCGCCAAAAACTTGTTGAGTCACCGGCAAGTGTACCGGGTCGTCGCAAGTAATAAAACACGATAAGAATCTACCGAGGTCGAACACAAGGATTGGGCTACCAATTCACCTAATTCGCGAGAAGTTTGATACGTTTGGTCAAGTAACAGAAAGTGGTTGAGATTGGAGAGAAAGTAGGATCGCAATCAATAACAAATCAATTAAAGATATGGTGATAAAATCGGGAGTTAAAGGCATCTAAGGTCACAAATCCACCTACCCAATCATGCATAGTACCCAAGTGATGATGATCCTCTCCCTAGGTTCAATTTTAATGTCAACCGGGACCCCCAATTTCTCCTAAATTCACTGTCGTGCTCAATAGGACGTATTCAACGATTTGAGTTAATCACTTACTAGGTCCCATAACCCTAATCCTCGAATTCTATTAATTCTTGTTCCCTATAAGGTTGCACCGATCTCCTACTCACTCTCGTATAATATTCGATCGATGATCCCAATTCAAGTTCTAAAACGTGAATTGCCTATCAGCCTCAACACGTTTAACTAGTCGATCACGCAAGCATATGATCAACGCAATGAAATTGGAATTGGAAAACAAGAATTGAGTTAAAGGAGAGAGATATACATCACATGAACACTATACCGCCATGGGTGGCTTCATTGATCCCTTAGACAAGGGGATTAGTTCCTCATGTCCGTAATAACGACAAACGAACAATCGGAATTCATCATAATTCTAAGTAAAGAAAAAGGAAAGAGGGAGACGCAGCCCCAGAATAAGGATTCTAAGAGATCTAAAATCTGTTCTGATTCCAAAAGTCATCTTCTTTCTGTCTGCATTGCTTTATTTATAGGGAGGCCACGCGTCACGGCCGTGATGGCCATCACGGCCTGGCCGTGACGCATTCTGGAATGGGCGCGCTTTCAAATATGGGGCATCACGGCCGTGAGCCTCATCACGGCTGGGCCGTGATCAGTTCTGCCTGACCTGTCACGGCCGTGATGTGTGTCACGGCTAGGCCGTGATCTCTTCTGTCTCTACCAACTGTTCTATTACGGCCGTGAGGGGTATCACGGCTAGACCGTGACAGCTTCTGACTTTTTCCTCCTGGGTTGTCACGGCCGTGATAGGTGTCACGGCTAGGCCGTGACAGATTCTGACTTTTGCCCTCTGCTCTGCTTGATCATGGCCGTGATAATCATCACGGCCAGGCCATGATAGGCTATGACTGGCTCATATTCTTCACTTTTCAACCTCTATTCCATCAAAGCTCCATCTAGGCTAATTTCTGAGCATTTTTCCTTAAATTCCTGCAAAACAACACCAAGAAACCGCTTCACCCGTTCCAAGGGAAAAACTAACAACAATCAACTAATTATGCCTAAACTATATGAAAAATGCAGGCGAAAGTGCACATGAAATATGATGTAAAATCACACTATCAGATTCCCTCATATCCTGTAGTATGGCTTCTAATCTTGCTTGGGTTTCAGTCATTTCATTTATCCTTCCCCTTACTTCATCTGTTTTAGAGCTTAAGTTTCTTCCTTCCTCATGCATGTTGGCAGCCATCGTGGGGCGAGATCTGGTATTGTGAACTCGGGTTTGATTGGTGTCACCTTTCCTAGGTCGCGCAATGGTTCCCTGATTCTCACAAGTATGTGACTCAAATGAGCATCCAAGAATATCATTAGTAAACCCTAAATTGTGTGTGTGTGTGTGTGTGCATGTGCAAGTTAACACCCTTTGTTTGATCGTGAGAGTACTCTTAGGAAGACTGTCGTATACACCTACAACAAGAATACTCATCCTGCAATCAAATCTACTGGTATGGTTCCCTCTAGCTTGAATGCAGTTGGTGTCAAGTCCAAGGGGGAATCCACTCCTCGATAGACCACACCCACACTAGCAACGCTCTTATTTTTACGCAGAAAACACGTCGTTGCTATAAGATGAATACCAAAGTCTTCCAACAAAGAGGCACAAGCGGAAAAACAAAAAATGAGTATAGTGAAACAAATATATCTTGCATGATTCATGTTGCATGAGACCCACTAGGGTTGCAAACCCTGATGGGCATGCTGCCAATGCATCACCTTCATTATGACATAACACCTATTAGATGTGCAATAATATTCGAATATGTCATTCAGGTTTGAGGCGACAATGTGACGCCCCTAGTTTTGTGAAAATTCATAATGAACATGCATGACAATTTATGCTTATGATAATAGAGAGAGAAAAGAAAAGTACGCCCCCTTTTGTCCTAAGCCAGGTAAAACCTAAGGATGGACACACCCTAAGTTAGGACTCTAAACAGGTTGACCACTAGGTGTGCTCTATTAGTGAAAATTGGGACGGGTCTAGACCTCTAAAAGTCATGGTCCCCAGATTGCCCTTATAAGGATCTGATTCATGAATCTAGCCACAAGTAGGGATAAACCCTCTCAATATGACTATTCCATGATCTCATGTACAATCTGAGTGGTGAACCGACAAGTATCAGGGAGGTACAAGACCTCTTCAATGACAATGTCGAAGCACGGCCTAATCCTTGGGTTTTTGAGCAAGCCCGGGTATAGAGCCAAGAGTGTGTGCAATATGTGATAGTGATGTGTGTGAAGGGGGCATACAAACCTGTAACACTTAAAAAAGAAAGAAAAGAAAAGGCAATAAAAACCTTCAAAATAGAAACATAGGTATATATAAAAATAGTTATAAATCCTCTACCCTATTGTTAAAATGTAGGAAAAAAGAAAAGAAAGGAGGAGGAAACAAAAACATTGTTAGTGAAACATATACAAAAATAACGTGGGTTAAAATGTATATACAACTAATTTTTCTCATTTAAATAAAAGGAAAACCCAAAAAAAAAGGACAATCCAAACAAACATCACTAAAAATAAAAAACATTTTTTTTGTTTTTGTTATTTAATTATTGTAAGAAAAAAAGATATAGCAATAAAAAAAGGTAAAACAAATAAGCTATAAGTTATTAAAAATTTGTAAAACTAATTTTTACAGGCTTGAATCTCTTAAAAGTGTCCCCAGTGGAGTCGCCATCTGTCGCGACCAAAAAGAAAACCTATTTTTCTTTTAGAGAATAAACATGGAGTCGCCACCAACTTTATTTAATTTCGGGAAAGTTGGAAAGCCCTTTAAAAAAAGCTTTGAGTTCGGGAGTCGATTACGTCTAGGGAAGGTATGGAGACTTAACCCCATGGCACCCTAGAACATCCATAAAAATGGTTTCCCAAAATTAGTTGTGTAAATTATTAGTAACTTGGAAATATTTGTTTTACCCCGAAAATCATTTAAAGGAAAAATCACTCTTAATCTTAAGATATTTTGTATTCTTATCGGTTTTGTATTTGTGAAATTTTTTTATTAAACCTAAATGAGGTTGAACATGGCACGTAAGTCCACAGGACAATCTCAAAATCTAAAGGATTGAGCATGACACTTGTCATAGAGCAACCCAAAAATAACATTGATTTAATTAAGTATTTAGAAGAAAAAAAGCCACATGGGTATTAGGAAGAGGAATGTTATTTCATGATCTCATCTTTTATTTTTATGTAAAAAAATAGTTTTACCTTATGAAAATAGAACAAAAATGAAACATTTTAAGTGTTTAGTAACAGTATAGCCATTTGAAGATTGCTAGTGTATCATGCACTTCCGCATATGATGGCAAACAATGAAATAAGAACCCTACAATATACCATTCCTGAAACAAACATAAGGACTCATATAGCAAACATCACATTAACTCATTCAGTTTCAATATCCATGGATTTTCTTTTCATCATAAACAGAGACACAAAAATAAGAATGTCAAGAGATACTCATGAATAATATCAACAAAGAGAACAAGGATTACCAAATGAGAGCAGAATAACAATGATTTTGCTTTCTCCCAGTAGTAAAAATTTAAGATCAAAACCCTTACATTTCAGTTTCACTGACTCTTTTAACTCTCCCTTATTCTAAAAACTTGGAACCACTCTAATGACAGAGAAAAGAAAAAAGAAACTCAAACCCTATCTCTTTTCTTCACAAAGAAAATATCAGATAAAAATATATCTCTCTCTTTCTGTCTTCGTATCCTTATCTCCGTCTCCTCTCCGACTTTTCCTCCTCCCCTTCTTGTTTTTCCCCCCTCTTTTATAGATGGAGGAGAGGGCTTCATGCTTCTCATTACCCAACGGCTTCAAGGTTGATCTTCACGAAATTCGGAGCTTGGGCGGTTCTGAGCAGAGATCGCGTGTGTCCAGATGGAGGTGGCGCGACCAGAGGAAAGGAGGCGATATTATGTGAAGGTTGCATGTTTGAAAAGAGAAGGAAGTGTGGTGCGGTTAAGAGAGTGGATGAGATGAGGAAGAAGAAGGACCAATGGGTAGAGGAGGTGTAGGGGCGGTTGGAGAGTGGGAGGAGGAAGAGAGGTTTTGTCTGATATGCAAAATGGGGTTTTTTAGGGTTAGGAGTGGTAACTCAACCTTCTTTCTTCTCTTTCTGCTGATTGTTCTTTTCTCCTTCTCTTCTTCCTCCTTTCTTCATGATTTTCCTTTTCTTCTTTCTTTCTTCACTATTATTTTTTAGCCTGCAGTTTGAAAATAAATTGCAGTGGATGGAACCTCCCCGTCCAACATAAAATTAAGTATGCAATGGACGAGACATTCGTGTCCAACAGAAAATTAAGTATGCAATGGACGGGACCTTCGCGTCCAACAGAAAATTAAGTATGTAATGGACGGAACCACCACTTCCAATCAGAAAATTAAGTATGCAATGGACGGGACCTCCCCGTCCAACAAAAAATTAAGTATGCAATGGACGGGACCTTCGCGTCCAACAAAAAATTAAGTATGCAATGGACGGGACCTCCTCGTCCAATAAGAAAACTAAGTTTTCAATGGACGGGACCTCTGTAACACCCCCCTTGGGCATTACTTACATAACACATGCGGAATTTAAATTAAGAGATAATTTGCTGGTGCTTTCAGAAAATAATTTATATAAGTACATAAGTGTCTGAAATTGGGTAAAAAAATTTTGTCATGACTCCTAAGCCTTGATCGGCACACAGACTTACTATCATAGCCTGACAAGCCTATTTAATTTAAAGAATATACTTGAATAAAAGCTAGTATTTTTACGAAAATTTCGACAGAGTCTCCTCTGTATTTCGGACATCCCAGGTAAAAGAACACCTGCTAAAATAATTACATTTTCATTCCAGAATTCAAGTTCTACCAAATACAACCACGCAGTAATATGAAAAAAAAAAAATAGTTATATCAATAAGCTGTACAAGACCAAAAGGAACAGCTTAGATTTTCATTCAAAAGATATGCTCTCCGAGCCATAAATATTCCATTTTAAAATAAAGGCTCTCTGAGCCATACTCATACATACTATCAAAAATAATCTAAGTCTCAAAGCCTAAGCTAGTCATTTTAAAAATTATTCCTGAGGAAAACTCACGCGGTCACTCCACGATCAAATACTTCATCAAACAACCAGATCTAAGCCTGAGTGACTTAGGGAGACTCCTCTGCACCATCTGTACTAAAGTACCCAGGGTACGATAGCGAACTAGAAGAAACCTGATATGTCTGTAAGGGTGAGACGCCAATATATGGATTTAACACAATAACTAAATGCGCGACACAAAAGAAGGCACATGCACAATTTCATGTTCACAACAACATAAGCATTTACCAAACACAAGTATTCATAAGCAAATAGTTTATCAGTGGGTTCAACACCCCAAACATCATCGATTTAAAAATTATGCATGACACTTCATATTCATCATCTAAATTCGTCCTAATCTCATGAGATATCCCAACACATAATGAGTTGATCAGACTCCAGAGACACACAAGCTAACTTGGCACGCAGCCCTTAGGCACGCAGCCTCTTCCCATCCACACAGGCACAAAGCCAGGCACGCAGCCAAAACACATTGCATATTGTCCACACTCAGGGCACCAATAGCAACGAAGATGGGGTCTCAAATGTCCTCAATAGGCACATGAGAAAAAAACACAGTAAGAATTACCTGACGCCGCTGGTAATTAATACATCGAACCGCGGGCACGTCTGCCAATGCATGAAAAACACTTTTGTTTTGTTCTTTTCTTTGTGTTCAATCTTTCTTTGTCGAAGCTCAAAATGGCTTACGACTCACATAGTTTTAAACATCTTTAAAACTTTCATTACAACACAGGACCTCACAGTCCGAGTGCTCAATCATGACACCTCTCTACCGATGCACCAGTCTTAGGTTCGTGGTACTAGAAAACATCTTCAATGTTTCAATACGGTATACACCACGTATACGGTACAGGACCTCAAAGTCCAAAGGACCCCATGTCCATAACAACACAGAACCTTAGTACCCCGACGTCTCGGTTACTAAGTTCCACAACACTTTCAACACGGTTGAATTAATTTTTGGTTTCCAGAAATTCTTTTCAAATTGGAAATTTATTAATAAAATCCTTAAATAATAAAACTTAGTTTTTCACAAACCAATGAGTCACTTGAGGTTTAATCTTCTTCAAAATATGCACTGCCGTTTCAAAACACTTGCCGTCTACACTTTTCCAAAATTTGCTGTCAAATATTGTTTTTAAAGCTTTTTAAGCCAAAATTAGCCTTTTTCCACTTAATTAATTTTCTAAAATCATAATTAACTTATTTTCACCAATTAATTTCATAAAATAATACTTTACAATACTCTGGAATTTCTTACGTAAAAATTAGCAGTGTGAAAATATTTTCACAGTTTCGCGCTCATTGTGACTCATAATTCACTTTTTTAGTAATAAATTATTAAAATAATAATATTTTCCCAAATTCCTTATATTTCCCAAATAAAATTTCCCATTAATATTATATATCAATGTTTTATCGTTAAAACATTGAATATAATTTGCGAAGCTTCTTAAAGCTTTCATCCCATTACTTTAATTGGACACTGACCACTGTCAGACTTCTCACACATCAACCAACAATTATATCACAGATATTTCCCAGGCAGATCATGCATCACAGTAGCATAATATAATTACAGATAAACAATTAAACACAATTAAACCACACAGATACAATTAACACAACATTAAACAACTTAAATAAACACTAACATACCAATAATTACAAACAAACGCAGGATAGCATATAGTCATCAAATAAATCCCTCAGGTGTCCCCCCTTACCTTTCGAAGACAAGTAAAGGATCCTCGTCTTAATGCTCACGTTAGCTCCAAGAGTGTAACTACCTACTCCATCAAGCAAGCAAAGCCATGTCAAACGTCCCAGAGAGGGAATCCCACAACACACAACAACCAAAAATCAAGAAATCAATTACACATGACCAAACACACATTCTAATTTGATCTAAACACTTTATCTTATTACCAAACAAGGTTATTTTCAAAGAAAATCATGTTTGGAGCTTACGCTTCACAATACCCTTTGAGAAAACTCTGTTTTGATTAAAAGATCATGAAAAAGAACTTGGGAATCATCAATTAAGAGTCCTAATTACACTAAATCATAATTAATTTCGCCAAAACAGAATCAAATTCAAATAAAATCAAATTGGGGTTTAGGGCTCCTAAATACAATTTGGGGAAAACTCATTTAACTAAAGAATAATGAAATTGGTTTAGGGAAACACTAATTCACAGTCCCAATTTCATAAAACAAACTTAAATTTCAAGATTAAAATCTGAAATCAAAGGGTTAGGGTTAGGGTTTCGAAAATCAATTTGGGGGTTTTGAATCTGAGACGCAAGAGAGGGTTTTGACTCACCCAAGGAAGAAGATGAACTTGAAGGTGGTGCTGTGGTGGCTGTAGCGTGCGGCTCGTGGCGGCAATGGGCGGTTGGATGATTTCTGGAGTAAACAAGGACCAAAAGAGAGGGTTAGACCAAAGGAGAATGAGATGGAGCTCAAGACAACTCACATAGTTAAAACCACCATGGAGGCGGCGGCGCGCAGTGCTTACCACGGTGGAGCACGTTTCCCGCACTGCGAAGCTCGGTCAAACGTAACAAGGACACGGCGATCGGAGGAGGCGGACCGGACGCGTGGGTCGCGCGGCTCCGGTGATGGTTCAGGCGGCGTGATCGCGACCGGACAGAGGCGGCAGTCGCGGCTGTGCTAAGGTGGTGGTCGCGGTTCTGGACAAACAAGGTGGAAGGAGGTAGAAGATGAAGTTGGGGAGAGGGAAAAAGAAGATGGAGTCAGGAGGGAGAAGAAGCAGAGAAAGAAAAGAGAAAATGAGGGAGAGGACGTCGAGAGAGAGAGAGAAAAAATGAGAAAGTTAAGTTTTTAAACTAATTCTTTAGTGATAGGTATAAAATGAGTGATAAATATTAAGCCTAAAATAAACATGTTTTGACTTTTTGGAATCTAAAAATAAAGGTTGATAAATATATAAATTTCGAAATTCAAATTAGAGTAAAGATTAATAGTTGAACTGATCAACTAAGAAAATACTCGGTCCAAAATTTAATCTCTGATTAAGGTCAAACCAGATTATTTTCAACTCTAAAATTAAATTGAATGAAAATATGAAAATGCTTTTCTCTTAATCATATTATTTAAAATATTTTTTTCTGTACTGGTAATAATAGTGACAATAATGTCATTTATTGTCTAGTAAGCGTGCATTCACTGAAATAAGTAAGTGCTAACGCACCCAATAAAATAATTTGAAGAGAGTAATTCAATTACTCAAACTAAACCACATAACAAAATGAACATAAACATCCAAATAAAATAATTAATCATATGTGTAAAAACTAGGGTGTTACAACCTCCCCGTCCAACAGAAAATTAAGTATGCAATGGACGGGACCTCCCCGTCCAACAGAAAATTAAATATGCAATGGACGGAACCTCCTCGACCAACAGAAAATTAAATATACAAAGGACGAAACCTCCTCATCCAACATAAAATTAAATATCCAATGGGAGGAACCTCCTCGTCCAACAGAAAATTAAATATGCACTGGATGGGACCTCCGCATCCAACAGAAAGTTAAATATGCAATGGACGGAACCTCCTCGTCTAATAGAAAATTAAGTATGCAATGGACGAAACCTCCTCGTCCAACAGAAAATTAAATACGCAATGGACGGGACCTCCTCATCCAACAGAAAATTGGATATGCAATGGACGGGACCTCCTCGTCCAACAGAAAATTAGATACGCAATGGACGGGACCTCCCCGTCCAACACAAAATTAGATATGCAATGGATGGAACCTCCTCGTCCAACATAAAATTAGATATGCAATGTACGAAACCTCCTCGTCCAACAGAAAATTAGATATGCAATGGACGAGACCTCCCCTTCCAACGGAAAATTAGATACGAACCTCATCCTCATTTCTTCATTATTTCCTTTTTCTTCCTTCTTTCTTCACTATTATTTTTTAGTCTTCCCGAAATATAATAACATAATGATAAAATTAGACTAAAATAAAATGAAGACGGACAAAAATGGGTGTTCACAATGACCATTGTCTGTTTAAATTTTTGTTGCAGACATTTATTTTTCATTGGAAGTACAATATTTATTCTTAGATTTAGTATAGACAACTTATTAATATATAATAGATTGTTTACAAACAGACCATTTCGAACATGCATAAAAATGAAGAAATTGAAATAAATACTGGAAATGAAGTAAATGAATTTACAGGGAAACAAAGTAAAGAAAGTCTAAGTAATACTACTTGCGAAGAAGGTAAATGAAACTTAAAAGAAGAAATTGAAATAAATACTATAAATGAAGTAAATGAATTTACAGGGAAATATAAACAAAGTGCTGGAAATATTGAAGAACAAATGAAGAACTTAAAGGACACAACCAGTATTGCACTGGGTTTTCATATTGAATTGAAATAAGAAAGGCGGAGGGAATACTTGAATGTTATCCATCAATTTGCTATGTGATCGAGATGTGTAGGATGTGTATCAAGTAACCGACCTTTATGACATTGTGATGACCAGGGTAGTTAATAGCGCGCGATCGCGTCGCTATCGCGGAGGGGCTGGGCGGAGCAGTAGGTGGCCGCTGCTCGAACGGCGTGGCGGAGCATTTTTCGGTACTGGCGGTCGCGGCCGCTTTCGCGGCGGAAATCGCGTCGAAATACGGTGAAGCGGGCACTTTTGGGCCGCTCCGATGTCACGGGTTGAGTTTTCGTCCACATAAGCCACCAACGAGTCATTTCCGGCCGAACCCAGTCGTCGGCGCCGCTGTTGGAGGTGTCACGCATGCTCTCCTGCGGCGGCTGCAAGCAAATCTAGGGTTTGGGTCGCTTGTGGCTGCTACAAACAAGAATTAGGTCACGTGCTCCTTTCTTGCGGCTGGCGGCTGGTACTTCCAATCTAGGTTTTTTTTTAAAGTTGGGTTCATTCTTTGTTTTGTTCTTTCTATTTACTAACTCTTCCTCTACCCCCCTTCTCCCTCTCAGGTTTATGTTTCATTTCAGCTCACCCTTATTTCTTTTAAGTTGGGCTTATTTCTTAAGTTGGGCTTATTTCTCCCTCTCATTCTTGAAGCTGGGCTTATTTCTTTTACCAATTCTTCCTCTAACCCCTTCTCCCTCTCACGTTTCTGTTTCGTTTCAGAAACTCTTCCACCCCCTCACTTCTCCCTTCCACCTTCATTCCCCTTTCCCCTCTGCCTCTCCTCACTCTTTCCTTCTCAGTCCCCCCCTCTTGCCTAAAATAGAGGCCGTCCCGCTATGCGCTATTGATGTGCGTGCGAGCGCACGTGCGATCCGGCAAGTGTACCGGATTGTCGCCAAGTAATAAAAGATATCGATCCCACAGAGACTGTGATCTCGAATCGCAACTAATTATCAAATTGAGTAAATCTGGACTGTGTAAAAAGGATTTTTATATTTTGAAATGGTTTTGAATTTTGAATTGAGAAATAAATAAAATAGAATCAAATAAAACAGAAATAAATCTTTTTTTGGTTTTTCAGATCTAAATGGGTTCCTAGGGATTTGGGTTACCTACGAGGCTGTTTATGTTACTAATCTGATTTACCCTTGTTTATTAACGAAATTGCCTTGAAGGTGAGTTTATCCTCTAATAGCTTAAGCTCCCTCTCGGGTTACAAAAGCCTTGCCCAATTGACCCAACCCCTACTCTCGTGGTAGTCGAACTCAGATTGGACCCTTTGCGTTTCGTGACAACTCGTTGATCCTCGAGGGACGGCTTCTAACTCTCGTGATTTCAGTCCCAAGTCTGACTCTATAGATCCGACACCTGAGTTCACCGCTAGGTTCCACCTTGGAATGTCTAAGTCATGCAAATAAACCTAAGTTCACCGCTAGGTTCCTCCTTAGAATATCTACGTCTCGCAAATAAGTGGCCGCCGGATTTACGAGTGATTAAAACACTAGAAATAAGATCTAAAGCAAAATCGAAATTAACAAAGATATTACATCAAATTCACAACATATTCAAACCTCGGGCATAGCCCCAATCCCTAGAAACTAAGCTACTACTCCAGCCTTGCCATAGAGATGACAGGCTTGGTTACAAATAACAAGAAAATAACTAGGAGAAAAAAGGAGGAGAAGAAGAGAGAGATCCTAAATCTATGCCTAAGTAGTATCCAAGTGTCCTGGTTTGCCTCTGCCTGGGTCCTTATTTATAGATTTGGGAAGTTTGAATCCCAATCTAACTCAAATTTAGCTCAAAATCAGTTGTTCAGATCCAAATATTGCGCGTCACGGCCGTGATGGCCATCACGGCCTGGCCGTGACGGATTCTGCCTTGGAAATTCTTCACTGGTTGGTCTGTCATGGCCGTGATGCTCATCACGGCCTGGCCGTGATGGCCATCATGGCCTGGCCCTAACAGCTTCTGACTTTAGCCTTCTTTCTTTTCAGTTTTGCTCGATCATGGCCGTGATGGGCATCACGGCTAGGCCGTGATGGGCTCTGTTTGGCTCATTTTCTTCACTTTTCAAGCCCTATTTTCATCCAAACTCCATCATGGTTGATCTTGAGCATTTTATCCTTGATTTCCGCAAAACAACACCACGAAAACCGCCTTACCCGTTCCAAGGTAAAAATAACTAAAAATCAAATGAAATATGCCTAAACTACATGAAAATGCATGTAAAATGATAGACAAAGATGAGGTGAAATCACACTCATCAAATCACCCCAACTTAAGATTTTGCTTGTCCTCAAGCAATTACTAAGGCCATAAGATATAAATCATTCAAAGCATGGATAGTGAACCAAGAACCCTACAACTAATCCAAGTGACAGACTTATTCAAATAAATTTTTAAGAGATAATCATTTTCAAGTCCAATTAGAAGCTTAGGTTCTTCAAATTCATATCCTCACTGATTCAGGCACTCGTCTCACCTCACTCAAGTGTTCCAGGGTATATGACAATTCGCTCAATTTCCTCAAGGAAGGTATTCTACCATAAGCTTGACTATTAACCATATCTCTACTTTATTAATGAAAACACATAAGAATCAAGAGGTCTTTTACTTTGGTTGTAATGTGGCCATGGGTTTAATTGTTAGGTGGGAAAATCAAGAGGAGGGAAATTCAAGAAGGCTAAACAGATTATCAATCATTGCAAAGCATGACACCTTCTAAAATACCCTTTTTTAGGGCTTTGATTCACTTTTCCACCCTTTTTTTCTTCTTTTTTTCTTTTTTTTATTTCTCACTTCCTTTTGTCATCCCCTTCTCCATTTTTTTTGTGTTTATTTCATTTTATTTATTTGGAGAAGGGGAGATTTTTAGCTCAAGAGAAATATTTTCTAACTTTCTCATCCCATACTTTTTCAAACTACCTTTTTACCCTTTTTGTAATACTTTAAAAGGTGCCATACCAAGCATTTTTCATCAAAGTAATTGAAGGTACCAAGAAAAGTATTTTATTCTTTTAGGCTCAAAATTGGGCAACTAAGGGGTAGCATTTAATCAATCAAAGCTCAGAAGGCCGGAAAAATACCTAGTGCCTCAATCATTTTCAAAAATGTTTTCAAAAATTTTTAAGTTTCAAAACGGTTTCAAGTCAAGTTCTAGAGAATACAATCCAAGAGGAATTAAAACACTCTATCACAAGGAATGAGGTAGATTTAGTGAGTACCCCGTTTTGGCTCAAAATCTTACATTTAGTAGTTCAAAAATCAGTGAGAAACACAAATCTGAGGAACCACATGCTAATTATCAACTATCAAAAGATTATCTCAAGAATTTTTATTTTCAGCCTTATCACCAGAATAAAAAAATTGGGTTCAAAAATTCACTATCTCAATTTATTTGGCACCAAGTTCTCACAATTGGATGCATATTCTAAGTGAGGGGCAATCTAGAGAATGTGATCATACCAAACTATGCCTATGTGAATGCAATATGAATGCAACAATGCAAATGCAAATGCAAATGCAAAAATACCCCTACCCCAAGCTTAAGACTTACATTGTCCCCAATGTAAATAATCAAGTCGGAGAGAGGAGAAAAATGGAACAACTTACCAAGGTTGTAGCGGGTGTTGGCTCACATTCCAGTCAAACCTTTGTTGGAAATTGCATCACGGCCGTGAGGCTTATCACGGGCAGGCCGTGATCAATTCTGGTCTTCAGGAGTTGTCCAATCACGGCCGTGACCTGGCCGTGATGCTCTCTGATCTTAGCATCCTACTCATTTTGTTCTTCCTTCCTATTCAACCTGGAAACACTAGACAATTCTATTAATTTATGATTTTTGCACTCTTGATCTTCTCAAATTATTCAAGAGCTAAATTCAAAAACAAAAGGAAAAAGGGAAAGAAAGCTTGGGTTGCCTCCCAAGAAGCGCTTGTTTACGGTCTTAAGCTTGACCAAACTTCCTTCAATCAACCGGGGTCGGCTGGGCGTAGAAGTGCAGGAACACTTCTCTTCCATGGGAGTCCTTCAAAGAGCCGATTCTGCTCATATGGTCAATTACGCTTCCGCTTTACTCTTTTCATTCGGACCTTCCTGGCCTTACTCCCTCTCGGCGGAAGTTTTGTTTCCACATGATTAGCAACTCCAACTCCATCACCCTTTGGTGCATCATCAGCCATGCATATCTTCGGAGTTGCTTCCATGTTGAGCTCTTCCTTTACCACTGGAGACGTTATATCGATCCTGCACACATGGCTCTCAAAAGGAGGGTTGTTATATGAGTTAGTAAATTCAAAATCGACCCTACCTTCCTCTACATTTAGAGAGAGTTTGCCATTCCTTACATCTATTACTGCTCCAGCGGTGGCCAAGAATGGCCTTCCTAAAATGATGGGGAATTCATAATTCCCTTTCATATCCAATACCAGGAAGTCGGTAGGGATGAAGAATTTCCCTACCTTTACAGGAACGTTCTCTAGTATGCCTAGGGGAGTCCTAGTTGAGCCATCCTCAAATTGTAAGGAGAATTTGAATGGTCTCAACTCTTTCGTCCCCAACCTTTCCAAGATAGTGAGCGGCATCAAGCTCGCACTAGCCCCTAAGTCACATAAGGCTTGGTCGATTTGCACTTGTTTAATCGAGCAAGCAATGGAGAAACTACCTGGGTCTTTCAGCTTAGGAGGCATATTAGATTTGTTCATGACATTTAGCTCCTCAGTTAAGCTCTTAGTTTCTACTTCCACTTGCTTTCTCCTGACCAACCTTTGCGGGAAAGGTATTGGGGGTTGGTACGGTGGTGGAGGGACATACTTTGGTTCTGGCTCTTCATCTTCACTCATGTCCTCCTCTGGTTCCACGTCCTTTTCCCCCACCCCAAGCTTATCATCCCTCAAGTGTATGGCATTACAATGCTCAATGGGATTAGCTTCGGGTTGACCCGGGAACGTACCCTTAGGTCTAGTGTATGTGCTGGCTTGTTGGGCAATCTGGGTTTCTATCATCTTGTTATGGATTGCTAAGTTGTCTACCTTAGATGCTAGCTCTTTTATTGCCTCGTTTACTGCCCTGCCTTGCTGTCTAAACTCTTCATTTTGTTTTGTTTGGATTTCAACAAAACTTTCCAATAAAGACTCGAGTTTAGACGGCTGTACCTGAGGATACCCCGGTGCGGGTTTCCTATTACCTTGGCCCTCTTGGAACTCGTGGTTCAGCGTGTTGCTGTAGTTGCCGTGGGAGAGGTAAGGGTTGTTCTTCCTTTGGTTGTAGGGATTTGGGGGAGCATAATTGGGCAACTTCGGGTTTGTGTCGTAGAAGTTGTGACAGGCGTTCACTTGTTCCCCCGAAGCGCTGGATCCGTGAGCAATTCCACGTGGGCACTCCATGATGTCGTGTCCCTGCATTCCACAAATCTCACAAACAATGTTAGTAGCACCTATTGCACTCACATTAGCCCTTTTGAGCTGATCAAAACGTTTATTAAGTGAGTCTATTTTTGACATTATAAGATCAGTGCTATTAACTTCAAACTTACCCCCCGAAATCTTGTTCGGGTTATTACCTCTTTCTGAACCCCATTGGTGGTAGTTGGTGGCGACGTTTTCAATGATGTTGAATGCCTCAGTCAGAGGCCTATTCATAAAGGCTCCACCAGCTGCAGAATCAAGTGACACCTTCGAAGAGTAGTCCAATCCGTTGTAGAAGGTGTGCACTAGTAACCACCTCTCGAGTCCATGGTGTGGGCAAGACTCCAGCAGTCCCTTGTAGCGATCCTAAGCTTATGATAAGGATTCTCCATCTTTTTGGAAGAAGCCGGTGATCTGGGTTCGTATATAGGCCGTCTTGGATGGAGGGAAGAATTTCTCTAAGAACGCCTGTTCCAGTTGGTCCCAAGTAGACAAGGTGTTGGCAGGCAATTGCTTTAGCCAAGCCTTTGCCTTTCCAGTCAGAGATGAGGGGAATAACCTTAAGCGTATAGCATCGACCGGGGCACCATGAATCCTAATTGCATCGGTGAACTCCAAGAATGTTTCTATGTGATCAGTCGGGTCCTCCGAAGGCAATCCTCTGAATTGGTGCTGCCTAATCATGTTGATTAGCATAGGCGGTATAGTGTAGTTCTCCGCCTCAATCTCTGGCCTGGCAATCCCAGTTCGCAAACCCCTAGCATTTGGGGCTGCGTAGTACTTCAACGGTTTCGTATCCGGTTGATTCGCCATGAGTGGAATGGGACTCAACCTTTCTCCCTCTCTTTGTAGTCTCCTACGTCTGTGAAAGGTCCTCTCGATTTCTGGATCAACCTCACTAAGGCTCCCAAGACTTAGGGATCTTTGCATATAACACACAGAGAGATGGATACACTAGAAGGAAAGAAATTTTGATTTTTTTTTTCAAATATAAAAATTAAATAAAAAGAAAAGGTCCAGAAAAATCAATTTAAAAATTAAATTGAGATTCGAAAACGCACAGTCCCCGGCAACGGCGCCAAAAACTTGATGTGCGTGCGAGCGCACGTTCGATCCGACAAGTGTACCGGATTGTTGCCAAGTAATAAAAGATATCGATCCCATAGAGACCGTGATCTCGAATCGCAACTAATTATCAAATTGAGTAAATCTGGACTGTGTAAAAAGGATTTTTATATTTTGAAATGGTTTTGAATTTTGAATTGAGAAATAAATAAAACAGAATCAAATAAAACAGAAACAAATCTTTTTTTGGTTTTTCAGATCTAAATGGGTTCCTAGGGATTTGGGTTACCTACGAGGCTGTTTATGTTACTAATCTGATTTATCCTTTTTTATTAACGAAATTGCCTTGAAGGCGAGTTTATCCTCTAATAGCTTAAGCTCCCTCTCGGGTTACAAAAGCCGTGCCCAATTGACCCAACCCCTACTCTCGTGGTAGTCGAACTCAGATTGGACCCTTTGCGTTTCGTGACAACTCGTTGATCCTCGAGGGACGACTTCTAACTCTCATGATTTCAGTCCCAAGTCTGACTCTATAGATCCGACACCCGAGTTCACCGCTAGGTTCCTCCTTAGAATGTCTAAGTCATGCAAATAAACCAAAGTTCACCGCTAGGTTCCTCCTTAGAATATCTACGTCTCGCAAATAAGCGGCCGCCGGATTTACGAGTGATTAAAACACTAGAAATCAGATCTAAAGCAAAATCGAAATTAACAAAGATATTACATCAAATTCACGACATATTCAAACCTCGGGCATAGCCCCAATCCCTAGAAACTAAGCTACTACTCCAGTCTTGCCATGGAGATGACAGGCTTGGTTACAAATAACATGAAAATAACTAAGAGAAAAGAGGAGGAGAAGAAGAGAGAGATCCTAAATCTATGCCTAAGTAGTAGCCAAGAGTCCTGGTTTGCCTCTGCCTGGGTCCTTATTTATAGATTTGGGAAGTTTGAATCCCAATCTAACTCAAATTTAGCTCAAAATCAGTTGTTCAGATCCAAATATTGCGCGTCACGGTCGTGATGGCCATCACGGCCGGGCCGTGACGGATTCTGCCTTAGAAATTCTTCACTGGTTGGTCTGTCACGGCCGTGATGGCCATCATGGCCTGGCCCTGACAGCTTCTGACTTTAGCCTTCTTTCTTTTCAGTTTTGCTCGATCATGGCCGTGATGGGCATCACGGCTAGGCCGTGATGGGCTCTGTTTGGCTCATTTTCTTCACTTTTCAAGCCCTATTTTCATCCAAACTCCATCATGGTTGATCTTGAGCATTTTATCCTTGATTTCTGAAAAACAACACCACGAAAACCGCCTTACCCGTTCCAAGGTAAAAATAACTAAAAATCAAATGAAATATGCCTAAACTACATGAAAATGCATGCAAAATGATAGACATAGATGAGGTGAAATCACACTCATCAGCTATCCCGCAATAGCATTTTCGGGGTCAGCCACTACGCTACGCTATCCGGGATTGATAACTCTGGTGATGACTAGTATTTATAGGCAAATAAAATAACTACCTAGAAGTAACTCCCTATCTAAATGACTGCCACGTGTCCTCTGCAGTTCTCTTAAGTTTTACACTTAAACTGTTTTGTCAAACAATCCTATTAACTACTCAATGTCTTGATCCGCTTTGTGTCTGCTTATCTTCGACGGTTTGAACTGCTTAACACAACTTGTATCAGTACCTTTCATTGGATTGGGGACTTAACCAATTTCTTCACTTTTCTATTTCTCTTGACAATTCTTCCTTTGCCTAAGTCTTCCTTTATTTTTTTGTCAGGAATTTGATTGTCGAATCTTTTCTTCTGTCGAACAGTATTTTCTTGTCAAATCAAATATCTTCAATACTTATAAAATTTTGATTATATCCTCAATCCCGTCATCATCCTGTCAAGAAAACATCTGTCAGAAATCCAAAATTTCATTCCTAACAGGATGTGGTGCTTGAGAGGAGTGAAAATGGGAAGGTGGAAAGTGGTGGAGTATCTGGGCAGTGACTGTGTTTATACATCACATAGTAATTATTGGAAGTAATTACCCGATATTAACCAGAAGTAAAATTCTTTCTGATCTAGATGCGACTCCATCCGTTTTCCAAGCCTCTGATCCATCTTTCAAATAATCGAAAATGTAGCTTCCCCCATTTGGTTTGCTTCCATGCTTTTGTGCATGTATTCGTAATTAAAAATTATGTAGTGAGGTTGGGAAATAACAATTTCTTGGAGGATATTAGTTTTACATTTCTTTTTTGTGGTAAGAGTTTTGTTTATATTGTCACTTCCCACTATAATTGTTAAAAATAATGATAAATTTGTTTTTTCTAATCATAATATATTACTAAAAATGTGTATTTAATCTAATTCATACCATTTTGGGCATAAATTAATAAAATCTTACTCTTGGACAATTGATAGTCATACAAATTTTAATCAATCACTTAATTACATATAGCTAATTTTGTATAATTTGAATTAAAATTATTATTCTTTAACCAGATGTCTTGAGTTCGAATCCTAACCCTGAGAATACAGCAGCATTAAAATTGTTGAGGGAGAACTTTCTTGTCCCTTCTTGTCCATCTAATCTTTTAGGTATCGTTTTAATTTCATTTCATCTCTATGATTTTTTGGTTCGCTTAAGAGTTAATGTTTAGGATTAGGCATGACTGAGTTTACTGGCTATCATCATATTGTTAAAGTTTTTCACTTCGATGCATGTAGGATCAGTCGATGACTATAATTGATTGGGCTCAAAGTGGATATCTTGAATTAACTATAACTGTCTTGCCTCAGTTATAAGTTATGTCTACTCAAGTGTCAGAAGTCCTATTCAATCATCAATGTTTTCATCACATAAGGAAACAAGTAGTGATTGTTGAACCAACTTAATTAGTCATAGCTCAGGGACTTCTTTAATACCAGAAACAAAAACTGGTATGAGTTCTCCTACCAACCTGTTATCAGGTTGCCTATATATGCATTTGACCTTTGGTTTTTTGCCTTTATCTTCAATTTTAGTTATTTTCATAGATGTATTGGCTAATTCTTTTCACTCCACTATATTAAGTTATTTGCGTGTTATATGTTGTTAGGGGATAAACATGTATGAATTGTACTAGCATTGACTTGTGGTGATTTTTGATTCATATGCCTTATTGTGATTTATAATCATGAATGGAGTTGTGATTATCTTAAACTAAATCTAATGGCTAATTGTTGACATTTATAAACATGAAGAGTGATGGATGGCCATCTTCATGACATGTTAATTCTTCATGGGATTTCAATTGTTTAAATAAGCAATAATATCTAAGATAAGGGTATTGATAAGATAATATGATATACATGCATTGAAGCTTGAAGTCTGAATCTATATGTAGAACTAACAGAGTGTATATCTACAGGCAACAAGGACTTGCCCAAGAACTGCACATTTGATATGAGCCTTTGGTGTACATCCTAAGTTGGAATTACCATTTTTTGTTCCTGAAGGTTGACCAAGATGCATACTACATTATTGACACTTTAGGGGAGAGACCATTGGGAGATACCCCTTTCAATCTGGAAGGAATTTTTCAGATGGTAATGGAAGAAATTTGTCCAGAAATACAAAGGGAGGAGGATCATGAAGCTATAATTGGTCCCTTCAATCCCAAACCAATCATAGAGGTTGCAGTTGATGAGTACGAAGAATGGTGAAGACCCCGGAGGAACACCCTCATTGTTAACCTACTGGGGAAGAACTTTGGCCTGAGGTACATGTCAAATAAGCTTCATAGCTTATGGGCCAGATCAGGAGCTGTCCAAGTGATGGACATGAATAATAATCACTTTCTGGTTCGGTTTGCAGATGAGAGGGACTATAAGCATATACTCTATGAAGGACAATGGTGTTGGAACCAAAGTGGTTATGGTTTATTTAATCTCTAAAGTTTTGATGCTAACAAAAGGATTAAATTTGATTGGCAAAGTATTAGTTGAGATCTAACTAGTGCTCTCAGTTATACAGGAACGCTCTTATAAGTAAAATAAACTTAGGATAAGTTTCACTTGAAAAATACGCGTCCACCCCTGTAGACGGGCTGCTCAAGAACTTGGTAAAATCACCTTGTTTTTTTTTTTAGTAGACGAGGCTGTAAATGAATACCTAAATAACTTGTTAGGTACAGCAAGTTCAAAAACTTGATAATGAGCGCGTCCATCTTGCCACATCAGTGAGACGGTAGTAATTAATTGAAGTAAAAGAACTGAAACACAAAGTAATCTAGTAGACGAGCTCTATATGCCACGTCATTGGACGGAGTTTCTCATTAAGGACTTAGCAAGTCCAAAGACTTTTGTAAATGAGCGCTTCTACCACTTTAGTGGACGAGCGCTTCTGCCACATCTGTGGACGAGCAAAATTAAATCTTGTTTAGATGTGTTCTTAAAACTAAGTAGACGGTTCTATATGTTTCCTACCTTGAATGTGATTTAATGCAATCTGGTCCACAATGAATTTATTCCAAATGATTGATATTTATTTCAAATGAATATTTGTTCTTTCCATTTGTTTTTATCTGATTTAATGTCTTGTTTCCTTTGATAAAGTTCATAGTACTATCAAGGAAATACAAAAAAGCAAATAGTACAATTGGAATTGCAAAACGTTTTGTACGATGACATCTTTATTCTTTGGACAAAAAGCTGAGTTATACACAAAGGAGGAAAGAAAGTTTTTAAGGTACAATTGCTCAGAAATGTGAGCCTCCATTTTGTGATTTTTTGATAACCAAGGATATATAGTTTTCAACTTGCCAAAATCAAGCTATCAGTCACAACGGATATCATGCATTTAATGTTATCTCTAAACGGGATTACTCAAAGTAACCGTTGAAGAATTACAAGAGCAGAAGAAGGTCACTATATAAGTAGAAGACCTCAGATACTGAAGAATAACTTTTGCGAGCTCAACATTTGCCAATACTATTCTTGAGAAAACAAGCTCTTATTCGTTCATTCTTTTAAAAGAAAAAGTCTGTAATCCTTTAGTTTGAATATTGTGAAAATATTCAACAAATCTAAAAACCTTCGCATCCTCACACTTAGTGAGTTAAGTAGATCAAAGTTGTAAATCTCTTCGTTAGAGTTAGAGCCTGAAGAGGCTTGGTAGAGAAAGAATACTTGTAGCCTGAAGAGGTGTTGAATACTTGTTGTGTAATCTATTTGGAGGAATGATGGAAAAATCCTTCAAGTCGAAGGGACTGGACGTAGCTCTTGGTTGGAAGAGAGTGAATGTTGAGTCACCGGCAAGTGTACCGGGTCGTCGCAAGTAATAAAAAAACACGGTAAGAGTTTACCGAGGTCGAACTCAGGGATTGGGTTACCAATTCAACTAATTCGTGAAAAGCTCGATGCGTTTGGTCAAGTACAGAGAGTGGTTGAGATTGAAGAGAAATTAGGATCGCAATCTAGTTAACAAATCAATTAAAACTATGGTATTGAAATCTGGAATTAAAAGCATCTAAGGTCTCAAATCCACTTACCCAATCATGCATAGTATCCAAATGATGATGATCCTCTCCCTAGGTTCAATTTTAATGTCAACCGGGACCCCCAATTTCTCCTAGATTCACTGTCGTGCTCAATAGGACGTATTCAACGATTTGGATTAATTACTGACCAGTCTCATAATCCTAATCCTCGAATTCTATTAATTCTTGTTCCCTATAAGGTTGCACTAATCTCCTACTCACAGTCATGCAATATTCAATTAGTGATCCCAATTCAAGTTCTAAAACGCGAATCGCCGATCAGCCTCAACACGTTTAACTAGTCGATCACACAAGCATATAATCGACACAATGAAATCAGAATTGGAAAACAAGAATTGAATGAAAGAAGAGAGATAAACATCACATGAACACTATACCGCCATGGATGGCTTCATTGATCCCTTAGACAAGGGGATTAGTTCCTCATGTCCGTAATGACGACAAACGTACAATCGAAATTCATCATAACTCTCAGTAAAGAAAGGAGAAGAGGGAGACGCAGCCCTAGAATAAGGAATCTAAAAGATCTACAATCTGTTCTGATCCAAAAAGTCCTCCAAATCTGTTCTGCACTGCCTTATTTATAGGGAGGCCACGCGTCACGGCCGTGATGGTCATCACGGCTAGGCCGTGACGGCTTCTGTTTCTGGCACTTTCGTGGAATTCAAACCCTCGCGACGCGAAGGGTGTCTCGCGACGCGAGCCTTCTTTTTACAGCCCATGATGTGAATCACGGCTACGCCGTGACGGTCTCTGACCTGTGTGGGTTTTAGGTCACGGCCGTGATGTACATCACGGCTAGGCCGTGATGGTCCCTGTCTTCCAAGGTCTTCAAACTCTCGCGAGGCGAGCTTCCTCTCGCGTGGCGAAACTTCAAACCTTAAGCTGTCACGGCCGTGACCTTCATCACGGCTAGGCCGTGATGGTCTCTGACTTCCAGGTCTTCATGATTCGCGAGGCGAGCAGACTTTTCGCGGGGCGAGACAGAGTGATGACTGTTGCTGCTTTTTCTGATGTTCAGGCTCGCGAGGCGAGCATCCACTCGCGAGGCGAGACCTCCAAAAGTGCTTTTTCCACTGCTTCTTGACTTTCCTTGACTCTCAGAGCTTCACTTATTGACCTGAAACAACAAAAGCAAACAAAAGCATAATTCTATTCAAAATAACCTAAAAACTACACAAAATACACAAAACGAGTCAAAGTCTAACTTAGGAACAAGACAAGGCTAAATTTGGGCGAAAACGAGACTGAACTCGACTATTTAGCACGTAAACCACCGTCTTACTAGTTATAAAACTAGATAAGGCAGAGGCTTATCAGTGAACCAGGATAAAATCTCTTGCGTGAATTTTCTATCCCTAAACTCTTCAGTTTTATTTGCTTTTACTAACTGTGGGGGTTTGATATCGCTTTTGTTGATCTTTTAAAAAAAAATTCTTGTGTGCTTAATCTTTTTTATCTTCTGCTTGTGAAAATGTTGTTCAAAAAGGGTTTTTGCGAAAATAATTAACAAACACAATTCAACCCCTCCCTTCTTGTGTTTGCATGTGCCAACTTCAGTTGGTATCAGAGCTCAACCTTGACAGGGTTGAGCAACTAACAAGTGCTTAGGCAGTATGATCCTACAAGCATGGATGCAGAAGGACAAGCTATCGACAGACCTCCTCTCTTTGATGGAACTGATTATGATTATTGGAAAAGAGGATGATGGCATTCTTGGATGCACAGAATGCTGATATCTGGGAACTAATAGAAAATGGCTACCGAGCCAATGAGTGAAGGCTGGAGGCTGCGAGTGCCTAGAGCTGAATGGACTCAAGAGCAGAAAAGCCAACATCAACTAAACTTGAAAGCTAAGCACTATCTCATGTGTGCTATCACCAGATCTGAGCATGACAAGGTTCATAGTTGCAACACCGATAAAGAAATCTGGGATACTCTAGCACTAGCTCATGAGGGTTCCTCACAAGTGAAGGAATCAAAGATAAGCATCTTTGGTTCACCAAGTATGAGCTATTCAAGATGGCAGATCATGAAAGTATAGATCAGATGTTTAGAAGATTCCAAACAATCACTAACGAGTCTCGGAGTCTCTTGGAAAGGTCTATGAAAATAGAGATCATGTGAGAAAACTTTTGAGAAGTCTCTTAAAACAGTGGAGATCTAAGCTAACTGCTATCCAGGAAGCAAAGAATCTGAATACTATTTCTCTGGAAGAGCTTCTGGGGTCATTAAAAGTTCACGACCTTGAACTTAATGAAGAGGAAAACTCCAAAAAAGGAAAGTCCATTGCCTTAAAGGCCAAGAAAGCTAGTTCCTCAAAGATGCTTAAAGTTGCTGAATCTTCAAATAAAGCTGATTCATCAAATAATGAAGATGACTCATATGAGGATGAACTATCTTTCATCTCCAGAAAAATCCAACACATGTGGAGAAAGAAAGGTGGATTCAGAAGGAAGCAGCTCAACAAAAAATTCTCCAAGGAGAAGTCAGATTCCAAGGAGAAAGGTCCACCTCTGTGCTTTGAATGTAAGAAACAAGGACATTTCAAAGCTGACTGCCCAAAGCTGAAGGAGAAAAAGAAATTCTTCAAAAATAAGAAAGGCTTGATGGCTACTTGGGAGGAAGCTTAAGAAGAAGCAAACATTTGCTTCATGGCTGACACTGCATCAGAAAGTGAATTCACTGATGCTGAGGTAATAGAATCCGATTCATCTACTCTTCAAACTGCTTTTGATGAATTACTGTATGATTCATGCATACTGTCTAAAGAGTATAAGAGTCTCAAAAAGAAGTTTATTAAACTTTCTAGAGACTATGATAAGGTCTGCATAGTAAATCAAAACCTTAGGGATGAGAATGAAACATTAAAATAAAAAAATGTTTGTTTGACTGACAAGACTAAGTGTAAGTCTAATAGCTCTTGCGAAGTTGAAAAACTGAAACAAGATGTGACATACTTGACAGACTCTCTGTCAAAACTGGTTGGTAGCTATGATAAATTAAATCTTATATTATGATATTCTAGATCATCACATGACAAATCTGGAATTGGTTGTGATAAAGAGATGCAAGATGCATCTTTGAATAAACCAAAATTTCATACACAATATAAGGCTTTTAAAGCCCACCCACAGCATACTAAGTCAAAACCAAGCCCTTCCAATACTTACTACAAAGTATATGGAAAAAGTGGGCATGTGTCATCCAAATGCATACATAACAAGCATGCAAAGCATTCACGACCTATGATCACTAACAAGAAAAGACCCAAGTCAATTTGGGTACCTAAAGATAAGATAATCCCTGTTGCAGATCTGCTTAACAACAGGAAAGAAACAGAAGTCCTGGTACTTGGACAGTGGGTGCTCACGACACATGACAGGAGAAAGGTGTATGTTCCAAGACCTTAGACCCAAAGATGGTGGCTGGGTCACTTTTGGAGGAAACCAAAAAGGAAAGATCATTGGTATAGGTAAAATTGGTAGACATCATTTTCCCTCCATTGATAATGTTCTGTTAGTAAATGGTTTTAAACACAATCTGCTTAGCATTAGTCAATTATGTGATAGTGGGTTTGTTGTGTCTTTTAATAAGAATATGTGTTCTGTCAAGAAAGACGATGGATCACTCTTATTCACTGCCTAGAGGTAAAACAATCTATATAAGATTGACTTAGAGGACCTCTCAAATCAAAGTGTGTCATGTCTAGTGTCCATTGAGGATGAGCGATGGATTTGGAACAAAAGGTTGGGTCATGCAAGTTTGAGATTAATCTCAAAGCTGAAAAAGCATAACCTCGTAAGAGGTCTACGAAACCTTAGTTTCAAATCTGATGCTCTCTGTGATGCATGTCAGAAGGGAAAACAAGTCAAAGGTTCATTTGAATCTAAGAATGTTGTTAGTACCAACAGACCACTAGAATTGGTTCACCTTGATCTTTTTGGTCCAACAAGGACTGCCTCTGTCAGTGGAAAGAAATATGGTCTTGTCATAGTAGACGACTACACTAGATGGACATGGGTTATGTTCCTTGCTCACAAGGATGAGTCATTCAAGGTCTTTTCTGTATTATGCAAACGTGTACAGAATGAAAAAGACATGTGTATAGCTTCAATTAGAAGTGATCATGTGGGAGAATTTGTCAATGAGCTATTTCACGAGTTTTGTGAAGAAAGTGGTATTCAACACAACTTCTCAATACCAAGAACACCGCAACAAAATGGTGTGGTAGAGAGAAAGAACAGATCTCTTCAAGAGATGGCTAGGACTATGCTCAATGACAATTCTGTCCCTAAGAACTTCTGGCTGAAGTTGTGAACACTGCCTGCTACATTCAGAACAAAATATAAATTAGACCTATTCTGAATAAGACTCCTTATGAATCGTGGAAAGGTAGAAAACCCAACATTTAATACCTTCACCCTTTTGGATGTAAATGTTATATTTTGAATACAGAAGATCAACTTGGTAAATTTGATGCTAAAGTAGATAATGGAATCCTTCTAGGATTTTATGAAACTTCAAAAGGCTTTAGAGTTTATAATTCTAGAACTTTAATTAGTTGTAGAAGAATGTATTCATGTAAAATTTGATGACAAACAGTCTGATAAGAGACTATCAGAGCTAGATGAAGCTTTTGCAGATCTTGATCTAAATATCTCAGAAGAAAAACCAGAAATCAAAACTGATTTTCAAGAAGATGACACTTCTCAACAACAACTAGAAACCTCCATCTCTCAACAGGAAAATGCTCAGAAATCTTGGTATTTCAAAAATTACCATCCACATGATCAAATCATTGGTGACCCCAATGACAAGCTAAGAACTAGGTCAACCTTCAGAGAACAAAGTGATTCTGCTCTTGTCTCTGAATGTGAACCAAAGACAGTGGACGAAGCTCTACTGGACAAAGGATGGATTCTTGCTATGCAAGAAGAGCTAAATCAGTTTGAGAGAAGTGAAGTCTGGACGCTCGTACCCCTACCTGAAGACAAGTCAGTCATTGGAACAAAGTGGGTCTATAGAAACAAGCTCGATGAAGATGGTAAGGTTGTGAGAAACAAGGCAAGACTTGTTGCTCAAGGCTACTCTCAAGAAGAAGGCATAGACTATACTGAAACTTTTGCGCCAGTTGCTAGAATAGATGCTATAAGAATTTTAATATTGTTTGCTGCACATCATAGCTTTATGCTTTTTCAAATGGATGTCAAAAGTGCCTTTTTAAATGGCTTTATTAATGAAGAAGTATATGTCATGCAACCGTCTGCCTTTGAAGATACAAATCACCCTGAACATGTTTATAAGCTTAAGAAAGCATTGTATGGACTTAAGCAAGCTCCTAGAGCTTGGTATGATAGGTTAAGTTCATTTCTAATGGAAAGTGGTTTTAATAGAGGAAAAGTAGACACAAATCTATTTAGAAAATCTATTAACTCAGATTTCATTATAGTACAGATCTATGTTGATGATATCATTTTTGGAGCTACTAATGAATCTCCGTGCAAGGAATTCTCTAAGTTATTGTAAAAAGAATTCGAAATGAGCATGATGGGAGAACTCAAATTCTTCCTTGGACTTCAAGTTAAACAGTCTATGGATGAGGTGTACATCCATCAGACTAAGCATACAAAGGAACTTCTAAAGAGGTTTAAGATGGATGATTGCAAACCAATGAATACCCCTATGCATCCCACCTCAATACTGAACAAAGATGATAAAGAGAAAAAGGTAGACCAAAAAGGTATATAGAGGTATGATAGGATCTCTTTAATATCTGACTGCGTCTAGGCCTGACATAATGTTCAGTGTTTGCTTATGTGCTCGTTTTCAATCTGATCCTAGAGAGTCTCATTTCTCAACAGTTAAAAGAATATTTAGATATTTAAAAGGTACTACTAATCTGGGTTTGGGCTTTAAGAAAAATGATGATTACATATTAGTTGGTTTTTGTGATGCTGACTATGCTGGAGGATGACACCTCATTGGAGCTAACCTAGTATCATGGCCAAGCAAAAGGCAAAGTACCATTACTCTATCAACTGCTGAAGCAGAATACATATCAACTGCAAGCTGCTGCTCACAACTTCTATGGATCAAACACCAATTGGAAGACTACAATGTATTTGTAAGTAGTATTCAACTCATGTGTGACAATACTGCTGCAATCAATTTATCTAAGAATCCAATACTGCATTCTAGAGTTAAGCATATAGAAATCAAACATCATTTTATTAGGGATTATGTGCAAAAAGGTGTGTTTGATGTTCAATTTGTAGATACTGACCACCAATGGGAAGATATCTTCACTAAACCTCTTGCTGAGGATAGATTTATCTTTATAAGAAAGCATTTGAATATGTTGTATGTGGATTGAGCTAGTTTATTGTTAAATTGATCGTCCATTGCATGTTCTCTCTGCATGTCCACTAGTCATGACTTCCAGAGCAAGTGGATTCTACGCGTCCACTACCTATGTCTTGTGCGTCCACTCTTAGTCTTGTGTGGACTCGTCTATGAACACATTTATTGCTTATATTATTTTTTTCTTGAACATATTTATATAAAACGCTTCTCTTTCCTTGCTGAGTCAGCTACGATCAAAAATCCCATAAAGACCTTTTTATGGTCCCAAGTTACAAACGCCGTTTTATCATTATGGCATGTCATATCAAAAGTTTTCTTTATATTCAGGATTGTTTTAAAAGAAAGATTTTCCCTCTGAGAAAGACTTTACGCTTTCATAATCTCTCGAGCTATCTCTCTCTCTTTACCTCTCTCTGTTCTCAAAACCCTAAGCTCTTTGATCTTCTGAAATGGCTTCTTCAACCTTCAACGTGGACAAACTCAACCTAGCTATATAGCACCATTTCAACCTTAATATGCTAAAAGTCTACAATCTTGACATAAGCAAATATGTCAATGCTGCTAGCTGGGAAGGACTCTTTGCAGAGAAAGTCTCTGTTTTCCCAAATCTTGTTAGGGATTTTTAGAGAAACATCCAGCGAGAAACTGACTTCTACTCAACCGTATTAAGAAGGACGATTACAGTCTCGGAGAAGACTACTGCTGAAGCAATCTTCTGTGCTCAGGAAGGACTAGTTTTCACTGAGTCTTGGGAAGAAGACTTGGGCGGTTCTGAGACAATAGAAGTCTGTCTCATGAAGGAGGACACAGTCAGGACTCACTCGTGGAAGGCCGTTGAAATGAAGGATATCGTTCATATTCTTCACCAGCTTCTCAACAAAGTGGTGCTTCACAAGGTTGGGTCAAAGGACGACCTTTCATCTCTTCACAAGTTCTGTCTCTGCCATCTTCTCATAGAGACAAGAATCAATCTTCCAAGAATCCTTTATGGAAGATTCAGAGATGCGATGATGAACAAGAAAAGACTCTCGACACTCCCCTTCTGCCACATTCTCTCGAAGATTTTCAAGGCTCAAGGAGTATATGAGTATCTTGCTGCCAAGACTCCTAAGGAGCAAGCGAGGTTACTGACTAAAAAACCAATGTCTGTTGCAGATTTTGGAAAGATGAACATATCCAACAAGCACCTCAGCACGTATGTTGCTGCTGCAATGGCTAAAATTGAGGAATTATTGGTGGCTAAAGAAGATATGATCGAACAGACTAATGCCGAAGTCCTAGGGGTTAGAAGGGTAACCAGGCAAAAGACAACTGCTGCAAGAAAGCCTGCCCCTAAAAGACCAGCAAGTGGGATTGCTATCAGGGAGCCTTCCGATGCCCCTGCTGCAAAGAGGCAAAGGAAAATTATCCTCTCTCATAATGAAGATGAGGAAGCTGATGAAGATAGCATTCCTATCAGCTCTATCCTAAAGAAGCAGAAAACCGCTGCAGCTGCTGCTAAGGCCGTTGTGGCTGATCCTTCAATTGTACTAGCAAAACCAAGGAGACAACCAGCAAGAAAAGCTAGGTCAACCAAAACAACTAAGGTAACTATCTCTGCTAATGATCCTGTTCAATTAGCAGTAGATGACCTTGTATCTAGTTTAGAAGCTAGGTTAGATGATATACCTATTCCCTCTTCAAGTGACGTATATATTCCCTCTCCACCTCAACCAACACAAACAACCACCTCACAAGCCTATGATACCTGGTTAAATCAACCAGATGAAGGAATTTCCCCTGGTGCACCTTTCCCTAAGCCTCTGAGAACTTTATTTCCTCCCCTCATCCCAGCTTCCATCCTTTACAATGGCAAATGTGAGGATTCGGCCAAAGTCAAAGGAGAATGGGAAATTTTGTTTCACTCTCACCAATCTGAACCATAACTCATCCTAAACAGATGGTATCCTCTACTTGAATATGAGGAAGAAGTTAGCCAACCTGTTGAACCCCTTTACCTACCTCATCCAGAGTGTCAACGAATCAAAACCGTACATTCTCAAATGTACAATAAATTAGGGCCATTAGTCACCCACCTACCTTTAGCCAAAATCCCCCCCAAAGAAAATTTACCCAAACCTAGTCAAAACTCCTCCATTCGTGCCAATTAATGATGGAGTTGAGAGACACATTATACCCATCGGGAGTATGACCCTAAGAGAAATAATCTCCCTACTATTCCGAGAAGAGAGCTAGATCATCTAAGCATGTCCCCATTATCATGCCAAGGGACACAAAATGGATGTCCTTTGAGCATCCCGGAATCTATGGGAGGACTGCTGATTTGTTCATGGATCAACTCTGCATTGATATCTTTGAAATGGGAGTTTAGCCAACTCGGAGCTGATAGGGCTACAAATTTTGTTCCTCCATCCTCGATCGAGGCATAAGGAAACAACCAGGATTGGAATCAAGCCTTATAGAATCTGTCCGAGATTGCCAATGCTGAATCTTAACAAGGACAAGGACTTGAAGCACAGAAGGTTCAAGGGAGTGATACCTGAAGTTGAATCAGCATTGCTTGACCTTGATCAAGAAACTTTTGATTACTCGATATTGGATTTCCTTCAAAATCATGAATCCATTGAGTTAATCAATGAGCACAAGGCTGCTAATTTTTGGAAGTCACACTTGATTCACTGCACCAGAGAGGCATCTTCCTCTGGATTGATTGATGAAAAAAAGGAAGATATTCCAAAGGTCAGAGGAAAGTGTGGACTCTCACACTTTAGGTAGATGATATATAAAGACCTCTGGGACTTCCTATAAATACCAAAAATGTGGAATTTGTCTACTGCTGTCGGATGGGCAAAGGATATCCCCGAGCCGATTATCCAATATGCTTTTGCCACAGCTTCAACCTCATCCTTTGAGCATACATCCGAAGAACTAGTTGTGGAAGGCCCTGAGTTGAATGTAGAAGTCTTCTCAAAAGTTGCTTCGAACCTTCCACTCCCACTTACTTGATGTTTTTGCTTCTTGAGCCAACTCCTAACAGAAGCGATCCTAATGAGTTATGTGCTTCTAAGCATGGTGCTGAGTCTGCTAAGACATCTTCTCAACCATTAGCTCTTGCTATGGTGCATCCACCAGTCCAAGCTCAAGACACTATCTCAGACTCTGCTGAAAGCTCAAGACAATTATCTTTGCCATCCAATCTTGAAGACATCATTGGCAGAATTGTTGATGATAAGGTTGGAAAAATAGTTGAAGAAAATACTGAGCATATGGCATAACAAATTGAAGAAAGAGTACAAAAGCAAGTGCAAGACACCTTGGCCCCTACAAATGCCACGGTGACTTAAATGTTGGCCTTGCTAATGGAATTTCAAAAGAATCAGAATCCAAACCAACCCCTCAACCACCTCCTTCTTCTTAGAATCTCTTCTTTCACTTTTTTCTTTTTGCTGACAATGATGGTCCACTCCCTGTTTACCTTTTTGGCTGATGACAAAAAGGGGGAGAAAGGAAAAGAAAGACAATTATATAAAGAAGACAATTATATATAATATACATCTTTTGAAAAGTTCTAATGTGTTTTGCTTGTGCATATTCATTTCTACGTGATATATTGCTCTAATATACTTGTGTTTATAAAGAATGATAAGTGCTTGTATCAATATGATAGTCTGCTTATGTTTTTTTTTTTTGCTTTGTCTTAGGGGGAGCCCTGCAAGCTCCCTTAGACTTTGCTTTTCAAATTTAATTAGTTTTGTCATCATCAAAACGGGGGATATTGTTGGAACCAAAGTGGTTATGGTTTATTTAATCTCTAAAGTTTTGATGTTAACAAAAGAATTAAATTTGCTTGGCAAAGTATTAGTTGAGATCTAACTAGTGCTCTCGAGTTATGCGAGAACGCTCTTATTAGTAACATAAACTTAGGATAAGTTTCACTTGAAAAATACGCGTCCACCCCTGTAGACGGGCTGCTCAAGATCTTGGTAAAATCACCTTGTTGTTTTATTTAGTAGACGAGGCTATAAATGAATACCAAAATAACTTGTTAGGTATAGTAAGTTCAAAAACTTGATAATGAGTGCGTCCATCTTGCCACGTCGTGAGACGGTAGTAATTAATTGAAGTAAAAGAACTTAAACACAAAGTAATCTAGTAGACGAGCTCTATATGCCACGTCATTGGACGGAGTTTCTCATTAAGGACTTAGCAAGTCCAAAGACTTTTGTAGACGAGCGCTTCTACCACTTTAGTGGACGAGCACTTCTGCCACATCTGTGGACGAGCAAAATTAAATCTTGTTTAGATGCGTTCTTAAAACTAAGTAGACGGTTCTATATGTTTCCTATCTTGAATGTGATTTAATGCAATCTGGTCCACAATGAATTTATTCCAAATGATTGATATTTATTTCAAATGAATATTTGTTCTTTCCATTTGTTTTTATCCGATTTAATGTCTTGTTTCCTTTGATAAAGTTCATAGTACTATCAAGGAAATACAAAAAAGCAAATAGTACAATTGGAATTGCAAAACGTTTCATGACGATGACATCTTTATTCTTGGACAAAAAGCTGAGTTATACACAAAGGAGGAAAGAAAGTTTTTAAGGTACAATTGCTCAGAACTGTGAGCGTCTATTTTGTGATTTTCTGATAACCAAGAATACTTTTCAACTCGCCAAAATCAAGCTATCAGTCATAACGGATATCATGCATTTAATGCTATCTCTAAACGGGATTATTCAAAGTAACCGTTGAAGAATTACAAGAGCAGAAGAAGGTCACTTTATAAGTAGAAGACCTCAGATACTGGAGAATAACTTTTGCGAGCTCAACATTTGCAAATACTATTCTTGAGAAAAGAAGCTCTTATTCTTTCATTCTTTTAAAAGCAAAAGTCTGTAATCCTTTAGTTTGAATATTGTGAAAATATTCAACAGATCTCAAAACCTTCATATCCTCACACTTAGTGAGTTAAGTAGATCAAAGTTGTAAATCTCTTTGTTAGAGTTAGAGCCTAAAGAGGCTTAGTAGAGAAAGAATACCTGTAGCCTGAAGAGGTGTTGAATACTTGTTGTGTAATCTATTTGGAGAAATGGTGGAAAAATCCTTCAAGTCGAAGGGACTAGACTTAGTTCTTGGTTGGAATAGAGTGATCCAAGATAAAATCTCTTGCGTGAATTTTCTATCCCTAAACTCTTTAGTTTTATTTCCTTTTACTAAGCTGTGGGGTTTGATATCGCTTTTGTTTATCTTTTAAAAAAGTTTTCTTGTGTTCTTAATCTTTTTATCTTACGCTTGTGAAAAAGTTGTTCAAAAGAGGGTTTTGCGAAAATAATTAAAAAACACAATTCAACCCCCTTCTTGTGTTTGCCTATGCCAACTTCAAAAGGAGGGTTCTGGACCACTACTCCTAGTTCAAAGATGGAGGCTGTTCTTTAACTCTAAAGAAAATCAAGTCAGAAAGATCGCAGCCTGGGTCCGTATTCCTGACCTACAGGTTGAATCATTTAATAACAAATTTTTGTGGGGAGTGGGCTCTCGAATTGGTACCATGCTTCGTATTGATGATCTTACTTCACTTTATTCTAGAGGTAAGTATGCTCGAATTTGTGTTGAGCTTGATTTGCAAAGAGAGCTTGTCCCAAACTTGTCAGCTCTTGGAAGAGACTTTAGGTTTGAGTATGAAGGCTTACACTCAATATGTTTTAACTGTGGTAAATATGGCCGCAAAAAAGATGTTTGCACTGAGAAAAGAGTGGAGGAAAAGCGATCGAGAAACAAGTTGAGGAAGCGGCCTGGGGATGCCGGTGGCTATAGAGGGTGTCTCAGGGAAGCAGATTCGGTAGTTGCTGATACTATTCCAAAAAAAGCAGGAGCAAATTAATAAAGAAGATCAAATCCCAGATAAGGTGGAGGGAGACACTCTCGGGCCTTGGATGTTGGTTAAGAATGTGAGGCACAAAAAATATTCTACTCCAAAGAATCAGGGATCCTCCAAAATTAGTGGAGAAGGAACGTCCAAGGATAATGGTAATGAAGAACCTTTGAAAGTGGTGGGATCTAGATTTGAGGTGTTAAAGGATAATAGTACGATTATCATGCAATATATGTCCAACTCACATGATAAGGCGAAGTCAACATAGTAGCGAGAAAGTTTACTAATGGCCCAAACAATCGTGGTGGCCATCCGAACAAAATAGGGCCTTGCTACCTACACTCTCCGTATTTGGCATCCACCCCCACACTCCTATCCATCCCCACAAGCCTTCCGGCATTTAAATGACGGATTCAGAAACTGCATCCACCCCCACACTCCTTTCGGCATTTAAATGCCGGATTAAGAAACTACGTTTCCGGCATCTAATTGCCGGAAACAAATTTTTTCAAATTTTAAGAATTTTATGGCAATTAAATGTCAGAAACATTGTTTCTGAATCAGACATTTAAATGTCAGACGGCGTGTGGGGGTGGATGCCAAGTATGGGAAGTATAGGTAGTAAGGCCCAACAAAATAATAAGGGGAGGCCCAATGCTAGGCAAATGAGTAAAGGGAAGGAAGGCCCAATTACCACTCAAGACTGAAATAGACAACTATAAACACGAGAAGGGGGGTTGAATTGTGTTTATCAGAATTTAAACAAAGTTGAAATCTTTTCGCATATAGAAGCTTGGTTCAGACGAGTGGAAAGATGTAGGACAAACAAGTGACTTAGACAAACACACCACTTGAAAAATGGATAAGAAAACTAAAGCAACTAAAAAGTTTATAAGAAAAGAGAGATTGACACAGCTATTTATCTGTGTTAACTCTTCAAAGCAAAGAGCTACGTCCAGTCCTTGGCAGCACCAAGTTTTATCCACTATAACTGATCAGGTTACAGACTTCAAGTATTGTTCGCACACCTAGCCTCTTCAGGCTCCAAGACATGTATTCTTTGTACACCTAGCCTCTTTAGGCTCCAAGACAAGTATTCTTTGCACACTTAGCCTCTTCAGGCTCACTCGGGTTTGTTTGAGAGATTTGGTTTGTAATAAATATAACTTCAGACAGACAGATCTTTCACTAACACTCAGAGAGTGGTTTAAATGTAAAGCTTAGGAAAGTCTGCGTAATAACTTCAAATGATTGAAGAATACAAAATGAAAGAATGAAGATATTAATACGCGAGTAATGGCTCTTTAATGCTAAATGTATTCTCTATATTTTCATCTTCAATGACTTCCGTATTTATAGTCTTCAAACATTTAGGATCCGTTAGAGACATTCCCTCGGATGTTGGCTTCAAGCATAACTTCATTAAATGCAATAGATTCGTTAAGGCGAGTCATTAATGCAATAGAAACGTTTGGTTGTACTCTAACATGAAGGATTATGGCCTTATACATCGTGGTACAACATATCGAGTTGTACTGAGCTTTTTGTACTTTGCTAAGTACAATTCCCTTTTCGTGTAAGGACCGAGGTACTAGGGAATAAAGCAAGTTGGAAGCATTCTTTAACTGGTCTTAGGTTCGATATCCGAGGTTGCTTGAGAGAGTAACTTCGACTTTTCTTGATAAGCATGAGACCGAGTAGGAGAGAAGGCTTCAAGTCTTTTTTCGATGGGACAGCAAACAAAAGCTTGTTTGGTCCTTGATTCTTCAACGAGTAACCTCGGACAAGTGTAGGAACTCGTGGGGAGACAGAGTTGAAGACGTATCTTGAAAGAAGTCAACAATCCTAGTCAGAGAGGTAGTCACTTATGAGCGGACAAATGATTCTTACGCTTTTAACTCCGCACACTAGATGAGACAAAAAGTTAGCAACCAATATGAAGGTTAATTAAATCATTAACCAATGTTTAGTTCTCATCAAAACTTAGGGAAATGCACATCGGACATTTTAGAGATTTAACAAAGACATGAGAAAAGCCCAACCCCGCAAGTGATGTGGTGAGTAGCAAAGTGGTCACCATTCGAAATAGGATCAGGTTGCATTTTTGAAGGCAAAAAAAGGGACAAAGAACACATGTCCTTCGTATAATGAGTAGCATCCAAAACAAAAATGCTGAATAAAGTTGAAGAAGGGAAAGGAGGTTGATATCTTCACTCGTCCCCATGACGACACATAGATAACACATTTTTTTACCAAGAAGTAGCTTAAAAACCTATCATAATAACTAATAAACAAGGTAGTCAAAACCAGGCGGTCGGTTCGACCTGGTCGAATCGAGAAACTGCTTTGTCCGATCCCTGGAACACTCCTATAACCGTTCTGTTCATAAATCGGCCCGAAGAACTGCCGAACGGCATGAAATCGGAGAAACCGGGCAAACCCACATGGGTAGTAACTTTAGTATCCTTACCCGTTACCCGTAGTTTAACTAAGAAAAAACAATAAATAACATAAAAAATATTATAATTCAATTAAAAACCATCCAATATGACCTTTTCTACTCATGAAACATTACAAATCAAAGTATTAAACTAAATAAAAACATATAAAACATCCAAAGCAATAAATTCATGAACCTCGTAAGGGAAAAACACTAATGAACCATAGGTTTATAATTTTTACATTAATTTTATTCTTAAAAATTGTTATATATATATATATAGATATAAATGTGCGTACTGGGGTGAGGCGGGGTGGGTATTAAAGTACCGATCCGCACCCATACCCTCTCTTATTTGCAGGTAATTATCCATACCAATAAAGCATGTAATTAGCCTATCCATTGTGGGTATTTTTGTTGGTACCCATAAGGTATGGTCCAAATTACAATCCCTAAAGGGAAGGGGTGGGCGACCGCTACTAATTGGAAGGAAAGGCGGGGTTAACTTAAGTTCTCCTAATCTCCTTTTGTTTTTTTTTTTTTTTTTCAGAATGGGCTAAACACCTAGCCCAACTTGACTTTTTTATTTATTTATTGTTTTTTAAGGTTGAGCTTAAACCAACCCAATTTTTATTTTGTTTTTGATTATGCAAGGGAGCTTTAATTTGTTGATCCTTGATTTTTTTTTTATATACATTTTAGAATAACTATAAGAATTATTCTTGTAAATTTATTAACATAAAATACAAAAAATATTTCATATTATTAAAAAATATGCTAACATGTGAATATTATATAATATATTATATTAAAATTTAAAAAAATATATATTATTTAATTATTAACGTTCAACCACGGTTCAATCATGTTGGACCAATAAACCTTAAATCAATGTCCAGTTCAATGATCGGTCCGGATTTAAAAACCTTGTTAATAAAGGGTTTCTACCCTCCTCCTACGTGTTTCTACCCTCCTCTGCAACTGAAAATATAGAGTGACAAAACCTCCTTCTCTTCCACTCAACCACCATGCGGTCACCGTTCATAGTCTGTTACCGTCAGCTGCACGCCGTTCTTCCCATCTGTTTCTACTCCATACTTCATTGTTGTTCTGTTCCAGATCCAGCTTCAGCCAGGTAACCGTTTTCTTCACTCTGAAATTTATTAGGAGTTTGGAGTTCGAAGCATATTATATTAGTTTCGTTGGTTTGTTTCTATTGATAAGCTTCCTAAGCTTACTACTGATTAGGTAGTGCTGCAATAGTTTAATATCTAGTCAAAATAAAACATTAGTTTGATCTGATGATAGGTTCAGTGTGCGATGAGTGTAATCGACGGAAATAACTACAAAGTTAAGCTAAATAAAAACTAAGAGCTAAGCTACTTTGAAAAATATACTAAATTCATTTATCATTTTCCAGTTACATTTCTCATTCATTTTCATATCTATTTATAATAATCTATTAAGAAATCTACTAATAAACTTGGTGACTCATCAATACACATCATAACTAAATATATTCTAGATCTTTCTATCACACTTAAAAAAATTAATAATACTTAGACTTAATACTTGGAGAAGTTGGGCCTCTCTGCAATATTGCCCTGGGGCCTTAATTTTGGTACCTCTCCCATGAATGCTCCCACCTCCCATCTTTCATTTTTATTTATTTATTTTGTTACCAAAATACCCATACACCTTCTTCTCCCCCTCTCTCTCCCCCAAGTCACCCCACCCTTCCCCTATGTTTGGTTGGAGGAACGGAGGGGGAGGGGAGGGGAGGGAGGAATATTTTAAATTTTATATGTTTGGTTCAAATTTTGAGAGGGGAGGGGAGGGGAGGGAGCAAAATCCTCCCGGATCCATTTTGACTCCCCTCCAATATTGGGGGGGGATTTGGAGGGGAGGGGAGGAGGGGGTAACTTTAAAATATTTTAACCGAATTAAGACAGAAATTAACCTTAATAAAATTTAAAAATCCAAAAAGGATATAAAATTAAAAAGGGTATAAAAGTAAATTAGTTTAAAAATGCCTCCCCCTCCCCTTGTGAACCAAACAAGAAAAGAGTTATTTCCCCTCCCCTCCCTCCCCTCCCTCCTTTAAAATCCCTCCCTCCCCCTCCCCTCCGCTGAACCAAACACACCCTTCATCTTCCCTCTCCCCACCCTCATCTTCATCTACTCTCTACCCTCCACCGTCCGACCCGGTGGGATGCAGCACCACCTTTCGCCCCGTCGTCTCAGCGAGAACCACACCTCCGTCGCACCCTCCCCGCCGCTCCAGCCATGAACCCACCGCACGCCACTAGCCTGTACCCGCGTCCCCTCCACCGTCCGACCGACAGATGCAGGTGCCTCGTTCGTCGCCGACCAGCCATATCCACCGCGACGTCTTCCGGTTACAGGGATCAGCTGCCACCAGAAGCCATTTTTGTCCTTTGCAAGTTTGTAGCAAGTTGTAGTTTTTGTATTCTCCGGTGGGGGTGGTTGCAAGATTTTTGAGATGGGTTCCAATTCTGCAAGTTGCACTTCGTAAAAGTAAATAGAATCTATTGTGCCAAATGAATGAGTAAATAGAATATAGGTAGAAAAACATGAATTACACCAGGTTGGAATTAGTGTCACTGTCATACTTGAAATGAAAACTTTAAATTACTGTCACTGCCATACTTGTTTTGTTTTTTGTTTTTTATCTTTATTTGCTTCATTTTTTTTGAATTGGTTGAAATATTTAACCTAATTCTCTGAAAACATATTGGTATCTTAGAATTTAATTATTAAGCAATTGATGATGATCATATTATTTCTACTTTGTCAATGTTAACAATTGATAAATTGCACCTTCCTGCAAGTCTTCATAGGAGTGGAGGGGGTTTAAGAGGGTGGTGGGAAGAAGAAAGGAGGACATTTTGGTGAACAAATTAAATAAATTGGGGGAGAGGAGGTGGGTATATCCATTAGTGAGATGGGAAAAATAAAGTCCTATTTTGGATCATTACATCTCATTGGTCTTGTAGAAAGACGTATTAAGGCCCATAACTTGTTGTAGCCCAAAATCTGACCCAAAGAAAATAAAATTGATGTCCAAAAAGGAAAAAAAATTGTAATAGTCCAATTGAGAACATAGCAAGCCCAAGAGAAGAATTAGAGGGAGCCCAAATTGATTGGCCCAAGTAGTAGGTGGACCAAAAATAGTGCCCAACCCTAATGTGCCCCTCGAATGCAAATCTCCATGGCACCTATGGCCACCGTGGGCCGGACCCGCATGGCGGCGGTGTGGCGGACAAAAACCCATCGGCCGGAGATGCACCTGATCGAGCCGCAAAGGATGGAAACGTGGTTGGCGGTGTACTTGAAACCATTGTCGCGGGAAGGGGAAACAATTGGTGGAAACAAGCTGACCAACTCAAGAAGAACATAGACTCAATGGCTTGAGAGATGGAGAAGAGGGACTCGCAGTCTAAGGACGGGAGGCTTGCGATGTCTTGAGAAGGCAGCACGGCGGAGGAAAAGGGGAGCGGTGAGGGTACCTTCGGGGTCGAATACGAAAATGGATTGTGGTGGCGCATGCCGGTGATGGTGTTTGAATCATCTTCTCAGCCGATAGCGAGGTGGCCACCGAGCAAGTGGCATGAACGCATATCGAGCAAACCGGATCCGGTGCTAGAAAGAGGTAGGTTAAGGAGCCATGATCCAGAAGTCGGCGGTGGAGGTGGCGCTAAGGCGGTGGTGCGAGGACGATGTTGCAGTGGTTGTGAGCGAGAAGCAAATCCAACCCCAACGCATCCAGGACTATGTGGCGGACACCGATCGTTGAAAAGTTTATCGAGGATATAATTTCATATTATTTGAAAAGACAACATATGGTCATGTTAAATTCAAAATAAATAAATAATAAATAAAGCTTACTATTGCATGCTGTTTAATTCTTAAAAAATATGATGTTATATCCCAGTTTCTTGAAATTAAAGACACTGTATAAAAATTAACTTGATCTTTCAAGTTCATGATTCCATGTAACAATTATTTATGCTTACATACATAAACGCACCTTAGAATCGCCTATTAAAAAAAAAAAGACGTCTCAGAATCTGGTTCTTAAGCCATTTATTTTTGCTTTTAGTGAAGCTTGCCTTGCTAAAGGCTTTTTAACAGTTTGTGTATAATCAGGTTGTTATCACATGTTTTTTCTTCATATACTATGTGAAAGCTTTTTTTTTTTATTATTATCAAAAGAAATTAAGCTCACATTAACATTTGTATAAGCTCAGTTGCCATTGCCATTGCCATTGCCATTAGGTGTGTTCGTATAGGTATTGCAAGATTTGAACTCCCGTTAACTCCTACTGGATGAATAAAACCACCAGCTTTTAAGATTCTTTCCTTTTCAATCTCAAGATAGATCCATAAAATGATTGTAATGAATGTCCAGAAGTCAAATTGGTAAAACAATAAACATGAAACTCAGAGCAATCCATCATTAATTGAAAATGGTAAAACTAACCTGTGCAAAATTTAGAATCAAAAACCAAATCAAATTTTATTAAATCAAATCAATGGCCAACCTATAGTCAAAATCCAAGTGCGCATAAAGCTGAGAATAAATAACAGAAGCGGTGTAGGTTTTATCAAGGTTTACAAAATCGGATCAGCGAATCGAACCGATGAAGACAACGGTTCAAGGTTCAATGATTCAACCGAGGTTGAACTTGGTAACTCGGTATTAATTAAATACTATTTTTTAAACTTTAATATAATATATATAATAAATTAAATAAAAAATAATATAATATTTAGAATTCTATCACATTAAAAATTAAATATCACTTAAAAATACCATAAAAGAACTCTTCACTCCTGCTACACATCTATCAACTGACTTTTCATTTACTATATTTAATATATATGTACAAACTTCAAAGTGCTGCACATTTATCATGGCAGCCGATAACAACCTTCATGACATTTTGTTGAGTCACCGGCAAGTGTACCGGTCACCAAGTAATAAAACACGGTAAGCAATTACCGAGGTTGGACACAGTGAGGAGTTACCAATTCCTACCATTTGCAAGAAGTTAGATACGCTTGGCGTAAAGGCAAGTGGTTGAGGAGAGAGAGAGAATAGGATCACAATTCAAATTAACAAATCGAATAGAGAATAAGTATTAAAATCCGGAATTAAAACATCCAAGGTCACAATCCAATTTATCCAATCATGCATAGTACCCAAGGTGATGATCTTTCCCTAGGTTCATTATAATGTCAACCAGACCCCAAATTCTCCTATACCCGCCGAGTTCAATAAGACGTATTCAACGATTGAGTTAATTACTTATAGGTCTCACAACCCAATCATCAAACTCTATTAAATCTGGTTCCTATAAGGTTGCATCGATCTCCTATTCACTCGCAGCAATATTCGATTTCAATTCTCCATTCAGTTCCAAACGTGAATTGCGTACTAAGCCTCACGTTAACTAGTCAATCACGCATGCATATGATCAACGATTAAATTCCGAATTGGAAAACAATAATTGAGATAAAGGAGAGACATACATCACATTGAATCCCTACACCATCAGGTGGTTTCATTTGATCCCTTGACAAGGGGATTATCTCCTATGCTTGTAACAACGCACAAACAATTGGCCATAATCATGATTGTATAAAAGAAAAAGAAATTGCACTACAATCAATGACTTTAGATAATAGTTCGATGCCTTTAATAACGCTTGGTAACCGCTATCATGCCACCGCTATTAAAAAGTCGTTAGTAAAGATACGATTAAGAAGTCTATTAAAAGAAGACTTTAGATAGTAGTCTCGTACAAACGCTATCTAAAGCTCCGACTTAGATAGCTTTGTACACGAACGCTATCCTAAAGTTCGGCTCTTAGATAGCGTTTATTTTAACAAATGCTATTTAAAGTGCAGACTTTGGAGAGCGTTTAAGGAAACAAACGCTATCTACCCTTTTTTTTTTAGTTTACCTATTTCTAACTTTACCTCCATTCCTCGCATATTGTTTATAAAAAACAAGGTGTAAACAAAGAAATGAAGCACAATCCATATGCATATATAAGTTAGCTACTGACAATTCCTATATGACTTGATAATATTAACAATGATCAATGATCAATAAACTCAAATCATCATCATCATCCGTGGCATTTCGAGCATTTGAAGATTCTGAGTAACTTCTAGGGAAACTCTAATTGAAAGGAATAAAATTACAAGATGTAAATGCGTATATTAATTTATAAGTATCTCATATATCTGAACTATTTTACAACCATTCACCAGATTAATTACAAGATATACCTATAGCATATCCACAGAAAGCAAAGGTTTCCTCTGAAATTCACTAAATCATTCCCCTAACCTTGTTGAAAAGCATCCCTAAAAGTTTCCTCAAATAGCTTGATAAGATAAGCAAGCACATATGGTGGTAATGTGGTAAAGCTTGATATGATGGCGATTCATACACTTTGTTAGGAGAGGAGTCTATGATCGGTGAGAGAAATGGTGTTTCACGCTCCTGTTTTGCATGTATTCATAAATCGAAGCCACTAGTTCTCTTTCATCATCAATTACAAATCACAAAGATTGGTATGCTCAACAATAGCAGTAATTCACTTTCATCCCATTTCAAATATTTTTACGATACTCAAAACTCTTGTCCTTCACATAAATAAACCATATGTATGCTACAAAAATACCAAAAGAACTTCTAACGAGATTATAGCATTATAACTTCATTAAAAACATGTATTTGCCCTAAAAATGTAGAAAGCTCCCAATAATATAAGGAAAGGGTTAGAACATTTCCATGTTAACAATTTCAAACTTAAGTACAATGCTTTCTGATGCAACCAGAGGCAAAAATATTTCCCTAGTTCTACACCTAACACTTAAGTTTAAATTTACTTAACCTATAGTAAAAATCCAAACATGGATAGTGCCAGCTAAACATATCAATCATCCATTGAGTGACGGGAACTAAAAGTGTAGAGCCTTTTTCCTCATTATCCAACAAAAAAGACTATAGAAGGCCCTTGTAAAATTAAAGCAGAGCAATCATGTCAACAAACACATTGCGTTAACTATATAATTTAAAAATTGGATGTTAGGCATCCCCAAGAAGTTTGGCAACAAGAAGATGTTAATTAGCTGAAAGAACACTTCATCAAAATGCAATGGATAATTTAATGAAGAACTATTCAATAAAAAAGAATTAATGGAGACAATGGAATTTGGAAAGAAGCCTATACCATTAACCTATGCATAAATGGGCGCCCTTATAAGTAGGAGCTTAAATGCGATTTATCAGAAAAAAATAAAGACAAAAAACTGAACCTTGCATTACAGACATGAATACTTGAACAAGAATGCTCTTGTAGGCCTTTCAGAGAATTCAAGTATAAGGTTTCCCTGTACCAATGAGTATTACTTTGCCAACTGCGCGGTTCAATTTCCGGCCGCCAAACTCAAATAAACACACCAGCAACCTCCATGGCCCATGATAACCCACTTGACTTGAATAGTTGAGACGTTGGAATATATGGAGCATTTGAAGTGGGGAAATGCTTGCGACGCAAAGAAATAAATTAGATTACAATTGCTAAAAACATTTTGAAACGGATCACGGGTTAAAGCTAAGTAAACAACCTTTTCCACCCATTGGTGTTTTAACAGTTACCTTAGAATGGTTTCCCTTCATGGCATGACATAGTACCCACGATACGTATCGTTTGGGTTGTCTTAGGCCTTTATAAAAAGTAAAATAGTAAATCATCCTGGTTTCTTTTGCTCTAATTGTGGCCGGTTTTTGCAAATATACCTATCGAATCCATTTTAATGTTTGGTTACCTTTTAAACGCGGCACTTAAGCTCCATTATTGGCGATAAACTTACTGAAAGCACTAATGGCAAATCAAAAGCAGACTTATTACAAACATATTTTCCAATCATCACAAACACCTTGTACTTTTTTTTTCTTTTGAACCCACAACAGCCCTGTGATTATACTGTCAATTCAGCAGTTATTCCTATTATAAAAATCAAAAAGCACATTAGGACCATAATGACTGCAACATGTATACCATAGAAGCCATTCATTGAATTATAGAAAATCAGAAATATAAAAACATGCCTGTGAACATATTCTTTAATTCCCTAGGCCAATTCCCTAGGATCAACAATAAAGATGGATGGTAAATAATCTCTTCGATAATATTTATCGCATACATTTTCCCAATGATTCTAAAATATTTGAATATAAGTCCCTAAACACCTGACTTTATATAATTCATTGTGTTCGGTCTATAGATCAAGTGACTCACCCAACATTGCACCGAGCGCTAAAAACAAGGGCCCAATATTCTCTTTGTAGTT